>JAVQMF010000035.1:10000000-11258434 GCA_032878935.1 Erythrophleum fordii
ATTTTATAGAATAGTAAGAAGCAGACATGCTTAGCATTGTTAGCCATGGAAGTTAAATTAGTCACATGTTTTGTGATAGTATAAGAAGCAATGTGGTTAAGTAAATTTCTAAAACATTTAGAAATCTTTTAGTGGGTCAATAGAACTAGTTCTATTATATTATGAGAGCCAAATGGCTATATATATATATGTTTATAATTAATTAAATTATCTTTGATAACATGAATATATCTTAAATTGAGGTGTTTCTTTAAAAAAAAACTTTTTATAAGTCTCTTTTCCAAGCTAACACCAACATAATGTAGTGTAATAATGTCCTTATAGTCTCTTACTTTACTGTCCAAATCTGATTATGATATTTGACCTTGAAGCAAGTAAGGCATATGCTCTTGTAATGTTCCAAAGGTCACATAGGAGAGACCATTTTTGAAATTAAAGGGGCGAAGATAAACTGAGAAAATTGGAGACTAGTTTTGAAGGGAAGGTTGGTTGACCCATTAAAGCATTGAAATGTGAAGATTTAAAACATGTTGCCCAAGGTTCAACTATTATGGAATAATTTAGTGGTATTAAGGCCTAGCTGAATAATAATTTTCTAAAAATTTTAATAATCTATTGACATAGCTTTTGTTTAAATTAAATGTTATATTTATAATTTTTATATGTTATAGTATACTATAAATTTTATATTGCATATTATAATTATATTTATAATGATGATTATATGCATTAACAAGCATAAATATTGAGTAAAAAGAAATAATTAAAATACATATGATGCTAGAATTTCATGATTGTTTCTGCTATTGCGTATAATCTATGATGGTGACATCTTAAATTGACATGTGTAATTTAGTAATAAATGGTTTGAAAATTTTTTAAGAGATTATTCTTTTTCCATTACATAAAAAGTAATGATTTTATTCTTTTAGATATTTTACATACTAATTTATACTATTATAATATATTTAGACCTTTTAGTCTCTAAAATTTTTTCTATAATTTAATTATAAAGAAATAATGAATCTTTTATTTATTTTAAATTTAATACTAATTGAAAATATATGAGAAATGCTCTAAAATTATTATATACTACTTAGATGAGCAAGAAGCCATTTATATGTATCCTTTGTTTTATGATTCAAAAACAAAGGAATACCAAAAAAGGGAAAAAAATCAAATAAAGGCAAATAACATAGCTAGTAGCAAGCAAAAAATCCATCTTATTTAATGCATAAAAGTTGCAGGTCCTAAAAAAGAAAGGAGCTGTTAGGAGACCCATTGGACCCTTGAAATGTGTGATGGAAATGATGCTAAAATTAGGTCTAAATAAACCAATGGCAAACAGTTATTACCAACACTCCCCCTTAAGTTAGGAAGTAGATGTTCATCACCCCCAACATGCTTCTAAGCTCTTCAACTCTTAGTTTGGCTAAAGCCTTTATGAGGATATCAGCAAATTGAATTTTAATAGGTGTGTAGGATAGTTCAAGACCTTAGAATCAACTTTTTCTTCAATAAAGTGATGATCAGTTTCCATATGTTTCGCACAATCATGTTGGATAAGGTTTTTAGTAATGATTATGGTAACCATGTTGTCACTTAAAACTTTCATAAGATCTTGACAATTTACTTTTAATTCACTTAAAAGACACTTGATCCATAACCCTTCACATATTCCTTGAGTTAAGGCTCGATATTTAACTTTAGCACTACTTCGAGCCACCACAAGTTGCTTTTTACTTTGCCATGTGACAAGGTTTCCCCAAACATACATGCAATATTCAATAGTGGTCCTATGATCAATGGTTGATTTGGCCTAGTCGATGTCATAATAAATTTAAACTGAAAGTCTAGGTTCCTAAAAACAAGAATTCCTTTTTCAAGGGTAAGTTTTAGGTGTAATGTCCGATTTTCGTTAAACAACATAAACGGGCACGTTTTCAAAGCAAGTCCCCTGAAATGAATTAGTTAAGGTCCCAAAAAATTTGGGAAGTATTCTAGACTCCTAAAAATGAGAATCCTAGGCTCAGATGGAAAGAAAAACAAAGCTAGAATGAAGAAATAATTTCTTACGAAAACCCTATGAAATGTAATAGCATTTTTGTAATTTTGGGTAATTTTTAGAATTCACACAGGAGGGCTTTTTAAATGAAATTTTTGAGTTATCTGGAGTTCTCAGAGGCCCTGAAAATCATGGAAATCCCTGGGACAATTAAATCCCCTCTAGTGGATGTTTTTTAATATCGGTGTGCCCGAACTTTGACGGATCCGTTCGGGAAGGTTTTAGCTCCAATTTGAGTGATTCCAAAAGCATTTATTTAATTGGGAACCTAAATTTATAATGGAAAATACAATTTTAAAAACAGAGCTAAAATGAAGGAGAAACAAAAATGCAAAGTATGATGGGCAAAATTGGAATTTTTGAAAAAGTCATTTTACCCTAGCTATATATAAGTGGCGCCTCACACTTGCCTTCGTTTCACTTCAGATTTTCCAGCCCCAAATCAAAAGCAAAACCCTAAGGGAGAGGCACCCAAGAGATGAAGAAGAAGAAGGAAGAAATCCAAGTTTAAGGTATGTTTTCATGGTGTTTTTCCTTGCTTTTCTTCATCCACACCTCCACTCCTCCCTTATCCTTTTGTTTCCTTGGATTAAAATGAAGTTTATAAATCTGATTCAAGGGAGATGAGCTATTGGGATTCTTTGAATTTCATTCACTTCTTTCCAATGATCTAACATGTTAGGTGGACTAAGTAGTTATGGCAATGGGAGCTAACAACAATGAAGAAAGAAGATTGACAACGATATGCCTAGTTTTATTCTTTTTGGAATCCATAATGATGCTTCACAATGTATATGATGTTGCAAATGGTCTATGACCCTTGAGATATGTGTAAATATGATATTATGTAATGTTTAAATGTATGGATATGATGTATGAACTCTAGAATATAATTTGAGTATGTAATGCCCAAGTATGCAATTGGGAAGTTTCATGTAAATGTGTATAAGTGTGGGTTTAATGGCCAAAATGAGATGCATGAAGTTTGGTACCATTTGGGCAGCTCATAAAAGTCTTAAATATGCTTTTAGACTTACCCAAAAAGTGCCACAACCAAGGGAAAGCCATTTGGCAAGTTTGGTACCCTATATGGAGCCAAATTTGACCATAATGGAACCCTATATTACTTTTTAGCCAAATGAGTTATTCTTGATCTAAGATTTGGCATGCAATAAGGTCTCATTAAGAGCTTTTTAGGAAGCTAAATATCATAATTTTTGAATGTCTACATAATATTTGATTATTTTTCAAAGTTAGCAATTTTCATGGTTTTTGGTTTGCTGCACTATTCATTTGGTCCAAAATTTCATTCAATCACACGAGGCCCAAATGACATCCAATTGCCATGAAATTTTATACTTAGAAACAAAAAAATCACAGTGACTCGTACCAACTAGAAGCACCTCATTTGGAGGTCTAGAGAAGGAGATATGAATTTTTGAAGTTTCTGTCCAGTATCAGGAATTTTACCCAACCAGAGTTACTGTTCCATTGAATTTTGAGGTCTAGGCTTGATGAATTGGTCTAGAGATATTTTTTCTCTCTAGCTAACATCCACAGATTTCTATATTGGTATCATTTACATGAATTAGATTTTTTTAGAATTAATTGGACATTTTCAAAGTTTTCTGCAGAATTCTGTGACAGTTCCAAAATGCAGTCTGACCTCTGGACCATTTTGGATATCAAACATCCTCTGTGATGGATGTTATGGTCTGGGCATATTTTTAATGTGAATTAAACATTCATAGATTTCTAGAATAGCCAAGATTGTATGATTTCAATTTTTTTAGAATTAGTTATGATTTTTCAAATTTTGGTCAGAAGAAGGGGCAAATCTGGCTGAAACTTAATAATCCCATTTTATGCTTCATTTCGGTTTCCATGAGTTGTAGGCATGATTTTATGATGTAAATGAGTTGTATTGATGTATTTAAATATAGGGATGCATAACATGAGCTCACACGGTCCACATGACACTGAATGGAATTTTTAGATTCGACGCAATGCGAAAATAATCATTATTTCCTTGGCCTTTTCATGGGAAACCTACATGATTCATGATATTAAGCCATTTAAAAGCATAAGATGAGCTAAAATCCACAGCCTGAAAATAATTTTTTTCTCCATTCTAGCTCCATTTTTCCTTCCATCTGAGGCTAGGATTCTCATTTTTAAGAGTTTAGAATGTTCCTCAAATTTTTCAGGACCTTAACTAATTCATTTCATGGGACTTTCTTTGAAAACACGTCTATTTTCGTTGTTTAACAAAAACTACACATTACAATTCTCCCCCCTTTAAAAAATTTTGTCTTCAGAATTTAGATAACATACCTCATGGGAAGAGTTCTGGATGTTTCTTCCTTATATCATCCTCTAGTTCCTAGGTGGCTTCCTTGAGAGATAACCCCTTCCAAACTACTTTCACCAGCGGTATCGTCTTATTCCGTAACTGCTTGAGTCTAATGTCCACAATCCGATATGGTGATATTATGTATGATAGATCATCCTGTAACTGCACATTCCCATATTCTATAACATGTGAGGGATCAGGCTGGTACTTTTTAAGCTAGGAAACATGGAATATGTTATGGACTTGGCTTAGGTTTGGAGGAAGGGCTAGTCTGTATGCCACAGGTCTTACTTTATCAAGAATCTAGAAATGACCTATGTACTTTGAATTGAGCTTTTTACGCTTAATGGACCGACCTATCCCTATCACTGGAAACACTCTAATGAAGACATGGTCTCCAATCTCAAACTCTAATGACCATCTACATTTATCTCCATAATTTTTCTGTCTACTCTGGGCCGTCAGAAGTTTCTTTCTAATGGTCTCTATCTGTCTAGAGGTCTGATCCACTAACTCTGGGCCTATAAGGCTTCGCTCTCCTAGCTCAACCCAACACATTAGAGATCTATATTTCCTACCATACAATGCCTCATACAGTGCCATCTGTATACTCGCATGATGGCATTATTGTAGGCGAACTCTGCTAGAGGCAAGTAGGTATCCTAGTTCCCTTTCATTTCTAAAACACATGCCCTCAACATGTCTTCTAGGGTTTGGATGGTTCTCTCCATTTTTCCATCCATCTGAGGGTGATAGGTCATACTAAATCTAAGCCTGGTGCCTAAAGCTTCCTGTAATGATCTCCAGAAATTAAATGTGAATCTGGGATCTCTATCTAACACTATGCTTTTAGGCACACCGTGCAGTCTGACTATCTCCCTAATGTACAGCTGGGCTAACTTATCTAGGGTATAAGTGGCTTTCATAGGTAAGAAATGCATTGACTTTGTTAATATATCAACTATTACCCATATTGCATCATACCCCAATGATGTCCTGGGTAATCCCATGACAAAATCCATAGCTATACTATCCCAGTTCCACTCTGGGATATCTAGGGGCTAAAGTAACCTAGTTGGTTTCTAGTGTTCTATTTTCACTTTCTAGCATACTAGACATTAGGAGACATATTTTGCTATGTCTTTTTTCATCCCGGACCACTAGAACATTTTCTTCAAATCCTGGTACATTTTATTACTGCCCGAATGAATGGTATACTTACTCTTATGTGCCTCATCTAATATCTTTTCTTTAATTTTTGTGGTTCTCGGTACATACAGCCTATCCCTGTACCTAACTATGTTATCCTCAGACAGGTTGAACTCCTGGATACTACCCTAGGCAATCTAGGCTCTAACCTTATTCACATGATCATCTGTCTGCTGGGCCTTTCTTATCTAATCCCTCAGGTAATTTTCTATTCGAGTCTCACTCATTAACAATTTTCCCAAATACACCTCGCAAGAGAGACTCATATCTCTGAATCTCTCAATCAATTCATGCTCTCGGATCATTATACAGGCTATGTGTATGGATTTTCTACTTAGGGCATCAGCTACCACATTAGCCTTACTGGGATGGTATTTTAATGTGAAGTTGTAATCTTTCAAAAATTCCAACCATCTTCGTTGTCTCAGACGGAAGGAAAAACGGAGTTAGAATGGAGAAACAAATTTTGACAGAAAACCTACGAAACATAATGGCATTTTCATAATTTTCGAGAAATTTTTGGAATTTGCATAGGAGAGCCTTTTAAATCAAAGTTTTGAGTTCTTTGGAGTTCTCAGAGGCCCTAAAAATCATAAGAAGCCTCGGGACAGTTAAATCCCCTCTGGTGGACATTTTCCAACGTTGGTGTTCCTAAACTTTGATGGATCCGTTTGGAAAGGTTTTAGCTTCAATTTGAGTGATTCCAAAGTCATTTTTCTTAATTGGGAACTTAAATTTTATAATAGAAAAGACGGTTCTCAAAAAAGAGATAAAACAAAGGAGAAACAAAAAGGCAAAATTTGAAGGGTAAAATTAGAATTTTTGAAAAGTCTTTTTACCCTAGCTATATATAGGTGGCGCCTCACACTCTCCCTCATTTCACTTTAGATTTTCTAGCCCCAAATCAGAAGCAAAGCCCCAGGAGAGTGGCACACCAAGAGAAAGGAAGAAGGAGAAAAAATTCAAGCCTTAAGGTATGGAAATTTGCTTGTTTTTCATGCTTTCTCTCCACCAATCTCTTCTCCTCTTTTTCCCTCTTCTTCTCCATGATTTTTCTGAAGTTTTGAGGGCTGTTTAGAAGGGAGAACAAAGGGGAAATTTCAAAATTCAAGTAAGGAGGCCAAGGAAAGTAAGAGCAAGCAAGGAAATTCAAGGAAAACAAAGTATTATGCCATTCTTCCACTTGGTCTTCCTCCTCCCTTCCTTTGAGCATGTTTCGACCTAGATATAGACAGCCCTAAGGAGTTAAATTTTTAGCCAAACCAAGGGTGAATCTTAGGTATTTGATGGAGGAGAATAAGAATATGCAAAGAAAACCATGAAATAGTCATTAGAATGCAAGATGCAAAACCTAGGATTTCTAGAGCACCTTTCAAATTCTGAAATTTTGTGATGCTTTCTAAGTCTAATTAAGAGTTTAAATAAGTTTTTGAGACGCCTAAGATTCTCCTCATAAGCTTCTTCCTTCAAGAAAATAAAGAAATCTCCAAGAAGTCTTAAACCTAGGCATGTCTTGGCCAAGGATGTTCCATATAGCTAGGGAGAGTTTTAAATTTTTCTAAGGTCATTCTTGAGTCATATTTGATGAATGAAATGAAAGGAGGCCTTGGAAAAAATTTAGAACTCACAGAAATTGATTTAGTGCCTTAGGTTCCATATTATGACCTAAAGAAGCAATATAATATTAGGCCCTTTGTTTTAATGATATAATGACTCCAAGAGGCTTAAAAGGAGTCAAGAATCATATTTGAAAGGAAAGTGATGCTCACCAGAATAATGACACCGCAAGTGTACGAGTCGTAAGAATAGTACGTGATGAGTCAAGGTCGTTCCCTCAGAGAATCAATACGATTAGTGATTAGGCATTAGAGTTCTCATGTTCATTTTAGTTAAACAAGCAAATTGTGATTGAGTTTTTTATGAAAATTAATTCAAATGCAACTAACAATACTAAAAGATAGTTTTCATAAAAAATAAATAATTAAAGACACCCTAGGAATTCTAATTCCCTTTTTACACAATGTCAATTATTTCCCTTTTTAATTTCAATTTTTAGAGTCAAGGTCTAATTGGGTGCAAATGTCTTTCAATCCATTTAAACCCCTATATTAACTCAACTCTTGATATCTCAAATGAGTAGTTAACATTCAATTAAGCTCAGACCTTATCTAGACTACCTAGGGCCCTTGAGTATATTTCTATCTCAAGCGTAAATTAGATTATGTCTAATCTTAAGTTGCTTAATTAATGGTCTATAAGCAATTCCCTTCCTTCAAAGGTCAATTATAAAATCCATAATCAAACTAAAGGAGGCCAATCAATAGAATGAATCTATAATTCAGATTAAACACTAAAATTTTCAATAATCCAACATAATCAAAAGGGAAATAATCTCCAAAGATTAAAGGTTCATAGAATCCCTAAGGGTTACAAGATTTAGCCACTCATGACTTGAAATCCACAGGCAACCTCAGTAAATATATCAATAAATACATCAACTACAAGGAAAGATAGAGTAGAAATACCTAATCAGAAGAATAAATGATAGAATCAATGATTTCCTTATCAGTATGAAGCTTCCCCAACACCTCTTATGGGTTTTCCTCCTCTCCTAGTCGGCCAAAACACTTTTTCTCTGCTGAATGACGAAGCCCTAGCCTCTTCTCCTCTGTTTTAGCTTGTAAATCAAAGCTGTGTGTTTCAGAAGCCGATCTCACTATGGCGAGGAGTGACTCTCGCTATGGTGAGAGCTCATAGGTTCCCAGATTTCTACTGCTCTTGCTACTTTTGCACTATAGCAAGTTGCTCCCTAAAATGTGTATGCATCACGACTTCGCTATGGCGAAGTGCCTTCCTTGCTACGGTGAAAGTACATTCTTGCTATAGCGAATTGTGTTCTAGCTGTTGCGAGATAACTTGTTCCACTGCCTTTTTACTTTTCAACTTCTCTTTCTTTTCTCATTTCTTTCTACAATCTTTTGCTTTTCCTTGAGATAAAAAATCAATCATAAAATGAGGCTCAAACTGATAAAGATATTGCAATTGAAACATTTTCTTTATTTTGTTTGATTGAATACACCTTTAACCATATTAATCAAGAGAAAAATACTTTGCCTCCCTAATTTAATATCGAATATATCCTTTTTTCACCCTAAATTAAGGAGTCATTAAACTCCCCCACACTTAAATCCTTGCTTGTCCTCAAGCAATTCCTAGAAAATAGTAATCAATGTAATTGTTAACTACTTCTTTTCCACAATAAACACCCAATCAATCAAAATTTCAGATCCCTCCATACTTAGGATTAAACCAATGTCAAAAGCAGAAGCTCAGCAAAAACTCAACTTGAATTTCGAAAACAATGTACTCATAGCAACACCCTGATTTCTAAGGTGTGTGTGTGCTCCACAAATAGATTTCAAAGAAGTATTCAAGTAATCTTCAATAAACCCTCACTGCATTTTCAAGACCTAATCCAACTATCTGCTCTAACTTCAATCGTCAGAATTTATTAAGAGAGGTCTTTATTGTTCAACAGAGTACTACTCTTAACACAATCATTCTCTTCTTCTTTTTTTCTCCTCCTTAATTCTCTTAATCCTTTTGACGCGAATGACAACATTGGTTATGAAGCCACCCGGTTACCCAGATTAAGAAAATCCTCAGATTGCTCACTAGCATACTCTTAGTTTAACCACTATTTGAAGCGAAAGTTCACACTTTTTGGTGCAAACCCCTAGTTACTAAGTGATTGCAACCATTGGAGTAATGAGTTTTTTTTTTAGAATGATTAAATATCCCTCTCAAATGACAATCAGATATCCATCAAGAAGCAGATAAATTAGGGAGATCTAAAAAAAATTAAATGGGAGCTAACTAAAAGAAAAGCTTGAATTACTTCAATAGTCATCTTGTTGAGAAGTGCTCTTATTCTGGGTGTACACTACAAATAAATTACTTATTTTGTTCATTTCAAATGTGCTTAACCCCTACATTCATTGATTAGAATTCATCTAAAGCAAGAGGGGCTGAATCTGGCTTAAATTGAGGGGTATTATGATGGACTAATTATTATTGATAGACTTCTCTTTATTATATATATATATATATTATGTTTTTTTTTAATTTATGTATTGTGTATCCACCTAACCTATGTTTACCTTCTCTCACACTTAAAGTTAACATTGTTCGCAATGTGTAAAAAGAGAGAAACAAGAAGCATAAAAATAGAAGCAGATTAGGACAGAGGTAAGGGATGTAAGGAGATAGAAAGAGATGGGACTCCCCTAATAAGAAAAATGAAAGAAGAAAGGGATGCACGCGAACAACTCCTGCATCTGATAGACCAAAATATACAAAGGCCATGGAGCAAACAGTAAGTTGGTGTTAGAAATAAAATATCAATTATGAGATTAACCAGTGCAGAATTCAAAGAAAAAAACATAACGATATACAGTTATCCATATACAGTTATCCAAAATGTAAAGTAGGGAAATAAGAAGAAGCATGCAAGGGACAGAAAGGTTTTATGATTCAGATGGCCCGGGCCTATCTTGCGGTGTAGGGTCCTGTGGAAGAACAATGACCGAGGACTGATAAACCTCTGGAGGTGGAGGTGGAGGTGCAGGCATCAGATAGTCCATATGCATCTACAGTTGATCCTTCATTGACAGGACATGCCCTTCTAACCTATCAATGGACTCCCTCACCCAACCCTCAAACTCAGAGTGAGGTGGTGCATCCTACCTCATCAACTCTGAAGTACCCAATCGCTGCTGTGGGGGAGGAGGTGGAGATGCCTCATGTTGTGCCTGTGTAGGTGCCCGGTGTCTACTGGGACATCTCAGCTCATCCTTTATGCTATCGTATTTAAAAGGCCCCTTTGGCTTGAACTGAGCATCATTTTTGGAGACTCGGCTTCCCCCCATAGTGAGTAGCTCAGTAAGCATATGGGGGTATGCCAAGTTGGCCCTATCAGAGCTCACCACTTGTTTAAAGTTGAGGTACATAAGCTGGGGGATATTCACCCGCTTCCTTGTCATAAAATACCAAGTCAACGTTGCTCGTTCTTAGATCATGTCGGATCCATGAGAACTCATCAAAATGTTACTGGTGATGAATTGCAACCAATGCCAAGCAAGCTTATTCAGTTGATTGACTGGATAGACTTTATTAACCAACCTTTCTTGTCCTTCATGTGTAATGGTGGTCTCCACCTCTTCCCATGGAATAGACTATGGATTCTCTAAGTAGGATTGGAAGGCACATTCTGTGACATCAAGTAATTCATAGAAGTCTTGAAAGACCTTCTCATTGATACGGACCCAGGCAGAGCGGCAATAATATTCATCCTCATCCTCCTCTATGTCTTCAAAATTGGCATAAAATTCTTGGATCATCAACGAAATTCGATGCACCGACTTTTGGTGAAACCTTGCAATCCATGCCACTCAAAGTCAGTATAAGTGAGATCCAAGCCATGGGGTTCATAGTATCTATCTTCCACTACACCCCTGTTAGAGAAAAGCCTCTCAAAATAAAATTCTGCTTTGGATGAGGCAAACCAGTCCTTATCATAAGATTTCTTCTTTGCTTCGAGGAGGAGGCTTCAGTGGTCTTAGTTTGCTTTTTGGAAGCTATGACTCTGAAATTCAAATAAGAATTAGAAATGAATCAATGTCAGTAGTAATAGAAAACCACAGAATAAGTAGGGGAAATAAGATGCCTACATGTATAGTGAGGAAAAGGTAAAATTAGTGAATCAAATGAGTGCGACATGCTTGTAATAGGGAAATAAACTTCTAAAAGCATACAAGGGAATAAGGGAAAGGAAACATGGAAGTAAACAAAACAGGAAGCGCCCAGAAAAGAAATAGCATTTTCTGGAAAACGCTCGAACTTCAGCGAGCTCTTTACCACTTCTTAAAGTGACAACTTTACATTCTTTCTTACCATCTCTCCTTGGATTAGGGATTGTATCACTTGGCAAACCTTTTTTATACAGTGCATTCACAGCAAATGCTAACTGCCCCATCTGTACTTCTATATTCTTAAGAGAAGAATCCACCCTTGCATTAATGCCAGCTTACTCTTCATTATTCATGATTTGCGTGGTCATGAATTTAGCCAAAACATCCTCTAAGTTCATTTTGTGCTCTTGAATAGGCACATTTTTCCATGTCACTTAAGAGAACCCAGGAGGTTGAGTTAGCCTTGTTCCAGAAGATGATGGCTGATTAAGTAATGGCCCATTCTTCTAACAGAAATTCAGGTGATTACGCTATGCAGGGTTGTAGGTGTTTGAATATGGATCTGATTCTTTAGAAAGTTCCTTACATAGTTAACTGATTCTGAAGATGCAAAGGGGCAATAATCCGTTGAGTGTAGATCCCTACAATTTTCATAAGTAGTTGGGGTCACTTGAGTAGAACAGACACTCATATGCTGACTTTGCTGTACTTAAGATTCCAACATATCAAATCTCTTGTTCAGAGTGGAGAAAATAGTTGCAAGTGGAATGAAGGAGTCTTCTTAAGTATTAGCAACACTAGCAATCACCCTTCTGTCACCCCCTCTTTGCACATAGTTTTTAGATAATGTGTCCAATGCCAAAATAACATCATCTATAGGCATTTCATCCTACCACCCATTTAAAATAGCATCTAACATTGTATCAGTTTGTGGGGTTAGATGCGTGCAGAAATTCTGAACAATGGCACAGTTATCCATCCCATGGCTCGGGCACTAGTGGAGTAAATGTTTGTATATCTGCCATGCAGCATACAAATGCTTATCTGAAGCTTGCTTGAAGTTGATAAGCTCACGATAGGCATCAACTATTCTATTGTTTGGAATGAAGCGAGCTCTGAAGCTTGCCTCTAACTTATCCCAAGTGTCAATTGAATCCTTCGATAAAGTTAATAACCATTCCTTAGCCTTTCCTTGTAGAGAGAGTAGGAATAGTCTAAGTCTTAGAACATCCCTTGGTACCCCATTCTACTTGAATGAATCACATACTCCTAAAAATGATAGAATGTGACAGTTGGGATCTTCATCAGACCTCTCACCAGTAAACTATCCATTGAGCTGCAACATGGAGATCATCACAGGCTTTAGCTCAAAATTAGCAACTTGAAAGTCTGGTACTACAATGTTAGGCTGAGTAGTTTGCATGGTTCTTCTCACAAAATCCTTGATAGTGTGATTCTAATTATCTTCGTGTGCCATATTTACAGTAGGAGGGTTGATCTAACTCTCATGTTGAATTAGTACAGACCCCTCAGCCAGAATATCCGTCAAACTCCTTGTCTTTCTAGGTGTTCTCTTAGATCTGGATTTAGATGGCATAAACTATGTACCTGTGACAACAAGGGAGCACAGATCAAGAATCTAACTAGACTAAAGAAACCAAAAGGTAATTACTAAGAAATTACTGCAACTAACAAATGAAAGCGTGAGTAAACAAAAGAGTAAATGAAAAGAAACTAAGTGTTTAAGCTAAAACTACTCAAAGCCTTATAATTCTCTTCACCAATTTCCTTGACTCCCCGGCAACGGCGTCAAAAACTTGATGCTCACCAGAATAATGACACCGCAAGTGTACGGGTTGTAAGAATAGTACGTGATGAGTCAAGGTCATTCCCTCAAAGAATCAGTACAATTAGTGATTAGGTATTAGAGTTCTCATATTCATTTTAGTTAAACAAGCAAATTGTGATTAAGTTTTTATGAAAATTAATTCAAATCCAACTAACAATACTGAAAGATAGTTTTAATTGAAAATAAACAATTAAAGACACCCTAGGAATTCTAATCCTTTTTTTACACAATGTTAATCATTTCCCTTTTTAATTAATTAGATCAATGTCAATTTTTAAAGTCAAGGTCTAATTGGGTGCAAATGTCTTTCAATCCATTTAAACCCCTACATCAACTCAACTCTTGATATCTCAAATGTGCAGTTAACATTCAATTAAGCTCAGGCCTTATCTAGACTACTTAGGGCCTTTGACTATATTTCTATCTCAAATATAAATTAGATTATGTCTAATCCTAAGTTGCTTAATCAATGGTCCATAAGCAATTCCCTTCTTTCAAAGGTTAATTACAAAACCCATAATCAAACTAAAGGAGGCTGATCAATAGAATGAACCCATAATTCAGATTAAACACCAAAATCTTCAATAATCCAACATAATCAAAAGGGAAATAATCTCCAAAGATTAAAGGTTCATAGAATCCCTAAGGGTTACAAGATTTAGCCACTCATGGCTTGAAATCCACAAGCAACCTCAGCAAACATATTAACAAATACATCAACTAGAAGGAAAGATGGAGTAGAAACACTTAATCAGAACAATAAATGACAAAATCAATGATTTCTCGATCAGTATGAAGCTTCCCCAACACCTCTTGTGCGTTTTCCTCCTCTCTTAGTTGGCCAGAACACTTCTCCTCTGCTGAATGACGAAGCCCTAGCCTCTTCTCCTCTATTTTAGCTTGTAAATCAAAGTTGTGTATTTTAGAAGCCGATCTCACTATGGCAAGGAGTGACTTTCGCTATGGTGAGAGCTCATAGGCTCCCAAATTTTTGCTACTCTCGCTACTTCTGCACTATAGCGAGTTGCTCCCTGAAATTTATATGCATCGCGACTTTGTTATAGTGAAGTGCCTTCTTCGCTATGGCAAAAGTACATCCTCACTACAGCGAATTGCGTTCTAACTGTAGCGAGATAACTTGTTTCACTACCCTTTTACTTTTCAACTTCCCTTTCTTTTCTCATTTCTTTCTACAATCTTTTACTTTTCCCTGAGATAAAAAATCAATCATAAAATGAGGCTCAAACTGATAAAGATATTGTAATTGAAACATTTTCTTTATTTTGTTTGATTAAATACACCTTTAACCATATTAATCAAGGGAAAAGTATTTTGCCTCCCTAATTTAATATCGAATATATCACTTTTTCATCCTAAATTAAGGAGTCATCAGAAAGAATGAGGTCTAAAAGTTATTTTGAGGGGTGTTGCTTCATTAGGTGCAATTATGGACCATAATAGAGCTTATAGAGCAATCTAGGGTTTAAGCAAATTGTGTAGCCTTAAAATATGTTTCATGAACCTAATTGGCTTCCATAAATTGTATTTAGGCCAAGAAAAACTATCTCTACCAATTTGTGGGTGTGTGGCCGAAAGAGGAGGCTTGAATTTCAAAGAAAAAGTGTGTGAGTGTACACAAGGTAGCTCTCTTTGCCTTCTCTCATGCATGGATATGTGTTTAGCTTATTTTAAAATGTGTGTATGTGTAATTTTAAGGTATGAAAAGTATGCTAGCATGCCTTTATATGCCATGAATCTTGATGCCATGTTATGTTTTCTAATGAATACATGATGTTTGTATGAGTTACTTGAGTGTGGAAAGGCCAAGAACTCTTCCCTTTGGTAAGGATGAGCCAAGAACCCTTGAGCATGGTTGAGACAAAGTAAAGAGTCTTCTAAAAGAAAAGTGGGCTCCCAAGAGTATGGTTGAGTCCAAAGCTCTTAAAGAATGGGCGAGGCAAGTCCAAAAATCATAAGGAGAAGTGTGAGGCCAATCTAAACACTTGGTGATCTATTGAATGTCTTCTATGATGTGTTCACATGCCAAGCTTGCTTTTAAAAACTACACAAACCTCTTGTAAATAAAAGGCTCAGTAAAAGTTCTCCCTGGATCAAGAAAGGAAAGATGAGTGATAAGCATGATATTTTATATATTTTAATCCCCTAACTTAGACATTTTAGTTCCAAATATGGCTTTAAAACTTCAATTAGATAAGATTTCATGTTAATAGCCATTTCTATACTTTAAGAATTTAATTGCAAAATTTAGGAATTTTAATGCACAATTTTATTTTAAATGATTTTTGTAAATTTTCCTATTAAATTGTTCTTATTATTTGTGCAGATTTGTGAAGGGCAAATAGCTTAAATGAGTATTTGATTTAAAGAAGAGAAGAAGAAGAGATGAAGGCATGTATATATGGGAGGAAGAAGCAAGGGATGTACGTGGAAAAGAGGCTGGTTGAAGGAGACTTGTGTGCATTCACTCTCATTACCAACCACGTCTTCTTGTTGCTCTGTTCTGGTGAGTAGAAGCTGCTAAACACACACATGCAGAGGCAAAACAACACACAGAAGCAATATGTGGTTTGAAGAGAGGGCTTGACCAGAACGTGAAGAGTTGGAGAAGAAAGAAACACATGCAGAATTACGTCTGGACAGCAGCAAAACGAGGAAGAGAAGCAGAAAAAAATCTCACATTCGTCCCCATCCAAATACACATGGACAGCAACGTGAAACCAACGTGGAGAACATACAGTAGCTGAACAGAAACACGAGAAGGAGCTAGTCTCGGGTTTAAGGTCCAGAATGAAGCCGAGAAGCACAAGCTAAGAATGGAAGAATGAGCTGGCACAAAGAAGAGCAAGGAGCTGACGTTGAAGGAGAAGGCAAGAGAAGCTGTGGTTTCTGGTTTGAGGAAGAAACACGAAAAGAACGAAGCACACGAGCAGAAACTGATGCAGAACGTGAAAAGTGGGAAGTTTGCATGAATTGGAATATTATAATAAAGAAAATGAGCTGGGACCCACACCTTATCCCACATGCATTTAGCTACGAAGAATTGGCAACAGGAACAGCACGTGAAGTCATTAAAGGATTCACGTGAGAAGGGGATCACGCCATTCATTCACTCATTCCGTCAAATCCCATCGTCTCACATCATACCATATTCCAGCAACACGACGTCGTCATTCGGCCCGGCCCATTCAACACACATTCCGTCTTTATACCCACGCCTCCATTCACAGAACGACTCTCTCGTCTCCTTCGCCTTCACGCCTCCACTCACATAACCATCCATCTCTCCATTCTCTCCATCTCCATTCCATCATAATATGAAGATCTAATCACCATCTTGAGGCTAGCAAGGGAGGAAGCTTTTGGCTGAAACTTGAATCCTTGGAAGAATGCAAAATTTTAGCTAAGATTTCTTATTTTTCCAGCACTTTTTTTCTTTTTCTTGTATAATCTCGGTTGAGTTATATTTGATTGAGAAATTGTGTAATTAATTAGTGACTGGTTAGACACTGATTAGGAAATATTTTTGTTGATTAATTGGTTGAATTTGAATCTAATTTTTCATTATTCTCTCTAATCTCCCATGTATGCCACGAAGGTGTTCGATGAAATGCATGGGTGAGATTTTGTGTTTGATTGTTTGATTTGAGAATTCCTCAGTGTTTAGTTAGTTAATTAAACATTTTTGGATGATGAATCAGAAGATAATTAATTAGTTAATTAATCAAATTGAATGTTCATTGATCTTAAGGACAAGAGTTAACGATTTAATACGGGATTGAGGTCTCAATTCAACATTAGATTATTAATCTCTTGAATCTTGAATGGTTATTCAAGATCATTTGCTAATGAACACAATTAGGAATTCTTAGGCCAGAATGAATTATAATTGGATTAGGATAAGGATAGTGGATACCAAGAGATGATTCCTAAGCTAGTCACAAGACCATTATCACTCACAATTCACACAATTAGGTAGAAATTAGAAATTTTGATTCAATTTAGTTTTAGGATAGTCTAATTCATTCAAAAACCCCTAAACTAGATAGCTTTTAGGATTTTTAACATTTAGGAAACTTAATTGAACATTGAATTCCAATTCCAAGGGAGATGACCTAGGTTGTGCCCTATATTGCATTTAATATCCAACCTAGTTTTATTTTGAGGGTTGCACGACAAGCCCGTCAAAATTTGGCACCGTTGCCGGGGAATTGGAATTTCAATTGTTTAAGGAAGTGTTCTAAGTGTTCTTATTTTGTTTTAACTCTGTTTTGGTTCTATTTTGATTTGATTTTTGTTCTGTTTCGAACTTGGAATCGGGCAATTTCGGTGTTGCGTATTAACTTGTCTACTTGCTGGAATTTTCGTTTAAAATGCCCAGAAAATTTGCATACTTTGTTTTCCAAGGTTTTTGGGTGTTTTAAGCAAAAATAGCTATTAGGTGCACCATTGTTTGGCCAAATTCCAATGTTTGAGATAGTTTTTCAAATTTTTTAGTATTTTTTCGAATTTTTTTGGAATTTTTCAACTTTTTTGGATTTAATTTCTTTATTTTTTGTGAGTTTATTTTGTGTGACTAACCTCTATTTATGAGTGTTTTTCATTGTTAGGAACTTCTTAGCTTCATTGAATTTTTATTTTCTTGAGTTTGAGTTAATTTTAGTTATAATCTATTTGTGATTTTACTTGTGCTTAAAGTAATTGTGCTTCTCATTTTTGCTTGCTTATAAATGGATCAATATTATTCTAATCAAGGTGTTTATGATCCCTGTAGAGAGCATAGGATTTCTCAGAAGTTGGATAATGCCATGTCAATGCTTCAAGGTCTTCTTGAAAGACAAAGACAAGAGCAACAAGCTCAACAATATCAACAAGCACAACAATACCAACAATTCCAACAATATCCATTCATTTCATCTAAGAAAACGTATAAAGCCAGAAAGAAGGGAAAGAAAAGAGCAGTTAGCCAGAAAAGAAAAGAGTAACAGAAAGTGTATCCAAAATTTTGAGGATGAAATTTATTTAAGGGGGGAGAAATGTAACATCCGGTTCCCTAAAAATGAAAGAAAACGTGAGAAACGTAACGTATAATTTCTCTGTTAACGAATGAAACTCATTGGATACAAAAGGATGTCCCCCGAGATGATGTAGTTAAGGTCCCAAAAAATTTGGAAAGCATTCTAGACTCCTAAAAATGAGAATCCCTGCCTCAAATGGAAAGAAAAATGGAGCTAGAATGAAGAAACAATTTCCTACTAAAAGCTTACGAAACGAATGGCATTTTTGTAATTTTGAGTAAATTTTGGAATTCACATAGGAGGGTTTTTAAAATGAAAATTTTGAATTCTCCAGGGTTCTCAGAGGCTCTGAAAACCATGGGAAGCCCCGAGACAGTTAAAACCCCTCCGATGGATGTTTTTTAATGTCAGTGTACCTAAATTTTGACAAATTCATTCGGGAAGGTTTTAGCTCCGATTTGAGTGATTCCAAATTCATTTTATTTAATTGGGAACCTAAATTTTATAATGGAAAAGATAATTCTAAAAAAGGAGCTAAAACAAAGTAGAAACGAAAATGCAAAATATGAAAGGCAAAATTGGAATGTTTGAAAAAGTCACTTTCCTACACCTATATATAGGTGGCCCCTCACACTTGCCCTCATTTAACTTCAAGATTTCTCAGCCCCAAACTAGAAGCAAAACCCTAAGAGAGAGGCACCTAAGAGAGGAAGAAGAAGGAGGAAGAAATCCAAGGTATGGATTTTCATGGTTTTTCATGCTCTTCCTCTTCCAAACCTCTTATCTTTCATTCTCCTTTGTTTCCTATGATTATAATGAAGTTTATATATCTGTTTTAAGGGAGAAATTGAGGGAAAAATTCGGATTTGAAGAGAAGAGCTCAAAGAACACAAGATTCAAGTGAGAAAAAGTAAGAAAACAAAGTAATTTCTCTTCCTATGGTTGTCACCTTTACTTCCCTTCTCCACCATTTCGCCCTACTTGAGAAAACCCTAGGAGGACTTGATTTTTAGGCAGAAACAAGGGTGACTCTAAGGAAAAAGGGTGTGGAGATTAAGAATATGCAAAGGAAATTAAGAAAAAATCATTAGATTTCAAGATGCAAGTTTTAGGGTTTCAATTGCACCTTATACAATTTGATTTTGAATGATGATTCCTAGGCCTAAATAAGAGTTTAAATGAGCTCCTAAGATCCCTAAGAGGCTACCCATATGCTTCTTCCCTTAAGAAAATAAAGAAAGCTCCATAGAACCCAATATGCTTCATTGTCTCAGCCAAGAAGGGTTCTCATAGCTAGGGAGAGTTTTAAATTTTTTTTAAGGCCATTCTTAAGTCATATATGATGAATGAAAATGAAGGGAGGCCTTGGAAAAAATTTAGAACTCATAGAAAGTGAGTTGGTGCTTTAGATTCTATATTATGACCTAAAAAAGCAACATGATGTTAAGCCCTTTGTTTTAATGGTGTGATGACTCCAAAAGGCTTAAAGAAAATCAAAAATCATATTTGAAAGGAAAGAATGAGGCCTAGAAATGATTTGAGGGATGTTGCTTCATTAGGTGCAGTTATGGACTATAATGGAACTTATAGAGCAACCTAGTGTCTAAGCAAGTTGTGTGGCCTTAAAATATATTTCATGAACCTAATTGGCTTTCATAAATTGTATCTAGGCCAAGAGAAACCATTTCCACAAGCTTATGTGTGTGTGGTCGAAAGAGGAGGCTTGAAAGCCAAGGAAAAAGTGTATAATTATATACAAGGTAGCTCTCTCCACCTTCTCTCATGCATGGATGTGTGTTTAGCTTATCTTAGAATGTGTGTATGTGTATTTTCAAGCCATGAAAAGTATGTGATAACCATGATATTTTATATATTTTAATCCCCTAACTTAGGCATTTTAATGTCCAAGTATGGCTTTAAGACTTTAATTATATAAGATTTCATTTTAATTTGCCATTTTTTACATTTAAGGAATTAATTTGCAAATTATTAATTCTTAATGCTTAAATGTATCTTAAGTCATTTTTGGATATTTCCACTTAATACTTTCCATGCTTTTTGTGCAGATTTTAATGAGCAAATGATGCTTGATGAGAATTTGGGTTAAAGAAGAGAAGAACCTCTCATATCCAGCACATGACACATGGATTCCATTTGAGGGAAATGAAGAACAGAGTAAGCCATTGATTCGTGAAGCAGACCGTGATCATTAAATGGAAATAATGCAAAAGAAAAGAAACACGTGAAAAAGCAAAGGGGATCCATGAGGAAGGAAAAGAAGAAGCATGGTACTGATTAGAAGACATGCAGAATCGTGTGAATAGTAAATAAAAGAGACTTCAATGGCTTTATTTTGTGAGCAGAAGAAAAACGTTAAGTCGCATGCAAAGGTACAGAAGCATAAGAGGGTTCTTACATGGAAGAATGTGGATTCTAATGCTTTGAGATGGAGTAGCGAGCTAAAGATTAACACAGAAAAAGACGAGAAAAGAGGAATCAACGTGGAAGATAAAGAAGCCTATGAGCAGAACAACCACTTCTTCTCCTTCAGCAACACACACATGCCACGGGTTCTGGTGCTTTGAGAAGGGGAAAGAAAGACACGAAGCAAGAAGAAGAAGCTGTGCCAGCAAAAACAGAGAGAAGAACCACGCAAAGATGAAGTAATGCAGAGCAAGAATTATCTACGAGCTGAACAGGGAAGCAGCCAACGTGGAAAACATCACGATGAGGAGACGCTGAACTGGGTTTGCATGGCTGGCAGCAGAACGAATGAAAGACACTGAAGCTACGTCTGGACAGCAGTAGAATAAATGAGAAAGAAAAAGAAGCAACACGAACTGCACAAAGAGAAGGAGCTGGAAGCAAAACACAAACCAGCTTTGAAATGAAGGAGTCAAGCAGCTCGAGTTAAGCGAGAAGAAGCAGAAGAGAACATGGAACCCGACGTGAACATGAGTGCAGAAGCTACAGTAGCCAACGTGGATTATAATAAATAAACGCAATGGGGCCCATCTCATGCATAATGGCTTCAGATAATGCAAAGAGGGAGCACGCAAATTAGAAGAGAATGTATAGAGGAGGAAGAGTTTTATCCATTGGGTAATATCCTTCCATCTCTAATGTTTTACAATTTGTTAGAACTGAGTATACATGATAACACTTCGATTCCCGACATATAATGTTGTTGATTCTGAATTTGTTGAATCCCCATGAATTGGGAGATGACCAAAGGTTGGCCACTTGCTGAAAAATAAGTTGCTCACGTGAAAGGAGAATCACGCCTCATAAATCCCAACACACATCATACCATTAGGTCATTCGCCCACACCTCCGTCTATATATACATACCCATTCGCCCATTCTCAAAAACGCCGTCATTCACCCACGCCTCCATACACAGAACTTCATCCATCTCTCCATCTCCATTCCACGCCAACATGAAGTTCTGATTCATCCTTGAGGCTAACTAGGAGGAAGCTTTTGGCTAAAGCTTGAATCATTGGGGAAGAAGCAGAATTCTGGCTAAGATTTCTTATTTTTCCTACACTTTTTCCTACACTTTTTCTTATTCTATACAATCTCGGTTGAGTTGTATTTGATTTGGAATTTGTGTAATTAATTAGTAGCTGGTTAGACACTGATTAGGAAACCTTTTTGTTGATTAATTGGTTGGATTTGAATCTGATTTCTCATTATTCTCTCTAATCTCCCATGTATGCCACGAAGGTGTTCGATGAAATGCATGAGTGAGATTTTGTGTTAAATTGTTTGATTTGAGAATTCCTTAGTGTTTAGTTGGTTAATTAAACATTTTTGGATGATGAATCAGAAGATAATTAATTAGTTAATCAATCAAATTGGATGTTCATTGATCTTAAGGACAAGAGTTAACGGTTTAATGCGGGATTGAGGTCTCAATTCAACATTTGATTATTAATCTCTTGAATCTTGAATGGTTATTCAAGATCATTTGCTAATGAACATAATTAGGAATTCTTAGGCCAGAATTAATCACAATTGGAATAGGATAAGGATAGTGGATACCAAGAGATGATTCCTAAGCTAGTCACAAGCCATTATCATTTACAATTTATCTAATTAGGTAGACATTAGGAAATTTGTTTCAATTCAGTTTAGGATAGTTTAATTCAATTAAAAATCCCCCAAATTAAATAATTCTAGGATCTTAGAACACGTAGAGAACCCAATTGAACATTGAATTCCAATTCTAAGGGACTAAAGATTAACACAGAAAAAGACGAGAAAAGAGGAATCAACGTGGAAGATAAAGAAGCCTATGAGCAGAACAACCACTTCTTCTCCTTCAGCAACACACATGCCACGGGTTCTGGTGCTTTGAGAAGGGGAAAGAAAACACGAAGCAAGAAGAAGAAGCTGTGCCAGCAAAAACAGAGAGAAGAACCACGCAAAGATGAAGTAATGCAGAGCATTATCTACGAGCTGAACAGGGAAGCAATTCACGATGAGGAGACGCTGAACTGGGTTTGCATGGCTGGCAGCAGAACGAATGAAAGCACTGAAGCTACGTCTGGACACAGATGGAATAAAATGAGAAAGAAAAAGAAGCAACACGAACTGCACAGAAAGAAAAGGAGGCTGGAAGCAAAACACAAACCAGCTTTTGAAATGAAGGAGTAGAAGCATGACCTAGGTTGTGCCCTATATTGCATTTAATACCCAACCTAGTTTTATTTTGAGGGTTGCACGACAAGCCCGTCAAAATTTGGCGCCGTTGCCGGGGATTTGGAGTCTCAATTGTTTGAGAAAGTTTTCTAAGTGTTTTTGTTCTATTTTATCTTTGTTTTGGTTCTATTTTGATTTGATTTTTGTTCTGTTTCGAACTTGGAATCGGGTAATTTCGGTGTTGCGTATTAATTTGAGTGCTTGCTGGAATTTTCGTTCAAAGTGCCCAGAAAATTCTCATACTTTTTTTTTCAAGGTTTTTGGGTGTTTTGAGAAAAAAAAATAGCAAAGCTATTAGTTGCACCATTTTTTGGCCGAATTCTAACGTTTGAGGCACTTTTCTGAATTTTTTAGTATTTTCTCGAATTTTTTAGGATTTTTTCAATTTTTCTAGAATTATTTTCTTTATTTTTTGTGACTTTGTTTTGCGTGACTAACCTCTGTTTAGGAGTGTTTTTCATAGTTAAGTAAGTCTTAGCTTTATTTGAAATTTATTTTCTTGATTTTGATTAATTTTAGTTATAATCTGTTTGTGATTTTACTTGTGCTTAAAGTGATTGTGCTTCTCATGTTTCCTTGCTTATAAATGGATCAATATTATTCTAATCAAGGTGTTTATGATCCCTGTAGAGAGCATAGGATTTCTCAAAAGTTGGATAATGCCATGTCAATGCTTCAAGGTCTTCTTGAAAGACAAAGACAAGAGCAACAAGCCCAACAATACCAACAAGTCCAACCACCATGCTACCAACCACATCACCATTCCTGTGAAGTTCACCCCAGCTACCAACCATACCATAACCCATATGAGATCCACCCAAATTACCACCATCATCATGAGCCATATTATAACTTCCATATGCAAGAGCCATACCCTGATTACCATATGCAAGAGCAACAATATCATCCTTACAATTACCATGAGGGATACATGCAACAAGAGCCTCAGAGGGAACCAAGTTTGGAAGAGAGGATGTTAGAGCATTTGGAGGACTATAATCTTCAAATCCAACAAATGCTACAGTTGCAACTCGAAACCCAACAAATAATGGACAACATGTTTAGGAAGGATTTAGGAATTCAATCGAATCAACCGACTTCAAGTGCTACTGAATCAATTGAAAAGCAAATTAGAAGGGAATGTATAGAGGAGGAAGAGTCCTATTCATTGGGTAATATCCTTCCATCTTCTAATGTTTTACAATTTGTTGAAACTGACTCTAGTTCGCATGATAGCACTTTGATTCCTGATACATATAATGTTGTTGATTCTGAATTACATGATGATGATGATGTTGATGAGGAAATAATTGTTGAATCTCCTGATATGGTTGATTGTGGTAACTCACTGAACAAAATTGATACAGTTATTGATGTTCATGATTCCTTGTGTACTGATGCACTTGGATTGTCTACACCTAGCTGTGATTATAGTGATGAATTTATTTCTGTACCTGTTAATGATGATTCTATTGAGTCTAGGGTAGAAGATAAGTGTGGGGGTGACTTAGAATGTAATGCTCATGCTGTTCCTGGTGTGAAATTGGTTAATAAGTCTGTTGTTAATGCATCTACTGAGTTTAAGGATAACATGCCATCTAGATCATGTGATATAGCTGATTGGGATGCATTTCTTGATTATATGTGTGTTGAATCTACTATATGTGATAGATGCTCCCAAATTAATTTTTCCATTGAGACTAGTGAGTCTTTCACATATTCTGATCATCATGATTCCTCACTAGCATGTAATGGTATGACTGATGAAGTGGTAGATGTAGCATGTGGAAAGGATATAAACAGTGAAAATGTTGGACAGCTTGTTGATCATTCAGACGCCACTTTTAAATGCTTATGTGACGAATTGCATACATGTCCTATGTGTGTTGAAATTAATGAATTTTTGGAGTCTGATAAGTCTGTTGAATCCATGGAATCCTTTGCCTGCACTGAAATTTTTGATGCTACTGATTCCACTGATCATACTGGTATTGATAAGAACATGCATAGTGATAACATTGATGTTGAAAATCCTGTTGATCCTTATACTGTTGTTGATACTAGTGAGAGACTAAATTATTTTGAAAAGTGTCATTTTATGGTTCGGAAAGGCATTGTATTGGGTCATATTATATCTGAATAGGGCATAGAGGTAGATAAAGCTAAGATAGATGTTATAACCTCTCTACCATACCCGACATGTGTTCGGGAGATCCGATCTTTTCTAGGTCATGCAAGTTTTTATAGAAGATTCATTCAGAACTTTAGTAAAATTGCTTTGCCATTGTCTAAGTTGTTACAAAAAGATGTTGATTTCCAATTTGATGATGCATGTAAAATAGCTTTTGATGAACTTAAGAAATGCTTGACATCCCCACCCATTATTCAACCTCCTGATTGGACCCTCCCATTTGAGCTTTTATGTGACGCATCTAATTTTGCTGTAGGTGCAGTCTTGAGCCAGAGAGTGAATAAGCGGTCCCATGTGATTGCTTATGCATCCAAGACTTTGGATGGGGCCCAAGCAAGTTATACAACCACAGAAAAAGAGCTTCTTGCTATTGTTTTTGCTTTAGATAAATTTAGATCATATTTACTTGATACTAAAGTCATTGTTTTTACTGATCATGCAGCCTTAAAGTACTTGCTGAAGAAGCCTGATGCAAAGCCAAGATTGATCAGATGGATGCTTCTACTTCAAGAATTTGACATTGACATTCGGGATAAAAGTGCAGCTGAAAACTTAGTAGCAGACCACTTGAGCAGAATTGAAGCTTTAAAGGTAAATTCCTTACCTATTGATGATGATTTCCCTGATGAGCATTTATGTGTTTTGCATAGTTTTTATCCATGGTATGCAGACTTAGTGAATTATCTAGCTGCTTCTGAACTGCCTGTTGATTTGACTAAACATCAGTTGAATAAGTTTAGGAGTGAAGCTAGGTATTATATTTAGGATGATCCATATTTATGGAGACTATGTAGTGACCAAGTGATTAGACCTTGTGTGCCCGATATAGAATTTGATTCTGTTTTAAATTTTTGTCACGCACTAGCATGTGGAGGTCACTTTAGTTCAAAATGCACAGCTAGGAAGGTTCTAGATAGTGGATTGTATTGGCCTACCCTGTTTCGTGATGCCTTTAATTTTTGTAAAAGATGTGTTCGGTGTCAACAAACAGGTAGCATATCTAGGAGAAATGAAATGCCACAACACCCTATCTTATTTTGTGAAGTCTTTGATGTGTGGGGCATTGATTTTATGGGACCTTTTCCCACTTCTTTTGGCTTTTCATACATTTTATTGGCTGTTGATTATGTTTCGAAGTGGGTGGAAGCCAAACCTACCAGGACTGATGATTCTTCTGTGGTTGTAGAATTCGTTCGCTCTCACATTTTCTGTAGGTTTGGCATTCCCAGAGCCATTATCAGTGACCAGGGCACTCACTTTTGTAACCGGAGTATGCATAGCTTGCTTAGCAAGTATGGTGTTGTGCATAAAGTAGCTACTCCATACCACCCTCAGACAAATGGCCAAGCAGAAATTTCTAACCGGGAGGTGAAGCAAATTTTGGAGAAAACAGTGCAGCCGAATAGGAAAGATTGGAGTAAAAGGCTAGATGATGCACTTTGGGCCTACAGGACTGCCTACATGACTCCTATTGGCATGTCACCCTATCGACTGGTATTTGGAAAAGCGTGTCACTTACCGGTGGAAGTGGAGCACAAAGCTTACTGGGCTATGAAGAAATGCAATTTGAATTTGAATGAAGCAGGTTCTCACAGAAAATTCCAACTCCAAGAGCTCGAAGAGATCAGATTGGAAGCCTATAACAATGCAAGGCTCTATAAAGAGAAGACAAAGGCATTCCATGACAAGATGATTACAAGGAAAGAATTTGTTGTCGGCCAAAAAGTCCTACTCTACAAATCCCATCTGAAGCTTATGCCAGGTAAACTTCGTTCTAAATGGGAAGGTCCTTATATAGTTTCTAATGTTTTCCCTTTTGGTGCAGTTGAGCTTTTGGATGAGCAAACGGGAGCTAAATTCAAAGTTAATGGATATCGGCTCAAACACTTTTATAAAGGAGTTCCAAGGGATAACAAGGAAGAGCTCCAACTTCATAACCCACCCTAAACCCCGATTGTACTCTTTCCCTTTCCCCTTTTATAGTGTGTTGTCTTTATCTGTTTACTGGATTGTGTGCTGGCATTGAGGACAATGCAATGTTTAAGTGTGGGGGGGATACAAATAAATTTTTAGTTTTGTTTTATTTTGGTTAGTTGATTTTTATAGTTTCTAGGTTTTTATTTAGTTTTATGTTATGTTTTTAGTTAGTTTTATGTTATTTTCCAGTAAAAAAAAAATTTGACAAATTTTTGAAAAATAGTATGATTCTTTTCAGTTTTCCTGTGAAAGTTGCAAGTTGAGATGATTATAATTTGGATTCACCTAGACATGACAAGTAATGAATCTTGTGTTTTGATTCAAGTGAAGTGGCAATAAATTTGATTTCAATGAATTATTTGATAGCCATTAGCTGGTGAGAATTTGAGCCTTAATTGTTCAATTCTAGTGTGTATTCACCTATCTTTGTTTTCACTCTAGAACTTGTCTTGATTCTTTGTTGAGACCATATTTGCACTTGCATGCATGAAAATGATAAGGCATTTATTTCTTTTATAGCTAGAGCCAAAAAGCCAACCATTCATGCATCTTTATCCATTATTTAACCACTTTGAGCCTTGTATTTTCTTTTCTTGTTACCCATAGCCATTTAAAAGTGTTTCCTACCGTGTTTTAGGATGCCTTAGGAATTTCAAGAGCATTGCACTTGTTTGAGATGAGAGAATGTATGCTTTACATCAAGTTAGGCCATTGATAATAAGAGTTGAGGAATATGTTCTGAAAAATATATATATATATATATATATATGCAATTGCAAAGAAAAAGATAAAAAAAAAAAAAGAAAGCAAAAGAAAAGCAATGAAAAAAAAAAAAGTGTTTTAAGTTAAGTTTATAGTTGCTTGTATTAATTAGAAATAAGGCCTTGAATGCACATTTTTCCCTATCCTAAATCTTCATTGAGTGCTCTTGAGGTTCTAAGGTATCCATTTGTTTTGTATTTTCCTTATTTTTGTTATCCATTCATTTCATTCCCTAGCCCCATTACAACCCCAAATAAAGTCCTATTGATTTATGTATTGCATTTAGTATGGGTGGTGGAGATTTAGAAACTTGACAAGCTTATGGTAGTGAACTTTGATGGGTGGAATTTGAGTGAATCACATTCCCTTAAACACTTGAGAGTTGAGAGTAAACACTAACCATGTGAGAGGCTATGCATTTTCAATTCATTCTTTTCAAATAAATTGCCATGGAACTTAATTTCTTGATACAAGTGAAATGAACTTTGATTGTTGAGGTGATGAAGAATTGTGATTAGTCTCCAGCTTGTGATTCTTACACTCCTTTTTCATTTTTCATTTTCCATTTACCATTCCACTAGCCGGGTGTTTTCATTCAGTCTTCTCTCTTAGATTTTAAGTTTTGCCCAGGAGTGCAAAGGTTTAAGTGTGGGGGAATTTGATAAACATGAATTTTATATCTTTTATTCTTCCTAACTTGAACATTTTAATGATCAAATGTGGCTTTAGAGGTTTAATTAGTTGAAATTTGATTTTAATAGCCATTCTTTGCATTCTAGAAAATAAGTCACAAAATCTTGGATTTTTAATGCATAAATTTCAATAAATAAATTTTGAAGCTTTTCCTACTTAATCTTTCTTTCCTTTCTTGGTGTGCAGATCATTGGGTCTTCTTAGTTTCATACATGGGATGGAATTCCACATGTGGCTCCATTTATAGCAATCACATACCAAAACAGAGAAGCACACACACATGCAGTGGCTGGAACTCGAAGAAGTCTGTGAAGAGAAGAAGAAGAAGTTGCTGGAAGTTCTGGTTGATAATGAATGCAAGGCGTGATTCCAGAACAGCTGAGCAGGTTCTACGTGGCAGAAACAGAGAAGAAAGCAACGTGTGGTATAAACAAAAGCTGCACAAAGGAAGCAGAACCACGTAAAAGCTGCAGAATGTGGAAGCCTGGACTGAGACACACAAAGGAGAAGAAAACGAAGAGCAAGGAGCTGACGTTAAAGGGGAAAGCTGCCACGTGAAGAAGCTGCAGAAACTGGGGAGAAGTAACGTGACAGAAACGAAGGATGAAGCACAGCAGCCAACATGGAGAAAAACACGTGAAGTCTGGACATGAAAGCTTGCGTGAACAGAAGCTTCGAGCTAAAAAAATGAAGAAAGCCATGGTCTGGTTCGAAGAAAGAGCAGCAGCAGGGCAGAACCAAAGCAACGCACACATGCAGAGAGAGGAACGTGGAACATGACGTGAACAGTGAAGAAGGGATGCGAGTCTATGTCTGGCATGCATGTGGATTATAATAAATAAAAAGCAATGGGGCCCACATTTTTACATGCACAAGGGAGCTTCAGATGATTGAAATTAGATAAGGGAGAACACGTGAAGAGAGCTGGAGATTAAGAGCTGAGCACGTGGAATTAAGAAGGCTACGAGCTGACGTGGGAATTAAGATGAAGATGAGGATTAGTTGCGGGATTTCAGCGTGCAGAATCAGAAGGAGGGAGACGTGAACAACGAGGAGAAGGTGAAAATAAAACCTAGAGGGGACGCTGGGAGATAGATCGAAGAGGAGAACGTAGAAGGAGAGACGGCAGAAAAAGAGTGCGAGAAATTCCAGTGCTGGACGAGGAAGCAGTTCTGGCTAAATTCTCCATGATTATGGCTTCTTTGATCGATTCTCCTTCATTTGATCCCTCCATGGCAGCTTAAATTCCTTGTGGTGGCTAGCTGAAGATTGAGTTCTCCTAGATGAAGATTTGAGCTCTACATCTCCTATTGAATTTGGATAAAACTCTCTTGCCCAATCTTTTGATTTTAGCATTATTTCCTTTATTAATTTGACTAGGTTTAGTTTATTGGTTTAGGAATTTAATTGCTGGAATTACTGGATTGAATTAATTCTTGGATTGGTTTTAAATTGAATTTTGGAATTTTATTTGTGATCATCATCTGTTTGTGAAAATTCCAGAATTAGTGTTGTGCAATTGAACTCTAAATTCCTCTTGATTTAGGCTAATTGATGCAATGGTTATTGGACTAGTTGGCTGGAACTTTTGTGCAATTAATTGCTTGAGGGATTAATTAATCTAATTGGTGAATTAGCATTTTGAGTGAATTGTGCAGTAGCTTTCATAAATCAATCAAAATTAGTGTAGTGTGTTCTTATTTTTAATTCAATTAATTAGTTGTTTAAGGTTTCTTGTGGTTGCAAAAAAAAATTCTTTGAATAATTGATGAATTGAATCTTGAATGGTTATTCAAGAGCTTTATGAGGAATGCACTAAAGAGCAAGAACTTAACCCAAAATTAATAAACTAAAAGGAGCAAGGATAATTGAACTCTAGGGAATCCAATTGAAAGCTAGTTACCACATTTATTTGATTAATCACTTGAACTTAGTTTTAGATTTCTAATTCTTGTCAATTAATTTTAGTTCAATTAAATTCTAGTATATCAAACCCTTAAGTTAAGTCCTAATTAGTAATACTTAAAACACTCTTCTATAAACAATTTAAGGCACAAACTCCTTGGAAAAATGACCTAGGTTGCACCATTATCTACAAACTTATTTTGCTACCTAGTTTTATTTGAGATTGCACGACAAAAAAAAAGGTTTCCTAATCAGTGTCTAACCAGCCACTAATTAATTACACAAATTCTAAATCAAATACAACTCAACCGAGAATGTACAGAATAAGAAAAAGTGTAGGAAAAATAAGAAAATCTTAGCCATAATTTGCTGTTCATCCATGGATTCAAGCTTCTACTCAAGAGCTTCCTCCCTTGCTAGCCTCAAGATGAATGAATTAAAGCCTCATTCGATGGATGAAAAGTGGAGAATGGAATGGTAGATGGTTGTGTGAGTGGAGGCGTGAAGGCGAAGGAGGCGAGGGTCTTGATGGACCAATAATGACGGCTAGGGCTTGAGGATTTATAAGGCGTAGGGATGAGTGAATGGACGAGAATGACGTATGTTGAATGGGCTGGAATGTGGATGGAGGCGTGTGATGAATGGAGACGTCTGGTGAATGGAGACGTCTGGTGAATGGAGACGTGATGATAAATAACCTCCCCCGAATGTAGCGTCTGGATGTGTATTTCTCCTCTCTTTCACGTGCTTCATTTATCAATTCACGTGCTCAGCTTTTTGTTCCTCATTTGTACGCTGAAACCACGTTTAAGTTTCTTCTACTATGCATGAGTGTGGGGCCCATTTGAATGCTTTTATTTTATTATATTTCACTGCCTACTGTAGCTTCTGCATGTCTCTTCACGTAGCTTTTGTTCTTCGTGCGTTGCTCTGGTTCTGCCCCGTCGTTCTGCTCGTTTTCTTTCTCTGCTTCTGTTCGTTCTGCACACAAAACTCGAGCTTTTCACATGACTGTCCAGACCCAGCGTTTTCATTCAAACCAGCAGCTCGTGCATCTTCTTCTTCGCCTGCAACGTTCATTCCTCTGTTCCAACAGCTTCATTTCATTTCCTTATACATCCCTTCTGCTCTTCGAGTTGCTCTTCATTTCCACGTGAATTCTGCATGCTTGTAAGTCTTCTCTTACATCAAAACAAAGCTTCAACTCTATTTCATTTTCTTTCGTTTCTGCTTAGCGTCGCTAGATCTCTCATTGTTCTTCTCTGTTTCTGCATTAGTGGGAATTCACGTGGCCATGCTTCCTCATCTGTTTCGAGTTTGTTTCTTGCCCATTCTGCAGCTGCTGTCCATCATGACTTCTTCATGCTCCCTCGATGACATATTAGATTGAGAATAGATATTCAGTTAATATGTTTGAGTACTTAAGAAAGCATACTTATCCTTGGCATAGATGCCCTTCTAGTATGATACTACCCGAAGTAAAAACAGTTAGGCAATGCAAAGAGATCTTAGGATGTAGTAGAGGAAGAATCCTACTTTTCCTGAGTACTCTACGAGAATAGGATAAATAAAGAAAAGTAAGAGAGGGATATTTTAGATTATTGGGAAACTTGTAATATACAGGCGATAGTGGCTTTGAGCTCAGTCATAAGGCACTTGTGTATTAGTATTTGATGTTATGGTTTGCTTGTAACAATGGTTACATGATATTAGGTCTGGCTAACCCAGTAATAATGTGACTTAAGTGTGTAACAAACAATGATATCAATCACCAAAGTGTCCCAATAATCAAAGAGTACCCTAGTTAGTTAAAGAAATGAGTCAGAAAAGAAAGGTAAAGGGATTCCAGTAATATCAGAATAGTAAGGAAAGCATGTAGAAAGGGATCCCTAGTAGAGAATGTTTAGATTTAGTATGCATAGCCTAAGTCCCTTATAGTATGTATAAATGAAATGAATAAGGACCAGTGTATAGCTTCTCTCCTACCATAGACGTTCACCACACTTAGTGTGTAAGATGCCCTAGTGCCAAAGCACTTAAAAGCAAAACGTGGGCACAGTGAGAAGTGCAGGATATGAGAGGAGGGCTAAAACGAGTATATGTAAGTAAGTAAGTAGACAAACAAAAACCTCCGATGGCTATAATGATCAGAAAAGATGATGAGATGTTATGAGAAATCATTCAAAGAGGATACGGGAGATGTGATATGAAATAAGTTACCTCCTGAGATGTGTAATTGAGTCCACTAAAGGAAACGTTAATCTTGCGAACTGGTTAATATTAACTTGATATGATTAGTAAGCATTCCCAGGATAGGCCTCTAGAGTCAAAAAATTTCTTTCCCTTATGAGAAAGAACTAGCTAGTATTTTATAGCAATAGAGCCCTTATTAAGAACTAGCAATGAAAAATCCCTTGGCTAAAAGAAAATTTGAAAGAAAGAAATCGCTGAGAAAGCGTATAGAGCCAAGAAGAAAGGAAAGAAAAGAGTAGTTAGCTAGAAAAGAAAAGAGTAAGAGAAAGTGTACCCCAAATTTCGAGGACGAAATTTATTAAAAGGGGGAGAATTGTAATGTCCAATTTTTGTTAAACGACAAAACAGGCACGTTTTCAAAGCAAGTCCCTTAAAATGAATTAGTTAAGGTCCTAAAAAATTTGGGAAGTATTCTAGACTCCTAAACATGAGAATCCTAGGCTCAGACGAAAAGAAAAATAGAGCTAGAATGAGGAAACAATTTCTTATGAAAAGCTTACGAAATGTAATGGCATTTTCGTAATTTTGGGCAATTTTTGGAATTCACATAGAAGAGTTTTTTAAATGAAAGTTTTAAGTTCTCTGAGGTTCTTAGAGGCTTTGAAAATGATGGAAAGCCCTAGGACAGTTAAATCCCCTCAGGTGGACATTTTCTAACGTCGGTGTGCCTGAACTTTGACTAATACGTTCGGGAAGGTTTTAGTTCTGATTTGAGTTATTTTAAAGGTATTTTATTTAATTGGGAACCTAAATTTTATAATGAAAAAGACGGTTCTAAAAAAGAAGCTAAAAAAAAGGAGAAACAAAAATGCAAAATATGACGGGCAAAATTAGAATTTTTGAAAAAGTCCTTTTACCCTAGCTATATATAAGTGGTGCCTCACACTTGCCTTCATTTCACTTCAGATTTTCCAACCCAAATCAGAAGCAAAACCCTAAGAGAGAGGCACCCAAGAGAGGAAGAAGAAGGAGGAAGAAATCTAAGTTTAAGGTATGTTTTCATGGTGTTTTTCTTTGCTTTTCTTTATCCATACCTCCTCTCCTCCCTTCTCCTTTGTTTCCTTGGATTGAAATGAAGTTTATAAATCTAATTCAAGGGAGATGAGCTATTGGGATTCTTTGAATCTCATTCCCTCCTCTCTAATGATCTAACATATTAGGTGGACCAAGTAGCTATGGCAATGGGAGCCAACAACAATGAAGAAAGAAGATTGATAACCATATGCCTAGTTTTATTCTTTTTGAAATCCATAATGATGCTTTACAATGTATATAATGTTGTAAATGCTCTATGACCCTTGAGACATATGTAAATATGATATTATGTGATGTTTAAATGTATAGATATGATGTATAAACTCTAGAATACAATTTGAGTATGCAATGCCCAAGTATGCAATTGGGAAGTTTCATGTAAATGTGCATAAGTGTGGGTTGAATGGCCAAAATGAGATGCATGAGATTTGAGACTATTTGGGCAGTTCACACAAGTCTTAAATACACTTTTATACTTGCCCAAAAGGTGCCACAACCAAGGGAAAGCAATTTGGCAAGTTTGGTACCCCATATGGAGCCAAATATGACAACAATGGAACCCTATATCACTTTTTAGCCAAATGAGTTAGTCTTGATTTGAGATTTGGCACGCGACTAGGTCTCATTAAGAGCTTTTTGGGAAACAAAAAATCATAATTTTTAGAGGTCTATAGAATATTTGATGATTTTTCAAAGTTTGCAATTTTCATGGTTTCTTGTTTGCTGCACTATTCATTTGGTCCAAAATTGCATTCTTCACACGAGGCTCAAACAATGTCCAATTGCCATGAAATTTTATAGAAAGAAACTAGATAGTCATAGTGACTCTTGCCAACTAGAAGCACCTCATTTGGAGGTTTAGATAGGGAGATATGAATTTTTAAAATTTCTATCTAATATCAGAAATTTTGCCTGACCAGAGTTACTATTCTATTGAATTCCAAAATCTAGACTTGATGAACTGGTCTGGAGATATGTTTTCCCTCTAGCTAACATCCACATATTTCCATATTATTATCATTTCCATGGATTAGATTTTTTTAGAATTAATTGAATATTTTCAAAATTTTCTATAGAATTCTATGATAGTTCTAGAATGCAATCTGACATCTAGACCATTTTGGATGTCAAACATCCTCTGTGATAGATGTTATGGTCTATACATATTTTTAGTGTGAATTAGACATCCATAGCTTTTTATAATAGCTAAGATTGTATGATTTTGATTTTTCTAGAATTAGTTAGGATTTTTCAAATTTTGGTCAGAAGAAGGGGCAAATCTGGCCAAAATTTAACAATCCCATTTTATGCTTCATTTCGGTTTCCATAAGTTGTAGGCATGATTTTGTGATGTAAATGAGTTGTATTGATGTATTTAAATATGGGGATGCATAGCATGAGCTCACATGGTCCACGTGACACCAAATGGAATTTTTAGATTCGATACAACGCAAAAATAATCATTATTTCCTTGGCTTTTTCATGGGAAACCTACATGATGCATGATATTAAGCCATTTAAAAGCATAAGATGAGATAAAATTTATAGTGTTACATTAGGCACCTTAGATTCTATAAGCCACATCAAGATGGACTTTATACACCTTATTCATAAATTGGCTAAGAGCATTAATTAGGAAGTAAATGTAGGCCTGAGTGTAAGTTAGGTAAATGAATTTTCCTATTAACCTTTGGAAGCTTTCAATATCCACAAGAGGGCTTTCTTGAGTAAACTTAAGTTTATAGTCAGCCTCTATAAGTGTGTTGATAGGTTTGCAACCCAATATCTCTGTTTTAGTAAGAAGGTCAATAGTATACTCCCTTTAAGATATAAGAATTCCTTTGCTTGACCTTGCTACTTCTATACCCAAGAAGTATCTAAGAAGACTAAGGTCTTTAGTTTCAAATTCTTTCACCAAGGCCTTCTTTAGATTGATGATTTCTTCTTTATAACTTCTAATAATAATGATGTCATAAACATAAACTATAAAGGTCACAAGACATTTTTGTGAACATTGTATGGTTTACTTTTCCTTGAATGTAACTTGCATTCTAATAGCCTTGATGAACCCTTCAAACTAAGCTCTAGGGAATTGTTTGAGACCATAAAGTGATTTTTCAAGCTTACATACTTTTCCATTACTTTTACCTTCATAGCTAGGGGAATAGACATGTAGACTTCTTTTTCTAAGTCCCCTTGAAGAAAGGCATATTTTATATCCAATTGATGTAAGGGCTAGTTGACATTAGTAGCAAGGGATAGGAATACCTTAATTAAGTTTAGCCATTAAAACAAAGGTTTCTTGCTAATTTATCCCTTACATTTAAGTGAACCCTCTTGCATCCAATCTTGCCATATATCAATTAATGCTCCCATCTAAGTTGTATTTTATGTTGAATATCCATTTGCATCCCAAAAGATGTTTTCCATGAAGAAGACTAACTAGCTCCCAAGTATTTTTTTTCTTGAGGGCATTCATCTCTTCAACAATAGCTTTTATCCATTCTTTATGCCACAAAGCTTCATGGATATCCTAGTGAATTTTCTCACTTAAAATGTTATAAGCAAAGGTTTTTTAGGTAACAAATAATTTATCATTAAGACATAATTTCTAATTGGGCATTAAGTGCAAGATCTCTTACCTTTTCTTAGGGCAATAGGCCAATCTAAATCCAAGTTTTCAAGAATTTTTAGACTTAGGTGGGAGATATCTTGGTGTTGCTCAAGAGATGGTGCACTTCTAATTTCTCATGAGCTGTTATTCTTTTAGAATATGTTTAATGATAAGAATAATTTTTTGTCTTAATAGAAGGGTCATGGTCAGTGGTAGTATTGTTTTAAGCAGTTGGTTATTTGTATTAGGTTGAAAAAGATCATTATTTATGGTGTTACTTTTAGGTTTAGGATCACTAATGTCATTGTTATTGTTTTTCATTTCAAGACCCACAATAGAGGAAGCAAAGGTCAACAAAAAATTCTAGTCGTCAAAGGTATCCCCTTAAATAGGATTTTTAGGGTAATAGGGTTGCTTTTCCAAAAAAAAAAATGACATCCATGGAGCAAAGAATTTCCTTTGCGTTGGGTGAGTAGAAAGTGTGGCCCTTTTTAGATAGAAAGTGAATGGTTATGTTGCGTAACCTCAAAATAAACTAGGTTGAGTAAATTTTTTAGTTAGTGATGTAATCTAGATCATTTCCCTTGAAAATAGATTTCAATATTTAATTGAGCCTTCAAAGTGTAAGAGGATCTTAAAAACTACCTAACTAAAGGGGGGTTTGAGTGAATTTAATTAGCCTAAATTTAAATTGCATTAAAACCCCTAACTACTACCTAAATGCATGAGTTAATAAGTAATTAATTGACTTGTGACTAACCTTAGATTCATTCCTTGGTATCCACTATCCTTATCCTAATTCAATTATCATTGGTTCTGGTCTAAGAGTCCCTATTTATGTTCATGGCAAGTAATCTTGAGTTACCACTTATAACACCATAATGTATTTTCCTTAACTAACTTCCCCTTAGGCTTGATTCCATGAATTTCCAAAGAAAAAAGTAAAAACCATGGCATTTTAATGCCATATGTTGGGGGTTTAAATGATCATACTTTGCCCCGTGGGTCCCATAAACCCATCAATCACATTCATTACTCCAACTCCATTCATACAACTCATACATAACATAAAACAATCCATGAACCATAAATACCTCTGCTTGCTCAAAATGGGCCTAAAAGCCAAAAACCAGAAAATGCAATTTCTCAAAATGAGCCCAAAAGTCAGATTTTTAGCTCTAAAATTGAAAAATCATAACTAATTCTAAAAAAAATAGGAATCAATCAAACCATAGCTTTTTGGAAGTCTCTAGATGTTAACTTTAAACTAAAAATAATTTTAAACCACAATCTCAGCATTGGACCACGTTTGACATCAAAAAAGGCACAAAGGTCTGGCTGTCCCCGGTACTAATACAGTTTGTTGTCATGAACTTCAAAAATTCAACACTAATTCTAAAAAAAATCTAATATAAGAAAGTTATACCAATTTGGAAAGCTACAAATGTTAACTAGAGGAGAAAAATAATTCTGGATCATTTCAGTAGACTTTGATCTCGAAACCTGATGGAAGAGTAACAATGGTTGACTGGCATCCCTAATACTGACATAGAACTTCAGAAATTTATTTCTCCCTGTACAGATGTCTGATTTAGGTGCTTCTAGTTGGTATAGGTTATTGCAGATATTTAGTTTATACCTATAAAATATTATGACAATTGGACACCGTTTGGTCTATCAATGATATAATTTCATTTCGGACCAGTGGTAAAAGTGCACTAACCAAAACCAAAAAAATTTTCAACTTCAAAAATTCATCAAATATTCCCTAGACCTCCAAATAATACCCACTTTAGCTTTCTAAAAGGTTCTTAACAAACTCTAGATTCATGCCAAATTTTATATCAAGAGGACCTCATTTAGTCATATCTTGATATAGCTCACGAATTTGGCAAATTTACCATCATATATAGTTCAAAGTTGGTCCAAATAGCCTCCTACATGCTCTAGCACCTCTTGGGCAAGTTTTAAAGCATAAACACAACATATATGAATTGCCCAAGTAGTCCAAATCATCACACATCTCAAACTCACTATGTTATACACAAGAATACACTACTACATAAAATCTACCAAGGGGCCAAATCTCATATTTTCATTACTTTGGCTCTATACATGGTTCACACATTATTTATACATACATTTACACTTGCTTAAACATTTACATCTCAAAAAGAATATGTATACATAAGCACATTGGCTTTTCTATACATCAAACTATGCATAATGGTGCAAAAGTGTTAAGAAATGGCCATCTATGCCTTATAGCCGCCACTCTTTGGCTCTTAAGTTCCACCTGGACCATATAAGATGGAAGAGGGAAGAGGATGAGATTCATGGAATCTCAATAGCTTATACACTCATTCAAGAAAGCAATCAAGGCATATAAATATGTCAAAGCATGTAAGTAGGCATCCACCCATTCAAAATCATACAACACATGATTTACATGCCATGAAAATCATATCAATGCCAAAAATGAGCTTTAGAGACTTTTGGTCTAGCCTCACCCTACTTTTAGGACTTTTAGATTGGCCTCACCCTTGGTCTAGGAACTTTTGACTTAGCCTCACTCATCCATAAGACTTTTGGCCATATCTTACCCATTTCTAGGGACTTTTGGCTCTACCTCACCCATTACATGGGACTTTTGGCACTACCTCACCCTTTAAGAGTAATTTTCATAATCCAAAACATAAGCATATGGTACCAATGCATCAAGGCAATATCAAATAGCATATCTCATGATACATGTGCACACACAAGCATACAATGACTATCACACATCTAAGAATGCATCAAGAAAGAATGGAGAGCTACCTTACAAGCCGACACAAGCCTTCCCTTTTGATTTCTCTTTTCCCTTCTCGGTCTCTTCTCGGTCTCACAATCACAACTAGATAGAGTTTCTTCTCTTGGGCCTAGACACAACAAGTAGCATGCAATTACTCTCTTGGAACTCAAACAATTACTCATAAAGGCTAGGGGATTAAATCCCTAGTTTCTCCTTCTTGAATTTCACTAGTTCTTCTCTTAATTTCTTTGTATTTCTTAACTTTCCACACTCTAATTCAAGGATTTCTTACTTGTTCTAAGTCAGACTTCCTTCCTCTCTTAAGTTCTCAAGTTGGTAGAACCAACATACACAAGAAGTAAAGATACATAAGCATCTACCTTAAGTTCTAGCCTTTTTTAAGAGTGGTTCCCTTTTGCCTTCTCCTTCCTTTTAATTCTCCACTTTTCCTCTTCTGAACCAAGCTCAAAACAAAGCTAATTCAATAACTAAAACCATATAAAGAGAGGGCAAAGAGAGAATAACAAAATTCTAAGAAGGAGAGCTAAAGAAATCTCAAGTTTTGCTTACCTTTTCCTTGGTTTTCTTCCTTCTCTCTTAGCTTCTCCTAGTTTTTCTCTCTCTCTCCAACCCTTTTCTCTATTTTGGTCGAAGCTTAAGTTAATTAAAGAGGAAGAGAAGCATTTAGAGTCTCTAAGAAGCAACAATACACTTTTTCATACTTTTCTAGACCCACCCTCACTATAGCGGAAAATAACCCTCGCTATAGCGAGCACGTATCGGTCCCAGACTCCTGTTCTCACTACAGCATGCGCTATTGTGAGGATCTCCCTGGTTTTTATATCAGACACCCAAACTCACTATAGCTAGAAGCATTCTCGCTATAATGAACAAGTACATTCGCTATAACTAAGTGGATTCTTGTTATAGCAAATAGGTACATTCGTTATAACCAGGCTATAGCCAGCAAACTTAGAAAAATTTCAGAAATTCTGGTTATTACACCACTCAAGATTTAAGAGACTAGCTATTTGATATTAATTGAGACATCAACTCCTATTAAATTACTAATTCTTGTGATTAAAATCTTTGAATACTCTAATGAGTGATTAGCCTCTAAATTTTCAACCTATGATGTTTAATTAACTAATCAAACTCCAAGAAAACCTCAAATTAGATATTCAAGCACTTAATTTCTCACATGCATTTCATCAAACACCTTGACTGCATACATGGATAATTATAGAAAATTGAAAATCTAGTACTTAATTCAATCAATTAATTATTCAAATACTCTTCTAATTAATGTCTAATCGATCATCAATTACAAACCACACCAATCTTAGTTAATTACAAGCTTAACCAAGCAAGTTCAAGAACAAAAATTAATTTAGAAAGAGAGAAAAAATAAAATAGAAATTTTAGCCCATAATTCCTTGACAATCTCCTTAGATTCAAGCTTCAATCCAAGCTCCTCCTCCTAACTAGCCACAAGAGTGAAATTAATGCTTCATTGTAAGGGAAGGTGATAGAGAAGGGTAGTGGATGGCTACGAATTGAATGGAGGGATAGAGCATGGATTGGAATGAAATGAGATGGATGATTATGTGAATGAATGGATTAACCCATGTAAAAATGAGATGAAGCATGAATGGATGATCCATGGATCATGGATGATACGTGCTCTGAAGCTACCTAAATCTTTTAATCCCTATTCCATCCAATCATGTGCTGCTTATTTAACTCTTTCATGTCCCCGTGCTTCTTTTTTTTTTATTCCCAACCTCTTACTCATGTGCCCATGGCTTCATTTGTTTACTGTTCACATGCTACTATTTTGCGTGTTCATGCAAATGAGATAAGAGCTACCCTCGTAAGAATGTGATCCCGTGGCTTTACCTCAGCTTTCTTTTTGTATGTTTCTTCCATAAGAATCTGTGTGTCTCTTCTCTCCTCGCCTTCTTGAAACTATGGCTCTCATCCTCTTCCAGCTCGTGGCTTTATCTTCTAAAACCTGCAGAATCCTTATCATGTGCTTCTTTTTTTCTCTTCACCAAAAATCGAACCTCATTTTCCTTTTGTTCATGTGTCTTCCTTTGGGTATATAAAAGAAACTCGTGCCTCCTTCTCTTGTGCTTCTTCAATCACAGACTGTGTCACATTCTGTAGCCTTCACCCATGGCCTATTCCTTTTCTTTCTCTTCAAAACCCAAGCCTCTCCTTCATTAAAAATCACATGCTGCTTCTTCTCTTCCACGTGTTTTCCACATCAGAAACTGCATGTGCATCTCTTTACTTATCACATGAATCTCCTCCTCAAGCTTTAGCTCATGCTTCTTCTCATTCTCAACTTCTTTCTCTCTCTCAATCTCATGTGTAAGTGAAAGAATGAACCATGCATGTGCATTGTGTGTTAATCCCATAAACATGAACAAAAGAATGATGTGTCTTCAAGTGAGAATAAGAGGGAGTGTGTTTTGGTGAGTGCAAACATGGATGATGGAAGCTGTGTATGTGTTTAACGTGATGGAGCTGAACATGTACAGAAACCTATGGTTGATATGAGAATGCTATGGATGTGTGGCAATGTGGATAGCTCGTGAGTGTATAATTCTTTGCATGATGTTGTGTGTTTGCTACATGAAGTGAGTCAATGTGGAAGTGTCTAGAGCTACGTGAAACCTTGTGAATTCATGGAGCTTACTCATGTGAGGCACTGCTATGTGCAGTTACGTGTCTTTTACTCCCTAAAATAGCCTTCGAGTGTTATATGGTAGAGAGCCCAAGTGTAGCCATGTACATGTGAGCTTATGCATGAATGGATTATGCAAGAATAAAGCTCATGCCCTATGTGTTAATGGTTCTACATGCTACCTACTCCCCCTTTTCCTCACCAAAATTGTAAGTGTGTGGCCGTTATACATGAACGTGCGACTTGGTGAAAAAGACACATGAATAAGCTACTATCTTCGATTCATTTCATGCATGTGAGAGTGGATGGTTGGAGAGTGAATAAATGGATGATGATGCATGATGATGTGTGTCAAAAGAGAAAGCCACACTTGGGAATGTAGAGTATCTCGTGCAAGTGATCATCCATCCAAGAGAGAGCCCACGTGGAAGTCCAATCCATGCATGAAACTGAGAAAGCCCAATTGGATTTGCACACAAAGAATGGAAAAGAAAATTAAGAAGGAAAATTTACAAAATTATCTAAAGGAATTTATGCATTAAAATTCAATAATTTTGTAAATTAATTTATAAAATGCATAAATGGCTAATGAAATCAAATTCCACCTAATTAAATTCCTAAAGCCATATTTAATCATTAAAAACTCTAAGTTAAAAGGAATAGAAGATATAAAAATAGAATTTATCAAATTCCCCCACACTTAAACCTTTTGCACTCTTAGGAAAAACTTAAGATCCAAGGAAAGACTAATGAAATGACAAGTGGAGAATGAAAATGCAAAAGGAAAGCGTAAAAATCACAAGTTAAAGACTATCCATAGCTCTTCAATACTTCAACAATTAAATTAACTTCACTTGCATCAAAAAAGCAAATTCCATGGCAATTTCATTTGAAAAGAATGAATTAAATTGCCTAGCCTCTCACATAGGATGAATGTTTACTCTAAACTCTCAAGTGGTCAAGGCATTGTGTATTACTTAAGTTCCACCTATCAAAACCTCACTACCATAAGCTTGTCTAACTTTTAAATCTCCACTACCTATGCCAAATGCAAGGCACAAATCAACAGGATTTTATTCAAGGTTGTAGTAAGGTTAGGGAATGAAATGAATGGATATCCAACAGCAAGGAAAAACAAATAACAAATGGAATAACTTAAAACCTCAAGAGTAATGAATAAGACCTACGATAGGGGAAATGTGCATTTCAAGGCCTTATTTCAAATCAGCATAGGTAGCTACAAACTCTACTCAAAACACTTCTTTCTTTTGATTTTCATTCTTTTTCTTTCAAATATATTTCTTTTCTTTCTTTTTATTTTCTCTTTTCAAACTTTTTCTCTTTTTTTTTTTTTTTACTATATAAATTTCCTCAACAAAAAGCATCATTTTTTAACATTTTCCAAACTATGTACCTTCTAAAGAGAACAAACTAAATGAGCCAAAATTGATGTGGAAATGCACATCCATCCACCTATCAAGATACAATGCTCTTGAAATCCTTAAGGCATCTTCAAACAAGGTGGAAAAATATTTATTTTCATTTTTCATGGCTATGGGGTTACTCAAGAAAATAAAATAAGGTCCAAAATGGCTAAACAATGGAAAGAATGCATGTAATGGTTGGTTATTTGGCTAACTAGCTATAGAAAAAAATGAATATCTTATCATTTTCATGCATGCAAATGCAATTGTGGTCTCATCAAAAAATCAAGACAAGTTCTAGAGTAAAAGCAAAGATAGGTGAATACACACTAAAGATAAACAAATAATATCAAATCCTCATCAATTAATGGCTATAAGAATAATTCACTGAAACCAAATTCATTGCCACTTTACTTGAATCAAAATACAAGGTCTATCACTTGTCATGTCAAAATGTATCCAAGCTATGATCATCTCAGCTTACAACTTCCGCAAAAATTTAAAAAAAAAAAAAGCACACTATTTTTTCATTCAATTTTTCTTTAAAGAAAAAAAAAATAAAGAAAGGGATGAAATGGAATAGTTCTGCCCCCCACACTTAAATATTGCATTGTCCTCAATGCCAACATAAAATCCAATTAACAGATAGACAGCACAATAAAAAGAGTGGAAAGGAAAATGGATGACCAGATAAAGTTGAAGTGAAGATCTCAATGGTGGCTCAGATTTCCATATAGCTGGCTAGCAATTTATTACCTACAAAACATAATAAAACAAACAGTAATGAGGAAAAGAAAAGATAACAAAAATACTAAATTAAAAAAGACGCTATTAAATACTAACTAATCATGTGTATCAAAAACTAAAATTAAAATAATTTTATTTATCCTCAACTTGACAACTTTAAGTTTAACCACTTTGAAGCATTTTGATTGATCATTCAACAATGATGCATAGACTTCCTTAACCATCAATAGTTTCAAAAAGTCAAATTCAACATGTTCAAAAGTAGTAAAAGAAGAACAATCAAATTTAAGACATTCAAAGCTAAAAAAAGAGAATCTGAAATCAAATTTATAAGCATTAAACACTAGACTCTCTAGATATCTGTCAAGGCCAATAAAATCAATTGGACTCTCATCAGTAAGAGTCACTGCATCAATTGGAAAATTAATTTGCAACTTCTTATAGTCTTTTATGTGAAAATCCTTCAAGGCATCTAGAAATTGCTTCATCTCAACTAAAGGAGTCTATTGCTTGCTAGGAACTAGCTTACCAACTTTATGAACCTGTTTAGAACTCTCAGCAAAAGAATTAATATCCTTCTTGACCAAAGAGACATCAGTAGAATCACAAGACTCTATACAATGATCAACAACAAAATCCAATCTCTCAATAGTGTCAACAATAGTACAAGCATCAATAGGATTCTGAGTATTAACATTAATATGATCAGAAGAATCAATATTAACAGTTTCAATGCAAACATAGGACTCTTTGGACTTAACAGAATCATCAGACCTTAGAAACTCATCTATCTCAACACAAATAAGACATGTATACATATCATCACATAAGCATCTCAAATTAGAGTCTGAATTATCAACAACAAGCTGCTTAACAATTGTACCATCTATGTCCTTATCACATACTATATCCATTATTTCATCAATCTTGTCATCACATGCTAAGTCACCCCTACACTTATCTACTACACTAGACTCAATAAGATTATAATCAACTGGCTTAGAAATGAAATTATCACTATGGTCACATCTAGAAGTAGAAAAGCCAAGTGCATCAATACACAATGACTCATTAACATCAACAAAAGCATCATTTTTATTCAATGCATTACCACAATCAACCATATCAAGGGATTCAACAACAATTTCCTCATCTACATCATCATCATGCAATTCAAAATGAAGACCATCATGTGCATTAGTAGTTGCAATGCTATTATGCAAACTAGAGTTATTCCTAATAAAATGCAAAGTATTAAAAGATAGAAGCATATTACTTAATGAATAAGACTTTTCCTCCACTGTACATTCTCTTCTAATTTGCTCTTCCTTCAATTCCATAGTACTTATGGTAGATTGATTCATTTGAACTTCTGAATCCTTTATGAGGTTATTAATCATCTATTGGTCTTAAAGATGCAACTGTTCATTCTCCTGTTGAAGTTGAAGATTAAAGGCATCCAGTTGTTACATCATCCTCTCTTCCCAACTTAGTTCCCTCTAGGGCTCTTGTTGCATATATCTCTCATGATAGTTATAGGAATAGTATTCTAGCTCTTGCACATGGAAATTGTTGTATGGCTCAATGTAATTAAGGTGAACCTCATAATGATGGTGGTAAGGTTGGAAGCATGGCTGTCGATATTGTTGTGCTTGTCTTCGTTGCTCAAGTATGCCATGAAGTAATGATATAGCTTCATCCATCTTTCAGAGAATCCTATCATTTGCACAAGAATCATAGACATCTTGATTAGACATGTAATATGAATCCATTTAAAGCAAAGAATATGAGAAGCACAATCAATTTAAGCACAAAAGAAATTACTAACAAACTATAACTAATACTAACTCTAAATTAAGAAAATTAAATTCAAATGAAGCTAACAACTATCTAACACTCAAAAACACTCCAAAATAGAGAATAATCACACAAAAGAAACTCATAAAAAATAAAGAAATTAAATATAGAAAAATTGAAAAAATCTTAAAAATTTTGAGAAAATACTAAAAAATTAGAAAAAAAATGCCCTAAACGTTGGAATTTGGCCTAAAAATGATACACCTAATAGAAAAGCTATTAGTTTTGCTCAAAACACCCAAAAACCTTGGAAAACTAAGTTTGAGAATTTTTTAAGCACGTCAAACAAAAATTCCAACAAACAAGACAATTGATGCATGACAATGAAAAGACCATAAACCAAGTCCAAAACAAAGCAAAAACCAAACAAAAATAAAGCTAAAATACCTAGAAAACCTTTTCAAACAATTAAGAATCCAATTTCCCCCACAATGGCACCAAATTTTTTGAACGGTTGTATCGCACAACCTCAAAATAAACTAGGTTAAGTTTTGTAGTTAGCAATGCAACCTAGATCGTTGTCCTTGGAAATAGATTTTAATGTTTAATTAAGCCTTCAAAGTGTAAGAGGATCTTAAAAACTACCTAACTAAAAAGGGGTTTGAATGAATTTAATTAGCCTAAATTTAAATTGAATTAAAACTCCTAACTATTACCTAAATGCATGAGTTAATAAGTAATTAATGGACTTGTGACTGGCCTTGGATTTATCCCTTGGTATCCACTATCCTTATCCTAATTCAATTATCATTGGTTCTGGTCTAAGAGTTCCTATTTGTGTTCATAGCAAGTGATCTTAAGTTACCACTTAAGATTTAAGAGACTAGCAATTTGATGTGAATTGAGACCTCAACTCCTATAAAATTACTAATTCTTGTGATTAAGATCTTTGAACATTTAAATGAGTGATTAATTAATCAATTAGCCTCTGACTTTTTACCCTAAGATGTTTAATTAACTAATTAAACACTAACAAAACCAAATTAGACATTCAAGCACTCAATTTCTCACATGCATTTCATCAAACACCTTGACTGCATACATGGATAATTATAGGAAATTGAAAAGTCAGCACTTAATTCAATAAATTAATCATTCAAATACTCTCCTAATTAATGTCTAACTAGCCATCAATTATAAACTACACCAATCTTAGTCAATTACAAACTTAACCAAATAAGTTCAAGAATAAAAATTGATGTAGAAAGAAAGGAAAAATAAAATAAAAATCTTAGCCCACAATCCCTTGACAATCTTCTTATATTCAAGCTTCAATCCAAGCTCCTCCTCTTAACTAGCCACAAGAGTGAAATTAATGCTTCATTGTAAGGGAAGGTGATAGAGAAGTGTAATCGATGGCTACGGCTTGAATGGAAGGATAGAGCATGGATTGGAATGAAATGAGATGAATGATGGTGTGAATGAATGGATTGACCCGTGTAAAAATAAGATGAAGCACAAATGGATGATCCATGAATCGTGGATGATATGTGCTTTGGAGTTGCTCGAATCTTTTAATCCCTATTCGCTCTAATCACGTGCTCCTCATTTAACTCTTTCACGTGCCCGTGCTTCTCTTTTTTTTATTATTACCAGCCTCTTACTCACGTGCTACTATTCTGCATATTTATGCAAATGAGATGAGAGCTTCCCTTGTGAGAATGTGATCTCGTGGCTCCACCTCAGCTTTCTTTTTGTATGTTTCTTCCACATGAATCTGTATGTCTCCTCTCTCCTTTCCTCCTTGAAACTGTGGCTCTCATTCTCTTCCAACTCGCGGCTTCATCTTCCGAAACCCATGGAATCCTCATCACATGCTTCTTTTTTTCTCTTCACCAAAAACCAAGCCTCATTTTCCTTCTATTCACGTGTCTTCCTTTAGGTATATAAAAGAAACTCGCACCTCCTTCTCTTATGCTTCTTCAATCACAGACTGTGTCATATTCTACAGCCTTCGCTTATGGCCTGCTTTGTCTCTTTTTTTTTTCAAAACACAAGCCCTTCCTTCATTAAAAATCATGTGCTACTTCTTCTCTTCCACGTGTTTTCCACATTAGAAACTACATGTGCATCTCATTACTTATCACATGAATCTCCTTTTCAAGCTCCAACTTATGCTTATTCTCGTTCTCAACTCCTTTCTCCCTCTCGAGCCCGTGTGTGAGTGAAAGAATGAACCATGCATATGCTTTGTATGTTAATCTTGTAAACATGAACAAAGGAATGGTGTGTCTTCAAGTGATAATGAAAGGGAGTGTGTTTTGGTGAGTGCAGACGTGGATGATGGAAGCTATACATGTGTTTAACATGATGGAGCTGAACGTGTGCAGAAGCCTATGGATGATATGAAAGAGCCATGGATGTGTGGCAATGTGGATAGCTCATGAGTGTATGATTCTTTGCATGTTGTTGTGTGTTTGCTACATGAAATAAGTCAACGTGGAAGTGTCTAAAACTATGTGAAACCTTGTGAATTCATGGAGCTTACTCGTGTAAAGGAGTGTTGTGTGTAGCTACATGTCTTCTACTCTCCAAGACAGCCGTTGAGTGTTACATGGTAAAGGGCTTAAGTGTAATATCCAGTTCTCTTAAATGAGAGAAAACGTAAGAAACGTAACATATGGTTTCTCCATAAATGCACGAAATTCACCGAATACAAAAGGAAGTCCCCTATATAGAGTGATTTGAGGTCCAAAAAAATTAGAATAATATTTTAAATCTCAAATGATGGTGATTCAAGGTTAGAGGTGCCTTGAAACTAAAGCCAGAATAGCCTAACAAATTTTTATGAAAAGGCAACGAAACATATTGACATTTTCATAATTTCGGATAAATTTTAGAATTCTCATAAAAGGGATTTTTAAATGAAAGTTTTAAGTTCTCTGAGGTTCTCAGAAGCTCTGAAAACTATAGAATGCCCGGGACAGTTAAAGCTCTTCCAATAAACGTTTTCTAATGGCAGTAAGCTCAAACTTGACAAATTTGTTTGGAAAGATTTTAGCTCTAAATTGAGTGATTATAAAGGCATTTTATAAAATTGGAAACTTAAATTTTATGATGGAAAAAGTGGTTCTCAAAAAGGAGCTAAAATAAAGCTAAAACAAAAATGCCACAAAGAAGGGCAAAATTGGAATTTTTAAGAAAGTGGAAGCTTCTTGAACACTCTTTAAGTTTCATGTTTCTTCTCCTCATTATTCGTATGACTTGTTTTGCCCAAAAACCAGAAAAATACCAGCTCTCTTAGGCATATCAAGGAGGAGAAAAAGTACGAAAAAGGTAAGGAACTTCATGGATTTTCATGCTCTTTCTTCTTCCAAACCTGTTCCTCTCCTCCCAAGCTTCCTTTCCATGGTTTTAATGAGGGTTTGGTTCTGTTTTGAAGGCAAAACAGAGAGAGAAATTTCATGTTTAAGGAAAGGAAGCCAACCAAGTGAAGAACAAGCAAAAAAAAGTAAGAAAACAAGGTATTTTGTCATTCCTACACTTGATTCTCCTTGTTCCTTCTATGGTGCATGTTTCGCCCTTTGTGAGACCAACCAAGAAGGATTCAATTTCTAGCTAAACCAAGCATGAATCTTGAGAAAATGAGGGAGGAGAACAAGAATATGCAAAGGAAATAATCAAATAGCCATTAGATTTCAAGATAGCAAAGTTAGGGTTTCAAGTGCTCCACTAAAAATCTGATTTGATACAATAATTTCTAGGATTAAATAAGTGTTTGGATGAGCTCTTAAGATCCCTAGAAGGCTCCTCATATGCATCTTCCATCAAGAAAACAAAACAAATCCATTTGGTGCTTCCTTAAAGCCTAGCCTCAGCCTAAGCTAGATGGAAGACATAAGGATAGTTTTAATTTGTTCCAAACTTATTTTTGAGTCATATATGATAGAAGAGGATGAGAGGAAGCTTTGAAAAAGTTTTAGAAGCCATAGATAGTGAAATGGTATCATAGGTTCCATATTATGGCTTAAAGAAGCAACACCTAGTTAGGCTCCTTGATTTGGTTGTGTGATGACTCCAAGAGACCTAAAAGGAGTTAAGCGTCATCAATGAATGAAGAGAATGGAGAAAAGATCATGTTTCCATAGGGTTACTTTATTAAGTGCATTATAGAACCATAAAAGAGCCATATAAACCATTAGCTTTTCTAGTGAATGTATGGCTTTAGAATTTGATTCAAGGATATAATTGGCTTCCATATGATATGTTTAGGCAAACCAATCCCACACCCTTATATGTGTGAGGCCGAGGGAGAGGACTCAAGGCTCAAGGAAAAAGTGTGCTTGTGTGGCAAAGGTAGCTCTCACATCTTTCTCTCATGCATGAATGTGTGCTTAACTTGTCTTTTAATATGTGTATGTGTATTTTAAGCCATGAAAAGTGTTTTAGCACATGCCTTTGTTCTATGGTATCATAATGTTGCATTATATTTTCAAATGATGCCTAGTATGTTTGTTTAGGTTTGCTTGAGTGTGGTGAAGCCAAGAACCCTTAGCCATGGTGAGGATGAGCCAAGAACCCTTAAAAATGGTTGAGATAAAGTAAAGAGTTTCCTAATAGTGAGGTTGAGTCAAAACCTCTTACAAAATGTAGGTAAGGCAAATCCAAAATCCATAAGAGAATGGATGAAGCTAATCCACTTACTTGGCAAGCCTATGTATGCTTTGTATGACTTGTTCAAATGCCAAGAATGCTTCTTGAATGATTGTACATTCCATAATGCTCATGCATGTATTTTTAAGACTTTAGATTGCATTCTTTGTGTGTGATGGAAAAGGAGATGAGCTATTGGGATTCTTTGAATCTCATTCCTTCCTTTCCAATGTCTTAACAGGTTAGGCAAAGCAAATGAACAAGGTAGTAGAAACCACCAAGTTGGGAGGTAAGAGATTGATATCAAAGTGTCTAGAATTTCCTAGAATTACTCCTTTTGTAGCCATATACATGGTATGTGATGTAATACTATGATGGAAATGTTGTATATTCATTTGAACATGTGTAATTACTCATATATTTTTTGTATGTGTGAGGTTTTATGCCAAATGAATGATAATATAGTTTTTAGACCTTTGATGGCAATGTGAAGCATGTGTAATCTTGCGTATGGCATGGGGTGAGAGAGTGAGTTTTCAATTTCTGGGTTTATACACCTTTGAGACAAGTTTAAAAGGTCATTTTGGTGCATTCCCATGTACTCAAGTGGTCATGGTTGCCTTAGAACTCAAAATGGACCATTTGAACCCCTTATATGACACAAAATGAGCCATTTTGCAACCCAATTTCAAGATCTGACTAAATGAACGAATTTGCCCTTGAAATTTGGCACACATATAGATTGTATCTAGATATTTTTAGGAAGCTAAGGACCAGATTATTTGGAGCTCTGTGGAATTAATTATAAATTTCCAAAGTTGGCATTTTTGTACTGAACTAATGCAAATACTATTCATATGGTCAGAAATTTGGGTTGTGTCATTCGTGGGTCAAATGATGTCCAATGATCATAAAATTTTATAAACATAAACTAGACATAATGAGATTTCCATGGCCACTATGATCACCCCAATTAGACATTTGAGCAGAGAGATATGAATTTTTGAAGTAGGAGGATAGTACCAGTAATGACAATCAACTTCTGGTACTATTCTATCAATTTTCAATAGCTAGCAGCCTCTATTGTGGTTGGAATTTATTTTTAGCATAAGGTTGACATCTTTAGCTTTACAAAATGGTATAGTATGCTCTATTTGGATTTTTTTAGAATTAGTTATGAGTTTTTAAATTTCAAGCATAGAATATGGATTAGGTACCCGAGGCTGCACACTATATTTTCGAGTATACCACCCATTTGCACGAGTTACAGGCCACTTCTTGAGTTTTTTATGAGTTGTATTTGTACCACCATAAATTATAGCTCATCTCATGCTATTAAATGGCATAATATCATGAACCATATAGGTTCCCATGGAAAAAGTAAGGAAAATGGGATTATTTTTGTGTTACGTTATATCTAAAAATTTGCAATCGGTGTCACGTGAACCATGGGAGCTCATGCTATGCATCCTCATATTTAAATACATCATTACAACTCATTTGCATCATAAAATCATATCCACAACTCATGGAAACCAAAATGAAGTGTGGAATATGGAAGTTCATTCTCAGCTAGATTTGCTCCATTTTCTGACCAAATTTTGGAAAATCATAAATAAATTTAGAAAAATCTAAATCGTGAAATCTTGGTTATTCTGGAAAGCTTTGGATGTTTATTTCATACTAAAAATATGCCCAGACTATAACATTCATCAAAGAGGACATTTGACATCCAAAATAGTCCAAAAGTCCGACTGAATTCTGGAACTGTCACAGAATCTTGTAGAAAACATTGAAAATGTCCAATTAATTCCAAAAAAATTGAATCTATGTAAATGATACCAATATAGAAATCTATAGATGTTAACTAGAGAGAAAATATATCTTTCAATCAGTTCATCAAGCCTAAACCTCGGATTCAGTAGAACAGTACTTCTGGTCAGACAAAATTACTGATACTGAATAGAAATTTCAAAAATTCATATCTCCCTCTCTAGACCTCCAAATGAGGTGCTTCTAGTTGGGATGAGTCACTGTCTCATTTCTCTATATAAAATTTCATGGCAATTGCATATTTTTTGAGCCTCGTGTGACAGAATGTAATTTCGGACCAAATGAATAGTGCAGCAAACTAGAAACCATGAAAATTGCCAACTTTGAAAAATCATCAAATATTCTGTAGACCTTCAAAAATTATGCTCTTTAGCTTCCCAAAAAGCTCTTAATGAGGCCTAATTTCATACCAAATATCAGATCAAGACTAACTCATTTGGCCAAACAGTGATATAGGGTTCCATAATGGTAAATTTTGGCTCCATATAGGATACCAAAGTTGCCAAATGGATTTCCCTTGGTCTTGGCACCTTTTGGGCAAGTCTAAAAGTACATTTAAGACTTATGTGAGCTGCCCAAATGGTCCCAAACTTAATGCATCTCATTTTGGCCTTTCAACCCACACTTATGCACATTTACATCAAACTTTCAAATTGCATAATTTGGCATTACATACTCAAATTGTATTCTAGAGCTCATACATCATATCCATACATTTAAACATCACATAATATCATATTTACACATGTCTCAAGGGTCATAGACCATTTACAATATCATATACATTGTGAAGCTTTATTATGGATTCAAAAGGAATAAAACTAGGCATATGGTTGTCAATCTTTCTCCTTCATTGTTGTTGACTCCCATCACTATAGCCACTTAGTCCACTTAGCATGTTAGATCATTAGAGAGAAGGGGATGAGATTCAAAGAATCCCAATAGCTCATCTCCCATTCAATCATACATAATATGTGCAAAGCAAGCTTTACAAATGCATGCATGGAGGAAAATGGAAATCATGGACATTTTAAAAGCAAGCTTGGCATGTGAACACATCATACAAGACATTCAAGAGTTCACCAAGTGTTTGGATTGGCCTCACACTTCTCCTCATGGACTTTGGACTTGCCTCACCCATTCTTTGATAGCTTTGGACTCAACCATACTCTTAGGAACCCCTTACTTTTGGAAGACTCTTTACTTTGTCTCAACTAAGCTCAAGGGTTCTTGGCTCATCCTCACCAAAGGGAAGAGTTCTTGGCCTCTCCACACTTAAGTAAACTCATATAAATATCATGTATTCATTGGAAAACATAACATGGCATCAAGAATCATGGCATATAAAGGCATGCTAGCATACTTTTCATAAATTGAAAATACACATACACGCATTCTAAAATAATCTAAACACATATCCATGCATGAGAGAAGGTGAAGAGAGCTACCTTGTGTAAAATCACACACTTTTTCTTTAGGATTCAAGCCTCCTCTTTCAGCCACACACCCAAAAATTAGTGGAGATGGTTTCTCTTGGCCTAGACACAATTTATGGCTGCCAATTAGGTTCATAAAATACATTCTAAGGCTACACAATTTGCTTAAACCCTAGATTGCTCTATAACCCTCATTATAGTCCATAAATGCACCTAATAAAGCAACACCCCTCAAAAAATTTTTAGGCCTCATTCTTTCCTTTCAAATATGATTCTTGACTCCTTTTAAGCGTCTTGGAGTCATCACACCATTAAAACCAAGGGTCTAACACCATATTACTTCTTTAGGTCATAATATGGAACCTAAGGCACCAAATCAATTTCTAGGAGTTCTAAATTTTTTCCAAGGCCTCCCTTCATTTTCATTCATCAAATATGACTCAAGAATAGCCTTAGAAAAATTTAAAACTCCCCCTAGCTATGGAACATGCTTGGCCGAGACTATGGCCTCATTTGGGCTTCTTGGAGTTCTCTTGATTTTCTTAAAGGAAAAAGCTTGTGGGGAGTATCTTAGGTATCTCAAGAACTCATCTCTTAATTAAACCTAGGAACTATCATACACATTTAGATTTTGGAAGGTGCACATAAAACCCTAAGTTTTGCATCTTGATTTCTAATGACTATTTCATGGTTTTCTTTGCATATTCTTATTCCTCTCCATCAAATACCCAAGATTCACCCTTGGTTTGGTTGAAAATTTAACTCCCTAGGGCAGACCATATGTAGGTCGAAGTGGAGAAGAAAGGGAGGTCAACATAGCTACCATAGAATGCATTTTTTACCTTGTTTCCTTGATTAGTTTGGCTTGAATCTTGCTTTCTCTAAGCTCTTCTTTTCAAATCCAAAATTTCCCTTGAATACTTCCCTTGACTCAGATTTATAGACCTCATTTTAATCCAAGGAAACAAAGGAGAAGGGAGGAGAGGAGGTGAGGATAAAGAAAAGCAAGGAAAATCACCATGAAAACATAACTTAAGCTTGGTTTTCTTTCTCCTTCTTCTTCCTCTATTGGGTGCCTCTCCCTTAGGGTATTGCTTCTGATTTGGGGCTGGAAAATCTGAAGTGAAATGAGGGCAAGTGTGAGGCGCCACCTATATATAGCTAGGGTAAAAGAATTTTTTCAAAAATTTTAATTTTGCCCTTTATACTTTGCATTTTCGTTTCTCCTTTGTTTTAGCTCCTTTTTTAGAATCATCTTTTCCATTATAAAATTTAAGTTTCCAATTAAGAAAAATGCTTTTGAAATCACTCAAATCAAAGCTAAAACCTTCTTGAATGGATCTGTTAAAGTTCGAGCACACCGACGTTGGAAAACTTCCACCAGAGGAGATTTAACTGTCCTGGGCTTCCCATGATTTTCAGGGCCTTTAAGAACCCCGAAGAACTCAAAACTTTGGTTTAAAAAGCCCTCCTATGTGAATTCCAAAAATTACTTGAAATTACAAAAATGCCATTACGTTTCGTAGGTTTTCTGTCAAAATTTGGTTCTTCATTCTAGCTCTATTTTTCCCCTCTTCTGAGGCTAAAATTCTCATTTTTAGGAGTCTAGAATGTTTTTCAAATTTTTTGGGACCTTAACTAATTTATTTCGGGGGACTTGCTTTGAAAACGCGTCTATTTCCGTCATTTAACGAAAATTGGACATTACAGTATTTGTGTATTTAAATATGAGAATGAAATAGATGAGTCCATATGGCCCACATAATACTAAATAAAAATTTTATCCATGACATAACGTAATTTAATTTCATTTTTCTATGGCTTTTTCTTGAGAAATTCATATGCTTCATGGGAACAAGCCTACATATGATATGAGATAAGTTATATAATTATGGTGTTACACCAAGCGTAGCCATTTACATGTGAGCTTATGCATGAATGGATTGTGCAAGAATAAAGCTCGTGCCCTATGTGTGTTAGTGATTCTACATGCTGCCTTCTCCCCCTTCTCTTCACCAAAACTATGAGTGTATGGCCATTATGCATGAACATGTGACTTGGCGAAAAAGATGCATGAATAAGCTACTATCTTCTATTCTTTCATGCATGTGAGAGTGGATGGTTGGATAGTGAATAAATGGATGATCATGCATGATCATGTGTGTCAAAAGAAAGAGCCACACATGGGAATGTGGAGTATCTTGTGCAAGTGATCATCCATCCAAAAGAGAGCCCACATGGAAGTCCAATCCATGCATGAAATTAAGAAAGCCTAATTGGATTTGCATACAAAGAATGGAAAAGAAAATTAAGTAGGAAAATTTACAAAATTATCTAAAGGAATTTATGCATTAAAATTCAATAATTTTGCAAATTAATTTGTAAAGTGCACAAATGGTTGATGAAATCAAATTTCACCTAATTAAATCCCTAAAACCATATTTAATCATTAAAAACTTTTAAGTTAAAAGGAGTAGAAGATATAAAAATAGCATTTATCAAAAAGCACCTAAAAAATATGCATTTAGTGGCTTTTAGGTCAAGTTTGTTTCCTTGATGGAGATGAACAAAGGTAGCGCACCGAAAGACTTTCAAAGGAAGATAAAAAATGATATGGGTGTTAAGATGAGTTTTAAGGAGGATGTCACAAGGGGTTTGAAAATTAAGCGTATTAAAGGACATCGTATTGATGAGATAGGGTATAGTGATGAAAGCTTTTTCCCAAAAATGATGAGGAGCATTCATGGTAAACATGAAGGCTCTAGCTATCTTTAAGTGATGTTTATTTTTTTGCTCAACTATCCCATTTTGTTGATTTGTGTGGATGAAAAAGGTTTGGTGACAAATACCATGAGTAGTGAGGTAATTATCTAAGGATGAGTTATTATATTCTCTCCCATTATCACTCTTTAGGACTTTCATATCTGTTTGGAATTGGGTTTTAATTAGGTAATGAAATCCTTGAAATATAAAAGGAACCTTGGATTTTTCTTTTATTAGAAACACCTAAGTGACCTTATGGTCATCAATAAAGGTAACAAACAACTTACTACCCATTATTTCTTGAACCTTGGAAAGGCCCCCGAACATTAATATGAATACAGTGAAAAGTATACGAAGGTTTGTAAGTGTTAGTAGGGTAATAGGACTTAGTGTGCTTTACAAGTTGGAAAGTTGGCAAGTTTCACAAGTAGTGGTGATATTTTTATTAAAAAGACTAGGATACATTCTTTTCATGTATTGAAAGTTTAGATGTCCTAGTCTATTATGCCATAATATAACTTTAGAATCAGACTAAGTATGTAAACTTTACTTGTTTTGTCTCTTAGCACTTACAAGGTATAGCCTGTCTGCCATTTCAGCATTGCTAATTATCTTCTTAGATATCAAATCTTAAAATTTACAGCCACCATTAGATTTTTTTTTTTTTTTTGGCAATTATTATCTTTTACAAGTTCACTAATTGAAAGGAGGTTGGAAGTAAGATTAGGAACAAGTAAAACATCATTAAGAATAAGTTTTTCAGATATAGTAATGTTTTATATTCCAGTTACCTGACTTAATGTTCCATTAGCAATTTTTACCTTTAAGGAAAATGAACAATAATTTAAAGTATCAAAGGAAGTGGCATTGTGGGTCATGTGATCTAAAGTGCCCAAGTCTATAACCCAATGGTTTTCAAGGACTTGCGTGTTAATGGCAATTCAAAATTTACTTGATTACCCTTACATTACCCTTTGAATAGCTTGTTGCTAAGGTTTGCTATCCAAACATCTTTTGAAGCAAATCTAGTTGTTCATGTGAAAAAAGTGTTAAATCAGAGGATGTTTCACTACTTATCATATTCCCTTTTGCCTCACTTCTAAATTTAAGTTTGAAATTAGTAGATTTGCCATCAATTTTCCAACATTGATCCTTTATATGACCAAGGTTATGATAATGGTCACACATTAGATGAGTTGTGTAGTTAGAAACTGTAACACCCTAAAATTAATTAAGGTGTTAATCATGGATTTAGAGTAATTAAGAATAATTAATAGAGGATAATTGGGCAAGTTAGTGAATAGAAATTTTAGAGAGATAAAGTATTAATATGGGTTTGAGGATTAATTAGGATAAAAACCTCATCTAAGCCCAATTTAATAAATCATGATAAGAGGCTAATGGTGGCCCAATTACCCTTGTGCAGACCCAAACCTTTAAGCCCTTTAAACTTGGCCCAAACCTAATTAAACTTCAGCAACCCAATGCATAAGAACTGGCCCAATAAAATTCTGCAGCCCAACACTTAAAAACTGGCCCAACAAGCTAAAGTCTGAAGCCCATTAAGAGTTGGACCTTGGAGTAACCCATGACCCATCTTTGACCCAACTTAAACCCACCTAAAACCCTAATGCTTCAGCCACTTTCTCATTTGCTGAAACTTGAGAAGTAAAATTCGGAGGTTGAGAAGGAGGCTAGGGTTAGGGGTAAGAATTCTGCATTTTCTCACGTTTAGAGCAAGATTCAGCCAAGGTAATAGTTATACAACTTAATCCCCTCATCTTTCTCTTTAATTTGGTTCGATTAGTTTTTCATTTGGAGAGTTATCACCATACCCAAAATTTGAAATGTGGTTGTTTGGTGTTTTTATGGTGGAAATTCGTAGGTTGAGGTTAGTGCTGGCATTAGGTGAGTTTAAACCCTCCATTTTGATGCTTTCTTTGTTAATTTGAGACCCCCATAGCTGATTTATAAAATGGGTATTAATTTTGTATGAATTTGCTTAGGATTTTGGGTGAAATACTGAGATTTCTGGTAGAGGATACTTGAATCCGAATTTAGGGCTTGTAGTGATTGGGTAAGTGTTATTTAGGTAGTTATTAGCATTTAAATTCCTTGGGTACTTATTGCTACTATTAATGATGAATTAGAGTGGTAATTTTCTGATGCTATAGTTATAGGAATTTTTGTACTATTGGTGGCTGTTGCAAATTGCCTACAAGTGAGGTAACCGGGGTTTACATTAATTCCATGCATGTATCTATTTTAATTTCATATTTGCTGTACATGAATGATTTGAAATGTTGAATAAATTGGTTGGCTATCATTGTATTATGATTGGACCTTGTGAGTCCATGGTGGAGCTGTGGTGCGGCTGCCACCCGTGTATGTGCTTCGATCGAACACCGGGTTATGATCAAACCCCAGATGCACTGAGCCTTGGTTGTGCTCAATGGGGAGTAGGCGCCGTGGATGGGCCTCTCCCGGTGTTAATGGCCTTTAACATATGATAATATGATTGTTAGTATGGGATAGTAATCATGATAGCCCAATTGTTTCATTTACGGATATATTGATATGATTCTGATGTTGAGTTTGATTCATGCATATATGCTTATTAAATTGGATTATATGATAGAATTGCCTTGGTTACTGAGATGTGTATCTCACCCCGTTTTATGGGATTACAATTTTAGGTTAAGGTTCCTTGGGTAAGGATAAGGGCAAGCAAGTGGATGAACATCCATGAGCTGAGGCCTAGTGTGGGGAGGCCATACTTGGTCTGAGTGTAATAGGGTAGATGCTAATTTTTGTTAAGTCTTGTATAGCATCATCATGTATCTGTATTGCCAAGTGTAGGCGTCCATATTTTGGGTTCGAGGATGTATGTATTGAGGGGTTAGACCTCATCTTAATTCGGTAATTGCTGTATGGATTCATGATATCTGCTGTAAACTATGTTGACCTATAATATGGCTTATCAATGGAAATGTAACCCTTGAGATGGTGATATGAACCCTTAATGTATGGAACCCCTCATTGATTGTGTATTAAAGGTTAGCTGCCAGTAGTTCATGTATATTCTGTTATTGTTACTTTACAAACTTGCTGATAAAAGGTAATTAGAGAAAAGAAATGGGCACATAAGTTTTGAATTGGTAATGGAAGAATAGCTAGGTAAATAAGGTAAATGAATGCCATTAGAGTCATATAAAATGAGGGGAAGCGACCTTAGAGTGTCCCTAAGAAGAGAAATAAAGTGTAGGGGACGAAATGTAGGGAATATAGCTACAGGAGGAAGTCACGCCGCGGCTAGGAAGGCCTCGCCGCGGCCTAAAGAGTGACAGTGGTGAGGGACGCCGCAGCTTAGGAAATCTAGCCGCGGCGCAGAGCGAAAAAAATACCCAGGAGGGTGACAGAATGAAACCTCGCCGCGGCGCAATAAGTCCCACTGCGGCGCAAGTTGAGAAAATTAATTAAGGAAGATACAGTAGCAAAACTCGCCGCGGCACCACATAGGTTGGCCGCGGCGCAGATCCAACTCACCGCAGCGAGTAAGTTACCCCTGGTTCTCGAGAGCAACTTGGCCGCGGCGCAAAAGTTCTGGGCCGCGGCGCAAGGTTAAAAACTTAGTTTTTGAGCTCCAGGACCTAACTTAGCAGCGGCAGGAAAGTTCTAGGTCACGGCATAGGTCCCCAAACTCCCACCTTTGACCTAGAAACCCTAATTTCTTTAATACAAATGATAGGCAATGATGTAGGGACACTTGTGGGAGGTTTTGTGTGTTGAAATCGATGGATGGATGAATTACAAACCCTTAATGATGGTACAAATGCTTTTATACATGTTCCCATTTATGGTTGTTTAGTTGATGACCCTAATAACATCAAGGTTCAAATTTTCCTATATTTTTGCAAAGTATTAAATCGTAGCAACCCCAAACCTTGATCATTAATTATTAATCATGTATTTAACCATAATTACTAGGATTAGAAGTTCGGGTTGTCACAGAAACCTTTTGGTTTTTGCCATTTGAGTGAGATAGGTGTTGTAAGGTACTACTTCAAACAAGGATAGTAGTGATGTCAATGGTTAAAATAAAAAGAGGGCTCTAGGTAGTTTTTGGCAATTCTCTTCACATCTTATTTCAGAAATGGTGTTACAAAGGCTAGACAAAGGTCTCATGCTCATTATTTGGCCTCTAATGTCCTCAAAGGTCAAACTAGTACCATTAAGAGTTTGTAGACACATTCCTCCATTATGCCAGGAAATGACTTTGTTGGTGATTATTTTTTCCTTTTATTAGCAGTTTTTAACTACCAACTATGCAACCACCAATAAAAAGGTTAACTATCTTGTTGGCGATTTTAAACCACTAACAAAAAGCCATCTTTGTTGGCAATTGTTAAATAATTGCCAAAAAAAGATAAACTTTTGTTGGCAGTTATTTAGCAACCACTAACAAAGATTCATATTTTGTTGGTGATTATTTTTATAACCACCAACAAAAGGTTTAACTTTTGTTGGCAGTTACATAACAACCACTAACAAAGATTCATATTTTGTTGGCGATCATAAAAATAACTGCCAACAAAAGTCAATTTTGTTAGTAGTTTAACAATAACCATCAACAAATATCACTTTTGTTGGAGGTTCTAAATAGAACCGCGAACTTTTTCTTTTTCTTTTTTCATTATCTAGCACACTTTATTTCATTTTTGTTCTACAATTCTGTTAGCCATCAATTATTAACCAACTCAAAACAACCAGCAAGAAAAATTATTATAAAGAAATCAAATAACAATCAAAATCAATAAATCAAATGTTACTAAACAATATAAAATCAGTAGAAATTAACATAAGTAAATTTCAACTAAATCAACAAATACTGTTGGAACACGTATTGAGACCACTCTTCCCTGGGTTCATCTATTTGAGCATTAGAGTATTCTTTGCAATATGCATTTAGGAAGTATTGCAAAATGAAATAACAATGATTTGAAGTTAGATGACTGGAATTTAGTCAAATTTTAAAAGTAATTTTTTAAAGCAAGTTCTATATTAAAAAAATCTAATAGCATCATAGCTTAAAAATAGAAATTCTCGGGTCTTAAGCCCTCTTTTTGTAGCAAATTACATGCTAATATCACTAAATACAACTTGTAACAATAGATTACCAGTAATTGATACCATCATATAATTAAATTTTATTACAAAAAGAAACATAGAGGCAACGAAAACCATCCAATCACTTAAAGGAACTAAATTACATATCGTGTCTAGGATCGTTGACTATCTGTGTATGATGATATCCTTCATGAATCTCATCACGTAGTACCCACAATTTGTGTTGTTTGGTTGTTTTGGACACTATAAAAATCCAATGAAAGACATATTAAATTTAGGAAATGGCTTGCTCAGTAATTGCCTGAATATTAATAAATACCTTTACTTTGTTCCATTTGTATAACATGGCGAGTGTTTTTTATTTCGGCACCTTAAGCTTGCAATTTGCATGAAATATCACCACCGCTCTATTAAACAAGTGGAAAAAAACTTAATATAAAAAGCTATTTTGAAATTAAAATACATAACTATATAAAAATACATAGAAAATAAATGCATATGCTTACTGATTAAATAACTCCGGCATCTGCTCATGGTTCGTTGGATCACCATTCAAAGAATCCATCTAATATATCTTTGGAGCACATAGATTGATGATGATCAACATCCAATGTACTTTAAGATAACTAACCAATGTTAACAAATTCTTATTAAACAATTGACATTCAAATTACATATAATTGAGAAGTTCAGCACTAAGTGACTCACCCTTGTATGTAAAGGGCCAAGAATAACACCTCACTCTTAGCTCTTACAACAAATAGATCTGCTACTTGTTATGATTAATTTGTAAGCTGGCTATATGACATTTGTGGAGAAAAAGAGGCAATGTCATGGGGATTGATAAACACAAACCTCCTTGTAATATTGCCAGGGACTAAGAATGTACAGTACAAGTACTTGATATGAAGAAACCAATGGATTAATGATAAACTAATATGAACATAGTAAAGAATAGTTTATGTATAGTAGATGAAGTATCTAATATATAAATTAATAGTAGTGGCCCCTATCATTTCATGTTAAAGGATCTCATTTATGACTTCCATTATAAGCACATTATGTCTTTCTCTATTGTAAATCATTTTATCAAAATTTACAATTTTTATGTTATCATCTCTGAACATTTGTTCTGCTAATGCTTCAAAAGCCAATATATATTTGTTTGAAACTTGAGGGTTGGGCTTCAGCTTTGATGGTGCAATCATTAATTCCTTACTAAATCCTAACACTTTCAAGTGTTTTCCCTTAGACTGTGCAACAAAGTGAGTCAGTTTAATTTAGAATCAATAAAGAATTATAAGAAAGTGAACCATAAGGAAGTGTCAACTAACAAACCTATCTTGATAGAGTTACTATCATGAGATTGGTGGGCCACGCAATGAAGCTCCCCATTGCTTGTCCTATTATTCTTACATTTCTTGATTTTCGTTGAAGAGTTCTCTCTGTCCTTCTATCCCCCCCCCAATTAGCTAGTTGTCTTGTCCATTGTTCAATCCCTCACTTCATTTGTGATAGTCCATTAGTTGTCCCTACTGAGCAATCTAGCTGCAATCAAGCTACCATTGAAATGGAAGGAGTTAAGTGAAAGTAAGATGAGGTCTACTTTTACCTTCCTATTTATAGAAGTGGATTAGTTAGAGTCGATCCTTTCTCTTATTTCAGAAGCTAGGGCTAGGGTCAAGCAAGCTTGCCCTCTGTAAGAACAGGTAATTCAGCATTCTTTTCCATAGGGATATTAACTACTACTCTCATGTGGTTAGTAGGTAATATTGCATTGTGAAGTGTGTCTCCTACAATGTTATACATATGACCCTCTACAACCATGCGACAAGTAGGGGTGTCTGATGGGCTTGTCGTGCAACCCTCAAAATAAAACTAGGTTGATCTAAAAATATAGCAAGTGGCACAACCTAGGTCATCTCCCTTGGAATTGGAATTCAATATTCAATTGGGTTCTCTAAATGCTCTAAGATCCTATAACTATTTAATTTGGGGGTTTTTAATTGAATTAAAACTATGCTAAACTGAATTGAAACAAATTTCCTAATATCTACCTAATTAGATAAATTGTGGGAGAAGAATGGTCTTGTGACTAGCTTAGGAATCGTCTCTTGGTATCCACTATCCTTATCCTATTCCAATTATGATTAATTCTGGCCTAAGAATTCCTAATTATGTTCATTAGCAAATGATCTTGAATAACCATTCAAGATTCAAGAGATTAATAATCTAAAGTTGAATTGAGACCTCAATCTCGCATTAAACCGTTAACTCTTATTCTTAAGATCAATGAACATCTAATTTGATTGATTAACTAATTAATTATCTTCTGATTCATCATCCAAAAAATGTTTAATTAACCAACTAAACACCAAGGAATTCTCAAATAGACATTTAAACACACAACCTTACTCATGCAATTCATCGAACACCTTCGTGGCATACATGAGAGATTAGAGAGAATAATGAAAAACCAAATTCAAATTTAACCAATTAATCAACAAATAGGGTTTCCTAATTAGTGTCTAACCAGCCACTAATTAATTACACAAATTCTAAATCAAATATAACTCAACCGAGATTATACAGAAAAAGAAAGAGTGTAGGAAAAATAAGAAAATCTTAGCCATAATTTGTTGTTCATCCATGGATTCAAGCTTCTACTCAAGAGCTTCCTCCCTCGCTAGCCTCAAGATGAATTAAAGCTTCATATTGGTGTGGAATGGAGATGGAATATGAAATGGAGAATGGCGTCTATGGATGGACGAAGGGGTGGAATGGACGAAGTCGAAGGGGATGGAGGCGTGAAGACGAGAGAGTGGGCTGTGGGTGAGAGGCGTGTATTATATATAGGCGAGGTTGTATGAGACGTGGATGATATGGAGACGAGGTTCAGCAAATGACGGAATAGGCGAATGACCTAATGGAATGTGTGTTGAATGGGCTGGGCTGAATGAAGTTACGTGTTTAAATGGATGAATAAATAATGACGGAATCCAGCGTTATTCACTTGCTAACCTGGTTCCTAATTCTCACGTGGCTTGCTTAAATTTTCACGTGCTCCCTCTTCAGCTCTTGCCTTCACGTTGCTCACATCTTCAATTGTCCAAAGCTATTATGCATGAGATGGGCCCCACTTTATTTTGCATTATTATATTTCACGTGAATTCAGACGTAGCTCCAGCACTTCAGCTTTCTCAATCCCATGTAACTTCTGCTTCACGTACCCAGCGCTTTCTTCGAATCATGCAGCTGCTTCCAGACTTATGCATTTTGATTCCAGTAGCTCTAGCGTTTCTTTAGACCAGCAGCTCGTGCCTCTTGTTGTTTTCTCGAGTTCCAGCCGGTTTTTCCACGTTGCAGCCTTGCTCATTATAACTGGTTCAGCTCTTCTTCGTCTTTCAACTCGTTTCATGCAGTTGCTGTCCAGTTCGAGTCCAGCGTCCAGATCTCTGTGCATGTTCTCTTCTTTCGTTGCCTCTCTTTTGTTCTGCTCAGCTAAGCACGAAGCTCCAGTTTGCTTCATCTGCTTGACGTGATTTCCAACTCTCTCTTCTTTATTTTCTTCACGTTTTGCTCGAGTTGTAAGCTGCTGCCCAGACTTCAACTCGTGGCTTCTCTCGTTAGCTGGAGCTTCTGTTTACAGACCACGAGCTGCTGAGCTTCATCGTTCATTGCTGTCACGTTACTTCTCCCCAGTTTCTGCAGGCTTCTTCACGTGGCAGTCTTCTCCTTTGTGTGTCTCAGTCCAGGCTTCCACATTCTGCAGCTTTTCCACGTTGGCTACTGATTTGTATTTTGCTTCTTCTCTGTTCAGCTGGTTTGTATTTTGTTTCTAGCTCTGTTCTGCATGCTTCTTGCTCATGCAGCTGCTTCTGTTTTGTTCTCATTCACATACATGCTACCTCTTCTCCAAACCAACCTCCATTCAAATGCATTTACCCATCAAAATTCTGCAAGAATAATATTAAGTAGGATAAGATTCACAAAACTCATTTAAAAGAATTTATGCATTAAAATTCATTATTTTGTCAATTGTTTTCTTAAAGTGCAAAACTAGCTATTAAAATCAATTTCCATTTAATTGCATTTATTAGGCCACATTTAATTATTAAAAAGGTTAAGTTAGGAGGATAAAAACAGATAAAATATGTGTTTATCAAATTCCCCCACACTTAAACCTTTGCACTCCTGGGCAAAGCTCAAAATCCAAGATACAGAACGAATTGAAGCACCCGGCTAGAAGAATGGCAAGTGGAAAAGGAAAATGGAAAAGAAAGTGTAAAAATCACAAGTTAGAGACTAATCATAACTTTTCAACACTTCAACAATCTTCACTTGCATCAAGAAATCAAATTCCATGGCAATTTCATTTGAAAAGAATGAATTAAAATGTATCGCCTCTCATGTGGATTGGTGTTTACTCTCAACTTTCCAGTGTTTAGGGGCAATGTGTTTCACTCAATCTTCACCTATCCAAGCTCACTACCATAAGCTTGTCAAGCTTCTAAATCTCCACCACCCATGCTAAATGCAATGCACAAATCAAAGGACTTTATTCAGGGTTGTAATGGGGCTAGGGAATGAAATGAATGGATAACAAAAACAAGGGGAAAAACTAAACAAAAGGATACCTTAGAACTTCAAGAGCACTCAATGACAATCTAGGATAGAGAAGAACATATGTAATTCAAGGCCTTATTTCTAACAAGTAATAGGCAACTATAAACTGAATTTGAAATACTTCTTTCTTTTTCTTTTTTTTTTCTTTTTTTTTTTTTTTTGCTTTTCTTTCTTTTTCTATCTCTTCTTTTTATTGCATTTTTTTTTTTTCAAGACAATTTCTTTGACTAACAATAGCCTTAATGGATGCAAAGCACACATTCACCTATCCTATTTAGATGTAATGCTACTTGAAGTCCTTAAGGCATCTTAAAACAAGGTGGAGATTTTTAATGGCTATAGGCTAACAAGAAAAGAAAAGAAGGTTCAAAGTGGCTAAAACAATGGATAAAGATGCATGTAGGGTTGGCCTTTTGGCTCTAGCTAAAATAGAAAGGAATGCCTTATCATTTTCATGCATGCAAGTGCAAATGTGGTCTTAATAAAGAATCAGGACAAGTTCTAGAGTGAAAACAAAGATAGGTGAATACACACTAGAATTGAACAATTAAGGCTCAAATTCTCACCAGCTAATGGCTATCAAATAATTCATTGAAATCAAATTCATTGCCACTTCACTTGAATCAAGACACAAGATCTATCACTTATCATGTCTACATGAATCCAAGCTAATAATCATCTCAACTTGCAACTTTCACAGAAAAATTCAAAAATTTTCTCAAAAATTTCAAAATTTATTTTATTTTTTTTTTTTTTTCAAAACAAGGAAAAAGATGGATGGAATGGATGGAATGAAATGACTCTCTCCCCCACACTTAAATGTTACATTGTCCTCAATGTCAGCACCAGTCCAGTAAACAGATAAACAACATAAGATAAAGAGTGAAAAGAGAGAATACAACCGGATGAATTTGAATATGGAGATTCCAAGGATGGCTTAGATTTCCTTTTTTAGCTGGTTAGCAACCTTTTATTACCTACAAAGCAAAAACAAAACAAGCTGTAATGCGGAAAAGAAAAAGAAAGCTAAATCCTAAACTAAAAAGGACTTTATTAGAGAGTAACTAATCATATGTATCAAAAACCAAAATCAAAACTACTTTATTCCTTCTTAACTCAAGAAATTTAAGTCTCACTACTTTAAAGCATTTGGATTGATCATTCAGTGATGACCCATGGACTTCCTCAACCATCAGTAGTTTAGGAAAGTCATTTTCAGCAAATTTAGGAAAAGTAAAAGAAGAAAAATCAAATTTAAGACAATTAAAACTAAAGAAAGAAAATTTAAAATCAAAATGAAAAACACTAGACTCTAGACTCTCTAAATATCTATCAAAGCCAATAAAATCTACTTGACTCCCTTCAGTAAGAGTCACTACATTCACAGAAAAGTCTAATTGCAACTTCTCATAGCCTTTTGAGTTCAAGGTGTCTGACAGTTGTTTTGTCTCAGCTTGGAGAGTCTGTGGCTTGCTAGGAATTAGCTCAACAACTTCAGGAATCTGTTTTGGACTCTCCATAAGAGAAATAACATCTTCCCTGACCAAAGAGACATCAGTAGGCTCACAAAATTCTAAACAATTATCAACAACAAAATCTAGTCTCTCACTAGTATCAACAAGAGTATAAGGATCAATAGGATTTTCAACATCAATATTATCTTTATGCATATTCTCATCAATACTAGTATGATCAGTGGAATCAGTATCATCAACAATTTCGATGCAAGCAAAGGATTCCATGATTTCAGCAGACTTATCAGACCTTAAAAACTCATTAATCTCAGCACATATAGGACATGTATGCATATCATCACATAAGCATTGCAAATTAGAGTCTGAATTATCAACAAGCTGTCCAACAATTTCAATGTCTATATCATTTTCACATGCTACATCTGTCACTTTATCAGTCATACCACCACATGCTAGTGAGGAATCATGTTGATCAGTATATGTGAGGAACTCACTAGTCTTAATGAAAGAATTAATCTGAGAGTATTCATCACATATAGCAGATTTAACATACACATGATCAAGAGATGCATCTAAATCAACTAATTCTACACTAGGAACAGCTTGATCATCACATTCCAAGTCACCCCCACACTGATCTTCTACCCTAGACTTAATAGATTCATCAATTGGTTCAGACATGAATTCATCATTAAGGTTACAGCTAGGTGTAGACATCCCAAGTGCATCAGTACACAAGGGTTCATGAACATCAATAATTGTATCAGTTTTGTTCAATGCATTACCACAATCAACCATATCAGGAGACTCAACAATTATTTCCTCATCAACAACATCATCATCATGTAATTCAGAATCAACAACATTATATGCATCAGGAATCACAGTGCTATCAGGCAAACTGGATTCAGTTCCAACAAATTGTAAAACATTAGAAGATGGAAGGATATTACCTAATGGATAAGACTCTTCTTCTTCTATACATTCCCTTCTAATTTGCTCTTCAATTGATTCATTAGCACTTGAAGTCGGTTGATTCAATTGAATTCCTGAATCCTTCATCATGTTGTCAAGCCTTTGTTGCATTTCGAGATACCACCGTTCATGTTCTTGTTTGAATTGAAGATGTTCGGAATCCCTTTGTTGGATTCGAAGATTATAGGCCTTTAAATGCTCTTTCATCCTCTCTTCCAAACTTGGTTCCCTCTGGGGCTCTTGTTGCATGTACCCCTCATGGTAATTGTAGGGATGATATTGTGGCTCTTGCCTATGGTAAACAGGATATGGCTCTTGCATATGGAGGTTATGATATGGCTCATGATGATGGTGGTAATTTGGGTGTACTCCATATGGATGGTGGTATGGTTTGTAGCATGGTGGTTGGACTTGTTGGTATTGTTGGGCTTGCTGTTCTTGTCTTTGTTGTTCAAGAAGACCTTGAAGCATTGACATGGCATTATCCAACTTCTGAGAAATCCTATGCTCTCTATAGGGATCATAAACACCTTGATTAGAATAATATTGATCCATTTATAAGCAAGGAAAAATGAGAAGCACAATCACTTTAAGCACAAGTAAAATCGCAAACAGATTATAACTAAAATTAACTCAAACTCAAGAAAATAAAAATTCAATGAAGCTAAGAAGTTCCTAACAATGAAAAACACTCCTAAATAGAGGTTAGTCACACAAAATAAACTCACAAAAAATAAAGAAATTAAATCCAGAAAAATTGAAAAATTCCTAAAAAATTCGAGAAAATACTAAAAAATTCGAAAAAGTGCCTCAAACGTTGGAATTTGGCCAAAAAATGGTGTACCTAATAGCAAAGCTATTAATTTTGCTCAAAACACCCAAAAACCTTGAAAAACAAAGTATGAGAATTTTCTGGGCACTTTGAACGAAAATTCCAGCAAGCACTCAAATTAATATGCAACACCGAAATTACCCGATTCCAAGTTCAAAACAGAACGAAAATCAAATTAAAATAGAACTAAAACAAAGATAAAACAAAATAAAAACACTTAGAAAACTTTCTCAAACAATTAAAATTCCAATTCCCCGGCAACGGCGCCAAATTTTGACGGGTTTGTCGTGCAACCCTCAAAATAAAACTAGGTTGATCTAAAAATATAGCAAGTGGCACAACCTAGGTCATCTCCCTTGGAATTGGAATTCAATATTCAATTGGGTTCTCTAAGTGCTCTAAGATCCTATAACTATTTAATTTGGGGGTTTTTAATTGAATTAAAACTATGCTAAACTGAATTGAAACAAATTTCCTAATATCTACCTAATTAGATAAATTGTGGGAGAAGAATGGTCTTGTGACTAGCTTAGGAATCGTCTCTTGGTATCCACTATCCTTATCCTATTCCAATTATGATTAATTCTGGCCTAAGAATTCCTAATTATGTTCATTAGCAAATGATCTTGAATAACCATTCAAGATTCAAGAGATTAATAATCTAAAGTTGAATTGAGACCTCAATCCCGCATTAAACCGTTAACTCTTGTTCTTAAGATCAATGAACATCTAATTTGATTGATTAACTAATTAATTATCTTCTGATTCATCATCCAAAAAATGTTTAATTAACCAACTAAACACCAAGGAATTCTCAAATAGACATTTAAACACACAACCTTACTCATGCAATTCATCGAACACCTTCGTGGCATACATGAGAGATTAGAGAGAATAATGAAAAACCAAATTCAAATTTAACCAATTAATCAACAAATAGGGTTTCCTAATTAGTGTCTAACCAGCCACTAATTAATTACACAAATTCTAAATCAAATATAACTCAACCGAGATTATACAGAAAAAGAAAGAGTGTAGGAAAAATAAGAAAATCTTAGCCATAATTTGTTGTTCATCCATGGATTCAAGCTTCTACTCAAGAGCTTCCTCCCTCGCTAGCCTCAAGATGAATTAAAGCTTCATATTGGCGTGGAATGGAGATGGAATATGAAATGGAGAATGGCGTCTATGGATGGACGAAGGGGTGGAATGGACGAAGTCGAAGGGGATGGAGGCGTGAAGACGAGAGAGTGGGCTGTGGGTGAGAGGCGTGTATTATATATAGGCGAGGTTGTATGAGACGTGGATGATATGGAGACGAGGTTCAGCAAATGACGGAATAGGCGAATGACCTAATGGAATGTGTGTTGAATGGGCTGGGCTGAATGAAGTTACGTGTTTAAATGGATGAATAAATAATGACGGAATCCAGCGTTATTCACTTGCTAACCTGGTTCCTAATTCTCACGTGGCTTGCTTAAATTTTCACGTGCTCCCTCTTCAGCTCTTGCCTTCACGTTGCTCACATCTTCAATTGTCCAAAGCTATTATGCATGAGATGGGCCCCACTTTATTTTGCATTATTATATTTCACGTGAATTCAGACGTAGCTCCAGCACTTCAGCTTTCTCAATCCCATGTAACTTCTGCTTCACGTACCCAGCGCTTTCTTCGAATCATGCAGCTGCTTCCAGACTTATGCATTTTGATTCCAGTAGCTCTAGCGTTTCTTTAGACCAGCAGCTCGTGCCTCTTGTTGTTTTCTCGAGTTCCAGCCGGTTTTTCCACGTTGCAGCCTTGCTCATTATAACTGGTTCAGCTCTTCTTCGTCTTTCAACTCGTTTCATGCAGTTGCTGTCCAGTTCGAGTCCAGCGTCCAGATCTCTGTGCATGTTCTCTTCTTTCGTTGCCTCTCTTTTGTTCTGCTCAGCTAAGCACGAAGCTCCAGTTTGCTTCATCTGCTTGACGTGATTTCCAACTCTCTCTTCTTTATTTTCTTCACGTTTTGCTCGAGTTGTAAGCTGCTGCCCAGACTTCAACTCGTGGCTTCTCTCGTTAGCTGGAGCTTCTGTTTACAGACCACGAGCTGCTGAGCTTCATCGTTCATTGCTGTCACGTTACTTCTCCCCAGTTTCTGCAGGCTTCTTCACGTGGCAGTCTTCTCCTTTATGTGTCTCAGTCCAGGCTTCCACATTCTGCAGCTTTTCCACGTTGGCTACTGATTTGTATTTTGCTTCTTCTCTGTTCAGCTGGTTTGTATTTTGTTTCTAGCTCTGTTCTGCATGCTTCTTGCTCATGCAGCTGCTTCTGTTTTGTTCTCATTCATATACATGCTACCTCTTCTCCAAACCAACCTCCATTCAAATGCATTTACCCATCAAAATTCTGCAAGAATAATATTAAGTAGGATAAGATTCACAAAACTCATTTAAAAGAATTTATGCATTAAAATTCATTATTTTGTCAATTGTTTTCTTAAAGTGCAAAACTAGCTATTAAAATCAATTTCCATTTAATTGCATTTATTAGGCCACATTTAATTATTAAAAAGGTTAAGTTAGGAGGATAAAAATAGATAAAATATGTGTTTATCAGTGTCTAACCATAATAAACAGCCTACTTCGCCCTAGACAAATCATAACAAAAGAAATTACTGATAAGTAGTGAAAGCACTTAACTGTTAACTTAGTTGAAGAAAGCAATTACCTTACAGAGATGCTGAGATGGAAGTGTGCTGCTGTCTTTACCACTGGGGCTAACTTTTGCTGTATGCATGCTCATCATTTGCATCTTGATCAAATTTTCAATTAGGTGTCGTTGATCCTCCTATTACTTTCTCAACTCAGATTGTTCTTGCTCTTGTCTCTCCACCTTCTTTCTTAACCCAGCAACCTCAATTGAAGAATGCAACTTCGAGTACTTCTGTCTCCCAAAATAATATTTTTTACTAATGCCAAAGCTAACACCTCTAACAAGACCAGGGTGCTCCAGGACACCAAATGCCTTGCCTATTATATCATCACCCCATGGGAGCACATTGCCTTCTGGGAAGGTCTGTGATAAGGCATCCTGTGACACATAAATTAAAAAGAAAATGTTATTGAAAATAGAAAAATAAAATAGACTGATTGAAATTTTTTATAATCAATTAATACTTACACATTTGTTTTAAACTTTAAGGACACGCTCATTATCAATTTCGCCACTTTATTGACTCGAGCTGCCTTCCAGAGAATGTGATAGGATACTGAGCTAACTTCTAATCCCTCCTACTCGATCTGTGTATTAGGAACCCCAAACCAATGTGTAAGTATTGCATCACATTATATATTCATAAATAGATAACATATATATTCATATTCCATCTATTGTTCAAGGCCTGAGTATCCCAATCTACTTTTCTTGTATCGGTATTGAATATTCTTTACTCTTTCTTGATTATCCTGACTTAATTTCTATGAAAAGCCATAATAATCTAATCAATACATATTGTTGTACACTAAAATAAACAACTATATATTATAAAATACAATTACCTAGAAAGACATCTGTTGTCGTTGGCCAGTAAATGTATCCTAAGCCTCCTGAGTTATCATAGCTTGAAATAATTCAGGGGGATGGTTAAGGATGTTCCCATCAGCATCTCTCAAGAATCTACTACTAAGAATGTAGCGGAACAATCATAATGCCTTGCTAGTTGTCCTAAGTACAAACCTCATTTGACTCTGATCAATATCAAAAGATAGCTGCAAACCAACATAATCAACTTGTTAGAGCATATATATATAAGAAACAACATAATGCCTATTATAACACCCCAAAATTAATTAAGGTGCTAATCATGGATTTGAGTTAATTAAGAATAATTAATATAAGATAATTGGGCAAGTTAATGAATGAAAATTTTATAGGGATAAACTATTAATATGAGTTTGAGATTTAATTGAGTTAGAAACCCTATCTAGGCCAAATTAAATTAAGTAGACCAAGGTTAGGAACTAATGGAGGCCCAATAATTTTAGGTGCAGACCCAACCTTTTAATGTGAGACTTGGCCCAAGAGAAAACACCTAAGGAGGGCTCAATCTGATTTAATGAATTAAAGACCCAAGACCCAACTTGCATAAACTCTTATAAATGGCCTACTAACCCTTGTGCAGAGCCAAATCAATTGAGTTCTTTAAACTTGGTCTAACCTAATTAAAATTCTGCAGCCCAATACATGAAAGCTGGCCCAACAAGACTTAAATCTGAAACCCACTTAGAATTGGACCTTTGGGTCAGCCTATGACCCATATTAGACCCAACTAAAACCCTAAATACATCAGCCCCTCCACACTTTGCTGAAACACAAACACAAGAGGTAATTTCGCACCTTGAGAGGGAGGCTAGGGTTCCAAGCAAGAAATCCACCATTTCTCACTTCTAAACTCAAAATCAGCCAAGATACTTATTATATAACTTAATCCCCTTCCTTTTCTCTTCATTTTGACCCGATTAGTTTTTCATTTAGAACATTTTCGCCATACCCAAAATCTAAATATGGTTGTTTGGGATTTTCTTGGTGAAATTTCGTAGGTTGAGGCTAGGGGTATTATTAGGTAAGTATAAACTCTTTATTTTGACACTTTCTTTGCTAGTTTGGGACCCCTATAGCTAATTTATGATATGGGTATTATTTTCATGCGAATTTACTCAGAATTTGAAGTATTGTTTAGAGATTTCTGGGATAGGCTTAACCAAATCCGAATTTGGTTTTTGGTGGAATTGGGTAAGTGTTTCTGACTAGTTCTATATAGCTTAACTCTTTGAGTAATGAGTTTGCTGATATAAATTGTAATTAGAGATAGTAATGGCTTGGTTTTGTGTCCATAGGTTGAAGTAGCATTCAATTGGCTCTTAGAGAATTGGCTACAAGTGAGGCAACCAAGGTTTATGCTAATTCCATGCATATATCTATTTTTATTTTGTATTTACTGCATAATTATGATTTTGATGCTAAATGAATTAGTTAGCTATCTATTATATGTGATTGGACCTGTGCATGTGTTTTGATTGGATACCTGGTTATGATCAAACCCCAGATGCACAGAGCCCTGGTTGTGTTCATTGGGGAGTAGGTGCTGTGGACGGGCCTTTCCCGGTGTTATTAGCCTTTAACATGTGGAATTATTATTGCTAATATGGGATAGCAATCATGGATAGCCTAATTATTTCATTTACTGATATGACTAGTATATTTTCTTATGCTTATATGAAATCATGTATATATGTTAATTAAACTAGAATATATGAATGAAATTTACCTTAATTACTGAGATTTACATCTTACCCTATTTCATGGGATTATACTTTCAGGTGAAGGCTCTTCGGGTAAGGATAGGGGAAAGCAAGTGGATGAAAATCCAATAGCTCCAACCATATGTGGAAAAAGCTATACTTAGGCTGATTTAAATATAATCAATGCTAAATTTTGTATTCTTTTTGCATAGCATCATCATATAATCATATTGCCAAGTGTAAGCATTTATATTTTAATTAGTTAGGGTGTATCTATTCAGGAGTTAGGCCTCATCTTAGTTTGGTATTGGATGTATGAACTCATAACACCTGATGTATGAACTTTGTTGAATTTATGATATGGTATACTGTTGGAAATGTAAATATGTGATACATTAAATGTTGATATGAACCATTGGTGTATGAAATCTCTAGTGGAATATGTATCGGATGTTCATGGTTGATAGTTCATGAATTCTTACTATTATTACTCTATGAACTTACTGATATAGGTTAGTTAGAGGGAGACATTTAGCCGTGGCTAATGGTTCCAAACTCTCATTCTAACCTAGAAATCTTAGTTTTTCCTATGGTAACCTCAAGGGATGACTTAGAAACATTGATAGAAGATTCTTGTGAGTTGGAATTAACAGGTAATAGAATCAAAGGTTTATAAATGAGTGTTTGTTTCCTTTGTATACATTATGCTTGTAATTATTTGGTCGATGACTTTAATAACATTAAGGTTTAAATTTTCCTACATTTTGTAAATGCAATTAGTCATAATGTCTTGTAACCCTAACTTACAGTTATTAATCATGTATTTAACCTTAATTACAATGATTAGAAGTTAAGGTCGTCACACTTGTGGCAGACTATGTTATCGCTATTTCATCTTAAATGGTGTTCTTCGTGGCATTGTTAACCCTTTGCCAATCACTTACAATGATGGGCACATTTATATGAGCCATGACTCCAATGTAGCTGATCAATTTTTTACTACTTTTTTTAATTGGTTGACCCTTAGCATTCCACTAAGACCTCAAATTTCCTCCCAATACTTCTTGCATGGGTCACCTCTTTTAAGATGGTCAAAGCTCATTTAATTTGGTTTATCTCCTTTGTCACATCATTTGGAGCACTATCATGAGCACCTGAAAAAGCCATTCACCTACAATGAAATTCAAACACATAAGTTAAAAGAATAAGCAAAATTAATTCAGAGATTAAAAGCAAAAATATTTAAAAAATTCAAGAGGACATATAAAGAAATTAAAGAATATCTGATTTAGACTTCTTTACCCCTTCTTTAAAATCCAAATCCAAATACCCTATTTATGATCATCTCTCATATACAAGGTATCATCTTCAATGGAATCACTTTCAAGCAATGTCCCCAAAAAAGGATCATCCTCAACATCAGTATATTGATCGTGTTGAACATCATCTTTGTCCTCATTCATTTCGTTTGTCAACAAAATAATGGACCCTTTCTTATTACTAGGATTGGGGACATAGAACAGTTGTTAGGCTTAGGATGCAAAAATAAAAGGCTCATCTTTGTACCCCATCTTATTAAGATCCACCTAGATAAACCTTAACTCATCAATCCGAAGGCCATTCCTGTTGTCAACCCATCTACAACCAAAGACTGGCACCCAAAACAAAATGTAGTCTAACTCCCATATGCATTCAATTATCCCAAAGTATGACATGTTCACATAGATAGGGTTTTTGTCTTTAGCTCTAGAAATATGCATAAACTAAGCTATAAGAGTTACACCACTATTTTACATTATACTTCGATCATCTTGTGCTTTTGTATGGAAAGTGTAACTATTAATGAGATAACCAGTGTAAGAAAAGACGTGTAGACTTGGACCTCTTGCTAACCATCTTAATTTTTCAAAAATTGCACCAACATTCACATCTAACTCCAAAAAAATGTGATTTCTAAGCTAATCTATAAAAAGCTGATTATGTTCTTTCAATATCCAAATTTCATTCTTATTAGGGTTTAAGCTTCTAAGTATCTCCTTGTGCTTTCACACATATGGTTCAACCTCATCAGAGTTGTGTAGAACATATAGGTGTGCTTGCTCCCACTCTATACTTGTGATGCTAACTATTGCATTTCCCATAATCCCTTCCCCAGCAATTCTTCCCATATGTCGAAATACTGGAAGCCCAATATTATCGACATTAGATAAGTATTCAGTACAGAATTCAATAACTTCTTCAACTATGTACCGTTCAATAATGCAACCCTTTGGTTGACTTCAATTTTAACATATCCTTTTAATATCTTTACATAATGCTTATCCACTTCAAATAAGTTATGTCACATATTTGTGTCTCCCTAACTAAGTGAATAGTTAGGTAAACCATCATGTCAAAGAACGAAAGTAGGAAATACATCTCAAGCTCACACAAAGTGACTACAATTTATCTTTGCAATAGAGGCAATTTTGTAGGGTCAATCACTTTGCTGCAAATGGACTTGAAGAAGAAGCATAGTTTAGCAATTGCCCCGTGCACCTTTTTGGGCAAAATGGAACGTAGAGCCATCAAAATCAAATGCTCCATCAGAACATGGCAATCATTAGACTTCAAACCCTTCAATTTTAGATATTTCATTAATATAAGTTTTCTAATGTTTAAAGAATACCCCTCTGGAGCCCTAACTCCATTAAGAAATTCACAAAAAGAAATTTTTTCTTTCATAGATAGAGTATGTGCCACTGGAGGTAGATAAGTGTGATATCCCTCCTTCACCAATGCTAATTCTCCTCTTATTTCCAAAGTAACTACGTCTAACCTTGCCTTGATCCCATCTTTGGTCTTTCTTGGCACATTGAATAATGTACTAATTAACTATCACATACATTTTTCTTGATATACATCACATCAAGGAAATGTCTTACATATAAGGACTTTTAATATGGCAATTCAAAGAAAATAAACCTTTTCTTCCACCCATTTGTCCTAAGGTGTCCTACAAAAGGTTTGTCAAAATTATTATCCAAATCCTTTACCTTTTCATATAGTTGTTCACCAATCAACAGCAACGGTGCACTACCTTCCTCTGTCATCCCATTGAAAGCTTTTCTCCACCATCAGTAATGATGTCTTAGGAAAAAATTTGCAATGCCCGAGGAAGACATTCTTCATACAATGTTTCAACCGCATGGAATGTGTGCCCTCCTCGCAAATAAGGTATCTACAACGTCCTTTGATACTGTATCCTGACAAATTACCATATGCTGGAAAGTCATTGATTGTCCCAAATAGCATAACTCGCAAGTTGAATCTTTCCTCCCTATACCCATCATATACTTCCATTCCTATCTCCCATATTAGTTTCAAATCTTTAATTAAAGGAGTCAAGTATATGTTAATATCATTTCTAGGTTACTTGGGCCCATAAATTAGCATAGACAACATCATATACTTATGCTTCATGAATGGCCATAGAGGTAGGTTATAAATCACTAAAATCACTGACCATATACTGTAGGTACTATTTTGGACGCCATGCGAGTTCATTCCATCGGTAGCCAATGGAAGGTGTAGATTTTTGTCTTCTTGCCCGAGTTTAAGGTATTCATGATCAATTTTTTTCCATTGAGGAGAATCTATAGGATTTCAAAGCTTACCATCTTGAATCCTTTCATTAGCATGCCATGTTAAGTGTTTCGCATCTTCTGCACTGCTGTGCATGCATCTGAATCTTAGTATGATGGGAAAATACCATACCATATTCGCCAGACTCAATTCTTTCTTTTTATATCTAAAGGCATTACACTTTAGACACTTCTCTAACGATACATATTCATTTCGAAATAAAATGCAATCATTAGGACAAGCATGTATTCTCTCATAGCTCATGCCAATAAAGTATAACATTTGTTTAGCCTTATATGTTAGGCTAGGAAGCTCTTATCTTTCAAAAGTGCAAGCAATTATATAAAGCTCTTTTCACTCCATCCATTTCTCTCTTTCAAGTTATACAATTTCAACACCGCTCACAATCTTGTGAATTTAGTATAGCCAAAATATAATGATTTTCCTGCATCACTTTTCAACCTCTCAAATATTTCAAGACAATCCTGAAAATTCATTTCAACCACATTTTCCATCTCTTCAAGATAATTGACCTCGTATGTACTTAAGTCAAAATTGTTTGAGGTACAACTCCCACTATACTCCTAATTATTATATTCATCCTTTATTTGGCCATGCTTTGTCTAATATGTATAACTTTGGTCAATCCCATTACACACTAAATGATCTTCCAACTCAATTGTACTAATTCACTATACATGGCAGCAATTCAAACAAAGGCATATTATTTTACTAGAGTCTTTTGGATGCTCAACTGCAAACCTAATAAACTCTTTCATAACATCATTATATTCCCTAGACAAACAATTAGTAGACATCCATTTCTGATCCATACCTTTTCAATCTAATAAGAACCAATTTAAAAGAAATATGATTAGTAACTCTTAATTTGCTTAGACTCCTACCTATTACTCTACTAAATATAACCTTATTATACTCTATTTAATTATTCTTTTGTTGCAATCTATATCTCAAGAAAAATCAACAGCATGACAATATAAAAATGGAAGTTTCCTAGGCCTAGAACAATATTCCAGTAGTCCATAATTAAAGAACAATGACAAAACAATCTTTCTCTTCTTTTATGTAGGTTATAACTGAGCTATATTATATTTTGCACATTTTGTCATACCAAAAGAATTATTTTGTAAACATTATCTTAATATGTCATAGAAAAAATAAATAGTTCCAAAAAAACAAGGCACAGATGCAAAAATGGAGGAATGAAGGATGGGATCCCAAAATGGAGAAAAACAACCACCTTCAAAGAAAAAATATATTAATTAAAACAAATTAATTTTGAAAAAATCAAAAATAAAAAACAAGATGAACTTACAAGAAAATGGAAGAGGAAGGAGCAACACAGCAGACATGAGTGAACAGAGCCAAAGGCAAGCGAATGGTGGCAGAGAAAATGGCAGACGTGGGATGCGGTAGACGTGGGATGTGACAGACGTAGGACGTCAGATGTGGCAAAGCTCTCAAACGAAACTCAAGTAGACGGTGGATGCGGGAGTTCAATGGGCTGAAGTGGAATGGGAGACACTGCAATAGCGACACACAGACGAACGACAAACAACAATGGACAGACAATTAAAAGGACAATGGTGCACAAATGATAGAGTTTTCATAGCAGAGAGTTTGCATGCAATTTTAAGAAGAAGCGGGAAGGAAATAAGGGGCGGACAAGAAATGGGATAAAGGGGATTTAAAATGCAAACAATTGGCAGTTTTACTGAAACCACCAACTAAAGGAAGAATACGTTGGTGGTTTTTGTTGGCAGTTCATTAAGAACTGCCAACATTTCCTTATTTGTTTTTGTATTTTTGCTGGCAGTTATTGGGAACCACCAACTATAGTTATCTTTTATTGGCAATTTTATTGAACCACCAATGAATGTGCAACAATAAATCTTTTTTTCGTGATAGTGCTCCTTTTTAATCCTTTTGCACAACAATGCATCAAAAGTACAGGACCAAGGAAAGTTCTCATACATGTGAAGTTGCTATCACTAACAATGGAGGACATTATAACATTGAGTCACATTCAATTCATCCTGTTTAAAATCATGAAGAAATAATTTTTTTTTCAAGCAAAACATTAATATTTTCCCTTGATGAATAGGCATCACTAATGGCTTCCCATATTTCAATTGTTGTTTTGCATAAAATAAAGTTTCCACCCACTTCTAGGGTCATGTAATTAATAAGCCATGACATTATCATGTGATTTTTAGCGTCCCAAGTGAACCATTTTGGATCATTGGGTTTGAATATAGTAACTTGACCAATGAGATAAGCATCTTTTGCTTTTACCTCATACATTATAACAAAAGAGAACCATTGGAGGTAGTTTGAGCCATTCAATTTGTGACTTTTTATCATAACAAGGACAAGTTCAACAGAGATTATATGAGTAGGAATGATTGACCCCCGGGTTATAGGTGTGGATCTGGATTCAGACACATGGGTCTATCCAAGTGCAGTTGGAGTATTTTGAGGAACACTTGACCCGGTCTCGGTGTTGAGGCAGTAAACCTGCCAAATCTGAGGGTTGGTTCAAACATGGGGCTTTGACATCATGAAAATATATGAGAAACACTCTGAAATTCTTATTTCATTGACAAGATGATACAATACGCGTACTGCATAGAGGGGCAAGGAGCCTTATATATATCCCCTGTTTTGTGATTCAAAAACATAGGAATAGCAGAAAAGGAAAAAAAAACAATACAATATAGGCAAATAACGCAACTAGCAACGGACAGAAAGTTAATCCTATTTAATGCATAAAGGTCAGAAAGGAAAGGAGCTGTTGGGAGAGCCATTAGAGCCTTGAAACGTGCGACTTAAATGACGCTAGAAAAGGATCAGATAAACTAGTGACAAACAGCAAGTAATTATAAGTTAATTCCTCAAATATAAAAATATAAAAATAAAAACTATTTTTTTTTATAAAATATTCATTATAAAAATTAAATTGACACTAGTATATATTATTATATACATGTTCCGGATGACTTTGAATGCGCAGATATAAATAAAAATATACGAATTATTCTTAATTATCTATAGAGTTTACTGGGGAGACCAAGGTCAATATAAAACAGAAAAATGAGATAAACAAGCCAATAGTGAAATGCAGGCAATATGAAAACTTGTAAGCAAACGATGCTCAGCCAAAATGATGAAAGAAAATACCGAAAGGTTAAAAAAGAAAAATTATACTTTACCAAAAGCCCCAAAAAAAAAATCGAAAACAAAATTTGCATGCAATGGATTACCGCACAGTGCCAATTAAGTAGAGTACGAAAAAGGAAAAATGGACAAATCATTGAATCTATGAAGGTGTATGTGGGAATTTGGGGGTTCAATCGTGTCCCTATTACCATTGTCATTTTGCTGTCCACGCATGCATATCACTTATTAAGACGCTTCTAATAACTGTTCACAGGATGCTACACGATGGAATGGACGGATGAGGGCAAGATTGTCTATTAGCTTTTCATTCCTGGGAATATTGCTTCTGAATCCATTATATTAGTATGAGAATCATATTCCCACAATTTAAAGGAATCTCAATACTTTTGGAATAGGACACCATCCTACCGAGCACGCTGTTCAATTAATGGGAAACTCTCTCCCATTCTAATTCTCTCTTCCTAATTAATTCCATCATACCAAACACACTTCAGGTTAAGGAAGGGACACTAATGCTGAAACACTCCAATGAATATAAAATGAGTAGCAAAACCAGATATAAGCAAAGCGACAGAATAACTAAATGCTTAACAACCTAAAAATGGCCAAAAGCACTCTTCTTGGACCATGCATACTAATTGGACAGCTCATCCTGTGCAAGCTCACTATTTGATACCATTTCTCAATCAAAATGTCATATCCCATTCTATATTCCTATCACATTGGGTTGCTATCAATCAAGGAAGGGAAGGTGGATCCAAATGGGTGTGGTACCTCGAGGTATATGGTTTCATAAATATATAAATGTAGTACTCTTTTTTGTTAGAAAAGAAGCACAAGGCTTTAAAAGTTGGGAATGGGAAAAGAGGTAAGGTGGACATCGAATTCAAGTACATTAAATCCTTCTGGCATTTTAATGCAGAAGAAATGCTACTTAAACTAAAACTCTTTGACAAATGTAATAGTCTTTTAGATGTAAATTAGACTAACCTTTTGGTTTTGAAACTCCGGACGAAGATCTCAATGAATTCAGACTTGACGATGCATCATGAAAAAAGTACAGAGCAGAATTTTGTTACATTTTAATATGGAAAAGAATTAACGGATCCGAAACATTGTTTTATTTTTTTCGTAGACGGAAAAATACAATCCATGGAGGGATTATTGCACGTTTCTTATGGGAAAATATACAGACCAATTACGACTTCTAATACATATATTATATCACTCTCTCAAAGAGGACTTTTTTAATGTGAGAGTTGATAGTGTTTGGATCACAGTGAGCTGCATAGTAAAAACTCTTTGTTACTGTGAGGAATGTCTTCTTCATGTTAAGATCAATGCCATTAGAAGAGAGCACCAATTGCACCAGTTCTTGCATTTTCAACCCTATTTCTGGGTTGGAGATGCCTCTTGCGTTCTTATTGTAGCTTCCATTACCGTTGTTTTCCTGATAAATCTAAATGAGATAGGTGAATTGTAGCATCCATTACCAATATTGGAGGGCGAAATTTAGCAGATAAATAATAATTAAAAAATCTCATAATTATACTAATTGAAATTGCCAAGTAATTACCTTGTTGCTTTGGAGAGAACGTAGTTGATGGCAAAGTCCATTAGAAAGCTGGAGGAGTCTTTGGTACTGAGGGTTGAGTTCTAACTCATGAGAAAGTTCATAGCCACCATTTACATTTATCATCTTTACCAGCAGCTCTGCTTCCCCTTCCCACTTATCTCCTTCGCTTTGCCATCCCAATAGCCACTTTTTCCACTGCAATCATGGAGAAAAAAGAACAAAATAATGCAAAATGAAATTATTGGATATTTGTGTTTTTCTTTTTTTTTGTTTAAAATTCAGGAATAATAGTTTTGTAAGACAGACTTACTGCATCATGAAGAATATCGAAACTAGCAGTAGGTGAGCTCTGGGAGAAATAATGCAAAGTTTCTAGTAAAGTCCCCAATAGCCCCTCCCTGCTCCTGTTTTTATTCAGCCATCTGCAACGTATATAATTAATTCATCAAATATGTAAATTCTAGGTAAGCAAAGAACTGATCAGTGAAGACTAAACTAGATGATAGCAAAAAGTAAAAATAAAATAAAAGTCTTAACAATTTCAAACAAATTTTACCAAATAATAAAAGTGCAGTGCATGATAAAATAAGTGTAAATGCTTTTCCTTCATGAAGGACAAAAAAGTATAGATAAATGAGATAGCTACAAGGATAATTATGAGGCTTAAGTTATATATTTACCGTTCATTTAAGGAGGTACTGCTGTTATTGAATTCACGCACAAAGCCTTTCCTTTGTTCTTCGTCACGATATTTGGATGTAATAGTCTCAATTAGAGCAGAAGTTTTAACCCATGCAAGTCGTTCTTGGGATCTCTCAGGCTCAAATATGTTGGCTGCAGCCAAAAAATAAGCCAAAAGAAGCCCTTCTCTGCTCAATCCTAACCTTTCTAGTCCACATTCTGAGTACCACCTGTAAAAAACCATCACAACTTGTCAATACATACATTAAGTACTGGATTTGGATATGAAAAGTTTTGAGTTCTCAATGGTCCGATCTGTTTGGATCAATTTTCAATATTCGTACGTGATAATAAAATATTATTTATTACAAATTTTGATCGCATCGGATGGGATGGCTGAGAGCTCAAGCTTTGTATTAACAGCCTTAGAGTATGGATGAAGTGAGAAAGGGAGGGAAAAGTGATTAGGCTTTTCTTACTCTTGAATCCTTTTCCATTCTGTACGATGCAAGGCTTGGCACTTGTCATAGTCCAATTTTCCAAGTTCAAGATTAGTGTTATTGCTGACTTTGTGCAGCCTGCAGAAAAAGAAAACTTATCTTTTCAACTCAAAATGTTTACAGTACACTAAGCGAAACAATAAAACCCAAGTTTTTTTTATTTGAATCAGTCAATCTGACTTAAAGTGAGACTTGTAATTAATTGGATTATGTCTTGCATTAGTCAATTTAGATTGCTGCCTAAATAATCAAATTCATTTTGACATCATCATACCTCTAATATCAATATATTTAAGTATACATAAAAAAAAAATTAATTTATGTTAGAATATTCGAAAACAAAATTACCTATAAAGGGTCTTGGAAATCCAGACATCATCTCCACCACCATATTGCTCCAAGTAAAATCTAGTCTCTACTCGAGGCAAGCTTGCATACCATGGAAAATCCAACGCATAGCCCACCTGTCATTATTGCTTAGAAAACTTAATAAAAATACAAATATTGCACATCTATTTATGGGTAATTTTCTTTCTTCATGTCATTTTAATTTTTATATGAAACAAATTTAATTCAACAATATGCATAATTAATTAAGGTCGTCATTAGAAGTATAAAATAAACATGATTAAAGTATACCTCGCCTGGCAGATCCTTGGCTATGATCCATTTATCTAGGATCTGATTAGCAGCTCGTTTCTTAGTCAAGAAATTGGTTGCAAAGCTCTTGCCTTCATCAAGAATTTTCTCCCCTGGGAATTGAACTTGAGTAGCTCTGTAAAAATTGAACATCACTGTTGCTCCCTCATCTGATTGCCCAGGCATGCAGCAGAATTCTCCATCTTTCTCAAAAGTTTTAAATACATCTATCCAATACGAAATCAATTTCGTTAATTATTATTTTTCTTCAAAATTAAGTTCTCGCGCGCGCGCGCGCGCACAGATACATATAAGTATATTGCTGCTATATAATCAAAGATATTTACAAACATAAATTAATAACTATATATATATATATATGGCCGTAATTAATATCAACACACGGTATTCTACTTACTAGCTGAAACTTCATAGCCGTTCAATCTTAGTTGTCTGAATCCCATAGATGTATCGTCAAGGTCTGGCAAGTCTGAATATCTTGTCCACCCAATGCCTTTCTCATTCCAATTTCTGAAGAAGTGTTATTGTTAGTATTGATCAGAATTCTATTTTTGTTTTCAGTTAATTTAGTTTAAGAGTAAAATATTTTTTAAGATAATAAAGATACAAGATATAAATAGCTTACTATTATTAATATTTTAAAAACTAGATCAATCATCAAATTAGCGGAGATATTGATTTACGATTTATTGGTTTTACCGTTGTTGAATTGATGATAATTAATTATACATTTTTAAAATTTTATATATTAAAATTCTAATATAACAAATAAATACTAATAAATTTTAAATATTATTAATTATTAATTTTAAATATTGGTGAAGATACAAGAACAATTTTGATCAAACACTTTTTTATTTATGAGAAATACTACTAAAAGATGGAGCATAAACATCAATAATGGCCAAATACACACCCTTTTTTTTAATTCTCTTTTTTTAAAATTTTTTTCTATTTTGACTACTTCTTTCTTCTAATATTTTTTATTTTCAATTTTTCAAATCTGTTCAAGATGAAATTAGAAAAAATATAAAAAATAAAAATTCAAAACCAATTGAACCTTGAATCAATCTGATTTTGGTTAGTTTGGCCAATTCTTAATTCATTTTTTGGTAAGCCAATTTTATGTGTCAACCGAACCAATTTAATAACTGATGTATGAAGTTTTATTGGTTTGACCTCAGTCCAGTTTTTTTATAATGATTGTGCATATATTATGATAACACTAATTTTACTTCAAAATCTATGAGCTATGCGTTGGTGTTGGGTTAAGTTAACATTTCAGCTTCAATATATAATTCCAAAAAAAGAAAAACTAAATTTTTTAAAAGATACTTCCTTTTAGTAATTAATTAACTTTTGGAGAAGTTACACAATTTTTACTTCCAATTATAATAACCCCCCCCCCCCCAGGGGGGGGGATATCTAAAAGAATCACGATTAAGTCCTGGATTTATTAGCCTCATCAGAATACTCTCTTATCTCCTAAATTTGACATTAAATCTAACTTTAGCTATATGTGAAATTACTAAGATAGTTTTTCTATTGTTATCACCTATTGGAAAATTTGAACCTATATCTTTGCCTCCCAATTCCAATGTTCTCTTCCAATGCAAGAAAAATTTGCATTATGCAAAAACTAATTAAGTTGGAATTTTTATTTTACTAATTTGTTGAACTAAATTTCTCAATAAAGAAGAAAATTTCTTATAAATAGAATTATAACCCTATTTGGAGATAGAGAGTAACTGCATGACACCAAAATTATTATGGATAAATGCAATTTCCTATGAAACAATGAGAAGAATATTTAGTAATTTTATGTAGTTAAAGTTAGACTTAGTGATTGATTTAGACAAGAGAAGTTATTTGCTATTAGTCTAAGAAATTATGGGGGGGTTCAATTCTGATTTTTTATCACGACATTGCAATTGGGGATAAAAATTAGTATTAGATAAATACAATTCCCCCCTAAATTTTTTTGGTATGTAGTAAGAAACTAAGTAAATAGTAGAGATATTTATGAGTGGGTTTGATTTGATTTTCCCCAATCTTATAATTTTAAACAATCAATTCTAAGACCTGAGCAATAACCTGTTGAAAAGAAGAGACAGTTATACCTGTAAACATAATCTATGATCTCTTTTATCTTTGGTTGAAAATATCTTGAGATTCCTAAGCGCTCCAATCGATCAACAATCCATAATTGTTCAAAAAAGTCTATGGGGTAGAAATCTGGGACTAAAATTTCAGAAAACATAAAATAAATAATGTCATAATCATTCAAATTTTGATGTGAGTTAAATTAATTTTATTCTGTAGTATAATTATATATACAATTTATAATCATAATCAGAAAAGGACATTTATTTCCAAACTTGTTATACCTCCCCCGTTGAAGTTCTGGGCCACATTGTTTAAATAATTAAGGCAATTTTCATTCCTGCTTTCTCTGAAGGCAAAGGCAGTGGAAGATGGACAGAACAAGAAAGATCCGTCCTTGCTCTGCACCTTTAGAAGCTTTTCCCACTGAAGCCCTGGAATTGATTCCAAGCTGAACAGCAATGATGTGGGCACTCTATGCAGCACGTCCATCGGTATCCTATTCCCATACAACACGTCAAAAGAGAACAATATATAATTAATTGATCTTTATGTGTGTGTGTATATATATATATATGCACACACATATTTAAGTCTTGAATTAGAAGTTATTATTATATTGATTTTGTATGTTAAATTTAAAAAAAATGAATAATATTTATATTTAATTAAATAATTGATATTTTCATATTTTTAAAAAATGTATTATGTATGTTAATGTTATGTTGTATTAGTGGATCACAAAATAATTTGAAATTAGTACTAAATTTCATGAGTATAATAATTATAATCATCATCTTATGAAGATTCTAATAGCTAATTGGAGAGCCTTATTCAAATAGCATATATACATTTATATATATATATATAAGTGCTGAAAAGGTACGATGTACTTGAGTTTCAATTCCTACTTTAGTCTTTTTTTCTACTTTCAATTCTCAAGCTGATTTGTCTCTCTCATAATTAAAAATAAAAAGAAAAAAGACACTAGTTAGTAGCTGTCTACCTTTGGAGCTTCGCATCTTTCCTCGCAAATATTTCTTTTAGGGCAGGGAAGTCATCAGGCACATCAATGTCTAAACTTCTTGCCAATTGGAGAAGTGATGGGAGAATAATTTCAAAGCCACATGTCATGTGCTCTCTGCTTTCCCTTTCAAGTGTGTTTATATTCTCTTTGAAAAATTCAAGCCCTATATGTAAATAAGTGAACAAGAATAAGTGAACAAGATTTAAATAAAATTCTCTAGACTTGTATACATGCAGTCTAATATTATTATCATTCAAAAAGCATCATGTAAGAGTAAGAATAATCATAATAGATAGAATATGACATTCTATTTTCTAGCAGACTATCGATTGTTTCATTTGGAAAGCCGAAAAACCAAAAGAAGAAAAATCTTATTGACTGCTGAGTCAAAATTTAATTGCGCAGAATATTCAAATATGAATATAAAATTTTCATTAAGTAATAGTCAGCAAAACTGACGAAAAACAATCCTATTTCCTATTGAGTCAAATTTAATTGCGTAGGTTCAAATTTGTATACAAAAAATTCAGCAAGTTAGTGGTCAACATAGAACAGTAATACAGAAAGGACTATAGAATGTTTTGAGATGTGACACTTCAACTAAGGGTCATAATCAATAATTACCTTTCTCAACCTTCTCAGGATGAACATTATAGTGTTTTAGAACAATAACAGAAGCTAAGGTGCAAAGCAGCCTATCATAAGCCACAAATACATCAGTATCACCCCATGAACCATCAGGAAGCTGATTGTCTATAATCCATTGAAGGGAAGAAGGGAACTGAGGGGACCCACTTCCATTAACATCTTCTACAAGAGCTACCCATGCTGTGTGATAAGCTGAGGGTGATATGCTCTTCTCTCCTTCGTTAGACTCTAACTGCAATTTAATGGCTTCCACTCTCGTTCTGATCTCATCATTTATTACAGAGGCCTTTGTCAAACCAAAATAATATATGACATCAAAATCATGATATTTATAAGATCATGGCTTTAAGATTATAGGGCAGAAAAATTCTTATGTATGTCGAGTTTATAAATAATTCATAAATGAAATTAATTATAAATAGATATATAAATATACATGTCAGACGCTTTTTTTTTTTTGTAAAATCCACTTCTGATATGATTACATAAGTTAACTATTCATGATTGATTCAATCAATTAATCTTTTTATAAGCTGGATATACTTTAAAATTTCTTGGGCAAAATGTAAGAAAATGTTTAAAAGTACCTTCAAAGCTTCTTCATCTTCTTCCTTAACTTCAATCCCATTCCAATTAAATGTTGGAAGTGGCAAACCTTCTACTTTTGAAACTTCTGTAGTTCTTGGTTCTGATATGCTGCTGCTGCTTTTTGGCCTAAAATCAGGGTTTTTCTCTGGTACGTTGACTTTAGCCTTCAACGGCAAAACCCCTATAACAACATATGCAATATTATTATACAAGCTTTTTATACAGAATGATAAATGTATAGATATGGTCGTAAAGAGGAATTTGAGATGATAAGCTTAGATTACCATGAAAGCTCCTGTTAGAGCAATGATGGACGGGGTGGGGATTAATGGGAGAAGAAAATAATGCATGGTGAGTTGAAGAGGGAAAAGACGGAAGAGATTGACTGTAGTAATATTGTTGATACATGGTGAAGTGAGAAGACATTCCTTATTTCTTCTTGGGATGTTCTTGTAACAATCCTCTTCCAGTGAATATGGCTATGGCGATATTGATACAGCATTTATAAGCACAAGGGAGGTAGAATTAAGCAAACGGTGGAGCCTACAGCCCCTTTGTTGACAAAAAATAAACAAACAGTCAGAATACATACGGGATAGCTGATAGTTATGATATAATTTTTTCATTTAGTTGCACTTTGGTCAAGCGATACGTTGTAATTATGACTTAATTCTACATTTAGATTTTGGTTATAGGATAATTGTTACCATACTTTGGCCAACAATTCCCCTTTAGCAAATGCTCTACTAGAAATCCCATATGCAATTTTGGCTTTGATACAAGTTGTTAGATGAAGCGAAGCACTTGTTACACTAAACAAAAAATTAAAATTGTTAGTTAGGGTACAATTTTTTATACTACATTGCACCTGGCCAAAACAACATATTTCGATTATGAATCATCTTTAATTACATCAAAACCTTTAATGAGAAAATTGTTGCCACACAATTTGACTAGTAATATAAATTAATTAATGCTATGGAGTTACGGGTTGTATTTTTTCACACAGATATTAATTATAGAAAGTTTCAAATCAGATATATTGGTTGCGTAATTAATTATTTATCTTGCAGTCTAGTCGAGGGGCTTGATTTCCTTTATCTTCGTTTTGTTAAAAAAAGAAAAAAAAATTATTTGAGATCAGAAATGATAACTTATGCAAATTGTGAATAAGTTAAATAGGTATACAGAAAGCATCATTGCTTCTCCAAGGAGAAATGTAATTTAATGTTAATTTTAATCGAACATATTATTTTGTATTTTGTTATACTAATATAGGCTTATTGAATTTTGAAAGAATTATATTTACTCCCTCTAATATTTGCCTTTAATTGTAATATTTCTTAATTTTAAAAAATCGTAATTAATTCCCTAATGTGACCAATTAATTATTGCAATAATATTTAGAAAATGATAGGGAATGGAATCACTGCTCAAATTTGGACTTTTCTTCTCGTAAGACCGTAACCTTTTCTACTTTTCTTTCCGAATGGATTTAGTGTGGTTTTAACGGTCTAGAATTTATTTATTTTCTATTTCAATTTAAAAGATTTTACTTTAAAAGTTACGAATAGTAAAATGACAATAATTTTATATCTGTTAATTACCAAAAAAATATACTTCATATCAAAAAATAAAAAATATATTTATAATATCTAAATCATATAAATTAAATTTAAACAGTTTAAATTAAAATGCGCGCATTCCCCGGGCAGAAAACGTGGATTCCTTTTCTTCTTACCGTTTTGACCACTATGCCCTCGTCTCTCGCCAGGAATGGAAAGAGGACAAATTTGGACTTTTCTTCTCGTAAAGCAGTAAGCTCTTCTGCTTTTCTTCCCACCGTTTTCGCCGGATCTGGCTTCTCTGCAGTCCAGGGAGGGAAAATGGCATCCAGTCAAGCACTTAAACAATTTTTATTTTAGTTTTATTTTTTAAAAAATTTTAAAAATATCACCATCCTCCTCTTATTTGTGAAGACTGGATCGGATCCCGTCACCGTATGACTGCAGAGAAGCCAGACGCGTTTTCGCCACCATGCCCACTTCTCTCATGAGAATTCTTCGAGTCAAAATCCAATCCCAATATTGACTAACGGAGTATTCTATGTTTTCTTGTCCTTTAAGATCATTGAATAGCCTAATTGAATTTTATGTTTCCTCGGTTAAAGAGTCTAACAAGTCATATGCTGGAAGGAGTTTCCGTCGCACGCCGTCTTTTAATTTTTTGGTCTAACTTCAAACTGCATCTAGTCCTGCGACTTTTTGTTTTGTTTTTGTTTTTTAATAAATTGATGAGCAAAACAGGTATTGAATAAAAAAAGATATTTTTATAATTTTACATAATTAAAGCTTTCAAAATTAGACCGGTGCTTACTATTATCAGACTTATGGATTAAAAAGTTGATTGTATTTTTTAATCAAATAATATTACAATTTAAAACAAAGATTATGGGGAATAAATATAGTTTTATTTACAATTTATGTCTTTTTCTATATTATTCTTTTGTAGCTTAAAATATAAATCACTAAAAAGTATTAAAAATTTTAAAAAAAAATTATGTACTTACCACCAACCTTGCTTAGGCGTATAATTAATAGTCAACATACTGCTTCACTTACCTCTCATCTCTTCAACATATTGTTTGATAGTTAGGGATAGGTATCTTCGTGTGCTTCTTTCGTGTTTCATGAAGTGAATAAATGTGCTAATGTATTAATGATTTATAATTTGGAGCTCCTTTCGTGTTAGATCCCTAAAATTATATTCCTCTTTTTTTCTTTTTATTTGATATATTTGTCTGATTGTATGGGAACTTACGTATTACGTTTTATTACAAAAAATGGAAAAATTAAATAAAATGAGTATCTAATCAAAATTGTATGCACCAATCTCTTTAATTAATGAATTGACAATTAATAACTGCGAAGCAAGTCCCGTCATTTATGATTCACCGTAGAGACGAAGAGGTTGGCAAACACAAAAATTTTATCTTTAAAGGGGAGTTGACTATATTATAAATTATTGAAAAATTATATTTTAACTTTTAAATTGAAATTTAATTAAAAATTGATATATTTACTTTTAGATATAAAAAAATTTAAATTTTGTACTAAAATAAAAATATTAAATACTAGTTAAAATTAATAATAAAGATCACCCGAGTCGTCACCCTCATATGCTTTTTCTCTTTGCATTTTCTTCTCAAATTCCTTGCCTTGCAAGGGAATATAATGTCCCAGTTTTGCAAAATAAAATTAAAAAAAAATTCTTCAAATAATTTTATACAAATTTTATAAGATTGGAGAAGAAGTTTATTTATATTTTATAAACATGCAAATCAAGGATAATTATTTTAATTACTCTATACAAAATTCATTATGTTTTTATTATAGTTATTTTTTTTTAATTTTAACACTATTTTGAAAATAATAACACAAGGATTTTTTTTCATTATTTTCTTCCATTTATGTATTATTTTTATTTAACCGAACATACAAATAAAAAATTTTCTGAAGTACTTGGTTAGATATAGCCTTTACTAACAAATATCAAGAAATCAAGAATTTTTTTTAAAGTATTTGGTGTATGTGGTATATTAATTTTATAAATTTAATTTGGGTAATATTTGTCAAGATTAAAATAGTACCTTCAAAATTATTACATATTTTATATTATAAATATTTAATGAAGATAAATTTTACATTCTTAAAAATTAATATCTGTGAATATGATGGAAAGATTAAAGATGTTGGGAGATTTATACCATATGGTGATATCTCCTTCGATTTAAATATCATATTTAAATAAATTAATATTATATCACTGAATCAGTCATAATTTAGAAGTGTTCAATTGAAAATTTGACACAATATATTTTTAATCAAACGCCAAATTAAATGATACACGGTTTGTCTCAATAATGTTATTTATTATACTATTGATAATATGGGGGCCTTCGTTAAGAATATTTGGACAATACGTAAGATTATTAAAATATATAAAGACTCTTGATTTTTTAACAATTAAATAGTTATCGACACGTCAAATTTTAATATTTATAAAAAAAAAAGAAAGTTTTTCCATCTAATACTGTATGTATAATAAAATTTAAGAAAAAGTATATTTTATTCTATAAGTCAAAACTTGATTATAAAATTAGTTTTAAAAAATGTTTTTAAACGTAACAAAACACTGTTATAAATTTTAAAATGTGTAAAAATATATTTTAACAACAAACATTAAACTAAATTTTTATGGATATGTCTGTTACATGTTAAAGTTCTTAAGGATGTTTTGTTATATTTTAAAAAATAATATATTAATTTTATAACTATATAATAATTTATGAGAGAAAAACATACTTTTACCTGAAATTTAAGATGAAAGTTATGGCAATACATTTACACATTAAACATTTGTCTTTATCATTAAAAAATTTCTATGGTTGCGTATATCTTTATTAAACAACTAAACAATTTCCTTAATGTAATGATAAATTGCTTATATTTGTTGGAAAGTCAATTTATTTTAAGTCCAAATTTATGTTGGTCCGATTCCACCTATCACTTTGATTTCCACGATCACATAGAAAATGAAGTGGGAATTTTGACCAACAGAGAGGAATCTGTGGGAAACTGGGAGTTGGACATGCATGAATGATTTTGTTCCCAACTTGCCCTTCATTTTCTCAGCATGGGAAGATGCATTATTATCTTATAGTATTCCTTTTTTGTCCCCTTCCTTCTTTTCTTTTTGTCAACTTTGCCACGCAAAAGAAATGAGTAGCTAAATAAATAAAAGAATATAAAACTACTCCATGTCCTTTCACATCAGCGTTACAATCCATCTATTCAATTGAAGCAAAATAGTAAGGTTGCTTGTTACGGCACTTTCAAGAGAGATATGATACATTATTTGTTCTATAATTTTTCAATCCCGTATTCATTGGTAAAATAATTATTTTATTACCAAAGTCCATCTTACCAAAAATATTGTAAGCAACATGATTGAATATAATTATATTCAAACACAATCAAATATGAGTACACATTCAATGAACGTGTCTGATATTATAATAATATTAATTACAATAATTTACTAATTTCGATGAAAGTGGTATTTATATTGTTTTTAATGAGATTTTCACGAGAAAAAAAGGTTTTGTCAGATCTATACATATTTAATAATCATATTATTGATGACGAGGCTCTATTCTAATTAAATATTATTTATTATCTAACAAGTCATGGAGTAAGTATTTGTCTTGTTTTTAAATTTATTTTTATAAAAAAATTTAATTAGAATTTTTATAATTTATCATCATATGGTTGGAGTCGTTAAAATTTTTTTACATCATTATATTTTTATTAAAGATTATAATAATACACATATAATAACCTTTATCTTTGCCCAATTACAGGGTACACCGCACATTCTCTTTTTGTAATTGTGATATACATTGGCCAAAAATTTTTTTTGATTTCCATGTAAATTATTATTATATTCTCTAGTTTCTATTCGTTCTCTCATTTACGTTTTAGCCAGGCCCATACGTCTTATTCATATTTTCATATCAATGCAAATGTGTTAGGAAAATATTTTAAAAGAAGTGTAAATAGGCATGTAATTATGATGATAGATAAAAAAAAAAGATAAAATGTAATTATAATAATTAATAATTTTGAGTACCAGTACTTTTATTTAAAAAAAATTAATTTTTTGTTTTAAAAAAATTTAATTTTTTGTTTCTTTTTACATTAAGAAAACTATTTCTGTTACCTTTTAGAAGCGGCCTCCTTTTTTTTTTTTTTCAAATAACAAAAGCTTAACCAAACACCTTTTTTCAAAATAAGTACTTTTTCGAAAATAAGTAATTTAACCCTTCCGAAAATTTAAACCGTTGTGTGTTGTACATGCGCATGGATTCCTACAGCGGGAGATCCTTCTGCTACACCACATGCAGGCCAGTTTTACACTTTTCTAATTTTTTTTAAGGGTTTAAAATTTAATGAAAAAGGTAAAAAGTGTAAATTTAAAGACAATAAGTTTAACTGTAAAAAAATTATATTTTAAAATTTTTAATTTTATTATATGATTAAAATTGTTAAAGTATAATTTTATTTAATAATTAAAATTTTTATATTTATAATTAAAATTTTTATTTTTTATCTCAAAAAAATAGAAATATCAAACTTTCTGCTGCCCACAGGGCAACAGAATCTTCTACTGTAAGATATCCAAGAGCATTGGACCCCCAGGCATGTGATTCTGGAACATTACTTCAAGCAAAATTAAGATAGATATGCTTTAATTGGAAAAGAACGTGAGGAATGCATCACCAAACAAATCCGATCATTCAATGCTCTTGTCGTTTCTCGCTTGTCTGGTAGCGTAAGAAAAAAGGAAAATAAAAAAAAATTGATGTAATAATTTTGTCTTTATAATTATTATTTAATATTATTTATTAATTATTAAAAATAAATATACTAAAATTATTTTTTACTTTTAAAATTATTTTTTTATTTTTATACTTATCCTTGTAAATATCAATCCAGTGGCGTTCAAATTGCTAACCTAGCCAAAAACAAGAGGGAGCTAATCTTCTAAATTTAGAGAATCTGGGGGCTCTATTTTTTTCCTTCGTCAATTTAGCTTTCTGACTCTCGTTTAATAATTAAAAAAATAAAAATAATACATTTAGCTACAAAAATTGTTTCTTTAAATATACAATAAGAATAAAATATTAATAACAATATCTTACTTTTTATTTTAAGTTAAATTAGTATTTTGATCCCTTAATCTTATTTAATGTTTTAAATTGGCTCCTTAAATATGAAATATTTAAAAATAGTCTCCTAATTTTATTTAACATTCTAAATTGTTCTCTTAATTTTAAAATATTTTAAAATAATCATTTAAAAAGATCACTTATTATAACATAATCCTTAATTTAATCACTTGAATAAGAAAACACGTAATAAATATTATTTTTTAAAATAGTTTATTTTAGTAAACTTTTTAAGCATTTTTTAGTTTTAAAATTTTATAATAAGTTTTTTTTTGTTCAAGTGATTAAATTAAGAAAATACTTTTATATAACATTTTCAATAATTTTATCTGTAAAAAATTTTTTATATTAAAATAAATATTTTAAATTGAAAGATTCTTTAAAATGTTTTAAATAAGTTTTTTAACTTTTAAAATTAAAAGACTAATTTAAATTATTGAATAAAATAAAATTTTAAAAGTTAAGGGACTAATTTAAAGTATTAAATGAAGTCAAGGGTCTATTTTGAAATACTTAAAAGTTAAAGGATTAATTCAAAATATTAAATAAAATTATGAGACTATTTTAAAATACTTTAAAATTAAGGGATCAATTTAAAATATTAAATAAAGTTGAGAGATTAAAATACAAATTTAACCTTTATTTCATTTAGGAAGATATTCCATGTCAAATACAGATCCTCTCCATTATCACTCTCTCAATTCTCTCTCCAATAAAATCTAAACCATTCAAAACTAAATCTTGATGGTTTATATTTTTTCTTCATTTTTGTATGCTAAAACATTATTTTTTTCTAAAACTTACAATTAAAAATTTTTTTTTATTTTCCATTCTGTATCTTATAAAAAAAATTTTATTTTCAAAACTTAAAAATAATAATAATAAATCTGGACCGTCCAGATCAATCTAGACGGTCCAGATTTCCCACTGCAGAGGCCATGGGAGAGGCCACTGCAGGGGATCCGATCGCTTCCATGTCCTTCTAACGACTTTAATAGGAACGCCGGATGCGGATGAAGCATCTTGCGTTCCTGTTGAATAAAATTTTTTTATTGCTTGAAATTTAAAAAAAAAATTACTAGAAATAAATAATTTAAATTGTTTAAATTATTTAATTTATACTAAGATAATTTAAACTTTAACATATTGCATTGAAAGAAGTAATCATTTAAAAAATATAAGAATATTATAATAATAATAATATTAATATTAAAATATTAAATGAATGATTCACCAAAAAATTAAAATTTTAGATATAAAGAAGTAAATGGTTTAAAATTTTAGATAACTATGAAATTAAATAATTATTTTTTTAATTTAAACTGGAACATATTGCATTAAAAATATCATTGAAAATATAAAAATTTATTACCATAATAATAATATAACAAATTATAATATTAAATGAATGATTTACCAAAAAATAATATAAAATTTTCAATTATTATATAAAAAAATATAAAATTTTACATACATGATGAAAAGAAGAAAATAATTATTAATTATAATAATTTCTGAGACTTAAATCTATAGCTTTTTATTTCTTAAATCTGAATTATCTTTACTTACCAATAGCAACTGCTACTCTTTTTATTTATTTGATTTTGTGTTTAGTCTTATGACTCATATATTAATGTAAACAAGTAAAGAAATTTTATATTAAGAAGGGAGTAAAAACTATTTAATTTCTTATTATTTATAAAATAGTAAAAATTAATTGATGATTAATTCAAAAAAGATAATTTAAATTGTTTAAATAGTAGCAAGAGAACTTTAAACAAAATAGATAGATTTTCTTTTAATATTTAATATTCTACTTTTTAAAACAAACAATTTTTATAATTAAGTATTATTTTCTTCTTTTCTTCATGTATAAAAATTTTATATTTAGTGATTTGTATATAATAATTGAAAGTGGCACATTACTTTTTGGTAAATTATTCATTTAATATTTTAATTTTTTATACTATTATTATGATAATAATTTTATATATTTTTTAATGATAATTTTTTAAATACAAGATGTTGCAGTTTAAATTAAAGAAAATAACTATTTAATTTTATATTTATCTAAATTTGAACCATTTACTTCTTTGTATCTAAAATTTTAATTTATTTCTGCTTATATAATAATTGAAAGTGTTATATTAATTTTTTTGGGAAATCATTGATTTAATATTTTAATTTTTATATCATTATTACGATAATAGTTTGTAATAATTTCTTTTAATGTAATATATTACAGTTTAGATTATCTTAGTACAAATTAAACAATTTAACAATTTAAATTATTTTTAATTATTATTTTTAAAAATTTTCGAATAATAAAAAAATTTATTCGATAAATATATTAAAGTCCTTAAAAGAACGCGAAGTATTACTCCGTGTCCTTCTTTTTAAATAAAAGAATTAATAAATAAAAATGTGAAATACCACACTTTGTGTTTCTATTAATTTTTTTTATATACTTGGAAAAAAACTTTTGTTGTTAAATGTATCGTTCTTATGTTTTTTTTAATTGTTACATGAAAGTCAAAAAAATCTTATCAAAAAGAAAAAGAACGTAAGAAAAGTGTGGATGAGATTTATTAATCAGATTCCGCACGCTCCCTTCTCTCTCTCTCTCTCTCTCTCTCTCTTTCTTTTTTATTTTTCTCTCTAAATTCACACAAAAATAACAAGATAAAAATTGAGAGGATATTTATCGTATTGTACAATTAAACTAGCAATGGAAAAAATTATTGAAGTTCTGTCGTTTGCATCCATTGGGAATCAGATAAGACAAAAAACAAATGCTTTCAATCAACGTAGCCGCCCCCCCCCCCCCAAAGTTTTCAGTTGCCCTACCTAGAGCCTAGCTAGAAGATAGGGTAGAACAGGGATTAAATTTTTTAGATTCACTGAGATTGACGACAGGGTTCAATTGTAAAATGGGAAAACAGTTTAATATGGGGAATATACTGTTTGAATTTTATAATCTATTTATTGCACAGTGCTAATTTAATTTTTTTGAATATAATATGAAGATCTTTTTTTTAATTTTTTTTAAGAACATGATTGAAAAGCAACAGTATCTATATTAAAAAATTAAATGAAAATTTTTTATTAGACATGATTGCTTTTCAACTGTATCCATTTAATTAATTTAAAATAAATTAAATACAAGGCTTTTAAAAAAATACGTTAAGAAATATTTTTATATTCAAATTTTTATATTTTATATTCAAAAAATAAAAAGAATATTTTAATTTGGAATTTAAAATTTTTTATAACACTTAAATAATTTTTATATAAAAATTTTTATATCGGTTTCTTAAATAATTTAATTTATTTAAAAATTAATTTATTTTTAAAATTAAATAAAAGGCTTTTAGGAAAATGCATTAGGAGGGAATCATTTTTATATTTATATTTTTTACTCAAAAAATGGTAAGAATATTTTAATTTTCAATTAAAAATTTGCTATAGCACTTCAATAATGTTTATATAAAAATTTTTATATTTTTTTGTTAATTTTTGGATGTGATTTCTATAAAAGAAATTTATGTATAAATTATTACATTTTTTATTATCATGTAAATTAAAGTGTGATAAATATATAATATTTTAATAATAATAATATAATACATATATAATTTTTATAGTTTAATAGTATGTGGTTGAGTGCTTTTAAAATTCTTTATAAAAAATATAATTTCATTAAAAATTTTGGTAGTTAAGTTTAGTTATAATAAATAATTTTAAAACACATTAAATGTGCTTTTTAAGTGAAGCAAGTAACGTCACAAATAATAAATTAGTTAATATTAATGAAGTAATAGTTTATAATTTAAATATTGATGGACGAAAAAATTAATTTTATGTGAAGTTGAATGACATTTTAACTAAGCCGCAAGCAAAAATTGAAACTTAGAATACATTAAGTTGTACATAGATGTTCACAAAAAATAAAAAGGTTTCAAAAATTTGTTAGATAATACCTATTGTATTATTATAATTATAATATTTTCCTTGTTCTTTTTTTTCATATTAATCCTTTAATATTTTTTTCTATTTTATACTCTAAGAATATTTTTTTGCGTCACTTTTCTTTTTCCCCCAACATTCTTTAACATTTTTTCCTCATTTCTTTTTCATATCTTAATATTTATTTACAATATCTCTTCATATCTTTTTTTAAATAACATTTATTATTTTAGATTATAGTTCAAAATTTTAAAAAATTTTCAAACACAAAATTTCAATTGCTTGAGAATATTATAATTAAGACCTCAAATTAAAAATATTGATATTGAAGGACCTTAAAGTTTAATCTTATAATCTTTTAAAATGATTATACAATTTGAAATCTTAGATTTATAATTTATAATTTTCTCTTAAACTTTTTCTTTATATTAAGCACAATTTACCTTCGTTTAATGCATGACTTAACTAGTATAGTACATCCCTTTTTAAGTATTAAATAAGATATTTGTTTGGACATAGAAAAAAAAAGTTAAGATATTTCTTTTAAAAGGTACATATTTTAAAAATAAAATGTTTGACCAAGTTTTAGAATTTTTTTATAGTAATAAAGGTAATTTTTATTATTAAAAAAAGTAGTGGTAATTTTTTTGGTAAAATTTATTATATTTTTATTATTATTTAATAATTTTTATTATTTTATTATTTTTTATTAATTTTATTTATATTTATTTTTTATCTAATAATTTTATATACCAAACTGCCTACAAAATTGATGATGTAACGTCAAGATGAAGACGTAAGCCACCAAATGGGATTGACCAACAGCTAAGCAAATTGAAGGCATAAGAAGAAGAGAATGTCTTCAAATTTGAAATGAGAACATCAATTCCTAATCTGTCTGTTATTTTGGTTATGTGGCTCTGGGCGTGAAAAAATATTTTTTTTTTTAAATAGGATGTCCTTTAAAAAAACTTTATTTAAAAAAAAATAAGACACGGTTGCACCTTAAAAGAATTAAAAAAAATTGTTGTAATGTATTTGAAAAACTTAAAATGACAGTAGTATATTCAAAGAATTTAAACTTTTCAACAAGGTACTGTGGTTAAAATCCCGTTTAATATGTGTCTATTACAACTGTAGGGATAGGCAAAGTCAGTTTGACCTTTACTTTTTTTTTTTAATTATCAATATTAAAAAAATTTAACATTTTTAAAATACCTCAGCGCTTCCGCCATACGAAATTAGAAATCAGATCCTGTACTTATCCTGCTGAATATGTAGGAAATGCAAATTATTTGTACACTGTTTAACTTTAATTTAGATAGTATAAATTTTATCATTTTTTAAAATATTTTTTTAAAGATATAAAACATAAAATAACAATAATTTTTTAGTTATTAATTTAAAATAAATTACAATTAATGTTAAAAAATAATTCAAAAAAATCAAATCTGAAGTATCAAAATCTAATTTCCACGATTAAAAATCTGCGGTTTTATCGATTAAACCATGAATGTTTCAAGGCACGTGGACACCTTTCAGAATAATCGAGGAATAAACAGTTAGAATTGTACAGGACTTTAAACTTTGAACTTTATTTAATCGTATTCAACAGAGAGAGAGAGAGAGATACATTATAGTTTGTGCAGTGACTCAGCGGGGGTGGGGGAGGTTGGAAATTTTTAGACATGGAGTTATGGTATTGGAATTCCAATTTGTGGGGATTATATCATGTTTCTGTGGAATTCTTATGTGAAATAGATATAATAATTTTATAAGTCGCAAATGGGATTTATGTTTATTAATTATTCAAAGCTTCTCCAGAGGCAGGCTGCGCTGACCCCTTTAATTATGGATTTTTGTTTGGAAAAAAGTAACCTGACGCAAGTTTCTTGCGGTCCTATAGATCATTATAATGTAAAATAAGTTCTCCAGATTAATTAATTACGTAAATTTTTTACTATAAAAATATGCATAATTTTTTAAAATAAAAAACACACTACAACTCGATCAAATTTTAAATCTGAAAATAAAAAATCCGTTTATTTATATTTTCTAATAGTCAAAGATATGATGAAATTTTTTTATTAAAATACTTTTCATTAATTTCACGTTTTCAGTGGCTAGACCACTGTATAATATAATGCTTGATGATAACTTTATTTTTATCAATAAAAATGATAAATATAATGTTTAAAATTAATCTTTAAAATTGACATATAATTTTTATTTTTTTATTTCTTATTTAAAGTAAATTATAGAAATATTTTATAAGTTTTATTAAAATTCATAAATCTTTTATTTTTAAAATATACTAAAATTTTTGTATACTTTAGTTTAATTTTAAATTTTTTGCCTAAACTTTTTCCATTATTTTAAACACATATTTTTAATTAAAAATTTTAAACAAACAGTTTTTTAGTCAAAAAATTTAAAATTAGAAAAGTATAAAATAATATTTTATTTTTAAAAAATTATGTATATTTTAAAATAAAGAAAGACATATATAATTTTAACAAAATTCATTTTTTATATTAGTCAGCCTACAATATATTGTGTGATAATAACTTTATATTAGTCAGTCTATAATATATGTATTTTTTTTTTATTTATATTAGTCAGTCTACAAAGAAAGACATATATAATTTTAACAAAATTCATTTTTTATATTAGTCAGCCTACAATATATTGTGTGATAATAACTTTATATTAGTCAGTCTATAATATATGTATTTTTTTTTTATTTATATTAGTCAGTCTACACCGGGGAGTTTTTTTTGGAAGTGGAAAACGTATTTTTATGGTTTAGTTAAAGTCTGTTTACATTGGTCACCTTTTTCAGAATAATTTAATCCCTTATTTTCTTGGTCAAATGGACTATGATATTGATTATATATACATAGTTTTCTAAAATAAAAAATACACTACAATTAGACCAAAATTTAAATCGGAAAATAAAAACTCCGCTTATTTATATTTTCTAATATAAAAGTTATGATGACATTTATTTTTATTAAAATACTTTTCATTAATTTCACACCGCTCTATAATATATTGTGTGATGATAACTTTACCTTGATTAATAAAAACCATAAATTAAATTTTTTAAATTAAATTGTAAAATTGACATATAATTTTTGTCTTTTTATTTTTTATTTATGTTAGTCAATATACGCCAGTATGTAATTTAAAATAAATATTTTTTTTCTAAGTGAAAATTTTATTTTTATGATTTAGTCAAAGTCTGTTTACATAAGTTACCTTTTTTAGAATAATTTGATCCCTTATTTTCTTGGTCAAATGGGCTATTATATTGATCATATATTTATCCTATGACTTTAAGCACTCTCTGAATTAATTGATCCAGCTAGTTAACTTAATTTTATGGTTAGTCAATTTTAAGTGCTCAACATAACTTACCTTTCACATGTTTTATAGACAAACATGTAAACTATTATATGAGTAAATTACATAAACTTTTTTTTTTTAATTTTGTTAAAATCACACAGGTCTTTTATTTATTTTTAATATATATATATATATATATTAGTTCAATTTTAAAATTTTCAATTAAAATACTCTCCATTAATGTAAATATACAAATATATATTATATCTAAATGTGCACAAATAAAAACAAAAAAGTAGAATCTATTTTCATTAAATTTAACTAAAAAATATATATTTATGTTAATGAAAGATACTTTAGTCAAAAAAATTAAATATGAACTAAATTAAAGTATAATTTTTTATTTCAAAGGATGATTTATAAATTTTAAAAATAAAAAAAAATATTTGTGCAATTTTAAATAACAGATGAGAAGTTTGAGTAATTTATTCTTATTATATTTATTGAATTTGGTCTAATTAAATGAACAATCAATAATTTAAGGACCATGATATTCAATCCAAATCCGGCATCCAAATGATTCACCTATCTTATGAATGTAATATAATGATTTAAACAGTTTTAAAAAAAATTAATTTAGTTCAAATTGTATGATCAAAGAATGTCGTAGTCATTATCTGTTTTTAATTAGTTGACGTGTAACCGGGCAATACACGAGTTTTACTTAATTTGATCTCGTTCAAACATGATGTGCTTTGTTTTTTAATCATTTTTTAAATAAATTTATATACTTGCTTAATATTTCTTTTAGAGATTTTTATTTATTTTATGATAACATTTTAAAATAAATAATTATTTGTGAAATATTTTTAAATAAAATTTTGGGTCACTGAAATTATCAAATTTAAAAATTATTTATTATGTCATGTCAAATCAAATTTTATTTGGATATATTATGAGATAATAACTATAATAATATATTAAAATATATTTAAAATTTACAATATATAATAAATGAAAAGGAAATTATTTGAAATGTCAACCTTTTTTGCTAGGCGGTATAAAAGAAAAGAATTACATCCAAATCCTATATCCTAGAAATTGATCCCTGGACGCCGATTTGCTTGTTTTCATCCTTTTTTGTTTTTTTTAATCAGATTGAATCCGTTACTAGCATGCACAGGGCAATCATTAAGTGGTAATTGTTAGAAAGAGTAAGTGATTTATTAGATTGTTAGAGGTAGTAATTGTCTGCTATATGTAATAAATTTTAGTTATTAATAAATATGAGTTATGAAATGATTATTTAATAAATGTTAGTTAGGTAATAGATAATAATAATTATTAATAATCTAACAATAATTAAAGCAATTATTGATGTATTAAATAAATGAAAATAGAACGATAAAAAAATTATATAAAGATGTAGCTAAAACAAATACTTTGTGAAAATAAAAAATAATTTAATGCTCTTTTGCAGTGCAGTGATATAATATTATATTTGTGATAAACTGAATTATTGTCACTAAATCTATTTTTTTACAATATACAACAATTAAGTTATCTAATTACATACATTAAAAATAGCGACTTCCAATATCATAACAAATCTTTTACCTTTCACGTTACGATCACTATTGAGTTTCAGGTTCTTTATGTTTTTTATCTAATATATTGTTAACAAGATTAGTCAATGAAAAATTTAAATCAAATGTAAGAGAATGCAATGGAAAAATTAGCTATTGTGAGGCCATGAACCATTGATGTGACAACCTTCCAATTTAAAAAATTAGCCATCATACTTTGCATTAAAGAACATTAGATCATCAAATAATGACATAAATAACTCAAACTGAAAGGCATTGGGATATCCAAATTGTGACAATGACGAAGGGAGCAAATAATAAGGGGGATCAAAACCTTTAAAGTGTTCACATTGGCCAATTAGTATAAAAAAAGATAGGCCGACTATGTTAACATCTTGCTATATCACAGCACCTTCAATTGGCATTAATGATATTACTACACCAATGTTATCACGATTTTGTTCATCCTCTACAACCATGGACAACTAGGCTAACATGTAATCCTCACATTTCTTGTTTGCATGTCCTCTAAAATTTTTGGTTGTAGTAAGTCAGAGTCGATGGAGCAAGTTAGGAGACCATTGTGAAGTGTCATTCCTTGAGAACAAGTAAAATGTTCATTTGGTCATAGCTCACCTACTCTCAATACTCATGATAATTTATTTGTGGGAGGATCATGAATACTTAACCTGTAAAGGTCATCAAAGATATTAGTTTGGAAAAAAAGTTCTGTCATTAAACAATAAGATATGATGTATTAAGCAAAGGAAAACAACAAGGTTGATAAGTGTTAAAAGTTTACTATGAAACGAATAGCACCATGTGTAAGATGGATCTGTCATCGAGTACATGTCCCATACCATCGCATATACTCAAAAGTGCAATAGCCATTAGCACCTAAACTAGAGCATCTTGTCATGTATTCCACACATCAACAAAGCTTATATGTTCTTCTCACCAATCTATTGAGGTTTATCCTCTTAACTATAAAGTATGGCAGCTCTTGAATTTACCAGAGCAACTAGGACTGGCTACTGCTTGCCAAATTAGCGTAGCACGCAATCTAGATGGTGCCACTCTTTGTTATGAAAGTAAATGAGTAGCACCAAATCTAGCCAAATGTCTTGAGATGTCAAGCAATATTATCGGATAAACTCCTTCACACTACCTAACTCATATGACTACCAAATGATTTGTGAACAACACATTAAAAGGTTATAATAAATATAACATATACAAGAGTTGATTTACTAAAGATTAGTCTATTTAAAGTGAACAAACATCATTATTTTGTATCGCATCCAATAATATTCAATACTATTATAAGGCCATGGCATTAAGACAGGAAGGTCATCCTATGTTTTTTCTTTTGTCATTGCAAGTAAACATATCACAACACATTAGTAGAGAAATAACTAATAGTTTGAAACCAAATGAATGAGACCAAGACATTAATTGTGTGTCATGTTTTACCTAAAACCTATAAAGGATAGTACTAGATATATATCCATTTAGGAATTTGCCTGTGTACGTCTTTGTGGCACTAACAGGGAATCTATCCTATGTCCAAAGGTAGAGTAAGGTTAGACAGCCACCTATGCCTTACTTTTCAAGGTTAGTTGCATTGTAAAGCTCTCGTACAAGTAAGTAAATAGTGCATATTCCTAACTACATTAGTTGGCTTGTTCAAAATCCTACAGCAATGGAAGGCACATCAAGTACACCTTGTAACTAGACTTATTTAGGCATCAGATAACCATCAATCAACCTCAATATGTATGCACATGTAAACTATTACACATCTTCATCATTTGCATCATTCGACAGGTGATTGAAGTGCTTGGCTAGCTGACTAATGACCACCCTTTACTAGAGAGTTTATCATATGGCAATCTGATTCCAAGCAGTCATTCACATGTTTAGGGCTAAATATAGTTTGTACAACCAATGACTAGTTTCCCTGTGCAAAGGAGGCCTAATCACACCACAACATTCTCTACTATGATCATGCATTCTCTTTGAGTTGTGCGAAAAGTATAGGTATTAGGATGCCACCTCTCTACAAATGCTAACACTAGTGATGGATCATATTTAAATTGCCTTAGTCAGGCATTGCCATAGAATCTAGTCTATTGAAGATAGTCAACAATAACAAGTAGAGGAAAGGTAGATGATCATCGAACATTATATGTCATGAGTAGAGGACTTGATTATCTTGCAAAACAAGGTGAAACATTATGCATGCATTAAAGTAATTGAATTAGAGAAAGTACATGTGAAACATAATGAGAGTGGCCATGCCATATGACCTACGAAATGTGCTACGTCTAGAGGTATAAAAGCAAGTCATCCTTTGGCTTTGATTAGATAACCTATTGTAAATGCACCATTGCTTTAACATTCCTGTAACCCATATTATGTCAGGGACAACATAGGAGTATATGCATTGGGTTCATTTATAAAAACATGTATATATCCATGTAAAGTTAGCTAATTTTTACAACACATTATTCACACTACATTATTTCCAATCAAAATCAACTTTGGAAAATCTATTTATGCTAATGAACCTTACCTCCAATAGGTTGGAACTTATTGCTATATGCACATTGCATTATTTCCCATTGAAAAATGCGGTCCATAAATTGAAAGTGGTCAAGGCTAACTTTGGCACAAGTTGTAATAACATGTTGCTATTGGTACTTCTTGACTTGAAATTTACTATAGCCACATTTATACTCAACCAAGCTAACCTTGCAATACTAACTAAATTAATAGTTTTAGACATTGTAGGGCTCCTTAACCTTGAATGATGTCGCTTTCCTATTGAACATACATACAACATAAGTAGGGGAAATATGTGTAATTGGAGCTAGCTTCTTGTTCAATGTCTCATAAAACCTAGCTGGCTATTATCTGTATGTGCACTTGCTAGGCTCGTTTGACAAAGTATCTATTTATCATATATATGGTTGCTTTCAAGAGGCCAGTTATGGATAAGCCCCCAATGCCTTTAAGAACACCATTCATAGTCTCAGCCAAATCCATTGTTACATAACCATAGCAATGGCCTTCCTTGTCATATACCCATGACCATTGCACTTTGGGAATGTCAGTTATCTAAGTGGCTGTAGGCCTATGTAAAATAACTAGCTTAACCAATTTTTCATCAGCCACATAACATTCATATATATACTTAATATTTATGAACTTCTCCTTTAACTAATTTGTCCCATGTGCTTCGTGAAAGTTGCAAGCCACATGTCAAACACAAAAAACATAATATTCATATAGTGGCTACCATCTAACCCGTGAATGAGAGATGGCAGATAAAATTGAAGGATATATATATTTGATATCAATCATATTCCATTTTTATCCTTGATGACATACGTTCGAAAATTGAAAAGAAACCATAACCAAGCCAATCGTGTCTTTTCTTTTACTATAGCAAATATAAAAGATATGACTTTTTTGTCACCATCTTGTTATATAGCCATAAGTAGTATACCTTTGTACTTTCCATATAAAAATGTCTCATCGACCTGGATGATTAGCTTTAGGTTATCAAATGTGTCAATGCATGACTTGAATGCCTATAATAATCTACGAAACATCTCCATAGGTTGCTCATCAGAATTGTTTTGCAAACATTATTTGTTAAAAAATTACAAGACCAAGCCAAGCACGAAATGCTAAATGGTAGCCAACCACTTGAGCAATAGAGTATATGAGCTTTCCTATTTGCCAAAAGTAATGGTAAAGGCTTAGTGTTTTGCTTTTTATGCTTTCTTGTAAGATGCAGTGTAACCAGACAAGCTTTGCATCCTCTTACTAGTTTATGAAACCTTAACATCTTGCTTGTTGGTCACCATTGCCACAATATACGATAAGATAATATTTGAATCTAACTTAGGATGATCTTAGGATACCATCGTAAAAAGGCATGTATGTGGTCTCCCATATTTTATAATTTTTCAATGTGTTCTATTTGCATTTTTATATGCAGTAACCCTCTAATTGTAAATATGAATATAGTTAATACATCGATATTCTTCATTTTTTTAAAAAAATAGTACATGTAAAACATGTGGTACACTAGAACAAAGTACAAATTAATTGCATGCCCTAGTTCCTTTATATCTTTATACTACATGCCATGTTCAACTTAGTTATCACTTAGATTCATAGGCTCACCCCTTCTAAGGAACTTGGGACCACTATATTAACCCATAAGAAGCAGGTAGTAGCTGGCTCATCATATTTGCTTATAGTTTCATGCAAATTAGGATCTATAAGATCATCCCCACCATTATTGCTTTTCTCATTGAACTCATTATCATCATTATCATAATCAACATTTATAACATAATCATATTCATCCTCATCCTCAAATTTATTCATTAAGTCTTTTGTCACAACTAGAGGAGATTGAGATAAAGTATTGCTAGCTGCTTGAAGGGATGAACTCAACTAAGACATGTGATAGATGGGAAGGATGTTATATGGTTAAGCATAGCTTGGATGTGTATTAAATAGGTGAAAGTTTTTGAGATATGAACTGAATAAGAATGCTTATTTAACTAGCTCATGGATATTGCTGGTAGATGAGAATGTGTATGCAACATGTTCCTCCACTAGTTGCAATTTATAGTTGAGATCTACTTGATTGGTTAAGATACATATATACAACTCTGCACTAGTCAGTTGGGATAGGAACCATGAGTTGACTTACCACATCTTTTAAACATCAGAATCATCCTCTACATGCTTGGTACTATGTTGAATTTAAATACACCAGGTACTTATATACTAGCTCAAACACAAATTGATTCAAGGAAATTTGTAACTTTTGCCTCACCACTAGCTTCAACTATTTTAAAATGATATCTGAATCAACCTTCATTATCTTCACCTTGGTGCACTCAAATTTTATGCTGTTTGAACTATCATAAATTCATCTATTCGTAAATATGTACACATACTTACTCTTATTATTCATTATTGTTTTTCCTATAGTATGATTTGTAAATAAGAACCTACAAAAACACATTAATATTTTTCAATTCATTTTATCAAAATTTATATAAAATATACAAAATATACTAATAGTAAATTCAATTTAATAATAATTTAAATAGTACACTCCTCCCCCCCTAAAATCCAATAGGCCTAATTTTTTTCTACTATATTATTTCTTTTACAAATGTAAACATTATACATAATATTTTTAAAATTTATTTATTTAAAATTATAAATTTTAGTAGTAGCATAACACTCATTTATTACATACCAAAAAAATGTTTAACAAACATAAGAATAATAAGTAAGATGATAAAATAAATATAACAAAAAAATAATTGAAAACAATCTAAAGCAAAATACAAACATCCCATTAAGTAAAAAGAAAATAAATATAACCAAAAAAATCAATGGTAACAAATTTACGTATTTAAAAAAATTAAAAGAAATATTAGCAATAATAAAAATATTAGCCCACTACAAAATAAATATATAAATATAACAAAAAATTGTAAACATATTTACATATTTGCTTTAGTATATTAAACATAATAGCAAAATGATACCACATTTAAAAATAAATAAATGCTAACAAATAAAATATAACAAATAAATAAATGCAAATATATTTACATATTTGCTCCAATAAAATAAACATAGTAGGAAAATTCTAAATGATAACGTATTTAGAAAAATAAATGCAAACAAAACAAATATAACAAAAAATAAATAAATGCAAACATATAATTTAACTAACAAAATATATAAAATTAAAAAAATAAATGATGTATAAAAATTTTGCTTCCATGGAGTATAAACACACTAGTAAAGAAATAATTTGATATAAATTAATTTAACTAACCTTAAAATGAGCAAACAAGAGAAGGAAAATTGGGAAAGAGTTAAGCAGTTTGAAAATATGAAATTAGAGAATGAAAGCTATAAGATTACAAAGTATAGAAGACAAAAGTGAAATGAGGGGAGAAGGATCATGTAGAAGATGGAAATGAAATGAAAGGAAAGGAAAGGAGGAGCAACTGTTAAACATACTGGAGGGGTTTTAAACTTGTTGCGGGGTTTTGATGCAAAAATGCCCTTGTGATTGTCAAATCGAGCCAAAAGCCATGCAAGCTACACAAGCTACATGATAGGCCTGGTCACAGTTGAAATTTGTTTGCCACTAAAAGTAAAAAATTTATCACTAATTAGTTTCAGTGGTGACATTTGGTTGCTACTAGGTTGAGACTAATATCTTTGTTGCTACTAGGTTGCCATTAAAAGTGACATTTAATGCGAACACATGGGTGTAAATACTGAAAGTGGTCTTTAATGATGACACATGTATGTCACTTATAAAAGTGGCTTTTGGTAGGGACACATGGATATTGCTAGTAAAAGTGGCCATTAGTTGCAACACATGAATGTTGCCATTAATAGTGGCCTTTAGAGGCGACTAATGGATGTTAACACCAAAAGTGATTTTTATTGCCATAAATTTGAAAAATAAATAAATATACAAAACTTTTAATGATGACACATGGATGTCACTATTAAAATTGACCTTTAGTAGCAACACATAGATGTTGCCACTAAAAGTGATTTTAATTGGCATAAATTTACACACACACATACACAAAAAAAAAAAAAAGAGCAAAACTTTTAATGGTGACTTATAGTTGCTATTAAAAGTAAACTTTAGTGGTGACCTATGAATGTCGCTACTAAACGTGATTAATTTTGGCACAAAATTTTTGACATAAATTTTTTGCCACTGAAAATGATCTTTAGTGGCAACTAATGGATGTTGCCACTAAAAGTTATTTTTTGGCATAAATTTGCAATAAATAAATAAATAAGCAAAACTTTTAGTTGGGATACGGGGTTACCACTAAAATTGTCCTTTAGTGGTGACCCATGGATGTGGCAATTGACCTATAATTAATAAATTGTATTTTATTTCTTCTAAATTTATTATTAAAATTTTGTTTCATTATTTTTTAACTTTTTTATTAGAAAAATACCTTGCAAATATTGATAACTCTTTTGTTTATGAGAATAATTTATTAGCACTTCTCAATCAATTTTAAGAAACATGAAATCAATATTAAATATTTAAAATTTATTAGGAAAAATATATATTTATATTGCATATTATTATTTATATGCTTTCACAAATTGAAGTGTGCACTAAAATGTTCAAAGGTGCATCTTTGTAGTGATGGTCAAGCACTTAAACATTTACATATAAGGCCTAAGATTGAATTTTCTATTCTAAAAAAACTAAAAATATTTCAACAACTTTTAATGGTGATCCAATAAAAGTGATTGATTTATGGTTTAAACTCTTTCTCCACTAGAGAAATAATATACAAAACTTTTAATGGGGACCTATGGATGTTGCCACTAAAAGTGATTAATTTTTGGGGCAAAATTTTTTCCTTCTTTAAAAAAAAAGTGTAAACTTTTAGTGATAACTTTAAGTCACCAATAAAAGAGACTTTTATTGGCGATATATAAGTGTCACCACTAAAAATTATTTTTAGGAGTGTAAATTTGCCAAAAAAAAAGAAAACGCAAAACCTTTGAATGGTGACCTATAGATATTGCTACTAAAAGTAATCTTCAGTGGCAACGCATGGATGTCACCATTAAGAGTGATTTTTATTGGCTTAAATTTACCTAAAAAAAAAAAGCAAAACTTTTAGTGGGAACTTATGGTCACAATTAAATATGACCTTTAGTGGCAACACAAAGATGTTGCCATAAAAAAAAGAGCAAGACTTTTAATGGGGACTTGGGGTCATCACTAAATTCAACCTTTAATGGCGACACATGGATGTAACTGCTGAAAATGACCTTTAATGATGATCCATGGATATCGCTACTATAGATGATCTATATTGGCATAAATTTACCAATATATATATATATGCAAAACTTTTAGTTATAACATGGAGTTGTCACTAAAATTGCCCTTTAATGACAATACATGGATGTGGCTATTGAAAAATACCCTTAGTTAATAAATTATTTTTTATTTATTATTTTTACTAAATTTTTAATTAAAATTTTGTTTCATTATTTTTTTAACTTTTTCATTTAAAAATTCCTTATAAATATTTATTACTCTTTTGTGTGTGAGAATAGTTTATTAGTACTTTCCAATTTTTTTAAGAAATATGAAATCAATAACAAATATTCAAACATTATTAGCAAAAAGAATATACTTAATTTGCATATTATTATTTATATGTTTTCATAAATTGTAGTGTGCACTAAAATGTTAAAGGTGCATCTTTAGAGTAATGGTTTATCACATAAACATTTACATACAAGGCCCATGTTTAAATCCAACTATTCTAAAACAATTTGAAAAATTTCCATAATTTTAAGTAGCAACACAATATAAGTGTTTGATTTTTGGTGTAAATTTTTGTTCCACTAAAGAAAAATTATGTAAAAATTTAATGGTGACCTACAGATGTTGCCACCAAAAGTAATTGATTTTTGCCGCAAAATTTGTTTCCCTCTTGTGAAAAAATGTGTAAAACTTTTAGTGGCATCCTTAGGTCACCATTAAGAGTGACCATTAAAAGCTATATTTTTGGCATAAATTTACATAAAGAAAAGCAAAACTTTTAACGGCAACCTATGGATGTCACCTTTAAAAGGGATTGATTTTTTGGCAAAAATTTTTTCTCCCTAGAAAAAATGTAAAAAACTTTTAGTGGCGTCCTTGAATTGCCACTAAAAGTGACCTTTAGTGGCAAGACATAGGTGTTGCCATTAAAAGTGACATTTAGTGACAACACATAGATGTTATCAATAATAATAATATTTTTTAGCATAAATTTACAAATACATACATACATACATATATACATACATACATACATATATAATTTTTACTTGGGACATGGGGTTGCACTTAAAACTAACATTTATTGTCAACACATAAATATCGCCACTAAAAGTTATTTTTTTTAGCATTAACTTTAAAAAAAATGCAAAAACATATAGTGGGGACCGATGGTCACCATTAAATTTGACCTTTAATAGCAACAAATAGATGTGGCCACTGAAAATGACCTTTAGTTGTGACACATGAATGTTGCCACTAAAATTTATTGTTTTGGCATAAATTTATTGAAAAAAAAAAGCAAAACATTCAGGCGGGACCTGAGGTTGCCACTAAAAGTGACCTGTAGTGGCGACATATGAATGTGGCTACTAAAAGTAACCTTCAATTAATAAATTATTTTTTATTTATTATTTCTACTAAATTTCTCTTTAAAATTTTGTTTCATTTTTTTAATTATTTTATTTGAAAATTCCATGTAAATATTGGTAACTTTTTGGTTTATGAGAATAATTTATTAGTATTTATCAATTATTTTCAGAAATATGAAATCAATATTAAATATTTAAAATTTATTAGCAAAAAGAATATATTTATATTACATATTATTACTTATATGATTTCATAAATTGTAGTTTTCATTGAAATTTCAAAGATATTTCTGTGTTGTGCTAGTTAAGCACTTAAACATTTACATACAAGGTCCAACTTCAATTATGAGTATTCTAAAAGAAAATTGAAAAAATTTCCACAACTTTAAGTGGTCACCCAACAAAGTGATCGATTTTTCACATAAAATTTTTCTTTACCAAAGAAAAAATATGCAAAACTTTTAATGGCAACCAATGGATGTGGGCATTAAAAGTGATTGATTTTTAGCCCAACATTTTTTACTTCTTGAAAAAAGAAAATGTATAAAACCTTTAGAGATGACCAAGTAAGCTTTAATGCGACATATAGGTGTTGCCACTAAAAGTTATTTTTTTTGGATAAAATTTACAAAAGAAAAAAATATGCAAAACATTTTTATGGGGACTTGGCATTGCCATTAAAAGAGACTTATAGTGGCGAATCATGAATGTCGCCAATAAAAGTGATTTTAGTTTGTGTAAATTTATTTTTTTTTTAAAAAAGATAAAAGTAAAACTTTTAGTGTAACTTAGGGGTCGCCATTGAATATGACGTTTAATGACGATACATAGATGTGGCCACTGAAAATGACCTTTAATGGCGACAAATGAATATAGACACTAAAAGTGATTTTTAACGACATAAATTACAAAAAGAAAATGCATAACTTTTAATTAGAATATGGGGTCACTATTATAATTAACCTTTAGTGTTGACACATAGATGTAGACATATAGCCATTGAAAATGACCTTTAGTAACGACACATGGATGTCGCCACAAAGAGTGATTTTTATTGGCATAAATTTAACAAACAAAGAAAGATATATGCATAACATTTAGTTAGGACATGGGGTCACCATTATAATTTATGTTTGGTGTCAACACAATGATGAGGCCACTGAAAATGACTTTTAGTGACAATACATGGATTTTTGCCAATAAGAGTGATTTTTATTAGCATAAATTTACAAAAAGAAAAAAAACATAACTTTTAGTTGAGACGTGGGGTTGCCACTATAATTGACCTTTAGTGTCGACACATAGATGTGGCCATTGAAAATGACCTTTAGGGATGACACATGGATTTGTCCAATAAGAATGATTTTGATTGGTGTAAATTTATCCGTAAAAAAAAAAACATTTTTGTAGGGACTTGGGGTTGCCACTAAATTTGACATTTAGTGGTGACTCCGAGATGTAGCTACTGAAAATGACCTTTATTTAATAAATTATCTTTTTACTTATTATTTCTACTAGATTTTTTTAAAATTTTTTTTCATTTTTTAAAATTTTTTATTAGAAAATTCCTTGTAATTATTCATAACTCTTTTGTTTATGAGAATAATTTATTCATACTTCTTAATTGTCTTAAGAAATATGAAATAAAAATTAAATATTTACAATTTATCAGCTAAAAGAATATATTTATATTGCATAGTTATATTCATATGATTTCACAAATTGTAGTGTACATCAAAATTTTAAAGGTGCATCTATGAAGTGATGGTCAAGCCTTTAAACATTTACGTATAATGTCTAGCTTCAATTACGAGTATTCTAAAAAAATTGAAAAAATTTTCATAACTTTAAGTAGTGACCTAATAAAAGTGATTGATTTTTCATGTAAAATATTTCTTCACCAGAGAAAAAATATATAAAACTTTTAATGGCAAATAATGGATGTTACCATTGAAAGTGATTGATTTTTGGCCAAAAATTTTTCCTTGCTTGGAAAAATGTCTAAAAATTTTAGTGGCGACATATAGGTCTTGCCACTAAAAGTTATTTTTTAGAGTAAATTTACAAAAGAAAAACTCCAAAAACATTTTGTGGGGATCTAGCATCACCACTAAAAGAGACCTCTAGTGGCGACACAACAATGCAACCACTAAGAGTGATTTTAGTCTACATAATTTTATTAAAAAAAGAAAGATATAACTTCTAGTGGAGCCCATGGGTTGCCATTACATTTGACCTTTAGTGGTAACACATGAATGTGGCCACTAAAAATGACCTTTAGTGGCAACACATGGATGTTGCCATTAAAAGTGATTTTTAGCAACGTAAATTTACCTGAAAAAAAATGCATAATTTTTAGTTAGGATATGGGGTCACCATTATAATTGACCTTTAGTGTCAACATATGGATGTGGCCATTGAAAATGACCTTTAATGACGACATATGGATGTTGCTAGTAAGAATGATTTTTATTAGTGTAAATTTACAAAAGAAATATATGCATGACCTTTAGCTAGGACGTGCTCATAATTATAGTTAGTGTTTAGTGTTGACACATGGGTGGGGCCACTAAAAATGATCTTTAGTAACTATACATGGATGTTACAGTAAGAGTATTTTTATTGGTATAAATTTACAAAAAAATATATATGCATACCTTTAAGTTAGCACATGGAGTTGCTGCTATAATTGAACTATAGTTTTGACACAAGGATATGACAACTTAAAATGACCTTTAGCGATGACATAAGGATGTTAACACTTATTGGTGTAAATTTACTTTTTTCTTTAAAAAAAAAGCAAAACCGTTTTGTAAGGACCTAGGATTACCACTAAATTTGACCTTTAGTAGCGACATATGGATGTGGCCACTAAAAATGACTTTTAGTTAATAAATTATTTTTTACTTATTATTTCTACTAAATTTCTTTTTAAAATTTTATTTCACTATTTTTAGCTATTTGATTAGAAAATTGCTTGTAAATATTGATAACTATTTTTTTATCTAATAATAATTTAATAGTACTTCTTAATTGTTTCAAGAAATATGAAATCAATATTACATATTTAAAATTTACTTGCAAAAAGAATATATTCATATATTCATATTGATATTTATATGATTTCATAAATTGTAATGTGCACTAAAATTTCAAAGGTGAATCTATGGGGTAATGGTCAAGCACTTAAAAATTAACATGCAATATCCAAGTTGAATTATGTCTTTTCTAAAACAATTGAAAAAAAATTCCATAACTTTAAGTGGTGACCCAATAAAAGTAATCAATTTTTTGTGTAAAATATTTCTCCATAAAAAATAAATAAATATGCAAAACTTTTAATGGTAACCAATGGATGTCTCCATTAAAAGTACTTTTAGTGGTGACATATAGGTGTCACCACTAAAAGTTATTTTTTTAGAGTAAATTTACTGAAAAAAAGGGCAAAACTTTTAGTTGGGACATGCGATCACCACTAAAAGAGACCTTTAGTGGCGACAGAAGGATGTCGACACTAAGAGTGATTTTTGTTTGCAGAAATTTATTTTTTTTTAAAAAAGATAAAATGTAAAAATTTTAGTGGAGCCCAAGGGTCACCATTAACTTTGACCTTTGGTGGTGACATATGGATATGGCCACTGAAAATGACCTTAACTAGTGACACATGAATGCTGCCATTAAGAGTAATTTTTAACGGCGTAAATTTACCTAAAAAAAAAAAGTGCATTACTCTTAGTTGGAACGGGGATTGCCATTATAATTGACTTTTATTGTCGACTCATGGATGTGGCCACTAAAAATAACCTTTAATAATGACACATGGATGTCGCTAATAAGAGTAATTTTTACAAGTGTATATATACATATATATGCTTGGCTTTTAGTTGGGACATGAGGTCACCACTATAATTGACATTTAGCGTTGAGACATGCATGTGGCCACTGAAAATGACCTTAAGTAATGACACATGGATGTGGTCACTAAGAGTGATTTTTATTGATATAAATTTATCCAAAAAAAGAAAGCAAAACCTTTTTGTAGGGACCTAGGGTTGCTACTAAATTTGACTTTTAGTGGTGACACATGGATGTGGCCAATGAAAATTACCTTTAGTTAATAAATTCTTTTTTTACTTATTATTTCTATAAATTTCTTTCTAAAATTTTGTTTCATTATTTTTTTAATTATTTTAGTAGAAAATTCATTGTAAATATTGATAACTCTTTTGTTTAAGAGAATAATTTATTAGTACTTCTCAATTGTTTTAAGAAATATAAAATCAATATTAGATATTTAAAATTTGTTAGCAAAAAGAATATATTTATATTGCTTACTAATATTTATATCACTTCATAAATTGTAGTGTGCACTAAAATTTTGACAGTGCATCTATGGAGCAATGGTCAAGCACTTAAACATTTACATACAAGGTTCAAGTTTAACTATGACTATTCTAAAAAATTAAAAAAATTTCTATAACTTTAAGTGGTGACCCAATAAGAGTGATCAATTTTTCACATGAAATTTCTCTCCACAAGAGAAAAAATATGCAAAACTTTTAATGGCAACTAATGGATGTCGCCACTATAAGGGACCTTTAGTGGTGATATATAGGTGTCGCCACTAAAAGCTATTTTTGAAGTCAATTTACAAAAATAATTGCAAAACTTCTAATTGGGACATAGGGATGCCATTAAAAGAGACCTTTAGTTGCGATACATGGATGTTGTCACTAAATGTGATTTTCTTTGTGTAAATTTATAAAAAAAAAAAGATAAAAGTAAAACATTTAGTGGAGCCTAGGGATTGCCATTAACTTTGACCTTTTGTGGTGACAAATGGATGTAGCCTTTGAAAATGACCATAAGTGGTGACACATGGATGTCGCCACTAAAAGTAATTTTTAGCTATGTACATTTATCAAAAAGAAAAAAAAAGTGTAACTTTTAGTTGGGACATAGGGTTACCATTATAATCGACCTTTAGTGTCGATATACAGAAGTGGCCATTGAAAATGACCTTTAGTGATGACATATGAATGTCACTACTAAGAGTAATTTTTACTAGCATAAATTTACACACACACACATGCTTCGCTTTTGGTTAGGACATGGGGTCGCCACTATAATTGACAACTAGTATTGACACATGGATGGCTGTAATAAGAGTGATTTTTGTTGGTGTAAATTTACCCAAAAAAAAAGGTGCATAACCTTTAGCTGGGACATAGAGTTGCCACTATAATTGTCCTTTAGTGTCGGCCCGCTAAAAATGACCTTTGCAGACAACACATGGATGTTATAGTAAGAGTGATTTTTTTTTACGTAAATTTACATATATATATATATATATATGTATTTATATTCATAACTTTTAGTTGATACATGAGGTCGCTACCATAATTGACCTTTAGTGTCAAAACATGGATGTGGCCACTGAAAATGACCCTTGGCGATGACACATGGATGTTGCCACTAAGAGTAATTTTTATTGGTGTAAATTTATAAGAACAACAAAGTAAAACCTTTTTGTGGGAACTGAGAGTTGCCACTAAATTTGACCTTTAGTAGCGACACATTGATGTGGCAACTGAAAATGACCTTTAATTAATAAATTATTTTTTTTAAATTTTATTTAATTTTTTAATTATTTTATTAGAAAATTCCTTGCAAATACTAATTTCTCTTTTGTTTATGAGAAAATTTATTAGTACTTAATAATTGTTTCGAGAAATCTAAAATCAACATTAAATATTTAAAATTTATTTGTAAAAAGAATATATTTATATTGTATATTATTATTTATATGACTTCATAAATTATAGTGTGCACATAAATTTCGAAGGTGCATTTATTGAGTGATGGTCAAGTGCTTAAACATTTACATACAAGGTCTAGGTTCTATTTCAACTATTCTTGAAAATTTGAAAATATTTTCATAACTTTAAGCAGTGACCCAATAAAATTGATCAATTTTTCATGCAAAATTGTTCTCTACCAAAGAAAAATTATGCTAAACTTTTAATGGCAACCAGTAGATTTCACCACTACAAGTGATTGATTTTTAGCCTAAAATTTTTTCCTTCCCGAGGGAAAATGTTCAAAACTTTTAGTGGTGCTAAAAGTGACTTTAGTGGTGACATATCGTTGTTGCCACTAAAAGTTATTTTTTTGGAATGAATTTACAAAAAAGGAAAAAAAAGCAAAACTTTTAGTTAGGACATGAGGTTGCTATGACAAGAGACTTTTAGTGGCAACACATGGATATCGCCACTAAGAGTGGTTTTTGTCTGTCTAAATTTTAAGAAAAGAAAAAAAGATACAAGTAAAACATCTAATAGAGCCTAAGGGTTGCCATTACATTAACCATTTGTACGAATGTGGCCATTAAAAATGACCTTTAGTGTGATGCATGCATGTCACCACTAAAAAGTAATTTTTAGTGGCATAAATTTACCCCAAAAAATGCATAACTTTTAGTTGGACATGAGGTTGCCATTATAATCAACTTTTCAAGTTGGCACATGGAGGTGGCCGCTAAAAATGACCTTTAGTGATGACACATGAATGTCTCTACCAAGAGTGATTTTTACTAGTGTAAATATACAAACGTATATATATATATATATATATCCACTAAAAATGACCTTTAGTGACGACACATAGATATCACTACTAAGAGTGATTTTTACTAGTGTAAATATACAAATGTGTATATATATATATATATTTATGCATGCTTGGCCTTTAGTTAGGTTATGGGTTCGCCACTATAATTGACATTTAGTGTTGACACATGGATGTAGCCATTGAAAATAACCTTTAGTGAAGACACATGGATGTTGCTAGTAAGAGTGATTTTTATTGGTGTAAATTTACAATATATATATATATATATATGCATAACCTTTAGTTGGGATAAGATGTCACCACTATAATTGACCTTTAGTGTTGACACATGGATGGGACCATTGAAAATGACCTTTAGCAACAACATGTGAATGTTGCAGTACGATTGATTTTTATCTATGAAAATTCTCACACACACACACACACACATATATGAATAACTTTTAGTTGGGACATGGGGTTGCCACTAAAAGAGTCCTTTAGTGGCTTTAGTGGCAACACATGTATGTCCCCACTAAGAGTGATTTTTGTCTCCATAAATTTATTAAAAGAAAAGATAAAACTAAAACTTTTTGTTGCACTTAAGATTGCCATTAACTTTGATCTTTAATGGTGACATATGGATATGGGCATTGAACATGACCCTTGGTGGTGACACATGGATATCATCACTAAAACTTATTTTCAATGTCATAAATTTACCTAAAAAAAATGCATAACTTTTAGTTGGGACACAAGGTTATCATATAATTGACCTTTAATGTAGATGCATGGATATGACCATTAAAAATTACCTTTAGTGATGACACATGGATGTCACCACTAAGAGTGATTTTTCCTAGCATAAATTTACAAATATATATATATATATATATGCTTTGCTTTTAGTTAGGACAAGGGTCGCCACTATAATTGATGTTTAGTGTCAACACATGGATGGAGCCACTGAAAATGACCTTTATTGATGACACATGGATGTTGCAATAAGAGTGATTTTTATTGGCGTAACTTTATAAATATAAATATATATATATATATATACACACACTTAACTTTTAGCTGGGGCATAAGGTTGCCATTAAAATTGACCTTTAGTGTTGACACCTGGATGTCGCCACAAAAAGTAATTTTTATTGGTATAAATTTACAAAAAGATAAAAGTAAAACCTTTTTATGGGGATTGGGGTTCACCACTAAATTTGACCTTTAGTAATGACACATAGATATGGCTGTTGAAAATGACCTTTATTTAATAAATTATTTCTTACTTATTATTTCTACTAAATGTCTTTTTAAAATTTTGTTTCATTATTTTTAACTATTTTATTAGAAAATTCCCTGTAAATATTGATAACTCTTTTGTTTATGAGAATAATTTATTGGTTCTTTTTAATTGTCTTAAGAAATATGAAATCAATATTAAATATTTAAAATTTATTAGCAAAAAAAATATATTTATATTGCATATTATTATTTATAAGATTTCATAAATTGCAATGTGCACTTAAATTTTGAAATTGCACCTATGGAGTGATGGTAAAGCACTTAAGCATTTACAAATGAGGTTTAGGTTCAATAACAACTATTCTAAAAAAATTGAAAAAAATTCCATAACTTTAAGTAGTGACCTAATAAAACTGATTGATTTTTCACATAAAATTTATGTTTGCCAAAGAAAAATCTGCTAAACTTTTAACGGCAACCAATGGATGTCGCCACTAAAAATGATTAACTTTAGGCCAAAATTTTTTTCCTTCTTAGGAAAAATTGCATAAAACTTTTAGTGGCCACCTTAGGTCCTTGCCAAAGGTGACCTTTTAGGGCGACATATAGGTGTTGCCACTAAAATTTATTTTTTTAAAGTAAATTAATGAAAAAATGCAAGAATTTTAGTTAAGACATAGAGTTGTCACTAAAAGAGACCGTTAATGGTGACACATGGATGTCACCACTAAGAGTGATTTTTGTCAATGTAAATTTAGAAAAAAAAAAGGAAATGAAGTAAAACTTTTAATGGAGCCTAAGGATTGCTATTAACTTTGACTTTTAGTGGCGACATATGTATGTGGTAACTGAAAATGACCTTTAGTGGTGACACATGGATTTCACCACTAAAAGTAATTTTTAGAGGCATAAATTTACATGATAAAAAAGCATAACCTTTAGTTTGGACATGTGGTTGCCATTATAATTGACCTTTAAAGTTGACACATGGATGTGGCCATTGAAAATGGCCTTCAGTGATGACACATAGATGTTCTGACTAAGAGTAATTTTTACTAGTGTAAATTTACAAATATATATATATATATATGCTTGGCTTTTAGTTGGGATATTGGGTCGCCACTATAATTGATGTTCAGTGTCAACACATGGATGGGGCCATTGAAAATGACCTTTAGTGATGACTCATGGATGTTGCCTATAAGAGTGATTTTTATTGGTGTAAATATACAAAAAAAAAAAACCTTTAGTTGGGACATGGGGTCGCCACTATAACTAACATTTAGTGTCAGCATATGGATGCGACCATTGAAATTGGCTTTTAGCAACAACACATGGATGTTGTAGTAAGAGTGATTTTTGTTGGCATGAATTCACAATATGTGTGTGTGTGTGTGTGTGTGTGTGTGTGTATAACTTTTAGTTAGGACATGGGGTCGCCACTAACCTTTAGTGTCGACACATGGATGTGGCCATTACAAATGACCTTTAGTGATGACACATGGATGTGATCACTGACAATGACCCTTAGCTAATAAATTATATTTTAATTATTATTTCCACTGAATTTCTTTTTAAAATTTTGTTTTATTATTTTTTCATTGTTTTATTAGAAAATTCCTTGTAAATACTGTTTACTCTTTTGTTTAAGAGAATAATTTATTAGTACTTCTCAATTTGTTTAAAGAAATATGAAATCAATATTACATATTTAAATTTTGTTTGCAAAAAAAATTATTTATATTGCATTTTAATATTTATATGATTTCATAAATCGCAATGTGCATTAAAATTTTGAAGATGCATCTATCGAGTGATGGCCAAGCACTTGAAACATTTATATAAGATGTCCAAGTTCAATTACAACTATTTTAAAAAAATTGAAAAAATTTCTTTAACATTAAGTGGTAAATCAATAAAAGTGATCAATTTTTTGGGTAAGATTTTTCCCCACAAAAGAAAAAATATGCAAAACTTTCAATGGCAACCAATGAATGTCACCACTAAAAGTGATTTTTAGTGGCAACATATAGGTGTCACCATTAAAAGTTATTTTTTTGGAGTAAATTTAACAAAAAGAATGCAAAATTTTTAGCTAGGATATGGAATCACCACTAAAAGAAACTTTTAGTAACAACATATAGATGTAGCCATTAAGAGTGATTTTTGTCTCTGTAAATTTATTAAAAATAAATAAAAGTAAAACTTTAATGGTGCATAGGGGTCGCCATTAACTTTAGTGAAGACATATGGAAGTGGGCACTGAAAATGACCACTAGTGGTGACACATGGATGTCGCCACTAAAAATAATTTTTAGTGACGTAAATCTAAGAAGAAAAAAAGTGTAACTTTTAGTTGGGATATGGGGTCACCATTATAACCCACCTTTAGTGTCAACACATGGATGTGACCACTAAGAGTGATTTTTGCTAGCATAAATTTACAATACATATATATATATATACATATGCATGGCTTTTAGTTGGGATATGGGGTCGCCACTATAATTTCTGTTTGGTGCCAACACATCAATGGGGCCACTGAAAATGACCTTCAACAATGACACATGAATGTTGCTAGTAAGAATGATTTTTATTGGCATAAATATAATAAAAAAATATGAATAGCCTTTAGTTTGGACATGGGGTTAACATTATAATTGACTTTTAATGTTGACATATCGATGGGGCCACTGAAAATGACTTTTAGCGATAACACATGCATGATGCAGTAAAAGTGATTCTTATTGACATAAATTTACAATATATATATATGTGCATTACTTTTAGTAGGGACATGGGGTCGCCACTTTAATTAACCTTTAGTGTCGACACATGGATATCGCTACTAAGAGTGATTTTTATTAGTGCAAATTTATTAAAAAAGAAATAAAAAGCAAAACATTTTTCTGGGGACTTGGGGTTGCACTAAATTTGACCTTTAGTGGCGACACATGGATGTAGCCACTAAAAATGATCTTTAGTTAATAATTTTTTTTTAAATTTTGTTTCATTATTTTTCAATTGGCTTATTAGAAAATTCCTTCTAAATATTGATAACACTTTTGTTTATGAGAATAATTTATTAGCACTTCTCAATTATTTTAAGAAATGTATTAAATATTTAAAATTTATTAGCAAAAAGAATATATTTATATTGCATAGTATTATTTATATGATTTCATAAATTGTTGTATGCATTTGATGGTGCATCTACGAAATGATGGTAGAGCACTTAAACATTAACAAACAAGGTCTAGGTTCAATTATGACTATTCTAAAAAAAATGAAAAAATTTTCATAATTTTAAGCCAATACAACTAATTGGTTTTTTGCATAAAATTATTATCCACCAGAGAAAAAAATGCTAAACTTCTAATGGTAGCCAATAGATGTCACCACTTAAAGTGATTAATGTTTGCATAAAATATGCTAAATTTGCAGGGAAAAAAATGTATAAAACTTTTAATGGCCACCCTAAAAATTTTGGGTTGCCACTAAAAGTGAACTTTACTAGCGTCACATAAGTGTTACCACTAAAAGTTATTTTTTGGGAGTAAATTTATAAAAAATAAAAATACAAAACTTTTAGTTGGGACACGGGGACACCACTGAAAGAGACTTTTAGTGACAATATAGCGATGTCACTACTAAGAGTGATTTTTGTTTATGTAAATTTATTTAAAAAAAAGATAAAAATAAAATTTTTAGTGGAGCCCAAAGGTTGCCATTAACTTTGACCTTTAATGATAACATGGATGTGGCCACTGAAAATGACTTTAGTGGTGACACATAATTGTCGCTACTAAAAGTAATTTTTGGCAATGTAAATTTACAAAAGAAAAATGGATAACTTTTAGTTAAGACATGGGGTTGCCATTATAATCGACTTTTAGTGTCGACACATGGATGTGCCCACTGAAAATGACTATCGGTGAAGACACATGGATTTCACCATTAAGAGTGATTTTTACTAGTGTAAATTTACAAATATATATACATATATATTTGCTTGGCTTTTAGTTAGGTCTTGGGGTCATTGCTATAATTGACATTTAGTGTCGACATATAGATGGGGCCATTGAAAATGACCTATAGCGATGACACATGGATGTTGCCACTAAGAGTATTTATTGGCGTAAATTACAAAAGAAAAAATATGCATAACCTTTAGTTGGGACATAAGGTCACTATTATAATTGAACTTTAGTGTCGACACATGGATGGGACAATTGAAAATGACCTTTAGTAATGACACACGGATGTTGCAATAAGAGTGATTTTTATTGGCATAAATTTATAAATATATATCGATAACTTTTAGTTAGGACATGGTGCCATAACTACAATTGTCTTTTGGTGTTAACACATGGATGTGGCCACTAAAAATAACTGTTCATGCCAAATTTTTTTTTTTGGAGTAAATTTTTAGTGGGGACCTTGGGTCGACACTAAAAGACACCTTTAGTTGTGACACATGGATGTCACCATTAAGAGTGATTTTAGCTCACGTAAATTTACCCAAAAAAAAAAGATAAAAAAGAAAAAGAAAAACTTTTAGTGAGAGCCTTAGGACCACCATTAAATTTGACCTTTAGTAGCGACGCATGGATGTGGCCATTGATAATGACCTCATGTGTCATAAATTTATCAAAAGAGAAATATATAACTTTTAGTTGGGACATGGGGTCGCCACTATAATTCATGTTTAGTGTCGACACATGGATAGGGCCACTGAAAATGACCTTAGCAACAACACATGGATGTCGCTAGTAAGAGTGATTTTTATTGCTATAAATTTACCTAAAAAAAATATGCATAACTTTTAGTTAAGACATGGGGTTGCCACTAATATTGACCCTTAATGTCAACACATGAATGTGGCCACTGAAAATGACCTTTAGCATTAACACATGGCTATTGCCACTAAAAGTAACTTTTAGTGAATAAGTTATTTATTATTTTCTTTTTCTACTATATTCCTTATTAAAATTTTTTCTATTATTTTTTAACTTTTTATTAGAAAATTCTTGGTAAATTTTGATAATTTTTTATGAGCATAATTTATTAGTACTTCTCAATTTTTTTAAGAAATATGAAATCAATAATAAATATTCGAAATTTGTTAGTAAAAATAATATATTTCTCTTGCATATTATTATGTATATTTTCATAAGTAGTAGTGTGCACTAAAATGTCAAATGTGCATCTTTTAGAATGATGGTCAATCACCTAAACATTTATATATAAGGACTAGGTTTGAATATAGCTATGCTAAAAAAATTTCCAAAACTTATTGTGACAACCCGTTAAAAGAGATTAATTTTTGGTGCAAAATTTAGTGGTGACTTGGAGTTGCCAATAAAAGTGATCTTTATTAGTGAACTATGGATGTCACCACTAAAAGTGATTGATTTTTGTCATAAATTTGTCAAAAAAAAAAAAAAAGAGAAGAAGCAAAATTAGCCACTAAAAATGACCTTAAGTGGTGAGGACTTATAGATGTTTTTGTTAAAAGTGATATTTATTGGCATATATTTTCCAAAAAAAAAAAGGCTTCTAGTGGCGAATTGGGGTCACCACGAAAAGTGACATTTAGTTAATAAATTTTTATTTATTATTTCTACTATAATTCTTATTGAAATTTTGCTTTTATATTTTTTAGCTATTTTATTAAAAAATTCCTTGTAAATATTGACAATTCTTTTATTTATGAGAATAATTTTTTAGTAATTCTCATTTTTTTAAGAATTAGGAAATCAGTAATAAATATTAAAGATTTATTAGTAATAAGAATATATTTATATTACAATTTATTTATTTTATATGTTTTCATATATAACAATGTTAAGTTGATTTTCAATGGTGCATCTTTAGAGCGATGGTCAAGCACTTAAATATTGATATACAAGGCTTAGGTTCAAATCTTATTATGCTAAAAAAATCCAAAAAATTTGCAAAACTTTTAGCAACAACTCACTAAAAGTGGTTAATTTTTGGTGCAAAGTTTTTTCTCTTTAGAAAACAAAATATGCAAAAATTTAAGTGGCGACCTATGGGCATTACTACTAAAAGTGATTGATTTTTTGCGCAAAATTTTTCTCATCTTGTGAAAAAATGTGCAAAACTTTTAGTTATGATTTGGGGTCACTATTAAAAGTGACCTTAAGTGGCGACACATTGATTTTGCCACTAAAAGTGACCTTTGGTGGTGACACATGGATTTTGCCACTAAAAATAACATTTAGTTGTGATAGTGACCTTTAGTAGCGACTTATGGATGTCGTTGCCAAAAGTGATTAATTTTTGGCATTAAATTTTTTCCTTTTAAAGAAAAGATGTGTAATAAAAGTGACCTTTAATGGTAATATATATGTATCGTCACTAAAAGTGATTTTTTGGCATAAATTTGCAAAAAAAAAAAAAGCAAAATTAATAGTGGTCACCCTAGGTTGCTACTAAAAGTGACCTTTAATGGCCACAACTTATAGATGTTGCCACTAAAAGTGATTTTTATTGGCATAAATTTTTTTAAAAAATTATGCAAAACTCTCATCACTAAAAGTGATTTTTATTAGCCTAAATTAAAAAAAATACAAAACTTTTAGAGGCATAAAAATATGTAAAAAAATTTTACAAAACTTTATCCCAAAATTATCTCAACTTGATTTTTCAAATTTTAAATAATACACTAACAATTTTGTTGAAACTCGCATGTATACCTATATCCCACAAAGTGTAAAAGATATCAAATAAACTACTCATTGGATCAGTCTTAACTTAATTTTCTTATATAATACTCTTAATATTTAAAATTGAATTGATCTTGGGTTCAATATATTATTTCTAGTCACTCTCAAGTTTTAAAGTCTTGAAAACTTATTGCGTAAAAGAAAAAAATAAAAAATAGCTAAAAGTAATAAACTTTGTTTTGTAGATAAAACACATTACATTTGTACTATATGAGTTTTAAATTAGAGCATTTTTATTTTTATGGCCTTTCTGAATTATTGGAGAGCACAATTCATTTTCTTGAATATTTTTCATTTCAAAACCATAGGATCGCTGACTACTGCCTCTTTGATACTGATCACCTCATCTGACAAGTTAAGTGCATGTATTACATCTTCTTTCTTATAGATCACGTACAACGATTTGGCCATTTTCCATATTATATCCTTGACATCAGCTGGAACTATGCTTCCTTCTTTCTGCAAAACCATTCGTAAAAGTTCTTTTCTGTTCTCATCAATCTCATCCTTAACCTTCTTTACCATCTCTTCTTCAGTTACTGCACCTAACCCTTGAATCACTCGCACGGCTATTGCATTCAATTTCCCTTGTTCTATTTCTCTCTACATAAACATACAAAACCCTAATTAGGATTTGACTCAGAATTGAGTTAAGCGAAGCTTTAATATAGTCAAACTTATTTATTTAAAATAGATTGATCTTAAATTTGAGGCTAAACTTGAATAACTAATCTAGCAAAATTTGTCAAACTTGGCTTATTTAATAAACAAGCTAAGTTTGAATATAAAATGCATATATAATATATATTTAAATGGAGAAGCTTAACTAATAATATATTCATTAAATTTTAGTGACATAAAAATCGCTATATTTACTTATGATTTTTATAGAAAAAAGAGTAATCAATTTTTTCTAGAGTTGAGGAAATTGGGTATTAAATTTTTTGACTTACTATAACATGGAGTTTGACTTTGTTCATTAAATAAATGAGTCAAGTTAAATTTAAATTTTTTAATCAAACTAGAATGCTCACATTTACATTCTAAACAACCCTATACTAAAGCTAGATAACCCAAATAAGATACTTACCTTGTAGCCATTAACATCATTGAGTAATCGCCCATAAATGCTAACGATTTCAAAGAGGCGATTGTATTCATCACTTTCAATAGTCTCCTGTGGTAGCTTAGGTCCTACAAGATAGAGTCCTGGGAGTAGAATTGGTCCCAAGGCAAATGATGTTAATGAGACGGGTAAATATTCCTCATAGCTTGGCACATACTTGTTTCTTCGCCACTGTGCTTCTTGTAGAAAAGAACGCAACACATCTACCCACTGCAAACCAAATGAACTTGATTGTTAACAATTTATACACATCTTCTATTTAAATTAAAATTTAAAAGCGTATAGGATGAGATAATAATTAATTTTCTCACAAGTTGAATCAAGTGGTTCAACACACTTCGTCCCTGAACTTTAATGGCTTGGTCTGCAATCTCACAAATTGTTCCTTTTAGTGCTAAGAATAATATCTTAACTGGCTTAGAACAATTTTCTTTCTCGATATCTACATTCCACCTGTGGTTCAATGTTCATATATATAACATTATTTTATATTTGGAGGAAAATTAATGGAAATTTTCAACATGGAAAATGAAAAGGGAAACTAACGTTCATACTTCTCCATTAGTTCGACAAGCCTTATCTGGTCTTCTTCACAACCCCAAACATCATACATGTCATCAGAAACACATACAAGCAAGCCATTCTTTGCCCATGATAGACGTGCTTCCCGAAGCTCTGGTGAGACATGTGTTCCCGCAGCTGTCAAGAAGGAGTAGGCCACTTTTGGTCTACGAAACTGCAATTCGTCCATTCCACTATCCATAAACCACCTGATTATACGATAGGCCAATTAGTGATTCAAGGTGATTAAATTAAGGATAGGTTCTTAGTCAAATAAATTATGAATAAATATAGAAACACTTAGAAATAAAACATCATCAGGTATGCCCATCTTGTTTACATATTTATGGCAAGTGTTGATTAAGATAAGCTCAGTCTAATCCTTAAAGGCCAAAAGCATTTTAGGATTGAATTGGACTTGAAAAGATCTTTTTACATCAAAACTATAAACATTGGTCTTAACCCAACCTAATCATTTTTAGTGAAGTGGGCTTAGTCTTATAAACTTATATAATCTTAAAGGATAACTTGTGGGACTTTCTAGCCTTGCTTTAGAAATATGTACATGAGATTCCAATATTTTATTTTTCAAAGTTAACCATTAAGCTCTAAAAGCTTGGCCCAACTTGACTCTATCCAATCATTATTTTTGAAAAGAAAAAGGTTTGTCCAACCTAAAGGGCAAGCTTGGTTCATTCTTATATGATATAAGGTTGGGCTAAAAAGTGAATTTTAAAAATCAACTGCTCTTTACTCGTCTAGTCCTAGATTTCTATTATGATTTTACAAGCTAGCCCATACTGGCAATAATAAGTACTTAAGGTCTCTATTTTATTACTTTTTTTTTTGGTAAATTGAGTTTGCATGCCAATTTTTTGTTAAGTTTAGGAAAAGAACATCATATAGAGAATTGCTAATAAATCATAATTTTGCATGCCCTTATTATTTAAGCCCATTCATGTTATAAAAACCACAAGAAATATTCAATAATCTACTCTTAGATATTGAAAATGGATATTCACTTGTTATATTGCTCGAATTCTTCACGAATCACCATTTGGCAATTGTTGAAGTCTTCCACTGCTAACTCTATGGATTCTTTGTTTGCAAGGTTCACAGAACTGAAAGAAGAAGAGCCATAAAATATGAGATGACTTGTTCAAATCGTGTTTTAGTTTTCAGCTTGGAATGATGGAGTTGAAAAAGGGTTAAGACTAAAAGAACAAATTAGAAAATTTATACCTATATGATGTTTTCAGAATTCTCTTTTGGTCAGCCTTGTAATTCTCCATAATTTTTCGATTAAACATTCGATCCAAATAGGTGTGATGAGGAAAGTGCAAAGCAAAATGTATCTGACATATAAAACTTAAGAATGATAAAGAAGTCAAGAACTAAAGTGTTATGAGGTTATAGTTAAAGGTTACCTCATGGTCAATATCATTAAGAGCTTTGTAATCATATTTTGAGGAAAAGGACAAATATTCCTCAAGGAAATCTTTTGTCCAGCAGTTTAGTTCCTCTAAAACAGGATCATCTAAATGTAAAACTATTTGTGAAGCCTTGTGTAACTCCAAAACAGCATTAACATCCTTTAAATATCCCTCAAGGGTATTGTAGAATTTGTCTTTTGAAAATCGATTTAGTGCATCTGAAAGACACAAATATCGAATTTAGTTATTTCTTTGGTTTTTTTCCTCTACATAGAAATTAAATGTTAGATGAAAGGTCACAAAACCTGAGGAAACATTATATTCATGTAAACGTAGTAAACGAAATGCCATGGCACATGTAGTGGGTTCCAAAAATATATCATCCTCCCCTTGCTGCCACAATCTGCTTGAATAAACAAAATAGAAACATAAATAAGATTATATAAATTTCAAGCTTGGAATTTGTATACAAATTAGACATGGATGCTTAATTACCTATATGTCAAATCTAATGCACTTTGGATTTCCTCTTTAAAATGACGATCAATACCCAATTTTTCAAGGCTATCAACCATATAGATTCGAGCATAGGCATCAAAAGGATACAACGTTGGAACTGAGAAAATTTATACATTTATGTGTATACAAAATGCATTAGTACACAGTTAAATTAAGATAAAAGCTAAAATCATAGTAACTTTGAAAAGGACGAACCAGCATTCCCAAATTTATCTAATAGTGAAAGTAGATAATCGAAACATTGTTTATTGTTATAGTGAGTAAAAGCAACTGCAGTAGTGGCTGGTGAGTTAAATAAGGATCCATTCTTTCTTTGATATTTCATAGCCATTTCCCAATTTTGAGACTTCCCCAATCCTTCTGAAACATATGCTAAATATGCTTTCCATCCTTCTGAATTGCTTCCAGCCCAGCATCTATATATGATTAAAGAAGCATATTGATCAATAACTTCATGTATGTGTATACTTACACACACATTGGGAACTAAGATGACAAAGAAAGCTATATACCTTTTGAGCTCCAATTCTCTCATTTGGATGAGTGAGTCCAAATATTTCTCTCCAAGAGAAAGATTGAGATCCAATTTCTGGGCATGCTCAATTAAATGAGGGAAGATAACATCAAATCCAATTGGAGAATGTTGCTTATTATCATAAGCTGAAGTAATGTTGGACTCAATATATTGAAGTCCTTCAACAACACACAAAACATTCTTTAGTTACTTAACTAAAGTGGGTTGAAGAGACATTAGTAAATTACATAAACATATTTAAATAAACCTAATTTACAAAAGATAAATAAATAATAAGAAAATTAGACATACTCTTTAGTGGAATTGATCACTTCTTATACACTTACATATCTATTTTATATTAACTTTATTTTATGAACTTTTTGTAAACCAAATTTATATATAAGAATCTCTCTTTAATTAATTATATGAATAGTACCTTTATTAGTTTGCTGTTCACCTACACCCCATTGCTTTAATGCAAGGGCACATGCCAAGGTAGACATAAGAGAGTCTTTGGTCAATAACTCATTACGATTAGGAAGACCCCAAGAACCATCATTGAGTTGATTTTCTAATATCCAATTTAAGGATTGAGGGAACAAAGGGGCTCGCAGAGAAGCAGGTGATGGGATCATTGCCACCCAAGCTGTGTCATAACAAGATATGGAGAGTTCAACTTTATTGAGCATCTTTTTGATTCTCTCTTTATTCTCCTCAAACATCTGCATTTCATTTAAAAAAAAAACATTTCATTTTTTTAAAATTCTACTTGATACCATAGAGTCTACATAGATGTTAATAATAAAAGAGAAGTTCAAAGCGATTATATACAATATTAGGTTTACTCTGAACTTTGTTCACTTCATTAGGTCCAATCGAAGTTGCTGGAAAAGAAAGCATAAAGATATTATCAGATTTTCTTAAACATGTGAAATATATAGTTAAAAATTAATTATATGTTGAAATAAGTGCAAAAAGAAATATAAATTTAGAAATGAATGTTTATAATTTTTGGAATGATGTTACACATATACTAGAATTTCTCACGAAAGATACTACCAATTACCATACTAAATATGTATAATATGAGTACCATGGTTTCTTACATTATAAATGAAAGCTTTCATACTATATAATATGCTAAATATAATGGCATTAGAGATCACAATATACCAAATTTTCTAGTCAAACATAAGAGCATGTAAAAGAAGGTGTGCATTATTGTGAGAAAAGCAAGTGTATGATTAATACTCTAGTCATATATTAGATAGATGCATCTTTTGATTATGAATTTTTATAATAAGAAATACACTAATTAATTTTTAATAAATTTGGTAATAATTATTCAATATGGTTGTAATCACTTAAAATTTAAAAGAATAAGAAAAATGAAGGATATCTTGATTGACTCATTAGATGTGAAAATTTCTAGTTGTGTGTAAGTGAACAATCTTTACATTTGTCTTAGGATTGAAAAGACTTTACTTTTTACTAAAAAACAAAATAAATCTAAAATACAAATGCAAGAATGTTAAACTTCACATAGCTAGTAGTAGTGTGGAGGTAAAAAAATTGAAATCATGTAAAAAGTAAATAGCAACTCAATCATCTACACATACACACACGTAGAGAGAGAAAGAGAGAGAGAAAGAAAGAGAGATGAAACCTATAGTGACAGAAGCCTGCAAGGAGGGGCGTGACAAAGGCATGGTGGTAGATAGAAACATAAAGGAGTCCTTCTCTAAATTGGAATTTAAAGCCGAAAGCTTTTGATGCTTACATCTAATATAAAGAGATAAAAGTTTTTTTGTAAAGGAAAGCTCTTATTATTTGCATAAAAGTGATCTTAATTTGAGCAAATTTACTAAAAAGAGAGAAGGGGGAGGGGGAGAGAGAGAGAGAGAGATAGATAGATGAAACCTATAGTGATACAAGCTTGAATGGAAGGGCATGACAAAGGCATGGTGGTAGATAGAAATATGAAGGAGTTCTTCTTTAAATTGGAATTTAAAGCTAAAAGTTTTGGATGCATACATCTAAGTAAAGAGATGACAGTTTTTTGAAGGAAAGTGCTTATTATTTGCATAAAAGTGATATTTATTTAAGTAAATTTTCAAAAGAAAAATGCAAAACTTTTGGGTGGGGACTTGGGTTCCCCATTAAAACTAACCTTTAATGCAACACATGGATGGGACCTCTAAAAGTGACCTTTAGTGGCGACACATGGATGTTACCATTAAAAATGATTTATGTTCGCTTAAATTTATAATATATATATATAGATATATGGAAAACTTTTTGTAAGGACTTAGGGTAGCCGACACATGGATGTGGCCTCAAAAAGAGACCTTTATTAATGACATATAGATGTCGCCACTAAATGTGATTTTCATTAGCATAAATTTAGCCAAAAAAAATGCAAAACTTTCAATGGGGTCGCCACTAAGATTGACCTTTAGTGGCGACATATGCATGTGGCCTCTATAAGTGACCTTTAGCGATAACATATTGATGTGACATCTAAAAGTAATTTCTATTGGCATAAATTTACCCAAAAAAAAAAAAGAGAAATGTAAGCAAAATTTCTAGTGGGGACATGGGGTTGCCATTAAAATTGGCCTTAAGTGGAAATACAAGGATGTGACCATCGAAAATGACTAATACTGAAAGCACATGAATGTTACCACTAAAAGTGATTTTTACAGACATAAATTTACACAATATATATACAAAACTTTTAGTGGGGACTTGGGGTCGTTGCTAAAATTGACCTTTAGTGGCAACATATGGATGTTGTGATTAAAAGTGATTTCTACTTGCGTAAATTTACACAAAAAAAAAAAAGCACAAATGCAAAACTTTTAGTAGGGACTTGTGGGCACCAATAAAATTGACAATGGCCAAGGTAACACATGGATGTGGCCATTGAAAATGACTTTTAGTAGTGGCATATGCATGTTGCTAGTAAAAGGGATTTCCATTGGCATAAATTTACAAAAAGAAAAAAATGCAAAAGTTTTAATGGGACCTTAGGATTGCCACTAAAATGGTCCTTTAGGGGCAATACATGGATGTTATCACTAAAAGAAATTTTTTATTGGCATAAGTTTACAAAAAAAATAATAATTAATCAAATAATTAAATGTAAAACTTTTAATAGGTACCTAAGGTAGCTACTAAAATTGACCATTAGTGGCAACACATGGATGTGCCAACTAAAAATGACATTAGTACACATGGTTGTCAACATTAAAAGTGATTTTTATTAATGTAAATTTACAATATATATATATGTAAAACTTTTAGTAGAGACCTACGGTCACCACTATAATTGACCATTAGTGGTAACACATGGACATGCCCACTGAAAATGACTTTTTGGTAGTGGCACATGAATGTCGCCACTGAAAGTGATTTTTATTGGTGTAAATTTACAAAGAAAAAAATGCAAAACTTTTATTAGGGATATAGGATCACCACTAAAATTGATCTTTGGTGGTGACACATGGACGTAGCCAATAAAAATGTCCTTTCATGGTGCCACATGGATGTTGCTAGTAAAAGGGATTTTTATTGGTGTAAATTTACCTAAAAAAAAAATGCAACACTTTTAGTGGAGACCTTGGGTTACTATTAAAATTGGCCATGAGTGGTAACACATGGTTCTAGCCACTGAAAATGACTTTTAGTGGCAGCACATGGATGTTGCCATTAAAATGATTTTTATTAGCATAAATTTACCCCCAAAAAAATATGTAAAACCTTTTGTGGGGACCTGAGGTCACCATTAAAATTGACCTTTAGATGCAACACATAGATGTGGCCAATGAAAATAACCTTTAGCAGTGACACATAGATGTTTCCACTAAAAGCGATTTTTAATAGCTTAAAATTATAAAAAAAACTATGCAAAAGTTTTTAGTGGGGACTTGGGGTCACCATTAAAATTGACAATTTGTGGTAACACATGGATATGGTCATTGAAAATGACATTTAATAATGACATATGGTTGCCACTAAAAATGATTTTTATTAGTGTAAATTTACAATACGCACATATATATATATATATATATATATATATATATATATATATATATATATATATATATATATATATATATTTATATATTTATGTAAAATTTTTAGTGGGGACCTAACATCGCCTCTAGAATTAACCTTTAATGGTGACGCATGGACGTGACATCTAAAAGTGTCCTTTGGATAGAAGAGAGTCTTTGGTTAATAGCTTATTGTAATCAGGAAGATCCCATGAACCATCACTAAGTTGATTTTCCAATAGCCAATTTAGGGATTGAGGGAATAAAGGGGCTTACGGAAAAGCGGGGGATGTGATCATTGCCATTCAATTTGTGTCATAACAGAGTTCAATTGTATTGGGCATCTTTTTAGTTCTCTCTCTATTCCCATCAAACATATGCATTTAATTTTAAAAAATTGCCATTTCATTTTTTTAAAATTTTCTATCATAAAGTCTACATAGATATTAATTATAAAAGAGAAGTTCAGAGTGGATATATAATTATTAGGGTTACTTTGAACTTTGTTCATTGCATTGTATCCAACTAAAGTTGCTTTAAAAGAAAGCATAAAGATATTATCAGATTTTCTTAAACATGTGAAATATACAATTAACAAAACTATATGTTGAAATAAGTGCAAAAAGAAAAATAAGTTTAGAAATGGATGTTTATAAGTTTTGGAATGATGTTACACATATGCTAGAATTTCTCATGAAAGATGTAGTAAATTACCATACTAAATATGTATGCCACAAGTACCATGGTTTCTTACATTATAAATGAAATCCTTCATACCATATAATATGCAAAATATAACGATATTTGAGATCACAAAACAGCAAAGTTTCTAGTCAAAGATAAGAGCATGTAAAAGAAAATGTGCATTATTGTGAGAAAAGCAAGTGCATGAGTAATACTCTAATCATATATTAGATAGATGCATCTTTTGATTATGAATTTTTATAATAAAAAAATCACTAATTAATTTTTAATAAATTTGGTAACAATTATTCAATATGGTTGTAATCACTTAAAATTTAAAAAAAAAAATAAGAAAGATGAGGGATATCTTGATCAGTTCATTAGATGTGAAGGTCGCTAGTTGTGTGTAGGATAACAATCTTTACATTTGTGTTAGGATTAAAAAGCCATTACTTTTTACTAAAAAACAAAATAAATCCAAAATACAGATGTAAGAATGTAAAACTTCGCACAACTAGTAATAGTGTGGAGGTTAAAAAATTGAAATCATGCGAAAGTAAATAGCGACTCAATCATCTGCACGCTCACACACACATGCACATACACACACACAAAAGGAGAGAGAGAGAGAGAGAGAGAGAGAGAGAGAAGAGAGAGAGAGAGAGAGAGAGAGAGAGAGAGAGAGATAAAACTTGGAGTGACAGAAGCCTGAAAGGAGGGGCGTGGCATGCTTGTAGATAGAAACATGAAGGAATTGTTCTCTAAATTGGAATCTAAAGCCGAAAGCCTCTAATGCTTACATTTGATATAAAGAGATGAAAGTTATTCACAGGAAAATGTTGATTATCTTTAAAGAAAAGGGAAGAAAAAAAGGCCGCGTAGATATAAAAATGACTTTAAGGGTCACTCAGAATATAAAATTGTACTGCATGAAGCGTGCTCATCAAAATAGTAAGGCATCCCCTATATTTTAAAAAAAGGAACAAACAAGCTGGCATTTTCATCAATTGATGATAATATATCTAAATTGCTGGAAATTGACAAACCGATTAACATTTAATATAAGAATACTGAAATTGCGTTTGCGAACTTAATGAATGTTACATGTCCTCTTTCCTTGATTAAATTAATATATATATATATATATATATATGATAGCAGGGTCAACGTGAAGATTTAATCTTAAGGTTTTTCATTGGTACGTGCAGCGGTGCAGGTAAAAGTCACAAATGAACCATCTTTATTAAACAAATTTGACCCAAAAGAAAAAAAGAACCGCAGCCAACTTACTACTTTTTTATTTGTATCACGATGACCTATATATAATGATAAAAAATTTTATCCCTCTACTCCATTGATTCTTCATCTTCATTACTTACTAGTTGATGTTTGGGATTTAATTTTCCAGTGATCCCATTTTGTCTTGGAGATGAATCTTATTTTGGGGTTGCTCCGTTCCTCATTTGATGTTGAAATTTTCAGATGTGAATTCTGTGTTGAGGATGGAATCTTTTAGTGTTATATGGCGTGTATTCTTAATCAACTTGCCTTGACAAATTTCCCCAAATTTGGTCAGCTATCATTGTGCAATAAATTTTAATAAACTCCTGCTGATCAAGATGATTTTTTTGATGCATAGCTCTGAGCGATATACATGTGGAAGAATCTCCTTTGGTTTTGACAAAATTGAAAATTTGAAATAGGTAGAGACAGAAAGCAATATATTAACACCTTAGAAGGTTAATATTATTGATCATATAACTGAATGTATTTCATGTAGATCAATGGTTGTATGGGGATAGTGCTACAACTTGCAAGAGTTAGCAAATCGTCTTCTTAGCCAAAAATCCTCTTTCTTTGGGACCTCTATATGATATTTTGATGCTTTAGGTTGCAACTCAGAAACTATGATCTTAATGATTACAAATCCACTAACTTAGTTAACTTTTGGATAGCTGAAGATGGTGAAGAACTAGAGAATAAAAATATTTTTTATCAAAGCACTGCAATTCCGGTAGTTAATCTTCAAGACATAATGAAAGATAATATTTTCCATCAATATTTGAATTTATTCATTTAACTATTGTTTTTATTCATGATTTTATTTTTAATTTATTATTTAATTAGGTGATAATGAAATGGAGATTACATACCAGCTAATTTTGGGATCACTTGATAAATGCATTTCTTCATCACCTAATTACATACCAACCAATAATGATGATAGTGGTGGCGTTATCCTGGTGTAGATGCTAATATATGTCAAAATAAGAAAGGCAATAATACTTTTGAACAATAAATATTTCCCTATCAAATCGGGCTTCCAAAAAGTATTTAATTATATTAATTTAGAAACTTCATTGAACCTAGAAAATTATTATATACTTAAGAACTAAATTATTGAAAAATTGTGTTTATATCAATTAACCTTGACAGAGACAAATATAAAATGTAATGAGTTAAGTTAATTAGTCGTATTTTTCAAAATTTATAAAATAAAAAATGCCGCCATCATTGACCTTCAACATGATCAAAACAAAAGTGTAAATTGATTAAATTTTTTAGTAAAATTGCTGCCATCTTCAATGAGGGTAATTGATATAGTCAATGTTTTAAAATCCAATTCGTTGCTAAATTAATGAAGAGACCAACTTATGTTTAATGGGTTTGCCGTAATCAAATGATAATCTAATCAATAATAATTATATATATTACAAAATTAATATAATAAATAATAGACAAAAATACTAATAAAATTTAAATATCATTAAATAAATTCAAAACTAAGTAATATAACAATAAAATCAAATATAACATAATATTTAAATCAAAATAGGTTAATATTCACTGTAACATTCACAATTACAAAATAAAATAATAAACCAATTAACAATAATTTATGATAACTGTCACTGTCATCATTGTTTAATTGGGTGACAGTAGTTATATTATTGGATTTTTCAATAATAATACGACAAAATATGTATTTTGTAGATAATTATATAGTATTTTAATTAAATCATATATTTATTATGTTATTATTGAAGAATTATATACTTATTATATTTTAATTAATGAATCTTATAGTAAAAATATAAGTAATTGAATCTAAGTATAATTCAGAGATATATATATATATATATTTAGTATTATTTTGAGAAACTGGTAGGGACACCATTTTAGAGTTATTATTTTCATACTCGCAGTTCGCAAGAAACTATAATATCCCTCCTTATTAACCTAACTGCAACCCATAAAGGAAAAAAAAAATACATTCTTGAAGCACCGTTCTAAAATATAGTATCTCATTGGACGCACAAAAATAATTTTCCGAAAAATAAATGAATACAATACGTCACAGAAGCTATTATTAGTAATATATTCATTCTGAACCAGCAATTCAAGTCAAAGATATGTAAAACATGTTAGAGAATTGTGTGTGTGTGTCAAAAGGGAAGAGAAAAAGAGAAGTCCCACATTACTCAAATAAAGGAAGGCCAAAGGGTATAAATAATAACATGCTCTTATGGAAGAGCAAAATGGGTTTAGGAGGAGGTGGGCTCGCGCGCACACAAAGCTGGGCCAACATAGCCGAGCTCAGTTGAAATTCGGCGATTTGCCCCCCCTGCGAGCAAAATATACGCGGTGTTGGACATTTTTTACCGTTGCCGGAATTTAAATTTTTGAAAATTAAATATTTTCAAATAGCTTTCCGGAAAACTCACAAATTTAAGGCTTCGGTTATGAGTTCATTATGTGAACGTTTCTGAACGTTACTCATCATTTACCGGCAATTATTAATCCATTTTCTTATTTTTATTATCTGATATAATGGTTATTAATCTTCATGTCGGAAACCGCCCAACGTTCAGAAACGCCCTCATTAATATAATTCAATTTGGTCCAACGTCTCATTATTTTCTGTGCCTATAAATACCGTGTTGCTCTTTGGGTTCCACACACCACAGCTCCAGACAATATTCGAGCTGCTCTCTCCTCTCCTCTTCTCTCTGTCCCTGAGTTCTTATCTCCGCTGTTCTGCTTTCCTGCGACATCGCAGAAGAATCCGTTCAATCCTGGGGAGTGCCGTCTTGTGGCGGAATATCTCTCAAGGACAGTGTCCTTGTACACGGCTCGGATTTGTTTTATACTAACAACTTTCTTGTGCAGCTACTGATTTTGTAACAAAACATTCTACCCTAAACAACATTGGCGTTCCATTTTTTTGATCATGGAGATTCCGATCTTCCTCTTCACCTTGTTTTGCTTCCTCCTTCTGATATACAAGCGATCAAATTCCAAGAAATCCATCAAAACCCTCCCCCCAGGGCCATGGAAGTTACCTCTCATTGGCAACATCCATCAAATTGTAGGGTCACTACCCCATCACTCCTTAAGAAACTTGGCAAACAAGTATGGACCCTTAATGCACCTTCAGCTAGGAGAGACATCTAATATCATAGTCAGTTCCTCAGAAATGGCCAAAGAGATCTATAAAACACATGACCTAATCTTCTCCAATAGGCCCCCTCTTCTTGCAGCCAAGATCATCACTTACAATAACATAGACATTGGATTTTCCCCACATGGAAACCATTGGAGGCAACTCCGAAAAATATGTACTCTAGAGCTTTTAACTGCGAAGCGAGTTCGATCCTTCAGGTTCTTAAGAGAAGAGGAGGTATCTGCACTTGTCAAAGATATATTCTCTAATGAAGGGTCAATTATAAATCTCAGTGAGAAAATTTTCACAACTACAAATTCCATAACTGCGAGAGCAGCCTTTGGTAAGAAGTCTAGAGATCAAGAAGCTTTCATATCTACTTTGAAGGATATTATGAAGCTGGTGGGAGGTTTTTCAGTTGCTGATCTCTTTCCTTCGATCAAAGTGCTTCAAGTGATTACTGGGATGAGAGCTAAAGTTAAAATGGTCCACAGATTGAATGATGGAATATTGGAAAACATCATCAAGGATCACAAAGAAAGAAAAGAGAGAAGCAGTGAGAATGATGAGGAGAATCTACTTGATGTTCTTCTGAGGATTCATCAGGAAAATGATCTAGAACTTCCCTTAACTCACGACCACATCAAAGCCGTCATTCTGGTGAGTAGCTTATGTGAGAATTTTATTCATTATGAGCTTTCATTTATTTTATATTTTCTTAAAATTGAACAGTTATATCATTCAGGTTAATGGCCATGTATGTGTCCCAGTCATCTTAGTGATCTATATTGTATAAATGGGCTATGCGCGCCTTATGTTGATGTAGTATATATGGTTGGCTAGGTCTCCTTCTACTTTCATTATAATTACTAGAGTAAATTCATTTGGATCCCTTAAATAGTTAAATATGCATATCCATCAATTTAATTGTTCACAGATAATCGCTATCAATAAAAAATTTTAAAGAATTTATTAATACTGAATTGAAAGTTAAGAGAATTTATGTCCTGATTATGTATTGCTGGGTCTTGGAAACTTTGTAGGAGTGAAATGATTTAATTAATTTTAAAGGACTAAATTGATGGACCCAAATAATTATAGTATACTCTTATTATTGAGGATAAATTTTGTGGTAGCTTGCTCCCATTGAAGAATCAGCCACCTATTAGAGGTAATTAGTTGGGGAGGCTCTCCTAACTATTGGTGCTCAATGTGAGCATCTAACATATGAATTCATAACATATACCAGTTTTATCTTTTCATTCCAAAATGTCCTTAAAAAAAAGAACCTATAACCCATGTTCAGGATATCTTCATCGCTGGATCCGAGTCATCATCAACTACTGTAGAGTGGGCGATGGCAGAATTGCTTAATAACACAAAGGTGATGGAGAAGGCTCAAGCTGAGGTTAGAAGGATCTACAATGGAAAAGGATATGTCGATGAAAGTGAGATTCACCATTTGAAATATTTGAACTCAATTGTGAGAGAAACCCTAAGACTGCACCCGCCTGGGGTGCTGTTACTTCCGCGAGAAAATACCGATAGATGTGTGATCAATGGATATGAGATACCTGAAAAGACCAAAATCATTGTCAATGGATGGGCAATAGGAAGAGATCCCAGGTTTTGGGATGAAGCTGAGACCTTTAAGCCAGAGAGATTTTTGGATGACCCTATTGATTTCAGAGGAACGAACTTTAATTATATCCCATTTGGCGCTGGAAGGAGAATTTGTCCTGGAATTAACTTTGCTTTACCCAACATTGAGCTTCCACTTGCTAATTTGCTCTATCATTTTGATTGGAAGCTGCCAAATGGAGTCACCCATGAAGATTTTGACTTGACTGAGACGTTTGCTGCGGGCGTGAGAAGAAAGGAGAATCTCTGGTTAATCCCTATTAGTTATCAGCCCTAGTATTATTATTGCCTCAATCATATGTTGCATATTGGAAAACGCGATTAGTAACTTCAGTCGGTACTTAACCCTTTGACTCTCAATAGAAGCACCTATTGATATTATTTGTACCTTACGTCTCAACAGTCTACCATGCCCCGAGACCCTAAGCTACTTGGGATAAGATTCTTTTCAGTTTGAGCGCGAACATGATACTCCAGTTGTGAGAGAAATTTTTTTTTTTTATTATTTTCTCATCTTTTTTGTTTTTAATTTTCAAAGTCCGGTGCTCTCAAATACAACTGGATCATCCAGTTCCTGCCTCAACGGGAGAGAAGCTGCACCCAAGCTACTTCCTCTGTCTTTGCGTTTAGTTTTGGCTGATGCAAACTTTTCGTTATGGTAAAAAATAAATAAGTAAATAATGTGGTTAGCAAGGTTCAAAGTTTGAGCATGCCAAGAGAATAATGCCCTTCGTCCTTGATGTAACTGGAGGATCACTACTGGCGCCAATTTTCTGAAGACAAATAATTGCAAGCTCTTGAAAAATAACAAATCTCAAAAGATCAATTTTCTTTTCACTAACCATGCCTTTTCTTGAAAAAATTCATGAATTATTATAAAATAAAGTGCTGTCAGTTAAGAGTGTTAGGAAATTAAAAAAGAGAAACTACATTATACCTCTTCAAAGCATTGGTGGAACCAGTTTCTGGACTAGTGGGGGAAAAAAATTTTTTTCTTCAAAAGTTTTTTATGTTCTTTTAAAAATTATACTTTTATAATATGTTTTTTAAATAAATGTTTTCATTTGAACTTTTGAATTCAGCTAAATGAGATTTAATTAATTAACAATATCTTAACTTTCTCTTAAATCTAGAAATAAGTTCAAATTTAAATGAATAGTGTACTAAAAATTATATTTTATATTAATATCAACAACTTTACCACCTAAATACTCATGAGAATATAATTCTACCTCTACTCGATCATCATGTAATGCATAACAAAGATATACACAATATATATATCATCATTGAACTTTATCATAATAATTCAATAAATAACTCAAAGCATTTTGAGGGTAAAAAAATTTATCTAATAAAACATAAAAATTTATAATTGTTAATTTGTAAGAAACTATATTTACATAGGACTGCAAATACTGTTTTATCTACTAATATATCAAAAAGTTTTGTATATTTTCAAAGTACTATATTTACAAGACATGATTTAGATGCAAAGAAATAGAGCAAGACATGAAGAACATGAATAATCACTACAAGAATGACATTAATTTTTGTTCGAAAATATCTATCAGAATGGTCAGAAATTGTGTTCTTCCAATTAATATTTTTGTCGGACAACTTGTCACTATTTTTGTTGTAGCTAATTTGTTTTGATTTGTCTTTTTTCATCATTTTCTCTCCTCTGCCACCCTCTGTATTTTTTGAAATCATGTCATATCATATTAATAAATGAAAAATTTATTGTAAAGAAAAATTTTATTCAATATAAATATAATATTAGTAAAAACTTGAATAATAAAAAAGAATTAGGAAATCATGTTAATAATAATTAATAATAATTATTTTAATTAAGTTAATTAATTATTTATAAGTGTTCAAAAATAATTAATGAAAAAGTTAAAAAATTAATTTATAAACTTTTTTAAAAATAATTTTTGATTGCTAAGTGATCGGACATTGTTTGACCTCTATGCTGTCGGAAATAATTCTAGATAGAGACATTAGTTTTTTTAAAAAACATTTTATTACATCTTTTTAATAATAATAATAATAATAATAATAATAATAATAATAATAATAATAATAATTATTATTATATAATTATTATTATTATATATATATATATATTAAGCACATTTTATTTTATATTATGCCTGTTTAAAATTAATAATAATCAATGTTATATTTAATTTAGTTTCATAGTATTTTTTAAGTTTTCTGGGTATGTTTTTTAGATATTCTAAGCTTGGTTGGTAGTTTTGTCTTCTCCTTCGCATTTTTTTGGATTTTTCTTCTTTATCTTCTAACTTCTAGCTTTTAAACAAAAATGTTCAATTAAATAAAAGAAATAAAATTAAAAAAAATTAAATCAAAACTTAAGAAAAACACTTAAAGCAAAAATGAAACCAAATTCAGATCCAAAAATTTTCAGAATCTAACCAGATAAATTTTTACACAAAAAGCAAATGATTATTTCAAATAATCACATACAAAAAAGAAAAAGAAAATTATTAGTAATGAGAATTAATAAATGAAGAGGAAAGATGAAAATTCAATAAAATAGTAAAAACTAGCAATTCAAAATAAAGTAATAAACACCCACACAACATAGAAAGCAAGCAGATACAACTCATAAGTATAGGTTTGAAAATATGAATTTGATAAATGAACCTGATAAATAAGAGAGAAAAATTAGAGAGTCAAACCACAACCAGAGAGAGTTAAAAAGCTTCAGCCAAAAAAATGAAAATGACAATGAACAACTTTAAAAAAATGACAAGAAACTGAGATGAGAAAATAAAATGAAATAGCAAAACTTTGAAATTATATAGAGAGGTGTGAAAAAATTGGTAGGTGGAAAATTACCTTTGCTTTTTTGTTTTTGATTTGCACCTCTAAGCCTTTAGCTATTTAATTTTTTTATAAGATTTCATGTTTTGTAATATATTACAAGAGTGTGTAATTAAATTTATAAAAAAAAATATAATATATAATTTTATGAAAGAAAATATTAAATTCAAACAAAATAAGAACTAAATTCATTATTACTATTATTATTAACATAAATGTATAAAATTTTATAATATAGAGATATACAATATAGATTATAGAATTCTAATTTATTAATTTAATTATTAGTTTTATATAATATATTTACATTTCATTATTGATATAAATAATAATTGAAAATTTTTAAAATAAAAATTAAAAAATGTAACTAATTTTCATTTATTTATTTAAAAAAAATTAAAGTTGAAACTCTTAAAAAATAAATTAAAAACTTTTCTTGTAAGAAAATATTTTCTTAGAGAAATGTGGTTTGATATGTCCCACCACCTTTATATAGGAAATGTGTTTCTTAGAGAAATATATAATATATAACTAAAAAAAACTTTATATTATATATAATTCTATAAAATAAAAACATTAAATTTAAGAAAATAAAAATTAAAAATAGCATTAATATGAGATAATTTAACAAAATTAAAGTCAATACTTAATAATTATTAATCATTACTAATTTTAGATAATTAATTGAATAATAAATAAAAAATTACAAGTTATCATAATTAATAAGTTATAATAATGAATATAAATAAACAATATAAAAGAATAATAATTTAATAATTAATATAAAAAATTATTAATACTTAATAATTAATAAATTAATAATTGAAATAATTAATATTAATAGTGAATATATATATATATGTCAATAATTGAATTACCTTTTATCTAATAATTTATCTTCATTTTCATATTCATTTCTATCTTGCATAATTGTCTAAAGACTCGATTTTGAAAAAGTTTTACATTAGATAAACTGAAACTAGATGAAGGATATGTAAATGAAAATGACCCATAGACCTAATATCTTAAGATTTTAGGTTAAGAAATAGTATCAAGTCCCCCTATATATCTCCTTTTAAAATATAAGTGAAAAAGGCCTAATAGATCTCTCTAATATTTGAGACTTTCCCAAGCCCTAGTGTGAAAGTGAACTTAGCTTTGGTGAAGAGACTAAAAGCTGCAAGAATTGGCTACTGGTGAGTGGTTAAACCAAAAGTTCACTTTTTTGTTAAAATAAATAAGAGCTATTTAAAAGTCTGAGATATCGAGCCCTATCTTAGATCAAACAAAGAATGTTGGACCTGAGGGACCACATCTTACCACTAAGGCCCCAATGTTCATATGACTATGTCTAACAACTAAACCCTCTATTTTACGTGAGTACAAATGAAGGTTTTCATCCATTTGAATTATCATCCCTATTTTTGTTCATGTTGAACCAGCCTCTAATATCATTGTTGGATCCCAGAGGAGCTTCATATATTATAGAGATTCATTGATCCTTCTTTTTGAACTTTTAAAAAGAACTATATAAGTGGATGTTATAGTACCTATCAACTTAAAACTTAAAACATTAGATTTATAAGTTCTTTCCACTTATATACTTCTCTTCTAATTCAATTGTATTTAATGTGGGATTTTTTCAAAGATAGATATTTAGATAGATGTGAAAGATAGAGATAATAATAAAAATAAAGATGAATTATTAGATGAAAAATAATTTGATTATTTATGTATACATATATATATATATACACAAATATATATATAGATATATTATTAATATTATTTAAAATTAATTAGTATTAACTTTAATTTTATTAAATTATTACATATTAGAGCTTTCTTTTTAATTTTTATTTGGTTTAGATTTAATATTTTTACTTCATAAAATCATATATAATATATAATTTTCACTTAAATTATACATTATATATTCCTATAAAAATATGGTTGGACGTATCCAACCAAATTTCTATTAATTGTTTCCAAATATTTCCTATTAAAAGAATTTTGTTTTTATTTTTCAAAATAAAAAAATAAAAAGTAATTACATTACTTCATTTTAATTTTAGTTTTGAAAATTTAATTATTATTTATATCAATTAATTATATATAATCTATTTATATTTCATTATTATCATTTTATTAATATTTAATATATTATTCTTAATAGTTCATGTATCTTTTATAAATTAATTTAAATGATATAAAAAATAACCAAAATTTGTTAAAAATAAAAATTAAAAAATATAATTAATTTTTATTTAATTATATAAAAATAAAATTAGAAATTCTTTAAAAAATTTTCTTTAGGAAATATATAATATATAATTTAAATAAAAAATTATATTTTTTTAATTTTATGAAGTATAAATTTTAAATTTAAACTAACTAAAAAAAAAAATCTCTAATATGAGATCAGTTAGTAAAATTAAAATTAATACTGAGTACTTAATAATTTTCAATAATTAATATAAATAGTAAATAATATTTATAAGTTATCATAATTAATAATATATAATAATTAATTAAAAATATAATATTTTTTAATATTTATTAAATAATATCATAATTAATTTATTAAACAACTATTTAATATTTAATAACAAATATAAATAACATAATTATGATGTAATTATGATATAAATTAAATAAATATTTTGAATATATTATTTCTAATTTATTATATTTTTATTCTTTAGTATTTAATTTAAATTTAATTTTTCTATAATTTATATTGATCTTTTTTAAATTATACATATTATTATACATGTAGTAATATATTATTATTTTGTCACAATTTTTTCAATAAAGACATAGTTGGTTTAGCTAATCATCTTGCAAATTTTTGTCAGTTTTACTTAATTTTTTGTTGCTTTTTATTGTGTAATACTATTTTCTAACAGAACTTTTTTGGTTTTTAACTAAAATTTAGTTAAAAAATAATGTAAAAATTAAAAAATTGTAACATATGTCATAATTTTGTCAAATGGCTTTGTTAGAAAATGCATTCATTGTTGTAGTGGACAAAGAGACTTAAAAAAAGAAACCCAAAAAAAAAAAAAAATCAGATTAGGGGTAGTAAGATGGAGAGAGAAGAAGTAGTGCATAAAATTTGAATAAAGCTAAGTGAAGTTAAAAAAAAAAGAAGGGAAAGTGAGGAGAAATAGGAAAAGAAGAAGATTAATAGGAGAAAAAAAAAAGAAAATAAGAAAGAAAAGAAATGAAAAGATATATTTGTGTGTGTGGATTTAGTGGCTTCAAATTAAAATGTCAAATAATTAAAAAAATATGTTTGTAAATTTAGTGAGTTTAATAAATCCAATGGGTTCAAAATACTAAAGATGGAGTATAATATCAAGATTTAATATTTCATATATGCAAATTAAAAAAAAATTGAGTAGGGCATATGGCCCCCTCATTACAATGTAGATTCGCTAGTGTTTCAAAGAAATGCCTAATTACAAAATTGTTACTTAAACTTTAAAATGTAACAAAATAGCTTCTTGTTAGATTAAAATTAAAATGGCAAATCTCAATTAAAACTAGCTTAAAAAATTCTCGCTTAAAAAATTTTCACAAATTGATGTCGAGTTGGGATAAATTAAAATATAGATATGAGGGGCCATGTGACACTCATGTGCCCTCTTGAGGTTACTCTTAATTGCCATTCAACGTACTTTCATTTTAAACCAAAATTTAAGAAAGCATTTTGTTATATTTTAAAGTTCATGTATTAATTTTATAGTAAGACCTTAGTTCAAGGGAAAAAATGTAGTTTCTCCAATTAAAAATAGTCTTAGCAAAGTAAAAAGGAGAAACTATATTTTACCTCTTTAAATTAGGATCTTTTTACACCATTGGTATTTTTAAAGGTTAAAATGTAACAAAACACTTTTGAATTAAAATGGAAACATTAAATCCTATTTATAATTAAATGTAAAAGGCTGATTTCTCACTTCAACAATCCTTATAGATTAACACTAAGTTGGGATGAAAATACTTATGTTAGAGGCCATGTAACAAATACTACAAAAAAAAAAAAGGCTTTTAGTAGTGACAAAAGTCATCACAAAAAAAAAAAAAAAATCACCACTAAAAACTTATAGTGGCAATAAAGGATCGTTACCAAGTTGTCACTAATACTACTGTAGCAGTGTCTTTAGTGGCAACAGGTAAAGAAATTTATTGTTCACTTGCAGTTGTCACATTGGGCAAGATTAGTGAATTTTATTGGTTTGTAGTATAATACCTACAAGGTCATCTCCCATGGAGCTATTAATCAAATCAATTAGTTTAGGATGCGAAAATATAAAATTATGAGAATTGGGAGTTCAAAAACGTAACAAACCAAATAACAACTCAATTAATAAAATGCAATGAAATGAAATTCAATCAGAATATTACGCAACCAATCCAAAATTCTTCCCCTGATAGTTCTTTATCTTTGTCACCTAAAAATACCTTTGGTTTGATTTTGAATCCTTTGGTTATTTTAATTAATATTCCTAAACTATCATTCAAAATTTTAATTGGTTCATATTACTAATCAGAATACAACCACGCTTTTGTCAACAATACAAAGCCAAATAGTTTTGCACTTGACCAAAGACACACGTAGAATCCTAATGTGGTTCAGAATGAATTTAAGTGATTAATCAACTAATTAAATCAAAATATGTTCCCAGATAAATCAAACCAATTAGAATTCATGAAAGAAGATGAAAACAATGATAAGAAGTAGAGAAGATAGAATGTGTGTGTTGGCATCTTCTCTTCCTTAAATAGGCGAAGTTGTCTTCTCCAATAAAAAATTTAATATTAATTTTGAAGTAATATTGAAATCCTTGTGGGAGTCTTCTAACACAATCCTTTTACGAATCTTCTATCTTGTAAAATACAATTAAAAAATAATTAGGCCTCTGTTGGATAAATATAATAAAAATGCATTTAAAGTCCATTAATATAAATTAAGCCTATTTAATATAAAATAAGCCCAAAGTCATTAAATGATCCATAATGATTTATTATTAAGACTAAATATGAGGAATATAAAATATAATAATATTGAAATATCAAATGCCTCCACACTTAGGCTTTTGCACTCTTGGGCAAAATACAAAAAATAAAAAAGGAAAACAAAACCAAAATGAAAAACTGTCAAGCTAAACACAATTCAAGTTTTTTAGATATTCAATAGTCAAAAGTAATTTTTCTTGCTAATTGAGGAAGAACAAGTAGCATAGCAGTTCTAATTGATAAAAAGAATGAATCAAAGTGGTAGCTCTTCATTAGTTATATGTTTACTCTCAATTCTCTCAAGTGTTTAAGTTAAATGTGACACCTATTTTTTGTAAAAACAACGGAAATGAGTCAGATATAAAAGAGTCCTCTAAAATGAATTATTTAAGGCTAAATAAAATTAAGAGAAACTTTTAAATATTATAAAACGAGGAATCAAGGCTTAGGATGCCCAGAAACCAAAGTTAAAATGGCTAAAGAAAATTTAACGAAATGTAGTGGCATTTTCGTAATTTTGGATAACTTTTAGAAAACTCAAAGGAGGGATCTTTAAATGAAAAAATTAAGTTTCCTGGGATTCTTAGAGGCCCCAAAAGCTATAGGAATCCCTAGAATAGTTAAAACCTCTCCGGTCTACGTTTTAGAATATCAGTGAACTTAAATTTTGACTCTTTCATTCGGGAAGGTTTTAGACCCAATTTGAGTAATTCCAAAAGCTATGTATAGGTTAAAGAACCTAAATTTTATAATGGAAAAGACGATTTTTGAAAAGGTGTAATGTCCAATTTTTCAAAAAATGACAAAAGTGAGTTAGTTTCCAAAGCAAGTCCCTTGGATAGAGAGGTTTGATGCCAACTAAAATTAAGATAAAATTTTAAATAATAAAAAATGAGGATCTGAGACTTAAGATGCCTAAAAACTAGAGTTAGAGGAGCTCAGAAATATACTGAAGAAAGTAGGCAAATTTTTGTAATTTCTGAGAAATTTTGAAAACTCACAGGAGGGTTTTTTAAACATGAAATTTGAGCTTTCTCGAGTTCTTGGAGGCCTGAAAATCATGAGAACCCCTAGAGCAATTGAAACCCCTCTGGTAAGCGAGTCGGCAAATGGTTGACTAAAATTTTGATTGAACAGTTCAGAATGGTTTCAAAACCTTATTGAGTGATTCCAAAGGCAATTCTTATGGTTGAGAGCCTAAAGAATATGATGGAAAAGATGGATTTCAAAAAGGAGATGCTTTGAGTGAAAATGACAAGAGTGAAGAAAAAAGACTAAAATGCAAAGTTGAAAAGTTTGTTAAAGTTGCTTTTTGGACCTTAAAAAGGGTGTTCCAACTTCTCCCTTTTCTGGACTAGATTGGCTTCATTTTAGAATCAAGGAAGAGACCATATTGAAGGGCATCCAAAAGGAAGAGGAAGGAAAGAGAGAAAATTCAAGAAAAAGGTAAAAAAACTTTGGAATTTCTTGCACCTTCCTCCCTTAAAGTTGTTCCTCTCCTTCTCCTCCATTTTTCTATGGTTTTAATGCTTAGTTTGGTGCTAATTTGTGTCTGGTCTAGTAGGGAGAAATATGAGATTGAGGGAGAAGGAGTTAGCTTATGAAAGAGTCTTGAAGAAAGCTTGAAAAACTAAGTTAAATGTCCCTTGTTGTTGCTTCTTCTTGCTTGGCTCTTTCCTAAACATTTCATCTAGCTCATGACCCATTCTCTAGGAGAATGATTTTGGTCATCTTGAGGAAGAATTAAGGCCCTAGGGTATGAGATTACGGAAGACACAAGTTAGAAACAATGAAAAGCTTTAAAGAACAAAGTAGCATGTCTTGAGGATTTGTGAAGAGGTAAGAAGTCTAAACCTTTCTAAGGTATTTTAAGAGTGTTTAAGAGTTGGTATGAGGTCTTGAGATGTCAAAGGAGTCTTATAAGTGCCAACTCCTAGAAAAAAGAAGTAAAACTTCCATGGGTGTTTTGTATGGCCATGTCTCAGCCTAGAGCATAAGAAGTACTTAGGAAGAGTCTAAAATTTTTCTAAGGCTAGAAATGGACTAATTATAAGTAAGCAACATTAAAGGAAGCTGTGGAATGAATTTAGGATTGTAGGAGAAGATGGACTTGTAGGTTCCATATTAGAGCAAAAAGAAGCAGTGAAAGTCTAGAACCCTTAGATTTGAGTTGTGATGGCTCCAAAAAGTCTAATTTATGTTAAGAGATCTAAAATGATCAAGAAATGGGAGCCAAGAGCAAGAAATCTATGTGTTGCTTTATTGTGTACATTATGGAATCATAATGAGATCTTTGAGTCAAGAAGCTTAGTCTTGAGTTGTAAGGAGCTAAGTTTTATTTCAATGACTTAGTCATGCTCCATTTGTGTTTATAGGATGAGAGAAACAAGTCCCACTTCCTTGCAAGTGTGTGACCGAGAAGGGGAAGTGAATTTAAAGAGAAAAGTGTTATGATTCACTACAAGGTAACCCTCTAACCTTTCTCTCATGTATGTGTATAGATGCTTCTTACTTTAGGTGCTTGTGTGTGTGTTTGAACCATGAAAAGTTTGCTTAGCTATTAGGGATATGTGTGGTACCACTTATGTGTCTTAAATTGCTTTTATGTATACATAAGAATTGAATAGACTTGGTGATGCCAAAAGTCCTTGATAAGGGTAAGGATGAGCCAAAAGCCCCTTAGCATGGGTGAGACAAGTCAAAATTCTCAAGAGAAGTGAGGATTAGTCAAAAGTCCCAAAGTAAAATGGGTGAGGCAAGTCCAAAAGTCATAAGAGAGGTAGGTGAGGCTAACCGAGGTCTTGAGAGTCTACTTTGATGTGTTTGAGACTTTATGAAATGGAAATTATGTTCTTGATATGCATATGTAGTTCATAAACCATGCATGGCATCCATTTGCATGAAAATGCATCCATCATTTATGATTGAAAGTGTAAAGGGCTATTGAGATTTTTTGAATCTCATTCCCACTTCTTTTCATCTTCTTATGCCTAGGAGAAACTCAGGGAAGCAAGGAGGCTAACTAGGGAGCACTTGAAGCGTTAGTTTTGGCTTTGAGGCCTAGCTTTTATGTATAAATGTCACTCTTGTATGAGATATTTATGGGATGTAAACTTATGGACAAATGTAAATGGTTGTATTTGATATGTATTGTCACACCCGAAAATGCGACCGCGTGGCGCCAAAATTGAAAAGAGAAATATCAAAAGTAAAAAGCTCAAGAAATAAATAGGGTTCAGGAGTCGCCACCAAAATTTTATTTTTTAAAAGGTAAAACTTTAGAAAAACCTTTTTTATTTGAAAAATGGTCTGCAAACCAGATTTGGATTCGGGAGTCGATTGTGAGTGGGGAAGGTGTTAGGCACCCCACTACACCCGTTCTTAAGAACGGTTACCCTAAGTCAGTTGTGCAAAATTAATATGGCCTCTATTCTATTTTAATTCTCCCTAACAAATCACATGCAAATAACAGAAGGAAAATTTAAGGAAATAAAATTTAAGGGAAGAAAGAAAATTAAAAACAAAACAAAAAGGAATTCAAAGAATAAAAAATAGAAAAGAGAATAAAAATAAAATTAGAAGTAATAAAAGAAATAAAATTAAAGGAAATAAAATGAAGAGAAAATGTTTATTTACAAAAGCGGACTTGACCTAGGATGAAAGCCTAGGGCCTACGTACCCTTAGGAGGGATCAAAGTCCACGTAGTTCGATTGAAAATTATGTTAAGGTTGATGTTTTTCTTTTTCTTGCTTTTTGTTTGTTTTTTCTTTTTCTTTTTCTTTTTCTTTTTTTGTTATTTTATGGTTTTTGTAAGGTTTTTAATTTTTTTAATTTTTTTTTTAATTTTTTTTTATATTTAATTTTTTGTTCGAGTGTTGTTTTTTTCGTGAAAAGACAAAGAGAATAAATTGTTTTTTTTTTCTTTAACAAACAAAACAAGTTTTGAAATTGGTTGGTATATTTTGATTTGTTAGAGAAAAATTTAATTTAATTTTCCTTGCATTTTCAATTTTCCCTTTTACTTATCATTTTTGTTGTTTTGTTTTTTTATCATTTTCATTTTTTTTTGGTTTGTTTTTATTACCTTTTTCTTTGTTGTTTTCTTTCGTCTTATTTTATTTTTTTTTTTTTTTTTTTTTGTTTCTTTTTGTTGTTACTTTTTTTGTTTTATATTACAAAAATCATTTTAAACTTTCACCAATAAAACAAGTTAAATATTGATTTGTATGTCTTAATAACGTGAGAGCTAAAATATTCTCATTTTCTTTACCATCTTCTTTTTTATTTCTATTATTATTATTATTTTATTTATTTATTTTTTTTTGTGATTTTTTTCTTGTTTTGAAACACCTTTTTTCAATTTTTGCAAAACATATATTTACTTTTGATTTTTTTGAACGAAAATTAGAAAAAAGCTTTGAAGTTTACAAAAAAAAGAATTAATTTTACTTATTATTTTTTTTTTATTTTTCGTTTTTTCATTCCTTCTCTTTCTTTATTTTTTTTTCTTCTTGATTTTCTTTTTATTATTGTTTTATTCTTTTCACGAAATATTTTCTTTGAAAAATCATTTGCTGGGGCCGTTGAAACCCAAAATACTAAACATACGTTCAAGGTCCAAAAGGCACCAAGGAGGCTTATTGCCACACATGGCCTTTTGGTCTATCCCTGTGTGCCTAAGGGGATATGGAATCCCACACGGCAATTCTAAAGAGAAAATAAAAACTAAATTAAAGCAAAAATATTCACAAGCTTATGACATTTGTTTTGATTGTGTGTGCTTGTGTCCAGCCAGCTAAATAACATGTCTTAATACATTTCAAGTATAGGAGAATAAACTCAAACCAATTGACTTTGCTATGCTATCCAACTTGGTTTCATCTGCTGCAGCGCAACCATCTCTTTGATCTTTGTTTAATTCTTGGTAAGTCTCCTCGATCGTTTAACATCCCGGTAAACCTCTCCCAATTAGCGACTCATATGCAATAAAAGGCAAACAACAGAGTTACTTTCAAGGAATGCATCCACTTCATGGTCAAAAGCGAAATCAAAGCACACCACATATTGAATTGAAACTACATATGCAAATAGTAACCAACAATTATCAATCCCAAATACCCAAATGGATTTGCCAACCAAAGTCAGTAACTATCCTTGATTAAAATCATTGTTCAAAACATCTTACGCACAAGAAAAATCTATTGGCAATATCAAGATATGGGTTGAGAGATTAACTCCAATTCCCTGATGAAAGTCCCCAATCCCAAATGAGTTTGGGTCATTCAATCACGGAAACGAAAATCTGAAATACATATCTTATTACCCACATATGGTTAAAGTATCTGGATTGTACATTCCCAAACACACCTTGGAAACTTTTAACACCAACCAAAGCAATGCAGGGAAGTAGACGAGATTACATCACCTAGGCAGTGACTTTGAAGAATTTATCACTTTTACAATAACTAATTCCATCTATAAATAAAACCCACTTCATATGACGATATGAGGACTAACCTTCTCCCAAGCAAAACCAAAGACCAAAGACACAGGGCGAGAGCTAAAGATTAAATGTACTTCTGATGATGAAAGAGCATGATCATAACATAGTTGCGTGATAATGCAGTGACTAATGTCATCAAAAAACAACTCAAGTTACAAAAGCAAAACAGATGGAAATGGGATCTCAAACAAAAACTTCGAAATCAAATTCTGCCCTCCCACACAGAACATAATATCTCTCCAACATCGACCTCAGTTTATTTCTCGCTGCATATCCCACCTGGGAATAGCTAATCTCATTCATCTCACAAAGTAAGATCCCTCAAGCTTAGCTCATATTCAGATTCAATTCTAATTAAAGCAAACCAAAAAGATTACATGGCACAGCATAAGTCTTCAACCACAACTCATACGGATCAAGTAAAGCATCAACCAAAGCAGCAATCAGGCAATGAAACTTACCCTTGTCAACATGAAGTTAACTAGAGAGAAGTTAAAACACTTAGCATTTCTAAGCCTATTAATCATCACACGAGAACAAAGACAGAGGAAAACACTAAACCAAGAACCAACAGAGAACCACTCTCTTTTTTTTTTAACAGCTCATAGAGTCACAATTTCAGGGATAGGGAGAAACTATCAGAATGCAAGAGTGGTTTACCTTCAATGTCGAGTGACTACAATGGAGAATGCTCCCTCACGATGATCCCTTGCTCTTCAGACAACTCGCATCACCGTTCATTTCTTCTCAATTTCTTTCCTGCCAGTCTCTGCTCGTTGTCTTCTCTCCGAATTTATGCTCTCGGTTTCTCTCTCTCGGCTCTCTCTAATTTCTCCCCAGACCGTTTCTCTCGGCCTCCTCTCACTCTCTTCTCTCTCTTTTTTTTTACTCCGAAAAACCCTCGGCCTCTGTCTCACCCACCATTCCTCTATTTCAGAAGCCCCTTCTCTCGACTTCAACTCCCCTTCTCCTCAATTCTGAATCCCGTTCTCTGTGTTTTCCCCATCCTCTCTGCTCCCTCTCGCCTCTCTTTGTTCTCTCTCCTCCCGTCTTTTCAGCCCGAAAACCTTCAGCCCCTCTCTCCGTATCTTTTACTCCATCCTCCTCCTCTGCTACCCTCTCCCCCTCTACCTTTCTGACACTCTTTCGTCTCGCCTTCTTTCTCCTCTCTTTTCTGCTTCAGAATGTCTCCCCTTCCATTTGCCTCTCTCTGTCTTTCTCTCGACTCTGTCTCCCCTGGCGTCTCCCCTTTTCCTTTTTTTTTGTTCTGTTCTCTCCTTTTCTGCGTCTCGCGTCCCTCCTTTCTCTCTGTGTGCGTCTGCCCGAGGACAGCCTCCCTCTGCTTCGCATCCTTTCCTCTCTCCGAAGCCCCTTTTTTCCTCTCTGTGCTCAGAGCGTGTTCCCTTTCGTGCCTCTCGCGTCTTCCTCTTTTCCCTTTTTCTCAGTGCCTCCTCCCCTCTCTTTTCGTCCGTGTGTGCCTCTGCCTTCTTCCCTTCTTTTTCTCTGCTCCACTTCCCCCTTTTTCTGCGTCTGTCCCTCTGTGTCTGTCCCTCTCCGTCCCTCTGTGTGTCTGCCTTTTTCGAAGACCGAATCCAGGGGGATCAAAGGGACCGGGTAGGGTTTTAGTTTGGGTGGATTTTATTGAGTCGGGTAGGGTTTTTCAGAAGTGTTTTTTTTTTCACAGGATGATGGGTCATGGGCTTCAAACTGGGTTGCAGAGGTCCGAATGCTGCTGAAGGAATGGACTTATTATTTTTTTTTAACTCTCTCTTTTCAGCCCTTTTTTTTTTGTTTTTGATATTTAGATATTGGGCCAAAGGGATTTATTTTAGGTTAGGGCTTTGGACTTAAATTTTATTTTGATTTTATTTTATCACTCTCTTTTCCTTGTTTTTTTTTTGTTTTTAATAATACTTTTTTTTTAATGATTGGGATTTTATCTTTCTTTTTTTTTGTTTCATTTTTTATTTATTTATTTTTTAATGGACTTTTGACAACTAAATTCAAAATTTGGACCAAATCGTTTTAGTTGATGGGCTTGGGGCAACTAAATTCAAAATTTGGGCCAAATATAAACAGATTTGTTTTACTTATTTATTTTCTAAAGCTTTATTTTTTTTTTAATTAATTTTTTTTTGGTAATCTTTGTCTTCTTTCTTTTCTTCTCTTTTATTTTATTTTTTCTAATTTAATTTTTTTGTTATTGTTTTCATATTTTTTCCTTTTTTTTTTAATTTGGGTTTTAGGGTTCTTCTTTTTTTTGTTTGTCTGGACAAAATACGGTGTTCACAGTTGCCCCTCTTTACTTGTTTCTTAGGCATTAAGATTGAAAATGTAATTTTTGATATTGTTGCATAAGAAACAAGTAAAGATAAGAACACGTATTTTGTTTGACCTAATTTGATTACCTTCTGACAATTAAACAATAAAGAAAAGGTAAGAGCGACCCGAACAAAATATAGTGTTTACAGGTTGCCCCTCTTTACTTATTCTTTAAGTAAAGAAATCGAAAACACAATTTTTGATATCTTTAGCTTATGAATAAGTAAAGATGGAAACATATATTTTGTTTGGGGAGCTAATAGATCAAGGGAAGCTAACTTACCTGGGAATGCAATTCTGCTTCGGTGCAGAACTTTGAGTTGCCTATTCTGGTAAGATTTTGGGTGTCTGCTCTGGTAGGACTTTGGGTATGCCTATTCTGCGTAGGACTTAAGGGTGCCTGTTCTTTGCAGGACTTTGGGTGCCTGTTCTCCGTAGGACTTTGGGTGCCTATTCTTCGTAGGACTTTGGGTGCCTGTTCTCCGCAGGACTTGGGGTGCCTATTTTTCATAGGACTTTTATTGGTGCCTATTCTTCATAGGACTTAAAGGTGTCTGTTCTCCGCAGGACTTTGGGTGCCTATTCTTCGTAGGACTTTGGGTGCCTGTTCTCCGCAGGACTTTAGGTGCCTATTCTTCGTAGGACTTAAGGGTGCCTATTCTTCGTAGGACTTAAAGGTGCCTGTTCTCCGCAGGACTTTAGGTGCCTGTTCTCCGCAGGACTTGGGGTGCCTGTTCTCCGCAGGACTTTGGGTGCCTATTCTTCGTAGGACTTTTATTGGTGCCTATTCTTCGTAGGACTTAAAGGTGCCTGTTCTCCGCAGGACTTTGGGTGCCTATTCTTCGTAGGACTTAAGGTGCCTGTTCTCCGCAGGACTTTAGATGCCTATTCTTCGTAGGACTTTTATTGGTGCCTATTCTTCGTAGGACTTAAAGGTGCCTATTCTTCGTAGGACTTAAAGGTGCCTGTTCTCCGCAGGACTTGGGGTGCCTATTCTTCGTAGGACTTAAAGGTGCCTGTTCTCCGCAGGACTTTGGGTGCCTATTCTTCGTAGGACTTTTATTGGTGCCTATTCTTCGTAGGACTTAAAGGTGCCTGTTCTCCGCAGGACTTGGGGTGCCTATTCTTCGTAGGACTTAAAGGTGCCTGTTCTTCGCAGGACTTTGGGTGCCTATTCTTCGTAGGACTTAAGGTGCCTGTTCTCCGCAGGACTTAAAGGTGCCTGTTCTCCGCAGGACTTAAAGGTGCCTGTTCTCCGCAGGACTTTGGGTGCCTATTCTTCGTAGGACTTTTATTGGTGCCTATTCTTCGTAGGACTTAAAGGTGCCTGTTCTCCGCAGGACTTTGGTGAATTTTTCTAAGTTTAAAAACTTTACTTTATTCATCTAAGTTTTATGCAGGGTAATGCACCTATGTGCAATGCATGCAAAATGCTCGACTCTTTAACTTAACAACTCAATTTTGCCCCAATATGAATTAAGGTCATTGTAAGTGTTAAAAGTACGAGGTATGTAGGATGCTACAATTTATGGAATGTACATTTCTTGTCTTGCTCCAGTATGCACCTGAGATCTGCACAAGATATACCTAGGTGAAACGCAAGAAGCATATAAGATGCTTTATAAAATGCAAAATGTTTGTTTTCACTTGCCCCAGCATGAACTGTGGTTTATGTAATGTATGCAAGTATGGAATGTATGACACATGTGATGCTTTATGTGATGAAATGCAGACTTCTTTTTTACTTGCCCCAATGTGAACTAAAGGCCATGTGATGTATGTCAATGTGAAATGCATGATGCATGATGTATGCTTTATGTTATGAAATGCAAATTTCCTTTTTGCTTGCCCCAGTGTGAACTAGAGGCCATGTGATGTATGCAAATGTGGGGCATATGAAATATGCAATACTTTATTTTATGAAATGCAAATTTTCTTTTTGCTTGCCCCAGTGTGAATTAAAGGCTATGTGATGTATACCAGTATGGAATGCCTGATACATATGAGATGCAAGTTATTTTATTTTGTTATTTTGTTTTTTCGTTGTTGACTTTTTAAGCTTGAAAATTTTATTTTTAGAATATGTACAATTTATGTAAGTGACCTTAACTCCAAATGGAGACACAAAGGATGAGGACATTATCTTTAAACATCCTTAAATGAATTTTGAGTATTGGACTCCTTTTTCCTTTAAGATCACCTCAAAAGCAGGAGGAAGAGAGGGAACATTATTCCTAAATGTTTTTAGATTAATTTTGAACTTGGAACCCCTTTTTCTTTTTTTTGTATTTGTAAACAGAATTATCTTGAGGGAAAAAGGAAAGAGAAGGAGCATTATTTTTTAATGTCCTTAAACTGATTTTGAATTTTGGACTCTTTTTTTTGTTTTTTTGGAAAATGAATTGATAAGAAAAATGTGATCCCCATTTTTTAGTGAATTGATGAGAATAAGTGTGATCCTTTTTTTTTTAATTAATTTTTTTTGACTTGAAAAGGAAAAATATGTTTTGTCTATGTACAAATTCGATGCAAGTATATAATGCATAAGAAATCTCAAAATTTATAAAACGTAGGATTTTTAGCCCTTTACTTTTGGAAAAATTTTACATTCTTCCCCTGCCACAATGAGAAAGGTTAAATTTTTTATTGTCCTACCAAATTTGCCCTTTGTTATTCGGATGAGGAAATTTATTGACACCTCTTAGTTAGCCAATAATGCCCCTGAGGGAGTATCCCAAGCTAAGAAGACCTAAGGCTCTTGCTTTGACTTATGTCCAAATGATTTTTTTTTTCCAAGTAATTTGTTTGCCATCAACCTTGGGCTATTAACTTAACAAGGCACGCTCCTATTGTCAACTCTTCATCGTTAATACTTGAAAGGTCAATAAGTGGAATTCACTCTTACTTTAGTTAACAATGTCAATACAATCATGCATTAAGGGATATAAAAACACGACTTTAAGAAGGAAAAAGGTCCTTAACATTAGAGAGACGCGAGGGCTGATGAAGAATGTGGTCATATAAAATGGTTTGGGAGTGGAGAAAGGGAATAGACAATGGCTTGGCATAATGTAACAGAATGGGAAGATGCCCCAATTCTACACTTAAAGTATTCTCCTTTGAATAATTGAGAAGTGAGATGCTGAGAATATGGATATGATAGGATAGAAAGGAGCTTTACTTCTGGACTTGAACTCCTTTTGAAAGAAACAATGGATGTAGTGAAAAGAATTTGCTTTGAACTAAGCTTTTTGCCCCAGTTTCAATTATTTCATTTTTCATTTTTTTTTAAATCTTTCCCTTCAAGAAAATTTGCCCCATCATTTTGCAAACAAGCTAAACCTCAACAAGGACTTTTGAGGCTTGTAATGTGGCCTTGGTAAAAGGGTTTATGAAATAAGAGATATTATGCTCAAGAATTAACATGCCCCCCTCAAGTCTCCTATTAATCTCCTTCTCCTATTGCTTTAACAAGATTCTATACTCGAGATTCACTTAACAAGAGAGGAAGTCTTAAGGTTGTAATGGGGTTTAATGGGTAAAAAGGCTTAAGAAGGAAAGGTGACAAGGCCCAAACATTCATGTAAGTTCACAATGAGAATTTTGCTCTAGTAATTGTACCATTTTGGCAGGACCTTGACTTATGACAATTAACTCGATCTTTTCCTTTTAAAAGATATTTTCCGTTCAGCTCAACTCTCCTCTGGAGACCTTTCCTCTTTTTTTTTTTTTGACCTCCTGTGCCACATAAGACTCTTCTTTGGGAATTTTGCCCCTTGGTTGCATGCTAAGGTGAAGCTCCCTTTTAAAAGCTTTTGCTTTTTCAAAATTTAATCTGTAGGAGCTTTCTTTTTGAGAATTTCCTTCCTCCTATGATTTTTCTTTTCTTCTTCCAATTTGTCTCCTTTTTTCATTAAATCTGTTTTTTTTTTCTAGAGGGAATCCACTATGGTGCCAAAATTGCTTTTTCTTTATGCAGAATTCTCATTGCTTCTCGGGTTCAATTCATGTTCGGTATTTGAAGAATTTTTCTTTTTAGGCCCAAAGTGGTTAGCAATGGTTAAGAAGTGTTTGGACGATTGAAGGAACTTGACCCTCTCTTGATATTTGAATTACCAGCATAAAAATTTGTTAAAGACTTCCCATCCCAAAGGTTGCATGATTAAGGTGAAGGAAATGAACATCACTCCTGGCTCAATTAAGGTGACTAGGGATAACTCCTCATATTTAAGAAGGCCAAGAATGCCTTGCATCTTAGGCATAACTTACTTGTATGACATGTATTCACACTTTTAATTTGATTTTCCTTCTTTTATTTTCTTTTTATAATTGAATTTGGGGCATATAATTAGTTCCAGATTTAACCCTTCTTCACATCAATTAAATCTTTTCATAAGGAGTTCTGGACATTATATTTTTTGGGTTTTTGGTTATTTAGGAAAAACGTGCAAGGAAAAAAGTTCTGTCAACATAACTGATGGAATGGAAGGACGCGTAAAGGGTGAGATGGAAGTATATGACCATTGTATTGACAAAGTTAAATCACATAAGGTCAAATGAATCGACTTCTGTTAGCCTTGGATTTTAGCTAGACAGAAGAATATCGACCAAACAAACATTAATTGATTATGATATGACAGACAACTTCTTTGAGAGTTCAATCACCAAGAAATCCTCATGAAATCTTATTTCTTATGTCATTTTACACCTTGTTCATGAAGAGGCTGCAACTTCTTCTTTTTTTTTTTTTATGGGGTGTCTCATTGCCTTAGGATCAAGTATACAATTTTTTGACCAATGCCATTTTGGGTGTGAAGGTTAGAGGCTAGTGTAGGAAGCATCATACTCTTGTGAAAAAGCTATTCAAATGAAGATTAGGCAAATGGCAAGGATCCCAAATGAGGTATATGGCAAATGTTTTAATTATGATGGTGTGTGATTTTTTCATGGTCAAGTTTGATAGGTATTGATAAGTTTTGAGATGGATGGATCGAATTCCTTTAGAATGGAGAGGATGATGGTGAGCAAAAGTCATAAGCTGAAGGATATGGTGGTATGGAAGGTTAGGAAGTGATAAGCAATCTTATCAAGACCTTGGACAACTTTTCTTTTTCCTAATCAAGTGACACACCTTTACCTTTTGCACTTATGCTTCATTTTCTCCTCTTGGCTATTCATGAGTGTAGCTTTTTATTTGAAAATTTTTTTTTAGATAAAGCTAATCTTTCCATTACAAAGGGCCAAGAATCATGTATTTTATAAATTTTCAGATTTTCAACATGAAATGCCTTATGACAATGCACAAACGAAATTTTATTACTTGTTTGATTTATGAATTGATGGGTGTATTTAGTGTAAGGGCCTTTCAATGTATAGGACCTTTATTTCCTTTGGGGAATTTGTTGCCCCTAATTAACCTAAGGATAGAGTTTAGAATTTTCTTACTCAATATTACCCCAATGAAACTCTCTTCTTTTTAAAATTATTTGACCTCTATTTTCCTCAGATGCTTTATTGCATACAGGGATAAATAAAGTTGACAAATCATCCTAAGAGAATATACCAAATTCTACATAGATGATGTCTATAAAAAAGCACAACCAATCTGGTCTTCTTTTGACAATTTGTAGAGTTATTTCATATCCTCTGCTTTCTTCTAGGCCTTATTGTTTCATCATGAAGAGTAGAGTTAGCAAAATTGACTTGCAAGGAATTCCAATCCTTTTTTTTTGTTTGCAAGCGATTCAAATTGAGCTATTACCTAGCTCGAGTCATGTGTCAACTTATTATCCCTTATTTATCTTGAAAAGAGCCATCGATATGGTGCCAAAACTTACTATCCTCATGTAAGTTACCCAAAATTAGATTTTTCAAGTAATCAGCGGATTATCATCATTGGTTAATAATCTCCCACATTCCCTTAGGAACCTATTGACTCATAAGAAATTATGGCTTATCACTCAACTGGAGAACGGGAGATTTCTACACAATTAGTGTTTAGAACTTTGGCTTTGATGATGTTTAATACAAAGAAGCCAATTTAATGATCCATTGTATGATGGATTTAATGTTGCATACTCACTCATACAGCATTGAGAATTATATCTTGGTAGAAGAAAGGAAGAAAAACTTTGTACTTCTTCTCGAGAAGCTTATTGCTTCATTAGAGAAAAAACAGTTGACAATCAAACCGAGAGAAATATGCTTATCTACACGATTGATGCCTTAAAATAATCCTAATCCCTACCCAAGACATGACACTCACTTGATAATGCGACATATTATAATTTCTCGAAATTTTAAAAAATTCTTTCCTTTTTATGAAGGAAAATTTTATTTTATGGGGTGGAGGTTTTAAAGAATGAAGATGGGTCGTGCACAATTCATTATTTTATTTTATCTCTCTTTCTCTCTTTGTTTGTTTTTCGTTTTTTGTTTTTTGGTATGTATGTGGAAAAAAAAAGAATGCATGTTTAAGGTTTTTTTTCTTCTGTGAAATTATAACAAATGTGATTATAAACCTTTTTAGGGTCAAAAACCCACTAGGTAATGATTAGCTGCACTAATGTATACTTTCATGTTAACGTATGTCCAACTGTACAATGGTATCCCGTTAACTACTTCAGTGAATAGTGACAATATGTCACTTCCTCTATAAGGTTTTAAAGGATGCATGAATGTGATGAAAGAATTAAAAAAAAAAAAAATGCCCTCCTTTGTCCTACTATGGGTAGTCCCTAGGTTGAGATCAATGGTTTACAGAAGTCTGACTCTAACTATTCAGGAGGCATCTAGAGCTTGACTATCAGTGCATTTTTTAAGGTAGATCTATGACCCCTAGAACATTGGTTCCCAAACTGCCCTCACCATGAAGTGAGGATCTCATTATATAAACTTGACTTTGAGAGAATAAAATATCCTACACAAGTCAAACCCATATAACAAGGTACAATTTAGGTGAGGTCTTCATGATAGCCTCAGGAAGCACAAGGCTTCACAGGGAAATCAATATAAACCTCTGCTAACCTAAAGAGCACTCAGACCCGGGTATAGGGCCCATAATGTGTGTGAGATATTTGTGTCTCAATGATGTGTGTGAGGAGAGCATTTACCTTCCATCCTACAGATTACCCAACCCTCATCTGCTAAGCAGATTGACAGAACAAAAGGCAGAGAAATATATACAGATAGAAATAAGAAGTAACGTATACAAATATAGTCATCTACCCTAAGGTTTCATTCCACATGTTATCTATCCTAACACATGTTATATATATAATCAATGAAATAAAGCAATGAGGCAAGCATGTGAATGGGATATTATCTATCCTATGAGACAAACAACAACCAAACGGGAGAACCAAAATAAAAGTAAGGCCATAACATTTTGCACAACAAACTTAACTTGGGCTTGACTCTCTAACTCTCCCCAGTGGAGTCGCCAAACTGTCACACCCGAAAATGCGACCGCGTGGCGCCAAAATTGAAAAGAGAAATATCAAAAGTAAAAAGCTCAAGAAATAAATAGGGTTCAGGAGTCGCCACCAAAATTTTATTTTTTAAAAGGTAAAACTTTAGAAAAACCTTTTTTATTTGAAAAATGGTCTGCAAACCAGATTTGGATTCGGGAGTCGATTGTGAGTGGGGAAGGTGTTAGGCACCCCACTACACCCGTTCTTAAGAACGGTTACCCTAAGTCAGTTGTGCAAAATTAATATGGCCTCTATTCTATTTTAATTCTCCCTAACAAATCACATGCAAATAACAGAAGGAAAATTTAAGGAAATAAAATTTAAGGGAAGAAAGAAAATTAAAAACAAAACAAAAAGGAATTCAAAGAATAAAAAATAGAAAAGAGAATAAAAATAAAATTAGAAGTAATAAAAGAAATAAAATTAAAGGAAATAAAATGAAGAGAAAATGTTTATTTACAAAAGCGGACTTGACCTAGGATGAAAGCCTAGGGCCTACGTACCCTTAGGAGGGATCAAAGTCCACGTAGTTCGATTGAAAATTATGTTAAGGTTGATGTTTTTCTTTTTCTTGCTTTTTGTTTGTTTTTTCTTTTTCTTTTTCTTTTTCTTTTTTTGTTATTTTATGGTTTTTGTAAGGTTTTTAATTTTTTTAATTTTTTTTTTAATTTTTTTTTATATTTAATTTTTTGTTCGAGTGTTGTTTTTTTCGTGAAAAGACAAAGAGAATAAATTGTTTTTTTTTTCTTTAACAAACAAAACAAGTTTTGAAATTGGTTGGTATATTTTGATTTGTTAGAGAAAAATTTAATTTAATTTTCCTTGCATTTTCAATTTTCCCTTTTACTTATCATTTTTGTTGTTTTGTTTTTTTATCATTTTCATTTTTTTTTTGGTTTGTTTTTATTACCTTTTTCTTTGTTGTTTTCTTTCGTCTTATTTTATTTTTTTTTTGTTTTTTTTTTGTTTCTTTTTGTTGTTACTTTTTTTGTTTTATATTACAAAAATCATTTTAAACTTTCACCAATAAAACAAGTTAAATATTGATTTGTATGTCTTAATAACGTGAGAGCTAAAATATTCTCATTTTCTTTACCATCTTCTTTTTTATTTCTATTATTATTATTATTTTATTTATTTATTTTTTTTTGTGATTTTTTTCTTGTTTTGAAACACCTTTTTTCAATTTTTGCAAAACATATATTTACTTTTGATTTTTTTGAACGAAAATTAGAAAAAAGCTTTGAAGTTTACAAAAAAAAGAATTAATTTTACTTATTATTTTTTTTTTATTTTTCGTTTTTTCATTCCTTCTCTTTCTTTATTTTTTTTTCTTCTTGATTTTCTTTTTATTATTGTTTTATTCTTTTCACGAAATATTTTCTTTGAAAAATCATTTGCTGGGGCCGTTGAAACCCAAAATACTAAACATACGTTCAAGGTCCAAAAGGCACCAAGGAGGCTTATTGCCACACATGGCCTTTTGGTCTATCCCTGTGTGCCTAAGGGGATATGGAATCCCACACGGCAATTCTAAAGAGAAAATAAAAATTAAATTAAAGCAAAAATATTCACAAGCTTATGACATTTGTTTTGATTGTGTGTGCTTGTGTCCAGCCAGCTAAATAACATGTCTTAATACATTTCAAGTATAGGAGAATAAACTCAAACCAATTGACTTTGCTATGCTATCCAACTTGGTTTCATCTGCTGCAGCGCAACCATCTCTTTGATCTTTGTTTAATTCTTGGTAAGTCTCCTCGATCGTTTAACATCCCGGTAAACCTCTCCCAATTAGCGACTCATATGCAATAAAAGGCAAACAACAGAGTTACTTTCAAGGAATGCATCCACTTCATGGTCAAAAGCGAAATCAAAGCACACCACATATTGAATTGAAACTACATATGCAAATAGTAACCAACAATTATCAATCCCAAATACCCAAATGGATTTGCCAACCAAAGTCAGTAACTATCCTTGATTAAAATCATTGTTCAAAACATCTTACGCACAAGAAAAATCTATTGGCAATATCAAGATATGGGTTGAGAGATTAACTCCAATTCCCTGATGAAAGTCCCCAATCCCAAATGAGTTTGGGTCATTCAATCACGGAAACGAAAATCTGAAATACATATCTTATTACCCACATATGGTTAAAGTATCTGGATTGTACATTCCCAAACACACCTTGGAAACTTTTAACACCAACCAAAGCAATGCAGGGAAGTAGACGAGATTACATCACCTAGGCAGTGACTTTGAAGAATTTATCACTTTTACAATAACTAATTCCATCTATAAATAAAACCCACTTCATATGACGATATGAGGACTAACCTTCTCCCAAGCAAAACCAAAGACCAAAGACACAGGGCGAGAGCTAAAGATTAAATGTACTTCTGATGATGAAAGAGCATGATCATAACATAGTTGCGTGATAATGCAGTGACTAATGTCATCAAAAAACAACTCAAGTTACAAAAGCAAAACAGATGGAAATGGGATCTCAAACAAAAACTTCGAAATCAAATTCTGCCCTCCCACACAGAACATAATATCTCTCCAACATCGACCTCAGTTTATTTCTCGCTGCATATCCCACCTGGGAATAGCTAATCTCATTCATCTCACAAAGTAAGATCCCTCAAGCTTAGCTCATATTCAGATTCAATTCTAATTAAAGCATACCAAAAAGATTACATGGCACAGCATAAGTCTTCAACCACAACTCATACGGATCAAGTAAAGCATCAACCAAAGCAGCAATCAGGCAATGAAACTTACCCTTGTCAACATGAAGTTAACTAGAGAGAAGTTAAAACACTTAGCATTTCTAAGCCTATTAATCATCACACGAGAACAAAGACAGAGGAAAACACTAAACCAAGAACCAACAGAGAACCACTCTCTTTTTTTTTTAACAGCTCATAGAGTCACAATTTCAGGGATAGGGAGAAACTATCAGAATGCAAGAGTGGTTTACCTTCAATGTCGAGTGACTACAATGGAGAATGCTCCCTCACGATGATCCCTTGCTCTTCAGACAACTCGCATCACCGTTCATTTCTTCTCAATTTCTTTCCTGCCAGTCTCTGCTCGTTGTCTTCTCTCCGAATTTATGCTCTCGGTTTCTCCTCTCTCGGCTTCTCTCTAATTTCTCCCCAGACTGTTTCTCTCGGCCTCCTCTCACTCTCTTCTTCTCTCTTTTTTTTTACTCCGAAAAACCCTCGGCCTCTGTCTCACCCACCATTCCTCTATTTCAGAAGCCCCTTCTCTCGACTTCAACTCCCCTTCTCCTCAATTCTGAATCCCGTTCTCTGTGTTTTCCCCATCCTCTCTGCTCCCTCTCGCCTCTCTTTGTTCTTCTCTCCTCCCGTCTTTTCAGCCCGAAAACCTTCAGCCCCTCTCTCCGTATCTTTTACTCCATCCTCCTCCTCTGCTACCCTCTCCCCCTCTACCTTTTTGACACTCTTTCGTCTCGCCTTCTTTCTCCTCTCTTTTTCTGCTTCAGAATGTCTCCCCTTCCATTTGCCTCTCTCTGTCTTTTCTCTCGACTCTGTCTCCCCTGGCGTCTCCCCTTTTCCTTTTTTTTTGTTCTGTTCTCTCCTTTTCTGCGTCTCGCGTCCCTCCTTTCTCTCTGTGTGCGTCTGCCCGAGGACAGCCTCCCTCTGCTTCGCATCCTTTCCTCTCTCCGAAGCCCCTTTTTTCCTCTCTGTGCTCAGAGCGTGTTCCCTTTCGTGCCTCTCGCGTCTTCCTCTTTTCCCTTTTTCTCAGTGCCTCCTCCCCTCTCTTTTCGTCCGTGTGTGCCTCTGCCTTCTTCCCTTCTTTTTCTCTGCTCCACTTCCCCCTTTTTCTGCGTCTGTCCCTCTGTGTCTGTCCCTCTCTCCGTCCCTCTGTGTGTCTGCCTTTTTCGAAGACCGAATCCAGGGGGATCAAAGGGACCGGGTAGGGTTTTAGTTTGGGTGGATTTTATTGAGTCGGGTAGGGTTTTTCAGAAGTGTTTTTTTTTTCACAGGATGATGGGTCATGGGCTTCAAACTGGGTTGCAGAGGTCCGAATGCTGCTGAAGGAATGGACTTATTATTATTTTTTTACTCTCCCTTTTCAGCCCTTTTTTTTTGTTTTTGATATTTAGATATTGGGCCAAAGGGATTTATTTTAGGTTAGGGCTTTGGACTTAAATTTTATTTTGATTTTATTTTATCACTCTCTTTTCCTTGTTTTTTTGTTTTGTTTTTAATAATACTTTTTTTTTTAATGATTGGGATTTTATCTTTTTCTTTTTTTTTGTTTCATTTTTTATTTATTTATTTTTTAATGGACTTTTGACAACTAAATTCAAAATTCGGACCAAATCGTTTTAGTTGATGGGCTTGGGGCAACTAAATTCAAAATTTGGGCCAAATATAAACAGATTTGTTTTACTTATTTATTTTCTAAAGCTTTGTTTTTTTTTTAATTAATTTTTTTTGGTAATCTTTGTCTTCTTTCTTTTCTTCTCTTTTATTTTATTTTTTCTAATTTAATTTTTTTGTTATTGTTTTCATATTTTTTCCTTTTTTTTTAATTTGGGTTTTAGGGTTCTTCTTTTTTTTGTTTGTCTGGACAAAATACGGTGTTCACATGTATATATGAGATTTGAGACCATTTGTGGTCTATGGTGCAAAATTACCTTTGTGGTGCATGTACGAGATTGTGTATGAATGCAATCTAGGGAGTGACTTAGAGTTGTATGAGATTCTAGCCCATTTCAAAATTTTTTTTATGCCTCATTTAAGCTTTGGGATGTGCCCAATTCAACCTAGGAAGTGCTAGAGGTGAATTGGTATCATTTTGACTCATTTAGAGACCAAAAAGTTTCACTTTTGTGAGCTAAACTCCAAACTAACCAAATGAGTGATTTTGGGGTTGAAAATTTACATGCACATAGGTTTCATCTAGAGATTTATTTTAGTCAAAGAATCACCTCATTTGGAGTTCTAGAGAATTTATTATGATTTTTCAAAATTCATATCAGAAATTCAGATTGGTCTGTGCACTATTCATATGGTCAATTTAGGTTTCTATATCATCTATGAGTCAAAAGTGATCCAATGAGTGTGAGATTTTATAGCCATAAAGTAGACATTTCTAGTGATCTTTAACAACTAGAAGCACCTCAATTTGAGGTCTGTAGAGAGAGAAATGTTTTTTTGAAATTCTGTGTCAGTACTAATAGCACTATTAGTACTGACACAGAATTTCATTATAATTTAGTTCCTAAACAAGCTTAACTGGTCAAAAATTATATTTTCTATAAATTTAACATCCATATCTTTGTATAATGGTATGGTTTGCTAGGTTTTGATTTTTCTAAAATTAGTTATAAATTTTTAAAGTTCATATCAGTAACCTATGATAGCAAACCAAGGCAGTTGGACCTTTGGTATTTTTCCATTATCAATCATGGTCCAGTTTATGTTTTCATGACTTAGAATTATTTTTATACTATAGTGGACATTCGATCTTTCTAGAAAGCTATCATTTACTTGATTTCTATTTTTTTAGATTTAATTATGTATTTTCAAAGTTGATGATAGAAACTAAAAGCTGAAACCTGTGGCAAAAATTATGATATGTTCCAAACCTTTAAACCCGAGTTTCTTGACCTAAATGGCTATCAATCTGATATGTTTTAATATGTTATGGTTTAAGATGAGTTAAGGATCTATTTATAGGCTTTGGAAGTGATTTAATGCTGAGCTAGAGGTTCTTGGTAGTGTGCTTCCTATTGTTATGTGTTGTATGTGCAAGTAAACTGTATGAAAAGTTCAAGTAGTGTGAAATAAACCTCAAGAACTTATGGAATGATATTCTTGCTTTGAATGGATGTTGTATAGATATTATATGGATAAAAATGATTAAACTAAAGTGAGATTGAACCGTGTGGATTTGTTTATGTGATTTTGGTTCATATGCTACGCTTTGTGTGCAAGTATGGGTGTTTATTGCTTGAATGCTATGATATGAGTTTCTTGGGGTTAAGATATGACAAAAGGAGTTGAAATGAGCCTAAAACAGAAAAGCCAAGAATGAAGAACAAAATTGGCACTTTGAAAAGCTTTTTAAGGATTCCTAGCTATATATAGGTGGCGCCCCACTTCTTCCTCATTTTTAGCCGACCTAGTTTTTGCCTAAAACTAGGGAGAAGTTCTACAAAGAAGGGTGCATAAGAGGAAGCTTTAAGGGAGGAGAAAAACCTAGGAAAAGATATAGAAAATTATGGAATTTCTTGCTCCTTCCTTCATTAAACTTGTTCTCCTCTTTCTCTTCTTTCTTTCCATGGTTTTGGTGCATGATTTGGATATGTTTTGAGCCATGTTCAGAGGTAAGAAGTTTGAAATTTTAAGAAGGAGTAAAGGAGAAAGCTTTTGAAAAAGCTAAAGAATCAAGGTATTTCTATGGCTTTCCTTGCTTCTTTCTTCTTGTTCCTTCATAGCTAGTTTTGACCACTTAGAGGACACATAAGAGGGTGCAAAATCTGACGTAAGCTGAACATGAAACCTAGGTTTTTAACGGTGAGAAGCAAGAATATGCAAAGAAATTCCAAAAAGGAGTATTGGAAAACAAGTTTCTAAAACCTTGGGTTTTCTTTATGCCATGGTATGTATGAAGCTTTCTAGTGGTATTTCTAATTGTCTAAGAGCATATATAGTTTCTTGAGATGCCTATAAAGCCTTACATATGCCATTTCCTTCAAGAAAACAAACCTAGCTCCATGGGTCCAAAAAGCCTCCATAGTCTCGGCCTAGACAAGAAGAAACAATTAGGGAGAGTTTTAAATTTTTATAAGGGTAGAAAGGGACTAAATATGATAGGAGAACATCAGAATAAGGTTTAAAAAAAATTTAGAGACCTTAGTTTGTGTGATGGAAGTAGAGGCTCCATAATAAGGTTTAAAGAAGCAACTTAGGTCTAGGCTCTTAGGAATCAACTTGTGATGACTCCAATAGGCTTAAATGGAGTTAAGAGACCTAGATAGAAGGAGAAAAGGGAGCCAAGATATTAAATTCTAACACTTGCTTCATTAGGTCTTATAGGAAGCCATTATGTAACCATAGAACAAAGTGAGCTTTGATAGAGAGTGTGTGATGCTAGAGCTTGTTTACATGATATAATTGTGCCCTATTTAATGTGTTTAGGTTAAGAGAATCAACCTCCATCTCATTGCAAGTGTGTGGCTAAAAAGGGGGAGGAATATTCAAGGAAAAAGTGTTGAGTAGTCTTGAGCTTTGCCTAGGAGTGCAAAGGTTTAAGTGTGGGGGAATTTGATAAGCATGAATTTTATATCTTCCATTCCTCCTAACTTAGTCATTTTAATGATCAAATATGACTTTAAGGGTTTAATTAGATACAATTTGATTTTATTAGCCATTTATGCACGTTATGAATTAATTCACAAAATTATTGAGTTTTAATGCATGAATTTCTTCTAAATAATTTTGTGGATAATTTTACTCAATAATTTTCGTTCTTTTGTGCAGATTTTTGTCGGGCAATTGGAGCTTTGAAGGAGAATTTGTTTTGAAGAAGAGGAAGGAGAGCCACAAACTAAAAGGGTTGCAGCCACATAAAGAAGAAGCAAGAAAGTTTTGAGCTTGAGTGTGGAAAAGGAATGCCATAAGTTCACAAGGGTAAAACTGTAAATGGAAAAAATGTGAGAAAAAGTTGGAGCTCAAGAGGAGGAAGCACACACTTAAGTTGAGTTATTGTGAAAAAGAAAGTAGCGTGCAGTAAAACATGAAGGAGGAGTTATGCATACACAGTAGCTAACATGGAAATAAGAAACATGGACCTAGAGTTTTATGTGGAATGAAAGCTAAGTTGAATGAAGATGTAGCAGAAATAGAGGAGAAGAAAATGAAGCAACACAAAGCAAGAATGAAGAGAAGAAACATGTGAGAAGTTATGTGATTCATGAAGGGAAACAAAGCCATGCATGCAGAGGCATGCAGCTCGAGCAAAGAAACTACGTGGAACTGAGGTCGAGAATGGAGTGGATGAATCAAAAAGAAGAAGTGATCATGAGCTGCAATAGAAACATGAGTAAAACACGAAGCATGAGCTGGACGTGTGAGATAACATAAAGAAAACTCATGGCAAGGAAAGAATGTGAGAGAAGCTGTGGGTTCTGGTTGGGAAAGAGGCTACGGTTTTGAAGAAGTAATGAAGGCAAAAAATGACGAGGGACTTGAGAAAATCTAGGCAAAGAAGGAGAAGAAACACCCGGGGCAACAACACAAAATAAGAGAAACGAAAAGCACGTGGAAATGATCTCACGCATGAACAAAGCTATGTGGAGAGTAGAAGAAGGAGCATGAGCTAGGAGCTAACAGTGAGAAAAATGGTGTGAAGAAAGAGCTAGGAATTGAACACAAAAGAAGGGCTGGACAACAACGTGAGATTTACATGGAAGATGATTATTTCATTCAAAATAGGGCCCACCTTATATACACATGAAGGGAACGTGACACATGAAAGTAAGAGGGCTAAGCATGTGAAAATTAAAGCAAGCCATGTGAGAGGAGCATCCAAAACATACCATTCCATCGTGAGATTGATCATCACGTCATTCACATCGTCACACTCAATTCGCACGCCGCTTCGGGCAATTGGCACAAGGTTAGCACGTGAAAGTGAGCATGAGAGGGGCACATGACTTCTTAAAACACGCTGGACACACCTTCGAGAGGGAGAGACGCTACAATCCAGATTCACTTACGCCCTTCCTTCGTCCACTCCATCCAGTAACCATGCCGTAGCCATTTTCATCATCCATTTCTTCCATTTTCGTTCCACCTCCATGAGAGCTTAATTAAAGACCATGATTAGCTTGGAAGACAACCTTGGCTGAAGCTTGAATCCATTGATTAGAAAGGGGATTTTGGTTAACATACCATTCCATCGTGAGATTGATCATCACGTCATCCACATCGTCACACTCTATTTGCACGCTGTTTTGGGCAATTGGCACAAGGTTAGCATGTGAAAGTGAGCATGAGAGGGGCACATGACTTCTTAAAACACGCTGGACAAACCTTCGAGAGGGAGAGACACTATAATCCAGATTCACTTACGCCCTTCCTTTGTCCACTCCATCCAGTAACCACGCCGTAGCCATTTTCATCATCCATTTCTTCCATTTTCCTTCCACCTCCATGGGAGCTTAATTGAAGATTATGATTAGCTTGGAAGACAACCTTGGCCAAAGCTTGAATCCATTTATTAGAAAGGGAATTTTGGCTAAGATTCTCATCTCTTTCTACACTTTTCTCTTTCTTGTATTTTCTTGGTTAAGAATGTATTAGATTGAAGATTTGTGTTGTTTATAATTAGTGGCTGGTTAGACATTAATTAGGAGATTGTTTTTATTGATTAATTGATTGAATCAAGTTCTAAATTTTTCATTTTCCTTTAATTTCTCATGTATGCCACGAAGGTGTTTGATGAAATGCATGAGCGAGATTATGTGCCTAATAGTCTAGTTGTGGATTCCTTGGTGTTTAGTTGGTTAATTAAACATCTTTGGATGATGATTCAGAGGCTAATTAATTATTTAGTCAATCAATTTGAGTGTTCAAAAATCTTAATCACAAGAATTAGTAAGTTAATGGGAGTCAAGGTCTCAATTATCATCAAATTGCTAATCTCTTAAATCTTGAATGGTAATTCAAGATCATTTGCCAATAAACACAATTAGGGACTCTTAGGCTAGAGTTAATCACAATTGGATTAGGATAAGGATAGTGGATACCAAGGGACAAATGCAAAGCTTGTCACAAGACCATCTTTCACCCACAATTCATATAATTAGGTGGCAATTAGGAATTTTATTTCAATTTCATTTTATTTAGTTTAATTCAATCAAAAACCCTCCAAATTAGATAGCTTTTAGGAGCTATAGCATTTCGAAAATCTAATTGAACATTGAACTCCAATTCCAAGGGAGATGACCTAGATTGTGCCACTAGCTATATATTTAGTTCAACTTAGTTTTATTTTGAGGGTTGCACAATGAGCCTCTCAAAATTTGATAAGCATGAATTTTATATCTTCCATTCCTCCTAACTTAGTCATTTTAATGTAGTCATTTTAATGATCAAATATGGCTTTAAGGGTTTAATTAGATATAATTTGATTTTATTAGCCATTTATGCACTTTATGAATTAATTCACAAAATTATTGAGTTTTAATGCATTAATTTCTTTTAAATAATTTTGTAGATAATTTTACTCAATAATTTTTGTTCTTTTATGCAGATTTTTGTTGGGCAATTGGAGCTTTGAACGAGAATTTGTTTTGAAGAAGAGGAAGGAGAGCCACAAACTAAAAAGGTTGCAGCCATATAAAGAAGAAGCAAGAAAGTTTTGAGCTTGAGTGTTGAGAAGGAATGCCACGAGTTCACAAGGGTAGAACTGCACATGGAAAAAATGTGAGAAAAAGTTGGAGCTCGAAAGGAGGAAGCACACGCCTGAGTTGAGTTGTTATGAAGAAGAGAGCAGCATGCAATAAAACATGAAGGAGGAGTCATACATACACAATAGCTAATGTGGAAATAAGAAACATGGAGCTAGAGTTCTATGTGGAATGAGAGCTAAGTTGAATGAAGATGTAGCAGAAATAGAGGAGAAGAAAATGAAGTAACACAAGGCAAGAATGAAGAGAAGAAACATGTGAGAAGCTACATGATTCATGAAGGGAAACAAAGCCATACATGCACAGGCATGCAGCTCGAGCAAAGAAACTATGTGGAAGTGAGGTCGAGAATGGAGTGGATGAATAAAAAAGAAGAAGTGATCACGAGCTGCAACAGAAACATGAGTAAAACATGAAGCATGAGCTGGACGTGTGAGACAATGTGAAGAAAACTCATGGCAAGGAAAGAATGTGAGAGAAGTTGTGGGTTTTGGTTAGGAAAGAGGCTACGATTTTAAGGAAGTAATGAAGGCAGAAAATGATTAGGGACTTGAGAAAATATGGGCAAAGAAGGAGAAGAAACACCTGGGGCAATAGCATAAAATAGGGGAAATGTAAAGGACACGAAAATGATCTCATGCATGAAAAAAAGCTATGTGAAAAGCAGAAGAAGAAGCATGAGCTAGGAGCTAACAGTGAGAAAAATGACGTGAAGAGCTGGGAATTGAACACAAAAGAAGCTTGCATGGAAGGGCTGGACAATAACATGAGATTTATGTGGAAGATGATTATTTTATTCAAAATGGGGCCCACCTTATATACACATGAAGGGAGCGTGACACATGAAAGTAAGAGGGCTAAGCATGTGAAAATTAAAGCAAGCCACGTGAGAGGAGCATCCAAGACATACCATTCCATCGTGAGATTGATCATCACATCATGCACATCGTCACACTCCATTCGCACGCTACTTCGAGTAATTGGAACAACGTTAGCACGTGAAAATGGGCATGAGAGGGGTACATGACTTCTTAAAACACGCTAGACACACCTTTGTGAGGGTTATGCCCTTCCTTCATCCACTCCATCCAGTAACCACACCGTAGCCATTTTCATCATCCATTTCTTCCATTTTCCTTCCACCTCCATGAGAGCTTAATTGAAGATTATGATTAGCTTGAAAGACAACCTTGGCTGAAGCTTGAATCCATTAATTAGATTTGGCTAAGATTCACATCTCTTTCTACACTTTTCTCTTTCTTGTATTTTCTTGGTTAAGAATGTATTAGATTGAAGATTTGTGTTATTTATAATTAGTGGCTAGTTAGACATTAATTAGGAGATTATTTTTATTGATTAATTGATTGAATCAAGTTCTGAATTTTTCATTTTCCTTTAATTTCCCATGTATGCCACGAAGGTGTTCGATGAACTGCATGAGCGAGATTATGTGCCTAATTGTCTAGTTGTGGATTCCTTGGTATTTAGTTAGTTAATTAAACATCTTTGGATGATGATTCAAAGGCTAATTAGTAGTTAATCAATCAATTTAAGTGTTCAAAGATCTTCATCACAAGAATTAGTAAGTTAATGGGAATTGAGGTCTAAATTAACATCAAATTGCTAGTATCTTGAATCTTGAATGGTAATTCAAGATCGTTTGCCAATGAACACAATTAGAGAATCTTAGGTTAGAGTTAATCAAAATTGGATTAGGATAAGGATAGTGGATATCAAGGGACAAATCTATAGCTAGTCACAAGACTATCCTCCACCCACAATTCATGTAATTATGTAGTAATTAGAAATTTTAATTCAATTTGATTTTATTTAGTTTAATTCAAAAACCTCTCAAATTAGATAGCTTTTAGGACCTTTAACATTTAAAAAATCCAATTGAATATTGAACTCCAATTCCAAGGGAGTTGACTTAGGTTGTGCCCCTAACTACATATTTAGTTCAACCTAGTTTGATTTTGAGGGTTGTGCGACGAGCCTATCAAAATTTGGCGCCGTTGCCGGGGATTTGGAATTTTAATTGTTTGAGAAAGTTTTCTAAGTGTTTTTGTTCTATTTTGGTTTTATTTTAGCCTAGTTTTTGTACTATTTTGAACTTGGAATTGGATCATTTCAGTGTTGCAGATTAATTTGTCGGGTTGTTGGAATTTTTTGTTTGAAGTGCCTAGAAAATTCTCAAACTTTGTTTTCCAAGGTTTTTGGGTGTTTTAAGTAAAAGTAATAGAAAAACTATTAGGTGCATCATTTTTTGGCCAAATTCCAACGTTTAAGGCACTTTTTCTAATTTTTTATTATTTTCTCAAATTTTTTTTAGGAATTTTTCAATTTTTCTGGATTTAATTTTTTTTATTTTTTGTGAGTTTGTTTTGTGTCATTAGCCCCTGTTTTAGAGTTTTTTTGATTGTTAAGAACTTCTTATCTTCATTTGAATTTTATTTTCTTGATTTAGAATTAATTTTAGTTATAATTTGTTAGTGATTTTACTTGTACTGAAAGTTATTGAACTTCTCATTTTATTTGCTTAAAAAATGGATCCTTATTATTCTAATCAAGGTGTCTATGATTCTTATGCAAATGAGGAGATTTCTAGGCAATTAGATGATCTTCAAACAATGGTTCAAGGTCTTCTTGAATGACAAAGACAAGAGCAACAAGCCCAACAATATCAATAAGTCCAACAACCATACTACCAACCACACCATCATTCCTTTGAAGTTCACCCCAGTTACCCTGAATCTTATCACCACTATCCATATGAAATATGCCCCAACTACCACCATCATTATGAACCATACCATAACTTCCATATGCAAGAGCCAGAATATCATGTTTACAATTATCATGAGGGAAGCATGCAACAAGAGCCCCAGAGGGAACCGAGTTCGGAAGAGAGGATGATGCAGCTAATGGAGGCCTATAATCTTCAAACCCAATAATTGCAACGATTGCAACTCTAAAACCAACAAATGATGGATAACATTATGAAGGATTTAGGATTTCAAATGAATCAATCGACTTCAAGTGCTACTGAATTAACTAAAGAGCAAATTAGAAGGGAATGTATAGAGGAGGATGAATCCTATTCACTGGGTATTATCCTTCCATCTTCTAATACTTTGCAATTTGTTGGAACTGAATCTAGTTTGCTTGATAGCACTGTGACTACTGATGCATATAATGTTGTTGATTCTGAATTGCATGATGATGTTGTTGATGAAGAAATTATTGTTGAATATCCTGATTTGGTTGATTGTGGTAATGCATTGAGCAAAACTGATACTTCTTATAATATTCATAAACCCTTGTGTACTGATGCACTTGGTATGTCTACACCTAGCTATGACCATAGTGATGAATTCATGTGTGAACCAATTGATGAATCTATTGAGTCTAGGGTAGTAGATAAGTATGAGAGTGACTTGGAATGTGATGATTATTCTATTCCTAGTCTAGAATTAGTTAATAAGTCTATTAATGATGCATCTTCTGAGTTTAGGGATAGCATACCATCTGGACCATGTGACATAGTCGATTTGAATAGCTCTGTTGATTGTTTGTGTGCTAGATCTACTGTATATGATAGATGCTCTCAGATTAATTCTTTCATTAAGACTAGTGAGTTCCTCACATATACTGATCAATGTGATTCCTCACTAGCCTGTGATGGTAAGACTGCTGAAATAATAGATGTAGCATGTGATAAGGATATAGATAGTGAAATTGTTGAGCAGCTTGTTGTTAATAAATCAGATCCTACTTTTAAATGCTTATGTGATGATATGCATACATGTCCTATATGTGCTGAGATAAATGAGTTTCTGAAGTTTGATAAGTCTGCTGAATCCATGGAATCCTTTGCTTGCACTGAAATTATTGATAAGACTGATTCTTCTGATCATACTAGTATTGATGATAGTATGTATAGTGATAGTACTGATATTGAACATCTTGTTGATTCTTATGCTGTTATTGATACTAGTGAGAGACTGGATTTTGTTATTGATCATTGTTTAGAATCTTATGAGCCTACTAATATCTCTTTGGTCAGGGAAGATATTGTTTCTCTTGTTGAGAGTCTAGAACAGATTCCTGAAATTGGTGAAGTAGTTCCCAACAAGCCATAGACTCTCCTAACAGAGAAAAAGCAACTGCTAGATACCTTGGAGGACTTGAACTCAAAAGGCTGTGAGAAGTTGCAATTTAATTTTCCTGTTGATGCAATGACTCTTATTGATGGGAGTTTAATAGATTTCATTGGTTTTGATAGATTTCTAGAAAGTTCAAAGTTTCAATTTGATTTTAAATTTTCTTTCGTTGCTTGTAAATATCCTGGATTTGATTTTTATTCTTTTCTTGGTCCTGAATTTGCTGAAAATGACTTTCCTAAACTACTGATGGTTGAGAAAGTCCATGAGTCATCACTGCATGATCAATCAAAATGTTTTAAAGTAGTTAGACTCAAATTTGTTCAGTTAAGAAGGAATAAAGTCGTTTTAATTTTAGTTTTTGATACTTATGATTAGTTAGTCTTTAATAAAGTTCTTTTTAGTTTAGGATTTTGCATGCATGAAAATGATGAGGCATTTATTTCTTTCATAGCTTGTGAGCCAAAAAGCTAACCTATATACATTTTATCCATTGTTTAGCCACTTTGAACCTTGATTTTCTTTTCTTGTTTAACTATAGCCGTTAAAAATGTTTTCCACCTTGTTTTAAGATACCTTTTGGATTTTAAGGAGCATTACTTCAAATTAGGATGATGAATGTATATCTTACATCAAGTTAGGCCATTGTTATTCAAAGTTGAGGAAATTTTCTTGAAAAAAAAATTGCAAAAGAAAAGAAAAGATGGAAAAACAAAGGAAAAGCAATTGAAAATCAAAAGAAAGAAGTCTTTTGACTTGAATTCGTAGTTTCCTATTATTTGTTGGAAAAAAGGCCTTGAATGAATATGCTTCCCTATCCTAAGTTTCCATTGATTGCTCTTGAGGTTCTAAGGTATCCATTTGTTTGTTTTCCCTTTGTTCTTGTTATCCATTTATTTCATTCCCTAGCCCCATTACAACCCTGAATAAAGTCTTAATTGATTTGTGTATTGCATTTAGCATGGGTGGTGGAGCTTTAGAAGCTTGACAAGCCTATAGTAGTGAACCTTAATAGGTGGAACTTCAGTGATTCACATTACCTAAATACTGGAGAGTTGAAAGTAAACACAAACCTACGTGAGAGGCTATGCATTTCAATTCATTCTTTTCAAATGAAATTGCCATGGAGCTTAATTCTTGATGCAAGTGAAGTTATCTTTGATTGTTGAAGTGTTGAAGAGTTGTGATTAGTCTTTAGCTTGTGATTTTCATACTTTCTTTTGCATTTTCATTATCCACTTGTTTTCCATTAGTCTTTTCTTGAAGTCTTGAGCTTTGCCCAAGAGTGCAAAGGTTTAAGTGTGGGGGAATTTGATAAGCATGAATTTTATATCTTCCATTCCTCCTAACTTAGTCATTTTAATGATCAAATATGGCTTTAAGGGTTTAATTAGATACAATTTGATTTTATTAGCCATTTATGCACTTTATGAATTAATTCACAAAATTATTGAGTTTTAATGCATGAATTTCTTTTAAATAATTTTGTGGAAAATTTTACTCAATAATTTTCGTTCTTTTATGCAGATTTTTGTTAGGCAATTAGAGCTTTGAAAGAGAATTTGTTTTGAATAAGAGGAAGGAGAGCCACAAACTAAAAGGGTTGCAGCCACACAAAGAAGAAGCAAGAAAGTTTTAAGCTTGAGTGTGGAGAAGGAATGCCACGAGTTCACAAGGGTAGAACTACACATGGAAAAAATGTGAGAAAAAGATGGAGCTCAAGAGGAGGAAGCACATGCCTAAGTTAAGTTATTGTGAAGAAGAAAGCAGCGTGCAGTAAAACATGAAGGAGGAGTCATGCATACACAGTAGCTAACGTGGAAATAAGAAACATAGAGCTAGAGTTCTATGTGGAATGAGAGCCAAGTTGAATGAAGATGCAGTAGAAATAGAGGAGAAGAAAACGAACCAACACAAAGCAAGAATGAAGAGAAGAAACATGTGAGAAGCTACGTGATTCATGAAGGGAAACAAAGCCATACATGTAGAGGCATGCAGCTCGAGTAAAAAAACTACATGGAAGTAAGGTCGAGAATCGAGTGGATGAATCAAAAAGAAGAAGTGATCATGAGCTGCAGCAGGAACATGAGTAAAACACGAAGCATGAGCTGGACATGTGAGCCAACGTGAAGAAAACTCATGGCAAGGAAAGAATGCAAGAGAAGCTGTGGGTTTTGGTTGGGAAAGAGGCTATGATTTTGAAGAAGTAATAAAGGCAGAAAATGATGAGGGACTTGAGAAAATCTGGGCAAAGAAGGAGAAGAAACACCTAGGGCAATAGCACAATATAGGAGAAACAAAAAGTACGTGGAAATGATCTCACGCATGAAAAAAGCTATGTGGAGAGCAGAAGAAAAAGCATGAGCTAAGAGCTAACAGTGAGAAAAATGACGTGAAGAAAGAGCTGGGAGTTGAACACAAAAGAAGCTTGCATGGAAGGGATGGACAGCAACGTGAGATTTACGTGGAAGATGATTATTTCATTCAAAATAGGGCCCACCTTATATACACATGAAGGGAGCATGACAAATGAAAGTAAGAGGGCTGAGCAGGTGAAAATTAAAGCAAGCCATGTGAGAAGAGCATCCAAGACATACCATTCCATCGTGAGATTGATCATCACATCATTCACATCATCACACTTCATTCGCACATTGCTTCGGGCAATTGGCACAAGGTTAGCATGTGAAAGTGAGCATGAGAGGGGCACATGACTTCTTAAAACATGCTGGACACACCTTCGAGAGGGAGAGACGCTACAATCCAAATTCACTTACTCCCTTCCTTCATCCACTCTATCCAGTAATTACGTCTTAGCCATTTTCATTATCCATTTCTTCCATTTTCCTTCCACCTACATGAAAGCTTAATTGAAGATTGTGATTAGCTTGGAAGACAACCTTGGCTGAAGCTTGAATCCATTTGTTAGAAAGAGAATTTTGGCTAAGATTCTCATCTCTTTCTACACTTTTCTCTTTGTTGTATTTTCTTGGTTAAGAATGTATTAAATTAAATATTTGTGTTATTTATAATTAGTGGCTGGTTAGACATTAATTAGGAGATTATTTTTGTTGATTAATTAATTGAATCAAGCTCTGAATTTTTCATTTTCCTTAAATTTTCCATGTATGCCACAAAGGTGTTTGATGAAATGCATGAGCAAGATTATGTGCCTAATTGTTTAGTTATGGATTCCTTGGTGTTTAGTTAGTTAATTAAACATCTTTGGATGATGATTCAGAGGCTAATTAATTAATTAATTAATCAATTTGAGTGTTCAAAGATCTTAATCACAAGAATTAGTAATTTAATGGGAGTTGAGGTCTCAATTAACATCAAATTACTAGTCTCTTGAATCTTGAATGGTAATTCAAGATCATTTGCCAATGAACATAATTAGGGACTCTTAGACCAGAGTTAATCACAATTGGATTAGGATAAAGATAGTGGATACCAAGGGACAAATCCAAAGCTAGTCACAAGACCATCCTTCACCCACAATTCATATAATTCAGTAGCAATTAGGAATTTTAATTTATTTTCATTTTATTTAGTTTAATTCAATAAAAAATCCCCCAAATTAGATAGCTTTTAGAACCTTTAACATTTAAAAAACCCAATTAAACATTGAACTCCAATTCTAAGGGAGATGACCTAGGTTGTACCACTAGCTACATATTTAGTTCAACCTAGTTTTATTTTGAGGGTTGCGCGACGAGCCTTTCAAAATTTGGCACCAAATTTTGTGAGGCTCGTCACGTAACCCTCAAAATAAAACTAGGTTGATAAGATATGCAGTTAGTGGCACAACCTAGGTCATTTCCCTTGGAAATGAAGTTTAATGCCTAATTGGCTTTTTTAAATGTTAAAGATCCAAAAAAATTTCTAAACTAAGGGGGGTTTTGATCTAATTAAAGTAAGTAAAATCAAATTGAATTAAAATTCCTAATTACTACCTAATTTTATGAATTGTGGGTGGAGAATGGTTTTGTGACTAGCTTTGAAATCATCTCTTGGTATCGACTATCCTTATCATAATCCAATTATGATTAATTCTAGTCTAAAAGTCCCTAATTGTATCCACAGCAAATGTATCTTGAGTTACCATGCAAGAATCAAGAGATTAACAAAGTAATGTTGCATTGAAACCTTAATCCGCATTAAATCATTAACTCTTATCTTTAAGATCAATGAACACCCAATTTGATTAATTAACTGATTAATTAGCTTTTGATTCATCATCCAAAGATGTTTAATTAACTAACTAAACACCAAAGAATTCTCAAATCAAGCAATCAAGCACATAATCTCACTAATGCATTTCATTGAACACCTTCGTGGCACACATGGGAAATTAGAGAATAATGAAAAATCATATTCCAATCTAATCAAGTAATCAACAAAAAGGCTTCCTAATCAGTGTCTAACTAGCCACTAATTACAATTACAGAAATTCTTTATCAAATACAACTTAACCAAGACAATATATGAAAGAGAAAAAGTGTAGGAAAATAGAAATCCTTAGCCAAAAATTCTGCTTCTAATACTTGGATTCAAGCTTCAACTCAAGAGCTTTCCTCCTAGCTAACCACAAGGAAGAATTAAAGCTTCATTGAATGGAGATGGAGTGAAAATGGAGGAGATGGCGTGGAGATGATGGACGCTGGATGGAGAAAATGGACGAAGGGATCGTGTGAATCTAGATTGTAGCGTTTCTCCTTCTCGAAGGTGTGTCCAGCGTGTTTTAAGAAGTCATGTGCCCTTCTCATGCTCACTTTCACATGCTAACCTTGTGCCAATTGCTCAAAGTGGCATGCAAATGGAGTGTGACGATGTAAATGACGTGATGATCAATCTCACGATGGAATGGTATGTCTTGGATGCTCCTCTCACATGGCTTGCTTTAATTTTCACATGCTCAGCCTTCTTACTTTCATGTGTCATGCTCCCTTTATGTGTATATAAGGTGGGCCCATTTTGAATAAAATAATCATCTTCCACGTAAATCTCACGTTGCTATCCAGCCCTTCCATGTAAGCTTCTTTTGTGTTCAATCCCCAATTCTTTCTTCACATCATTTTTCTCACTATTAGCTCTTAGCTCATGCTTCTTCTTCTATTCTCCACATAGCTTTTTTCATGTATGATATCATTTCCACGTGCTTTTCATTTCTCCTATTTTATACTGTTGCCCCGGGTGTTTCTTCTCTTTCTTTGCCTAGATTTTCTTAAGTCCTTCGTCATTTTCTGCCTTAATTACTTCTTCAAAACTGTAGCCTCTTTCCCAACCAGAACCCATAGCTTCTCTCGCATTCTTTCCTTGCCACGAGTTTTCTTCACGTTGTCTCACACATCTAGCTCATGCTTCGTGTTTTACTTATGTTTCTGCTGTAGCTCGTGATCGCTTCTTCTTTTTGATTCATCCTCTCCATTCTCGACCTCACTTCCATGTAGTTTCTTTACTCGAGCTACATGCCTTTGCATGTATGCCTTTGTTTCCCTTCACGAATCACGTAGCTTCTCACATGTTTCTTCTCTCTATTCTTGCTTTGTGTTGCTTTGTTTTCGTCTTCTCTATTTTTGCTACATCTTCATTCAACTTAGCTCTCATTCCACGTAGAACTCTAGCTCCATGTTTCTTATTTCCACATTAGCTACTATGTGTGCATGACTCTTCTTTCATGTTTTACTGTACGCTGCTTTCTTCTTCACAACAACTCAACTCAGGCATGTGCTTCCTCCTCTCGAGCTCCAGCTTTTTCTCACATTTTTTCCATGTGCTGTTCTACCCTTATGAACTCGTGGCATTCCTTCTCCACACTCAAGCTCAAAACTTTCTTGCTTTTTCTTTATGTGGCTGCAACCCTTTTAGTTTGTGGCTTTCCTTTCTCTTCTTCAAAAAAAATTCTCCTTCAAAGCTCCAATTGCCCAACAAAAATCTGCACAAAAGAATGAAAATTATTGAGTAAAATTATCCACAAAATTATTTAAAAGAAATTCATGCATTAAAACTCAATAATTTTGTGAATTAATTCATAAAGTGCATAAATGGCTAATAAAATCAAATTGTATCAAATCAAACCCTTAAAGCCATATTTGATCATTAAAATGACTAAGTTAGGAGGAATGGAAGATATAATATTCATGCTTATCACCCATTTCATGGGATTAAACATTTTAGGTAAAGGTTTTTCAGGTAAAGATAAGGGCAAGTAAGTGGATGAACATCCATGAGCTAAGCCCTAGTGTGGGGAGCTACATTTGGTTTGAGTGGAATAGAGTAGATGTTAATTCTGTTAACCTTTGTATAGCATCATCATGTGCCTGTATTGCCAAGTGTAGGAGTTTGTATTTTGATAACATAGAATGTAATCATGAGAAATAGGCTTCATATGAGTTGTTGATGGATGTATGAGTTTATGACACTTATTATGGTTTGTAAACCTGTGTTTTAACTAACTATTTAAGTTATGAAAGCATGTGATATATGGATTGTAGATTTGAGTTAGCAATGCATGAATTGTCTGATGAAAATATGATTGAATGACCATTATGAGAAATTTATAAGTCTGCTGATATAAGAATAATGAATGAGTAGGAAAATTCACCTTTAAATGGGGATGGGTACTGATATAATGGCTAGGGCAAATCAGCTAGATAAATACTATTAGAATCTCATAATAAGTGGGAAAGTGGCCCTAGAGAGTCCCTAGATAGAGAGTAGAGAGTAGGAGACAAGATTTTAGGAGTTGTAGGATCATAAGGTATTTTGCTGCGGCCAAAATGGGCTTAGCCATAGCTAATAGAGGAGAATTTGACCAGGGGCAGTCTGGAGAGAAATTCGCCGCGGTGAAATGTAGAATTAGCCACGAAAAAATGTAAGAGGCTAAACTAGGAGTCATCCAGAGGGAAATTTACCGCGACAAAAGGTGGAACTGGCCGCAATGAACTTTTGTGAAATTATCCCAGCTGTTCCAAAGAGGAATTAGCCACAGCTAACAAGGGAATTGGCCACTGCCAATAGTGAGAGATGAGCGAGATAAGTTCCAGAAGGCTTCCTCGCCGCGGCGCCATATAGGTTAGCTGCAGCGAAGGTCCAACTCACCATGGTATGACGATGTAAAGGGTGAAGGCGAGAGTAATTGGCCGCGGTAAGAGTAATTTTGCCGCGATGAACGTCTTGAAACCCTTATATTAACTAGGAAATTTTAGTTTTTCATGTGGCAACCTCAAGGGGTGATTTAGAAACATTAGTAGAAGATTCCTGTGAGTTGGAATCAATGGGTAATAGAATCAAAGGCTTGTAAATGAATGTTTATTTCCCTGATGTATATAAGTGCTTGTAATTGCATAGTTGATGATTCTAATAATATTAAGGTTCAAATTTCCCCCCATTTTCACAACATAATTAGTCGTAATGCCTTATAACTCCAATCTATAATTGTTAATCACGTATTTAACCTTAATTACAATGATTAGAAATTAGGGTTGTCACACCTATACTCTTAACTTAGGATGCATATTTTAAATTGACTCTGCAAATGGCTTTAAAGAGAAGTAAATAGGAGGAATCTTTTAGGATATATGATATGACAAATTTTCCATCTCTTCAAGCCCAATACTAATTCCTCATAAATAAATAACTTAAATCATTATATTTTTGCAAAATTTTCTTTGAATCTTCCATAACCGTATCAAATACATTAAGTAATTCCTTATAAGTAAATGGAGAGTCATTTATGTCCTTGATGCTTTCATCATCACCTTCACTTCCAACATCATTGGCCATTAAGCACATGATTTCATCCTCTAATAGCCCATGTTCTTCATTCAACAAAAGGCACAGGTTATTAGTGTTGTTATTTTCTCCTTCATCTTTAGTGAATTCTCTTAACAATTCATCATCACTCTAAGTTAAGTAAGCAACCATTGCTTTCTTTCATTTCTTGGTTATGATTTGTTTAAAGGAGGGAAGTCAGCTTTCACATGACTAGATTTCTTGCGTTTCTAGCAAGTTAGTGAATCTCTAGTTCCTTCTTGTTTAGAGAGGTTTTCTCTTCTTTTATTGTTGCTGCTTTGGTACCTTCTTTTATAAAAGTTATGTTGTTGTTAGACATCAGTGCCATGTCTCTATCTTTTGATGAGTCGCCAAATAGTTCAGCTTGCTTATCACAAATTTTAAAGTAAGCTTTTGATGCAATGCTTTGTGCTTTGTTTGATTCCTTAGTCTTCTTATTCAAATAGCTTCCTTCATAAGTAATAAAATTTCCTCTAAATTCATCAAAGAGCATTGTTTTAATCTTTCTACTCTTTAGAATTGTAGCTACCATGGATTTCTAGGATGGAGTGAGGGTTTTTAGCTTTTTTTTACCAAATCCCCATTACAATAGCATCTTCCAAAAGCATCAAGATCATTTATAATCTTTCTACATCTTCTAAACATTTCTTTAAAGCCTTGTTCATCATGAAAAATAACTTATACTTGCATACGAGAGTATTAATTCTAGTCTTCCTTACTTAAGTTAACCCATCATATGTGACTATTAGTTTTCTCCACATTTTCTTAGCTATACTACATCTAGATAATCTTTTAAAATCTTTAACATTGACTACATAGCAGATTTAATATTTTGCTTTGCTACTGACCTCAAATTTTGCATCATTTTTTTTTTCATTCATTCACTGACGGGTCTGTTACACAACCCTCAAAATAAAACTAATTGGAAAAAATATATAGCTAGTGGCACAACCTAAGTCATCTCTCTTGGAATTAGAATTCAATGTTTAATTGGGTTTTCTAAGTGTATAAAAGACTCTAAAAATTTCCTAACTAAGGGGATTTGGTTGCCTAAAACTATCTAAAATAAAACTGAAATAAAATTCCTAAATGCTACCTAATTGTATGAATTGTGAATGAATGATGGACTTGTGATTAGTTTTGGATTTGTCTCTTGGTATCCACTATCCTTATCCTAATCCAATTGTGATTAATTCTGGCTTAAGAGTCCCTATTTGTGTCCAATACAAATTATCTTGAGTTACCATGCAAGAATCAAGGGATTAACAATTTAATGTTGAATTGAAACTTAATCCCGCATCAAATCGCTAACTCTTGTCATTAGGATCAATGAACAACTGAATTGAGTGATTAATTGATTAATTAGCCTCTCAATTAACACCCTAGGATGTTTAATTAACCAATCAAACTCCAAGGAATCCTCAAATCAAACAATTAAGCACTCAACCTCTCACATGCAATTCATCAAATACCTTGATTGCACACTTGGAAAATGGTAGAAAAATGAAAATCCAGCACTTAATTCATGCAATTAATCATTCAAAATTCTCCTAATCAATGTCTAACCAGCCATCAATCATAAACTACATCAACCTCAACCATTTACAAGCTTGACCAAGCAAATAAAACAATTAAAATTGATATATAGAGAGAATAAAATAAAATGAACTCTTAGCCAAAAATCTGATTCTAATCCTTGGATTCAAGCTTCAACTCAAGAGCCTTCCTTCTAGTTAATCACAAGATGGATTAAAGCTTCATTGGAGAATGGATGGAGGTGAGAAAAATGGAGGAAAAATGGGGTGGAATGGCACGGAGTGGCTACGAGTGGACACTATTCTAGATGAAGGGGCATTGAATGGAATGACGGAGTGTGCGAATGGAGTGTGGATCATCTTATTCGATGATGTGTGGCTTAGATGGTTTGATGTCTAAACGAATGGTCTAGATGAGATAGTGAATGGATGCTACTGCCTAAGTGATTTTATAATTCACGTGCCCCTCTTTAGCTCATTGACATGCTTCATTTAGTCCTCATATGAGCTAACTTGGCCTCTCATAACCTGCAGCTACTCCTTGCTCGTGTGATTCTCTTTGTGCAGCTTCTTCAATTCAGCTTCATGCAAATCCATGTCACCTTCCACATTGTGTTTTTTTTTGCGTTGTTCTTCAGCTCATTTTCCCATCGTATTTTTTATGTTAATTTTTAGTTGCCCTTCTTCGCTTCTTTTCCTTGCGTTTTTATTGTGCCAGCTCCCAGCTCAGCATCTTCTTCTTGATGTTCTCCATGACTCGAGCTACCTCTATGTGTTCCCTGTTGAACCCATTGCTTCTTTAATCATTCCCCAGCCTATGGAACTCTCTTTTCTCCAGCCCATGTTCTACTCTTGCCATGTCTTTATTTCCTGTAGCTGCTTGCAAGACACGAGAGTTCTGTACCCTAGCCTCCTTCTTTTTCAGCTCATTGCTATTGCCTATTTATGGTTTTATGTGAGTTTGGAACCCAAGGGAACGTGCTGGTGTGTTCAAGTATGACGGGCTGTGAGTGGATAAGCTGGAAGTATGCATGTATATGCTTGAAGCTTCAAATGGTGGTGCCAATGTGGGTGAACGATCTCGTGTTAGTGTGTGCATGTGGTTGAAATATGTTAACGTGGCCTGCTTTGTGCATTTTGAAGTTGCTAGTAAGTGCATGCTACGTGTTGGTGAGTGATGTGGAGGGCTAACTCGTGTGAGTGAATAGTGTTAGCTGTGTGGGTGTAAGTGAATGAATAAGCCACGTGGATGTGTGTTATTAGGTGTCACGTGCTCTTTTAAATGTGTGAATCATATGCGCATTTCTCTTGACTAATTTCCCTAAGTAAAAAGAAATTAAGAAAACAAATAAAAAATAAAAATCAAAGGCCAAAATAAAATAAAATAAAATAAAACAAGATAAAACAAAATAAAATGAATATCTAAGAAAATGAAATAAAATAAAGTAAAATAAAATCATTAAAAATCCTAATTTGTTCAACAAAATTTTAAAAGATGAAATTATTTTCTAAACTAAGTAATATTCAATTTAAAGGTTTAAATATCATCAATTCACGAATAAAAAGTCCCAAATTAATAGGTAAAAATGCAGAGAAAATTTGAGTTATCAAATTCCCCCACACTTAAATCTTTGCACTTCTGGGCAAAACTCAAAATCCAAGATGAAAGAATGAATTGATACACCTGGCTAGTAGAATGGCAAGTAGAAAATGAAAATGGAAAAGAAAGTGTAAAAATCACAAGCTGGAGACTCACAACTTTCATCACTTCAACAATCCAAACTAACTTCACTTGCATCAAGAATTAAGCTTCATGGCAATTTCATTTGAAAAGAATGAATCAAAATGCATAGCCTCTCACATAGGTTAGTGTTTAATCTCAACCTTCCAGTGTTTAAGGGAATGTGTATCACTCAAACTTCACCTATCAAAGTTCACTACCATAGACTTGTCAAGCTTCTAAATCTCCACCACCTATGCCAAATGCAATACATGAATCAAGAGGACTTTATTTATGGTTGTAGTAGGGCTAAGGAATGAAATGAATGGATGCACAAGAAAAGAAAAACAAATGGATGCCTTAGAACCTCAAGAGTAATCAATGGAGATTTAGGATAGGGGAAGAATGTGCATTCAAGGCCTTATTTCTAACTAAAACAAAATTCAAAATACTTCTTTCTTTGATTTTCAATGACTTTTCCTTCTTTTTTTTTTTTTTCAAACTTCTCATTCATTGTTTTCTTTTTGCTTTTCTATCTTTTCTTTTTATTCCATTTTTTTTTCTTTTTTAGAAAAAATTCTTTGAATAACAATGGCCTAAATGGATGCGAAGCACACATTCACCTATCCTACTTAGATGTAATGCTCCTTGAAATTCCTAAGGCATCTTAAAACAGGGTGGAAAATATTTTTAACGGCTATAGTTCAACAAGAAAAGAAAATCAAAGTTCAAAGTGGCTAAAACAATGGATAAAATGCATTTAAGGTTGGCTTTTTAACTCACTAGTTATAAAAGAAAAGAATGCCTTATCACTTTCATATATGCAAATGCAAATGTAGTCTCAACAAAGAATCAAGACAAGTTCTAGAGTGAAACAAAGATTAGTGAATACACACTAGAATTGAACATATACGGCTCAATTTCTCACCAGCTAATGGCTATCAAATAATTCATTGAAATCAAATTCATTGCCACTTCACTTAAATCAAGACACAAGATCCATTACTTATCATGTCAAAATGAATCCAAGCTATAATTATCTCAACTTGCAATTTTCATAGAAAAATTGAAAAAAATCACGCTATTTTTTAAAATTTTTCTAAAAAATTTTCAACTTTTTTTTTTAAAAAAACAAAGCAAAGAGATGAAGAAATAGAAATGGAATGACATGACTTTCCCCCTACACTTAAATGTTGCATTGTCTTTGATGTCAGCACACAATCTGGTCAACAGATAAACAACACAATATAAAAAGAGTGAAATGAGAGAATACACCTAGATGAACTTGAAAATGGAGATCTCAAGGTTGGCTCAGATTTCCATGTAGCTGGTTAGGAATTATTAATTACCTACAAAATAGAAACAAAATGAATAGTAATGCAAAAAGAAAAGAAAACTAAATCCTAAACTAAAAAGAACTCTATCAGAGACTAACTAATCATAAGTATCAAAAATCAAAATCAAAATAGTTTTATTCCTCCTTAGTTTAACAAATTTAAGTTTAACCACTTTAAAGCATTTTGATTAATCATACAGTGTTGACTCATGGACTTCCTCAACCATTAGTAGTTTAGGAAAGTCAAAGTCAACATGTTCAGAAACAGTAGAAGAAGAAAAATCAAATTTAGAAAATTCAAAGCTAAAGAAAGAAAATTTAAAATCAATTTTAAAAACACTAGACTCTAGACTCTCTAAATATCTATTAAAACTAATAAAATCTACTGAACTCCCATCAGTAAGAGTCACTACATCTATAGAAAAGTGAATTTGCAACTTCTCACAGTCTTTTGAGTTCAACATATCAGACAGTTACTTTTTCTCAGTTTGGAGAGTCTGTGATTTGTTGGAAACTACTTCACCAACTTCAAGAATCTATTCTAGACTCTCAACAAGAGAAACGATATCTTCCCTGACCAAAGAGACATCAGTAGGCTCATAATATTCTAAACAATTATCAACAATAAAATCAAGTCTCTTACTAGTATCAACAATAGCACAACGGTCAACAAGATGTTCAATATCAGCACTATATTTATGCATGTTCTCATTAATACCAGTGTGATCAGTAGAATCATTCTTATCAACAATTTCAGTGTAAACAAAGGACTCTTTGGATTCAATAGACTTATCAAACTCCAGAAACTCATTAATCTCAACACATATAGGACATATATACATATCATCATATAAGCATTTCAAATTAGAGTCTGATTTATCAACAACAACAAGTTGCTTAACAATTTCACTATTTATGTCCTTTTCACATGCTACATCTATTATCTCAGCAGTCATACCATCACAAGCTAGTGAAGAATCATGTTGATCAGTACATGCAAGGGACTTACTAGTCTCAATGAGAGAATTAATATGTGAGCACCTATCACATATAGTGGATCCGGCACATACACAATCAATAGAATCATCCAAATCAACTATGTCACATGGTCCAGATGGTGTACTGTCCCTAAACTTAGAAGATGCATCAACAACAGACTTATCAACCAATTCCACACTAGGAACAGAATGATCATCATATTCTAGATCACCCCCACACTTATCTACTACCCTAAACTCAATAGATTCATGATTAACAGGCTCAGAAATGAAATCATCAATATGGTTACAGCCAGGATTAGAAATTTCAAGTGCATCAGTACACAAGGATTCATGAACATTACAAGAAGTATCAGTTTTGCTCAATACATTACCACAATCAATCAAATCAGGAGATTCAACAATAATTTCCTCATCAACAACATCATCATGCAATTCAGAATCAACAACATTATATGTATCAGTAGTCACAGTGCTATCAAGCATACTAGATCCAGTCTCAATAAATTGCAAAGTATTAGAAGATGAAAGGATATTACCGAATGAACTCCTCTATACATTCTCTTCTAATTTGTTCTTCAGTCAATTCAGTAGCACTTAAAGTCGGTTGATTCATTTGAAATCCTAAATCCTTCATGAGGTTATGCATCATTTGTTGGTTTTAGAGTTGCAATCGTTCAATTTCTTATTGGATCATTTGCTGCATTTGTTGGTTTTGAAGATCATAGGCCTCTATTAGTTGCATCATCCTCTTTTCCCAACTTTGTTCCCTTTGGACCTCTTGTTGCGTGTATCCCTCATAATAATTGTAAGGATGATATTTTGGCTCTTGCATATGGAAATTGTGGTATAGCTCATAGTGATGGTGGTAATTAGGGTGTACTTCATATGGATGGTGGTATGGTTCAATGTAACTAGGGTGAACTTCACAAACATGATGGTGTGGTTGGTAGCATGATTGTTGGACTTGTTGATATTATTGTGTTTGTCGTTCTTGTCTTTGTTGTTCAAGGAGGCCTTAAAGCATTAACTTGACTTCATCCAACTTTCGGCAAATCTTATCATTTGCACAAGAATCATAGACGCCTTGATTAGAATAATGATATGGATCCATTCAAAGCAAGAAAATGAGAAGTACAATCAATTTAAGCATAAAACAATTTAGTGACAAATATTAACTCTAAATTAAGAAAATAAAATTCAAATGAAGATAAGAACTTCCTAACAATAAAAAATACTCTAAAATAGAGGTTAATCACACAAAATAAATTCAAAAAAATAAAGAAATTAAATATAGTAAAATTTAAAAAAATTCCTAAAAAATTCAAAAAAATACTAAAAAATTAGAAAAAGTGTCTTAAACATTGGAATTTAGAAAAAAAAGGTACACCAAATAGCTTTGCTATTAATTTTTCTTAAAACACCCAACAACCTTGGAAAACAAAGTTTGAGAATTTTCTAGGCACTATAAACAAAAATTCCAGCAAGCAAACAAGTTGATATGTAACACTGAAATGATCCAAATCCAAACTCAAAACAGAAAAAAAACAAAGCAAAACAGAAAAAAAATAGAGGTTGAACACCTAGAAAACTTTTTCAAACAATTAAGACTTCAATTCTCTGGCAATGACGCTAAATTTTGATGGGTCTGTTGCGCAACCCTCAAAATAAAACTAGGTTAGACTAAATATATAGCTAGTGGCACAACCTAGGTCATCTTTCATAGAATTGGAATTCAATATTTAATTAGGTTTTCTAAGTGTATAAAAGACTCTAAAAATTTTCTAACTAAAGGGGGTTTGGTTGACTAAAACTATCTAAAATAAAGTTGAAATAAAGTTCCTAAACGCCACCTAATTGTATGAATTATGAATGAATGATGGACTTGTGACTAGCTTTAGATTCGTCCCTTGGTATCCACTATCCTTATCCTAATCCAATTGTGATTAATTCTGGTCTAAGAGTCCTTATTTGTGTCCAATACAAATTATCTTGAGTTACCACGTAAGAATCAAGGGATTAATAATTTGATGTTGAATTAAAACCTCAATCCCACATCAAATCGCTAATTCTTGTAATTAAGATCAATGAATACTTGAATTGAGTGATTAATTGATTAATTAACCTCTGAATTAACATTCTAGGATGTTTAATTAACCAATCAAACTCCAAGGAATCCTTAAATCAAACAATTAAGCACTCAACCTCTCACATGCAATTCATCAAACACCTTGATTACACACTTCGTAAATGGTAGGAAAATGAAAATTTAGCACTTAATTCATGTAATTAATCATTTAAAAATCTCCTAATCAATGTCTAACCAGCCATCAATCATAAACTACATCAACCTCAATCATTTACAAGCTTGACCAAGCAAATAAAATAATTAAAATTGATATAGAGAGAGAATAAAATAAAATGAACTCTTAGCCAAAAATCTGATTCTAACCCTTGGATTCAAGCTTCAACTCAAGAGCCTTCCTCCTAGCTAATCACAAGGTGGATTAAAGCTTTATTGGAGAATGGATAGAGGTGAGAAAAATAGAGGAAAAATGGGGTGGAATGGCACGGAGTGGTTGTGAGTGGACGCTATTCTGAATAAAAGGGTGCTGAATGGAATGACAGAGTGTGGGAATGGAGTATGGATGACCTTATTCGATGATGTGTGGCTTAGATGGTTTGATGTTTGAACAAATGGTCTAGATGAGATGGTGAATGGATACTACTGCCCGAGTGATTTTATAATTCACATGCCCCTCTTTAGGTCATTCACATGCTTCATTTAGTCCTTACGTGAGCTGACTTGGCATCCATAACCTACAGCTACTCCTTGCTTATGTGATTCTCCTTGTGCAGCTTCTTCAATTCAGCTTTATGCAAATACATGTCATCTTCCATGTTATGTTTTTTTTTTTTTTTGCATTGTTCTTCAGCTCATTTTCCCGTCGTGTTTTTGACGTTAATTTTCAATTGCCCTTCTTCGCTTCTTTTCCTTGCGTTTTTATTGCGCTAGCTCCCAGCTTAGTGTCTTCTTGATGTTCTCCATGACTCGAGTTACCTCTTGAACCCATTGCTTCTTTAATCATTCCCCAGCCTGTGGAACTCTCTTTTTTCCAGCCTACGTTCTACTCTTGCCATGTCTTTGTTTCCTATAGCTGCTTGCAAGACACGAGAGTTCTGCACCCAAGCCTCCTTCATTTTCAGCTCATTGCTGCTGCCTATTTATGGTTTTGTGTGAGTGTAGTGTGACACCTTAAACTGCTACCGCTATATAGCCTCTCTCTGGGCTCGATTCCACATGATTTCCAAAGAATCAACACTAGTCCGTGGCATTTTCATGCTATGAACCGGGGTTTCATATACTCATTATCTGTCCCGTGGGTCCCGTGAACCCATCATTCACATTCTCAACTCATACTCCACTTTTACAACTCATACATAGCATAAAACTACCCATAAGCCACGGGTATAGAGCCAAAAACCAGAAAAATGCACTTTTCTCACTTGTGCCCAAAAGTTATATTTTGGCTCTAACTTTGGAAAATCATTATTAATTGTAGAAAAATGAGAATCTAGCAAACTCTAGCTTTCTGGAAAGCTCTAAGTGTTATCTTTACACTAAAAATCATTCCCAACCACAAACACAGTGTTTGGACCATGTTTGACATCGAAAATGGGAAGGAGGTCCGGCTGTCACTGTTTCTGGTGCAGCTTGCTGTCATGACTTTCGAAAATTCAGAACTAAATCCCCAAAAATCCAATCTGGGCACACTATACCAATTTGGAAAGCTACGGATGTCTGCTAGAGGAAAAAAATAAGTTTAGATCAGTTCCCTAGCCCCTACACCCCGAAAAGTAATGGAACAGTGACGGGGGTCAGAAGAGCTCCCTGATACTGATACAGAACTTCAGTCAGTTCAATCACTCTCTACAGACCTCCGATTTGGGTGCTTCCAATTGGTACAAGTCACTTTGGTTCTCTAGTTTATGTGTATAAAATTTCAGGACAGTTGGACTCCATTTGGTCTATGTAGGACCTAGTTTTCATTTCTGGTTTATATGAACAGTACATGACCAAACTCTCACTTTTTCCCAAATTCAACAATTCGCCAAATATTCTATCGTCCTCCAAATATTACCAACTTTAGCTTCTCAAGAAGCTTTCTATAAACTCTAGAGGCATGCCAAATTTCATGGTAAACGGAGCTCATCCGGTCATACTTTGATGGAGCTCTCAAAAATACCAGTTTTGGCACCCCATAGGTCCAAAACGGGTCTAAATAGCATCTCACACACTCTAACCACTCATGGACAAGTTTAAAAGTATAAGACTAGTATATATAACATGTCCATATGATCCAAAACAGCATACATCCAAATCTCGCTATGCTACGGCCAAATATACACTATTGCATTCATTCATAAAAAGGGGCAAAACCCTCATTTCCATTCATTTGGCTATAAACATAGTTCATACAATATCCTTTCATACATTTACATTTGGTACAACATTTACAACTCAAAAATAGTGGGCACATCTTCATTGTGGCACCATTTTACATCAAAAAGATCAAAATAACACTACATTCTCCTATACATGCTCCTAGGCTCCTTGGTGTGTGCTCGGTTCTCCTTGAGCTCCACCTAGCATATTATGTTGAGGGGAAGGGGAGAGATTCAGGGAATCTCAGTAGCTCATGCACTTAATCAAGTAAGCAATCAAGGTATATAACAAGTCAAAGCATGTGAATAAGCACTTAGCCATTCTCAAACTACCAACACACGATGTACATGCTATGGAAATCACAACAATGCCAAAAATGGGCTCCAGGGACTTTTGGTCTAGCCTCACCCGAGTCTAGGGACTTTTGGATGGCCTCACCCGAGTTTAAGGACTTTTGACTTGGCCTCACTCGTTTGAGACTTTTGGCCTTGTCTCACCTATCTCAAGGGACTTTCGGCTTCACCTCACCCATCTCAAGGGACTTTCGGCACTACCTCACCCGAGCAATTCTCACATTTCAACACATAAGCATATTGGCATCAATGCATCAAAGCAATAGCATATGGCATATTCCATACAACAAGCATATACATAACATACAATGACTATTACAACCAAGAATGCAACAAGAAAGAGTGAAAGAGAGAGCTACCTTATGAGCCAAAGCCAACACTAGCTTTTCCTTTCAATTTCTTCTCTCCCTCCTTAGGTTCACAATCACACCTTGATGGTGGTGTTTCTCTTGAGCCTAGGCACAATCAATAACATAGAATTACTCTCTTATAATTTAATTCAGAGTAACCCTTCTATCACTTACAAACCTAGGGTTCTCTCTCTCTCTCTAGAATGCCATCAACCCTTTCTCTCTCTCAAGCTCCCATGGTAGTGGAAAGCCACATTTTCAAAGAAACACAAAGATTCAAAGGCGTTTTTCACTTTTCCTCTTCTGACCCATGCCCAAAATCCATCCATTTTCACAAATAAAACAGCAGAAAGAGAGGGCAAAGGGAGGGGATCAGATTCTAAAGAGAAATGGGGGAAATTTCCTTACCTGTCCCTTGCTCTTCCTCCTTCTCTTAATCTTTCACACTCTCCACGCCTTTTTTCTCTCTTTGGGTCGAAGTCTAGGGCAGATATGGAGGAGAAATGAGTTTGGGCGTTTAATGAAGTCTAATTCTTGCTATTTACTCTCTTCCGGACCGACCCTCGCTACGGCGAAAATTAACCTTCGCTATAGCGAGCTCGTGTAATCTGGCTTCGCTATGGCGAGGCTTAACCTTCGCTACGGCAAATTCACGTCAGTTCCCTTCGCTATGGCAAGATTTACCATTTGCTATGGCAAAATCGCGTTAGTTCCAGACCTCACTTTCGCTATGGCGTACGCTACAGCAAGCTGCCCCCTGGTTTCTGTATGGACTGCTGCCAGCACTCGCTATAGCTAGAATCACGTTCGCTATGGCGAGGTGGCACTCTCGCTACAGCGAGATCATTTCTCGCTATTGCGAGAAGACTTGGCAAAAATTCTGGATTCCGAAAATTTCCAGCTTCCTACTTTCTTTCTTTCCCTTTTTCTTTTCTTTTTCCCGGTTGTTACATTTCTACCCCTCTTAAAAGAAATTTCGTCCTCGAAATTTTAAAAACTTACCTCAAGGGAATAATTCTGGATATTTCTGCCTCATCTCATCCGCCAATTCCCAGGTTGCTTCCTCAGATGTCAGACCTCTCCAGATCACTTTTACCAGAGGAATTCTCTTGCTCCTCAGCTGTTTCAGCTTAGCATCCACAATTCTCTCCGGTTTCACTATATAGGAAAGATCTTCCTGCAATTGCACATGCTCATATTCTATGACATGTGAGGAATCTGGTAAATACTTTTTCAACTGGAAGACATGAAAAACACTGTGTATTTGGGCTAGGTTAAGAGGTAAGGCTATTCGGTAAGCCACGGGTCCGATTTTCTCAAGGATTTCAAATGGACCAATATACCTAGGACTGAGCTTCCTTACCCTCATTGACTGACCTACTCCCGTCATTGGAGATATTCGAATGAACACATGGTCTCCAACCTCAAACTCTAACGGCCTCCTACGCTTATCAGCATAGCTCTTTTGTCTACTCTGGGCCGTGAGGAGCCTCTTTCTAATCAATTCTATCTGTCGGGTGGTCTGGTCCACAATCTCAGGTCCTATCATACTCCTCTCTCCTAGCTCAACCCAACACAGAGGGGATCTGCACTTTCTCCCATACAAAGCCTCATAAGGGGCCATCTGGATACTGGAATGGTAACTGTTATTATAAGCAAACTCTACTAACGGTAAATACACATCCCAGTTACCCCTCATCTCTAGCACACATGCCTTCAACATATCTTCCAATGTCTGGATGGTCCTTTCAGTCTGACCATCTGTCTGGGGGTGATATGCAGTACTAAACTGCAATCTGGTCCCTAAGGCATGCTGCAATGACCTCCAAAAGTTCGATGTGAACCTGGGGTCTCTATCCGAAACTATGCTATTGGGTATTCCATGAAGTCGCACTATCTCTCTGATATACAACTGGGCCAATCTATCCAGTGTATGAGTAGCCTTGATAGCTAAAAAGTGTGCAGACTTCGTCAGTCTATCCACAACTACCAAAATAGCATCGTGTCCAGAGGATGTCTTGGGTAACCCCATAACAAAATCCATGGCTATACTATCCTACTTCCACTCAGGGATATCTAAAGGTTGCAACAACCCAGCCAGTTTCTGATGTTCAATCTTTACCCTCTGACACACTAGGCATCTAGCCACATAATCCATCACATCACTTTTCATCCCTGGCCACCAGAAAATTCTTTTCAAATCCTGATACATCTTGGTGGCACCCGGGTGGATAGTATACTTACTCTTATGTGCCTCTTCTAAAATGCTTTCTCTCAACTCATTCTGACTAGGCACACAGATTCTCTCTCGGTATACTATCATACCATCCTCAGACACCTTGAAATCTGAGGTCTTACCTTGGGAGATCTCATTCCCGATCCACTTCAGGAACTCATCCTCTCTCTAGGCATCTAAGATCTGGGTTCTCAAGATATTCTCAATTCGGGTTTCACTCAGATACAATCTACCCGATACCACCTGACAAGAGAGGTTCAACTCTCTGAACTTCTCTAGGAGCTCCTGCTCCCTAATCATCATATGGGCTACATGGATGGTTTTTCTACTCAGGGCGTCTGCCACCACATTGGCCTTGCCCGGATGGTATTTCAACACATAATCATAATCTTTCAAGAATTCCATCCATCTCCTCTGTCTCATATTGAGTTCTTTCTGGTCAAACAGGTATTTCAGACTCTTGTGGTCACTATAGATCTCTATGGTCGCACTATACAGATAGTGTCTCCAAATTTTAAGAGCAAACACTACGGCAGCTAACTCCAGGTCATGTGTGGGGTAATTCTCCTCATGAGGTCTCAACTGTCTCGAGGCATATGCCACTACTCGGCCCTGCTGTATCAACACACATCCTAACCCTTTGCCCGAAGCATCACAATAAACCACAAATGGTTCACTAGGGTCAGGGATAATCAGCACAGGGGCAGTGGTCAAACAGAGTTTCAACTCCTGGAAACTCTTCTCACATCTCTCATCCCACACAAATGGTGTATCTTTCCTAGTTAGCCTCGTCAGTGGTAAGGCCATTCGAGAAAAGTCCTGAATAAATCGTCTGTAATACCCTGCCAAACCTAGGAAGCTCCTAACCTCGGTGATCGTTCTAGGTCTATCCCACTGTAACACAGCCTCAACTTTATGGGGATCCACCGCTACCCCATCTCGTGAGATCACATGACCTAAGAATCGCACCTCGGTAAGCTAAAACTCACATTTGCTCAGTTTGGCATACAACCTTTTCTCTCTCAAGGTCTCTAGGACTAGTCTCAAATGCCTCTCATGCTCCTCAAAAGATCAGGAGTACACTAAAATATCATCAATGAAGACCACCACAAACTGATCTAGATAAGGTCTGAATACCCTGTTCATATAATCCATGAACACAGCAGGCGCATTCGTCAATCTGAATGGCATCACAAGGAACTCATAGTGCCTATATCTCGTTCTGAAAGCCATCTTAGAGACGTCTTCAGTTCTCACTCTCAGCTGGTGGTAACCAGATCTAAGATCTATCTTAGAAAACACAGATGCCCCAGCCAACTGATCTAACAGATCATCAATTCTAGGGAGAGGATATTTATTCTTGATGGTAACTTTATTCAACTCTCTGTAATCTATACACAACCGCAAGCTACCATATTTCTTTTTCACAAATAACACCGGAGCACCCCAAGGTGAAACACTAGGGCGGATAAACCCTTTCTCTACCAATTCCTCTATCTGCTTTTTCAACTCAGCAAGCTCAGCGGGAGCCATCTTGTAAGGAGCTTTGGACACCGGTCCAGCACCAGGCACCATGTCTATAGGGAACTCTAATTCTCTCTCAGGAGGTAGGCCATTAAAATCAAACTCTCTAGGGAAAACTTCCAGGAATTCCCTGACAACTGGGATCTCCTCTATCCCTTCTTCTACCTCAACCTGAATAGAGAAAAAGACTAGAAACCCTTGACATCCACACTCTAAATATCTCTCAGCCTGGGTAGTAGTCATAAAGGATAACTCTGCTCCTACCCTAGGTATGGTCCCACAAGCAGGTAAGGAAATGGTTCGGTGTTCACAATCAAGTATTGCATTATTTGCAGCCAACTAGTTCATACCAATAATCAAATCAATTTCATGGAAAGGCATACAAACCAAATCAAGAGTGGTATGACAATGGTTAAATTGAACAGTGACATTTAAGCAAGTATGGGAAGTGACCACGTGGCCTCCAGTGGGTGTAATGACAGACAAGTCAAATGGCAAGACATTAACATCCAGACCCAATTTTCTCACACAATCATAAGATATAAACGAGTGACTAGCACCCGAATCAAACATAGCAACTACAAGAAAGCCATTCACTAACAGCGTACCTCAGATCAAACTGGGAGATGCGCTGGCTTCCTGCTGAGTAAGGGCGAACACTCGGCCCTGGGTCTGTGGTCTAAGAGGAGGCACTGTCTCCATCTGAGGACAGTGTCTAGCAATGTGCCTCGGCTTCCCACACTTATAACATGTCACCGGAGACTGCTGGAAGGATGACTGGCCCCGAGGAGGTGGCACACCTCGCTGCGGCTTTCTATTCCATGGCCCTTTGCCTCTCCTCTTAGTACTAGGGGTCAAACTAGAACCCTCTTCTGGTTTCAGCATTTTCAAATCTGGAACCCTCTTCTGACTAGCCGTAGTTGGAGTAGGTATAATAACTTGTAAGTTGGTCTTAATCACCCTACTGACCTCCACAAGAGTATTAAACTTTCTGATCCGCTGTGGAGTGACTCTATCGCTAATCAGGGGCCTCAAACCAGTCTCAAACTGCTCACATCTCCAGGGTTCATCATCATACCTCTGGAGGTAAGAGGAATACCGAGACAACTCTATAAACTTGGCCACATACTGATCCACAGTCATCTCATCCATCTATCTCAAGCCCATGAACTCCATCTCTTTCTTTTTCTTCACTGAACTTGGGACATACTTCTCATAGAATTCGACCAAGAAAGTCTCCCAAGTTATCTGTATATTCTTGGTCTCCATAAGGGGTTTCGTGCTATCCCACCATCTGTCAGCTTCCTTCTCAAGCATGAAGGTGGCTAACTGGGCTTTCTGCTCAGTGGTACAATCCATCACTGAGAATATCTTCTTAAGCTGCATCACCCAAGCCTCCGCCTTATCCACATCCAATTCCCCGTCAAATGAGGGTGGATTGTTCTGCCTAAACTGCTTTAATACTTTTTGGATAGGCGTCTGGGTCTGTGGAGCAGCAGGCTCCGGGGGAGGTACAGGTGGAATGTTGGATGTAGATGGTTGAGGTACAGGGGCATCCCTTCTGGCTTCTTCTTGCCTAGCCAGGGTGTCTTACAAATGCATGATCATATCATGCTGCTGCTGGGCAATGTACCTCTATTGCTCCAGCATCTCTTGGTGCTGGCCCATCATGGCCTCATACTGGTCTAGTTTATCCATGATGGCCTGCAGAGGATCCCTAGTCTCAATAGGAACCTCTGGCTCATCTCTCTGAGCCCTGGGTAGTCTGCCGCTGCCTCTATCCCTGCCCCGTCTAGTCTCAACCATGTCTGAAAAGAAGTAGCAATCCTCAGTTCACAACAATATCACTAGCACATATGCATATGGATGCTACAACTTCCATGACCATTCACACCAAACACAAGTAATTCACATACTTCAAGAGCTTAAAATTGAGCAAAAGTGCCTGAACCATCACTCTGATACTAAAAATGTGACACCTTAAACTACTACCGCTATATAGCCTCTCTCTGGGCTCGGTTCCACATGATTTCCAAAGAATCAACACTAGTCCGTGGCATTTTCATGCTATGAACCGGGGTTTCATATACTCATTATCTGCCCCGTGGGTCCCGTGAACCCATCATTCACATTCTCAACTCATACTCCACTTTTACAACTCATACATAGCATAAAACTACCTATAAGCCACGGGTATAGAGCCAAAAACCAGAAAAATGCACTTTTCTCACTTGTGCCCAAAAGTTATATTTTGGCTCTAACTTTGGAAAATCATTATTAATTGTAGAAAAATGGGAATCTAGCAAACTCTAGCTTTCTAGAAAGCTCTAAGTGTTATATTTACACTAAAAATCATTCCCAACCACAAACACAGCGTTTGGACCATGTTTGACATTGAAAATGGGAAGGAGGTCCGGCTGTCACTGTTTCTGGTGCAGCTTGCTGTCATGACTTTCGAAAATTCATAACTAAATCCAAAAAAATCCAATCTGTCATGACTTTGGAAAGCTACAGATGTCTACTAGAGGAGCAAAATAAGTCCAGATCAGTTCAGTAGCCCCTACACCCCGAAAATCGATGGAACAGTGACGGGGGTCAGAAGAGCTCCCTGATGCCGATACAGAACTTCAGTCAGTTCAATCTCTCTCTACAGACCTCCGATTTGGGTGCTTCCAATTGGTACAAGTCACTTTAGTTTTCTAGTTTATGTGTATAAAATTTCATGATAGTTGGACTCCATTTGGTCTATGTAGGACCTAGTTTTCATTTCTGGTTTATATGAACAGTACATGACCAAACTCTCACTTTTTCCCAAATTCAACAATTCGCCAAATATTCTATCGTCCTCCAAATATTACCAACTTTAGCTTCTCAAGAAGCTTTCTACAAACTCTAGAGTCATGCCAAATTTCATGGTAAACGGAGCTCATCCGGTCATACTTTGATGGAGCTCTCAAAAATACCAGTTTTGGCACCCCATAGGTCCAAAACGGGTCTAAATAGCATCTCACACACTCTAACCACTCATGGACAAGTTTAAAAGTATAAGACTAGTATATATAACATGTCCATATGATCCAAAATAGCATACATCCAAATCTCGCTATGCTACGGCCAAATATACACTATTGCATTCATTCATAAAAAGGGGCAAAACCCTCATTTCCATTCATTTGGCTATAAACATAGTTCATACAATATCCTTTCATACATTTACATTTGGTACAACATTTACAACTCAAAAATAGTGGGCACATCTTCATTGTGGCACCATTTTACATCAAAAAGATCAAAATAACACTACATTCTCCTATACATGCTCCTAGGCTCCTTGGTGTGTGCTCGGTTCTCCTTGAGCTCCACCTAGCATATTATGTTGAGGGGAAGGGGTGAGATTCAGGGAATCTCAGTAGCTTATGCACTTAATCAAGTAAGCAATCAAGGTATATAACAAGTCAAAGCATGTGAATAAGCACTTAGCCATTCTCAAACTACCAACACACGATGTACATGTTATGGAAATCACAACAATGCCAAAAATGGGCTCCAGGGACTTTTGGTCTAGCCTCACCCGAGTCTAGGGACTTTTGGATGGCCTCACCCGAGTTTAAGGATTTTTGACTTGGCCTCACTCGTTTGAGACTTTTGGCCTTGTCTCACCTATCTCAAGGGACTTTCGGCTTCACCTCACCCATCTCAAGGGACTTTCGGCACTACCTCACCCAAGCAATTCTCACATTTCAACACACAAGCATATTGGCATCAATGCATTAAAGTAATAGCATATGGCATATTCCATACAACAACCATATACATAACATACAATGACTATTACAACCAAGAATGCAACAAGAAAGAGTGAAAGAGAGAGCTACCTTATGAGCCAAAGCCAACACTAGCTTTTCCTTTCAATTTCTCCTCTCCCTCCTTAGGTTCACAATCACACCTTGATGGTGGTGTTTCTCTTGAGCCTAGGCACAATCAATAACATAGAATTACTCTCTTATAATTTAATTCAGAGTAACCCTTCTATCACATACAAACCTAGGGTTCTCTCTCTCTCTCTAGAATGCCATCAACCCTTTCTCTCTCTCAAGCTCCCATGGTAGTGGAAAACCACATTTTCAAAGAAACACAAAGATTCAAAGGTGTTTTCCACTTTCCCTCTTCTGACCCATGCCCAAAATCCATCCATTTTCACAAATAAAATCGCAGAAAGAGAGGGCAAAGGGAGGGGATCAGAGTTCTAAAGAGAAATGGGGGAAATTTCCTTACCTTTCCCTTGCTCTTCCTCCTTCTCTTGATCTCTCACACTCTCCATGCCTCTTTTCTCTCTTTGGGTCGAAGTCTAGGGCAGATATGAGAGGAGAAATGAGTTTGGGCGTTTAATGAAGTCTAATTCTCGCTATTTACTCTCTTCCAGACCGACCCTCGCTACGGCGAAAATTAACCTTCGCTATAGCGAGCTCGTGTAATCTGGCTTCGCTATGGCGAGGCTTAACCTTCGCTACAGCGAACTCGCGTCAGTTCCCTTCGCTATGGCGAGATTTACCATTCGCTATGGCGAAATCGCGTTAGTTCTAGACCTCACTTTCGCTATGGCGTACGCTACAGTGAGCTGCCCCCTGGTTTCTGTATGGACTGCTGCCAGCACTCGCTATAGCTAGAATCACGTTCGCTATGGCGAGGTGGCACTCTCGCTACAGCGAGATCATTTCTCTCTATTGTGAGAAGACTTGGCAGAAATTCTGGATTCTGAAAATTTCCAGCTTCCTACTTTCTTTCTTTCCCTTTTTCTTTTCTTTTTCCCGGTTGTTACATGTAGAAGCTAGGGCAATGTGCTAGTGTGTTCGAGTGTGATGGGGTGTGAGTGGATAAGTTGGAAGTATGCATGTATATGCTTGAAGCTTCAAATGGTGGTGGCAATATGGGTGAACGAGCTTGTGTTAGTGTGTGCATGTGGTTGAAATATGTTAACGTGGCCTGCTTTGTGCATTTTAAAGTTGCTGGTGAGTGCATGCTACATGTTGGTGAGTGATGTGGAAGGCTAACCCGTGTGAGTGAACTGTGTTAGTTGTGTGGGTGTAAGTGAATGAATAAGCCACGTGGATGTGTGTTATTAGGTGTCACGTGCTCCTTTAAATGTATGAATCATATGCTCATTTCTCTTTGTTAATTTCCCTAAGTAAAAAGAAATTTAAAAAAAAAATAAAAAATAAAAAATAAAATAAAATAAAATAAAATAAAACAAGATAAAACAAAATAAAATGAAATCATTATCTAAGAAAATGAAATAAAATAAAGTAAAATAAAATCATTAAAAATCCTAATTTATTCAACAAAATTTAAAAGATGAAATTATTTTATAAACTAAGTAATTTAAAGCTTAAAATATCATCAATTCATGAATAAAAAGTTTCAAATTAATAGGTAAAAATGCAAAGAAAAATTGAGTTGTCATTCACGATTTATCTTGTCTATCTCTTGATCATTCACCTTCTTTTAGGGATGTATGGACCCTTTTCAATAACCTTCCAAACTTGCATGTTTGTTGGCTAGATGATGGTCTACATTCTAAGTTTTGAGTATATGTACTATGCCATTAAAGAATGGTGGCATATTGATGGAATGGCCTTTTGCACAAAGGAGATGAGTCATCCTATGAATTAAATATTTCTTTTTTTATTTTTATTTTCAAGCAGTTAATCTTAAAAAATAGAGATAAAAAGCTCTAATACTAATTGTTAGCTTAGAAGTACACAAGAAAAGGGTTGAATTAGAATCTCTGCAAATTTTTCTCACAATTTCTATAAATAATTTTATTTAGAGAAACTTATGTATGATTTGAAAAGATTTTTTATGATGACGTTAATTTAAATAAAATCATGTTTCACAAGTCATATATCAGCCTTCTAAGAGTAAAGGGATAAGTGAAACATGACTTTCTAAAGATATTAGATTTCATTAAAAAAAACCTACTATGATAAATATTTGGAAGCAAAAATCAATGAAGTGTTATGTATTTCAGAAATGTAAAAGGATAGGGAGAATAGTAAAGTCATACATAAAATATGTTGTAGTTTATATCAAGGGGATCCTACATCAATACATTCCCCAAGCACAAAGCAAGGAAATTTTTATATTAAGGAAATCACAATACAACAGAGGCTCAGCTTTTACATATTTTATCACCTAGTCACAAGGCAACCTCCATACTCCAAGAAACCTTTTCCAAAGGCTTAGCACAAGACTTTTACCCCCTAACCACAAGGCAATGTCCAGGGATCAACACAAATGCTTTTACAACCTAACACAACAATTAGGAAATGTTACAACATTAGCTTTCAAAATTTACTACCTTTCCTAGGCAACCTACTATCCAAGGCTCAATCCTAAGACTTTTACTCCATTAATCACCTTAGGTTTTGTACAAGATACCTAAATACACTAGGAGGGGAAATGAAGGTTGCTCACAAAATGCATATTCACTTACATAGAGTGTCACTAACAAGGAGTATAGCAATTAGCTCAATTTACAAAAGTAAACTCAAACAATCAACCTTACATAAAGGACTAATAGCAGTGTAAGAATACAGATGTACTAGTAAAGAAATTTCTTACTTGTAGTTGTCGAATTAGCCAAGATTAGTGATTTTTCACTTGAATATTTCATAAAAACATAATGGCAGTTGAGGTATCTCATTCCTATGAGAAAGATTACCCATTTGTTGGCATCATACATAATTTTTATAGTATTTATATGCATCCGTAAACAAGGTAAGGCAATATAGTTTAGAATCTAAAACCTTCCGAGTAGTACGCTGAGGACCAAAATAACCATCACATGCAAGTGTATGACAAAAATGTAAAAAAAAATATAAACTCATGGTCAGGAATACATCTTCTAATAATTTGGTTACTACACATGCACCGCAAGTAAGGATCATCCCAGACATAATATATTGCCTCACTCTTAAGCTTACTAATTTGGTACTTTTTAAAATGAGTAGGCAATGTAGAAGCAACTAAGAAATTTACCATATCCACATACCAAGGATCTTCACCATGCAATTGATAAAGCTACTCATCTGGAAAATTATCCTTGATAGCTAGAGACTCAAAAGAGTAAGAAATTTTACTTAAATGGTCAGTTACAGGATTTTTTGCCTTACTGTTATCTCTAATTTCAATATCAAACTCCAGTAACAACAACATCCACCTAATGAGTCTAAAATTTGCATCAAGCTTCTTGAAAAGGAACTTTAAAGTTCTATGATCAGTATAAATAATGGCTTTAGAACCTAGCAAATGAGGACAAAAATTATCTAAAGAAAAAACAACAGGTAAAAGCCCTTTTTTAGTAGTGGTATAATTAGCCTGAGCCTCATCCAAGGTGCGAGATGCATAAGAGATCACATGAGACTTCTTATCCATTATTTGGGAAAGAATTACACCCATAGCAAAGTTGGATGCATCACACATCAACTTCAATAGGAACTCCTAGTTTGGTGGCTAGATGATGGGTGGAGTGGTAAGTCTTCTCTTCAACTCATCGAATGCTAATTTGCATAGCTCATCAAATTTAAAATATGCATCCTTTTAAAGAAGTCTAGATAATGGTAGAGCAATCTTGCTAAAGTCCTTGATGAATCACCTGTAAAAACCTGCATGGCCAAAAAAGGAACACATTTCCCACACACAAGTGAGGTAAGGTGAAGAGGCAATAACATCTACTTTAGCTCTATCAACTTCAATGCCATTTTTAGAAACTACATGTCCTTAAACAATGCCTTGCTCAACTATGAAATGACATTTTGTAAAATTTAAAACTAGATTCAACAAGCAGTCATAAAAAAAAAGTGTTATAAACAGTGAAGTCATCCATTAAAACTTTCATGTAATACTTAGGAAATAAGAAAATATGCTTACCATACATTGCTAGAAAGTGCCTGAAGCATTATAAAGTCCAAACGGCATCCTCTTATAGGTAAAGGTACCAAATGGGCAAGTGAAAGTAGTCTTTTCCTTGTCTTCCAATGGAATATGAATTTGAAAATAACTAGAAAAACCAAACAAAAAAAAGTAATTAGATTTTCTTGCCAATCTCTCTAGCATTTTATCTATGAAGAAAAAAGGAAAATGGTCATTTTTAGTGGCCTGATTAAGCCTTTTGTAATCAATGCAAACTCTCCACTAATTCTGCACCCTTACAAAAATAAGCTCATTCTTCTCATTAGGCACTACTGTAATATTGATCTTGTTGGGGACTTGCTACACCGGGCTCATCTATTTGCTGTCAAATATAGGGTAAATAGTACCAGCTAAAAGTAATTTACTTACCTCTTTCTTTACCACAGCCCAAATTATAGGGTTGAATCTTCTTTATGGTTGCCTCATCAGTTTAGCTCCTTCCTTCAATAAAATTCTATACATGCATATAGAAGAGCTAATCCTTGGAATGTCTACAAGTATCCACCCTATTGCTTTTTTCTTTTCCCTTAACAACTCCAACAATCTTGTTTCATGGTCAGGCTGAAGGTTATTTGCCATTACTACTAGTATTTTATCATCTCCTTCCAAGAAAGCATATTTGAAATTGTCAAGTAAGGGTTTGAGTACAAGTATGGGTGGCTACTATATGGAAGACACTAATTTATTTGGATTTAAAGTATAGCAGCATCCATCTGCTCATTATTCTCAATTGAAGAAACAATAGCTCTTGAAAGCACAAAATAGTCAGAATCAGATGAAGTGACAAAACTAAAAAAAAAACCATCAATAATCACAAAATTAGAACCAAAATCACAAGCGAAACCATAAGCTTTAGGGGAATGTGAATATGCATCAATTTTAGAACATGCAGCACATTTATTCAATCTATCACAATACTCTAAACATGTAATGGCATCTATAAACTTAACCATATCATCATGCATATCAGCAGTCAAAAAGCCTATCATATTCACATGCAGAATGGAATGTTCTTCTAAAAGATGTTTTATAGCATCAAGAATATTAAAATTAACAATATCACCACCAAATTCCATTGACAAAGTACCATCATGCACATTAATTATTGTTTTAGCAATTTTCAAAAATGGTCTACGAAGATTCAGAGGTGCATGTACATGTACATTATCATCTTCCATATTCAAATTAGAAAAATCAGCTAGAAAAAGTAAATCTTTTATCCTTACTGAAATGTCTTCTAATACTCCTATAAGGTAGGCTATGCTTCTATTTGCTAACTGAATCACCACTCCTGTAGGCTTCAATTCTTCAATTTGTAAAGAGGAATACACAAATTTTGGCATTACATTAATTGAAGCTCTTAAATCTAACATAGCATTACTAAACTACATATTCCCTATTTTGGATAAAATGGTTAATGTTCCAAGATTTTTGCATTTAGTGGGCATAGTTGGTTGAATCACAGCTGATACTTTTTTGCCTATGCAACATTTTTCATTACCATTCAATTTTCTCTTATGTGTGTATAGCTCCTTTAGAAACTTTTCATATTTTGGAATCTATTTGATTACTTTTAATAAAGGCATATTTACTTCCACCTTTCTGAAAAGTCTCCATAATCTCCTTATCCAATTTAGCTTCTGCAATTTTCTTAGACTAAGTTATTCCATTTAGGAATGGAAGGGGTTTGCTGTATGTGGAATTCTGCCTTTTATCTATGGTATTTCTACTTTGGATTGAAGGGGGCTACTATTCTCTGTCACTCTCTTTCTTTTACAACAATTTAATTAGAGGTAAGGTTGGCCCACTCACTTCCTTTCCATTCTTTAAAGTTATGGCACTGATATTGTGTCTTAGGTTACTTAATGGCCGTGAGGGCAATTGACCAGAACTTTGACTCCTTAACTTATTGATATTTGTTGCAAGTTGGCCAATGTAGGTCTCTAAACTCTAATTTGTTGTCTCTTTTCATAGTTGAAATTAGAGTGTGTTTGTCACAAGTTGCTTCACATTATCTTCTAGACTTGGTTTTGATTTATTCATTTGCTACTGCATGGATTGTCTCATAGGTTGCAGGTTGCATGGGCTAGGAGCATTAAATTTCTATTGCTACTATTGGTGGTTAGAACAACTACCATATCTTAAATTCAGATGATCTCTCCATCTAGGGTTGTATATGGCTCCATATGGATCATATCTATTCGACTGCTATTGTAAAGGTCTACAAAGAAAAATGCCAACACATGACCCTATATTATCTTGCAACTGAAGGCATTGATCTGTGGTATATGTGGCCAATGAATAGATACCACACAAAGGTGTAGGAAATTGATGAGCTTGTCTCTATCCAAGTGCTTGCTATCTAGCCATCGATGCCCACTCTTCAAGTTTATTTTCTATTCTCTGTTGATCTATTAGTGTGGCATAAATTTCATTAACACATTAGATTGGAGTGATTAACATGGTGCCAAATTATCGTGCATTCTGAGCCATATTTGTAATTAAATCTTGGCAGCAGTTGGAGTTTTATTAACCAATGCTTCACTTGTAGCTTTATCTACCATACTTCTGTCCATAGGTAGCAAGCCTTTATAAAAGTATTGAATCAGAAGTTGGTCACTGATCTGATGGTGGGAATAGCTTATACATAGTTTCTTGAATCTCTCCTAATATTCACACAAGGTCTTTCCATTCATCTATTTAATGCCACAAATTTTCTTTTAGATCGTAGTAGTTCTTGAAGCAAGAAAAATTTTCTCTAGAAATAGTCTTTTCAAATCATTTCAACAGGTAATGGCTTGAGTGTGATGACCCTAATTTCTAATCATTGTAATTAAGGTTAAATACATGATTAATAATCATAGATTGGGGTTACAAGGCATTACGACTGATTACATTATGAAAATGCGGGGAAATTTGAACCTTAATGTTATTAGAGTCATCAACCGTACAATTTATAAGCACTTATGTATATCAGGGAAATAAACATTCATTTATAAGCTTTTGATTCTATTACCCATCGATTCCAATTCACAAGAATCTTCTACCAATGTTTTTAAGTCATCCCTTGAGGTTACCACATGAAGAACCAAGATTTCTTGATTAATATAAAGGTTTTTGGACGTTTATCGCGGCTAAATTACACTTAGCCGTAGCCAATTACTTTTGACTTCACCCCTTACATCATCACTGCGGCAAGTTAGACCTTCCCGCAGGTAACCTACATAGCACTGCAGCAAGGAAGCTTCCTGGAACTTACCTCGTTCGCTTCTCGCTATTGGCCATGGCCAATTCCCTTGTTAGCTGTGGCTAATTCCTCTCTAGAACACCTAGGACAATTTCACAAAAGTTTACCGCGGCCAATTCTCCCTTTAGCTGCGACGAATTTCCTTCTAAATGACTCCCAATTTAGCCTCTCATATTTCGCCACGGCTAATTCCACATTTCATTGTAGCGAATTTCTCTCTGGACTTCCCCTGAGCAAATTTGCCTCAATTGGCCATGGCTAGTCCTATTTTGGCCACGGTTAAATACCTTCTGATCCTACAACTTCTAAAATCTTATCTCCTACTCCCCACTCTCTATCTAGAGGCTCTCTAAGGCCACTTTCTCACTTGTTATGAGATTTTAATAGCATCTATCTAGCTAATTTGCCCTAGCCATTATATCATTACCCATCCCCATTTAAAGGTGGATTCTCCTACTCATTCATTATCCTTATATCAGTAGATTTATAAGTTTCTCACAATGGTCATTTAATCATATTTTCATCAGATAATTCATGCATTACTAACTCAAATCCATAATCCATATATCACATGCTTTCATAACTTAAATAGTCGGTTAAAACACAAGTTTACAAACATAATAAGTGTCATAAACTCATTCATCCATCAACAACTAATATGAAGCCTATTTGTCATTGGTTACATTCTATGTCATCAAAATACAAACTCCTACAATTGGCAATATAGATACATGATGATGCTATACAAAGGTTAACAAAATTAGCATCTACTCTATTCCACTTGGACCAAGTGTAGCTCCTCACACCAGGCCTCAGCTCATGGATGTTCATCCACTTGCTTACCCTTATCCTTAACTGAAGAACCTTCACCTGAAATGTTTAATCCCATAAAACGGAGTGAGATGTAAATCTCAATAACTAAGGTAATTCTATCAAATAATCTAGTTTAATTAACATATATGCATGATTTCATATAAGTATTAGAAAACATATCAGTCATATCAGTAAATGAAACAATTAGGCTATCATAATCATTATCCCATACTAGCAATCATATTTCCATATGTTAAAGGCCAATAACACCAGGAGAGGCCCGTCCACGACACCCACTCCATAATGAGCACAACCAGGGCTCAGTGCATCTAGGGTTTGATCATTACTTAGTGCTCGATCAAAGCACATGCACAGATGGCAGCCGCACCACAGCTCCTCCATGGACTTACAAGGTCTAATCACAATATAATAGATAGCCAACTAATTCATTCAGCATTTTAAATCATTCATGTACAGCAAATATGAAATTGAAATAGATATATGCATGGAATTAATATAGTCCCGGTTACCTCACTTGTAGATAATTTTCAAAAGCCACCAATGGTACAAAAATCTCCCCAGCCATTAAAAATTCCATGGAGGGGTCCTCTATCAAAAACTTTAATATATCACCCTAAATCCTAAGCAAATTCTTGAAAAATTAATACCCATACTATAATCCAATCATTAGGGTCTCAAACCAGTAGAAATACCTCAAAAAGAAGAGTTTATATTTACCTAATATTAGCACTAGCCTCAACTTATGAAATTTCACCATGGAAACATCAAATGGCAAGTTTTAAATTTTGGGTGTGGGTGAAAATGCTCTAATTGGAACATTAATTAGGTCAAATTAAAGAGAAAGATGAGAGGATTAAGTTATATAACTATTACCTTGGCTAAATCTTGCTCTAGAAGTGGGAAATGTTGGATTTCTTGCCCTAAACCCTAGCCTCCTTTCAAACCTCCGAATTTCTTTCTTGTGTTTTTGTGTTTTGCAGAATGGGGGGTGGCTAAGTTAGTTTTTAGGGTTTAAGTTGGGTCAAATATGGGTCATAGGTTGCTCTAAAGATCTAACTCCTAATGGGCTTCAGATTTAAGCTTTGTTGGATCACCTTTCTTGTATTGGGCTACTGAAATTCAATTAGGCTAGACCAAGTTTGAAGGACTCATTTGATTTAGGTCTGCTCAAGGGTTATTGGGCTAATTACATGGGCTTATGCAAGTTGGGTCTTGGGTCTCTAATTCATTAAATTAAATTGGGCCATCACTAGATGCTACCTCTTAGGCTAAGCCTCACAATAAAAGGTTGGGTCTATACCTAAAATTATTGGGCCTTCATTAGTCCCTAATCTTAGCCTATTTAATTTAATTTGGGCCTAGATGGGGTTTATAACTCAATTAAACCTCAAACTCATATTAATAATTTATCTTTCTAAAATTTTCATTCACTAAACTTACCCAATTTTTCCATATTAATTATTCTTAATTAACCCAAATCCATGATTAACACCTTAATTAATTTTAGGGTGTTACACTGAGGTTGGAGGTAGTAAAGCCAATCCTTCTCCATCTAGTGAGAATGTGAATGCTCTTAACTTGATATGTTCCTCTAAAACTCCTTGTGGCTTCATGGTAGAAAAGACCATATAAAATTTCTTAAGGTGCTTGTAAGGGTCTTCACCTGCAAGACCATGAAACTTTAGAGGCAAATGTATTAATCTAGATTTAAGCTTATAGGTAGCATTAAGTTTAGAATATTAGATGCATAATAGTTGGTAATTCACATCAGGTGCAGTTAATTCCCTAAGAGTTCTATCATTCTTTTCATTACTAGCCATATGACTAAACTAGAATCAAAATCAAAATCATAAAACAATTCACAATCAACTTTTGTATTATCAATTAATTTAGCAACCAATTCACTCACCGTAACCTTTTTAATCTTATGATTTTCTAAATTGTTTATGAAAGCTCCTCTCAATTTTAAGATCAAATTCAATCAAATCTCTATTGGAGGATTTACTTATACACCAAGAATGAAATAAAATCAAAGAAAACACCCAAAAAGTACCAAGAAAAATTGAAATAAATTTAGAAAAAATGGAAAAATCACTAAAAATAAAAGGAAAAAATACTAAAAAATTGAGAAAGTGGTCTAAACTATGGAATTTGGCCAAAAAGTGGCCTAGCTTGCAACACAGTAACAACTTTGAATCCGCATAACACCTAAAACCTATATGCCAAGTTTCAGCCAAATCAGAGTTAGTCACCCTAGGTGCTAGTCTTGCCTAAAATAGCCACAAAACTCTAAAAGCTGGCCACAGATACTTAGTGGAAAGGCTAAATTTAAAATTAAAAATAAGGGAATTCCTATTCTAATTGATTATGATTAGTTGGCTCCTTGGCAATAACGCCAAAACCTTGGTAAAGAAATTTCTCATTCACAGTTGTTGAATCGACCAAGATTAGTGATTTTTACTGGTTTGCAATATAATGTCTACCAGGACATTCTCTCAAAGAGCTCTTCATCAAATCAATTAATTTAAGAATTCACAAAATAGAAATGAAAATGAAAGAGGAATGAATATAAAATTGCAGAAATAAACAGAAACAGGAAATCAATAAACAAAATTAAAGCAATCAAACGAAATGTGACCAATCCATAATTCGTCCTCTAATATTTTCTCTTCCTTGTCCCCTAAAATATTATCTCTGGTTTGATTTTTATTGTTTGGTTATCAATGTTTAATGTTCCAAAACTACCACTTAGGAATTTAATTAGTTCATATCATTAATCCTAAAGCAATCGCGCTTAAGCTAATAATATCAAGTAACTTTATTTCACACATAACAAAAAAGCACACACTAAAATCTCAACGGGTTCAAAATGAATTTTATTTGTTTAATCAACTGATTAAATAAAACTAGGTTCTTAAGTAACATTATTAATTCAGTAATCATGCAAATAGAATCATCTAATAAGAATAATATGGATTACATGAAAATATAGGGAATAGAAATGAAATTCATTTGAAATTAAAACCAAACCAATATTCAGTACAACTATAGACTCGGGTTCAACATCAGGTTCAAATTTTGGATTGATTACAGAAGGAAAATCAGAAAGCCATTATAGAATGTTCACTTAAAAGCATATGTCTGTATAATCGCGCAAGAAGCTCTAGAATGACACTACCCTCAAATAATCATCTGATTGACATAACCTAAGGAGAATCTAATGGCTCAAATGGACTAAGTACATCTAATGGTCTAGAAAATTTTGTTTAAAAGAAATACAATATTGATTCTAAAATAAAACAGAAATACAATCCAATTCTAAAATAAAATAAGCCCATATCTTCAGCCTAATACGAAAATGTCCAATTCCCTCCATTGGTTCATCTAATTTGCAAAATAAAAATACAAGTAATTGAGCCTTTGTTGGAAAAATTATAATGACCACAATTTAAGCCCAAATTTAATAATAATGCAATTAAAACCCATTAATGCAAATTTAGTCCACTTAATGTGAAATGCACCTAAAGTCATTAAATGAGCCTTAACAAACTATTATAAAAATTAAATATAAGAAATATAAAATATAATAATATCAAATTTCCCCACACTTAACTTTTTGCACTCCTAGGCAAAATGTAAAAACAAAAATTGAAATAAAAATGAAAAAATTGCAAAACCAAACACATTTCAAGTTTTACATAAATTCAATAGTCAAAGGCAACATTTCTTGTTAGTCCAAAAAAAACAAGTAGCATGACAATTTCATTTGACAAAAAGAATCAAAGTAGCAGTTGCTCATTACATATGTGTATACTCTAAATTCTCTTAAGTGTTTTAGATAAGTGTTTCACTTAAATTCAATCTATCAAAATTCATTATCATAGGTTTGTATATATTCTCAATCTCCACTAACTATGTTACAAGCAATACATAAATCAAAAGGACTTTTATTCAAGGGTGTAATGGGGCTAGGGTAAAGGTAATGGTAAAAATAGAGAAAAGAGTAAGTAGATACCTCAAGAATTAAAGAGCATTGATCACACCAACAAACACATTAAAGCAATTATAAATCTATCCATCCTGCTCATTCTTCATCAAGTAAACACAAATGTATATGTATATTTATTCTCATTCCTTTTCTTTTTGTTTTTTCTCCTTTTTTTCTTCATGGGTTGAATGCGTTTTACGCTCCATCTTAACCATCATTTTCATCATCTTTTCCTTTTTGCATTACATTTTTCTTTTAGCAACTCAACTTGATGCACTAATGAACATTCACATTCCTAATCAAATACAATGTGTAACACCATAACTTCTAGCTCATTTCATACCATTTATAAGTTTTGTAAGAGGGCTTAATAGTTGAGACTGAAAAAGAACTCAACACAGAAAAAGTTAGACACAGGAATAATGAGGTTGTTGAGAGCTGCCTATAAGGCGTTGACTCCCACTTAGAGTGCTACCCAGTGAGACACTGAATGATAGAATATTAGTGTAGCCTTGAAATAATGTGAGATAAGGCTACCAGCAGTGAGACACATAATGAGTGGCCTAAAAGGGTGTACCTCATAGGTAACACCTAGAAGTAAGTATGAGTAGCCAGTAACAGAGACCCAGAAAAAGAATGAGAATAGTTAGTAAGCTACAGGTTTGATGAGATGGCTAGCCTAAGCTGAGCGTATGTTAAAGCCTAGGGGAGATGACCAGTAGCATCATTCCAGGTGAGATATGTAAATGAAGGGCTCAATGAAAGTTCTCACCGAATCGAGAAAGGAAAGATGAGACATCCTGATGTCGGGAAAACCACCCAGTAGTGGTTAGTAAATTTCCCCAGATAGACCCCCCTGAGTCATAAAGGGAAGTGAGGAAGAGCTAAGAAACTAGCTACAGAAAAGATGCCCTTGCTTTAGTCATGATTAGATGAGTAAGCTAAACCCAGAAAGGTAAATAGATAGGGGTCCAATAGTTAGTCAGACGAGCTCCCTAATATGAGAATAATATAGGGTTAAGGCACGTGAGTGATTACAGCACCCAGTAAAGCATCAGCTTCAGTGAGGTAGAATCCAGACATTAAGAGTATGTGTTCTGGATTGGGTTAGCAAAACCCTAAAAATAGTATACTATGCTCCTGGGGATGAGGCTAGGGAGGATGTTCAAAGAGGCTGAACAAAAAGAAAGCCCAGCTCTGATCTAAATGTAGAAATAAGTGGAGACAGACAGGTAGTGCCTTAGTACCCTTAGGTAAGCTTGAAGGAGTTAAAGATTGCCTAAGAAGGCAAGACTCATTTTATGTAGAAATGGAATGTAAGCCGAGAGCACCATAGAATGAAATTCCTGCAATTATATGAAATAGAATCTTTCTTACCAAGGGATGGTCTAGTCAAAAGCTCTACACTTTTCTAACTTGGAATTCCTTGGTTTTGCTTATAATTTCTTGGCATATTCCAAGTTCCCACACTCCAATTTCATAGTTCTTATTAGTTCTAGGTCAGAACTTTCCTCCCTTAGATGGCTCTATTTTTAGGCGTTATACACACAAGGAAGAGTAAGAAGAAAGAAGCAACAAAAAGGAAGAAATTACCTTGAGTTTAACCTTTTTTCAAGAGTGTTTCTTCTTGCCTTAGCTTTCTCTTTGGATTTCTAACTTTTACCCTCTAGTTCAAGGCCAAAATAGAACCATTTCATTCACCAAAAACATGGAAAGATAAAGCAAAGAAAGGAGAGGAAGGTTTCAAGAAGAAAGACTATGGAAATCTCTACCTTTTGTTATCCTTTCTTCCTCTTCTTAAGCTCTCTTAGTGCATCTCTCTCACTTGGTCTCATGCTCTATTTTGGGTAGAAAGAAGGTCGGTTAATTAGAGGCCAAAGGAAAACATGCTTTAAGAAGGTGAAGAGTCCACTTTATACACTTTTCTATTTTGCATTTTAGTCCTTATTCTTTGTTCTTATCATTTTGGCCCAAATCAACTCCTTTTTGAAATCCATATTTTCCATCATATTCCTTAGGCTCCTAATCATAATAATTGCCTTTGGAATCACTAAAAAAGGATCTAAAACCATTCCGAATTATTCAGTCAAAGTTTCAGTCAACTGACGACCGAAATCGCTCACCGGAGGGGTTTCAATTGTTCTAGAGGTTCCCATAGTATTCAAGGCCTCTGAGAACTTTGGAAAGCTCAAAATTTTCATTTAAGAAGCCCTCCTATGAGTTTTCAAAATTTTCCAAAAAGTACAAAAATGCCCTTACTTCTCTCGGTAAATTTTCTAATCTCTTCTGGCTCTGGTTTTTGGGCATCTTAAACCTCAAATCCTCATTTTATAATATTTAAAATTTTATTATAATTTTAGTTAGCCCTAATTCCTTCTATTTTGAGGACTTCCTTTTGTATTTGGCCCATTTCTGACGTTTACGGAAAAACTAAACATTGCGTTTCTCACATTTACGGAGAGACCAAATGTTACATAATGCTTTCCAATTCCTAAGGTAAGGTAAGGGATATTTTGGCTGTGGTTGGTAGTCGTTGAAATCTCAAGAAAATGGCAAGTAGGCTCAAAGGGATAAACAATGGATAATGTGTGTGGGTTGGCTATTTGGCTAAATGGCTACAATTTCAAGCATACCTTAATCATCTTCATGCATGCAAGTGCAATTGTAGTCTTAATTAAGAATCAAGACAAGTTCTAGAGTGAAAATTATGATAGGTAAATGTTCACATATGAAAGAAACAATATAAGGCCCAAATCCTCACAAATCTAAAACCACCACAATCAATCCATTAAAATCAAATTCATTGACAATTTACTTGAATTCAAGAAAAGAAGATCAACTCATGATCATCTTGAAAAACTTTCAAACCAAAATTGCTTTAACTTGCAATTTTTTTTTCTACACAAAAACAAAGTTAAAAGATATAAAGTGCAAGAAAACAAAAAAAATAGCATAAATGAAAAAATAAGAACAGCCCAAATAATAAGATTGAATTCCTCCCTCTACACTTAAATCTTACATTTTCTTCAATGTAAATAACAATCCAATCTAACAGTCAATTTAAGGACATGAAAATAAAAAGGAAGGGAAAGAGATACAACCAGATGGCTCAGGTGTATGAAGCATTGTAGATATGCAACTCCTCCACTATATGCTCCTGAAATCCCTCATGAAAATGTTTTAGTTGCTGCCCATTCACTGTGAAGCTCTTATTGGTTGACTCATTTATAATTTCAACTACACCATAAGGAAATACATGAGTAATCACAAATGGACCAATCCGTCTAGAGTGTAGCTAACCAGGCATCAGCTTGATGCCAGAATTATAAAGGAGAACTCTTTGCTAAGATGAAACTCTTGTCTTTCAACCAACTTGTCTTGTATAGCCTTGGTTTTCTCTTAATAAATTATGAACTTCTCATAGGCTTCTAACCAAATCTCTTCAAGCTCTTGAATTTGTAATTTCCTTTAAGAACCAACTTGAGATAGATATATATTACACTTCTTCACTACCTAATATGATCTATGCTCAATCTTAATTGGCAAGTGACATGTCTTGTCAAAAATTAACCTATAAAGTGACATGCCTAAAGGGATTTTATAGGCAGTACAGTAAGCTCATAGTGTATCTTCTAATCTTTTGCTCCAATCCTTTTTATTAGGCTACACCATTTTCTCCAAAATTTGTTTTATCTTGCTATTTGAAACCTTAGCTCATCCATTTGTTTGTGGATGGTAAGGAGTTGCGATCTTATGTGTTACACCATACTTGCGAAGTAGGAATTACATGTTTTTGTTGCAAAAGTGGGAGCCTTAATCATTGATGAGTGCTCTTGGTATGCCAAACCTGTAGAAAATATAAGATCTAACAAAGTCTAGAACAACAGAAGAATCATTTGTCTTAATGGCCTTGGCCTCCACCCACTTTGAAACATAATCAATAGCTAAAAGAATATACACAAAATCAAAAGAAATAAGAAATGGTTCTATGAAATCAATACCCCAAATATCAAATATTTTATAAAACAATAATAACTGTTGAGGCATCTCATTCTTAAGAGAAATATGACCTATTTGTTAGCATCGTGTACAATCCTTATAGTATTCATATACATCCTTAAACAAGGTAAGCCAATATAGTATAGAATCTAAAATCTTTCTTATAGTATGCTGAAGATCAAAATTGACTACCACATGTAAGTGTATGACACAAATGTAGTGATGCACGCATTTAAGGTGTAACAAAGGCTTTTCACCTCATTTTTTAGGAGCTAAACCCATTTTCCCCACATTTTAAAGTTTTAGAACTTCGACCTTCAATCTTAAATTTCTCCACTTTTTGACCAATCTAGGTAAATTTTCTTCCTTTTTTTTTTAAAATTTGGATTAAGTCTAAGAACATCCTAGGAGAATTTAATTGGTCATAATTTGGAAATTTCAATGTATTTTTGTTAGAGGGATTAATTTGCGCTAAATTTTGTTTAAGGACTAGATTAATAGAAATTTGGGGTTTTGCAGAAACCTTATGTTTTTGGAAAAGTTAAAGGGCCAATTGACAATTTTAAAGAGTTTTAAGCCAATTTTGTAAAATCCAAAAATTTTAAGGTCAATTTTGAAATATTGAAAAATATAGGGTCAATTTGTAATTTTTGAAAATTTCGCGCGTAATTTTGAAATTTTTATCAAGAAAATTAGTTTTCAAATTTTCAACCTTTTTAGGATATTCTTCCTCATTTAAGTGAAAATTTTTAGGTTTTATTACGTAAGAATTTTACTAAAAATCTTTGTTTTCATAGGGTATATTCCTAAAGATTTCAATTAGGGGTTATCCCATACCCTGACCTAAGATGCATGTTTTAAATTGACTTTGCCGATGGATTCAAAGAGAAGTAAATAAAATATTTCTTTTAGGATATATGATATGACAAATTTTCCACCTCTACAAGCCCAAAACTAATTCCTCATAAATAAATGACTCAAATCATTATATTTTTGCAAAATATTCTTTGAATCTTCCGTAACTATATCAAATACATTAAGTAATTCCTCATAAGTAAATGGAAAGTCATTTACATCCTTGATGCTTTCACCATCACCCTCACTTCCAACATCATTGGTCATTAGGCACATGATTTCATCCTCTAATAGGTCATGTTCTTCATTCAGAAAAAGGCACACCTTCATCTTTAGTGAATTCTCCTAACAATTCATCATCACTTTAAGTTAAGTGGGCAACCATTGCTTTCTTTTTATTTCTTGGCTACGATTTGTTTAAAGGAAGGAAGTCAGGTTTCACATGACTAGATTTGTTGCATTCATAGCAAGTTAGTGAATCTCTAGTTCCTTCTTATTTGAAGAGGCTTTCTCTTCTTTCATTGTTGCTACTTTGGTACCTTCTTTTATAAAAGTTATATAGTTGTTAGATATCAGTGCCATGTTTCTATCTTTTGATGGATTAACAAATAGTTTAAATTCTCTACCACAAATTTTGGAGCAAGCTTTTGATACAATGTTTTGTGACTTCTTTGATTCCTTAGTCTTCTCATTTAAATAGCTTCCTTCATAAGTAACAAAATTTCCTCTTAATTCATCAAAGGGCATTGTCCCAATCTTTCCACTCTCTCGAATTGAAGCTACCATGGATTTCTAGGATGGGGTAAGGGTTCTTGGTATTTTTTATCAAATCCCCCTTACAATAGCATCTTCCAAAAGCATTAAGATCATTTATGATCTTTCCACATCTTCTAAACATTTCTTCAAAGCCTTTTCTATCATTCATGACAAATAACTTATACTTACGTATGAGAGTATCAATTCTGGTCTTCCTTACTTAAGTTGACCCTTCATGGGTGACTATTAGTTTTCTCCACATTTTCTTAGCTATACTGCATATAGATAATCTTTTAAAATCTTCAGCATTGACTATATAGAAGATGTAATTTTTTTGCTTTGCTATTGACCTCAAATTTTGCATCTTTTTTTCATTCATTCACTATTTATGTTGTCTATCTCTTGATCATTCACCTTCTTTTAGGGATGCATCGATCTTTTTTAATAACTTTCCAAACTTGCATGTTTGTTGGCTAGATGAAGTTCTACATTCTAACTTTTGAGTATGTGTAGTTTGTGCCATAAAAGAATGGTGGTATATTGATGGAATTGCCTTTTGCACAAAGGAGATAAGCCATCCTATAAATCAAATCTTTTTTTTTTTAAATTTTCAAGTAGTTTATCTTAAGAAACAAAGTTAAAAATCTCTAATACTAATTGTTAGCTTAGAACTTCACAAGAAAGAGGGTTAAATTAGAATCTCCATAAATTTTTCTCACAATTTCAATAAATAATTTTGTTTAGAGAAACTTATATATAATTTGAAAAGATTTTTATGATGATGTTGATTTAAATAAAATCATATTTCACAAGTCATATATCAACCTTTAGAGAGTAAAGGGATAAGTGAAACATGCCTTTTTGAAGATACTAGATTTCATTAAAGAAATAAAACCTACTATGATAAATATTTGGAAGCAAAAGTCAATGAAGTGCTAGTGTATTTCAAAAATGTAAAAAGATAGGGAGAATAGTAAAATCATACAACAAATGTGTAGTAGTTCATATCAAGGGGATCCTACATTGATCCATTTCCTAAGTACAAAGCAAGGAAATTTTTATATTAAGGAAATCACAATACAACAAAGGCTCAGCTTTTACATCTTTTACCACCTAGCCATAAGGCAATGTCCAGGATTAACATAAATACTTTTACAACCTAACATAAAAATTAGGAAACCTTACAACATTAGCTCTCAAATTTTACCACCTTACCCAGGCAACCTACTATCTAAGGTTTAATATTAAGACTTTTACTCCATTAATTGTGACACCATACTTTTAGGACTTAATTCATGCAATTCCTATGCCTTATCTCATATAATTTCTATGAAAGCAACATAATGGCATAGGGAGTCACGATTCGAGATGCATTTCTCCACAGGTAAATTTTTTTTAAAGTCCCGTAGGCCATATGGACTCATGTATCACATTCTCATATTTATTTACATGGATACAACTCATTTCCATCACCAAAAATAATCTAGAGCTCTACAAGGCAAAGGGAAGCATAAAACATATACTTGCAATTTCGGCAAAAAATTATCTCTATTTGTCACAAAATTTAGAAAATCATAACTAATTTAAAAAAATACAAAATAGGTATTCTTTACCATTATGGAAAGCTATACAAGTCTCATTTATGGTAAAAATATGACCAGACCAATGAAGCATCACATAGAGGACATTTGACATTCAAAAAGGGGTAGAGGTCTAGCTAGCTACTAGTTCTGTTACAAGTTTTTGCAGCAAACTTAAAAAATGTCCAATTAATTTTACAAAAATTCAATCCATGTAAATGGTACCAATATGAAAAGATAAAAATGTTAACTAGAGGGAAAAACTAATTCTAGACTAGTTCAGGCATGTCCAGGCATTGAAAACCAATTAAATAGTACCTGAGGTCAATTTAAACGCCTGATACTGGGGAGAATATTTAAAAAATTATATCTCCCTCTCTTGAAATCCAAATAGGGTGCTTCTAGTTGGAACGAGTTACTAGGAGTGTCTAATTTTTCCCTATAAAATTTTGTGGCAATTGGACATCATTTTCTCCCTAAGTGATAGATTTCATTTTCAGACTTGAGTGAACAATACACCAGACCAAATTCAGAATTTTTCCTAACTTTGGAAATTTATCAAATATTTCATATATCTCTAAAAAACTTATACTTTAGCTTCTCAAAAAACTCTTAACAAGCTCTAAATGTATGCCAAATCTCATATCAAGAAGAGCTCATTTAGACTAAAAAGTAGTATAAGGTCCAAAAGTGGTCAAATTTTACTTCATATGAGGTATCAAGATGTCCAAATGATCTCCTTTGATGTTTGGAACCTTTTGGGAAAGTTTAAAAGCATGAATATGACTTATATAAACTACCCAAGTGGCCTCAAACCTCATGCATCTCAATTTGGTCATTCCGCTTCCATTTATGCACTAGTACATTAAACCATTCAAGAGCTAAACTTGCCATAACATAACCATAATACACATTTCCATACATATGACCTTAAATCTCATTTGTACATTACATATCAATATGATTACACATGCTCATATGATTACATAACAATTTCATCAAGGGATTACATCATATGTCATATGTGTGGCTAAAAAGGAAGCAAAACTAGGCATATTCATATACTTTGATGCCGATCTTCTTCTTCTAGGCTTGGTGGCCTCTATTACCTTGTTCAATTGTTCCACCTAACATGTTAAGACATTGTAGAAGAGGGGATGATATTCAAAGAATCCCAATAACTCATCCTCTATTCAATCACACATAAAGCATGCAATACAAGTGTCATAAATGCATGCATGGACATATTAGCATATGTAATCATTTAAGAAGCATTCTTGGCATTTAAAAAAGTCATACGTAGTATACATAGGCTTGCCAAGTAAGTGGATTAGCTTCACCCCTTTACTTGTAGATCTTGGACTTGCCTCGCCCATTTCTTTAAGAGGTTCTTAGACTCAACCTTACTCTTAAGAGTCAACCTCACTCTTGGGAGACTCTTTACTTTGTCTCAACTAATCTTAAGAGTTCTTGGCTCATCCTCATCATGGTTAGAGGGTTCTTAGCTTCACCACACTGAAACAAACCAAAGTGAGCATCATAAACATCATTTAGAAACATAAAGCATCATCATGGTACCATGGCATATAAAATCATACTAGAATACTTTTCATCACTTAAAACATACATACACACATTCAAGACAATGTAAGTGTAACACCATATATTTCTAGCTCATTCTATAATATTCCCATGCCTTACCTTCTTAATTTCCATGAAGGAGCAAGAAAAGAGAATTAAAATAATGCATTTTCTTGTTTTGCGTCGTGTATAAAATTCCATTTGGTATCACATGGACTGTGTGAGTTCATACCATACATTCTCATATTTAATTACATGAATATAACTCATTTGAATCATAAAACGTGGCCACAACTCATGGAACTCAAAGAAAAACTTAAAATAGGCATATTAAATTTTGATTAGATTTGACCTCTTTTTTACCAAGATTTAAAAATTCATAACTAATTCTAGAAAAATAGAAATCATGCATTCTTAGCCATTCTAGGAATCTACAGATGTCTACTTCACACTAAAAATATTTTTAGACCATAACATCTATCACAGAGGACGTTTGACCTATGAAAAGGTCCAGAGGTCAAACTGCCTTCTGATGCTGTCATAGATTTTTGTAGAAAGCTTTGAAAATGTTCAATTAATTCCAAAAAAATCCAATCTATACAAATGATACCAACATGGAAAGCTGTGGATGTTAACTAGAGAGAAAAAATATCTTTAGACCAGTTCATCAAGCCTAAACCTCGAAATTTTAACTCAGGTCAGGCAAAACTTCTTATATTGGATAGAATGTTCAAAAATTCATATCTCCCTCTCTAGACCTCCAAATGAGGTTCTTCTAGTTGGCACAAGTCACTGTGAATATCTAGTTTCTTTGTATAAAATTTAGTGGCAATTGGACATCATTTGAGCGTTGTGTGACAGATTTCATTTTTGGACCAAATGAATAGTGCAGTAGACCAAAATCAGAAAAATTGCCAATTTTGAAAATTCATCAAATATTCTATAGACTTCTAAAAATTATGTTCTTTATCTTTCCAAAAATCTTTCAACAAGCTCTAATTGCATGTCAAATATCAGAGCAAGAAGATCTCATTTGGCTAAAAAGTGATATAGGGTTCTATTATGGTCATTTTTGATTCTATATGGAGTATCAAAGTTGCCAAATGGTTTTCCCTTGGTCTTGGAACCTTTTGGGCAAGTCTAAAAGCATATTTAGGACTTGTGTGAGCTGCTTAAATGGTCCCAAATCTCATGCATCTCATTTTGGCCTTTTCATCCACACATATACACATGACATCAAACTTTCCAAAATGCATACCTTGTGTAACACCCCGAAATTAATTAAGGTGTTAATTATGGATTAAGATTAATTAAGGATAATTAATAGAGCATAATTGGGCAAGTTAGTGAATAGGCATTCTAGAGAGATAAATTATTAACATGGGTTTGAGAATTAATTAGGATAGAAATTGCATCTAGGCCCAAATTAATGAATCATGATAAGAGGCTAATGGAGGTCTAATAAATTAGAGGCAGACCCAAACTAATTTAATGAGATAGAGGCCCAAGATTTATCTTATATAGGCTCAATTAAGTGGCCCAATTACCCTTGTGCAGACCTAAGCCCTTGAGCCCTTCAAATTAGGCCCAAACCCAATTAAACTTCAGCAACCCAATGTATTAAATTGGCCCAAAATAATTCTGCAGCCCAACAAGTGAAAACTGGCCCAATAAGCTAAAGTCTGAAGCCCATTTGAACTTGGACCTTGGAGCAACCCATAACCCATTTTTGACCCAACTAAAACCCATCTAAAACCAGAATACTTCAGCCACTTATCCCATTTGCTGAAACTCAAAAGTGAAATTCGGAGGTGGAGAAGGAGGCTAGGGTTTGGGGTAAAAACTCTGCATTTTCACACACTTAGAGCAAGATTTGGCCAAGGTAATAGTTATAGAACTTAACCCCCTCATCTTTCTCTTTAATTTGGTCTGATTAGTTTTTCATTTAGAGGATTTTCACTCTACCCAAAATTTGAAATGTGGTTATTTGGGGATTTTCTTGATGAAATTCGTAAGTTGAGGTTAGGGCTGATATTAGATGAGTTTAAACCCTCATTTTGATGCTTTCTTTGATGGTTTGAGACCCCCATAGCTTATTTATATTATGGGTATTAATTTGATACGAATTTGCTTAGGATTTTGGGTGAAACATTGAGAATTCTGGTGGGAGATACTTGAATCTGAATTTGGGATTGGTGGTGGCTGTTACAAGTTGTCTACAAGTGAGGTAACCGGGTTTACATTAATTCCATGCATGTATCTATTTTAATTTCATATTTGCTGTATATGAATGATTTGAAATGCTGAATGAATTGGTTGGCTATATTTTATATTATGATTGGACCTTGTGAGTCCATGGTGGAGCTGTGGTGCGGCTGCCACCCGTGCATGTGCCACGATCGGGCACCGGGTATGATCAACCCCAGATGCACTGAGCCCTGGTTGTGCTCAATAGGGAGTGGGTGCCGTGGACAGGCCTTTCCCGGTGTTAATGGCCTTTAACATGTTAATTATATGATTGCTAGTATGGGATAGTAATCATGATAGCCTAATTGTTTCATTTGCTGAAATGACTGATATGATTCTGATATGGATTTTGATTCATGCATGTATGTTGATTAAACTGGATTATATGATGGAATTGCCTTGGTTACTGAGATTTATATCTCACCCCGTTTTGTGGGATTATAATTTCAGGTGAAGGTTCCTCGGGTAAGGATAAGGGCAAGCAAGTGGATGAACATCCATGAGCTGAGGCCTAGTGTAGGGAGGCTGCACTTGGTTTAAGTGTAATAGGGTAGATGCTGAGTTTTGTTTAGTTTCATATAGCATCATCATGTATCTATATTGCCAAGTGTAGGCTTGAACATTTGACTTATTAAGGATGTATGTATTAAGGGGTTAGACCCCATCTTAATTTGGTAATCGTTGTACGGACTCATGATATCTGCTATAAATGATGTTGACCTATAATATTGCTTATCAATGGAAATGTAACCCTTGAGATACTGATATGAGCCCCTAATATATGAAACCCCATTTATTGTGTATTAAAGGATAGCTGCTGGTAGTTCATGTATATTTTGTTGTTGATACCTTATAAACTTGCTGATAAAAGGTAATTAGAGGAAAGAAATGGGCATATAAGATTTGAATTGGTAATGGGAGGATAGCTAGGTAAATAAGGTAGACAAATGCCATTAGAGCCATATAAAATGAGGAGAAGTGACCTTAGAGTGTCCCTAAGAAGAGAAATGGAGTGTAGGGGGCGAAATAGAGGGAAAATAGCTACAGAAGGGAGTCACGCCGCGGCCAGGAAGGTTTCGCCGCGGCTTAGGGAGTGACAGTGGCGAGGGACGCCGCGGCTTGAGAAATCTCGCTGCGGCGCGGAGTGAAAATAATCGCCCAGGGGGTGACAGAACGTAACCTCGCCGCGGCGCAAGAAGTCTCGCCGCGGCGCGAGTCAAGGAAATTAATTAGGGAGGTTACAGTAGCAAAACTTGCCGTGGCGCCACTGATAAAGGCTATTTTTATATAGATAAATCCTCCTAAACTTAAGCATTCTAATGATCAAATGTGGCTTTAGAGGTTTAATTAGTTGAAATTTGATTTTAATAGCCATTCTTTGCATTTTAGAAAATAAGTCACAAAATCTTGGATTTTTAAGGCATAAATTTCTATAAATAATTCTGAAGCTTTTCCTACTTAATTTTTCTTTCCTTTCTTAGTGGGCAGATCATTGGGTTTTCTTAGTTTCATACATGGGATGGACTTCCACATGTGGCTCCATTTATAGCAATCACACACCAAAACAGAGGAGAAGGAAGAAGCCTCAGGTTCCAACACTATGAGCTGAACAGAGGCTGAACTCGAGGGCTGGAAAGGAGCCAAGTTAAACGATGGAGAAGCTGCATGAGCAAGAAGCATGCAGAATCACGTCTGGACAGCATGCAGAACAGAGCAGAAGAATCACATTTGGTCACACACAAGAGCCACGGGTTGAAGGAGCTGGAAACCAAACACAAACCAGCAACAAATGAAGAAGAAGATACATGAAGGAACACATGGTGAAGGGGAGCTAAGGAAATGAAGAACCAACAAGAAAATGAAGAGCAACTCGAAGAGCTCAAGTTCTGCATGAAACATTCACGTGGGTGAACAGAAGAAGCACGAGTTGCTTCTGAGAAAAAGAAATGAAGTGATGAGCAGATTTTAAAAGAAGCTTGCATGGAGAATAAAAACGAGCTGAGAGAAGGAAGAAGACACTGGGCACGTGAAGTAGAAGTTACATGGAATTAAGAAAGCTGAAGTGCTGGAGTTACGTCTGAATTCTCGTGAAATATAATAATGCAAAATAAAGTGGGCCCCACATTTTATACACACATATGAAAGAGCTTCAGATAATGTGAAATACTGGGCACGTGAAAAACAAAAGAAATCACGTGAAAAATCTCTCACGCCATTCATCCATTCGCTTATTCTCATGCCTTCATCTAGCATCCCCATTCATTCACGAAACCCTCACTCCTTCGTCCAGCAGCCCATTCCATTCGCTCGTCCATTCGCTCATCCACGCCTTTCACCCACACTACGCCCATTCCCATTCACGCCCATTCTCTCCATCCCTTTCGTCCACACTACACAGAACCACATCCATTCCTCCATTTCATTCTTCATCTCCATTCCATCTCTCCACGCCGAAATGAAACTCTAATTCATCCTTAAGGCTAGCTTGGAAGCATCCTTGGTGCAAGCTTGAATCCAAGATTTGGAGTGCAAAATTCTGGCTAAGAATTTCTTCTATTTTTCTATATTTTTTTCTCTTTCATCTATTGTCTTGGTTAAGCTGTATTTGATAGAGAATTTATGTAATAGTAATTAGTGGCTGGTTAGACACTAATTAGGATATTAATTGACTGATTATGTGATTGAATTAGTACTGGATTTTCCAATTTCCTACAATTATCCATGTATGCAGTCAAGCTGTTTGATGAAATGCATGTGAGAAATTGAGTGTTTAATTGTTTGATTTGAGGAATCCTTAGTGTTTAATTGGTTAATTAAACATTTTGGATGGTAATTCAGAGGCTAATTAATCAAGTAATCAATCAATTCAAGTGTTCAAAGATTTTAATCACAAGAATTAGTAATCTAATGAGAGTTGAGGTCTCAATTAACATTAAATTGCTACTTTCTTGAATCTTGGATGGTTATTCAAGATCATTTTTTAATGAACACATTTAGGAACTCTTATGCCAGAATTAATCACAATTAGATTAGGATAAGGATAGTAGATACCAAGGGACGATTCCTAAGCTAGTCACAAGACCATCATTCACCATAATTCATCCATTTAGATAGAATTTAGGAATTTTGATTCAATCTAGTTTTAAGTTAGTTTTATTCAATCAAAAACCCCCCAAATTAGGTAGCTCTTAGAGTCTTTAAACACTTAGAAACTTAATTAAGCATTAAATTCCATTTCCAAGGGAGATGACCTAGGTTGTGCCCTATATTGCATTTAATATTCAACCTAGTTTTATTTTGAGGGTTGCACGACGAGCCCGTCAAAATTTGGCACCGTTGCCGGGGATTTGGAGTTTCAATTGTTTAAAGAAGTTTTCTAAGTGTTTTTGTTATGTTTTAGCTCTGTTTTGGTTCTGTTTTAACTTAGTTTTTGTTCTGTTTTGAACTTGGAATCGGGTAATTTCGGTGTTGCGTATTAATTTGCCTGCTTGCTGGAAATTTTGTTTGAAGCACCCAGAAAATTCTCAAACTCTGGTTTTCAAGGTTTTTGGGTGTTTTGAGCAAAAATAATATCAAAGCTATTAGGTACACCATTTTTTGGCCGAATTCCAACGTTTTAGGCACTTTTTCGAATTTTTTTTAGTATTTTTTGGTATTTTTTAGGAATTTTTTAATTTTTCTGGATTTAATTTCTTTATTTTGCATCATTAACCTCTGTTTAGGAGTGTTTTACATTGTTAGGTAAGTCTTATTTTCATTTGAATTTTATTTTCTTGATTATTGAGTTTATTTTAGTTATAATTTGTTAGGATTTTATTTATGCTGAAATTAATTGTGCTTCTCATTTTTTCTTTGCTTTAAATGGATCCTTATTATTCTAATCAAGGTGTTTATGATCCTTATGCAAATGATAGGATTTCCAGAAAGTTGGATCATCTCAATACAATGCTTCAAGGCTTGCTTGAACAACAAAGACAAGAACAACAAACCTAACAATACCAACAATCACCATGCTACCAACCACACCATCATTCCTATGAAGTTCACCCCAGCTACCAACCATACAACCATCCATATGAGATTCACCCAAATTACCACCAACATTATGAGCCATACCATAACTTCCATATGCAAGAGCCATATCATGATTACCATATGCAAGAGCCACAATATCATCCTTACAATTAGCATGAGGGGTACATGCAACAAGAGCGCCAGAAGGAACCGAGTTCAGAAGAGAGGATGAGGCAGATAATGGAAGCTTATGATTTTCAACACCAGCAAATGCAGCAAACAGCCCAACGAATAACTGAACGGTTGCAACTCTTTGACCAACAAATGAAGGATTTGGGAATTCAATCGAATCAACCGACTTCAAGTGCTAATGAATCAATTGAAGAGCAAATTAGAAGAGAATGTATAGAGGAGGAAGAGTCCTATTCATTGGGTAATATTCTTCCATCTTCTAATATTTTACAATTTGTTGGAATTGACTCTAATTTGCATGATAGCACTGTGATCCCTGATGCATATAATGTTGTTGATTCTGAATTGCATGATGAAGATGTTGATGAAGAAATTATTGTTGAATCTCCTGATCTGGTTGATTGTGGTAGTTCATTGAGCAAAACTGACACATTTATTGATGTTCATGAACCCTTGTGTACTGATGCACTTGGGATGTCTACTCCTAGCTGTGATTATAGTGAAAATTTTATTTCTGAATCAATTGATGAATCTATTGAGTCTAAGGTAGTAGATAAGTGTGGGGGTGACTTAGAATGTGATAATTATTCTGTGCCTGGTGTGGAATTAGTTGATAAGTCTGTTGATGATGCATCTACTGAGTTTAGGGACAACATGCCATCTGGACCATGTGATATAGCTGATTGGGATGCATTTCTTGATTGTGTGTGTGTTGAATCTACTATATGTGATAAATGCTCCCAAATTAATTCTTTCATTGAGACTAGTGAGTTTCTCACATATACTGATCAACATGGTTCCTCACTAGCACGTAATGGTATGAATGATGAAGTGGTAGATGTAGCATCTGAAAAGGATATAAACAGTGAAAATGTTGGACAACTTGTTGATCATTCAGACCCCACTCTTAAATGCTTATGTGATGATATACATACAAGTCCTATGTGTGTTGAAATTAATGAGTTTTTGGAGTCTGATAAGTCTGTTGAATCCACGAAATCCTTTGCCTGCACTGAAATTTTTGATGCTATTGATTCTACTGATCATACTAGTGTTTATGATAGTATGCATAGTGATACTGCTGATGTTGAAAATTCTATTGATGCTTGTGCTGTTGTTGATACTAGTGAGAGACTTGATTTTGCTGTTGATCATTGTTTAGAATATTATGAGCCTACTGATGTCTCTTTGGTCAGGGAAGATATTATCTCTATTGTTGAGAGTCCTGAACAGATTCCTGAGGTTGGTGAGCTAGTTCCCAACAATCAACAGATTCTTCCAGTAGAGGAAAAACAACTGTTAGACACCTTGGACTCAAAGGATTATGAGAAGTTACAATTTCATTCTGTTGATGTAGTGACTCTTACTGATGAGAGTCTAGTAGATTTCATTGGATTTGATAGATTTTTAGAAAGTTTTGATTTTAAATTTTCTTCCTTTAGTTTTAATTGTCCAAAATTTGATTTTTCTTCTTTTCCTACTTTTGAATATGCTGAAAATGACTTTCTGAAACTACTGATGGTTGAGAAAGTCCATGAGTCAACACTGAATGATCAATCAAAATGTTTTAAAGTGGTTAGACTCAAATTTGTCCAGTTGAGAAGGAATAAAGTTGTTTTAATTTTGGTTTTTGATACATATGATTAGTTAGTCTTTGATAGAGTTCTCTGTAGTTTAGGATTTAGTTTTCTTTTCTTTTCCGCATTACAGTTTATTTTGTTTTTGTTTTGTAGGAAATAAATTGCTAACCAGCTACAAAAGGGAATCTGAGCCAACCTTGAGATCTCTATTTTCAAGTTCATCTGATTGTATTCTCTCCTTTCTACTTTTTATATTGTATTGTTTATTTGTTTACTGGACTGTGTGCTGACATTGAGGACAATGCAATATTTAAGTCTGGGGGAGAGAATCATTTCATTCCATCCATCTTTTCCTTATTTAAAAAAAAAACTGAAAATTTTTTAGAAAATTTTTGAAAAAAAAAATAGTATGATTCTTTTTAGTTTTTCTGTGAAAGTTGCAAGTTGAGATGATTATTAGCTTGGATTCACTTAGACATGATAAGCAATGGATCTTGTGTTTTGATTCAAGTGAAGTGGCAATGAATTTGATTTCAATGAATTATCTGATAGCCATTAGCTTGTGAGAATTTGAGCCTTAATTGTTCAATTCTAGTGTGTATTCACCTATCTTTGTTTCACTCTAGAACTTGTCTTGATTCTTTGTTGAGACCACATTTGCATTTGCATGCATGAAAATGATAAGGCATTCATTTCTTTTATAACTAGTGAGCCAAAAAGTCAACCTACATTCATTTTATCCATTGTTTAGCCACTTTGAACCTTGATTTTATTTGCTTGTTAGCCCATAGCCATTTAAATATATTCCCACCTTGTTTTAAGATGCCTTAGGTTATTTCAAGGAGCATTACATCTAAATAGGATAGGTGAATGTGTGCATTGCATCCATTAAGGCCATTGTGATTCAAAGAATTTGATCTAAGAAAGAAAACAAAATGCAATGAAAAGAAGAGATAGAAAAGCAAAAAGAAAGCAAAAAGAAAACCAAAAGAAAAGCAATGAAAAAAAAAAAGAGAGAAAAGAAAAGAAAAGGAAGTAACAGAAAAAGAAAAAAAAAGTGTTTCAAATTAAGTTTATAGTTGCTTATACTTGTTAGAAATAAGGCCTAGAAATTCTCTATCCTAAATCTCCATTTTATTGCTCTTGAGGTTCTAAGGTATCCTTTTGTTTAGTTTTTCCCCTTGTTTTTGTTATCCATTCATTTCATTTCCCTTAGCCCCATTACAACCCTGAATAAAGTCCTTTGATTTGTGTATTGCATTTAGCATGGGTGGTGGAGATTTAGAAGCTAGACAAGCCTATGGTAGTGAATTTTGATTGGTGAAATTTGAGTGATATACATTGCCCATAAACACTTGAGAGATGAGAGTAAACACTAACCATGTGAGAGGCTATGCATTTCAATTCATTCTTTTCAAATGAAATTGCCATGGAGCTTAATTCTTGATGCAAGTGAAGTTAACTTTGATTGTTGAAGTGTTGAAAAGTTATGATTAGTCTCTAACTTGTGATTTTTACACTTTCTTTTCCATTTTCCTTTTCCACTTGCCATTCTTCTAGCCGTGTGTTTCAAATCATTCTTTTATCTTGGATTTTGAGCTTTGCTCAGGAGTGCAAAGGTTTAAGTGTGGGGGAATTTGATAAAGGCTATTTTTATATACATAAATCCTCCTAAACTTAAGCATTCTAATGATCAAATGTGGCTTTAGAGGTTTAATTAGTTGAAATTTGATTTTAATAGCCATTCTTTGCATTTTAGAAAATAAGTCACAAAATCTTGGATTTTTAAGGCATAAATTTCTATAAATAATTCTGAAGCTTTTCCTACTTAATTTTTCTTTCCTTTCTTAGTGTGCAGATCATTGGGTTTTCTTAGTTTCATACATGGGATGGACTTCCACATGTGGCTCCATTTATAGCAATCACACACCAAAACAGAGGAGAAGGAAGAAGCCTCGGGTTCCAACACTATCAGCTGAACAGAGGCTGAACTCGAGGGCTGGAAAGGAGCCAAGTTAAACGACGGAGCAGCTGCATGAGCAAGAAGCATGCAGAATCACGTCTGGATAGCTTGCAGAACAGAGCAGAAGAATCACATTTGGTCACACACAGGAGCCACGGGTTGAAGGAGCTGGAAACAAAACACAAACCAGCAACAAATGAAGAAGAAGATACATGAAGGAACACATGGTGAAGGGGAGTGATAAACACATATTTTATCTATTTTCATCCTCCTAACTTAGTCATTTTAATAATCAAATGTAGCTTAATGCATGCAATTGAATGGAAATTGATTTTATTAGCCACTTTTGCACTTTAGGAATTAAACTGTAAAATTCTTGAATTTTATTGCTTGAATTCCTTTTAAATAATTTTGTGGGTATTTCTACTTAACACTTTCCATTCTTTTGTGTAGACTTTAATGGGCTTTGAACACAATCTTGAAAGCCACTAGTTAGAGAGTAAAAGAGAATAAAAATTAAATATATTAGAAGCAAGCAAGAAGGAGAAGCATGTGCAGATTTTGAGAGGGTTTCACGTGAAGAATGAGCAAGCTGAATGTGACTGAACAAAGACAAAGGTGCATGATGAAAGCCACGAGTTTAAGAGGAAGAAAGAGCTATGGGCAGCAACACACACATGCAGAACAGAGAAGGCAAGGCTACTGTTTTGGCGTGAGGAGAATAAAGAGCAACTCGAGGGAGCATGAAGAAGTCATGATGGACAGCAGCTGCGTGGAATGAGTTGAAAGAAGAAGGAGCAGAAGACGTGGAAGTCTGGGCACAAAGGAAGAAGGAAATCACGTGGTGAACAGAGGAGCAGCTGCATGAGAATAGTTTCAACGTGGAAAAATGACGTGTTTAAAGCTAGGGACAGCAGCAGAATAAATGAGAAAGAAAAAGAAGCAACATGAATATCACAAACTCCAGCAGAAGCAAAACGAAATGAAGATGCAGAAACAAGAAGAAGAAGAGGCACGAGCTGCTGGTTTGAATGAAAACGCTGGGTCTGGACAGTCATGTGAGAAGCTCGAGTTTTGTGTGCAGAACGAACAGAAGCAGAGAAAGAAAACGAGCAGAACGACGGGGCAGAACCAGAGCAATGCATGAAGAAGAGAGAGAGCTGGAAATCACGTCTGGTTAGAACATGCAGAAGCTACAGCAGCAATCACGTGGGGAGTTTAGGCAAAACGCTGAAGCAAAACATTGAATATTATATTTAGCTTTAAACTGGGGCCCACGTTATATTGAAGCTTCAGGTAATTGGCAAGGTCAGCACAAGATAAAAACGCTGGAACTAAGGGAAGGGAGAGCACGTGAATTTAAGCAAGCCACGTGAAAATGAAGCACAAGGGGCAACACGTGACTCACCTCCGTAAAATTCCAGTGCATCATTCAGCCCAGCCCATTGAACATACATCATACACGTCGTGATTCATTCTATAAACTCAACCCTAGCCGTCATTCGTAGATATACACTCCACGCCGTCATTCGCATACTCCATCCCCTTCCTCCATTCTCTCCATCCCCTTCGCCTTCATCCATCTCTCCATTCTCTCCATCTCTATCCACCGAATGAAGATCTAATCTCCATCTTGAGGCTAGCAAGGGAGGAAGCTCTTGGCTAAAACTTGAATCCTTGGAGAAGAAGCAGAATTTTGGCTAAGATTCCTTGATTTTCCTACACTTTTTCTTTTTCTGTACAATCTTGGTTAAGTTGTATTTGATTAGGAATTTGTGTAATTAATTAGTGGCTGGTTAGACACTGATTAGGAAACCTTTTTTGTTGATTAATTGGTTGGATTTGAACTTGATTTTTCATTATTCTCTTTAATCTCCCATGTATGCCACGAAGGTGTTCGATGAAATACATGAGTGAGGTTATGTGCTTAAATGTCTATTTGAGAATTCCTTAGTGTTTAGTTGGTTAATTAAACATTTTTGGATGATGAATCAGAAGATAATTAATTAGTTAATCAATCAAGTTGGATGTTCATTGATCTTAAGGACAAGAGTTAACGGTTTAATGCGGGATTGAGGTCTCAATTCAACATTAGATTATTAATCTCTTGAATCTTGAATGGTTATTCAAGATCATTTGCTAATGAACATAATTAGGAATTCTTAGGCCAGAATTAATCACAATTGGAATAGGATAAGGATAGTGGATACCAAGAGATGATTCCTAAGCTAGTCACAAGACCATTATCACTCACAATTCATCCAATTAGGTAGTATTTAGGAATTTTGTTTCAATTTCATTTTAGATTAGTTTAATTCAATCAAAAACCCCCGAACTAGATAGTTCTAGGATCTTAGAACACTTAGAGAACCTAATTGAAGATTGAATTCCAATTCCAAGGGAGATGACCTAGGTTGTGCCACTTGCTATATTTTTAGATCAATCTAGTTTTATTTTGAGGGTTGCACGACAAGCCCGTCAAAATTTAGCACCGTTGCCGGGGATTTGGAATTTCAATTGTTTAAGAAAGTTTTCTAAGTGTTTTTGTTTTGTTTTATCTCTGTTTTATTTCTGTTTTGATTTGATTTTCGTTTTGTTCTGAACTTGGAATCGGGTAATTTCGGTGTTGCGTATTAATTTGAGTGCTTGCTGGAATTTTCGTTCAAAGTGCCCAGAAAATTCTCATACTTTATTTTTCAAGGTTTTTGGGTGTTTTGAGCAAAAGTAATAGCAAAGCTATTAGGTGCACCATTTTTTGGCCAAATTCCAACGTTTGAGGTACTTTTTCTAATTTTTTAGTATTTTCTCGAATTTTTTAGGAATTTTTCAATTTTTCTGGATTTATCTTCTTTAATTTTTGTGAGTTTGTTTTGTGTCATTAGGCTCTGTTTTAGAGTGTTTCTCATTGTTAGGAACTTCTTATCTTCATTTGATTTGATTTTCTTAATTTTGAGTTAATTTTAGTTATAGCTGTTTGTGATTTTGCTTTGTGCTAAAAGTAATTGTACTTCTCATTTTATTTTTGCTTTAAATGAATCCATATTTTTCTAATCAAGGTGTTTATGATCCTTATGCAAATAATGGGACTTCCAGGTAGTTGGATGATCTCAAGACAATGCTTCAAGGCGTTCTTGAAAGACAAAGGCAAAATCAACAAAGCCAACAATACCAACAAGTCCAACAACCATACTACGAACTACACCACCATTCCTATGAAGTTCACCCCAACTACCAACCATACCACCATCCATATGAGATTCACCCAAATTACCACCATTATTTTGAACCATACCATAATTTCCATAGGCAAGAGCCAGAATATCATCCTCATAACTACCATGAGGAATACATGCAACAAGAGCCTCAGAGGGAACCAAGTTTGAAAGAGAGGATGATGCAGCTAATGGAAACCCTTGATCTTCGAATCCAACAAAGGGAGGCTGAAAATCTTCAATTCAAACAAGAACATGAACGGTGGTATCTTGAAATGCAACAAAGGCTTGACAACATGATGAAGGATTCAGGAATTCAATTGAATCAACCGACTTCAAGTGCTAATGAATCAATTGAAGAGCAAATTAGAAGGGAATGCATAGAGGAAGAAGAGTCTTATCCATTAGGTAATATCCTTCCATCTTCTAATGTTTTACAATTTGTTAGAACTGAATCTAGTATGCATGATAACACTTCGATTCCCGATGCATATAATGTTGTTGATTCTAAATTACATGATGATGTTGTTGATGAGGAATTAATTGTTGAATCTTCTGATGTGGTTGATTGTGGTAATGCATTGAATAAAACTGATACATTTGTTGATGCTCATGAACCCTTGTGTACTGATGCACTTGGGATGTCTACTCCTAGCTGTGATTATAGTGAAAATTTCATTTCTGAATCAATTGATGAATCTCTTGAGTCTAGGGTAGTAGATAAGTGTGGGGGTGACTTGGAATGTGATGATTATTTTGTTCCTAATTATTTTGTTCCTAGTATGGAATTAGTTGATAAGTCTGTTGATGATGCATCTACTGAGTTTAAGGACAACATGCCATCTGGATCATGTGACATAGCTAATTTAGATGCATCTCTTGATTGTGTGTGTGTTGAATCTATTATATGTGATGAATACTCTCAGAGTAATTCTTTCATTGGGACTAGTGAGTTTCTCACATATACTGATCAACATGATTCCTCACTAGCATGTGCTGATATGGATAATGAAATGGTAGATGTAGCATGTGATGAGAATATAGACAGTGAAATTGTTGAGCAAATTGTTGTTAATGAATCAGACTTAACTCTTAAATGCTTATGTGATGATATGCATACATGTCCTATATGTGCTGAGATTAATGAGTTTTTAAGGTCTGATAAGTCTGCTGAAATCATGGAATCCTTTGCTCGCATCGAAATTGTTGATGATACTGATTCCACTGATCATACTAGTATTGATGAGAATATGCATAAAGATAATATTGATGTTGAAAATCCTATTGATCCTTATACTCTTGTTGATACTAGTGAGAGACTAGATTTTGTTGTTGATAATTGTTTAGAATTTTGTGAGCCTACTGATGTCTCTTTGGTCAGGGAAGATGTTATTTCTCTTATGGAGAGTCCAAAACAGATTCCTGAAGTTGTTGAGCTAATTCCTAGCAAGCCACAGACTCTCCAAGCTGAGACAAAACAACTGTCAGACACCTTGAACTCAAAAGGCTATGAGAAGTTGCAATTAGACTTTTCTGTGAATGTAGTGACTCTTACTGAAGGGAGTCAAGTAGATTTCATTGGTTTTGATAGATTTTTAGGGAGTTCAAAGTTTCATTTTGATTTTAAATTTTCTTTCTTTAGTTTTAATTGTCTTAAATTTGATTTTTCTTCTTTTCTTATTTCTAAATTTGCTGAAAATGACTTTCCTAAACTACTGATGGTTGAGGAAGTCCATGGGTCTTCACTGAATGACCAATCAAAATGTTTTAAAGTAGTGAGACTTAAATTTCTTGAATTGAGAAGGAATAAAGTAGTTTTAATTTTAATTTTTGATACTTATGATTAGTTAGTTGCTGATAGAGCTCTTCTTAGTTTAGGATTTAGTTTTCTTTTTCTTTTTCGCATTATAGTTTCTTTTGTTTCTATTTTGTAGGAAATAAATTGCTAGCCAGCTACAATGAACATCTTAGCCACCTTTGAGATCTTCATTGGCAAGTTCATCCGGTTGTACTCTCTCTTTTCACTCTTTATATTGTATTGTTTATCTGTTTACTGGATTGTGTGATGCCATTGAGGACAATGCAACATTTAAGTGTGGGGGAGAGAGTCATTTCATTCCATTCCATCTTTCTTTTCCATTCCATCCTTTCCTTGTTTTGAAAAAAAAAAAAATTTGAATTTTTTGAGAAAATTTTTGAAAAATATATGATTTTCTTTTAATTTTTCTGTGAAAGTTGCAAGTTAAGATGATTATAGCTTGGATTCACGTAGACATGATAAGTGATGGATCTTGTGTCTTGATTCAAGTGAAGTGGCAATGAATTTGATTTCAATGAATTATTTGATAGTCATTAGCTGGTGAGAATTTGAGCCTTAATTGTTCAATTCTAGTGTGTATTCACCTATCTTTGTTTCACTCTAGAACTTGTCTTGATTCTTTGTTAAGGCCACATTTGCATTTGCATGCATAAAAATGATAAGGCATTCATTTCTTTTCTAGCTAGTGAGCCAAAAAGCCAACCCTATATGCATTTTATCCATTGTTTTAGCCACTTCGAGCCTTGATTTTCTTTTCTTGTTAAACCATAGCCAAATAAAAAATAAAAAAAAAATCTCCACCTTGTTTTAAGATGCCTTAGAGATTTCAAGGAGCATTGCACTTGTTTGGGATGAGAGAATGTGTGCTTAGCATCCATTAAGGCCATTGTTAGTGAAAGAATTTGTTTTGAGAAAGAAAAAAAAAATGCAAAGAGAAGAAAAGATAGAAAAGCAAAAAGAAAAAAAAAAAAAAAGAAAGAAAAGGAAGCCATAGAAAGTCAAAAGAAAAAAAAAAAGTGTTTCAAATTAGGTTTATAGTTGCTGTTCTAGTGGAAAATAAGGCCTTGAATGCACACTCTTCCCTATCCTAGATTGTCATTGAGTGCTCTTGAGGTTCTAAGGTATCCATTTGTTTTGTATTTTCCTTCTTTTTGTTATCCATTCATTTCATTTCCTTAACCCCATTACAACCACGAATAAAGTCCTATTGATTTGTGCATTGCATTTGGCATTGGTGGTGGAGACTTAGAAGCTAGACAAGCTTATGGTAGTGAGCTTTGATAGGTGGAATTTGAGTGAATTACATTACCTTAAACACTTGAGAGTTGAGAGTAAACACCAATCCATGTGAGAGGCTATGCATTTCAATTCATTCTTTTCAAATAAATTGCCATAGAATTTGTTTTCTTGATGCAAGTGAAATTAGCTTGGATTGTTGAAGTGTTGAAGAGTTGTGATTAATCTCTAGCTTGTAATTTTTACACTTTCTTTTCTATTTTCTTTTTCCACTTGCCATTCCACTAGCCGGGTGTTTTCATTCAGTCTTCTCTCTTGGATTTAAGCTTTGCCCAGGAGTGCAAAGGTTTAAGTGTGGAGGAATTTGATAAACACATATTTTATCTATTTTCATCCTCCTAACTTAGTCATTTTAATAATCAAATGTAGCTTAATGCATGCAATTGAATGGAAATTGATTTTATTAGCCACTTTTGCACTTTAGGAATTAAACTGCAAAATTCTTGAATTTTATTGCTTGAATTCCTTTTAAATAATTTTGTGGGTATTTCTACTTAACACTTTCCATTCTTTTGTGTAGATTTTAATGGGCTTTGAACACAATCTTGAAAGCCACTAGTTAGAGAGTAAAAGAGAATAAAAATTAAATATATTAGAAGCAAGCAAGAAGGAGAAGCATGTGTAGATTTTGAGAGGGTTTCACGTGAAGAATGAGCAAGCTGAATGTGACTGAACAAAGACGAAGGTGCATGATGAAAGCCACGAGTTTAAGAGGAAGAAAGAGCTATGGGCAGCAACACACACATGCAGAACAGAGAAAGCAAGGCTACTGTTTTGGCGTGAGGAGAATAAAGAGCAACTCGAGGGAGCATGAAGAAGTCATGATGGACAGCAGCTGCGTGGAATGAGTTGAAAGAAGAAGGAGCAGAAGACGTGGAAGTCTGGGCACAAAGGAAGAAGGAAATCACGTGGTGAACAGAGGAGCAGCTGCATAAGAACAGTTTCAACGTGGAAAAACGACGTGTTTAAAGCTAAGGACAGCAGCAGAATAAATGAGAAAGAAAAAGAAGCAACATGAATATCACAAACTCCAGCAGAAGCAAAACGAAATGAAGATGCAGAAATAAGAAGAAGAAGAGGCACGAGCTGCTGGTTTGAATGAAAACGCTGGGCCTGGACAGTCATGTGAGAAGCTCGAGTTTTGTGTGCAGAACGAACAGAAGCAGAGAAAGAAAACGAGCAGAACGACGGGGCAGAACCAGAGCAACGCATGAAGAAGAGAGAGAGCTGGAAATCACGTCTGGTTAGAACATGCAGAAGCTACAGCAGCAATCACGTGGGGAGTTTAGGCAAAACGCTGAAGCAAAACATTGAATATTATATTTAGCTTTAAACTGGGGCCCACATTATACTGAAGCTTCAGGTAATTGGCAAGGTCAGCACAAGATAAAAACGCTGGAGCTAAGGGAAGGGAGAGCACGTGAATTTAAGCAAGCCACGTGAAAATGAAGCACAAGGGGCAACACGTGACTCACCTCCGTAAAATTCCCGTACGTCATTCAGCCCAGCCCATTGAACATACATCATACACGTCGTGATTCATTCTATAAACTCAACCCTAGCCGTCATTCGTAGATATACACTCCACGCCATCATTTGCATACTCCATCCCCTTCCTCCATTCTCTCCATCCCCTTCGCCTTCATCCATCTCTCCATTCTCTCCATCTCCATCCACCGAATGAAGATCTAATCTCCATCTTGAGGCTAGCAAGGGAGGAAGCTCTTGGCTAAAACTTGAATCCTTGGAGAAGAAGCAGAATTTTGGCTAAGATTCCTTGATTTTCCTACACTTTTTCTTTTTCTGTACAATCTTGGTTAAGTTGTATTTGATTAGGAACTTGGGTAATTAATTAGTGGCTGGTTAGACACTGATTAGGAAACCTTTTTTGTTGATTAATTGGTTGGATTTGAACTTGATTTTTCATTATTCTCTCTAATCTCCCATGTATGCCACGAAGGTGTTCGATGAAATACATGAGTGAGGTTATGTGCTTAAATGTCTATTTGAGAATTCCTTAGTGTTTAGTTGGTTAATTAAACATTTTTGGATGATGAATCAGAAGATAATTAATTAGTTAATCAATCAAGTTGGATGTTCATTGATCTTAAGGACAAGAGTTAACGGTTTAATGCGGGATTGAGGTCTCAATTCAACATTAGATTATTAATCTCTTGAATCTTGAATGGTTATTCAAGATCATTTGCTAATGAACATAATTAGGAATTCTTAGGCCAGAATTAATCACAATTGGAATAGGATAAGGATAGTGGATACCAAGAGATGATTCCTAAGCTAGTCACAAGACCATTATCACTCACAATTCATCCAATTAGGTAGTATTTAGGAATTTTGTTTCAATTTCATTTTAGATTAGTTTAATTCAATCAAAAACCCCCGAACTAGATAGTTCTAGGATCTTAGAACACTTAGAGAACCTAATTGAAGATTGAATTCCAATTCCAAGGGAGATGACCTAGGTTGTGCCACTTGCTATATTTTTAGATCAATCTAGTTTTATTTTGAGGGTTGCACGACAAGCCCGTCAGGGAGATAAGGAAATGAAGAACCAACGAGAAAATGAAGAGCAACTCGAAGAGCTCAAGTTCTGCATGAAACATTCACGTGGGTGAACAGAAGAAGCACGAGTTGCTTCTGAGAAAAAGAAATGAAGTGATGAGTAGATTTTAAAAGAAGCTTGCATGGAGAATAAAAACGAGCTGAGAGAAGGAAGAAGACGCTCGGCACGTGAAGCAGAAGTTACATGGAATTAAGAAAGCTGAAGTGCTGGAGCTACGTCTGAATTCTCGTGAAATATAATAATGCAAAATAAAGTGGGCCCCACATTTTATACACACATATGAAAGAGCTTCAGATAACGTGAAATACTGGGCACGTGAAAAACAAAAGAAAGCACGTGAAAAATCTCTCACGCCATTCATCCATTCGCTTATTCTCACGCCTTCATCCAGCATCCCCATTCATTCACGAAACCCTCACTCCTTCGTCCAGCAGCCCATTCCATTCACTCGTCCATTCGCTCATCCACGCCTTTCACCCACACTACGCCCATTCTCTCCATCCCTTTCGTCCACACTACACAGAACCACATCCATTCCTCCATTCCATTCTTCATCTCCATTCCATCTCTCCACGCCGAAATGAAACTCTAATTCATCCTTAAGGCTAGCTTGGAAGCATCCTTGGTGCAAGCTTGAATCCAAGATTTGGAGTGCAAAATTCTGGCTAAGAATTTCTTCTATTTTTCTATATTTTTTTCTCTTTCATCTATTGTCTTGGTTAAGCTGTATTTGATAGAAAATTTATGTAATAGTAATTAGTGGCTGGTTAGACACTAATTAGGATATTAATTGACTGATTATGTGATTGAATTAGTACTGGATTTTCCAATTTCCTATAATTATCCATGTATGCAGTCAAGGTGTTTGATGAAATGCATGTGAGAAATTGAGTGTTTAATTGTTTGATTTGAGGAATTCTTAGTGTTTAATTGGTTAATTAAACATTTTGGATGGTAATTCAGAGGCTAATTAATCAAGTAATCAATCAATTCAAGTGTTCAAAGATCTTAATCACAAGAATTAGTAATCTAATGAGAGTTGAGGTCTCAATTAACATTAAATTGCTACTTTCTTGAATCTTGGATGGTTATTCAAGATCATTTGTTAATGAACACATTTAGGAACTCTTATGCCAGAATTAATCACAATTAGATTAGGATAAGGATAGTAGATACTAAGGGACGATTCCTAAGCTAGTCACAAGACCATCATTCACCATAATTCATCCATTTAGATAGAATTTAGGAATTTTGATTCAATCTAGTTTTAAGTTAGTTTTATTCAATCAAAAACCCCCCAAATTAGGTAGCTCTTAGAGTCTTTAAACACTTAGAAACTTAATTAAGCATTAAATTCTATTTCCAAGGAAGATGACCTAGGTTGTGCCCTATATTGCATTTAATATTCAACCTAGTTTTATTTTGAGGGTTGCACGACGAGCCTGTCAGCCACACAGGTTGGCCGCGGCGTAGATCTCACTCGCCGTGGCTATCGCCGCGGCGAAAGTCAGGAAAATTTCAGAGAGCAACTTGGCCGCGGCGCAAGAGTTTTAGGCCGTGGCGCAAGTTTAAAAACTTGGTTTTTGAGCTCCAGAACATAACTTAGCCGCGGCGAGAAAGTTCCAGGTTACGGCGCAGGTCCCCAAACACCTATATTTGACCTAGAAACCCTAATTTCAGTAAGGCTAATGTTAGGGTATGGCATGGGGACATTGGTGAGATGTTTTGTGGGTTGAAATTGATTAATGGGTGGATCCTAAACCTTTAATAATGGTACAAACCCTTTATGCTTGTTCCCGTTATGGCTGTTAGTTGATGATCCTAGTAGTATCAAGGTTTAAATTTCCCCTATATTTTCTTATTGTAAATAAATTGCAACGACTCCAAACCTTGATCATTATTTATTAATCATGTATTTAACTATAATTACTGATGTTAGAACTTAGGGTCATCACACCTTGGCATTACATACCCAAATTCTATTCTAGGGTTCATACATCATATCCATACATTTATACATTACATAATATCATAATTACACATGTTTAAGGGGTCATAGATCATATACATCAAAGGGTTACATCAATTGACACAAATATGGCTCTAAAGTAGTAAAACTCAAGCACTTGATTGTCAAACACTTTCCTTTAGGCATTGTTTGGTTCAACCAAAGGGAGGGGAGGGGAGGGATTTTAATGGAAGGGAGGGAAGGGAAGGGGAGGGGAGGGGAGGTTAAATAGACAATTATACTCTTATGATATTAGAATTAATTTTTTTTTTTGTTTTTAAGATATTTTTATAAAAAAAAGGCTTTTCCTTGTTTTCTATTATAAAAAATAATTTTTCTTAATTTCTATTTAAAAAATATTTTTTATTTTCATAAAAAATTATCTTGAATCCTACAAAAAAAAAATAAGATCTATATTATATTTTTTGTGAAAACAAAAGTAGGTATATCAAGGGTAATTTAGTCAAATGCAACACAAATATTTCTCTCCCCTCCAAAAACCTCCACTTTTAGAGGGGAGGTTTTGGAAGGGAGGTGAGGGGAGGGGAGGGGGTATTTTGCCTCCCCAGCCCTCTAACTTTTTCATACCAAACAAGGGGAGGGCCTCCCCTACCCCCCAAAACCCTCAAACCAAACACTACCTTAAGGTGGTTAGCTCCTATTACCATATCCACTTAGTTCACCTAGCATGTGAGATTATTGGAGAGGAGGGAATGAGATTCAAAGAATCTCAATAGCTCATCTCCCATTCAATCATACATAATATATGCAAAGCAAGTCTTGCAAATGCATGCATGGATATCATAGAAGTCATAAACATTCAAGAAGCAAGCTTGGCATGTGAACAAGTCATACAAGACATTCAAGAGCTCATCAAGTGAATGGATTGGCCTCACACTTTTCATCATGGATTTTGGACTTGCCTCACTCATTCTTTAAGAGATTCTTGGATTCAGCCATACTCTTGGAAGCCCACTTTGCTTTTGGAAGACTGTCTCAACCAATCTCAAGGGTTCTTAGCTCATCCTTATCATGGTTAAGAGTTCTTGACCTCTCCACACTCAAGCAAAGTCAAACAAACATCATACATTCATTTGAAAACATAATATGTCATCATGAAATCATGGCATATAAAATCATGCTACCTTGCCTTTCATGGCTTGAAAATACATATACACACATTCTAAGACAAGCTAAATACACATCCATGCATGAGAGAAGGTGGAGAGAGCTACCTTGCACACAATCACACACTTTTTCCTTTGAATCCAAGCTCCCTTTTTCGACCACGTTGTAACACCATACTTCTAGGACTCAATTCATGCAATTCCCATGCCTCATCTTATGTTTGTTCTATGGAAACAATCTAGTGGCATAGGGAGTTATGAATTAAAATGCATTTCTCTACGGGTAAAATTTTTCTTTCAGAGTCCCGTGGGCCATATGAATGCATCTATCACATTCTCATACTTAAATACATGAATATAGCTCATTTCCATCATCAAATTTGGTCTACAACTCGTGGAAAGCAAAGGAACACATTAAAATTCATGTTTGCATTTTCGTCCAGAATTTCCTCTTTTCTGTCACAAATTTTGGAAAATCACAACTAAATCTAGAAAAATTGAAATCATGTGTTCTTTGTCATTATGGAAATCTCAAGATGTCTAATTCACACTAAAAATATGTCCAAGTCACAACATTCATCACACAGGACATTTGACATCCAAAAAGCTACAGACTCACTGGCTGCCTAGGCTGTGATTCAGGTTACTGATGCAAACTTCTGAAATTCATAACTAATTCTAAAAAAATTGAAATCACACAAATTCAGTCATTCAGGGAAGCTACAAATGTTAACTTGACACTAAAAATAATTCTCGAATGAAACAGATACGTTTAGGTATCTGGAACTGATGGAACAGTGATTGAGCTCTGGAGTCACCACTGTTACTGACAGCAAATTTCAAAAATGCATAACTCTGTGCTCAGACCTCCAAATGAAGTGATCTCGGTGGCCACAGAAATCTTATGACCTCTAGTTTATGCACATAAGATTTCATAAGCATTGGACACCATTTGGCCATCGAGTGACACGAAAATCAAATCTGCCAGTATGAACAGTGCACATACCAGAAACCATAGAAAATCCCAATTTTGAAAATTCACAAAATATTCCCTAGCTCTCTGAAAATTATGATCTTTAGCTTCCCAGAAAGCTCTCAACAAGACCTAATTGTATGCCAAAGTTCAGGGTAAGACTAACTCATTTGGCCAAAAAGTGGCATAGGGTTCCATTATGGTCAATTTTGGCTCCATATTGGGTACCAAAATTGCCAAATGGATTTCCTTTGGTCTTGGCACCTTTGGGCAAATTTAAAAGCATGTTTAAGACTTGGGGAAGCTGCCCAAATGGTCCCAAACCATTTGCATCTCATTTTGGCCTTTTCACCCACACTTATACACATTACACCAAGCTTTTCTCAAGTGTATACATTAGCATAAACACTCAATTTATGTTCTAGAGTACATACACCATACTCGTTCATTTATCTATCACATAATATTATTTTTACATTTGTCCAAGGGGTCATAGACCATTTACAATAATAATATACATCATGAAGTCTCATTATGAATCAAAAGACCAAAAATCAAGCATAAGGATGGCAATCTTCTTTCTTCAAGGTGGTTGGCTCCCATTGCCATGTCCACTTGGTCCACCTAGCATATTAGGACATTTAAGAGGAGGGAGTGAGATTCAAGAATCTCAATAGCTCATCTCCCATTCCATCACACATAATATGTGCAAACAAGTTTCACAAATGCATGCATGGAGAAAGTAGAAATCATAGGCATTTTAAAAGCAACCTTAGCATGTGAATCAATCATACAAGACATTCAAGAGCTCACTAAGTGTTTGGATTGGCCTCATACTTCTCCTCATGGATTTTGGACTTGCCTCACCCATTCTTTGAGCACTTTGGACTCAACCATACTCTTGGGAGCCCACTTTGCTTTTGGGAGACTCTTTACTTTGTCTCAACCAAGCTCAAGGGTTCTTGGCTCCTCCTCACCCAAGGGAAGAGTTCTTGGCCTCTCCACACTCAAGCAAACTCATACAAACATCATGGATTCATTTAAAACATAACATGGCATCAAGGATCATGACATGTAAAGGCATGCTAGCATACTTTTCAAAGCTTGAAAATACACATACAAGCATTCTAAAACAAGCTAAACACACATCCATGCATGAGAGAAGGTGGAGAGAGCTACCTTGTATGCAAGTACACACTTTTTCCTTAGCTTTTAAACCTCCTCTTTTGGCCACACACCCACAATTTGGTGGAGATGGTTTCTCTTGGCCTAAATACAATTTTTGGGAGCCAATTAGGTTCATGAAACATTCTCTAAAGCCATACAACTTACTTAAGTACCAGATTGCTCTATAATCCCCATTATGGTCCACAAAGGCACCTAATGAAGCAACACCCCTCAAATGATTTCTAGGCCTCATTCTTTCTTTTCAAATATGATTCTTGACTCCTTTTAAGCCTCTTGGAGTCACCACATAATTAAAACAAAAGGCCTAACATTATGTTGCTTCCTTAGGTTACAATATGGAACCTAAAGCACCAACTCATTCTCTAAGCTTCCTAAATTTTTCCCAAGGCTTCCCCTCACATTCATTCATCATGTATGACTCAAAAATGGGCTTGAAACAATTTAAAACTCTCCTTAACTATGCCATCCCTACTTGGCCGAAAGTTAGAGCATAAATGGGATTTCATGGCTTCTTGATTTTTCCTTGATGGGGGAACCCTTTAGGGAGGTTGTTAAGAGTTGTAGGAGGTCAAGGAAACACTTAAACAACCAAGGGAACTTATAGATTAAATCAGTTTTTTACAATCCCCTTAAGTGCTCTACACTTTTCCAACTTTTAGGTTCATGACTTTCCATGGGGTTTTGTTCATTTTATGGAGGAAGAGACATATGGGGGACCTCTTAGGGATCTTAGAAGCACATTTAAACATTCATTTAAGCCTAAGAACATTTATATAAAATCAGATTTGCAAGGGAGCATTTGGATCCCTAATGATTCCATTTTGTTTCCTAATGCTCCTTTCTTGATTCTATTGGTTCATTCTTAATCCTTGCCATCTAAAACCCCTAATCCCTCCATAAATTGGAAAGAAAATAGCCCCTAAGAATTGGGCTCATGGTGGTCAAATTCGTGCAAGAGGAAGGGGGAGGGAGAAACTACCAAAGAATGGAAGTTTTACCTTGTTTTCTTGCTTCCTTTGGCTTGTTCTTCCACTTGGTTGGCTTACTCCCTCAATTTTCGACATTTCCCTCTCTGTTCTGCCCCAAAAACAGCACCAAACTCTCCATTAAAACCATAGAAAGAAAGCTTGAGAGGAGAGGAGCAAGGTTCAAGAAGGAAGGATATGGAATGTCTTAAAGTTTCTTACCTTTTTCTTGAATTTCTTCCTCCAAAATCCTCCTCCTCTTGTGCGCCTAAGGAGCTGGAGTTCTCCTCTGAAAATGGGCAGAAGCAAGTCGGTTTAGAGAGGGGGAGGCAGAACGTGGCATATAAAGAAGAAGAAAGAAGCTTCCTTTAACACTTTAATGCCAATTTTGCCCTTCGTTCTTAGCATTTTCGTTTCTCCTTCGTTTTAGCTCCTTTTTGAGAACCGTCTTTTCCATCATAACAAAGAGGTTCCCAATGTAATAAAATGCCTTTGGAATCACTCAAATCGGAGCTAAAATCGTCCCGAACGAATCGGTCAAAGTTCGGGTCAACCGACATCGAAAAGAGTACACCGGAGGGGCTTTAGTAGTCCCGGGGCTTCCCATGGTTTTTAGGGCCTCTAAAAACCCTAGAGAACTCAAAAATTTCATTTAAAAAGCCCTCCTATGTGTTTTTCAAAAAGTACCCATATTTACGAAAATGCCACTGGCTTTTTGACAATTTTTTTGAGTTACTCTAGCCTTGATTTCTGGGCAACTCAAGGCTCAAATCCTTATTTTCAAATATTTAAAATTTTATTATAATTTTAGTTGGCCCCAATTCCTTCTATTTCAGGAACTTCCTTTTGTATTTGGCCCATTTCTACTGTTTACGGAGAAACCGAACATTTCGTTTCTCAGGTTTACGGAAAGGCTGGATGTTACACCACGCACAAACAAGAGTGTAGGGAAGGTTTCTCTTGGCCTAGACACAATTTATGGAAGCCAATTAGCTTCATGAACTCAATTCTAAGGCCATAAAATTTGCTTTGATACTAGGTTAGCTTATAACATCATTATGGTCCATAAAATGCACCTAATGAAGAAACACCCCTTAAATAAATTTTAGGCTCCATTATTTCCTTTCAAATATGATTCTTGACTCCTTTTAAGCCTCTTGGAGTCATCACACAATTAAAATAAAGAGCCTAACTACATGTTGCTTCTTTAGGTTATAATATGGAACCTAAAGCACCAAATCACTTTCTATAAGTTCTAAATTTTTTCCAAGGCCTTCCCTTATTTTCATTCATCATACATGACTCAAGAATGGCCTTTGAAAAATTTAAAACTCTCCCTAACTACCTCAACCTTGTTTGGCTGAGACATAGGGCTTCCTTGGCCTCCTTGGAATTCTCTTTATTTTCTTGAAGGAGGAAGCATGTGGGGAGCATCTTAGGGATCTTAAGAACTCATTTAAACTCTTAATTAGACCTAGGAATCATCACACAAAATTAGAATTGTTGGAGATTATGCCCTAGGCCAATCATTTGTAAACATTGTGCTTCATTAAGAATAAAAGTTTTTTTTATTATATTTCCATGTTTCTATAATAATTATATCCTTGGATAAATTATATTAGTTATCCTAAATATCCCTAGTTGATCATCATTGTGGGAATGATGATGAATTAAGACAAGTATGATTTTGATTGATAGTTATGTATTGATCATGTATGGAGATACAAATCAAAATCATAGGCGTCTGTTGGGAACAGGGCGCTGGATCGACCCCTCATGAGGTAGCTTCATGGATTAGGTCATAAGCATACCTCATATATAATCGTGTTACTAATCCCTCATACCTGAGATCATCATAGATTCCAACATGAAGGATAATGTTCTTTGGCATTGTCAAAAGTCACCTTTGATCGGGTGATCATAAAGGCTATGGTTGGGCATAGTGAACTCCATGTAGAGGATGATGAGTGGTCAAGATAGAATTTGTTCCTCTAGTTCACGAAGAGATATCTTTGGGCCCTTCGATGAGTGAAACTGATAAATGCATGGGCATGCTTAGATTGAAAGGGTTTTTCCATTCGTTCTGTCAGTATGCACGTAAATCGAGAAACTAATGATCGAGTAAGATAAGGATGACATTTCCATGCCTCATTCTCGATCAAGATATCATGTGATAAAAGAGATGTGATAAGGTTATATGATAGGCTGTATCGAATCACCAAATCCTATGTGATTTGGGTAGTCACTATGTCTTGCTAGAAGCCACTGGTGACTTGTGGGTGTAATAACGTTGTTGGCCCACTGCCAATATCATATAGGCCTAAAGGGTCGCACTCAAGAACAAATCAACTTGAACAAAAATGTCCAAATTCATTGAACCTAGAATTGTGTCTAGATTCGATGAATGTTATGCTTAATTAGGGTGAGATAATTATATATGTATATATATGATATATATATATATATGTAATTAATTCAAAATATAAGTATATATATATTATTTCATATATATATATAACATATATATATATAAATTCAAAATATATATATTTATATTTGATATGAATATATATTGTATTATATATTTCAATATATATATATATTTATTTATAAATGAATTAGTTAAAATTGAATTTATGAGATAAATTCGAATTTCAACTAATTTGTTTAAGATTAATTTGGATTAATTTAAATTAACTAATTAAATATAAAATATACCTCTATAAAAGGAGAGGTAGGCTAAGGTTTAGATACATAAAAAAGGAGTCAGCTTTCTAAAACCCTAAGCTGTCACCCTAGAGAGAGAGAACACGGTCGTACACCTAGAGAGAGAAAGTGTACGGATGCCTAGAAAGAGAAGATCATCTTCTAGTTAATTCACGTATGGATGTGGTGAACGAAGGTGCTAGTAAGCCTTTCAAGTTGCCAGATCGTTCATGTGGATACCCGTAGAGGGGACTGCGCATAGACATCAGTTTCTAAAATCTGAAAGGACAAAGCGCATTGCAAAGGTAATATTTTATCTCATACTCGATTTAATCAAGTCGACAGATCCATGGGAAGAAACAAATTAAAATTTTCACTACGTGTACAGTACGTTTCTTTCAAGAATTTGGAAGGAACACTTGAAACCCTAGAATTTGTATCTTGAAATTTAATGATTTTTTGATAATTCTCTTTGCATATTCTTAATCTCCATGCCCTTTTTCCTTAGATTCATACTTGGTTCTGCCTAAAAATCATATGCTCCTAGGGTTTTCTTAAGTGGGGTGAAATGGTGGGAAGGGAACCAAAGATGACAACTACAGGAAGAGAAATTACCTTGTTTTCTTACTTTTTCTCACTTGAATCTTGTGTTCTTTGAGCTCCTCTCTTTAAATCTGAAATTTCTTGTCAATTTCTCCTCTAAAACAGATCCATATACTTCATTATAATCATAGGAAACAAAGGAGAATGAAGGAGAAGAGGTTTGGAAGAGAAAGAGAATGAAAAACCATGAAAATCCATAACTTTCTACCTTGAATTTCTCCTCCTTTTCTTCCTCCTCTTGTGCGCCTCATCCCCTAGGGTTTTTCGCTAGTTTTGGGCAGAACATAATCATGCATAATGAAGGGAGAAGAAGGGTGTATCGTATATATAGGTGGGAATAAGTTACACTTTTCAAAAATCCCTATTTTACCCTTCGTTCTTGACATTTTTGTTTCTCCTTCGTTTTAGCTTCTTTTTCAGAACCGTCTTTTCTATTATAAAATTTAGGTTCCCAATTTAGTAAAATGCCTTTGGAATCACTCAAAGCAGAGCTAAAACCTTCTCGAATGACTCCATCAAAGTTTGGATACATGGATGTTGGAAAACATCCACCGGAGGGGTTTTAGCTGTCCCGGGGCTTTTCATGATTTTCAAAGCCTCTGAGAACCTTGGGGAGCTCAAAATTTTGATTTAAAAAGCCTTCCTTTGTGAATTCCAAAATTTTCTCAAAATTACAAAAATGCCATTACGTTTCGTAAGTTTTTCATAAGAAATTGTTTCTTTATTTTAGCTCTATTTTTCTTTCCATCTGAGCTTAGGATTCTCATTTTTAAGAGTCTAGAATGCTTCCTAAATTTTTTGGAACCTTAACTACATCATTTTGGAGGACTTCCTTTTGTATCCGATGAATTTCGTTCATTGACGGAGAAATCATACGTTATGTTTCTCACATTTTCTTTCATTTACAGAGGACCAGATGTTATAGTAAGCACACATCTATACATGAGAGAAAGTGAAGAGAGCTACCTTGCTTGTATTTACACACTTTTTCCTTAAGTCTTGAATCCTCTCCCTTGACCTCACACACCTAAAGAGGTGGAGGTTATTCTTCGTGGCCTAAACACATCATATGGAAGCTAATTATACTCTTGAAGTAAAGTTTAAGGCTAAACAATAACTAGAAAGGCTAGGTGACTCATAATGCTCTTTTATGGTTCCATAATACATTTAATGAAGCAACTTTTAGAAAACATCATCTTGGTTCCATTCTCTTCATCTATTTATAATTCTTGGCTCCATTTAAACGTCTTGGAGTCATTACACAATCAATTCTAGGAGCCTAGCTTGGTGTTGCTTCTTTAAGCCATATTATGAAACATATAAGGCCATCTCACTATCTATGGTTTCTAAACTTTTTCTAAGGCTTCCTTTCATACTCTCTCATCATACATGATACAAAACTAGGTTTTGAAGGAATTAAAACACTCCTTAGGTCTATGGACTCTCCTTGGCCAAAGCTATACTTCTATAAGGCACCAATGGAGTTTTCCTTACTTCTTTTGATGGGAGAATCATATAGGAAGCTCCCTTGGTGACTTAGGAACTCATATGAATACTTAAACATCATAACATATGGCTAGGGTTCATGATAGAGTTCATGGTGCAATAAAAACCCTAACTTTTCTATCTTGCAAATTCATGGTTTTTACTTAGATTTCTTTACATATTCTTACTCTCCTCCCTTAAATTCATGGAATTCACCCTTGTTTCTCCTCAAAATTCCAGCCCTCCTATAGCTACATACATAGGGCAAAATATGGAAAAGGAGAGGGAGGAAGTGTCTACCATGGGATGGAAGATTTACCTTGTTTTTCCTCATTTTCTCACTTGAATCTTCCTTTCTTTGGCTTCCTCTCTTCAAATCCAAAATTTCCCCTTAATTTCTCCCTTAAAACAATTATATGCTTTAATATAATCATAAGAAAGAAAAGGGAATGGAGAAGGAGAGGTTTGGAAGGGAGGAAGCATGAAAAATTACTAAAATTCCATACCTTTTTACTTGAATTTCTCCTCCTCTTCTTCTTCCTCATGTGCACCACTCTCCCTAAAGTTTTTCTTTGGTTTAGGGTAGAAACATATTAGGCTGAAAGAAGGAGAAGATGGGGTGCCACTTATATATATGAAGGAGGAAGAAAGACTTTTCAAAAATTTCCATTTTGCCCTTTGTTCTTGGCATTTTCGTTTCTAACTTGTTTTAGCTCCTTTTTTAGAACTGTCTTTTCCATTATGAAATTTTGGTTCCCAATTTAGTAAAATGCCTTTGGAATCACTCGAATCAGAGCTAAAACCTTCCCAAATGAATTAGTTAAAGTTTAGGTTAACTGACATTGAAAAATATCTACCAGAGGGGCTTTAACTATCCCAAGACTTTCCATGGTTTTCAGGGCCTTTGAAAACCCTAGAGAACTTAAAAATTTTATTTAAAAAGCCCTCCATACCCAATTCCATACCATATAAGCTTTAACACATTATACAAGAAGACCTTGTACTTATGGCGAACACCTTATCGACAAGGCCTTAAAATTTGTACTATAGATTACAGGATCTTGTCGACAAGATCTTAGACCCAAGTGACGAGATGTTACCTCAACCCTTAAATTAACTTAGTCTGCTACCATACTTCATGCTATTTCCACGTTTTCTCTCATTTTCGAAGAGCCAAATATTACATTTCTCCCCCCTTAAAAAAATTTTGTCCTCAAAATTTAGGGTATGCTTTCATCTTACTCTTTTTTTTTTCTGGCTAACTACTCTTTTCTTTCCCTTCTTCCTAGCTCTGTACGCTTTTCTTAGTGATTTCATTTATTTGAAATTTTGATTAGCTAGGGAATTTTCATTAATAGCTCTTAATGAAGACTCTTATTATTACAAAGTACATGCTTATTTTTCTCATAAGGGAAAGAAGTCTCTAACTCTGGAAGCCTATTTTGGGAGAGCTTACTAATTATATCGAGTTAGTCTTAACCCATTCGGAGGGGTTAATATTTCTTTCAGTGGACTCATTTACACATCTCGGGAGGTAACGTATCCTCTCTTAATGGCTTCTCATAAAGTCTCTTCTTCTTCTCTGATCATTATAGCCATCAGAGGTTTTTGTCTGTCTGTTTACTTATTTACATGTACCGTCCACTTTTCATCTCTGTGTTCTTTCTTACTAGCTCATCCCATGATTACAATTCACATTTCATTCTATCATAGGCCTCACATCTCGATTACTTATTGGGATTACAACTCCTTTGAGAAGTTTCTACTTTTAATAATCCCAATTTCTCTGTTTATTACTACATCTATCTCTGTAGGTCGGGCCTTTTTCTCACTTTCTTTGCTCACTATAGTGGCATTTTATAATCCCTCATTTCAACACTAATAGGCCTAACATATATGTCTCATACTTGCATCGAAGAGCTACTACCACTGACTACTGCTGAGCTCTGGTGGGATGCTAGCTATACTCGCAATTTCGATCACTGGAGGCATATTATACCACCTATCTCATGTAAAACTATACCTGACCCCTTTATGAATACATAGGCGAGCATGTGGGGATCTTTCTATCCTTCGACTAGGGCAACTATCTATTAGGTAGTGGTTCATCTGGTTCTAACTCTAGAAAGCTAATTTATTGCTTTTCTCATCCCATACATTATGCTAATCTCTCAAGAGATCTAGTTAGCGGTTTAACTATATGAGTAAAGCTTTTCTATCTCTGTGGTAGTGGTCCACCAGACTTAAAAGGTCTCTAGTCTCTGAGACAAAAGCTAGTTGAAACTGTACCTGGTCTCTGAGACTAATTGCTTTATAAAAACTCTCTTAAGTCGTCATCTCACTAGAGAATCATCATACTATAATTAGGGGCTCTCTTTAACTTTGTGTGGTCTATTGTGACCCTTAGGTCTACTGCGACCTCTCAGAGCCCTACTAGGGTCTACTTTGACCTGTTATACTATGCTAGGATCTACTGTGATCCATTTCTGGGAGACGTCAAAGCCTAAGATCACTGTATCTGACAGTAAAATACATGCTCACTAAGTTCGGTTATAATCGCTCATAATAATTGAGGCTAAGCTCAAAAGTACATCATGCTCTTTGTGCGAAGTGGGTTCTATGTCCTCTGAATCTCTAAGATCCCTTTATGCTAATACTTAGAAGCATTGACAATTGTGTCGCGCAATCTCAAATAAAACTACGCAATAAAATAAATTTTGTAGGTAATGGTGCAACCTAAGTTATTTCCTAAGGAGTCTTTGTGCCTCAATTTGTTGTGAAAGAGTATTCCAAGTATTACTAATTGGAACTTGTTAAGGGGGTTTTAAAATACTAGAATTTAATTGAACTAAATTTTAAATGACAAGAATAAAAAACTTAAGACTAAATGAAGTGAATAATTAAGAAAATGTGGTAGCTAGCCTTTAGATAGACACCTTAGAATTCAATTATCCTTGCTCCCTTTTTAGTGTACCAAATTTGGAATTAAACTTTTGCTCATTAGTGTATTCCCCATAAAAACTCTTGAATAACCATCCAAGATTCAATTAATCAATTATTCAAGGAATTTGTAACCACAAGAAACCATGAAAAATTAATCAATTGAATTAAGAATAAGAACACACTATAACCAATCCTAATTGATCAATAAAATCAGCTGCACAATCCACTTAAGATGCTAATTAACCAATTAGATTAATGAATTCCTCAAACAATTAATTGCACAAAAATTCCAACCACTTAATCTAACAACTATTGCATCAATTGGCCTATAATCAAGAGAAAATTAAGAGTAAATTACATAGCCAATAAATCTAGACTTTTCACAAACATATAATGATCACAATTAACATTCCAAATATCAAATTATACTCAATCCACAAATCAACTCAATCCAATAATTTCTAGCAATTAAATTCCTAAATTAATAAACTAAACCTAGTCAAATTAATAAAATAATTGATGCTGGAATTAAAAGAGTAAGCAATCCAATTTGGCAAGAAAATGTGGAGCCCAAATCTGCATCTGGGAGTCTTTAATCTTTAGCTAGCCACTAAGGATGATTCAACCTGCCATGGAAGAAAATCGATGATGAGCTCTTTAGCCATGGAGAAACTAATTAATAAACTTGCTCGTCCATGTTCTGGAGCCTTAGCATCCTTTTCTCCATCGTGTTATTTGCCTTTCTTTCTTTCTTTTTTTCCAGCTCCTTCTTTTACATGTTGATCTTTTGCCCTTTCGATGAATGCTTCAGCGTCTTTTCTTAATGAGTCACATGCATGCTTCAATTTAATTCCTTTTTCATGTCAGCCTCTCATGTGTTCTGTGTGTGTAAATTGCCTAAGCTTCTTCTTATTTCCACGTGGTCTGTAGCTTCCAATCTAACTTGTGCTTCATTAATACACGTCAGCCCTAGCTCATGTTAATCTTCCATGCTCTACGTTAGCTTAGCTTCTTCATTTGTTTTCTCCACACTTCTATTCCATCATGACAATCACGTTAGCTCTTTTCCTTGTCTCTTCTCTCACACTTCTTTAACTCGAGCTTCCTTCTTCTCTCAAGCAGTGGCACGTTTTGCCCAGTGTCTTTTACATGTTTTAATTCCTAGTTCCCAGCTCATTCAATTCGTGAGATGCCCTGTGAGCTACATCCTCTTTTTGTGGCTTCATGCATGTATACTCATCTCAGCTCCTTCATGTTAAAGTTGCACCTTCTAACATAATTTCCACGTCAATCTGTAAGTGCTTCATGCAATGAGAGCTATAGCAAGATTCCAACTTCTGTTCATAGTATACTTAACTCGAGCTTCTCATGTGCTTTTCTTAATACAACTCTTCACATTTTGCTCTCCAAAACAGAGGTTGTTTCCTTCATAGAATACCTAACTCATAGCTTCTTCTTCGCAGCTTCTCCTTCCCCACGTCAACTTCTTCATGGGTGGCTCGATGTGATGCAACGTGGAAGTGTAGTGGCTGCAACATTCTTCTTCTCTCATGTGTTCACCTTTTGCTCGAGTGTATTTTATTCGTGTTTTATTTTACTCCTTCTCCACGTGCAATTCTGCATGAGATAACCCATAGCTCTTCTCTTCATTCATTTCTATTCTCACGAATTACACATGTGATTTATTTCTCCCATTCAAATTTTATTGCCCAACAAAAAATCTGCACAAAAGAATAAAAATTATCTAGTAGAGTTATCCACAAAATTATTTAAAAGAAATTCATGCATTAAAACTCAATAATTTTGCAAATTTATTCATAAAGTGCATAAAATGGCTAATGAAATCACATTGTATCTAATTAAACCCCTAAAGCCATATTTACTCATCAAAATACCTAAGTTTAGGAGGATTAATATGTCTAAAATTAGCATTTATCAAATTCCCCCATACTTAAGTTTTTGCACTCCTAGGCAAAAGAAAACTAAAGCTCCAAGAAAGAGACAATGGAAAGGAAATCAAGAAAAATGGAATTGTGTAAGTCACTTAGCACAAAGAAGCTTAAAGCAAATCAATGGCTCAATTCTCCAAGTCATATCACTTGTACCAATGCAACAAGTACAATGGCAATACACTTAATCAAAAATGAAATGCAATGAGAGTCCCTCACTTGGATTAGTATTTATCACTCTACTTTTTGGTATTTAGGATGAAGTGCTTACTCTCAAATTCCATCCCATCTAACTTTACTACCATAAGCTTGGCAATCATCTACATCTCCACCACCAAAATCAAATGCCAATGAATGAATCAAAAGGTCTTTATTATGGTTGTGATGTAGTTTAAGGTATGAAACAAGTCGTAAACAAAAGAATAAAGGAAATTCAAAAAGCAAATTGGATGCTAAAAATCATCAAGAGCATTAAAATAAGAATAAGGATGGAATGCAAGTGCATTTAAGGCCTTAGTTACCATAAACAAATATATGCACTAAGAGAACAACTTTTCTTTCCTTTTTCTTTTTTTTTCTTTTATTCTTCTTTTTTTTATACATTTCAAATGCTTTTCTTTCCCTTGCTTCTTTTTTTTTCATTTTATTATTATTTATTTTCTTTCTTTCTCCTCTCTCTTTTTCTTGGAGTATTTCTAAAGAAGAACAAACAAACGGCCTATAAATGATATGAAAAATGCACCTCCGCCCACCTTAACAAGATATAATGCCCTTAATAATCAAAAGCATCCTAATCAAGGTAGGAAGAACATTTGTTTGAACTTTCATGGCTAAAAGACTAAAAAGGAAACATAAATGGCTCAAAAGGGGTAAAGCAAATGGATTAACATATGTAGGATAGCTTTTGGCTCTTGCTAAAACAAAACAACAATGAATGCCTTAATCCTTTTCATGCATGACAAATGAATAAATGTGGCCATGAGTAAGATTCAAGCCAAGTTCTAGAGTAAAAGCAAGATAGGGGATACACACTAGAAATGAATAAGCAATTGGTTCAAAAATCTCACAAGGTAAATTGACCATCATTAAATTTCATTAAAGTAAAGCTGATTGCCACTTAACTTACATTCTCAACATAAGGTCAAATCCCTATCAAATTAAGAAATATCAAAGCTATGATCCCCTCAATACTAGCAACTTACGCAAAAGCACAGTTCTTTTTTTTTTTAACTGAAAAATAACATAAAACTTCAATACTTCAAAAATAAAGCAAAAGCTTAAAAACCTGGAAACTAGAAAAATCAACTAACCAAAACAAAACTAAACTAAAAATTTTATTTGTATCCCCCCTACACTTAAACATTGCATTGTCCTCAATGCCAGCACATAAATCAAGTAAATAGATAAAGACAACACAATATAAAAGGGGAAAGGGAAAGAGTACAACCAGGGATCAAGGTGGGTCATGAAGTTGGAGCTCCTCCTTGTCATCCCTTATAACTCCTTCATGAAAGTGTTTGAGCCGATATCCATTCACTTTGAATTTAACTTCTGTCTACTCATCCAAAAGCTCAACTGCACCAAAAGGGAAAACATTAGAAACTATGTATGGACCTTTCTATTTAGAATGAAGTTTACCTGGCATAAGCTTCAAGCGGGATTTATAAAGTGGAACTTTTTGGCCAACAACAAACTCCTTTCTTGCAATCATCTTGTCATGAAATGCCTTTGTCTGTTCTTTATAGATCATTGCATTGTCATAGGCTTCCAATCTGATCTCTTCAAGCTCTTCGAGTTGGAATTTTCTATGAGACCCTGCTCTATTCAAATCCAAATTGCATTTCTTCACAGCCCAGTAAGCCTTATGCTCCACTTCTACCAATAAGTGACAAGCTTTTTCAAATACCAACCGATAGGGTGACATGCCAATAGGAGTCTTGTAGGCAGTCCCATAGGCCCAAAGTGCATCATTTAGCCTCTTGCTCCAATCTTTCCTACTCGGTTGTACTATTTTATACAAAATTTGTTTCACCTCCCAGTTAGAAATCTCTGCCTGGCCATTTGTTTGAGGGTGGTACGGAGTAGCTACTTTATGCACAACACTATACTTGCTAAGCAAGCTGTGCATACTCTGGTTGCAAAAATGAGTGCCTTGGTCACTGATAATGGCTTTAGGGATACCAAGCCTAGAGAAAATGTGAGAGAGAACAAACTCTACTACTATAAAAGATTCATCAGTCTTAGTGGGTTTTGCTTCCACCCGTTTCGAAACATAATCAATAACCAATAAGATGTATGAAAAGCCAAAAGAAGTAGGAAAAGGTCCCATAAAATCAATGCCCCACACATCAAAGACTTCACAAAACAAAATGGGATGACGTGGCATTTCATTTCTCCTATATATGCTACCTGTTTGTTGACACCTAACACATCTTTTACAAAAATCAAAGGCATCATAAAACAAAGTAGGCCAATACAATCCACCATCTAGAACCTTCCTATCTGTGCATTTTGGACTAAAGTGACCTCCGCATGTAAGTGTTTGACAAAAATTCAAAATAGACTCAAATTCTATATCAGGTGCACAACATCTAATCACTTGATCATTGCATAGTCTCCACAAGTATGAATCATCCTAAATATAATACCTAGCTTCACTCTTAAACTTATCCAACTAATATTTATTCAAATCAATGGGCAGTTCAGAAGCAGCTAGATAATTCACTAGGTCAGCATACCAAGGGTATAAACTATGCACAGAACACAAATGCTTATCAAGGAAATCATCATCAATAGGCAAAGAATCTACCTTTGAAGCTTCAATTCTGCTCAAGTGGTTTGCTACCAAGTTTTCAGCTCCATTTTTATCCCGGATGTTAATATCAAATTCTTGAAGTAGAAGCATCTATCTGATCAATCTTAGCTTTGCATTAGGCTTCTTCAGTTAAATACTTCAAGGCTGCATGATCAGTAAAAACAATGACTTCAGTATCAAGCAAATAAGATCTAAATTTATCCAAAGCAAAAACAATAGCAAGAAACTCTTTTTCTATGGTTGTATAATTTGCTTGGGCCCTATCCAGAGTCTTGGACACATAAGCAATCACATGAGATCTCCTATTCACTCTCTACCTCAAAACTGCACCTATAGCAAGATTAGACGCGTCATATAAAAGCTACAAATGGGAGGTTACAATAATGGGTAGGGAAGTCAATCGTTTCTTAAGATTATCAAAAGCTATTTTACATGCATCATCAAAATGGAAATCAACATCTTTTTGTAATAGCTTAGACAATGGCAAAGCAATTTTACTAAAATCCTGAATGAATCTTCTATAGAAACCTACATGACCTACAAAAGACCAGACCTCCCGAACATATGTCAAATATGGTAAAGAAGTTATAACATCCATCTTAGCTTTATCAACCTCTATGCCCTGTTCAAATATAATATGACCCAATACAATACCTTTTTGAACCATAAAATGACACTTTTCAAAATTAAGTACAAGGTTCTTCTCTATGCATCTAGCTAGGACTCTATCCAGACTACATAAGCAATCATCAAAAGAGTTCTTATATACAGTGAAATCATCTATAAAAATTTCTATATAGTGTTCCAGGAAATTACTAAAAAATAGAAACCATGCACCGTTGGAAAGTTCCAAGGGCATTGCAAAGACCAAAAGGCATTCGTATGTAGGCATATGTTCCAAATGGGTATGTGAACATCATCTTCTCTTGATCCTCCGAGGCTATGCATCTCTAGAAATACCTTAAAAATCCATTCAGAAAATAGTAATGAGATTTTCTAGCTAAACGCTTAAGCATGATCAATAAAGGGGAGGGGGTAATGATCCTTTCTAGTGACTAAATTAAGCATCCTATAGTCAATGCAAACCCTCCAACTATTCTGTACACGGGTGGGCACCAATTTATTATTCTCATTTCAGACTATTGTGATCCCTGATTTTTTTGGAACCACCTGCACAGGACTAACCCACTGACTATCAGAAATATGATATATAATACCAGCAGATAAAGTTTAGAAACTTCCTTTTTAACCATATCTAGAATAAGTAGGTTCAGTCGCCTTTGAGGTTACCTTACTGGCTTTGCCCCATCCTCTAATAGAATTTAGTGCATGCATATATCAGGACTAATGCCAGGTATGTTAGCCAAGGTCCACCCTATTGCTTGTCTTCTCCTCCTTAAGACCTCTAAAAGCTTCTCTTCCTCCTCTGGAATAATGTCACTAGCGATAATCATCAGAAGCTTCTCATCTTTGTCTAAATAGGTATACTTGAGATTATCTGATAGCAGTTTGAGCTCTAAGGTAGGAGCTTGCTCAACTGAAGGTATAAGTTGTTTGATTTCAATCTCTTCCATGCAAAATACCTGTTCAGACAACTCACAAACATAAGAAACAACTTTCCCATCTTTAGGAATATCAGCAGAAGGAATATCAACAAGAGAACTAACAGTAGTAGCAACATCAGTATCACTATTGGATGAACTAGTTACACAGCATTTAATACCACCATCAATAGGCAAGGTAAGAGTGGAAATAGATGAACTAGTATAATCAATATATCCAGAAGTGACATCAACATGCAACATATCCTAAGAATCAGTAAATCCAATAACATCAGAACAATCAGGGAAAACAACAGCATGCACATCATCTCTAGAACAAGAGGATTGATTTAGACCAATATAATTATCCGAATCAGTCACAGGTTAACTAATAGTGAAATTATTACAAATATAAGAGATCACAGAATCATGATAATCAATACATATACAAAACTTACTATTCTCAATAAAAGCATTAATCTGAGTACATCTATGACATACAGTAGTTCCAGAATATATACAATCAAGAGAATCATCCAAGTCAACAATATGATAGGAATCAGTCAATAAACTATCCCTAAAATCATCACTAGCATTATCAACTAATATATCAATTAGGCTGATACTAAAAATAGAGTTATCATCACAAGGGTGTTTCATGGCATCAAATATATTAAATTGTATCACATTGCTAGCAAACTCCATTTAAAAAGTACCCACATGCACATTTATAATTGTCTTTGCAGTTTTTAAGAAAGGTCTACCTAGAATGAGTGGGGCATGTCCACTAGATCTATAAAAATCAAATTCTTTGCCTTAACCAAAACATCCTTCAACACTCTTGAAAGATAAGCAATGCTTTTATTTGCCAACTGCACAACCACTCCAATAAGTTTCAACTCTCCCATTTGCAAAGATAAATACACTGATTTAGGCATAACAATTATAGCAGCACCAAGATCAATCAAAGTATCAAAGAACTCAAAATTCCTAATAGTGTATGGGATTGTAAAAGTGCCCAGATCTTGGCACTTAGTGGGCATTGTTGGCTGTATGAGTGCTAAGACATTCTTGCCAAAATTGACTTTTTCATTCCCTCTAAGACGCTTCTTATTGGTACATATTTCCTTAAGAAACTTGGCGTATTTAGGGATGGTCTTGATTGCATCTAATAAGGGTATATTAACCTTAACCTTCTTGAAAGTCTCAAGAATTTCTTTCTCAATTTCTTCTTTAGTTTGCCTCTTTCCCAAGGTAGGTCTATGTGGGAAAGGTAAGATCTTCTTTGGCTCCTCTTCTTTATTAAGCTTATCTGGTGCGATGTGTGTTTTTGATGATGTCGGCTTATCCATGGTAATGGTATCTGAGGATCCTTGAACTTCCTTTCCACTCCTAAGAGTGATGGCACTAACATTGCTACTATTCCTTAGATTAACAACTATATGTGGTGGTAATTGGCCTAATCCTTGGCTTTTTACCTCACTGAGAGAGTTAGCCAACTAACTAATCATATTCTCCACATGCCTGTTTTGAGTGTCCATTCTATTTTCCAAGTTTTTCATTTCTTGTCTATGTCTAGTCTCACTTTGTTCCATCATTTCCATGAGTTGCTTCATCAATATCTCTATGCTGTTATCTTTTCTGGGTTCCTCTTGGATAGGAACTGATTTCCTAATAGGTTGGGAGGACTGTGCACTAGGTCCTATAACATTATATTTATTTTGCTGTTACCCTCCCCTATATCTCAAGCTGGGGTGATCCCTCTATCCTAGATTGTATGTATTAGAATAGAGATCATATTTATGTTGCCCTTATTGCATTGGCCTAACTGGAAACATCCCAACACAAGTCTTTACCCTGTCCTCTAACATAGGGCACTGATCAATAGCATGTGTGGCCAAATAGCAAATATCACACAGGGGTCCCACCAAGGTAGTAGAGGTAGATGTCTACCCAGGTGCATAACACTATGGATAAGAATGTGTTTGAGTAAGATAGGAATGTGGTGTACAAGTCTGAGATGGAGTAGAAGATGACTATAGTTGCTTCTGAGCTAAAGTAAGCTAATGAACCATAGTGGTTAGCTCATTCAATTGACTCTTAACTTCAATATCATACTGTGGAGTACCCAACTCATTTACTCCTCTTTCCATTTGCATTAATCTAGAACCAAATTGCTAAGCATTCTGAGCCATCTTATCAATCAACTCCCAAGCCCTTATAGGTGTCAGATCACCTAAGGCTCCACTGGAGGCAGTATCAATCATATTTCTATCCATATTCAACGACCCCTCATAGAAGTACTGAATAAGTAATTGATTAGAAATTTGATGGTGAGGACAACTAGCCAGCAATCTCTTGAATCTTTCCCAATACTTATACAAAGTCTCTCCACCATTTTGTCTAATCCCATATATTTCTTTCCTTATTGATGCAGTATGAGAAGCAAGAAAGAATTTTTCCAAGAAGAGCCTTTTCAGTTGGTCCCAAGAAGTGATGGCACCAGGAGGTAGATAGTACAACCAATCCTTGGCTAAACCATCTAAGGAAAAAGGGAATGCTCTGAGCTTAATTTATTCTTCTGAGACTCCCTGTGACTTCATTGTAGAGAAGACAACATGGAATTCCTTAAAATGTTTGTGAAGGTCATCTTTTGCAAGTCCATGAAACTTAGGAAGTAAATGAATCAAACGAGATTTAAGCTCAAAATTTGCATCTAATTGTGGATATTGTATATAAAGATTTTGATAATACACATTAGGAGTTGTCAATTCTTTAATAGTTCTGGCATGCATGTTATCATTCAAATTTGCTTTACATTCAAGTTAGCCTGAACATGCATATTCATGTTAGTATTCATTTGATCTTGTTCAGCCATATTATCACTAGCAAATTGAAGTACACAATCAATTCCTTGCACACAATCAAAAGCAGAAGAAATAGAACTACTAATTCCTACATTATCCTTGTTCTTCTTAATCCTTACTTGTCTTCCAAAGGTTCTTTTAATTTCTAGATCCAAATCAATTAATTTTTCACTAGAGCTCCTTGTCATAAACCAATTAGACAAGCAAAAACTAAAAAGGAATACAAGAATCAACCAAAAAAAATTAAAACAATAAATCTAGAAAAATTAGAAAAATCCTAAAAAATTCAAAAAAATACAAAAAAAATTTAAAAAAATGCCTAAAACTTTGGAATTTAGCCAAAAAATGGTGCACCAAATAGCTATGCTATTACTTTTGCTTAAAACACCCAAAAAATTTAGAAAACAAAGTTTGAGAATTTTTCTGGGCAGTTCAAATAAAAATCTAGCAACCAGGACAATTGATATGTAAGACCAAAATGATCCAAATCCAAGCTTAAAATAGGGGAATAACAGAACAAAAAAGGAGAAAAAATAGGGCAAAAATACTAAGAAACCCTTTCAAACAATTAAGAAACTAAACTCTTCGGCAACGATGCCAAATTTGATGATTGTGTCGCACAATTTCAAATAAAACTAGGTAGCAAAATAAATTCTGTAGGTAATGGTGCAACCTATGTCATTTCCTAAGGAGTCTTTGAGCCTCAATTTGTTGTGAAAGAGTATTCCAAGTATTACTAATTAGAACTTGTTTAGGGGGTTTTGAAATGCTAGAATTTAATTGAACTAAATTTTAAATGACAAGAATAAAAAACTTAAGACTAAATGAAGTGAACAATTAAGAAAATATGGTAGCTAGCCTTTAGATAGACTCCTTAGAATTCAATTATCCTTGCTCCCTTTTTAGTGTACCAAATTTGGAATTAAATTCTTGCTCATTAGTGTATTCCCCATAAAAACTCTTGAATGGCCATCCAAGATTCAATTAATCAATTATTCAAGGAATTTGTAACCACAAGAAACCTAGAAAAATTAATCAATTGAATTAAGAACAAGAACACACTATAACCAATCCTAGTTGATCAATAAAATCTAATGCACAATCTACTTAAGATGCTAATTAACCAATTAGATTAATGAATTCCTTAAACAATTAATTGCACAAAAATTTCAGCCATTCAATCTAACAACCATTGCATCAATTGGCCTATAACCAAAAGAAAATTAAGAGTAAATTGCACAACTAATAAATCTGGACTTTTCACAAACATGTAATAATCACAATTAACATTCCAAATATCAAATTATACTCAATCTATAAATCAACTCAATCCAATAATTTCTAGCAATTGAATTCCTAAATTAATAAGCTAAACCTAGTCAAATTAATAAAATAATTAATGCTGGAATTAAAAAAGTAAGTAAAGGAATTTTTATCCAATTTGGTGAGAAAATTTGGAGCTCAAATCTGCATCTGGGTGTCTTCAATCTTCAATTAGCCACCAAGGATGATTCAACCTGCCATGGAGAATTTAAACAGAAGAAAATCGATAATGAGAGCTTTAGCCAAGGAGAAATTGATTAATCAACTTGCTCATCCGTGTTCTGGAGCCTCAGTGTCCTTTTCTCTGTCATGTTATTCGCCTTTTTTTCTTTTTTTTTTCTGGCTCCTTCTTTTTCGCGTTGATCTTTTGCCCTTTCGATGAATGCTTCAGCATCTTTTACTAATAAGTCACGTGCCCATCATGCTTCAATTTAATTCCTTTTTCATGTCAGCCTCTCACGTGTTCTGTGTGTGTAAATTGCCTAAGCTTCTTTTGATTTCCATGTGGTCTATAGCTTTCAATCTAGCTCGTGCTTCATTAATGTACGTTAGCCCACAGCTCATGTTAATCTTCTACAGTCTACATTAGCTCAACTTCTTCATTTATTTTCTCCATACTTCTATTCCATCGTGATAATCATGTCAGCTCCTTTCCCTATCTCTTCTCTTAAACTTCTTCAACTCGAGCTTCCTTTTTCCCTTAAGCAGTGGCACGTTCTACCCAGCATCTTTTACATGTTTTAATTCCTAGTTCCTAGCTCATTCAATTTATGAGATGCCCTATGAGCTACGTCATCTTTTTGTGGCTTCATGCATGTATACCCATCTCAGCTCTTTCACGTTAAAGCTGTACCTCCTTATGTAATTTCCACATCAATCTATAAGTGCTTCATGCAATGAGAGTTGTAGCAAGATTCCAGCTTCTGTTCATAGTACACTTAACTCGAGCTTCTCATGTGCTTTTCTCCATACAGCTCTTCACAATTTGCTTTCCAAAACAGAGGTAGTTTCCTTCATAGAGTGCCCAGCCTGTAGCTTCTTCTTTACAGCTTCTCTTTCCCCATATTAACTTCTTCATGGGTGGCTCGATATGATGCAGCGTGGAAGTGTAGTGGCTACAGTGTTCTTCTTCTCTCATGTGTTCACCTTCTGCTCGAGTGTATTTTATTTGTGTTTTGTTTTGCTCCTTCTCCACGTATAGTTTTGCATGAGACAACCCATAGCTCTTCTTTTCATTTATTTCTCTTCTCACGAATTACACATGTGATTTATTTCTCCCATTCAAATTTTATTGTCCAACAAAAAATTTGCACAAAGGAATGAAAATTATTTAGTGGAATTATCCACAAAATTATTTAAAAGAAATTCATGCATTAAAACTCAATAATTTTACAAATTGATCCATAAAGTGCATAAATGGCTAATAAAATCACATTGTATCTAATTAAACCCCTAAAGCCATATTTACTCATCAAAATGTCTAAGTTTAAGAGGATTAATATGTTTAAAATTAACATTTATCAAGCATCTTACTTTTTTGTTTATTGCTCCTCGTGGGATCCCTAGATTCCCACTTCAACTCTTTTTCACTTGGGCTTTCTTTCCTTACTCTATTAACTTACTTACTTTACGTGTACTCATTCTAACCTTCCTCTTATATCCTTCAATTTTTAACTATGCCCATATTTTGCTTTTAAGTGCCTTGGCACTAGGGCATCTCATACACTATGTGTGGCTAATATCTTTAGTAAGAGAGAGGCTATATACTGGTTCCTTCTCATTTCATTTACATGTACTATAAGGGACTCAGATTATACATACTGAACTTATACTATCTGAATCTGAACATGCTCTATTGGAGATTCCTTTCTGCATGCTTTTCTTATTGTTTTAGTATTCCTGGAATCCCTTTCCTTTCTTTTCTGACTTAATTCGTTATCTGGTTAACCAGAATACTCTTTGATTATCGGGACACTTTGGTGATTGATGTCGTTGTTTGCTATACACTTAAGCTACATTACTACTAGGTTGGCTATACTCAATATCATGTTGCCTTTATTGCAAGCAAACTATAACATCAAACATTAATATATCAACACTTCATGATTGAATTCAAGGCCACTATCGCCAGTATATTACAAGTTTCCCAATAATATAAAGTATTCCTCTCGTACTTTTCTTTATTTGCCCTATTCTCGTAGGATACTTGGAAAAAATAGGATTCATCCTCCATTACATCCTAAGATCTTTCTGCATTGCTCAATTGTTTTTACTTTAGGCACCATCATGCTATAAGGGCATCTATGCCAAGGACAAGTGTGCTTTCTTAAGTATTCAAACACATTAACTAGATATTTGTTCTTAATTTATTGTGTCTTCGGCTTGAATACTATTATATCTTCTCTTTCTTTTTTCTTTACTATCCTCTTACTTAGGTAAAAGGATGTATTACTACTGGCTATTTCTGTTACTAGTTCAGATTTCTTTACACTCAAAAGCACCTGCATTTTCTCAGGGTTCTTCTACTTGTTTACTCTCTATAACATCAAGGGGGTCTTCTTTTTCTTATACTCTTCTTTGCTCTAACTAGACCGTCCTTTGGTAAAAATTTCTATTTCATAAACTCCTAGGAATTACATTCTATGGTGCTCTCGGCTTACACTCTTTCTCTGCATAATGCAAGACTCACTTTTTGAGGCAGTCTTTAGTTCCCTCGAGCTTCCCTGAGGGTATTAAAGTATTAACTATTTGTCTTAGCTCATTTCTACATCCGGATCAAAGCTAGGCTTTCTTTGTATTCAAACTCTTTAGTTTCATTCCTAGGAGCATAGTATGCTGATTTTAGGGTTTTATTGACCTAATCTAGGATATGTCCTCTCAATGTCCAGATTCTAACTTGCTAGAACTTATGCTCTACTAGGTGCTCTAATCACACATGTGCCTTAACCCCTTATCATTCTCATATTAGAGAGCTCATTTAACTAGCTATTGAACCCCTGTCTATTTATCTTTCTTAGCTTAATCTGTGCATTTAGCCATTACTAAAGCGAGGGCATCTCTTTTGTAACTAGTTTCTCAACTCTTCCTTGCTTTCTTTATCACTATACTTTACAATTCAGGGGGTTTATCTAGGGGATTTTACTAACCATTAATAGGTGATTTTTCCTAACTTAACATGTCTCATCTTTCCTTTCTTGATTTAAGAAGAACTTTCATTAAGCCTTTCATTTGCATATCTCACCTAGAACAATGCTACTGGTTATCTCCCCAAGGCTTTAGTTTATGCTCAGTCCAGCTAGTCATCTCATCAGACCTGTGGCTTACTATAACTGAATACTTTTTTAAACTATCCTCATTCTCTTCTAAGCCTCTGTTACTGGGCTACTTATACTTTCTTCTAGGTATTACCTATAAGGTATATTTTTCTAGGCCACTCACTATGTGCCTCACTACTAGTAGCCTTACCTTATATAAATTTCAAGGCTACATTAACATCCTGTCAATAGGGTCTGGGATCTTGTCAATGAGATCTCATATATTTCTGTGCAAGATTCAAGACCCTATCAACAAGGTCTTTCTGGCAGTGTCTACATGACCTTAAACTCATCATATTAGCCCATCATAGTATTCACAGTGTTAACATTTTAGGTTTAAGTTAATGCCTCATAGGCGGGTCTCAACAACCTTATTGTTCTTGTGTCTAACTTTCTCCATGCTGAGCTCTTTTTTCAATCTCAATTGCTAGGCCTATTGATTTCTTACTAATCTTCTGTGACTATTCACTACTTTTTTCTCTACTTATACTAGGGGTCCCCGTTCTCTGTGGATCGACTAATCCCTTGTCAGTTCATTCCTTAAGTTTCCCTGAATATGACTAACAAGGCATTCATATTGCCATTCGACGTGGCTAACACATCATTCGCCTAGGTTAATTTGCCTTGGGTTTACCTTAGTCTCCTGTTTAAGTATTGGCTATGGCTAACTTCTTAATTGACTACAACGAGGAACTCTCTGGATTGCCTCACTGCTACCTGGAATAATTGACTGAGGCTAAGCAATTGATTGGCCGTGGCTAATGGCCTCTAATTGGCTTACTTTTTCAGGGATTGGATTTTCATTTTTAGCTACCAACTCGAGCCTTATTGCCACTATATCTAGCCTATCATTAAGCTAAAGGGTTCCACCTTTTGCTTCGTTCAAGCATAGCTAACTATCATCTCTAGGCTATTAGGGCTCTAAGGAGTGTAGTTTGTAACTTAACTTCTGGCCTGAGGGAATTAACGTTTTGGGCTCTAGAATTCATCTAGACATTTGGGTGTTGTGGCTAAGGGGTAACTCTTTTCTCACTTTCCTTCTAGACTAGTCCCGTGCAACCATAGTCTCATCTCATATCGTGCTGCATCATTACTTATTTCTGCATTATGTAGGATATCTTGGAATGGTCTAAGTATGATTACCAAGGAGAATTCAGCCTTATGTACTCTTTCTAGCAAGCCTTTTCATATCAACGAGGTTATTTTGTCATTGCTCATATTTGGGGCTTTCTACTGATCTTAATGAGCTATCATATCTCATCAAGTTCTAGCCATCAGATCACTTAGCTCTGCTCAAGCTTAGCTTTACTTAAACTATTCTAGAAGCCAACCTTTCTCGGTATCCACTAGCTACTCTAAGACCATCATACAACTTACTCATCATGAATATAGCCACAAACTATTTTTACACACCTAAAATGTCACATACAAGGCTCTACCTATCCAATCAAGCCTTTCAATAACCCTATTACCACATCCTCAAGCCAAATCCAATTTGAGAGAGCCTGAAACTTTGCTCTGATACTAATAAATGTAACATCATACTTCTAAGACTTAATTAATGCAATTCCTATGCCTTATCTTATATAATTTCTATCAAAGCAACATAATGGCATAGGGAGTCACCATTCAAGATGCATTTTTCCATAAGCAAAATTTTTCTTTTCAAGTCCTACGGGGCCATATAGACTCATGTATCACATTCTCATATTTATTTACATGGATACAACTCATTTCCATCATAAAAAATGGTCTAGAGCTCATATAAGGCAAAGGGAAACATAAAACATATACTTGCAATTTCAACCATAAATTATTCCTTTTTGTCACAAACTTTAGAAAATCATAATTAATTCTAAAAAAAATAGAAAACATGTATTCTATACCATTCTAGGAATCTATACATGTTTACTTTATGCTAAAAATATGACCATATCATAAATCATCACACATAGGACATTTGACATTCGAAAAGGGGTAGAGGTCTGGCGAGCTACTGGTTCTGTCATAGGTTTCTACAGCAAACTTAAAAAATGTCCAATTAATTCCACAAAAATCTAATCCATGCAAATGATATCAATTTGAAAGATACAGATGTTGAATAGAGGGAAAAAATAATTCCATACCAATTCAGGCACGCTAGGGATTAAAAACCAATCAAACAGTATCTGAGGTCAGTTTAAATGCCTGATACTGGGCAAAATCTTTAAAATTTTATATCTCCCTATCTAGATATCCAAATAGGGTACTTCTAATTGGCATAAGTCACTGGGAGTGTCTAGTTTCTCTTATAAAATTTTGTGGTAATTGAACATTATTTTCCCCCTGAGTGACAGATTTCATTTTCGGACCTAAGTGAACAGTACACCATACCAAATTTAGAATTTTTCCTAACATTGGAAATTCATCAAATATTCCATATACCTCTGAAAATTCTATACTTTAGCTTCTTAAAAATCTCTTAAAAAGCTATAAATGTATGCCAAATCTCAGATTAAGAAGAGCTCATTTGGACAAAAAGTGGTATAGGGTTCTAAAGTGGTCAAATTTTGCTTCATGTGAGGTATCAAGATGTCTAAATGGTCTCCATTGATGTTTGGCACTTTTTAGGCAAGTTTAAAAGCATGAATATGACTTATATAAACTACCTAAGCAGTCCCAGATGTCATACATCTCAATTTGGTCATTCCATTTCCATTTATGCATTAATACATCAAACCAATCAAGAGCCAAACTTGCCATTACATAACCATAATACACATTTCCATACATATGGCCTTAAATCTCATTTGTACATAACATATCAACATGATTACACATGCTTATATGATTACATAATAATTTCATCAAGGGATTAAATCATATGCCATATGTGTGGCTAAAAAGGAAACAAACTAGGCATATTTATATACTTTGATGCCAATCTTCTTCTTCTAGGATTGGTGGCCTCTATTACCTTACTCAATTGTTCCACCTAGTATGTTAAGATATTGGAGAGAAGAGGATGAGATTCAAATAATCTTAATAACTCATCTCTCATTCAATCACGCATAAAGCATGCAATATAACTCTCACAAATGCATGCATAGACATATTAGCATATGCAATTATTTAAGAAGCATTCTTGGCATTTAAAAAAGTCATACATAGCATACATAGGCTTGCCAAGTAAGTGGATTAGCTTCAGCCATTTACTTGTGGATCCCAGACTTGCCTCACCCATTTCTTGAAGAGGTTCTTAGACTTAACCTTACTCTTGGGAGTCAACATCACTTTTGGGAGACTCTTTACTTTGTCTCAATCAATCTTAAGGGTTTTTAGCTCATCCTCACTATAGTTAGAGGCTTATTGGCTTCACCACACTCAAGCAAACCAAAGCAAGTATCATAAATAATATTTAGAAACATAATGCATCATCATAGTACCATGGCATATAAAATCATGCTAGAATACTTTTCATGGCTTAAAACATACATACACACATTCAAGACAATGTAAGCTCACATCTTTGCATAAGAGAAGGTGGAAAGAGCTACCTTGCTTGCATTTACACACTTTTTCCTTAAGTCTTGAATCCTCTCTCTTAACCTCACACACCTAAGAAGGTGAAGATCATTCTTCATAGCCTAAACACATTATAAGGAAGCTAATTATACTCTTGAAGTAAAGTCTAAGGCTACATAGTTACTAGAAAGGTTAGGTGACTCATAAGGCTCTTTTATGGTTCCATAATGCACTTAATAAAGCAACCTTTGGAAAACATCATCTTGGCTCCATTCTCTTCTTCTATTTATGATTCTTGACTCCATTTAAACATCTTGGAATCATCACACAATCAATTCTAGAAGCCTAGCTTAGTGTTGCTTTTTTAAGCCATATTATGGAACATATAAGGCCATCTCACTATCTATGGTTTCTAAACTTTTTCTAAGGCTTCCTCTCATACTCTCCCATCATACATGATACAAAACTAAGTTTCGAAGGAATTAAAAAAATCCCTAGATGTATGGACTCTCCTTGGCCGAAGCTATACTTCCATAAGGCACCAATGGAGTTTTCCTTGCTTCTTTTGATGCAAGAATCATGTAGGAAGCTCTCTTGGTATCTTAGGAACTCATATGAACACTTAAATATCATAACGTATGGCTAGGGTTCATGTAGAGTTCAAGATGCAATCAAAACACTAACTTTTCTATCTTGTAAATTCATAGTTTTTACTTGAATTTCTTTACATATTCTTACTCTCCTCCCTTAAATTCATGGAATTCACCCTTGGTTCTCCTCAAAATTCCATCCCTCCTATAGCTACATACATAGGGCGAAATATGGAGAAAGAGGGGGAGGAAGTGTCTACCATGGGATGAAAGATTTACCTTGTTTTCTCACTTGAATCTTCCTTTCTTTGGCTTCCTCTCTTCAAATCCGAATTTTCCCCTCAATTTCTCCCTTAAAACATATTCATATGCTTTAATATAATCATAAGAAATAAAAGGGAATGAAGAAGGAGAGGTTTGGAAAGGAGGAAGCATGAAAAACTACCAAAATTTCATACCTTTTGCTTGAATTTCTCCTCCTCTTATTCTTCCTCTTGTGCGCCACTCTCCTTAAAGTTTTTCCCTGGTTTGGGGTACAAAAATATTGGGCTGAATGAAGGAGAAGATGGGGCGCCACTTATAAATATGAAGGAGGAAGAAAGACTTTTCAAAAATTTTTATTTTGTCCTTTGTTCTTGACATTTTTGTTTCTAACTCGTTTTAGCTCCTTTTTTAGAATCATTTTTTCCAATATGAAATTTAGGTTCCCAATTTAGTAAAATACCTTTAGAATCACTCGAATCAAAGTTAAAATCTTCCCAAATGAATTAATCAAAGTTTGGGTCAACTGACATTGGAAAATATCTACCGGAGGGACTTTAACTGTCCCAGGACTTCCCATGATTTTCAGGGCCTCTGAAGACCTCGAAGAACTCAAAAATTTCATTTAAAAAGTCCCCCATACCCAATTCCATAACATACAAGCTTTAATACATTATACAAGAAGACCTTGTACTTTCTAGTGAAAACCTTGTCGACAAGGTCTCAGAATTTGTACTACAAATTACAGGATTTTGTCGATAAGATCTTAGACCCAGGTGATGAGATGTTATCGTAGCCCTTAAATTAACTTAGTTTGCTGCCATACTTCATGCTATTTCCATGTTTTCTCCTATTTTGAAGAAATAGATATTACACTAATCACCTTAGGTTTTATACAAGATACCTAGATACACCAAGATGAGAAATGAAGGTTGCTTACAAAGTGCATATTCACTCACATAGAGCATCACTAATAGGGATTATAGCAATTAGCTCAATTCACAAATGCAAACTCAAACAATCAACCTTACATAGAGGAATAATAGCAATGTAAGAACAAAGATGCACCGGTAAAGAAATTTCTCACTTGTAGTTATCAAACTGGCTAAAATTAGTGATTTTTTGCTCAAATATTTCATAAAATAATCATGGCTATTGAAGCATCTCATTCTTAAGAGAAATATTACCTCTTTGTTGACATCGTGCACAATTCTTATAATATTCATATGCATCCCTAAACAAGGTATTCTGATATAATTCAAAATCTAAGACCTTCCTAGTAGTACATTAAGGACCAAAATGACTACCACATGCAAGTATATGACAAAAACGTAGAATAGATGTAAACTCATGGTCAAGAACATATCTCTTAATAATTTGGCCACTACACATACAATATAAGTAAGGATTATCCCAAACATAGTATTTTGCCTCACTCTTAAAGTTACTAATTTAGTGTTTTTTAAAATAAGCAAGCAATTTAAAAGTAATCAAGAAATTTACCATATCCACATATTAGGAATCTTTACCACGCAATTGATAAAGCTACTCATTTGGAAAACTATCCTTGATAGGTAGAGACTAAGAGGAGTGATAAATTCTGTTCAAATGGTCAGCTATAGGATTTTCTACCCCACTTTTATCTTTGATTTCAATATAAAATTCTTGTAATAGCAATATCCACCCAATGAGTCTAAACTTTATATCTAGTACCTTGAAAAGGAACTTCAAAGCTATATGATCAAAATGAACAATGATTGTAGAACCTAAAAAATGTGGATAAAATTTATTTAAAGCAAAAACAACAGATAAGAGCTCTTTTTTAGTAATGGTATAATTAGCCTGAGCTTCATCCAAGGTGTAGGATGCATAAAAGATTATATGAGACTTCTTGTCTACCTTTTAGGAAAGAATTACACCCACATTAAAGTTGGATGCATCACACATCAACTGAAATGGGAACTCCTAGTTTGGTGGTTAGATGTTGGGTGGAGTAATTAGCCTTGTAATGTTTGATTTTCATAAAAACAACAAAAATAGATACGTTTTCAAAGCAAGTCCTCTAAAATGAATTGGTTAAGATCCAAAAAAATTAGAATAATGATCTAGACATTAAGTAATGAAATTAGGAGGCTACAGGTGCCCTAAAACAGAGGCTAAAATAACTAGACGAAAATTAACGAAATAGCTATGTAACATAATGACATTTTCATAATTTTGGGCAAATTTTGAAATTCTTATAGGATTGCTCTTTAAATAAAAATTTTGAGTTTTCTGGGGTTCTCAAAGGCCCTAAAAACCATCGAAAGCCCCAGGATAGTTAAAACTCCTCCGGTGTATATTTTCTAACGTCAATTAACCTAAACTTTGACCATTTCATTCGAGAAGATTTTAGCTCCAATTTGAGTGATTCTGAATGCATTTCATAAGATTAAGGACCTAAATTTTATGATGAAAAAGATTATTCTTAAAAAGGAGGTAAAACAAACTAGAAACGAAAATGCCACGATGAAAGGACAAAATTGAAATTTTTGGAAACAAGTCTTGAACCCTAGCTATATACAACCCTATGCCCCACTCTTCTCCTCATTTGGCTCATTTTATTTCTGCCCTAAACTAGAGAAAGAAGTAAGGGAGTGAGGTGCACAAGGGAGAGGAGAAAAGGGAAGAGAAAAAGCAAGGAAAATGTATGGTTTTTCATGGATTTTCTTGGTTTCTCTTTAGCAAATTCCTTCTCCTCCATCTTCCCTTCTTTCCTATGGTTTTATTGAACCTTTTGAGTCTGTTTTGAGGTCACACCAAGGAGGGAATTTTTGAGTTTGGAGAGAAGAAGCCAACTAGAGAGAAGAACAAGCAAAAGGAAGCCAAGAAATTAAGGTATTTTGCCACTTTATGCATGATTCTTCTTGTTCCTTCTCTTATGATTTTCGCCCCATATAACACTAGCCCTAAGGAGTTAAATTTCTAGCCAAACCAAGAGTGAATTTTAAGAAAATAAGGGAGAAGAACAAGAATATGCAAAGGAAATAACAAAATAACCATTAGATTTCAAGATAGCAAAGTAAGGATTTCAAGTGTTTCACTAAAATTTTGTTTTGATTCAAGAGCTCCTAGGCCTAGATGAGTGTTTGAATGAGCTCTAGAGATCCCTAAAAAGCTTTCCACATGCATCTCCCATCAAGAAAATCAAACAAGCTCCCTTGGTGTTCTTATGGTCTATAGCCATAGCCTAGACGAGATGAAGTACCAAGGGATAGTTTTAATTTGTTCCAAGCTTGATTTTGAGTCATATATGATGGGAAAAGATGAGAGGAAGCCTTGGAAAAATTTTAGAAGCTATGGATAGTGAGATGTAGTTATAGGTTCTATATTATAGCTTAAAGAAGCAACACCTAGCTAGAATCCATGAAATGAAGGTGTGATGACTCCAAGAGACTTCAATGGAGTCAAAAACCTTAGGTGGATGGAAAGAATGGAGCAAAGATGATGTTTTCCTAAGGTTGCTTCATTAGGTTCATTATGAAACTATAAAAGAGCCATATGAACCACCTAGCTTTTCTAATGAATGTGTAGCTTTAGAATTTATTCCAAGAGTGTAATTGGCTTCTATATGATGTGTCTAGACTAAAGGAAATAAGTTCCACCCTTTTTATGTGTGTGGCTGAGGAAAAGGAACCAAGTTCAAGAAAAAAAGTGTGCATTTGTAACAAAAGTAGATCTCTCTTCTTTCTCTCATGCATAAGTGGATGTTTACCTTGTCTTTGAATGTGTGTATGTATGCCATGAAAAATGTTATAGCATGTATCTAAATGTCATGGTACCATGATAATATGTTATGCATTCAAATGATGTTTTGTGAACTTGCTTTGGTTTGCTTGAGTATGGTGAAGCCAAAAGTCCCCTAGCCATGATAAGGATGAGCCAAGAACTTTCAAGTATGGGTGAGACAAAGCCAAGAGTTTTCAAGAGTGAGACTTAGTTAAGAACCCTTTAAGAAATTGAGTGAGGCAAGTCCAAAATCCTTAAAGAGAATGGGTGAGGTTAAACAACTTGCTTGGTAAGCCTATATATGTTTTTGTATGAATTCTTGAATGCTAGAAATGTTCCATGATAGCCATGCATGCATTTTTAGACATGGATTTGCATTCTTCATGTATGGTTGAAAGGAAAAGGAGCTATTAAGATTCATAGAATCTCATCCTTTCCTCCCCATTTGCTTAACATGACTAGGTGGACAAAATGAGCTAAGAAATGGGAGCTATCAAGCTTGAAGAAGAGAGTTTGACAACAAAGAGTGTGAAAATGCCTATTTTGTAGCCATATAAATGGCATATGATATAATCCCTTGTTGTATATGATGTATGACCTCATGAACACATGTAAATATGTGAATATATTGTGTATGAATGAGATTTGATGTCATACGTATGATATAGCAATTTTTAGGCATTAAATGGCCAAATGAAGCTTATGCATTCTTGTGTATATCTTGGGGTGAGAGTGTGAATTTGTGAAATATAGGTTTATGCACCTTTGAGACATGTTTGATAGACCATTTTGGTGCTTTCCCACATACTCAAGTGGCCATGAATATCTTAGAAGCAATTTTAGACCATTTTAAGACCCTTAGAAAACACCAAAAGAGCATTTTTGCAATCCAATACCAAGATCTGACCAAATGAACAAATTTTCTCATGATAGTTGGCATACATATAGATCTCATCCAAATTTTTTTAAGAAGATAAAGACCAAATTATTTAGAGCTCTTTGGAGTTAATTATGATTTTTCAAAGTAGCTATTTTTTTGTTATTCTAGCATAAATACTATTCATATGGTCAATTTCTTGTGTTGTATCATTTGAGGGTCAAATGGTGTCTAATGCTCATGAAATTTTACAAGCATAAACTAGACATGATATGGCCACTAAGATCACCCTAATTGGACATCTGAGCAAGGAGATATGAATTTTTAAAGTTCAGTGACAGTACCAGTAGCAACAAGTGACCTTGGTTATTATTCCATCAATTTCTAGTGACTAGACATCCCTGTTGTAGTCTAGAATTATTTTTAGCATAAAGTAGATATCTGTAGCTTTCCAGCATTGTATAATGTGCTTGATTTTGATTTTTTTAGAATTAATTATGATTTTTCAAAGTTCATAATAGAAAGCTAAAATACCAACCTAATGCTGCACATGTTATTTTTATGTATATACTCCATTAGCTCGAGTTCTTGGCCACTTCTTGAGATGTTATGAGTTGTATTTATGTATTTAAATATAAGAATGAGATGGATGAGTTCATATGATCTATGAGACATGGAATGAAAAATTTATACACAACGTAACGCAAAATAATTGAATATTTTTATTGCTTTTTCTTAAGTAAATGTGCTAAACCAAGGAAAGGCAAGCTAGAATGGTATGAGATGAGGTAAATAAATATGGTGTTACAAGCCTTCTCTTCAACTCATCAATTGCTAATTTGAATAGCTCATCAAATTTAAAATTTGCATCCTTTTGAAGAAGTCTAGACAATGGTAGATCAATCTTACGAAAATCCTTGATGAATCACCTGTAAAAACCTATATAACTAAGAAAGGAACACATTTCCCGCGCACAAGTAGGGTAAGATTGTAACATTCAGTTTCTCCGTAAATATCAGAAATGGGCCAAATATAAAAGAAAGTCCCTTAGATAGAAATATTTGAGGCCAAATAAAATTAGGATAAAATTTTAAAAAATGAAAAATGAGGATACAAGGCTTAAGATGCCTAAAAACCAAAGCTAGAAGAGCTAGGAAAATTTGCCAAATTAAGTTGACGCATTTTTGTAATTTCTGAAAATTTTGAAAAACTCATAAAAGGGCTTTTTAAATAAAAAAATTGAGCTTTTCAAGGATCTCAGAGGCCCTTAAAACTATGGGAACAACCAAAATAATTAAAATTCCTCCAATGAGTGATTTCAACAAAAGGTTGATTGAATGGTTCGGAATGATTTCAAATCCAACTTTGGTAATAAGTTAAAGAGCTTAAATTTTATGATTGAAAATATAGTTCTTGAAAAGGAGTTGCAATAAAGCCAAACAGACAAACCATGGTTTAGGGACTAAAATGAAAAGTTGAAAAAGTATGTTAACTTTACTTTTTTGGCTTTTTAAACATCCAGCCACTTACTCTAGCCCTTAACCATTTTTCTAGTCTAAAATAAAGCTAAGAGAGCTCTAAAGAAATACAGAAGGAGAGGGAGAGAAAAAGGAGCGAAACCAAGCAAAAAGGGTAAAGAATTCATGGTTTTTCATGCGCTCTCCTTTACCAAACCTTTTCTCCTCTTTCTCCTCTCTTCTCCCATGATTTTGATGATTAATTTAAGGCTGATTAGTGGCTGACTCAGTTGGAAGAGGAAAGGAATTGAAGGGAGGCTTGAGAGCTTTGGAAAGTTTACTTGAAGAAGCTTGAAACCAAGGTAAGAACTATCGCTTTTCTTGCTTCTTCTTGGTTGTTTTCTTCATTAGATTTTTTGTCAAAATTTAACCCATCTAAGAGAAAGTTAATTCTAGTCTTTGCTAGGTAGGAAAGAGGATTTTTGAGCAAGAGAAGTAGGAATATGCAATATGAAGTAAAAGAAAAGCTATAAAACTCAAGTTGTCCAACTTAGGGATTTTGGTAGACACATGCAAATCTGAAACTTCGTAAGGGTCCTATGATTTATGTAAGAGTGTGAATGAGTTTTCAAGACACCTAGAAAGTCTCATAAGTGTCAATTCCCTAAAGAGAAATAAGCAAACTCCATGAGTGCTTCTAGCCTACATAGGCTTAAGCAAAAAAGAACCATGAATCTAAGGAGTGTTTTAAATTGTTCTAAGGCTAAAAGGACTAAATATGATGGAAAAACATCAAAGGAAGTTTTGGAATAAATTTAGAAAGCATAGGTTGTGAGATGGAGGTGTAGGCTCTATAATGAGACATAAAGAAGAAACTTATAGCTAGGCTCATTGAAATGAAATTGTGATGACTCCAAGGAGTTTAAATGGAGTCAAGAGATTTAGATTGAGGGAGAAAATGGAGTCAAGATCATGAATTCCCATAGTTGCTTCATTAGGTCTTGTATGAAACCATAATTAAGTCTTAGAACAATGTAAGCTTCCATAAAGTTGCATAAGGCTAAAGCTTATTCCCGTGAGTAATTCATGTCTCATTTGATATGTCTAGGCCAAGAAGATCAAGTACCATTAAATTTCATGAGTTTAGCAAAAAAGGGAAGATAAGTTTAAGGGAAAAGTGTGTAACATTGACTCCAAGGTAGCTCTCTAACCTTTCTCTCATATATTACTTAGATTTCTTCTTGTCTTTAAGTACTTATGTGTATATTTAAATGTATTTTTAGCTAATGCTCACTTGCTATGATACCATTATGCATTTTGAAATAAAATTATGAATGTATTTTGGCTTGAATGGGTATGGTGATGCCAAAAGTCCTTAAAATTGGGTAAGACAAAGCCAAAAGTCTCAAGAACAGTGAGGCTAAGTCAAAAGTCCTTTAAGAATAGGAGCAGCAAATCCAAAAGTCTTAAGGAAAATGGTTGAGGCTAAACCAATGCCCTTGAGAGCCTATGTATGATATGTATAAGTTTCTATAATAAGGAAAAAATTTTATGTATGTTCACTAGTAGCTTAAAAATCATGCATGCATTCTTTGACATGTATATGCAGCCATTATATATGTTTGAAAGAGTAAGGAGTTATTGAAATTTTTTAAATCTCACTCTTCCCTTCCATATGCCTAATTATGTCTAGGGAGCTAAGTGGACCAAAGAATGGAGGCCAAACCACTTGAAGAGTAATACTTTAACAAAGGAGTAAAGAAATGGATATTATAATATCATATTGATGTCAAGAATTATATCCAAGTGATGTATATGTATTGTAGACTATTGAGCAAGTCCAAATGTATGTATATATAATGTATGAACTCATGTTGGCACTAAATGTATGTAAATGTGAGATTTTGCCACCATGGAGCCCTTATGTGATATGATATGCTTGTGTATGATAGCAAGTGGCATAATAAGAATTAGCTCCATGATGATTTAGACCATTTTTCATGCTTCCTTAGGTTGTGTTTTTGCTATGGGACGTGCTCAAACGACTATGGAATGAGAAAGGAGCCATTTAGTGCATTATGAACCCACTTTGAATCTTAAAAGTGACCAAAATTTAAGCTATACCACAAACTGACCAAATGAATAAATTTTTCCATGAAATTTGGCATGAATATAAGTCTTATCTAGATCTTTTCACAGTGTAAAGAGCACTCATTTTAGAGCTCTAGAGAATTTATTATGATTTTTTAAAGTTAGAAAAATTCTGTTAAAATGGTAATAGCACTATTTATATGATCAATTTATATTTCCATGTCATACATAGGCCAAATGATACCCAGTGCTAATGAAATTTTATAAACATAGACTAGATATCATAAGCTTTTCATAGCCACTAAGATCACCTCATTTGGAGCTCTGTGGAAGGAGAACCAAAATTTTGAAATTTTATAATAATATCAGTAATGCAGGTTGACCTCTAGTACTATTTTATCAATTTTCGTGGGTTTAAGCCACTACCTTTATCTAGAATTATTTAGCTAACATCTATAGCTTTCTAAAAACCTATCATATTCATGATTTTGATTTTTTTAGAATTAGTTATAAATTTCTGAATTTCACATTAGAAAGCTATGACAGCAACCTGAGGCTAAAAATTCTAATATGAGCTATATGGCTTCAAACCTATAAATATTCAGATTTTTTATGATGTTTATGACTTTTATGGATATGTTGATAGAAAATGATATGGATAAGCTCATATGATCCATGAAGTATGAAATGAAACTTTTGGGCCTTACGTAACGCAATTTATTACCATTAAACATGCTTATTTTCTATGTGAAGGTATGAAGGTAGTCTTGGTGATGTGTTGAGAAGGCTAATGAGTAAGGTATTACAAAGGTAAAGAGGCAATAACATCTACTTTACCTTTATCAATTTCAATGCCATTTTTGAAAACTATATGTCCTAAAATAATGCCTTGCTCTACCATGAAATGACATTTCTCTAAATTTAAAATCATATTTTTGTCAATGCATCTCTCTAACACTTTACCTAAGCTCAGCAAGCAATCATCAAAGAAAGTTCCATAAGGAGTAAAGTCATCCATAAAAACTTCCATGCAATGTTTAAGGAAATCAGAAAAGATGCTCATTATACATCGCTAGAAAGTGCCTGGAGCATTACAAAGCTCGAACAGCATCCTCCTATAGGCAAAGGTACCAAATAGGCAAGTGAAGTAGTTTTTTCCTAGTCTTCTGATGCAATATGAATTTGAAAATAACCAAAAAAATCATCTAAGAAATAGTAATGAGATATTCCTACCAATCTCTCTAACATTTGATCTATGAAGGGAAGAGGAAAATAGTCCTTTCTAGTGACCTAATTGAGCTTTCTGTAATCAATGCAAACTCTCCAACTATTTTGCACCCTTATTAGAATAAACTCATTCTTCTTATTAGGCACCATTTTAATACTGGTCTTCTTAGGGATTACCTGCACTAGACTTATCCATTTGCTATCAGATATAAGATAAATAATACTAGTTGAAAATAATTTACTTACCTCCTTTAACACATCCAAAATCATAAGGTTGATGACTCCCTAATTTTGTATGAGAAAGGAATATATTTTATGATAAATTAGGGGGCAAAGTACTTTTCTCTTAACTAATATAGTTAAATTTGTATTCAATCAAATAAAATAAAGAGAATGTTTCTTTTGTGATATCTTTATTAGTTTAAGTCTCATTTTATGATTGATTTTCATCTCAGGAGAAAGTAGAATATTATAGAAGAAATGAGAAAAGAGAGGGAAGCTGAAAAGTAAAAAGGTAAGTATACCAAGTCCTCTCGCTACAACCAGAACACACTTCACTGTAGCAAGGATACAATTTCACTGTAGCGAGGAAATCACTTCACCATAGTGAAGTTGTGATGCATACAAATTCTAGGGAGCTCTTAGTTATAGCGTCAGCAATAACAAGATCAGCAGAAATCTAGGTGTCTATAAGACCTTGATATAGCAAAAGTCATTGCTAGCCATAGCGAGATCGGCCTCTGAAACACACAGCTTTGATTTGCGAGCTGAAAAACATGAGGGAAGGCTAGGGCTTCGTCATTTAGTAAGGAGGAGGCATTCTGGCAGACTGGGAGAGTGAGAAAATGCACAAGAGGTGTTGAGGAAGATTCACATCGATCGAGAAGTCATTGATTATGTTCAATACATGTCCGATTAGGTGTTTCTACTCCATCTCCCCTTCTAGTTAATATATTTGTTACTATGTTTGTTGAATTTGCTTGTGAATTTCAAGCCATAAGTGGCTAAATCTTATAACCCTTAGGGATTCTATGAACCTTTAAGCTTGGAGATTATCTCCCTTTTGATTATATTGGATTATTGAAGATTTTAGTGCTTAATCGGAATTATGATTTCATTCTATTGATTGGCCACCTTTAGTTTGATTATGGATTTTATAATTAGCCTTTGAAAAAAGGAAATTACTTATAGACCATTGATTGAGCAACTTAGGATTAGACATAGTCTAATTCGCACTTAAGATAAAAATATACTCAAGGTCTGAACTTAATTGTATATTAACTTCTCATTTGAGACATCAAAGAGTTGAGTTGATATATGGGTTTGAATGGATCGAAAGACATTTTTACCTAATTAAACCTTCGACTCTAAAATTCACATTAAGCCAATTAATTAAAAAGGGAATAATTGACATTGTGTAAAAATGGGATTAGACTTCCTAGGGTGTCTTTAATTGCTTATTTTCGATTAAAACCATCTTTCAGTACCGTTAATTGCATTTGAATTAATTTTCACAAAAATCCAATCACTATTTGATTTGTTTAACTAAAATGAACATGAGAACTCTAATGCCTAATCACTAATTGTATAGATTCTCTGAAGGAATGACCTTGACTCATCACGTACTATTCCTACAACCCGTATAGTTGCAGTGTCATTAATCTGGTGAGCATCAAGTTTTTGGCACCGTTGCCAGGGAATCAATACAATTGGTGAATAGAATTAAAGGACTTTGAGTAGTTTTAGCTTAAGCATTTAGTTTCTTTTCATTTACTTTTGTGTTACTTATGCTTTCATTTGTTAGTTGTAGTAATTTTATTAGTAATTTCTTAGTTTGGTTTCTTTGGTTTAGTTAGATTCTTGATCTGTGCTCCTTTGTTTTCGCAGGTACATTAGTTTATGCCACCTAAATCTAAATCCAAGAGAACACCTAGAAAGACGAGGAGTTTGACGGATATTTTGGCTGAAGGGTCTGTGCTACATCCCGAAAGTGAGATAGACGTTCCTACTATGAATATGGCACACAAAGATAATCAGAATCAGACTATCAAAGATTTTATGGGAAGAACCATGAGAACTACATAGCCTAGCATTGTAGTACTAGACTTTCAAGCTGCTAATTTTGAGTTAAAGCCTATGATGATCTCCATGTTACAGCTCAATAGACAATTTACTGGTAAGAGGTCCGATGAAGATCCCAACTATCACATTCTGTCATTTTTAGGAGTGTGTGATTCATTCAAGCAGAATGGGGTACCAAGGGATGTCATTTTTTATTATGTTGGATTATTGAAAATTTTAGTGCTTAATCGGAATTATGATTTCATTCTATTGATTGGCCACCTTTAGTTTGATTATGGATTTTGTAATTAGCCTTTGAAAAAAGGGAATTACTTATAGACCATTGATTGAGCAACTTAGGATTAGACATAGTCTAATTCACACTTGAGATAAAAAAATATACTCAAGGGCCCTAAGTAGTCTAGATAAGGTTTGAGCTTAATTGTATATTAACTTCTCATTTGAGACATTAAAGAGTTGAGTTGATATATGGGTTTAAATGGATCAAAAGACATTTTTACCTAATTAAACCTTCGACTCTAAAATTGACATTAAACAAATTAATTAAAAAGGGAATGATTGACATTGTGTAAAAAAAGGGATTAGAATTCCTAAGGTGTCTTTAATTGCTTATTTTTTATTAAAACCATCTTTCAGTACCGTTAATTGCATTTGAATTAATTTTCACAAAAATCCAATCACTATTTGATTTATTTAACTAAAATGAATATGAAAATTCTAATGCCTAATCACTAATCGTAGAGATTTTCTAAGGGAACGACCTTGACTCATCACGTACTATTCCTCTGACCTATGCACCTGTGGTGTCATTAATCTGGTGAGCATCAAAGGTTGAGTCTTCTTTGTGGTTGCCTCATTAGTTTTGTTCCTTCCTTTAATAAAATTTTATGCATGCATGTGGAAGAGCTAATACCTAAAATGTTTGCAAGTGTCCACCCTATTACTTTTTTCTTTTCCCTTAATAACTCTAACAATCTTGTTTCATGGTCAAGCTAAAGATTATTTGCTACTACTACTAGTAGTTCATCATCTCCTTCTAAGAAAGCATATTCAAGATTGTCAAGTGAAGATTTAAGTTCAAGTGTGGGTGGCTACTGTTTAGACAGCACTAATCTATTTAGATTTAAATCTACAGTAGCATCCACCTGCGTATTATTCTCAACAAAAGAAACAATGGCTCTTGAATGCACAAAATAGTCAGAATCAGATGAAATGATAAAACCAAAAACAAAATCATCAACAATCACAGAATCAACAGCAAAATTAGAACAAGAATCACAAGTAGAACCAAAAGCTTTAAGGGAATGTAAATATGCACCAATTTTAGAACATGTAACACATTTATCATCATAACACTCTAAACATGGAATGGCATCTATAAACTCAACCATATCATCACACATATTAGCAGTTAAAAAGTCTATCATATTTATACACAAAATGGAATGTTCTTTTGAAGGATGTTTCACAGCATTAAGAATATTAAAATGAACAACATCACCACCAAATCCCACTAACAAAGTACCATCGTATACATTAATTATTATTCTAGTAGTTTTCAAAAATGGTTTACCTAGATTTAGAGGTGCATGTCCATGTATATTATCATCTTCCATGTTCAGAACATAGAAATCAGCTAAAAAATTAAATCTTTTACCCTTACCAAAACGTCTTTTAATACTCCTATAGGGTAGGTCATGCTTCTATTTGCTAACTAAATCATCATTCCTGTAAGCTTCAATTCTCCAATATGCAAAAAGGAATACACAAACTTAGGCATTACATTAATTGAAGCTCCCAAATCTAACGTAGCATTATTGAACTATATATTCCCTATTGTGCATGGAATGGTAAATGTTCTAAGATCTTTGCATTAGTGGGCATAGATGTTGAATCAAAGCTGATACATTTATATCCGTGCTAACTTTTTCATTACGCTTCAAATTTCTCTTATGTGTGCCCAACTCCTTTAGAAACTTTGCATGTTTTGAAATCTATTTCATTACTTCTAGGAAAGGCATATTTACTTCCACCTTTCTAAAAGTCTCTATAATCTCCCTATCCAATTTAGCTTTTGTAATTTTCTTAGACTAAGTTATTCTATTGGGAAATAAAAAGGGTCTACTGCATGTGGAATTATGTCCTTTAGATGTGGTATTTCTGCTTTGGATTGAAGGGGGTTACTATTTTCTATCACTCTCTTTTTCTTGCAATGATTCTGTTAGAGGTAAGGTTGGCCCACTCACTTTCTTACCACTCCTTAAAGTTATGGCACTGACATTGCCTTTTGGGTTAAACACTGGCTGCGAAGGCAATTAACCAAAACCTTAACTCCTTAACTCATTAATGTTTATTGCAATTTGGCCGATCTAGGTCTCCAAATTCTGAATTGTTATCTCTTTTTGTTGCTAAAATTAGAGTGTATTTGTTGCAAGTTGCTTCATTATATATTTTAGACTTAGTTTTAATTTATTCATTTATTACTATTTGGATTGTCTCATGGGTTATTGGCTAATTAGACCAAGAGCATTGAATTTCTATTGCTGCTATTGTTAGTTAGAACTACTACCATATCTCAAATTTAGATTATCTCTTCATCCAGGGTTGTATATGGTTGTATATGGATCACATCTATTCTAGTCTATCAGGATAAATGCCAGTATATGACTCTATATTATCTTGTAACTGAAAGCATTGATCTGTGGTATGTGTGGCTAATGAACAGATGCCACATAGAGGTGTAGGAAATTATTAAGGTTGTCTCTATCCAAGTGATAGTTGTCTAACCATGGATACTAACTCTTCAAGTTTATTTTTTATTCTCTATTGATCCATTAGTATGGCATAAATTTCATTAACACCTCAAGTTAAATGATTAAAATGGTGCCAAATTATTGTGCTTTCTAAGTCATATTTGCAATTAAATATCAGGCAACAATTGGGGTTTTATTAACCAATGCTCCACCTGCAGCTATACCTACCATACTTCTATCTATAAGTAGCAAGCCTTCACAAAAGTATTAAATTAGAAGTTGGTCACTGATCTGATGGTAGGGCAGCTTGCACACAATTTCTTAAATCTCTTCCAATATTTATGGAAGGTCTCTTCATTCATCTATCTAATGCTACAAATTTCTTTTTAGATAGAAACCATTCTTAAAGTAGGAAAAAATTTCTCCAAAAATAATCTCTTCAAATCATTCTAGCAGGTAATGGCCCAAGGTTAGAGGTACTAAAGCCAATCCTCTATTACTTCATCTAATGAGAAAGGGAATACTCTTAACTTAATGTGTTCCTCTGAAACTCCTTGTGGCTTCATGGTAAAATAGACCATATGAAATTCCTTAAGGTGTTTGCAAGGGTCATCATCTGCAAGACCATGAAACTTTGGAAGCAAATGTATTAATCCATATTTAAGCTTAAACGTAGTATCAAGTTCAGGATATTGGATGCATAACAATTGGTAATTCACATCAAGTGTAGCCAATTCTCTAAGAGTTCTATCATTGTTTTCATTGCCAACCATATTACTAAATCAGAATCAAAATGAGAATTAGAAAAGAATTCACAATCAACTTCTGCATTATCAACTAATTTTGTAACCAATTTCACATAACACAACCTCTTTAATCTTACAATTTCTAAATTGTTTATGAAAGCTCTTCTCAATTTCAGCATCAAATCTCTATTGAAAGATCTATTTATACACCAAGAATGAAATAAAATCAAAGAAAACATCCAAAAAGTACCAAGAAAAAATTGAAATAAATTAAAAAAATTGAAAAATACTAAAAAAAATTGAAAAAGTGGTCTAAACAATGGAATTTGGCCAAAAGGTGGCCTAGCTCTTAACATAGTAGCAACTTGGAATCCTCACAAAACCTAAAATTTATATACCAAGTTTCAACTCAATCAGAGTTAGTCACCCTAAATGTTAGTATTACCCAAAATAACTACAAAACATCGAAAATTAGCCACAAACACTTAGTAAAAAGGCTAAAATTAAAATTGAAAATAAGGATATTCCTATTCTAATTAATTATGATTAGTTAGCCCCTTGGCAATGGCGCCAAAATCCTTGTAAAGAAATTTCTTACTCGCAGTTGTCAAAGTAGTCAAGATTAATGATTTTTCACTAGTTTGCAATATAATGCCCATTATGTTATCTCTCAAAGAGCTCTTAATCAAATCAATTAGTTTAAGAATCCATGAAACTAAAATTAAAATGAATGAGGAACAAATACAAAATTGCAAAAACAAGAAATCAATTAATGGATTTAAAGCAATCAAACAAAACGTAACCAATCTAGAATTCTTCCCCTAATATTTTCCCTTCCTTGTCCTCTAAAAATTTATCTTTGGTTTGATTTTTATCCTCTAGTTATCAATGTTTAATGCTCCTAAACTGCCACTTGAGAATTTAATTAGTTTGTATGATTAATTCTAATGCAACCACGCTTAAGCTAATAATACAAAGAAATTCTATTTCGCACACAACCAAAAAATGCACACTCAAATCTCAATATGGTTTAGAATGAATTTTGTTTGTTTAATGAATCAATTAAATCAAATTGGATTCTCAGATAACATCAACAATTTAGTAATCATGCAAATAGAATCATCTAACTAGAATAATACATATTACATGAAAACATAGATAATAGAAATGAAATTCATCTAAAATTAAACCCAAACTAGTATTCAGTACAATTATGGACTTGGGTTCAACATCAAGTTCAATTTCTAGATTGATTACAGAAGGAAAATCAGAAAACCATTACAAAATGTTCATCCAGAAGCATATGTTCATACAATCACACAAGAAGCTCTAGAACGACACTACCTTCAAAACCTAAGGAGAATCTAAGGGCTCAAATGGACTAGGTACATCCAATGGTCTAGAAAATTTTTTGTAAAAGAAATAAAATATTAATTCTGAAATAAAATAGAAATATAATCCAATTCTAAAATAAAATAAGCCTACATCCTTAACCTAATACGAAGATGTCCAATTTCCTCCATTGCTTCATCTAATTTGTAAAATAGAACTGTAGGTAATTAGGCCTCTGTTGGAAAAAATTATAGTGACAACAATGTAAGCCCAAATTTAATAATAATGCAATTAAAATCCACTCATCCAAATTTAGTCCACTTAATGCAAAATGCACCTGAAGTCATTAAATGAGCCTCAATGAATTATTACAAAAACTAAATATAAGGAATATAAAATATAATAATGTCAAATTATCATGCACACTAGAGAATAAAGGAGAAGTGTTAATAGTCATTCAAAGCTCTAAATTATTCATCAATATTCCCTTTTAAAATACTAATTTGTAGATGAAGTCATTACCCTCTTCTACTCTTGAAATCTTCATCTTTTAGATCATCCCAATGGCAAGAAAGCTTTATTTAACGCACTTGACAACTCCAAGATTTAGTATTTCCATTGAGGCATAGTGAAAACTTTATTTTTCTTCATTAAATGCACCAAGCTCCTTTGTTCAACAAATGGTCTTCTTCTTTCTTCATTTAATTGTGGTTGAAAAAGGTGAGAGGCAAGTCTTGAGAGAGTCTTAGGCAGAAAGAATATATTAAATATTTTAAATATGCCTTCACTTTTTCTACCAGCCTTAATCAATAGAAGAACTTTCCTCTTTCATGCATCTTCAATTAATACTAGGCTATACTTGCTTTAGTAGATTTTTTATCATAACTTTTAACTTCTAGACAATGACTTTCTTGCCGTTGATCATTTAGCTCAGCATTTTGGGCTCAAACAACTCTTGTCAATACTTATGGGCTAGATCTTTTAAAACAATTGTGAACCATAAATCACAAAGCAAATTGGTCCATTTTAGCAATTTTAGTCCAAATGATTTTCCTTTAATCATTTTTTTGCAATCAATATTTTAACGATTATATTTGACATAATTAAAACATTATTAAAGCATTTTGGGACCTTTAATTCAACATTTCCCTAACCTATGATAGGCATAAGTTCTTGGGACTATTATAAATATGTTACAATTAATATTCTAAAACACATGATTTACAATCTATTATAATTTAACAAAATAAAAATATATAGAATAATAAAATATTCAGTGGCATAAGGCTTCTCAATCAAATGCCAACTTTCCTTAATGATTCCCCATGGGTGATTCCCTAAATCTTAGCCAATATGCATAAAAACAAAATGGAGTAACCATAATAAAACATTTATTTTATTAAGAAAACTCATAGCCAACAAACCCCAAGGGGAAAAACATATATCATGCTAAGACAATCTTTAATGAAATTGCAAAATAGAAGGGTATCATGAATATCGAACCAAATTAGAAGGAATATCTCTAAGACTTGAACAATAAAACCCAACAATAGAATAGGATTTTTATTCCAAAAACTCAATAAAAACAAATGCCCAAAATACTCCCAAATTCTTTTTACACATAATTAGTCTACATTTCAAGAATCAGGCCAATACATCATTCAAAATTTTCTGCATAAAATCTATAAATAACAAAAAGCAACATGCTCAAGTTTTCAAAACTCTTTTCCTACCCAATGACAAATAACAGTAAGAAAATATATTTTGTACCCCAAAGAATGGAAAAAAATTAGTTAAAAAAGGGTTTTTATGGAGGAAAAAAAATTAGTTAGGACTAAAAGAACCGATTCAAGCCAAACCAAGGAAAAAATAGGGATTTAAAAAACATGATAATTGATTTGAGAAATAAATATCTCTCATCATAATGTTAATAGATTAACCAGATGAGATTGATCTGATTAAATCCCTGAAAATATATAATTTAAGACCCTGGATAATAATTAATTTTGACCTAACTTTGTTAAATTATTTTAAATTCCTATAACCTCTAAACAGATATTTTTAATGAAGAAGAAAGTCCAAAATTTAGTATGGAGCCTTCAATTTCTAAAAACATTGAAAAATGAGTTCAAACAAAGGTATTAAAATGTATGGGTAAAATCAATATTTTTGAAAAAGTTATAAAACCTAGATTCGTTTATTTATAGCAAGCCACTCATCTCCTACCTCTTATAACTGCCCTAGACCACTCTAGAACTTCCCCATGGTGATGTGAAAGGAGGGAGGAAAGAAAAGGAAAAGAAGGCTAAAATAGGTAAGGTTTTTTGACAAATTTTACTATGCCATAGTTATAAAACTTCTTTTATTCTTCATGCTCTCTCTCATGGTGGTTTTGGTTTCTAAAAAGGATGAATTTTTTGGCTAGTATTTTGAGTGAGAAAGCTCCTTTAAGGAAACCAATTATACCAAAAGAATTTCCATCGAAAGAGCTTTAAGATAAGGTATAAGTTTGTTATTTAAAAAATATATATTCCTTTGGATTCCAAGCTTCATAGGTTCAACCAAAAGAGAAAGAAGGAAGAAGGCATGAACTTGAGGGATTTAGAAGGGTGAAAAATAAGAATATACAAAGAGATTTAATTAAAAACCAATTAGATTTGGCCTTTATAAATTCAAAACACTAGAAGGATTGGTTAATCCCTATAATACCATAACTAAACTAGAAATAAATTATGGATATTCTAAAGCCATCAAATTTCTTATAAAATAAACAAAATATCAAGATTAGGTAACATGGAGGCCTTCTTGACCAAGCTAAGAAGATGATACCTAAGGAAGATTTTTATTTAGTTTCATGGTTTAAGAGGCCTAAGTGAGTAATATAAAGGCTAGATAAACTATTAGTTTGAGAAAAAGAATGAGATTTGATAAAGTTGCAAATTTTGTTCCATAAAATCCCTAACTTGCCCTAGGAATGGGATAAGTGATGTGGCTAAGATTTTGGACTTGTTATAGCCATGAAAAGTGTATAAATTAAGGTAGAGGAATGATGGAATTGTTACAAGGAATGTGGCAAATGGAATGAGTCATTTTGAAACACTTAAAGAAACTAAAATCATACTTCCCAATATGCATATGTATGCTAGAGTGAGTTTGAATATGACCTAATTGGTTGTTTTACACCTTAATTGATGTACCTAAACCGAGGAAGTAGGACCACACCAAAATGTGTGTGTGAGAGGCTATGGGATCAAGAGGAAAAGAACAAGGGAGTTAATTAAAATTGTTTAATAAGGTAGCTTTTCCTTCATTCTTATATGTATGGTTGGTTTGCTTGAGTACTTTGGCTACTTATATGTATTATTTGCAATTGGTTGGCTTGTTAATTGTCTAAGTAGAATATGTAATTGTATAATACCTATTTTCATTTGTAAGAAGGGTAGCTCTTTGCCGTGTGAGGCTAGGGAAGAGAGCATGGATTTGCTCTAGCTTAAGCCAAAAGTCCATTGAGGGTATAGATTTGCTCTTACTTGAGTGAAGGAAACCCTTAGAGTATGGATTTGCTCTCTTGCATAGGGATTGGCTATGATTGCATAACATGCATGCTTACTTTCATGTGCTTGAGTAAATCATATATATGTTTGAATGTTGGTTGAACTATTGGAATTCTTTGAATCTTATATTTCCTTATCTCTACTAATCATGGCTAGGTGATAGGTAAAGTGAGAACAAGGATGAGCAAAACATTTAGAAAAGTCTATTGTGGTAAGGGTTTTGGCCTAGGATATAATATTGCATATATGATTATGTAAACCTATATGTTGATGTCATGTAATGTAAACATATGTAATATCGCTAGACTATGAATTTGTGACTAATAGATATAGTATGAGATGATAGAACATAATTTAGTATATCGATACTTATGTGGTTTATGTGTATTTTCTCATGTGGAAGAATAACTTTTAGTTACAAGGCAAATTTTATATGATGAACATTGATATATGATGCATATATGAATGGAAATTTACTTATGGCAAAAGGTGTCATTTTAAAGCTTATTTGATATACTTTAGAACTAAAATTTAGATTATTTGAACCATAAAATGTCCTTTTATCTTTGACAATTTTAATTGTTGAAATTGGGTTTAAAATTTGATGAGCATTTCAAAGTTTGTAATTTTTTAGGTTTTATAAAATAGTTGGCAAACTTTCCAAATTAATCTCAAAAAGTTGTTATGGCACCGTGCCAAAGACTTCCTTACACATAAATCCAAGATGCAACCACAAGAGCCATGCTAAAATTTCATATGAATTTCATTTACTGAAGCGAGATCAAGCAGCAAGTGTTTCACAGAATTTTTATGCTCAGCTTCAAGCCAGGAACACAACACATCAACCAAGTGTTTATGGGAATAAGCTTGGGCGCGAATTTGATGGATCATGGCTTTTTATTTTCTCTGGGATTGAGCTATGGAGACTTGTGAGCTGGGCTGATCCATTACTAAACTGGGCTAGATTTTTATGGGTCTTGGACTTGGATCCCTGTATTAGGATTTTATTTGTTTTGAAATTGAATTGTGCTTTTTTCTTTTTTCCTTTATTTGTTTATTTATTTGGATTTTATTATTATTATTTTAATCTATTAATAAATTTCCTATTTTTTTATTTTTCTTCTTCTTAGATTATTTTTATAAACCCACCCACATAAAATGCAGTGTCTACATTAGCAATAAAAATTAAAATGGCTCTTATCCTAATATGTGTCATAATTAATTAAATTATGGAACAGAATCCTTTTTTTTATAATTTTTACAATTAACAGTAGTATTTAAATTGATGGTATTTCTTTTTCGCCCCAGCGAGCATAATCCCAATATTTGATAGGAGAGCTTCAAGGTCAAATATACTTTTCAAAAGAAGCTGCCTCATGAGTTATATGTCGGTCAATTTCAATTGAGAAGTATGTCTATGATCTGAGATTGATAACCGAATCTTCATTTATAATTTTTTTTTTAAGAAATGAACTGAAAATTCGTTACGATAACACAATTGAATCTTCTGGCCAAAAGGAAGAAACCACAATTGAATCGTACAAATTGATGCAAATTTTGTTAGTAAAATTTGTAAACTAAATTACGCGGCCACAGCGAATTTTCGATAGATTTTTTTTTAATGGTTTAGTCCAATTTCTTTTGCATAGCACCCACCTTTTTTTGACCCATTTTTTTTTTTTTAAAAAAAAAGAATCAGTAGTTTCCTTTTGTCAATGGACTATTATGCTGATGGATTCTCATGGCACGACCAAAACGTTAAGCGCCTTGACTAAGTTTGAATAAAGCTGTCAGTTAAGTTATGATTTAATTTTATGGTTTATTTATTTATTTTAGAAAAATAGAATCAGTTGTTTCCTTTTGTCAATGGACTATTATACTGATGGATTCTCATGGCACGGCAAAAACGTTAAGCCCCTTCATTAAATTTGAATCAAGCTGTTAGTTAATTTATGATTTAATTTTATCGTTTAGTCAAAGTTTCACAAAATAGCTTCCCCTTAAATTATTTTTTAAAAAAGGTATTCAATGTGCATGGGAAATGGTTATTATATTTTACGGTTTAATAAAAAATATTTTCCGATATCTACGTCTTTTTAGTTTATTTATTTTTTTAAAAATAATGCCTTATTTTCTTGGTCAAATGGACTATTAAATTAATTATTTTATAGTAAGAAAAATGCTTTAAACACTAATTGAATACGAATCAAGCAAGTTTAAGTTTTGAATTAATTATATGATTAGTCAAGTTGAAGTTGTTCAAATGTCTCCTTCAAACATGAAATTAGTGAATTTTGTGATTTAATTATATGCTTTAGTCAAATTGGTGAATTTTGTAATTTAATTATACAATGTAGACAAACAAAACCAAATTTAATCATTAATATACTTTTTCCAATTATTAATAAGTTAATAGCCCAAATGACATTAACCTTTAAATTACTAAGTTGATGTAGAGTTGACCCATACTCATGTCACAAATATATATATATATATATATTTCATGTCGCAACGCTCAATTCTTTTATAAGGCCCAACTTTTTTACCTTTATTTAGAGTGAAATTTAGTTCAGTAAAAAATATATAAATGATTGTTTTATAATATTGTTAAATCCGAGATTTAAACTATTCTGGTACATGTTGCAGGGCTTTACGTGGAATGAATTTTTTAAGTTTATTTTCTTTTATAAAAAAGATGGCATTCAATTAATTAATATAATAATCCATTGACCCCTAAAAAGATATTGTTGATTTTTAATATATATATATATATATATTCCGTGAAAGCATTAGCTATCTTGAGAAACTTTGGTTAATTTACCTCTCTAGCCTTGCACTAAAACCACAAATTTCAAATGGGATTTGGCGTTGGATTTTGTTTGAAGTGTCATGGCTTAATGATGGTGAAACGGAGCCTTTTCCCAATCGCATTTCATCCAAGCGAACATATGGTACTTTGGTCGCAATCCTTTCTCCCAAATAGATTGGCTTTCATACCAATCTTTCCCTTTCATGTAAACAAACTTCTTGGCAGGTTGGCATAATTGTATCGTTGGATGTGTTCACTGTAGAGAGAGAATTTTATGGCCTGAGTGTAATCCTCCTTTAATTATTAGTACTCATGATTTAGTGGAGGCTTTTCTGACAGATGTTGAGTTATCTGGATTTTCTACGATAATTATGTTGACTTCAACAACTATAAAAAGAAAATGCAAAGATACTTCTTTTAACAGAATTGTTAGAAGAAAACTGTAAAGTATGACAGTTGCAACAACTGGAAAATGGAAATGCAAGGATATTTCTTTTGACAGCATTGTTAGAAGAGAATGGGTATCTACTCTCAACCCCATTCTAAAGTTGGAATAAAAAATAATTCAGCAATTTCCATGTTTGAACGGCTTTTGGAAGCTTTTCCACAAAACTTCCACTAGCATCATGCGCTGCTCAGTTGGAACTGTCGTGGTTGAGCACAATTAAGATAGTTTAAAGACCACAAATGTTAATATGTACAGATACTTTAAATTTTTTTGAAGAAACTAAACAGTTGTTTGATAGTTTGTGCAGGCGCTTTTAGTACTTTGGCTTAATCAAGGTTTCCGTTGTGATGTAAGGGGATATAGTGGGGTGTTCATTGGGGGGTGTTCATTGGCCCAGTTGGCTCTAAGGACTCGCCCTAGCCCGGCTAATCGGATCGGACAGGGATGGGTGAAAAATATAAATGGGCAGAATTTTAAACAAAACCATATCGGGTTGGGTCGGGTCAAGGGCAAAGACATTCTGCCTAACTTGCCCTAATATATATTTTTTTAGTTATTAATATCTTGTCATCTTATATATATATATATATATATACATATATGTTTATTTTATCTAATTCTCTTTACATACTGTAACTTTCATTATCTATTTAAACTCTCTTTATTTTTTAATTATTTTTATTATTGATGTACATACTTACTGATATTTCTTTTATTGAATAATAAAAATATATGTATTTACCTAAAACTAATTATGTTAGTATAGCTTATATTTTGTTTGATAATACTAAGTTATTTTTTTATTATTGATAAAAATATGAAAGTTCCAAAAGCCTATTATTTTGAAGTATATGCCTATGAGTTTACAAAAAATATTTTTATATTAAGTATCAATTCATAAAATAAAAAAATTTTAGGCGGCCCTAAACCGCCCTAACCTACCTTAAAATTGAGCTTGTTTTGGGCCGGATCACGGGCATAAAAATAAGTCCAATGTCTTAATCAGGTCAGGTATCGGGCATACTAAATGTCCAGCCGGACCTTGCCCATGAACACTCTAGGATGCAGTGGTAGACATTTTTTGGGTTACCGTGAGACATATGGCAGTGACTTTCTGGACTCCTCTTCCCATTGGTTACATCTTTGAGTTGCATATCCCAAGGTCAGACTTTCTTTCTCACTTTTTTTTGTGGTTATTATATTTTATGGTTTATTCAAAATTGTTTTAGATATCTCATGTCTTTTTAGTTTTTTCTTTTTTTAAACAATGCCTTGTTTGCTTGGTTAAATATACTATTAAATTGATTATTTTTATAGTAAGACAAATGCTTTAAACGTCGATTGAATCTGAATCTGAGTTAGTTTACGTTTTAAATTAATTATTTGGCTAGTCAAGTTAAAGTTGCTCAAATGTCTCTTCAAACATGATACTAGTGGATTTTGTGATTTAATTATATGCTTTAGTCAAATTAGTGAATTTTGTAATTTAATTATATAGTCTAGTCAAACAATACCAAATTTAATCATCCATATACTTTTTTAATTATTAATAAGTTAATAGCCCAAACGACATTAACCTTTGAATTATTAAGTTTGATGTAGAGTTTGACCCATAGTCACATCACAAACTTGCTTTTTTTACGTCTCGTAATGCCCAATTTTTATTATGAGGTCTAACTTTTTCACCTTTTATTTGGAATGAAAATTAGTTCATTGAAAAAAGTTACATATGATTATTTTATTATATTGTTAAATCCGAGATTTAAATTATTCTTATATATGTTGCTTTTGTAAGCTTATTTTCTTCTATTAAATGGATGGCATTCGATTAATTAATATAATAATCCATTTGACCCTTAGATAGATATTGTTGATTTTCAATATATATATATATATATATTCCGTGAAAGTGTTAGCTATCTTGAAAAACTTTGATTAATTTACCTCTCTATAGTTGTGCACTAAAACTACAAATTTCAAAATGAAGTTTCAAACATATTACATATTTCTTGGGCATTAAATATACCTTAGTTTTAAATGAAAATAAATTTTATTATATTATTTAATAATATTTAATTTACAAAAATAAAACTATAAAACATAAACATCTTGATTGATTATTTTCAATATTTTTAAGATTAATCATTAAATCAATAGAAGTACTAATTCACAATTCATTGGTCTAATCATGATTAAATTATAATTGAATTAGTAATAATTAATACATATTTTAAAATTATATATATTAAAATTTTAATGTAACAAATAAATACTAATAAATTTTAAATATTTAATTACTAATTTTATATTTCTTAAAATATTTAAAAAGTTATTTTTAATTAAAAATAAAAATTATTCATGATTACAATTTAAAAGTATTTAATATTGAACTTTTAAAATTATGAAATTATATTAAATTTTATTTATTAAAACAAAAAACACAAAAGTAAGTGGAACAGGAATGAGCAATGGCCAAGCATGAAATAGAGATACTATTAAGAAATTGAGAATAATGAATAGCAAGTATTAAAAATAGCTTAGTACATATGTTTTGTTTCTCTTATATTTCCTTTTCTTGACATTTCTCTCCATTTTAACCTCCTATTTCTTTTATTACTTTTTTATTTTTAGTTTTTTAAGTCTATCCAAGATGAATTGTATTATTTTATAGGAAAGAATATTAAAAAAAAGAAAGAAATCCAATGATCAATTTAACTAGTTTTTAACTAGGTCAACCAATTTTTAACTAGTTTTAAGGCAAGTCAATTTTATATGTCAACCAAGTTAGTTTAATGATTGATTTTTTGGTTAAAATAACTAATTTGGCTATTTAAATAATAGTTATTTTGAAATCACCACTTTTTGCCAAATATTAACTTTTCAATCAAATAGGTAGAATTGTAATAAACTAAAGTATCACTTTTGGATAAGCCCAAAAAAAAAGTAATTGATTAATTTTGGTAAACTAAGGTAGTTATCATATTAATATGTGTTTGGTACGTTGGCGGGAAAAGTTTAGAGAACAGGAGATGAAAGTAAGGAAATGTTGTTTGGCAAGTTGGAAATGAAAATGGAGATGAATTCTAAAGTTATTGTTTCACTACACTATTTGTTCCATCTAAATTTTGAATGAAAATTACTATTGAAGATGGAAAGATAAGAGAAAATTATTACTTTACTTTAGATGACAGAACTTTTTTATATTAAATAACTTTAAATTTTAAAATTATTTTAAAGAATCAAAAGATTAAAAATTTTAACTTGTCCTCAACTATAATTTTTTTTATGTATTAATTTTTTTGTTTTTAAATCTTTCAAAAAGATTTTAGAATTTGAGATTTTTTTTAATATAAAATTATAAATATTTTCAACTTAAACTTCTTAACTATGATTTCTTCTTTTGTTTCATAACAAAAATTAGTTTTTTAAATATTTTTTAGTTCTATAGATGTTTTGGTTCATTTTTTATTTTTATTTTTATATTATTTTTATTTTATCAAATATTAAAATAAAAAGATATTATTATTTTTTATATTATATCAAATATAATTTTAAGTCATAAGATTATAGTTTATTTTTATTTTTATTTTACTCTTTTAAAAAAATTTCCAACACCAAAAGTAGCAGTACACGAAGGGGAGAGAGAGAGAGAGATTATGATCGATTAGTATCATAGCAAGACGAGGATCGAATAAAGTGCAAAATGTGTGAAGTGCGTCTGTAAGATGAAGTGGTGCATTTTGGTTTAATGAGTGGCAATGCGGCAAATCCTTTGCCATTGATTGAATCAATTGCTGATATTTTCAGTGCCATGTCCCTGTTTACGCGACGTGCCTTTCCTCTTCTTTGGCTATTGGCAACTGATTTTTTTGTCTCTTTTCTTTGGAAAATCTATGACAAAGAAGATGAATGGGTTCTGGTTGAAGCAGTTAACTTGGAGTGTTTCAGATGCTCTTGGTCTTGTTGTAGGTGGGTTGTAAAGAAAGCGCCAAGGAGAAGGTCACTCTTCATGTAGCTTCCTCTATAATTGAATCACATCCATGCTCATTTGCTGAGTTTGGTTTCAATTAATGTATAGATGAATTATTTTAATTTCATGAAGCATCATAACTTGGATGTTTTTAATCCAATTTACTCTGTTAAGATAGAAGGCACCATTTCATCATAAACTATTGCTATAAACACTGTAAACAGGAAAAGCTGCATCAGAAAAGTGCTGGTTCAAAGTGTTGGCTCTGCTTCTATAAGCATTTAACAATTTCAATAACTCAATGACCTTCTCCTTGGTGCTTTTTCCATAATCCACCTGCAACAAGACCAAGTGCTTTTGAAACACTCTAAGTTAACTGCCTCAACCAGAACCCATTCATCTTCCTTGTCATAGATCTTCCAGAAAAAAGAGATAAAAAAATTAGTTGCCAATAGTGAAAGGAGAAGGAAGGCACGTAGCGTAAACAGGGACATGGCACTTAAAATATCAGCCATTGATTCAATCATTGGTAAAGGATTTGCCACGATGCCACTCATTAAACCAAAACGCACCATTTCATCTCACTACAGACACACTTCATGCATCTTGCACTTTAGATGATCCGTATCCTATCATGGCATAAAAAGAAGACAAAATACCAAATGGATGGAAGAACACATGTTCAACTATAGTTTCTGTATTTTCAAATCAAACTTCAGGCACTAAACTATTCCAGGTTGGGCATCGTTGTTGTCCTTTAATGATAAGCAAAACAAATAGATTATGTAATTATTAAAATTTGTATGAAGAAATACCTAAAACGTACCATCCTCAAAACTATTGGCTCATAGTTTTCTTTCCTCAAATTCTGCCCACAGTCTTATGACCAAACCCGAAAATCGGTTTCTGGTTTTGTTCCGATTAACACATAATTTCTTTTTTTTGTTAATATTAATTTTTTAATTAAAATATAATAAATATATAATTTTTTTAATAATAATATAAAAAATATATAATTTAATTAAAAAAGTATATGATTATTTATAAAAATATCTTGTGCTATTATTGGAGATTCATATATTTATTATATTTAAATTAAATAATTTAATAAAAAATATAAAAAAAATTATATATAAATTTTCCTATCTTAAAAATTAAGAGCTTTCTTTTGCTCTTTTATAATTTTTTAAAATTTTAAAATTAAATGGCATTGCAAGTGGATCCTTATTCCACAATATGTGGAGAAGGAATCACTGCAGTAGGAGATTCATTATAACTAAAAATTTTAAAATATAATTTTTTTATTCTCAAAATTATAATTTTTATTTTTTATATTTATCGTTGAAAGAGAAAAGGAAAAAATAATTATTGCACCCTTCTCCCTACTACAAAGGATTTGCGCATGTGGCAATTCGACGTCTGACAACTTGCCACATGTCAATTTCTTCTCTTAAATTTCATACCCATTTGCACGTACCCCACTGTCACCTCCTCATCTTGTTCCCATTATGTTTAATTTATAAAATTTCATTTGATAAAACAAAATGAAAGACGGATCCTTTACCGTGGGACACAATTCGACGCTATGCCTCCCAGAGGGAGGGTGCCGACCCCTTTTTCTTTAGCTTTTTTTAATTTTTTTAAACTCTATTGTACCATGCAATGTAGCGCAACAAAGAATCTAATTTTTTTAAAAAAAATAAATAAAGTTTCAAAATGAGCCTTATCTTTGCCCGAAATACTCTGATTTCGTTCTTCAACAGCTACACTAACCTGGGCTCACTTGAGTCTCATCTTTTTGGCAAATGTTCAAACTATGTTTATGTAATCCAAAATTTCTATCATACCTACATTGAAGCCGAATAGACTTTTCACTTTTGCTCAGATAAACCTTCCCTTTTGAGCACTCCGACAATTTAAAAACAAATTCAACCACTAAAGTAACGAATTGACCTCAAAGTACCACTCTCACGGAAAATTGAAGAATTGGGATCGCTTAAGTCGAGAGGGGAAAAAAAAATACAAAGCCCCGCATGTGTTCCAAATCAAATCCTCTGCGCATGCGTCTCGTGGATGCCCATCAAATGCGCAGTAAATGTGAGTCGCCTTACTTAAATTTAAACAATTCAAATTTTATATTTTGTTGTTGTTGTTTTTTATATCAGTTATCACTTTTTTAAATTAAAAATTAAAAGATTATTTTTATTTTACATTCTGTCAAAACATATATATATATATATATATATATATATATAATTTGGGCTGTTTGCGATTCCTCGATTGAAATTAGATTGTAATTCATCTGTCACCATTGGTTGGAGTTTTTTTTTTCCTTTTCCATCGGCAAAAATCCTCTCCCCCCGAGTTAAAGGGTTATCTAGATTCCATGGATCACTGGGGTAAAGTAGTTTCATTTTACTTATAATGGACCTTGTTATGAGCTCCGGGTATTCAACAGCCCCCTGCATAGGAATGGAATTAGCTTCATAGCTAGGTTTAAATGACCATTCAAGACAGTGTATAAGTGATCTCTGATCCAAGGAACTAGGATATTTATTTTCCTACTTCCTTGATGGCCCCGGTTGTTCCATGGCTGCTTGCTTTCGTATCACGGGTGTCTCTAAGTCCAAGGCCATAAATTGGTTAGCCCAATCTAGAGGCGGGGTGGGTGAGCTCGAGGTCGCTGTGGGTGGATTGGATGAGCCCCCTTCCCCTGTGCTATGTTCAACATTGGATGGGATAAAAAGGTCCAGAAGAGGAATGATTGCCCACCCCTCGAAACAAACACTACAAGCTCCAACAAAAGATAAAACACCGAAAGAAAAAAATCGCCCAAATTGAGGAAGCAAGTAGATTCTTAGCAAACAGAAAAAGAAAGAAATGAAGAATATAAGATTTAGATACACAATAAAGACAAGTGTAAAGCCGGATGTTTTTTTCAATCGAAAACTAGAAAGATGCAACTAAAAGATCAAAATTAAGAAAAGTATTCACTATAAGAAAAACAAAAATTGGATAATTCTGTTGCTAATTTAGTTAGCAACGGATTATTTCCGTCGCTAATTTCATCGTCGCTGAAATTTTCAGTGACGAAATATTTTGTCACTAAAAAGAACTCCGTCACCAATTGTGGATATAGTGGATTCTGAAATTGCGACAAAATAGTGATAAAATTTTTTGTTTGTATTCAGTGACAGAATGTTCTGTCAGCAATCAACAACAAAATTTTTCGTTGATAATTAGTAGCAAATCATTGACAGAATATTTCGTCACAAATTAGTGACAGATTAGCAACGACAAATTCTGTCACTGATTAGCGATGAAATATTCTGTCACTAATTAGTTACGAAAATTTGTCACTAATCTAATTTTTTATTATATTATTATTTTTTTAAAATATAACCTCAATATTACTTTACTATCTATCCAATAAGATGCAATAAAAGCAAAATAAAAGAAAGCTAATTGAAAATAATATTAATAATAAAATTAGGGTTTAAATATTTCTCCCTATCCAATAAAGTAAAATAATACAACAATATTCAATAAAATACATAACTTAAAATGATCCTCAATCAAATATTTTAAAAACAAATCATAACAACCCTTAACTTAAAATACGTAACTTAAAATAACATAAAGAGAAATAAAATCATATTTATAGAGGAGGACAATCAAGCCTTGTAGATGCATAAATTTTTTAGTAAAGCCTTACAGATACAAAGTGATCCTTATCATAACTATTTTTCTTTTGTTTAGAGGAGGATGCTTAAGTTGTCTTGTCTTGCTTCTTAGGTGCCATGGAATCTACATAAAGAGTAAAAAGAAATATAAGATGATAAAGAGATAAGTTTAACAATAGTAGGCACAAATAATAAAAACAAGTAACCTTTTTCCATATAACTTGATCCTTGAAAAATTTTCAATAAGCAGCCCAATTATTGAGAGTTCAAATCAAAGCAAACAAAAGCAAAGGCACACCAATATAGTTTTTGAAGCATACAGAACATTAGGGATAACCTATGTTCAAATAAGTGAATTAGGATTAAACAGGAGTAAACACACTTATTTGAAGAAGAATGATGAAATAAAACCAATTAAACAGTGTAGGGAACAAAAATATGAATTTTCTACAATATGTGGTCATACTCGCTATAACAGGTATCATCCTTACTATAGCGAGGAAGAATATAGAACTGCAAAATCAAATTTCTAAGGGCTTGTTTGATTTTCTATTTTAAGAACATTTTTTGTTTTTAAGAACAAACAAACTTATTTGATAATGTGTTTTTAATGAAGTGTTTTGTAAAATAAAAAAATAAAATTATGTTTTCGAAAATAGAAAAATCAGAACATTTTTTAGATATTTTATAACTTTTGTTATGTAAAATCAGGAAAAAAAATAGAAAATAGCGATTTTTCAAAATAATGATTCAAATTTTTTTTTTAATTTTTTTGTTTTCAAAATTTGTTCTAAAAAAATCTATTTTGAAAACATTAAAAGCAGAATATAATCAAGCAAGCCCTAAGTCCACAACATCTGAACAATTGAAAACACATCCATAGAAAAGATACGAACAGCACACTAACAACCATTATTACTATTATAATAATCTACATTTATCAAATCAAAGCCACGCAGCTTTAATCCTAAGTTCTCAAAGCCACGCAATCTTAAGCAGAAAAATGGAGAAAAGAATGAAGAATCAACATACCTATCAAAGAAACAAGAATTCATGGAAGAAGAAGCGGAGAAGATCAAAAAATTCAGTGATAATGTGTTGGTTTAGCTTCCAATCTTCACTCGAAACTTCTTGCCTTCAAATCTCAACTCTCTTGTGTGTTTTTCTCCTCAAAAGGTCTCTCCCCAGGCTCTGATTCTTGAAACCCTAGTTGCCCCTTAAGTTTTAAACCTAAAAGTCAAAGTTATGTATCTCGGTAAACGAGTCTCACTATAGCGAGAAGCACCTCTCGCAATTATGAGAGTTTATCAGTTCTAGACTTCAAATTTTCTCTCTACAGTCCACACTATTGCTAGAAGTTCCCTGGATTTTGTATAAGGCACGAACTTGCTATAGTAAATTAGTATCCTTGCTATAGCAAATGGGCATCCTAGCTATAGCGAGGAGATATGGATAGCTTGCTCTTGATTTTTTCAGCTTTCTCCTTTTCTTTATTCCCTCCTAATAGGTCTTTATTCCTCTCTTGAGATTAAAATCAAAATGAAATGAACACAGAGCTATTAAAATGACTACAAAAGCTAAATTTTATTTATTTACATTGATTAGAGAAAGATCTATACTAAAATATAAAATTTGTAAGAAAAACGACTAAATGACTCCTTATTCCAACATAAAATATGCCATAAAATATCAAAACTAGAGAGTCATCAATGGTTGAGGGTTTAGGTTGACGAGATCAAAGATCCGATAGGCACTATTGGGTTCCTATAAGGGCTCGAGTTTTGGGTCTGCTTCCTCCATGTTGATTTTTTTGTTAATTAATATGCCAACCTAGTTAATATAACACCTTAACAAAATGGATTTTTAGCCCTATAATTTTATAGAAGTGCATAATAATTTGGATTATATATAATTGGGCTTATATTTTTAATAGTAAAAGCACTTAACTGGCATCTAACATAATGTTACAAATTCTTTTTTTGAATGCATTACATATGTTCCTGAAGCATTAGTTAGATATTGTCAAAATCATTTATAACTTATTTTTAGCAACATTCAAAAACATTTGTGGGGTTTTTATTGTAAATCTAACAAAAAATATAGGAGATAAATTTATAATTACATAGCTTGATTATTCAAAAACTGGCTTGATAATTATTTTGATTTTTTAATTAATTAATTAATTTTAATTTAATTTTCAAGTACTTTTTATTTTAATTTACTCTCTTAACTTTCAATTTATACTTTATTTATCTTTATTTTAAAATGATTTTTTAGTTAACTTTTAAATGTCTTAAGATAATCATTTAACATTTTTTTATTGTTATATAATAATATTTGACGAATGTAATATAAAAATTAATAAATATGACATAAATTAAAAATTAAGCAATTAAATTTTAAATAAATAAATGACTAAACTAAGTCAATTAGATAAATTAAGAATTTAAAATATGTTTAAGTAATATATATGTATAGAAGTGTGAAAACTCAAAAATTCACTATAAGTTTATTTCATATTCTAACCCAAACAAACCTCTACAAGTTTAAAATAATCGAAGTGGTAAAAAATGGAGTTATTAGCTTACATGGTCCAATATTTAACATTTTATTAGTGCATTGATATTCAGATATTATAACCTTAAAGAATATTTACAAAATTAGAAAAAACAAAATTTTACTTTGTCAATTTCTTGAGATAATATAGTAAGAAATTTTTGTATAAATTCTCTAATTTGATTTGAATATGAATAATTTATCTTTGGTTCAAAATAAACATGAATTGTTTGTCTTCAAAAGAACATTTATATATATATATATATAAATTTATTTATTTATTTATTTATAAAACAAAGTGAAAACTTTACCAAAGTGAAAAATGATTATTACAATCAAAGTCTAATGAAGTATGTTTGAGGTTATTGTGAAATTTTGTTTACTTTAAATTTATTTTTTTAATGAAATTTCATAAAGCATAATTAAAAAAACTCCTTTGTTTAACCAAATCATTTGATAAGTATTTTTTATGTGTTTTGCAGATTTTTCAAAAAAAGAAATTGTAATTAAAAGGGCATGTATTCAAAATCATAAGTAAAAATATTAAAAATAATTATAAATTTAATCATTTTGAGTGAATGTGATTTTTTTAAAAGAAAAATAATATTTTGCTTTGATTTACTTGAAAGAAAATATTTTAATTTTCGGCTCAATCCTACAATAGAAAAACTGATTCTAATATCACTTTTATTTTTTAAAAAAACCTTAATCAAGTATTATGAAATTTTAAAATAATTATTTTTATGACTATCATTTCTCACAACACCTAAAACTTATATACCAAATTTCAGTTCAATCGGTGTTAGTCAACCTTGGAAACAGTATTATGTATAATTACCGCAAAACATTGAAATTGCAAGCTCTAGAACTAGTCACAAAAACAAAGTAAAAAAGCTAAATTGACATTGAAAACAATCAATATTAGTAAAAATAATTGGCTTGCAATAGTGTGCCCACCAAGTCATCTCTTGTGAAGCATTTGATCAAATCAATCAATTTAACATTTCATATAAATAGAATTTGTTCAAAAATCAAGGGGGTTGTATATGGAATTAAATGACTTATCAACAATAAAAATTTAGTTACATTCATTTGAGAGTGGATAGATCTCTTTTCCTCCCACAAATTTGTAAATGAGATACATATTAGATTTTGCCTTGCATTCCTTTTTTGATTTTACACTTGTTGGTATTTATTCTTTGTTTCTTTTGAGAGAATTTGAGAAATTTGAGATTTAAATAAGAAAAATTTTCAATTTTCGGAGACGAGAAAACCTTGACACGATCACTTGGGAAAGCGTAGAAAAAAACATAAAGACAAGAGGAATAAGGTATGAATTTAACTAAGAGTTAGCGGCATGACAAAGAGGAGAAACTAATTAGGAGAGGTGAGAGGTGAGCGGCAAGTGATATAATTGAAGCAGAGTGGAATAGTAGAGTCATTTTTAATATGTGTAAAATCTTAAGAAAGAGATATATTGTCATATGTTTTTAATATTATTTATCTTTTTGTTATTTTTTAGTTAAATATTTATTTGACTTTTATTTATTTTTTATTTTCTATTTTTTTATATTTTTAGTAAAATCATTCCTTATATACATTTATTTAAATTATGATTTTAAATTATCCAATTTTTTTATTTCTAATTAATTAAATATATTTTATATTTATTTTAACATATGATTTAAAATAAATAAATTGAAAATTTTTAAATTTATAATAAAAACAAAGAGCCCTTATTGACCATAGAATAATTAAGCACATTAGTATTTATCTCAATTTTTATTTATTAAATTAATAATTAATAATTTAAATTATATTATATAAATTATTAAATTATTAAATATTTCTATAAAATTAATAATATTTAAATCATTTCTAAATCATTATATCATGTAAAATATTAAAAAATTCAAATTAAGATTTGTGACAGAATTAGTGACATATTAGCGACAGAAAATTTTGTGAAGAAAATTTGGTCATTAATTCCATTGCCAAATTATTGACGAAATTTATCGTCACAAAATTTTGTTACAATACCGGGATTGGCTATCCTATCTTTAACAATGGAAATTTCTGTTGCTGAACTTTGTTTCTAAGTTATTTGTGACGGATTAGTGACAAAAATTTTTGTGATGATAAATTTCCATTGGTAATGCCATCGCAAATTTCTGCGATGAAATTTATGACTAATTTGTGATGGACTTGCAACGAAAATAAATTTCGTCACAAATCAGCTATTTTTTTTTGTAATGATTCTTAAAAGGATGAGACTTCTACTTGTGATCATTATGGTGCTTCCTTCTAATCCTAGAAATTGTACAAAACAATTTGATGAAAGAAAAAAAATAACTAATTAAAGGAAGTAGATGACAAAGCATAACATTTTAAGATTATATATATATACATACACCCATATATACTCCTTATCAGAGAGAGGCCACTTAGGCTTGTTTTCCTAACTCTTAAATTAGGATGACTAGGTCTTTAACTTTTCTTTGTTGGAACCTAAATTTTGAAAAGTTCTGTTAAGTTCTTAGTAGTAGTCAGTGACCTTCTTGATTCTTTCTTTTGCTTCATATAACATTTCATCTCCTTGATAGCTGGCAATTCTCCAAAAGCATGAAAAGATGGAGGATTTTATACTAGCCATTTCTAGTGTGGTTGAATTTTGTTCAATAGCCTAAGGAATGTTTTCCCTTTTTGTTTTGTTATGTCCACTACTTGAAGTGATTATTATGACCGCAAAGAAACAAAGAATCCCAATTACGGATATATAAGAGCTAAAACTACCAAGGGCATTTCATCCAGTGTAAGCATATGGATATGGCATATCTCAAAGCCCTAAGAAATGCTTGGGAAAGAATCAAATTGGCCCCGAGAAAAGTGATCCAAAAATGGATTTGACCTAAAGTTTCAAGGTATGTTCAACTAAAGATTTTACCCACCTAATAGTGAAATTTTGCAAATAAAGCAAAAGTGACTCTTATGGAAAGTACATAACAGAAATGTGCAACCACATAATAAGTATCATGTAGAGCAATGTCTAGCCCAGAATTTGTTGGGGCTATTCCTATGAGTCCTCCTATGTTGAATAAAAAGATGAATCTTATATAAAATAACATGTGTGTTTTGCATTGTATTGAACACCCCCCTAAAACATGGTAGCAATCCAAACTGAAGATTTTAATTCTAGTGGAGACAGCTATGATTATGGTAGCTACGATGAAATAGGCATAGGTATCAACGTCTAAGCCTACAGTAAACCTATGATGAGCCCAAACAAGAAATCCAACAACACCTATGTTAATCATGGCATAAACCATGCCTAGATACTCGAAGATTAGTTTTTCGGTAAAAGTCAAAAGGATATGACTTATGATATTAGATCAAAGTAGAATGAGAATATACACCTCTAGATGATCGAAAAACTAAAAGAAATGCTAGTATAATATTAGGTCTCCCCCTCTTATAGGATCAGAAGAGGTTTTATTAAAGTTTCAATCAAATTGCCCTTGCTAATAAAAGTGGGAATGTTGTTACAGTAATGGACCATACAAATATAAGGGGATCTATGTATAGTCATTCTAGGTCCATGCATGTTAAAGATAGTTATTATAAAATTAATAGAACCTAAAATGGATAAAACACTAAATAGATATAGATTAGAAATTACTGAATTAACTAGTCCTCCAAAATGGTTGGTAATACCACTTAAGGCTAGATAGACTGTCCACCCAATGCTGCTACCCACTTTTACTAAGGTTGAACTTAACAAGAGCAATAGACTTAGTGGTAACAACTAGAATGAAATATTATTTAATAGCAAAAATGCCATGTTAGGTGTACTTATCAGAATTAGAACAAACCAATTACTAGATCCACCTATCATTGACAACATAACCATAAGAAAGATCATTAGAAAGCATGAGCCATTATTAACACATTATAAAGTTGATGATTCCCAATAAGAATTTGATCACTAGATCATGCTAATTCCATATAAATCAACATTGAAAAGCATATGCCCATCACTTTAGCAATGGCATCAAAGATGAAATATAGAGTTCCTATATCCTTATCTGAATGGTCTTGTAAGAAAATAAAATTTCATATTAAGCTCCAAATATACACTATTAGGATATGATGGTTTCTACTAACTTTCCCCCCTAAGAACTGCACATGACAGTTCCTTTGCGTATAACTTAAGTGGCGAAGGCCCTTTTCTTCATGCTTGGTAAGTGCTTTGCTGTAGCCAAGCTCATTGCTAGGCTATCACCTAAAGCCAAGCTTCAATCATGACTGCTTGTTGCTTTTAGGCACCTTATTCTATCACTTGAGATCCAAGTTAGCATCAGTGAAAATCTCTTCACTTTTTGTGGTAGGGCCATCTTGGAAGCAAGTTACAGTGACTTATCTCACCCTCATCTTATCATTAGTAACATAGGTTGCCCCTTTCCCAGTTTTCTAATAATAAAGTAGGTTTTCTTCACTGTCAATCACCTTTATCTGGGTAAGCCTTTGCTTTTTAGATCTTCTACCCAATGTCAAATGTAACACCCCAAAAATTAATCAAGGAATTAATCATGGATTTAGATTAATTAAGAATAATTAATATGGAATAATTAGGTAAGTTAAGTGAATGAAAATTTTAGGGAGATAAATTATTAATGAGTTTGAGGTTTAATTGGGATAGAAACTTCACCTAGGCCCAAATTAATGTAAGAGATCATGATAAGAGGCTAATGGAAGCCCAATAAGTTAGGTACAGACCCAATCTGATTCAATGTGATAGAGGCCTAAGATCTACATTTTATAGGCTTTTATAATTGGCCCAATAACCCTTGTGTAGACCTAAATCAATTGAGTTCTTCAAACTTGGTCTAGCCCAATTAAATTTTTGCAACCTAAGAGATTAAAGCTAGCCCAACAAGGTTTAAATTAGAACCCACTTGCAATTGGACCCTTGGGTCAGCCCATGACCCATATTTGACCCAACTTAAACCCTAAACACTTCAGCCCCTCCACATTTTGCTAAAATACACACATACAACTCAAATTTGGAGGTTTGAAGGGAAGCTAGGGTTTAGGGCAAGAAATCTACAATTTCTCACTTCTAAGCTCAAAATCAGTCAAGGTAATAGTCATATAACTTAATCCCCTTCTCTTTCTCTTCATTTTAGCTCGATTAGTTTTTCATTTGGAGTATTTTCACCATATCCAAAATCTAAAATGTGGTTGTTTGGGGTTTCCATGGTAAAATTTCGTAGGTTGAGGCTAGGGCTGACATTAGGTAAGTATAAACTCTTCTTTTTGAGGTATTTCTGCTGGTTTGAGACCCCAATGACTAGATTATAGTATGGGTATTAATTTTTCATGAATTTGTTTAGGATTTTAGGTGATATATTGAAGTTTTTGGAAGAGGACACCTCCATTCTGAATTTTGGGAATTAGTAGTGGCTGGGGAGATTTTTGTGCCACTGGTGGCTTTTGCAAATTTATCTACAAATGAGGTAATCAGGACTATATTAATTCCATGCATATATCTATTTTAATTTCATATTTGCTGTATATGAATGATTTGAAATGTTGAATGAATTGGTTGGCTATCTATTATATTATGATTGGACCTTGTGAGTCTATGGTGGAGTTGTGGTACGGCTACGACCCGTAAATGTGTTTTGATCGGGTACCGGGTTATGATCAAACCCCAGATGCATTAAGCCCTGATTGTGCTTATTGGGGAGTAGGTGCCATAGACGGGCCTCTCCTGGTGTTATTAGTCTTTAACATGTAAAAATATAATTGCTAGTATGGGATAGTAATCATGATAACCTAATTATTTCATTTACTGATATGATTGGTATGTTTTCTGATGCTTATGTGAAATCATGCATTTATGTTAATTAAACTGGAATATATGATAGAATTTGCCTTGGTTACTGATATTTGCATCTTACCCCATTTCATGGGATTACAATTTCAAGTGAAGGTTCTTCGGGTAAGGATAAGGGAAACAAGTGGATGAAAATCCATGAGCTCTAGCTATGTGTGTAGGAAGCTACACTTGGGCTAATCTAAGTAGGATAGATGCAATTTTGTTAATCTTTTATGTAGTATCATCATGTATTCATATTGCTAAGTGTAAGTGTTTATATTTTGATTAGGTGGAATGTATCTATTAAGAAGTTAAGTCTCATTATAGCTTGGTATTGGATGTATGAACTTATAGTGTCTGATATATAAACTTAGTTGAATTTATGATATGGTTTACCATTTGGGAATCGTAATTGTGTAATACTTTGGATATAGACCTGAATTAGTGATGCATGGAATCTTTAATAGAATATATATATTTGAATGATAATTGCTGGAAGCTTATGAAATTTTGATGTTATTAATCTATGAATTTTCTTACATATGATAGTTAGACGAGTAGGAATTAATACTTAAGTTTTGAATTAGTAATGGTAGAATAGCTAGGTAAATAAAGTAGATAAATGCCATTAGAGTTGCACAAATTAAGGTAGAGTGGCCTTAGGGTGTCAATGGAGGGAGAGTGGAGAGTATGAGATAAGATTTTAGGAGTTGTAGGATCAAAAGGCATTTCGCTGTGTCCAAAATGGGGTTACTCGCGGCCAATAGAGGCGAAGTTGCCCAGGGAGAGTACCTGAGTGAAATTAGCTGCGGCAAAATGTGAGAGGCAAAATTGGGAGTCGTTTAGAGGATAATTCACCATGGCTAAATGGGAATTGGCCGTGACGAACTTTTGTGAGAATTTATCTAGCATTCCATAGAGGAATTAACCTAGGTGAAAGGGGGAATTAGCCACGGCCAATAGTGAGAGGCAAGAGAGGTAGGTTCCAAGAGGCTTCCTTGTTGCTACGAAGGTCCAACTCGTTGCGGCTATAAAAAAGAAAGAGTGAACCTGATAATTCCCAATTATTCATGTTATTATACATATTTTCTCTCAGTAAATATGATGATTAACCTCCATTTATAGGGTAAATGACACTTACGCAAAAGAAAATGAACATATTTAGGATGAATAGCCATATACTCAATACTTACTTGAAAATTCAGCATTTATACCTTAATTTTGAGTATATTAATAGCTAATCACATTTTGTTTTTCTTATAAGATACATGTGTTAAAGAGTTTTAAGCAACCTCAGGAGAAAAAGGCTGCAAAGTGGTGGTTTTGCAAGTCTCGCCGCGGCCAAGCTCCTTCACGCCATGGCTAAAAATGAAGAATGCAAGGGAAAGCATGCTGTGCAACTTGCGCCGTGGCGGACCATATTATTGCTGCGGCCAGATTTCAGTCAGAAGCAAAACCCGCCGAGGCTCGATGTTGAGGAGCCGCGGCACTATTCGAATGAAGCAAAATCTTTAGCGTGTATGTTGAGCCACGGCACAGAACCATGTCTCGCCGCGGCGTATCATGTCAGGCCACTGCCCTCAGTCAGACAGAACTCAACATCGCCGCGGCGCAATTCGAATTAACTGAACGCAGCATTTTATTTTCAGAATTTTTCGAGGGTTTGAGGCTCATATGGGAGTGAGAGTTGGGGAGCCGTCATTCTGGTCATTCTGGGTCATTTTTGTGTGGTTCCAAGTGAGTAGAGGCTAAGGGAGAAGCTAAAAAGGCATTTTGAAGCAAAGTGAAGCTGGAGATTGAGGATTGAAGCTTAAACCATCTCATTTTGGGAGTTTCTTCTTCCTTCCTTCTGTCTTTACCATTTTTATTGATGTATTTGATTGTTGGTTCAACCGTGTCTTAGAATTTTATGATCATGTATAGCTAAACCCTCTTTAATCTAGGATTATTAGGAACTCTTGTATGGATTAGTGGTTGTTCTTCATTCTAACTTTGCAATCAATGGTTAATATTTGTTCATTCAACTTTATACTTTATGCTTTCTGATTGATTGGCCAGCAATTAGATTGATTTGATACTTAACTTGAATTTGGGAAAGGGAAAGGGAGGTTAGATCAAAACTTGAGTGGTGTGGGTGCTTGAAACTTGCTTGGGTAAGTGGATAGTTTAGTCATTAAGATAGGAATATACTCAATAACCTCACAAGGTCCAAGTAGGTATTGTGATAATAGTTTGACCTTAGTTGATTTTGTAAGGAAATATAAAATGAACTGGGAACCCTATATAATATTTGGAAAAATATATATAGGAACAACTTAATCCTAGACCAGCATATATTATCATTGATAGCAAAAGTACTGGATGTTGAGCTAATTGCTATGAAGTACAAGAGGACTAATAATCCTAGATGCCACTAATTACTCGGAACATCCAAATATCAATCCTGAGTTCTGTATAGCTTTTAATCCCTAAACAACCTTTTTTTAACACCAACAATTATGAATTGATTCGCTTAATTTAAATTAGAGTATGAATTTCAGTACTTGACAATGTTTTGACAACAAATCCTTATGGAAACGATCTTTTCTTATCACTATATTGCCTTCACGATACGTATACTTGCGTGTACGCTTCAAAGAGAGCAACAAGTTTTTGGCGCCGTTACGAGGGATTTTAGTGCCAAAATATTCTCTTGTCAATATTGATACTAGCACATCTAGTTTGAACTTAAGCACTGTGTATATTTTTACTTTATCTATTTTTAATTTCTTTTCTGTTCTGTTTTGCAGTGGCTCCCTTCTGTGAGTGCACTACCTCATATGCAAGAAATTGAAAGTCTAGAAGTGGTTTTGTTTTAAGAAGAATCTGCAGAAGCATCCAATCAAACCCAGAGTAACGATAGTGAAGCTTCTAACTCGACCACAAACATGGCAAATGAGGATGAAAATCGTGTCCGCACAGTAAATGATTTTGCTACTTTGAATATGCAAGGATACCACTCTAATATAAGAAAACCAGCCATTCAAGCAAACAATTTTGAAATGAAGCAAGTGGTGTTGCAGATGCTTCAAATGGCTGGACAATTTAGTGGTTCCCCTCTTGAAGACCCAAACACTCACCTCTCAAACTTCTTAGAGGTGTGTGATTCTTTTAAGCAGAATGGAGTATCAGATGATGCAATTCGGCTGAGGCTATTTCCACTCTCCTTAAGGGACAAGGCTAAGATATGGCTTAACTCATTGCCGGATGGGTCCGTAGCTACTTGGGATGATTTAGTTATAAGATTTAGAGCCAGATTTTTTCCACCAGCTCGATTAGTAGAGTTGAGAAATGACATTACCTCCTTCATGCAACAAGATGATGAGCCGTTATATGAAGCTTGGGAAAGATTCAAGGAATTGTTGAAGAAGTGCCCGAATCATGTTACTTGAGATAAAAGCCATCCTTGACTCAGCTTCAAATGGGAGTATCACAGGCAACTTGAATGTTGATGCAGCTTATAATTTGCTAGAGAATATGGCAGCCAACTCTCTCCAATGGTCTGTATCCAGACCTCATAAGAAAAAGGTGGCTGGGGTATATGAAATTGATACTCTAACCACACTTTCGGCTCAGATGGCTTTAATAAACAAGATATTTGATAGTCTTGAAATACGCTTCAGTGCACCAATGGGAGTTAATGCTATTCAAGCTCCAGTCATTATTTGTGAGCATTGTGGAGAAGAACATTACAATGATCAATGCCCTTCTTTAGTAAAAGTAGTCAACTACATGGGCAACTATGGGAAAAACCAAAATAATCCCTACTCCAACACCTATAACCCAGGATGGAGGAATCATCCAAATTTCTCATGGAGCCAGGGACAAAATCAATGACAAAATCAGCCTCAGTCATCCTCTTCTGGTATAAGACCTCCTCATCCCCCTGGATTTTCTGCTCTAGGAAGACCACTAATGCCAGAAAAGAAGCCAAACATGGAAGAAATGCTCATGCAGTACATGGCTAAACAAGATGCCATCTTAGCCAGACAAGATGCAACAATGATGAAACATGAGATCGTAATTTGGAATATAGAAGTGCAAATCGGTCAATTGGCTTCCTCTATAAATTCAAGACAACTCGAGGTGCTACCAAGTGACATTGTTCCTAACCCCAGGAGAGAAGGTAAAGAGGAATGTAAGGCAGTTGCATTGAGAAGTGGCAAAGAGTTGCCAGAAGTTTTACCATCAAAGCAAGCCCATAAGTCTGATCAAGATCAAGGTAAGGTAGAAGAGGAGATTGAGAAGGAGAAACCTGTGGAGGAGAAAAATGATGTGGTGGAGAAGAGGCATGACAAGGCTGAGAAGAGTAGTCAAGCAAAAGGTTAAGAGAGAATCATTCCCCCACTACCATTTCCTCAATGCTTCAAGAAGAAGAACCTGGATAAGCAATATAAAAAATTCTTGGAAATCTTCAAGTAGCTCCACATTAACATTCCCTTGCAGAAGCTTTGGAGCAGATGCCAAGTTACGCTAAATTTATGAAGGATGTGCTATCCAATAAAAGGCAGTTTGGAGAATTTGAAATGGTGGCTCTAACTCAAGAATGTAGTGCGATTTTGCAAAAGAAATTACCACCTAAAATGAAAGATTCAGGGAGTTTCACCATTCCTTGTAACATTGGAAAACATTTTGCTAGAAATGCTCTGTGCGACTTGGGGGCAAGTGTGAACCTAATGCCACTGTCAACTTTCAAGAAGCTTGGGTTAGGAGAGGCAAGACCAACAACTGTCACCTTGCAATTAGCTGATCGATCTCTCGTTTACCCCAATGGGGTTATTGAAGATGTTTTGGTGAAGGTTGACAAGCTAATTTTCTCAGCAGATTTTATAGTCTTGGACTATGAAGAAGATAAGGATATTCCTATCATTTTGGGCAGTCCCTTTTTGGCTACAGGAAGGACATTGATTGATGTGCAAAAAGGAGAGCTCACTATGAGGGTGAATGACCAAGAGGTGACATTCAACATGTACAAGGTAATGAAGAGCCCAAATGAACCAGAGGAATGTTGCTTTATGCGTTTAATCACTCATGCAATACATGATGAGTTCATTGAATCAACTCTTAAGGATCCTTTAGAAGCATCATTAGTTGGTCTAGCTAGGAAGGAGCACAATGGAGTGAGTGAATGTATTAAGTTATTGGAAGCTAACCAAAAGCATTGTAAGGCTTCTCAACAGTTCGAACCACTAGATGTATCAATTGGAATCAAATCTGTGCTGAAACCATTAGTAGAGGAACCTCTATCTCTAGAGTTGAAACCATTACCTCCCCATTTGAAATATGCTTACCTGGGGGAAGAGTGTACACTGCCAGTAATAATCTCTGCTGCTCTCTCCAGACAGCAAGAAAGTGAGCTTCTTCGAGTGCTTAAGGGTTTTAAGAAAGCCATCAGATGGTCAATAGCAGACATAAAAAGGATAAGTCCCTCTATCTGTATGCATAAAATCCTATTAGAGGACAATCACAAGAAATCTGTTGAGCATCAAAGAAGGCTTAACCCAATAATAAAGGAAGTAGTGAAGAAAGAAATTTTGAAATGGTTGGATGTTAAGATTATTTGTCCAATTTCAGATAGCTCATGGGTGAGCCCGGTCCAATGTGTTCCCAAGAAAGGAGGTATGACCGTAGTGGCTAACACCCACAATGAGTTGATTCCCACAAGAACAGTGACGGGATGGCGGGTATGTATGGACTACTAAAAACTCAATACTGCCACCAGAAAAGATCATTTTCCATTACTCTTCATTGACCAAATGCTAGATAGATTAGCTGGGAAAGCTTACTTTTGTTTGTTAGATGGGTATTCAGGATATAATTAGATTGCTATTGCCCCTGAAGACCAGGAGAAGACAACCTTCACATGTCCTTATGGCACATTTGCTTTCAGAAGGATGCCATTTGGATTATGCAATGCACCCGCTACATTCCAAAGATGCATGATGTCTATTTTCTTCGATATGATTGAGTAGACCATGGAAATTTTCATGAATGATTTCTTAGTTTTTGGGGACTCATTTGAAGAATGCCTTGCTAATTTGAGGCAAGTTCTGAAAAGATGTGAGGAAACTCATTTAGTCTTGAATTGGGAAAAGTGCCACTTTATGGTGCAAGAGGGTGTAGTACTTGGTCATCGAGTTTCCAGTAAAGGCCTTAAGGTGGATAAGGCTAAAATTTCCTTAATTGAGCAGCTTTCCCCTCCGACTAGTGTAAAAGGAGTTCGAAGTTTCTTAGGTCATGTGGGTTTTTATAGGAGGTTTATTAAAGATTTTTCAAAAATTGCCAAACCTCTTTGTCAACTACTTGAGAAAGACACTCCATTCAAGTTTGACCATCAATGTCTTATTGCTTTTGAAGAGTTGAAGAGGCAATTAGTATCTACCCCTATTATCGTGGCACCTGACTGGACCAAGCCTTTTGAAGTGATGTGTGATGCCAGTGACTATGCTGTGGGGGCAGTACTAGGGCAAAGGAAAGGGAGGTCCAATATACTATGCCAGCAAAACTCTATCTGATGCTCAACTGAATTACACTACCACTGAGAAAGAGCTGTTGGCAGTAGTATATGCATTTGAGAAATTCAGATCTTATTTGGTGGGTACCAAGGTTATAGTTTTCACTGACCATGCAGCCATCAAGTATTTGATTAAGAAGAAAGATTCCAAACCAAGGCTTATTCGGTGGGTTCTGCTTCTGCAAGAATTTGATCTGGAGATAGTGGATAAAAAGGGCAGTGAGAACCATGTAGCAGATCATTTGTCTAGACTGAGTACTGAAGCTCAGGATGACCAAGAGAAACAGATCAGTGAGACCTTCCCAGATGAGAGTTTATTTTTTGTGGAGCAAAACAAAGTGCTATGGTATACGGATTATGTGAATTATCTGGTGTGCCATGTATTGCCTCCAGATTTGAGCTCACACCAAAGGAAGAGATTCCTGCATGATGTAAAATTGTATGTTTGGGATGAACCCTTCTTATTTAGAATGTGTGCAGATCAAATATTATGAAGGTGTGTCCCAGATGAGGAGCAAGAATCTATCCTGCTAAGATGTCATGCAGCTGAATATGGAGGACATTTCAATGGGCAAAGAATTGCAGCCAAAGTCCTCTAATTGGGCTTTTATTGGCCCTCATTGTTCAAGGATGCTCATACTTTGGTAGGGAGATGTGACAACTGCCAAAGAGCTGGTAACATAACTAAACGGCATGAGATGCCTCTGAATAATATCTTGGAAGTAGAAGCATTTGATGTTTGGTGGATAGACTTCATGGGGCCTTTTACCTCTTCTCACAACAACCAATATATACTTGTTGCTGTGGATTACGTGACAAAGTAGGTTAAGGCAGTGGCCTGTCATGCTAATGATGCGAGGGCGATAATGAAATTTCTAAAGAAGAACATCTTTACCAGATTTGAGGCCCCTAGAGTAATCATTAGTGATGAAGAGACCCATTTTAACAATCGCCAGCTCAAGGCATTTCTAAAGAAATATGGAGTGCAACACAAGATGGCCTTGGCATATCATCCTCAGACTAATGGCCAATGTGAAGTCTTTATTCGAGAGATAAAGAGGATTTTGGAAAAAACGGTAGGTCTGTCAAGAAAGGATTGGGCTGAAAAGTTAGATGATGCTTTGTGGGCCTATCGTACAGCATTCAAAACTCCAATTGGCATGTCGCCTTACAAGCTTGTCTTTGGTAAAGCTTGTCACCTACTGGTTGAACTCGAACATAATACTTTTTGGGCTGTGAAGATATTGAATTTTGACTTGGGGAAAGCTAGTGGGAAAAGACTATTGCAACTTAACGAGCTAAATGAATTCAGGCTTCATGCTTATAATAGCTCCAAGCTCTACAAAGAAAGGGCAAAGCAATGGCATGATAGAAAAATTTTACTAAGGAAGTTTGAGCCTGGTCAGCTGGTATTGTTGTATAACTCAAGGCTTAAGCTCTTTCCTGGCAAGCTCAAGTCACGGTGGTCAGGACCCTTCGAAGTAGTTGATGTCTCTCCATTCGATGCTATGGAAATCATGGAAAAAGAGTCAAACAGAAAATTCAAGGTCAATGGTTAGAGACTCAAACACTATTAAGGAGGAAAGGTGGACCGTCAGAAGTCCACAATCACTCTGGAGGACTGCATATGAATTCATTAAAAGTCAGGCTAAGGACTATAAACTTAGCACTTCTTGGGAGGCAACCCAAGTTCCTTTTCTTGTAATTTTGTTTTTCAAATTAAAGATTGTCAGAATTTCATGTGGGTAACTTGTGATTGCAAATTTTTTGTTTCAGGAGAATCTGCTAAAGGATGCTAATCATACGGAGCTATGGGAAGAAGTTCAAAATAATTCATGCAGTAATGAGGCCAAAAAAAAAAACAAGGATGGGGGAGTATTTTTAACTTTATGAAATCGATCTATTGCCTATTATATGCTTTAAATTTCAAGCTTGATGTGTTCAAAGTAAGCAAGTAGCACTACAACTATAAGATTAGACGAAATTTGTAGGTGAGTGCATTAGGTGAGATTTGTGCCGCGTGTGACGACCCTAACTTCTTATCCTAGTAATTATGGTTAACTACATGATTAATAAATAATGATCAAGGTTTGGAGTCGTTACAACTAATCACATTAATAAAATATAGAGAAATTAAAACCTTGATACTATTAGGGTCATCAACTAATAACCATAACGGGAACATGCGTAAAAGGGTTTTGTATCATCAATAAAGGTTTATGATTCATCCATTAATCGATTTCAACCCATAAAAACATCCCACCAATATACTCACGCTATTCCCTAACATTAGCCTTACTGAAATTAGGGCTTCTAGGTCAAATATAGGAGTTTGGGGACCTGCGCTGCGACCTAGAGCTTTCCTGCCGCGGCTAAGTTAGGTTCTAGAGCTCGAAAACTAAGTTTTTAAACTTGCGCCGCGGCTCAGAACTTTTATGCCGCTGCCAAGTTGCTCTCGGGAAATTTCCTGACTTTCGCCGCGGTGAGTTGGATCTACGCCACGGCCAACCTATGTGGTGCCGCGGCGAGTTTTGCTACTGTAACCTCCCTAATTAATTTTCTTGACTTGCGCCGCGGCGGGGCTCATTGCGCCGTGGCGAGGTTACGTTTTGTTACCCTTCTGGGCATTTCCTTCGCTCTGCGCCACGGCGAGATTTCTCATGCCGCAGCGTCCCTCGCCACTGTCACTCCCTAGGCCGCGGCGAAGCCTTCCTGGCCGCGACGTGACTCCCTTTTGTAGCTGTATTCCCTATATTTCGCCCCCTACACTTCATTTCCCTTCTTAGGGACACTCTAAGGTCACTTCCCCTCATTTTATATAGCTCTAATAGCATTTATCTACCTTATTTATTTAGCTATGCTTCCATTACCAATTCAAAACTTATATGCCCATTTCTTTCCTCTAATTACCCTATATCAGCAAGTCTAGGGAATAATAACAACACCAATCATGCACCATTGATATTTAACATTAGATACACTTTCCATTATTAGCCAATTACAATCATAATGTTCAATTCCATGATAGTCGAATTACATATACAATCCCTATACTTGGCAACTCATGATGCAATGCAGCAATGATACAAAACTAACAATTTAATTACAATACATTTTGTCAAAGCTCCTATGTGCTACCAAACCATTTAACAAGCTCTCGTTAATTTTCTCCTTGCCACTAAGAGGTCCGATCCCTAAAAATGTTAGCCCACAACGGGGTGAGATATACAATCTCAGTAACAAAAGGAAATTTCCATATATATGTACAAGTCAATCAATCTAAGACAATCTTATGTCGTCAATATCATAATCATCAATTCAATTGGCAAATGAACTAGTTGAGCTACCAATGATTATTGTCCCATACCAGCAATCATACATAACATGTTAATGGCCAATAACACCGGGAGAGGCCCGTTCACGGCACCTACTCCATCATGAGCACAACCAGGGCTCAGTGCATCTGGGGTTTGATCATAACTCGGTGCTCGATCGTAGTACATGCACGGATGGCAGCCACACCACAGCTCCACCATGGACTCACAAGGTCCAATTACAATAACAATCAAGTAGTCAACTAGTCATTTAACATTTCAAAATCAAGCATGTGTAACAAATAGCAGATTAACATGAGCATATACATGGAATTAGGAAAATAACCCAATTACCTCAATGAAGCCAATTACGCTTCCCTTAGCTACCATAATAATCCAAATGCATACCAAGCCTATAACAAGCATATTTATCATCATTTCTAATCACAATCAAATATCCAAAGAGTTGAACTACTAATGACATACTAGAGGTTACTCACCTAATTACCAAGGGATTTAATTTCGAATTCCAACTTTTCCACACCAGAAATTGCCATAGTTCACTCCAATTTATGGGTAATTTCACATGAAATCAAAGCCCATATCATAGGTCAACTATAGGGGTCTCAAACTAACAGGAAATGTATCAAAATGGGAAGGAGATGCTCACTTAACAACACCCATAGCCTCACCTCCGAAAATCCACTATGGAAGCACCAAAATTCGCATTTCAATCATCAAGCCTAGAAAATTCAGTTTTCCACTATTATCTCCTCGTAATCTCAAATAATAACAGAACCCATTATGATAATACATCCTTAGGGGCATTTTCCAGCAAAGTGATTTACAAAATGGAAGGAAAAAGCTTACCTAATCCTCCCTCTAACCTCCAAGTCCGAAAATCTTGCAAGGAATCATCCAACACCAAATTTCAGATTTGAGATGAAGATGAAAATGCTCAAACCCAGAAATTAATCAGATCAAAATGAAGAGGAGGATGAGAGGGTCAAGTTATATATAACTTACCTTGGCTAAATCATCCTCTAGAAGTAAGAAATGGAGCCTCCATGTTGGTAGAACCCTAGCCTCCCTCAAACCTCCGAATTTTTCTCCCTTGCCTCTTGTGTTTTCTGCTGAATGGGGAAGGAAGTGGCTGACCCTTTAGGGTTTTTAATGATAAATGGGCTGACCCATCAGCCCAAGGTCTAATTGGGCTCATCTCTAGTGATTGGGCCATGGTTTAATGAATGGGCTGCAGAAAGTTTAGGGCTACAAGTGGAATGTGCTGACCCAATGGCCCAATTCCTTGTGGGTCCAGATTTTTATACTTGTTGGGCCTTATCTCATAAGTTGGGCTGAATCTCATGAGTTGGGCTTCAGGGTTATGGTTAGGCTAGCCAAATTTCAAGAGCCAATCTAATTTGGGTCTGCATCTAGCTCATTGGGCCTCCATTAGCCTCTTATTATGATTCATTAATTTAGGCCTAGGTGAAGTTTCTACCCTAATTAATTCTCAAACCCATATTAATAATTTATCTCTCTAAAAATCTCCATTCACTTTATTTGCCCAAACATCCCATATTAATTATTCTTAATTAATCTTAATCCATGATTAACACCTTAATTAATTTCGGGGTGTTACACCGCGGCTTCATTCTCTGCGCCGCGGTATACTGGAAGTCAGTGGCAAAACTGGCCGCGGCTTGATTGAGATCAGTAGCAAGAGTTGCCGCGGCGTGGGAATTCAGGCCGCAGCGTGAATCGCACAAGGCAATTTTGGCCTGGAGTTAGTAGTGGATATGGCCGCGGCGTGATTTATCAGGCTGCGGTGTAAGTCGGGCTGGGCAGTTTACTGGGTGATAGAGGCAATGTTAGCCGCGGCCGAAAATTCCAGGCCGTGGCGCAAGTTGTATAACTCAGAAATAAAAAAGATTATTTCATTGTTTTTCACCGCGTCTTTCTCATACATTTCCCTCTTCGCCAGTCTCTCACCCCACCTCCCCACGTCGTCCCCTTTTTCCCACCTTTTCTAGCCACTCTTCCCCAACTCCTCTTTCCCACGTCTTCCCCTTCCTAATCCCTCCATCCGATTGTAATTTCAGTTTGTACGTTCTTTTCCTTCCCTTTCGCCGATTCTTCGTCGCTGCATTACAAGGTAAGTCTCCATTACCAATCCTCGATGCTGCATTGAGTAATTCTCTGGCTATTGAGTCTTTTTCTATTTACTGGATGGTTCTGTTCGATTGGATGGCAATTGTTGATCTGATTTGAGTATTGCAATAGAGAAGTAAAGTTGTGCACGCCACCTGTTTGTTAAAATGCTTGAATTAGCTTGTTTCTTCTGAATGGCCCCTAAAAAGAAAGCCCGGGGTGAAGCTTCATCTTCATCTGCTACTCCCTTCGATCATTCTCGCTTCGTGTCCCTGGCAGCTCAGGAGCGATACAATGAAGTCACTTTCCACAGAGCTCTAATTCCAGGGCAGAAGTTCAATACTGCGCCTACTGAAAGTCGGGAAGTAGCGGATCAGATCTCCGCTAGAAGGTGGGGGACATTCTGTTATGATCCTGTTGCTGCAGTGGTGCCCATTATGCGGGAATTTTATACCAATGCCCCGTTTTGTCACGAGAGCTTATATCGAGTCCGCGGGCGTACAGTCACTATCAACGAACAAGTAATTAAAGACAAATATTGCCTTACTTTGGTAGTTGACTGTGAGTTCTGCATGTACTGGATGAGTGGAGAGACCCTCAATTTAGATGACGTTGTTGCAGAATTGACGCTCCCGGGATGAAATGTTTAGAAGATGTCCAGAAGGGTGCCCAAAAGCATTTTGCGGGCCAATTTGAATCGCTTGGCACATTATTGGGCCCACTTCGTCTGCACCAACTTGCTTCCTAGCGGTCACTTGAGTGATGTGACCATTGACCGGGCGATCTTGATTTATTTGATTATGACTGGGCGACTGATAGATGTCGGCTATATTATCTTAGAGAGCATTAAAAAGATTTCCCACTCTACAATTTTCAGCTTGGCACATCCTCATCTGATCACGGAGTTGTGCACCGATGCTGGGGTTCCGTTTGAGCCATATGAGGAGCTCCTTCTTTCGAGGAAGCCATTTTCTATCTTGATGATTGGTGATTTGGAGGCTAGGGGAAATGACCCGACAGAAGAGCCCATTGACGAGCCGATGGAGCCGCCTGTTGAGGAGCCAATGGAGTTCCCCGTTGAGCCCGCTCAGTCCCCCTATCTGCCTACTCAGGATCTGCCATCACCTCCGGCGCAGGTACATTCTTTGGAGGCTCTGTTCACGATAGTGCAGGATCTTTCCATCTGAGCTTAGGCTATAGACCGCTGGTAATACCATTGTTGGAGACATGTAGCCAGCCGTCTACAGTGGGACCCTTCTGAGTTTTCACCTCCTCCTAACTTTGTACTCACTGGATCCCCACCTCAGGAGCAGCCTCCGGAGCCAGGGTAGCCATCACAAGACCCTCCTATCTGACACCCTCCTTTGTTTCTTCTTTACTTTTCGGCATTAGAACTTATTTTTGTTTATTGTGTTGTCATTTGGATTTCTCTTAATGTTTTATGTTTTATGTGCTTGTCGTTATCTTTCCTTTCTCATTTCCCTCTTATAGTTGTTCCAAAAAAAAAAAGAGGCAACAAAAAATTTTCTTTTTGCACAGAGCTCTCTACCTTAAGTCTCTTCTGCTTTCTGTGTTCCTCAACATTGAGGACAATGTTGATTTTAAGTTTGGGGGTAGGATAATTTGGTCAAAGCATAATCAATGGAATAACATGAAATTTTGTTCTTGAACTTTTCCTTGTTAAACAAAATTTTTGAAATGAAATTTGTTCAAACTAGTTTGTCTGTTGGCCTGTTGGTTTTGTTTTCGCCTGCTTCCAATGATAGTGTCTTGTGACAAGAGATATTTGGTAGGAAGTCTATACTATCTATGTTCTGATCTTAGTTTAAATGCTTAAATTAGGAATTCATCCATTTTGAAAGTTGCATTATGCACCATTGGCCAATTCACAAATCAACTGCTAGTTCTAGGAGAAAATTTTCTGTAATCTAATTTGTATAGCTAGTCTCAAATCCAGGATTTTCGAACTTATCTCCTACCCTCTTGAGGCAAATTAATAGGTATGGCATGACCTTTAGAGATGATTCAGGCATTCCTTGGTTAAGATTGTGTCTTTTTAGCCTAACCCTATTGTAATTACATTTACGCTTAAACCTTATTTGAGCCTTTAAAAAAAAAAAAAGAGAAACTGTAGGAGATGGTATTTCATTCTGTTGCCTCGGAGTCACTAAAAGGAGTACCTAACTTGATTGGCCGTATAAAAGTCAATAATCCTGCCCTTGTCTTGAGAATAAGATAGTAGTGCATGTATGAGAATGAAGAAACAAGCCAAATGGTTGTTTATTCAAAAAACAAAAACAAAAACAAAAACAAAAAAAACAAAATAAAATATATTTGAGATAGGGATTCGTTTAAATCATTACTGAAGGTACATTAAGAGGATCTCTGGTTTATGCAGACTATCACATAGATTTTCTCAAGACTTTTTGTACTGACTTTGCCTATCCTTGGTAGCCACAATCCTAGCCCTATTACAAGCCTAAAAGTCCTTTTGATCTAGTGGTTTTGTGGTACCTAATTCAGTGGAGAGAGGGAAAAATGTGAGCTTATGAAGTTTCTGTTGTTGAGGCTGATTATACTTGTTGGAGTGCAGAAAATTACTTCTGATGCTTGCTTGAGATGAGTGTTTGGCCAAATTCACACACACACTTCGAAATGGGTGGAAGCTTTAATTTTATCATTTGAACTTTGCTTTTAGCATATATGGTTTGTTCTTCCTATTGATTACGCTCTCTGATGCAGCAAGTGAGGACCATAGCAGTCGCTAATGTTTCCAAGGCAATGGTCACTCTAGAAATGTTTTTAGTTTGTATTATTCGAGGACGAGTAAAAGTTCAAGTTTGGGGGTGTGATAATTCCCAACTATTTATGTTATTATACATATTTTTTCTCAGTAAATATGATGATTAACCTCCATTTATAGGGTAAATGACACTTACACAAAAGAAAATGAACATATTTAGGATGAATAGCCATATACTCAATACTTACTTGAAAATTCGGCATTTATACCTTAATTTTGAGTATATTAATAGCTAATCACATTTTGTTTTTCTTATAGGATGCATGTGTTAAAGAGTTTTGAGCAACCTCAGGAGAAAAAGGTTGCAAAGTGGTGGTTTTGCAAGTCTCACCGCGGCCAAGCTCCTTCACGCCGCAACTGAAAATGAAGAATTCAAGGGAAAGCGTGCTGTGCAACTTACGCCGCGGGGGACCATGTTATCACCGCGGCCAGATTTCAGTCAGAAGCAAAACTCACCGAGGCTCGATGTTGAGGAGTCGCAGTGCTATTCGAATGAAGCAAAAATCCTCGGCGTGTATGTTGAGCCGCGGCATGGAATCTCACAAAACCATGTCTTACCGCGGCGTATCATGTTAGGCCGTGGCCCTCAGTCAGACAGAACTCAACATCGCCGCGGCGCAAATTTCTGAGCCGAGGCGCAATTTGAATTAACTGAACGCAGCGTTTTGTTTTTAGAATTTTCTGAGGGTTTGAGGCTTCATATGGGAGTGAGAGTCGGGGAGCCGTCATTCTGGTCATTCTGGGTCATTTTTGTGTGGTTCCAAGTGAGTAGAGGCTAAGGGAGAAGCTAAGAAGGCATTTTGAAGTAAAGTGAAGCTGGAGATTGAGGATTGAAGCTTAAACCATCTCGTTTTGGGAGTTTCTTCTTCCTTCCTTCTGTCTTTACCATTTTTATTGATGCATCTGGTTGTTGCTTCAACCGTGTCTTGGAATTTTATGATCATGTATAGCTAAACCCTCTCTAATCTAGGATTATTAGGAACTCTTGTATGGATTAGTGGTTGTTCTTCATTCTAACTTTGCAATCAATGGTCAATATTTGTTCATTCAACTTTATGCTTCATGCTTTCTGATTGATTGGCCAGTAATTAGATTGATTTGATACTTAACTTGAACTTGGGAAAGGGAAAGGGAGGTTAGATCAAAAGTTGAATGGTGTGGGTACTTGAAACTTGCCTGGGTAAGTGGATAGTTTAGTTATTAAGATAGGAATATACTCAATAACCTCACATGGTCCAAGTAGGTATTGTGATAATAGTTTGACCTTAGTTGATTTTGTAAGGAATTATAAAATGAACTGGGAACCCTATATAATATTTGGAAAAATATATATAGGAACAACTTAATCCTAGACCAGCATGTATTATCATTGATAGCAAAAGTACTGAATGTTCAGCTAATTGCTATGAAGTACAAGAGGACTAATAATCCTAGATGCCACTAATTACTCGGAACATCCAAATATCAATCCTGAGTTCTGTATAGCTTTTAATCCCTAAACAACCTCTTTTTAACACCAACAATTACGAATTGATTCGCTTAATTTAAATTAGAGTGTGAATTTCAGTACTTGACAATGTTTTGACAACAAATCCTCATGGGAACGATCTTTTCTTATCACTATATTGCCTTCACGATACGTATACTTGCGTGTACGCTTCAAGGAGAGCAACAAAACCCGAGAGTAATTGGCCACGGCGAATGGTCCCAAACTCTCATTCTAACCTAGAAATCTTAGTTTTTCATATGGTAACCTTAAGGGCTGACTTAGAAATATTGATAGAAGATTTTTGTGAGTTGGAATTAATGAGTAATAGAATCAAAGGCTTATAAAATGAGTGTTTGTCTCCCTTGTGTACATGAATGCTTGTAATTATTTGATTGATGACTTTAATAACATTAAGGTTCAAATTTCCCTACATTTTCTGAATGTAATTAGTCTTAATGTTTTGTAATCTTAATTTATGGTTATTAATCACGTATTTTACCTTAATTATAATAATTAGAAGTTAGAGTCGTCACATCAAAAAGGTACCCTCCCATTTGTTTTTGTTCTATTGGTTTTACCTTGTTTATAGGTTAACCCTATAGCATCAAGAAAAAAAGGCCATCTTGTGCTATACTTCAATTATCTCTTTTCTACTAAGGCATGCAAACCCCCATCATGTCTCAAATCACATTTTGTGAATTAAAAGAGGAGGCTTACTCATCTATCAGCTCTTTCCATAGATCAATGTGATTTTAGAAAGCGTCTAAACACAGTTCACATACATTGATCAATCAAGAGCTTTGTCATCATCACTTAAGGTTACTTGTTGTATCATACACTTACTGCATTCTTTCTCATGTTCTATAACCCCCATTTCTTTTTAAGGTAAGGTAAAGGGCCAGGCATGGTGGGTTAGGAGCAGTTTACTAGTAATCTTTTTAGTTTGAAATAGTTTTATGTCCTCTGAGTCACATAGTAATTTAATTGAAAGAACTTTATGTGCAATTCATCCATTTGTATTTTTATGACCAGAAATTGTTTCCTGATTTCCATTTCAAATTGTTCTTCGAAATTTTTATCAATATGAGGTGATCATAACATAGTATATAGGACTCATGATTCAAGCAATCCACTCTTCCATGTGTAAGGCAAAAGCCCTCAAAATGGTTTTACAAAAAATGGGTGATCAAAAGATTGAATCACTAGACATATCTCGAAGGTTGTTACTTTTAGTGGTCTTTCATTTTGGCTAACTCCTTTTCCTATTTTATTGATTAGAAGCATCTAGTAGCGTTATACTAGTAGTAAGAGTTAAGCCTTTCCAATCTGGATGGTCTTGATAGCTGCCCATCCAAAGGATGCACAAAGGATCCGTGTGCACAAGGGTCGACATCAACCATATTTACTTTAAAATCAAGAAACTATTACTAGCACTAGAAGTCTTTCGAACGTGAGTTTTTTATAACTCCATTTACAAGCATAGAGACAAGCTGAAACCTCTCAATGTTAGGTGACAAAAAGAAAAGGGAGAAAAAGGAAAGGATGGTTAGATGAAATTTCCCTTTCTTTTTTTAATTTGGGAAAACTTTTCTTAATAGAATGTAGAATTTAAAATTATCAAAGAGCAAAGACTTTGAAAAATTTTGGAAGATTAATTAAAAGTCTTTTATTCTCATAAATAAATTAGCAACTAAAAGAAAGGTTTAATATATACTCAATACAGTAGTTTAACCAACACTTAAAACCTTACTCACCATGGATTATGACCATCATCTATGATGGCTACTCATAATCAATTAACGATTTAGTTCTCTACATAAACTTATTTTATCATTAGACCTATTCGATTTGCGCATAAATGTTCAAAACCAAAATTTTATTTTCTTGGATTAGGTTTTAGTTTTATGTAACGAATGGTAAACTCCGTAAAATGATGAAATAAGTGATATAAAAGCAAGTCCCTTGAAATGAGCTAGATAATGTCCTAAAAAATTTGGGTAGTGCCCTAGGCTCCTAAAAATAATAATCCTAGGCTCAGACAGAAAGAAAAATGGAGCTAAGATGGTGAAATGAAATTATTACAAAATTAATTAAACGTAATAGCATTTTCGTAAATATGTGCAAATTTTAGAAAAACACACAAGAGGGCTTTTCAAATAGAAAATTTAACTTTCCTAAAGTTCTCAGAGGCCCTAAAAACTATAGGAAGCTTGGGGACAGTTAAAGCCCCTCTGGTATAGGTTTTCCAATGGTAGCGAACTTAAACTTTGACGAATTTGTTTAGAAAGATTTTAGCTCCAAATTGAGTTATTCTAGAGGCATTTTATTAAATTGGAAACCTAAATTTTATAACGAAAGAGATAGTTCTAAAAAAGGAGCTAAAACAAAGTTAAAACGAAATTGGCATTATGGAAGGACGAAATTGAAATTTTTGAGAAAGCTAGTTTCTTGAATGTTCCACACACTTCACCCATTTTTCCTCTTCTCATTTAGGTTGACTCCATCTGCCCAAAAAACAAAAAAGGACTAGCTCTCTTAGGCGCACCAAGAGAAGGAGTGAAGGAGGAAGAAAAGCAAGAAAAAGGTAAGGAATTTCATGGAATTTCATGCTTCTCCTTCTTCCAATCTTACTCCTTTCCTTCTTAGCTCTCTTTCTATGGTTTATTTGAATGAATTAGTTCTATTTTGAGTCTAGAACAAAGGGGAGTAGTTTGAATTGCTTGAGAAGAAGCAAACCAAGAAGAAAAAGTCTTGAAACTAAACTTGAATCTAAGGTAAGCTCTTGTTTTAGTTGCTTCCTTCCCTTGCTCTTCCTTTATCTCATTTTCAGCCAAGAACAAAACCATATGGGGGAGGGATTTTCTATCCAAAAACAAGAGAGGAACTAGGGTTTTAAGTTATGGGGAAGTGGAATATGCCAAGAATTTGCAAGAAAAACCAATGAAAATCAAGTTAGGAAAGTGTAGGATTCTTTAAGGTTTTGTAAAATCTGATTCAATACATGAATTTCCTAGGCTATGTGAGTGTTCCAATGAGCTCCTAAGACCTCTAGAAAGTTTCTCAAGTGGCTTTCTCATTAAGGAAAAATTAAGAAGCTCATGAACCCTCTTCTTGGAAGGTGTCTCAACCAAGTAAGGTTCTTAGGGCTAGGGAGTGTTTTAATTTGTTATAGCTTTGGTTTGGGACTTCATATGATATTAGAAGATGGGAGGAACCATTGAGAAAAATTTAAGAGCCATGGATTGGAAGATAGGACAATAGTGTCCATAATGGTGCCTTAAGAAGCAACTTATAATTAAGCTTGTGTAAATGAATGTGTGATGGCTCCAATAACTTTAAATAATGGCAAAAGGCCTAGAAATGAAAAGAGAATGGAGCCTAGAACTTGAATTGTGAAGATTGCTTCAATAGGCCATTTATAGAACCATTATGCCACCTATAGAATCAAGTGTGTCTTTAAGAATGAATTTGGTATCTTGGCTTACTTCAGGTGTATAATTGAGTGTTAATTATGATGTCTAGGCCAAGAGGATCTTAACCCACCTAAGTGCACTTGTGAAACCGAAAAGAGGAAGGAGTAAAGCAAAGAAGTGCTTGTATAAGTTTAAGGTAGCTCTCCACCTCATTCTCTTTGCATTCTTATGTGCATATGTATGTCATTATGTACTTGTGTGTGCACTTGTGACTTGAGAACATGCCACTTGATATCTTGAGATCACATTGGTACCAATGTGTTGTCTTGAATATCATTGATTGTGGAAATGGCTCATAAGAATGAGGTGATGCCAAAAGCCCCTTAATGAAGATGAGGAGATACCAAAAGTCTCATGGCATGGGTGAGATAAGGCCAAAGTCTCTTGGATGGGTGAGGCCAAGTCAAAAGTCCCTAGACCAAAGATGAAGCAAATCCAAAAGTCTTAAAAATGGGGTAAGGCAAAACCAAAAGTCCCTAAAACATGTTCTTGAACTTAGTGTGAATTAATGGCATAGAAATTGTGATTTTGCATACTTTAAAGTTATGCTATTCTCTATACTTGTGCCTTGATATGTATATGCCATGAATGTGTATGTAAATAAGTGTGAGAGGTATTAAGATTCTATGAATCTCGTTCCCCTTCCCTCTTCATTCTTACAATGTTTAGGTGGTGCTCAAAAACCAAAGAATACAAGCCAAGGGAGTTGAGAAGCTATATTTGGATCATTATGTAGTTTATTTTGTAATTGAATGTCAAAGTGATTATGTATATGTTATTTTTGGGATGTAGAACCATAAACAATTGTAAAATGATGTATGGATATTATATAGACCTTATGTGGCATTAAATTAATAGAAATGTGGAATTTGCTTCTTGCATGGCTTATAGTTACAAATGCATTATTGGATGTGGAATGATCAAAATGAGATGCATGAGATTTGGGACCACTTAGGCAGTGCGTATGAGTTATATTCAAGCTTTTAAACTTGCTTAAGAGGTGCCAAACCATAATAGAAGCCATTTGGACCAAGTTGATGCATTATGGAAGCTAAAATTGGCTAATTTGTGAGTTTATGTCACTTTTGTCCAAATGAGGTCTCCTTGGTTTGAAACTTGGCATGTATCTAGATCTTGTTGAGAGCTTTTTGGGAGGGTAAAGTGAGTATATTTGGAGATCTGAGAAATTTTTGACGAATTTTTGAAGTTGGCTAAAAAATTAAAATTTGCTGATGTTACTATTCATTTGGTCCGAAATGGAACTTTGTCACTTATGGGGCAAAAAATGTCTAATTGTTATAAAATTTTAGAGGGAGAAACTAGGCATTCCCATTGACTTATACCAACTAGAAGCACCTCATTTAGATGTCTAGAGAGAGATATATAAATTTTTGAAATTTCTATTCTGTTCTAAGAGCACCTCTAGACTGTCAGTATTGTTCCATTGATTTTTTGGGTTTGAATGCTCTTGGATTGATCTAAAACTATTTTTTCCCTCTAGCTAACATTTGTAGCTTTCCAAATTGGTATATTTTGCATGGATTATATTTTTGTGAAATTAATTATGAATTTCTAAAATTTGTATCAATAAGCTATATTATAATTTTGGGCAGTATGACTTTTGCACATTTTTTGTTATCAAACTTGGCCTAGATGAGATTTTTATGGCTGAAAATTTTTATGTAAAGTTAACATCCAGAGCTTTCTAGAAAACTATGGTTTGTTTGATTTTGATTTTTCTAGATTTAGTTATGATTTTTCAAATTTTCCTTAAAATCTGCTACTATGGAACCCTGAGGCAAAATGTGAGAATTTGTGATTTTTGGCTCTTGTTCCATGGTTCATATGAAATTATGAGATGTTTATGATTTGTATAGATGAAAAATAATTTGAGAATATTGTTGGTAAGTTTCCGAGGTCTACAAATCAAAATTTGAATTTTTAGACACGTAATGCAAATAAATGACATTATTTATTCTCTTTTATTGGCATTTCCTTACTTGTACACGAAAGTTTCCTTATATATGGAAATATAGAGTATAATAAAGTATGGTGTGACACTTTATAAATAGGTTAGGCTTAAATACAATTTCTTAATACTTATATTTTTATTATTAATTTTTTTTAATAAAAAATTGGCGTGTAATAAAATTTTTAAAGACAGGCATATAATATTAAGTTATAAGAAACATTCACCTACTAATTTTATTAGAAACTTTTATAATAAAGACATAAAAACAATACTTATGTTTTTTCCTTTACTTGATAACAAACCCACACATACACATATATATTATAAGTCAACAAAAATATTAACTTTTAAGTCTCAGAATTTGATGAATACTTGGGCTCTTTTTTATCAAGGGTTGAGTTCATCTTAAAAATTGACATTAAAATTAGGCACAGGCCTAGGCTTTTTTTCCCCCGTTTTTAGGTTGAGTCTAGTTTTAAAATATTCAAGTAGGCCTAGTTGGACATGCTTCCCTCTTTGATAATAGTGTTTTTTGGGGGGGGGGGGGGGGGGAACTTTCCCCTTGATAGTTAACCACTCTTTTCCCCCCGAGAACAAGGCATCCTTTAAGAATTGAAAAGTAAAAAGATTAAATCAATTTGCAAAGCAATATCTAATATTGTTAAATATGATTCAGCTATAAATAATACCATCTTTCGCATTTACCAAATCTAATTTTCAATGAATGATAAATTACATATTAACTATTTTTATTTAAGAACATAATTTTTTAGCAAAAAGAAAAAAGAAAAATTACCCATCATCAATGAATGCAATTGACTCTTAATTGTTTTGCCCTACTTTAATTACTTGACTCTATTATTTTCATATTTGACATACATAATATAGTATCTAAGTTTTAATTATAATGATACCAACAATAAAAATTGCATTCTTCTTTCAAATTATGTTTTGCTTTGTTCTATTTCCCTCTACAAAGCCATTTAGAAGTTTATTAACCCCAATATAGCATGATAAATATTATAATTAAATTATTTAAAATCTTTAATTTTCTGTTTTAAAGTTAAAATAGACTTTACATATTGTCAGCTTTCCATGACTGAGCAATTAGGAAATCGATCCTTACCATTCTCACTCTTCATTATTTAATGAGATATTATCACATGGTAGGTAGCCATGTGCTTTGTCGTCATTTTGTTCCTAAAAGACTTCAATGTGATGCTATGCCAAAAATCATATTTTAGTCTATAATTCTATGGAGGGTTGTACTTCTCAAGAAGCTAAGTTGTTTTACCCTCAGATCCAGGGATATAGAGTTTCATATACGAGTAATTAGAAAAATAGAGTAAAAATCTCAAAGTCTGTGCAATGATTAAAAAGCCGAATCTGTTGAGAGGTTGAATTCTCCGTAGCCTTGAAAGGTTGGTCTTTAATAGATGGTGTTACTATCAATTTAATATTTCATATATAACATATTTGACCTTTCAAAGATTGTATACTATCATCTTAGTATCTCAGAAAATATAAATTAAAATGAAATCATGCTTTCTAGTTTTAAAGTAAAATAATTGTTTTTAATTAAAGTATCAAATTAATAATCACATCACACTTTTCGAGATTCAAAATAAAATTTTTGTCTAGAACTGTATATTCATGAGCCTTTAATTAAAAGTTTAACCTTCATTCTTGACGTAGCATAGCAGAGATAACCCAATTAATATGTTTGTGGTGGTGGAGGGATAAAGAGGCTCACCTTGTAGTTATTGATATCATTGAGGAATCGTCCATAAAAGCTAGAAATCTCAAAGAGTTAATTGTATTCTGCACTTTCAATGGTCTCCTGTGGAAGCTTAAGTCCAACAAGATAGAGACTTGGGAGGACAATTACTCCATAGCCAACGATATTATTGAATTAGTAGGCTCATACTCATCCATGGTTGGCACATAATTGCTCCTCGACCACTCGACTTCCTGTAGAACATACTTCAACACATCCACCCACTGCAACAAAATCGCACCACCTGTTAACAATTTGAACACATTTTTTTAATGAAAATTATAGTAAATAAGCGTTTGGGACGATGTAATAATTTTCTCACAAGCTGAATCAAGTGGCTCAGCACATTTCGTACTTGAACCTGAAAAGCTTGGTTTGTAATCTCACAAATTGTTCCCTTCAATGCGAAGAATAATATCAACTATCTTAGAACAACTTTCTTTGCTAAAATCTACATCCCACCTGTGGTTCAGTTTTTGTCATGTTCTTCTATTTGAATTCAAATGGAAATTCATAGTCAAAGTGCATAGAGCAATCAATCAAAATTTGCTTACATTGGTAAGTGTACATTTGATTGTGATAATTAATTACCTCAAATAATGTTATATATGTAATTATGTTTTAAAATAATATATTTATTTATAATATTTTTTACATCTCTTATATTAGTTGATACTTCTGATAAAATCATTCTGAGTAACAATAATTACAATGCATGGAAGAATCCTAATCTCCTCTATCAAGGATACCTTGACCTGGACTATGCTCTCTTGTTACCATTACATCTAACCATTAGTAGTGATGTTGTCGACACCATAGGTTCCCTATCAGCCGCAACCATTATATAAAATTGTCTTAAGGTGGATTTAGTGGCAACAAATATGGTGTTGCCACTAAAAGTGCCTATTTAGCAGTGAACTTAGTTGCCACTAAATGTCTATATTTAGTGGCGACAATTTTTGTGTAGCCACTAAATCTACCTTTGAAGGGCAACATTATCACCACTAAATTTTTTTTTTAGTGACAATTCTCCTCACAAATTAAATAAATGGAGATTTAGTAGTGACAAGAGTTGTCAATATATATTTTTAAGGCAACTTTTTGCGATCACTATAAACAATCAATATTGGAGGTTCCTACTACAACCTGGTGATGACAAAATGTTGCATCAAAATGTAATTAGTGGTGACTTTGTCACTAAATCTTTTTTTTTATTTTTGTAGTGCTTGTTTTCTTTATCAAGGAACTATTATATTGATAGATTTTCATAATAGGGCGAAAACGTTAAGCACCCAAAATGAATTTGAATTCAACTAGTTAAATTTTAATCCAGCTAATTAATTTGAGGCCACATTTGGTGCAACAATGTAAAAAGGAATGAAATGGAAAGGAAATGAAAAAGTAAATAAAATTGATAAGAAATGACACTTGTATCCTTATTTAAAAAATTAATAAAAAGAGACAGACATTGTTAAATAAAAACATAGTAAATATCACATAATATTTTTTTCCTCTCTTCTTTGTACAAGGAGGAAAGGAAGAGATTCTCTTCTTTTGAATTTTATGGCTTATAGTCAAAGTTGCTCAAAATAGCTTACCTTTTATAATAATTTATTTTTTAAAAAAATTAAGAAGAGATAGACATTGTTAAATAAAAGCATAATAAATATCACATTATAATTTTTTCCTCTCTGCCTTGTACAAGGAGGAAAGGAGGAGATTCTTTTCTCTTTAATTTTATGGTTCATAGTCAAAGTTGCTCAAAATAACTTACCTTTTGCAATAATCTATTTTTTCAAAAATCAATCCCATAAATCATGAGCTAAGGGTTATTAAACTTGTTATTATATTTTATGGTTTAGTCAAATTTTGTTTTGTCAATGACCTATTATATTGATGGATTTTACTTTAAGCACCTTCATTGAATGTGAATCGAAGTTGTTAAATTTGAGGTTTAATTTTATGGTTTATTGTCAAAGTTGCTCAAAATAGCCTACCTTTTCCAATAATTGATTTTTCAAAAGATTAATCCCGTGAATCATGGGCTAAGGATTATTAAACTTTTATTATTATGTTTTGTTTTGTCTTTTTAGTTGATTAATTTTATTAAAGAAATTAATGTCATGCTCTCTTGGTCAAATGCGTTAAACTTTTTATTATATTTTATGGTTTAGTCAAATTTTGTCTTGTCAATGAACTATTATATTGATGGGTTTTACTTTAAGCACCTTCATTGAATGTGAATCAAACTTGATAAATTTGAGGTTTAATTTTATGGTTTATAGTCAAAGTTGCTCAAAATAGCTTACCTTTTCCAATAATTTATTTTTTAAAAGATTAATCCCATGAATCATGGGAATATTGAACTTTATTATTATATTTTATGGTTTAGTCAAATTTTGTTTTGTCAATGACCTATTATATTGATGGATTTTACTTTAAGCACCTTCATTGAATGTGAATCGAACTTGTTAAATTTGAGGTTTAATTTTATGGTTTATTGTCCAAGTTGATCAAAATAGCCTACCTTTTCCAATAATTGATTTTTCAAAAGATTAATCCCATGAATCATGGGCTAAGGATTATTAAACTTTATTATTATATTTTGTTTAGTCAAATTTTGTTTAGTCTTTTTGGTTGATTAATTTAGTAAAGAAATTAATGCCATGCTCTCTTGGTCAAATGCGAACTATATTATAGCGAGGGAAATGATTCTGAGAGCTCCATCTCTCAGCCATTCAATGCATTTCAGAATTTGTGTATGATCTTTAAAAATATTTTTTTACATATCTCGAGGAATCAATGACCGAGTCTCAGTAACTCTTATACTGATTGTTTTCATAGTACGACGAAAGCTTTATAATTGATGGAATCTGAATCTAGATATATAGTTTACATTTTAATTTAATTATATAATTTAGTCAAATTAAAATTGCCAAAATACGGTTGCCTTAGTAGGAGCTATGAGTTAAATGGATCGATTTATTTAACATATATTAGTGAAGTAGGTCAAAATTCTTAATCCAGTCTATCAAATAAGTTAAATGAGTTAGTTTGTTTAGCTTATAAAACAATTTAAAAAAATTAATAATGATTTTTTGTAATAAGAAATATCTTCAAATTTTGCAATAATATAAAAAACAACATCAACCTCAACTCTGAAGAAATGAAAACAGAGCAGAATCTCATATAATGCACAATTGAATGGTCATTGCTGCAGCAAACTAGTTTTCTTATACAAGAGCCTAAATGATGAAAACAGTGAACAAATCGCAGACAGCAATTTTCTTCTCTCTTATACAATCAATAATTCTGCACCGAGATGGAACCGCCTCCTTCTTTCAAATAATATTATCATACAAATATTTAAACTAATTTCCAACTCAGAATGAAAAGAAGCAAGAAAAATACACTACAAATTTAACATGATCAATTAACATATGCTAATTTGAAAACAACTTATATGCAGATCAGTCATTATGATTTTAAAACATCTTACATGCACTTTATATTTTGTAAGAGATTAACAAAAGACGAAAAAACTAAATGGGCTAACCTATGGGTTAAGTAGGTTGTACGAGTTCATAAAATTTTAACTCAATCCACTAAAATAATTAATTAAATGAGCTAATTTAATTTGGTGGGTTCGACTCTTTTTGATGATTCTAGACACGATCTCTTGAAGCATGATATTAATGAATTTTGTGATTTAATTATGTAGTTTAGCCAAATAATACTAAATTTAAGCATAAATTTATTTACTTTATAATCAACAGATGATAGCTCAAATGACTAGAACCTTTACAATTGAGCTAAATTTGATATAGTTTGACCCATACTCATATCACAACCATTTTTTTTGCTTTCATGTTGATTGGAATGGCCAGTATTTTTTAAAAAAGACATAAATCCATTACCAAAAAAAAAAAAGCCCATCACTACTTAACAACAATTGTAAAACTCTCAAGCCAAATACCAAAATAAAACCACCACAAGAAAATATGAAAATAGTGAGAAATATGTCCCTCTCTAAATAATGAGCGATTAGCGACAAACAATAAAGCCATCCCTGTATGTCATATATGAGAAAGAAAACATGCGAGTGGTGGCATGAATTTGTACAATAGATTGGCAAAGGATTAGTAAGGAAATTATTCTTGCTATACTTTAAGGGATATTTCTGTCACTAATTCATCGTCAAATAGTAAGGGATTATCAGGTGGGTGAATTTTCTAGCTATTTCTTAGTATTGTGAGAGATTATTTTCTTGTAAATTAATTTAAATTAGTTAGGGTTTAGCAAGGATTTAGTTCGTTGCTAATCTTTTGCCAAGAATTATAATATAATCTGAGCCTTAAACCCCTAATCATGAGCTAAGTTATTCCTAACTTGGTTTGAAGTGCAAATAATGAGTTGTTATCTTAATTCACCTGAGGTTGCTACCCTTGTTGGGTCAGATAAGAACGCTTGCCTCTTTTAAAGGCTTTGACATTATTAATTCCTAAGACGGCTTTTGGTCTACTATGATCTTAATTATGTCATTTCACATATCTTAGATAATAGTATTTGGTGTATATTGATATGTGATAACCGGGTAACATTTGAGATAACACTCTGATATGAGATCCCATGCAAAAGGATATTATCTAATGACAGTAAAAAAATTTGGCATATTACATCAGAAGTTTGAATGAGATAAGTTTTTTTTCTTTCATAGTTAATTACATCTTTTACTAGTCTTTCTATATAATAATCAACTCTACAACAAAATTTATTAATAAGAGACTATAGAAGTGTAAAATATAATACACAAATCATTAAAAACCTACATTCTATTTTACTTTTTATTTGAAAAAGAGAGAATAAATTGCACAAAAACTTTTAAAAATTTCTAATTTTTTTGAATTGTATTGTCATTCACACATAGTAAAAATAGTATAAATTTGTAAGATATACACTACAAAAAAGGTCTTAGTTGCAGATATTTTTGGTCTTAGCCATGGCTAAAGGCTTAATCACGATAGAGCCAATCATAATGACTAATTCAACATGATTACCCCATGGTTTAATAGTGATTTTATAGTTGTAGTTAAACCTTTGTTTAGTTATGGTTTTAGCATCAGTTAAATTAATTTTTTTCCTTTTAAAAAATCTAACAACTATTTGTGGCAAACCATAAACTGAAGAAGCAATCCCTACAAAGCTCTCCATACTAGGAATTACCCAAAGCTTAGAATATCATATTACAAATTCTTTATATCAAATGAACAAAAACATGTACACATGTAGGCTACACATTTGGACTAGTCACTAGCACAACAATTGATGAAAAAGAACCAAGGTTTATTGACATAAAAGAAAAGTAGGCTCCACACCTTGTACCCAAAAAAAAAAAAAAAAACCCAGCTTATTTGTGTTGCCATGCTTATCTATAGCTGAATGAAGGTTTCAACCATTTGTAGGTTGGGCTTCACATTCACATTCATGAACACAATATGATGCAACCCATTGATCAAAACTTGAAAGGAAGAAAGATAGCAATCCTAACACAACATGTGTCTACTTACAAAAGAAAGAAGAAAAGGCAACTACAAAATAGCTTTTGGACTATATTAATGAAGACTTATATTTATTGCCAAAAGAAATTGAATAACCTAAAAATTTGATTACTAGTCAAATCCTAAGATAGAACATGGTCTTGAAAGTTTAACTTGAAAAAGTCATGTGTCTACAAATTGTTTGGTTCTGGTCAAACATAAAGAAAAAGAAAAAAAGGTTTGGAATTTTGGATTTGAAAAGTAATTCAAACACAAGTAATAAGGATTGATCATATAAACTCTATGGCATATTAAGATTAAATTCATATTGTGTCATAATTATCAAACCTACCATAAGGACACCAAATCCAACCTATTAAAAAGCACTAATATAATATAGTCATAGTTCAAAAATAAATTGCATATAATGAGTATGTGAGTACAAGAAATATGTCTTGACAAATTCCCCCATGCTTTCCAACAAGTTCAAGACTTTATTTTTAATTTTAGAAATAAAATATTGAAATCAATTGTCAATTTACATATTTTTTTTTAAAAAGCCAAGTACTCATTATAAAAGAATGTAAGTGGCTTAAGATCCCTATAGTAGTTGATTAAAAAATGGATCTGATGAGGGAGAAGCATACCTCTTTTTTTTTTTCTCTTTTGATTTGAAGTAGAAGAGAAATATGGAGATATGGAGAGGGTGGGTTACATATCTTGAAATGGGAGGGGTATGACGGGCTCGTCGCGCAACCCTTAAAATAAAATTAGGTTGAACTAAATATGTAACTAGTGGCACAATCTAGGTCATCTCTTTTGGAAATGGAATTCAATACCTAATTGGGTTTTCTAAATGTTAAAAATCCTAAAAACTATCTAATTTAGGGGTTTTTGATTGAATTAAACTAATTAAAATGAAATCAAATTAAAATTTCTAATTGCTACCTAATTGGATGAATTATGGTTTATATTGGGCTTGTGACTAGTTTTGGAATCGTCCCTTGATATCCACTATCCTTATCCTAATCCAATTTTGATTAATTCTGGTCTAAGAGTCCCTAATTGTGTTAATTGGCAAATGATCTTAAATTATCATTCAAGATTCAAGAGACTAGCAATTAATGGTAATTGAGACCTCAACTCCCATTAAATTACTAATTCTTGTAATTAAGATCTTTGAACACTCAAATTGATTGATTAACTGATTAATTACCTCTGAATCATCATCTAAAAATGTTTAATTAACCAACTAAACACTAAGGAATCCACAAATAGACAATTAGACACACCGATTCTCATAAATATTTTATCAAATACTTTGATTGCACACTTGGAAAATGGTAAAAAAATGAAAAATTCAGAATTGAAACCCATCAATTAAAATAACAATTACTTTCATAATTAGTATCTAACCAGCTACTAATCAATTACATAAATTCTTAATTCAATACTACTTAACCAAGCAAATACAAGAAAGAGAAAAGGTGTAGGAAAATTAAAAAAATCTTAGCCAAAAATGTTGCTCATCCATGGATTCAAGCTTCAGCCAAGGTTGTCTTCCTTACTAGTCACAGATGGAGGCTTAAAGCTTCATGGAGGTGGAATGAGAATGGAGATGGAGAATTGAGGATATGGCATGGTGTGTATTCTGGACGAAGGGGTAGAGTATGGAATGAATTCTGAATGGACGAAGGGTATGAATGACGGGGTGTGCGTGTATTTTTATTTGATCCAATGGAATCCTCCCTGATGCTGCCACGAGTTCCCTTTTAATCCTCTCACGTGGTTCAGTTTATCACTTTCACGTGCTTCATTTATTCTGCTCGAATGCCAATCAACGTGCTTAGCTGGCGTGCTGTTTCTTCGTGCTCTTCATGTGCTTTTCTCCACGTTGGCTGCTGTAGCTTAAGCTCCACCACTGTTCACGTGGCCTTTTCCTTCATTTTTCCACGTCACTTTCCTTCTCAGCTAAGTGCTGCTGCTCACGTAGACTTCCAAGCTTCTCACGTGTTTTCTCTACGCTTCTTTCCATGTAGAATCTGCTCACAAGCTTCTTCTTTGCTAAACTAGAAACTCGAGCCTCCTTCTCCTGTGTTTCTGCTCATGCTTTGTAGTTGCACGATGCTTCTTCTTTGCGTTGACTCCAGTAACTTTTCTCTTCGCTATTTGACGTTAACTACTGCTCGCTTTGGAGCTGTTTTTGCTCTACTTCAGCTCACCTTATTCATATTGCTGCTCTTTGCTTCTTCTCTTCACAACAACCCATTTCATCCATGCCTCTGCTATAGCCTGTAAATAGTGCTTTGTTTCTGTTTGTATACCTTCTCTTCATGGGCTTCCCTGTAGCTTCTTTTGATGCTGCCTCCCACATGTTCTGCATGCTTCTTACGTATTGCTTCACTCCTTCAACGAGGTTCAGCTTCAACATCTTTTAACCAACAGCTCAACTTGCTTGCTTCATGTCTTGTGTTATCTCTTAAACACATTGGCTCTTTCATGCAGATCCCTTCTTCATTTGCTTCCCATTTAAACTTCAGCTCAAGATCTCTTTTGACATGAGCTGCTTCTGTGTGTTCTCCACATGGTTATTGCTTCAAGCTTCTTCTTCGTTTCAAAGCATCAGAACCCGTGGCATTTCTGCTTCTTCTTATGCACATCCTTCTCATCCTCTAGTTTCCTCTCTAGCTTCTCTTTTCAACTCGAAGCTGTAGCTTTTTCTCGAATCCAGAATGTAGGTTCATCTCTTCCTTGTGAGCTCAGCTTCTTGACTGAAAATCTTCCACTGTAGCTGTAATTTATGGCGTGCTCATTCATGAAACTCGTGCAGCTGTGTAGCTCTTTAAACCCTTGGCTTTTGTCTAGGATTTCTCTTCTTTAATTCTGTAGCTTTTCCACGTAAAACCTGAGCCTTTGTTAGATTACGTTCATGCTACTTGTTCCTTCCATGTGACTGTACTTCATCTTACTTCTTTTTCACGTCATTTTCAGCTCATTCTTCCTATTCATATTTTATTGCCCAACAAGAAGTGCACTTGATCCCAACTCTCCTCCTCCTCTTCTTCAAAACAAATGCTCTTTCAAGCTCCAAATTCATATTAAAATTCTGCACAAAAAGAATAGAAAAGATGAAATAGGAATATTCATAAAATTCATTTAAAAAGATTTGTGCATTAAAATTCCTAAATTTTGCAATTAAATTCCTAAAGTGCCCAAATGGCTAATGAAATCAAATTCCACCTAATTAAATCCATTAAACCTTATTTAACTCTTAAAAAGCTTAAGTTAAGGGAAATAAAATGTATAAAAATCATGCTTATCAGTGTCTCTACGTTGCAATAGAGGGAAGAAAGTTAGGCCAAATCTTGGAAAGCAAGGGGAAGGAAAATGCAAACGATGAATGATGGACATGACAATGAATGACAGATGATGGGCACTCCTTTAGTGGATAGAGGACAATGATAGATGACAAACCCTTAATGGATGGCATTAGTCTAAGAAATTTGTTGGGGAGGAATGTTGTGGTTGAAATGATTTTTTTTTGTTGGGGGGGGGGGGGGTTTGGTGCTTATCAATTGTAGGGAAAGATAAAAGTTAAGGGTCTTTTCTTTTTGAATTTGTGCCTTAATTATAGTTTTTAAAAATCAGAGTGAGAACCATGATTAAAATTGGTGTTAACCTCAATTTGTTCTAAAATCATGGTAAAGGCTTTGGTTGTCTTAGTCACAGTTACATAGCAACTTTTTAATAGTGATAATTCAATTAAACTTAAAAGGATATATGAAAATTTAAGAAATAAGAGACATAGATTAATATGGGCAACCAAACATTCTTATCTTACATCCCTACAATATAAAATACCAACAACTACCATATCAAACATAGGTACCATGTTTCTTATACCATTGTACATACCTCAAACTATAATGTGTAAGATACCGTGGTTTACAAGAGAATAATATAAGTAATTTCCTATTGATAAGAATGTGTTAATGGAAAGAAATGCCATTTGGTTCAAGGATAATCAAATAACAATGCTATCTGATAAATGCACCTAGAAAGGGGTGAATAAGTGTTATTGCATAAATTAATTAACAATTGAAGCAAAACTATAAAACCAAAAACTTTGTAGACAGAATAAGATTTTGTTGACTAGATCTTCTACAAACTAACTGAACAGAAAGAGATCAAGGAGATAAAGTAGAACCTTGTTAACAAGGTTTCTGTACTAATGCCAGGAAAGAGATAAAAACAAAGTAAATAGGAGAATACACTTCATATATCCTAATTTGGTCCACGTGACCTAAGTCCAATCCCTTTGCAACATACAAAGGGATTTTCACTATATCAAATCAGAGTACACAGCCAAGAAACTAGGTTTCCAAGTTCATATAGAACTTTTACAAACTTTATAACTTAGACATAGCTTTATTCTTTTCTCTAAGGAGATTCCTTCACACAATTAGTATGAAACTCAAGAGCCCTTACAAACAACAAGGAATAATAGTAAAGGTTATAATGTAGACTCTTAATAGTCAAATGAACTAAACACTTAGGAATAAATTGTAATAAGAACAAATTAATCTATAAAGCTAAAGAACAATTTCTCTTTCTTGATTTCTTGATGCATTTTGTTCAAATGCTGCTCCTTCTTATATACTATAAAAAAAAACTAATCTAAGATTCAACCATTGAAGGAATAGATTATCATAAGTTTTGTGTAGCCATGAAGTAGCTGGATTTTTCAAATATTCTTTAGGATGCTTGGAAGACCATACTTCATAGGTTTCTTTTGTGTTTTCTGCTTCTAGCCAACATGTCCAAAGGAAAGGGTAGCATGCAGAGTGTTTGTGGTTGTCTTGTCTTATTAATATTCATTAATGCTCTTAAAAGACTTAAGACAAAAGAGAGTTAACTTATGAAGAGTTAGAAATAGATACGCAGCAATGTCAAAAGTAGAGGTAGCTTTTAGCTTTTTAGCAAGAAGACAAAATAGTGCATAGGGGACTTTATCTGACTTGGGCTTTTGGAATCATTAAACATAAAAAAGGTTGAGAGACCACTGGGCTAACAATCTTTTACTTTTTATGATGACAAAACCTAAGTGATAAAAGTCCTAACAGATGTGCAAAAAATAGATGGACTCCTTATAAGTATATGCTTCCCCTTAATAGATGAACTAATTATAGAGACTAAAGCATAAAGGCCAATAAAGAAAATAGGAAGAACCTAGTAGTGTTACCTTACTAGATATAAACCCTGTTACCAACAATTCTATAAACTAGGTTAACATCAACTATAATAATTGTATAAATCTCGTTCTCCTCCTTTTTGTCTGCAACAAAAGGGTGATAGAAATAAGAAAATGGTAACCATGAAATAGTAAGACATAAGAGGATGGAGCAATATAATATCTAGAAATAATCTAATAAAAAGGCAAAGACGAAACAAAAAGATAATATCTAGAAATTAACTAGAGAGAACATCTAGGAAAATAATTAGAAAAATATCTAGAGAGATAATATTCAGTAAGATAAGTAGGAAATATCTAGTAGTCAGCAGTAGTAAAAAAAAACATGGTTTTAAAAGAAAACACCATCATAGGCCAATCAAATGATGATGGACTAGGAGGCTAGCTTTGTCTCTAGATAGCTTTGAGCAATTTAATGGAATCCATGAGAGCAATATCAATGTCCTGAAGTCAAAGATTAAGGGCAGTAGCCTTCAGGTTGATGCTAGATTTTGCATCTTTAAGCTCTTGATAGACAACTAGGAGTTATTGATTGATAGGCCCATGTTCTTGTAACAAACTTTACATGCTACCAACACTAGTGGTGAGTACACCAATTTGATCATTCATCTGGTTGAGTTGTGCATTGATGTCTTTTAAATAATTAACAAACATGTGATTTAGTGAACTTTGAGTTTCAAGCATTTTTGTAGCACGACAAGAGAGTCTTAGGATGAAGTGTTGTTTGGAGCAGAAAAGGAGGGAGGTTCAACAATAGGAGAAGATACAGGGGAGGCTGGAGCCTTGCCATGGGAGTCAATTGCTGAAAGGAACATTAGAGCTTTGCCATACTTACCATGACCAGAGGCAGGTGTAGGGGTGCATTTTGGTTAGAAGGTGGAGTAGCATTTATCATTTGAAGCCACCTTGTCCCTGCAAGAGTATATTGCATTAATCTAAAAGTAGTTTCATTGTAGGTGGCATCTAAAGGTAAGGATGCAGATTAATCTGATGAGCCTTGAAGACTCTAGTGAGTAACATTCCATAAGGAAGACTGGCTGACAGGTTGGTGATATGAGTAGATTCTACCATGAATCTGAAGATCTAAATCAATAGGAGTCTTGGTTACAAGGTAATATAAAAGATAGACATCCTTTTTATTTAATGACTCTAAGGATTGTGATCGAGGTAATAGATAGGTGCTGATGATATGAACCATGATTCTTTGTTCAAAACATAATGTAAGACCATTCACTATGCTAGGAGAAAAGAGGTCTGGACGCTCAACCAAATAATCCCTAGCAGCCTCATATATGACTGGAAATTCTTTGCCCTATGTCTTATGAAAAAAGTAGAATTTTCTAGTAAAAGGCATTCCCAAAATCTTACTCAATTTCTTTTTGGTTAATACAATCCTGCTTTTGAGAAATAAGACAATGTAAAGATCATTGTTTATAACTGACATATTGGCATAAAACAATCAAACTAGTTTCTCATACACTTCTTCTTGGAATTCTAGTGTAACAACCTTAATTCTTAATCACTATAATTAGGCTTAATTATGTGGTTAACGATTGTAAATCAAGTTCTAAAGTCATTAAAATTAATTAAATTATAAAAAGTGAGAAAATTTGAACCTTGATATTATTAAGGTTATCAGTCAAACAACCAACATCGTTTGAATTCATAAGTAATTCTAATTATCATTTAAGACCTTTGATTCATGTTTCATTGATTTCAGACTCATAAATTCTCATATAATATCCTTAAGTCATTGCATAATATTATCATAACAAATCTCAAGGTTTCTAAGTCAAAAATAAGAGTTTGGGAACCTTCGCCGTAACTTGAATCCTCCTCACCACAGTTATGTTAGTTACTAGAATTTAAAAACTAAGTTTGGAGACTCTCACCATAACTTGGTATACTAGTGTTGTGGTATAAATGGCTACTAAAGCTCAAAATCAAAAACTCGAACCTTACATTGCTACTTAGGCCTTCAGCGCCATGGCGAAGGTACTCTTGGAAACTTACTATTCACACTTTCATGATTCTCATCATGGCAAGAGAGCCTTTTGAAACCGTTCATACTCACCACCTAACACTCGCCGTTGTAAGTTTACCCTTTGTCATCCTCCTAGGTGAAATTTTGGTCTTGTGCCATGGCACTCCTAGCATCTAAAAGGGCTTTGGTCGTAACTTAGGGAGTTTTGGCTATGGCTCAACTCCATTCTACACCTAGATTCTTATTTTCCTGCTCTCTAATCAATTCCCACTAGTGCTACATGAATTATAGGATTTTAATGGCTAACATACATAGTTTTCTAGACCTCCTAACTCTTAAATATCATAATTTATTAATTCTCATTGTCTAAGGGTTTTGGATTAAATTAGAGCAATCAAACTTAATTTCATATTAGTTAATTCCCCTCATATGTTGGCAAAAGTGTTTCAACCACAAGGTACATAGGGTTAAAGCTTAATGGTTACACAATATCAAGTCATTTAATAAGTATTAGTCAGACATAATCACAATGTTCAATTCCATGGTAGTTATATTACATATCAATTCCCTATACTTGGCAACTTATGATTCAATGTGGTAAAACTAATACTTTCATTACACAAACCCAATCTAACAAGGTTTCCAAACCTATATGCTATCTATACAATAGGCTTATATTAATTTCTCCTTACCACTAAGAGGTCCAATTCTTGAAAATGTTAGCCCACAACTAGGGTAAGATATACAATCTCAGTAACAAGAGACAAATTCTATATATATGTGTAGATTAATCAACATAATGTATTTTCATATAATCAAATATCAGAATTATCAATTCAATTAGCAAATGAACTAATTGAGCTACCAATAACTATTGTCCCATACCAGCAATCACATACAATATGTTAAAGGCTAATAATACCAAGAAAGGGCCATCCACGATATTAACTCCCTAATGAGCACAACCTAGGCTCAATGCATACAAGAGTCTTATCACAAGATCCTTTTCTAAGGATTTTACCTATCTTTTTAATTTTTCTATTTCTTTCATGGCATTTACTAACTTTATTTTTAAGTTGCTTGAGTTTTCTTCTAACTTAGAGTTAACTTAAATAAGATTCGCATATTTTGCAAATAATTTTTTCAAAATCTATCAAAAGTTCATCAAAATCATTCTGTAAATTAAAAGCTTCTGTTTCAGTTGTTACCTTCATTTTTTTAGCAGCCATGAAGCATATATTTACAAGTTCTTTCTCTATTTTAGCTTCTTCTCTTCTTCATCATCGTCATTCGAAGTAGTCATAGCCTTCCTCCTTACATGCAACTTAGATTTTTTACTTTTTTATAAATGGATACTTCGATCTAATATGACCATTTCTACCACATTTACAACATATGACAGTGTTCTTGGCTATTTCATTACATCTTATAATGTTGTTTGATAGAGCTCCTTTAAGTTTTCCCATTATCTTTTTTTCTTTTAGCATAATTCTCTAATTTCTTTGAGAAGAATGTTATATCTTGTGCATCAAACTCTCCTTCTTCTTTCGTAATCTATTCTTCCTTTCCCATGACTTGCAAAGCAATAGCTTTTCTTTTTTGTTCTAATTCATACCTTTTTAGATGATTTCTTTCATAGGCAATAAAATGACCACATAATTCATCAAAGGGCATTATGGTGATGTGTGGACTCTCCAGGTTGTCCACCTTTGATTGCCGTATAGGATGAAGATATCTCAAAATACTACACTAAGAAAAGGCTTTGTTGGCATTTATTTTTTCCTTTTATTAGCAGTTTATAACTGCCAACTATACAATCGCCAACAAAAGGGGGTCACATTTATTGGCAATTTAAAACTGACAACAAAAATAGGTTTTGTTGGTAATTTGTAAATAATCGCCAACAAAAGCAAACTTTTTGTTGCCGATTATTGAAATAACTGCTAACAAAGAGTTTTGCTTTTGTTGGCGGTCATATATAATAACAACCAATAAATACTTTCTTAGTGGTTAAAAATTAAACTATTAACAAAGATAGACTTTTTTTAGTGGTTCAAAATAGAACCATTAACTTTTTCCTTTTTTTTAAATATCTACCTCCATTTTATACACCTTGAGCGTGTTTTGGCATTTTAGAATGTAGTTATCAATTATTCACCAATTCAAAACAACCAACTAATCAATTTAAGAAGAACTATTATAACACAATTAAAGAACAATTACAATCAGTAATCAAATGTTACTAACAAATTAAAACTAGTAGAAAGTAACACAAGCTACTTACTACTAAATCAAGAGATACTGTTGGAACACATATTGAGACCACTCTTCCTTGATTTCATCTATCTGAGCATCAGCGTGTTCTTTGCATTAAGCGTTTAGGAAGTACTACAAAATGAAATAACAATTATTTGAAGTTAGATGAAATTTGGTCAAACTTTAGAAGTATTTTTTTAAAGCAAGTTCTATATTAAAGAAAAACCAGCAGCATAACGACTTAAAAATAGAGACTCCCCAGGTTTTAAGCCTTCTTTTTTATAGTTAATAACAGCAAATTACAGACTAATATCACAAAATATAATTGGTAATAGCAAATTACCAGCAGCTAATATTATCATATAGTTAAATTTTAGTATATAAGTAAATATAGAGGCAAGGAAAAACATTCAATCACTTAAAGAAACTTAGTTATATTATATTTTGTACACTACTACATAATATGTCTTGTTATAATAGGCATAAATATTTTTTTTGCACCTTATACATGTATGAGGATGGTGTAGTTATTAGTTCACATCATTTTACACATTTTGCCATACCAAAAGAATTAAATTGTAAAAAACATCTTAATACATCACAAAAAAAATAAATAGTTCCAAAAAAAAACACAGATGCAAAAATGGAGGAATAGAGGATGGGAACCCAAAATAAAGGAAGATAACTAACAATTAATTTGTTTAAAGAAAAAATGCATTAATTAAAACAAATTAATTTTGTTAAAAAAAATTAAAAAATGGGATGAACTTACAGCAAAATGGAAGGAGAAATTCGGAGAGATAGAGCAACACCAAAATAGAGGGTGGATAGAGTAGATTTAGCAGAGATTTTTGAATGGATGGGGCAGCCAGGTGATAATAGAGTAGATTCAATAGGAAAATGGGTGGGTAGACGATGGTGGAGTAGATTCAACAGGAAAATGGGTGGGCACGAGGATGGTGGCAAGGTAGATTCAACACGAAAATGGGTGGGCGAACGCTACAAAGACAGTGGCAGAGATTCGGCACACTATTCGCATAGTTCATACTATATGCAAAGATGGGTAGATGTAAAGATAGGTGCACAGTTCGCACTATTAGCAAAGATGGGTAGATGCTACAACCAAGGGGAAGGGATAACGAAGGAGATAAGAAGGGAGGCTCACTATAAATAGAGGGTAGACGTGAAAATGGGTTTTGAAAAAATTTTAAAATGAAATTAGTTGGCGGTTTATTAAAAACTGCTAACTAAAGTATCATATTTGTTAGTAGTTCTTAAGAACCGCCAACTATACTTGGTTTTTATTGACAGTTTTTAAGAACTACCAACTATGAGTTTTCTATTTTGACTTTTTGAACCTCTAACTATATTCAGTTTTTGTTAGTGTTTCTCGAGAACCGTCAACTATGATAGCTTTTTGTTGGTGATTCTTGAGAATTGCCAACTATATCTATGTTTTTATAGCTCTTAAGAACTGCTAACTATATGTTATTTTGTGTTGGCGGTTCTTAGGAACCACTAACAATACTTTAACTTTTGTTGGCAGTTTTTTAATAATCACCAACTTTATATTTATAGTTGGTGATTTTACAAGAACCACCAACGAATGTGTATCAACAAATCCTAATTCTATGATAGTGAAACTTTTGAGTTTTTTCTCTAGATTAGTGCATGTTTTTCCAAGGGCCTTCAAATCTCCTACAATCTTAACAAATCTATTGAACATTTTTTCAATGTTCTCATTCTCCTTAATGTGAAAAAGCTTATATTAGTAGACCAGCATATTCAACTTGGTCTTTTTGACTTTCGATGTCCTTTCATGCGCCATTTCAAGTTTCTTCCACATTTGTTGTGTTGTGTCACGACTGGAGATTTTATCATAGTCCTGGAACTTACAACATAGTATAGAATATTGATTGCTTTGGCATTGCTTTCCATCATTCTGATATCATCCTCTGACCATTCATTTTGGGGCTTGTCAATTACTTCTTCCTTTTCATTCTTCTTTGAAGGGAACTTTGGACTATGCTCAATGATTTTCTAAACTCAATAGCCTGTTGATTAAATGTAAATTCTCATTCTTACCTTCCAGTGAGTGTAGTGATTTCCATTAAAGTAAGGGAGTTTGACAATTGAGAAGCCTTCAAGAAAATAGGATCCTTTAAGTGGCTATTAACTCATCCCTTTTGCAAAACAAAAAGATATTTTCTTGAGGTGGTTAAGTACTAAAATCAGTGAAACCTGCTCTGATACCAAATGATAAATGCATATAGAGGGGGCAAATAACTGCTATTGCAAAAAGTAATTAATAATTTAAGCAAACTTGTCAAATAAAAAACCTTATAGATAGAATAAGATTTTATTGATAGGATCTTCTAAAAACTAACTAAACAGAAAGAGATCAAGGAGATAAAGTAAGACCTTGTCGATAAGGTTTCTGTATTGATGCTAGGAAAGAGATAAAACAAAGTAAAGAGGAGAATATATTTGATATATCCTAGTTTGATCCATGTGACTTACACCAGTCCCTTTGCAACTTACTAAAGAATTTTCACTATGTAAAAGCAAAGTACATAACTAGGAAGTTAGGTTTCCAAGCTCACCTAGAACTTTTACAAACTTTACAACTTAGACACAACTCTATTCATTTTTCTAAGGAGATTGTTTCACATAATTACTATGAAATTCAAGAACCTTACAAATAACAAAGGATTAAATAAAGCTTATAGTATAGACTCTTAATAGTCAAATAAACTAGAAACTTGGCAACATTGTAATGAGAACAAGATAATCTATAAAGCTAAAGAATAATTTCTCTTTCTTAATTTCTTAATGTGTTTTGTTCAAACACTACTCCTTCTTATATACTATCAGAAAAACTAGCTATTGGAAAACTTCTTCTAAGATCTAACCATTGAAAGACTAGATTATCATAGAATTTGTTTAGCCATAAAGTAGTTGGATTTTTCAAATATTCTTTAAGATGTTTGCCAGATCATACTTCATAGGTTTCTTTTGTGTTTTCTACTTCCAACCAACATGCCTAGAGGAAAGGGTAGCATGCAAAGTGTTTCTGGTTATCTTGTCTTAATTAATATTCATTAATACTCTTGGAAGACTTAAGACAAAGGAGAGTTGACTTTATGAAGAGTTAGAAATAGATATATAGTAAAGTGAAAAGCAGAGGCAGTTCTTAGCTTTTTAGCAAGAAAATAAAATAGTGCAGAGAGCTTAAAACATCTTCATGCATTCTACAGGTCACATAAAAAGTTATAAGAAAATGAATTACAGAGTGGGCTTTTATCTGACTTGGGCTTTTGGAATCATCAAACATAAGAGAGGTTGAGAGACTATTGGGGCAATACTATCCACCAAATTTACCATTTGGGTTGGTATGAGGATATAAAAAGGGTGCAAATTTGAGTATGAGAATTTTTAAAGGCTTAGGGCCAGGGATGAGTGGGTATCCATGCAACTTGTCCTCGAAACTACAATATATATATATTGTTGGTTAAGTTTAATAATTCTTTACCTTTTGTAGATGGACAATTATATTTTATGAGATGTTGAACACATATTATTAACATAATTCTCCATGATTATTTGTGCATATATTTTTTTGTAATTTTATATGGATAAAATTTAGGGAAAATTAGTACAAAGGACCCAAACAATATAAATATTATTATAAAGGACTAGAAAATTCAATATTATGCTGTAGGACCAAGGAAAATTTGACGAATAAAAATGCCCTTAGCTTTTTTACTGAATAAGCCGCTCAAATCAAATCGCATCCAAACATGCCCTTTGCCCTCCAGACACTGGTCGCTTCTCCCTCCCTCCATTGTCGAGCATTCGACTGTTTCTCCTGTAATTGGTAAGTGAAAATCGTTGGAAGTTTTCTCTCACAACCGGTCACTGAAAATCCATAGATAGCTTCTTACCGAAGCGGCATCCTTCAACAGTTTGAACGACACGTGTTAATAGTAGCCTTCGACGAGTTCTCCCGCACTTGGAAATCTGTGAAAAGCAAGGTAAGTAGCACCTCTCCTTCTCATGCGATAGTTCCAAAGATTTGCACTTTTGTTCCTTCATAAATGCTAGTGTTTACGTGCTTTTACATCAAAAGCAAATTTGGGTATCGTTGGCAAAGAGAATTTGGGCAGTGAATGGTGAGGCTTTAGATTTAGACCTGTAGATGTGAAATTCCTTCTGGCATTGGATGAATGCTATTGTGTATTAGATATTGTTTGAAACGTAGATTTGGAATTTAGGATATGGGATAAGTTTTGATTTGATGATCCAATAGCAAGTAATGTGTCTGGAACTCGATGGTGTAAAATTTCCTAATTCCATTAGCAAAGTCCTCAAACTTGAGAGTAAGAGTTCTAAAACTATAAGTATGCAATGGTAAATCCCTAAACATGGTAGTAAATTTGCTGAAATTAAGTAGTAACATAACTAAAGTTGGAAGTAAAGTGCCTAAAAGTTAATAATATATGACAGTTCCTTAAATCTGGTAGTAAATGTCCTTAAGCACAAGAGTAACATCCATAAATATGGTAGTAATGGTTGTCCATGGTTCCTGATAAATTTTCTTAAATGGAATAGAAAACACTTAAACTTAGTGGTCTTATGGCTAAAGGTCAATAGCAAAGGACAGTTCTAAATATGTTCAAATGAAGTAGGGCAGTATGTGTGAATATCCTTGAGGTGCAATAGTAACACACCTAAACCTTGTAGTAATGGGCTACTGCACTAAAGTTGGTAATAATGTGGCAAAATAAATGTATGAATTATTAATGGAGGTTGAGTATAGAACATTCGTAATTTAATTGTATAATGCAGCACTGTGTGCTACATAAATTTCCTATTTTGCTTGTTAGTTATAATGTAATGGTTGCATTACTTGTAGTTGGCATGTGTAGAGTCATTATCAATCACACTTAGTTATTTATATAGGAAGAGATTATTAATGGTTTCTTTGGTTGTTTATGGCTGTGGTTGAAGGGTATTAATTTCTAACTGTCAGGATAGAGTACAATGGAAGATAAAGACAATACCTCACACAAATACAGATCTGGATTGCAGAAGTTCAGGTGATATTTTTTATATTTTGTGACATGGTGATGATTTATGATAATAAAAAAAAGACTTAATTTGGTGGGTGTTTTCATTTCTAAGGCTGAATTTATAAAAAAAAAAATAAAGGAAAGTTCCATAATGTTAAAGAGGTAGGCAACATAATTGTTGTAGAGCAAATGATGTCCAAAATATAGTGGGAAAATGAGTAACATTGTTGGTTATCCTTCTATAGTGGAATGCTGTAGTCCTAGCAGAGTGGAAGAACTTGATGCCAACTGAGCAAAAGAGGTATAAGGATGAAGCTTATGAAGAGCGAATGGAGCACAAGAAGTATGTTCCTGAAAATTCCTATGTAAAGAAAAATTCATTGTTATGCATTCTTGAAATTCGTCATTTAATGAGTTCATGCTATGTTATTGAATTATTTGTGTCCTATAGATATCAATTGGGACAAGGTGCTTGCCCTCTCAGTTCAAGGAAGCTGTTGAATTTATTAGAAATAACACTATGCACAATAAATTGGTGGAGGAAATGGGGTTTGGAAAATTGTTAGATTTGGCATTCCAAACCTTGTCAAGGGACTTGTGCGTGGAGCTTGTTGTCGCCTTTGATGTTCTAACTAGATCACTATCAATCAGAGGTAAACGAGTACCTCTCAAAGCCAAAGATGTCCATGACATAATGGCATTACCATCGGTAGCCAGCTTATACCTGATAGTTTAGAGGGAGAAGGCATGGCTATAATTAAAAGAAAGTTCAAGGGAAAAAAGTTAAAGGATGTGAAAGATATTATATTAAGAGGCAAGGCTAGTAGAGACTTCAAGCGAGCTTTTTTGCTGTTTGCCTTAAAGACTTTCCTATGCCCAACATCTAGCTTATATGTGAATGACAAATTATTTCATGTAATTGTGGACATCGACCATGTAGCCACATATGACTAGGTAGAACTTGTCCTGTCTACTCTTGTAAAAGAAGTGGTAAGCTTCAAAAAAGCTCCACATAAAAGAGTAGAGAAGAAAAGCATTGGAGGATGTTTGCCACTCCTGATGGTATGGTTTGTTACCTGTATATGTATTTGACCTATTATTTCACACATATGATAAGTTCAATTTTGGTCAATATTTTTTCCTACAGCATTTTCCTCTTGGAGATGTAGTTGTCCCCAGCAATGCTAATGCGATCAAGTTTTAGACCTAACAACGCATCCAAGAAAGGGTTAAGCTTAAGAAGGAGCATGCTCAGGTAAGTTACTCTCTCTCTATTTGGATATATATGATAATACTATTGTATAGGCTTATACGATTATTTGGTAATTTATTAACTGTTCTAATATTACTTTTGGATGCAGGGAATCTTTAATACCAAAGGCCCACACGCACTCCCTTCGGAATCTGCGTTTCACCATTTGGTACCACTTCCTATATTTGGATCAACTTAAGGGAGAATTGGAGTTGAAATGTTTCTATTGTGAAGGACTTATTACCACTAGGTTTAAGGTGTTTTACTTTAAGTCAATGGTAATCTATCATAAACCCAGTGGTAACAGGTCCTGTTGAGGAATTTTTCCATATTTAAATCCTCAACTTTAATTCTCCCTGAATATCAATTGTCTTGAGGGTTCTTAGGCATCTATGAACTAACTATTATCTGTGGCAACCTTGTAGGATATCAAGAAAATGTATAAAAGACTATTGACCTTTGTTGAAGATCTGTTGATGCTATAGATAGAACTTACCAGCCCTACCCATGCAGTGACTTTTGTGAGTGACATAGAAGGAACCTCTAAAGGCAACGTGGCTGGTGATGAGGCAAGGGATGGAGAAGAAGCAGCTGCATCACCTGGGTGCATGTCAAGCAGAGATGGGGAGGATGATGAATTGGATGAATCATCTAGAAGGGCTAGTGAGATTGAGCTGAAGAAGAGAAAAACACCAGATGCCCCTAGCCTAAAGGATAAAGTTAAGGGACAAGAACACCCATGTAGGTCAATACGACAACGTCAAAAGGCCGTCAAGTGGTCACCATCTATGGAGGAAGCCCTTAACGCCATAATAGAGAAAGAGAAAAAGATTGTGTATGAATATTGCACTTCACATGCTACCTGGGCAAATAGCAATGAGTATGTGTATCAATATGGGAAAATATATATGTTTATATAATTTAGGTTGGTTATTTCATTTGATGTCACTGACAGTGAAAATGTATTTGATGTACTAATATTAGTAAGTGAATGTGTCTACTTTGTTACTAGGGTAGTAGTTGATTTGATTGACTTTTACCTCACCCATGTTGAGTACCAGTGCCTTGGTAGACAGAAGTGGATTAGCACATCAGTGAGTTTAACTTTTGCATGCCTCAACTAGTGTAAAATTTGTAAAAGTGATTATTTTATACTTGTATTTGTTGGGTGTGTATAGGTGATAACCATGGTGTGTAGAGTGCTTATAGAAGACCAAAAGAGGGAGAAAGCAAGAGAAAGTGGGAGAACTTGACTATCAGACGAAACATTTTGGATGGGGATTTCATGGTGACTAATATGTCTTTTCTTTCATATCACCGTTAATGATCCTTTGCATTAAGTCTTGCTTTGATACACTTTATGAAATTATTGGTGTAGAGAACCCTCTTAAAACCTATCAAGCAGTACAATGTGGATCATTTGCTGGAAAAATTGTGGCCTGATAAAGTGGGCTATAACATCATGGACTGCACCTTGGTAATGTACTTATAGGGTATTTGTTATTTTCTGTTGGCTTGTCCCCTAGAAAGTGTTGGTCATTTGGAAGTGGTTGCAGGTATTCGCCCCTATGCTATTTATGAACCTTTGGTTCTACTTTGCTCTAGACCTTTATGCATGCATTCTATACATCCTTGACTCATTAAGTCAAAGGACCAATGTAAGCTAGAGGAAGATGGCCCACATCATGGTAAAATTAAGCTATGTTCTATTAGAATGTAGTTGTTAAAGTTAATTGTAATAATTAAGCTGTGTGTGATACTTTCTGGGTGATATAATAGAAAGACTAGTTGGCCACACTATTAAAACTATTAAATCCAGAGATATTTATGGTGGTAGGCCCAGTTGTCACTGTGAAATACATTGACTTGCCCCAGCAGCCAAACATGTAAGTGAATTACTTTGAACTCACAATATTTGTAGTATTGCATGGATAGTCCTGACTTTATGATATCTCATTTGTTGCTTAGTGATGATTATGGAGTATATTTGATAAAATACTTGCAATTGTGGACTGGGGAACCAAAGCCTAAGTGAGAAGGGTGTACCATGCTAATATATACTCCGGTTTGAGCATCTCTTTTATTGTTTGTTATAGTTTACTACCTGGTGGCTTATGGGTAAGTGGTTGTGGTTTCAGGAAGAGTTGGATGCGTTCCATGTCCAACTTATATGGGACTTGGTGAACCATCCACTGAACAAGTGCCAGGGTGATGTAATGGTAGTTGCAAGGGTAAAAATTAAAGGGAAGCAAACCAGGAAGTCGTGATGCATTGATAGTTTCCTCCCCAAGACTTTGTACTATTGTAGTTATAGACCAGAACATTCTATTGGCCTTGTAAACTTGTAAACTTTATAAACTGATAGTTGTAAATATTTGATTACTATGATTATAACAAGATTATGAAATTCCTTGAGTTGCTTTCTTTTGCCGACATATTATTGTCTATTTGCTTAAGGTCCACTGAGTCATATCACTAAGCTGACCATTAACATCCTAAACTCATAGGCTGAATATGGTAGTAAAATCCCTGATGGCCACTAGTAATATCTCAAAAACATGTAGCAATGGGCGTAAAAAATACTTGTAATTATACTTTGGAAGGTCCTTAAAAATGGATAGAAATGTGCTTAAATTCAGTAGTAATCCTCCTAAACTTCGTGGTATTAGTCCTAAAACTCTATACCATTGGATTATGAATAAGGATTCGCAAAAATGAAAATCAGAAGAGGAATAATTAATCTATTGGCTATATATATTTTTCTCTTTCTGATGACCCACCAATGGTGGATTGTTGTTTGGTGTTATACCAATGGTGGACTATAATATCAGTTCCTTGAATACCAAACAAAATTCAAAATCTGAATACTTAGTTGCTAAAAATCCTCACGTTGGCTGAATCCCTTAACATCCTTCTCTTGCTTGATGAATCCTCAAAGTTCAACGGTGCCTCTGGATCTGCTGTGTGTGATACTATTTAGGTTGATCATTTTTAAGAAGTTGTGTGTTATAAATCCCATAAGCCAAGCTAGTTGCCGTTTTTTCATTAAATAGGCATAAAGAGTGCAAACCAGCAATGTTGGTTGCAGCTAAAATTGTGATTCATGTGAATATCAGTACAATAAGCTGGAGTTTTAACATAACAATAAACAACATCTACATTCATATGCTTTTCAGTTATGCCCTTGAAATAAAATGACTTGAGTACCTTAAGTGTAGGAGTTCCATGCGTGGATGAAAATGCGTGGTCTACTATAAAGGCATTTTTACTTTGTTTGCTCCAGATCCCAAGGAAAGTTAAAAATGATCAACCTCCACTTATATTTGCGAAGGAAAAGTTGCAAAACTAACAAAAAATGGCATAGTATGGAAGGAAAATATGCACAAAAATACCTACACCTAAACCTCCTAGTAGAGGCTTTAATGATCAGTTCAATCAAATACTAATATGCTATAAATTCTTTTCATAACTTGTGCACAAAAATTTGACATAAAAAATATTACATTCACATAGCACTTGTAACACATACGTCATTTTTATTAGTTTCCATTTGTATTACATACAGTTGCCAATAGCCCAACAAATTAGGACTTCACTTCCCTGTAACCACTATAAAGAACCTTTACATGTCCCTAATACATGTACAAAAAATCAGTTATGTCTGCCTATGTATAAAAGAGAGCCTAACTTCCATAACTTCAAAAAATAGGTTTTGTCTACCCATGTACAAAAGAGCCCAACTTCTAGACCATCAAACAAAAATAGTTCGTGTATATCTATGTACAAACAAAGCCTAACTTGAATATATTTATAATACTACTAACCACTTCCTTCAGAAAATACTAATTTATAACCATCCAAGAGCTACTTTTACAACATCAAGATAAAAAAGGATTGGGAGTTTTGCACTTAGCTCTGTTATGCCCTGCCTCTTGACAACGAGAACACCAATATTTAGCCTTATCTTAAAATTGTGATTCATGTCACCTTTCTTGCAGTCTTCCTACTGGACGGTTGATGATGGGTGGTAGTAGGAAGGTGTTGCTAGCAAAATCGTCAATCGAAAGATTGTTCAGCTTTGGCATATCATGAGTCTCTATAAGAATCATAGTATTCATATACATCTTTTACTGCGAGCTCAATTAGTAGCATTCTTCCACATATGAGTACACATTCTCATGCACCTTCTTTATCGCTACATATGCATGAGGACATGGGCTGCCAGATATTTGCCAAGCTTGACAAGTACATTCTCTTAATGCCACATTCACCCTTAAATCATTGCTTCTTATTCAAACTAGGAGCTGATTAATACCATAGTGCTCTGCTATCATATGTTTTGCGCCTATAACATTCTCCTTCAATATTGCCTCAATCCCTGGACCTACCTTGTTTGTCTATTTAGCCATGCCTTCCTTGTTAGCATATAGTTTTTTAGCTAGCTTATCCCTATGCTCCTTGATTAATACACAAACATTGTCCTTTCTCTCTTTCACTATCCTTGCATTAAAAGATTTTGCAAGGTTAGTTGTGATATTATCCCATCAGCAGTATGAAAATTTGGCTAATGCCTACCTATCAACATCAGCTTGGGTCTCTACCCATCTATCCAACTCAGGGGAGAATGACCTCAATTTCTCCAATGCTTTCACATAGTATGTGTCCAATTGAGTATATGCAATCCCATCTAGCAATTTCAGCACATCATTCTTACATCATCTTCTTTGCCCTTTGCAAACTTTTAATAACTCACTACTAAAGTTCTCCTTTATATGTCGATAGCAAAATGTATGTCTCTCCCCACCAAACACTTCTCTTACTATACCAATTATGGTATTGTGGCAATATGAAACTAGAGTTATTTCTATACCGCCAATTAAGTCTTTAACCTTTTGAAGGAACCACACCCAAGTATCATAAGTTTCTGCACCTACAATTACATAAGCACGTGGAAACAAGTCATTATTTGCGTCATACATAGATGTAGCTAAGAGAGTCCCCAAGTATGGTCCACTGAGGTGGCAACCATCAATGTACAATATCGATCATGCACCAAGTATGAAGCCAGTTATACAGCATCCATATGTAATGAACAACCTTTCAAAATGATTGTTCGTTGATGAAGTCTATATTGCAATAGTTTTTGAATCTATTTCCATTCAACGGTTGCACAACCAAGAGATTAGCATGTACGATTAGTCTACTAGCCCATCAATATCAACTAAAGCTTTCTCTTTCCCTCTCTATGTTTGATGGTAACTTAATGCTAATCCATATTCTCTGAATAGCTCACCACATATTTATCATTTAGTGTTTTATCTCTACTTGATCTAACACTCTCAACCATTATGGATGCTACCAAGTCTGCCCTTTGCTTATGAGTTACTACCAGGTTATCTTATGCTGAGTGCACATGCTCACTACAAAAGGTTCGCACACTTAGGAAGGGTATGCTTTTAGCCACTATATATGCTGTTAACTTCCACTTACATTCTTTCATATTGCATTTGACAATCATCTTGTAGGGGCTATTCTTTAGGCAAGTGTATCCAAATTTATGAGCAATACTATACTTATACAGTGCTTGCCTTAATTCAACAACATTCAAAAAAATTTACTCGTACCCAACAATCAAATCTGTCCACTTGGCAGAATTTAATTTAGTGATTGGTGAAGGGACACTTTGTATTGCACATGGATGAAGTATAAGTTCCTGGTTGGAAGGAGATCTAGTAGTGGAATGAATTGAATTTGAATTCATTCTGCATTTTCATTCATTTCACATTTTATTAGTCTAAGGGCAATACCAAATATACCAATTAAAATTATAACATATAGTAGATATTTACTAGACAAGTCATAAAAGACTAATTTCTCACCCTATTATCAAGTGGGGTGGTGATGCTCTGGTTTATTCCCTAGTAATTATATATATATGTGCACATTGTTTATTACATTTGATCAGTTGTTGCACACCATTATCGTCCACTAGGTCCAATAGCTGAGAGGCATCAAATTTCAAAATATATTTCATTTCCATTTTATTGTCATCACAGTCCATGTATAATCTTACTTATCTCCTTAGTTCTTCCAACGATATACCTTCCTTTATCAAACTTTCACCTGTTCAATCCCCCTCGTAGTGGATCTTCCTGCGTAAATCTTTTAAGATTTGTCCACCTAAATGAAAGTAGCAAAACACCTCACTTGACATTTGATTTTCCATCCTCTACTCATCACAACTACACCTAAAAGCTTTAAACTTGTTCGTTATTTTTTAAACCAAAACAACAATATCAGTAGAGATAAAGCTAAAAGTAAGTAGTAATATTCCTAAAAAGAAGTAATAATATTTCTATCAGTATCGCATTCTTTCTGAGATGGAAACAAAACATCAATAATGGTAGTAAACCTATTAAACATCTAAAACTCCTTATAACTTCAGGTGCAAACTATCCTTAACAAGCACAGGAAGAAGTTGCCATTAACCATGAGAATTTAAGAGACATAGTATATCATAAATTGCTACTTACTCAATCATACAAAAAGGCTAGGCTATTCTGTTATGCTCTACTCACACCATGACTGTGCGTAGCTACAAATAACAAGATGCGTGATGACAAGAGAATCTGATGAAAGGTAGAAGAAATGGGGGGAGGACGGAAGAAGAAATGAAAGGAAGAAGGCTGATGAACTAAAGGGCAGACAGCTCTAGCTCCAAAAACAAAGGAGGACGATCATGGAGGTTGCTGGACCTCGTGAGAAACAAAAATGGCAGGAGGGACCTGATGGAGTTGATTGTGCGGGTTTCAGGAGGCTTATTAACAGAGGGCATTCTTGTCCACCAAATTTCATTTGGTCCTCAAGAATAATATTAATTTTTCAAGTCCTTTATAATAATATTTGTATTGTTTGGTCCTCTGTACTAATTTTTCTTAAATTTTATGTACATAAGTATCAAGTTGGGAAAAAAATTAAATAATTTTTTTTAAATAAATGATTTTAAGCCTAAAGATTCAAAGATTCCATGAAGAAGGGAATGGGAATTGAATTTGACATACCTATTAAGGTATGGGTTTACGGAAAAATTTAATTTTTTCTTGAGTTTAAGAAAGAGGACTATAATATCCTATCTATTATTATTTTATATTTCTTGATATGATTCATTGGACGTTGTCATTATCTAACCATATCTTAAAAGCAAGACCATTCGGCTTGCCTTTGAATTATGAGGTTTATTGGTATTATTTATCTTGGTAAATACGAAAACATTGTTGTTGTTGTTGTTATTATTATTATTATTATTATTATATTTTTAGTGTTCATATTATAGAGGATTGGATTATACGAATGAGGAATAATTTAAGTTTCAGCGAATCCAATCAATTTAATTGAACCCTTGTGTCGTTAAAAAACGACAAAATGTCATTTGATATTTCATTTTAATATTTGAGCGAGTCCAATTAAATTATGCTTTCTTTTAGCGAATCCAATTATATAATTTAGTGAATCCATTTAAAATTCATTTAATATTTCATTTTAGGGAATGCAATTTAATATTTTAGCGGATCAACCGAAGAATTCACCTTAAATTATAAATCATGTCGTTAAATTGATTGTTCATTACGCCCTGTGAAATCGGTGCTTGCTTCCACATCGATGAAAATACAGGACATTTTGCATTTGTACTACGGACAAGGACGCCATTTTCTTTTAAGGCTGTGCCCTTACTAATATAAATATCAATAAAATTTATCTTGAGATTTTACTGAATAATTTAACTTTTTAATTGAAACTACCTTCGATATAATATGATAAATCTATGCAGGCACTTTTACATGAGTGAAGGTATCAAATTTTTTATTTAATAATTTAAAAGTTTTGATATAAAATGATTTTAACAACATGATTCGTTTAATTTAATTTAATGTGCATTAGCTAACTATACCTTTTTTTGTGTTTTTGGAAGTTTTTAAAAGAATAAAGCAATGATATGATATAAAATTTATTAATATCTTTGATTATTTAGAATAAAAATATATGGGCATGCGCACCGTCCTTTTTTTTTTTTTTAACGCATATACTAAACTCACAAGCAACAAAAAGCTTAAAACACCGCGTCATATTTTTATGGTTTAGTCAAAGTTGCTCAGTAGGTCACCCTTTTCCAATAATTTCTTTTTAAGAAACTAGAATCCCATATTTCATAGGCTAATGTTATTATATTTTTTTGGTTTAATCAAATTTTGTTTAGATATCTCACGTCTTGTCAATTGATTTATTTTTTTATTTAAACAAAACTAACACAACAAAAAACTCACGCATAATTATTACGAAATATTCAATAGTTGCTTGTGCATGTTCACAATTCGAGTAACATTTAATTATACAAATGTTTCTCACAGACAACTGAACGTTTTTTTTAAAAATTTTTTTACACATATTTTGGTATTTTTGTATGAATATTCAAACTAGGTTTAAAAAGTATTTATTAGATGCTTCAATTTTAAAAATAGTTTACCTATATATCTATATAAAAGTTAAATCCTTGTTCTTTTTACAATTCACAAGCCACACTGATGCTTTTATTTGTGAGAGTTTTTTTTTTTTTGGGTTTTTCACTGTTCATAAGCTGCAAGTATCTTCGGCTCACTTTGTTCGAGCTTTGTGCAAAAACATGGAAGCAACAATAGAAGCATCTATTTCTTTCACTGGTCCTTGTTCATGTTGGGACCCACTTTTTATTTGATTTTATTTTTCTATATTTCAATCTCTATTTCAAATCTTAGCATCTCCCATCCACTTTCTCCTTCTCTCTCATTCGCAATCTTCAAAAAGCTTCTCCTTCTTTGTTGAGTGTGAACAAGTTTTCAATTTTTACACACACTCACATAGTTATTTCTTTTCTCTTTCTCTCTCATTTCTTCCCCTTTTCTACTTTGCTCTCAATCTTACTGTTCCTCACAAGTGCTATTTCTTTGAACCCAACTTGTCTCACCCTTTTCTTTATTTCTCATGTGTTCTCCTCTCAGATCCTTCCTTTACCATTACTCCATCAATTGCGAAGAGGTTAAATTTAGCGCTGGCTTCGTGAAGAGCAAAGATGGCTTCACGAGCAACAAGTTGGGCTCAAAAATGCAACTGTCTTATCTGCGAGATTTTTAACCTGAACCTCCCAATTCAAGCAGTAGAACATTGGATTTTGGGCCTTAAGGTGTCTTCTTCTTCCTCTTAGGTGTTGTGATGTAAAGATGATTAAATGGCTAGATTTAGAAAGTGGAATGAAAGAAATGACTGGTGGATTTGTAAGACTGAATCATAGCTTAGGAATAATGTGGACAGTAGGTAGAATTTCTTTCTCTGAAAATTTGACCAAATCATCGTAGTTTTTATTGTCATGTAATTTTCCTGCCATAATATTGTAATAAGGTTTCTATTGATATGCTTTTTGACTGAAATGATGTGAAATATTAAACAATTATAGATGAAAATGTTTTTCTCAAAATTATGTTCTTGTAGTGTCATTTTCTTGCTATTGCTTTTGCAGGCAATTCAAGTGTGTAAGATAATGTATAAGTTTTGAGCTTGTCCTTTTTCTTCATTCTATCGGTATGATTGTATTTCTTTTTGCAATTAAAAAATTAATTGAATTTCCCACTGTCCCTTATTTATTATTTATTGGGGCTGAACTTTGTTGAAGGATTAAAGAATAGAACCATAATATAATTTATTTGAAATTCTAACGCCATTATTATAAGTGCTTAAAGTTGCATTACCTCTTATATATTGGTGGAGATTGCAATGATAATAAAATTTTTGCACTTTAATTTTTTTATTATAAAACCTTCATATTTCATTTGTACATTATTGTACTGTATGGATGAGACATTATAAATATTAAAATCATTATCACTGGATATTTTAAAGATAATTCCTCAAACCAAAATCACATCTTGAGTAAAAATGCATTTTTAAAGACATATCACAACACTTCTGGCCATAATTAATATAAAAAACCATCATATTATCCCACAACTGGCTTATTAAGTGCACTCCAAGAATGAATTAAGTGCCAAAATGTAATTTTCACCCATAGAATCCTTGATGCAGTTTGGGTATTTTTCAATGCTACAAAATAATAAATTTCTGCTAAGTTAAGTGCATTAGCTCTATTAAGTTAAGGGTACTTCTATTAAGTTGAGTGCACCTGTTTTACAAAGTTAATGGCACCTTTATTAAGTTGAGTGCATCTCCTCTACTAACTTGAGGGCCCTTTTATTAAGTTGAGTGCACCTCCTCTGCTAACTTGAGAGCACTTTTTTTAAGTTAAGTGAACCTTTGTTAAATTAAAGGAACTTATGTTAAGTTAAGGGCACCTTCTCTACTAAGTTAAGAACATCTTTGTTAAGCTAGTATACCTCCTTTTGTAAGTTAAAGGCACTTAGGTTAAGTTAAGTGCACCTCTGATCAATTGAATGCACTTTCTTTGCTTAATTGAGTGCACATCTATTAAGTTGAGTGCACCTCTGATCAATTGAATGCACTTTCTTTGCTTAATTGAGTGCACATCTATTAAGTTGAGTGCACCTCTATTAGTTATGTTAAGGGTGCCTCTGTTAAGTTAAGTGAACCTTTGTTAAGTTGAAGGAATCTTTGTTAAGTTTAGTGCACCTTTGTTAAGTCAAGGGCACCTTTTCTACAAAGTTGAGTGCACTTCTATTAAGTTAAGTGCATCTTTTTTGGTTAAGTTAAAGGTGCCTCTATTAAATGCACCAGCTCTGCTAAGTTGAGGGCATCTCTGTTAAGTTAAGGGCACTTCTTTTAAGTTGAATGCACCTCCTTTGGTAAGTTAAGTGCATTTCTTTCTATTAAATTGAGGGCACCTCTATTAAGTTGAGTATACTTCCTCCACCAAGTTGAGAGTGCTTCTGTTAAGTTAAGGTACCTCTATTAAGTTGCGTACACCTTCTTTGCTAATTTAAAGGCATCTTTGTCATGTTGAGTGCACCTCCTTTACTAAGTTGAAGGCACCTTTTTTAAGTTGAGGGCACCTCCTCTGCTAAGTTGAATGCACCTCTTCTACAGAGTTAAGGGCACCTCTATTAAGTTGAGTACACCTTCTTGACTAGGTTAAGGGCACCACTATTACATAAAGGGCACCTTATTAAAGTTGAGTGCAACTCCTCTACGAAGTTGAGCACATCTCCTATGCTAAGTTGAAAGGCACCTTTGTTAGATTAAGTGAACCTCTATTAAGTTAAGTGCACCTCTTCTACTAAGTTAAGTATATCTCTATTAAGTTAAGTGCGCCTTTGTTAAGGGCACATATATCAAATTGAGTGCACCTTTATTAAATTAAGTGCGCTACCTTCCATTAAGTTGAAGGTTCCTTTATTAAGTTGAATGTACCTTCTTTGTTATGTTAAGGGCTTCTTTGTTAAGTTGAGGGCATCTTTGTTAAGTTAAGTATAGCTTCTTTGCTAAGTTGATAGCATCTCTATGAAGTTAAGTGCACCTTTGTTAAGTTTAGCAAACATCTTCTATAAAGTTTAAGGCACCTCTGTTATACTGAGTGCACCTTCTTTGGTTAAGTTGATGGCATCTTTGTTAAATTTAAGCACTTCTTTTTGTTAAGTTGAGGGCACCTCTATTAAGTTGAGTGCACATACTTTGCTAAGTTGTGGGCACCTTAGTTAAGTTGAATGCAACTCCTCTACAAAGTTGAATGTATGTTAGTTAAATTGAGTGCATCTCTGTTAAGTGCACATCTATTAAATTAGGGGCATTTCTACTAAGTTAAGTATACCTCATTTGCTTAGTTGATGACATCTTTGTTAAGTTGAGTGCACTCCTTTTACTAAGTTGAGGGCACCTCTATTAAGTTGAGGATGCTTCCTTTACAAAGTTAAATGCGCCTCCTCTACAAAATTGAGGATATCTCTATTAAGTTAAATGCACCTCCTCTACTAAGATGAAGGTACCTTTACTAAGTTAAGAGCACCTCTTGTGTCAAGAACACCTCTGTTATGTTGAATGCACCTCCTTCTGTTAACTTGATAGCTCCTCTGTTATATTGATTGCACATTCTCTATTAAGTTAAAGGCACCCCTACTAAGTTAAGTGTACCTTTGTTAAGTCAAGAGAATCTTTGCTAAATTAAATGCACTTTCTTTGTTATATTGGTGGCATCTTTGTTAAGTAGAGTGCACCTTCTTTGCTAAGTTGATGGCACTTCTTTTAAGTGCACCTCTATTAAGTTAAATGTATCTCCTCTGTCAAATTATGGGAACTTCTATTAGGTTGAGGACACATTTGTTAAAACGGAGCAAAATAATCAAAAGTACAGGCAATTGAAGACACTAAGGTCAATTTACCCAAACAAACATTAAAACAAAGAGAAGTATATCAAAGAAAGATTGAAAATACCAACCTTTTCTTTTTCTTAGGCAAAGCCAATGCTTGTTGCTAGTGAAGATTCATTGTGACAACCAGATAAAGAACTCCCATTTGCTAATATCTCCCCTAGATGCATAAGGATAGGAAAAATACTTTATATCTTTAATATTAAATATTACTTTCCTAAAAAACTTTTCTTGCTCCATTAAATATTTTTAAATTTTTAAATTACATATTAATTTTCCTTTTCTTTCTCCATATAATTAATCAATTAGTTTACTAATATACATATATAGATTAATAAATAATTAAATAATTAAATATATATATTAAAAAATATTAGCCAAATTTTATACCAACAATTTTTTTTTTGGCCTCTTAGTCTCTATATTTTTTAACACAATACATTTCTTAATACAACCATATGCACTAATATTCTTTTAGACTATATATATATATATATATTCTTTTTTCCATACACAATAAAAAAAATTTTAAACAGCCCTATGTATCGCACTGAGATCACTACTTGTAGCTCGTTAGATAGTGGGATAAGATTCTATACTTTAAAGCCCTTATCACACACAAAGCAAACAAAGAGCTAAAAGAAAACTAAATAATATATCAAACTTTCTAGGACTTTTTAAAATTGGCACTGTAGAATTCTCAACACAAAGGCCTCAAAATAATCAAGAAAGAAAAGGATTCTTAATTAATACACCACAATCCTACATATTACAGAAAATTTTTGGTCTTATAAAATGCTATTCCTATGCAAGATATCCTACAATTGTCTTATGTTTTATAGTTACACTACGACTGTGCTAATATCACAGTACTTATTATCACGTATCATTATATATCTCTTTCTCCTGTGCATTCTAAATACTAGTTATGTGTAATGTTTATTTACTCATTATCCTTTTAATTTTAAGTCTTTGTTTGAGACATATGACATCAATTTGTGCTTGAAAAATTATTATGCATTATTATTAGAAAAAAAAAAAAAAGGTTTTTGCTAAAGGTCAATTCAATTAACTACCTGTTCCAAAGTCTTTTTCTTGCCAAAACCTCCACTTGACAAAAACTATTCCTTATAATATAATAATATATCAATATTAATTGATATCATACTCAATCAATGTCATGATAACTATATTGCTTATTTATAAATTTTTATTTCTAACTAGTTATTTACAAAATCTTAATATTTTTTATTCCATTTTATCATTTATTATAGTTAATAAATATTATTTTGATTTCTAAAACACATTCTCTAAATTATAAGGAGTTTGGCCTAAAGGTTTTTTCCTTTTAAATCACATGCCTTTTATTTGTTACACTTGTAAATTTTCCTTGGTTAGGTAAATATAAGAAACGTCACTCTTTTTGGCCAACAATGTGAATTTCTTCTTTAAAACAATAGTAAATTTCTTCTTTTATGTCATTACTTCTTATTAAACTTCCTAGTCATAAAACCTTTTAGGACCAAACTTGGTTAATATAAATTACATACTTGACTAGTGAAAAAATGATTTATAACATTTTAAAGCCAATCTTAAGTTATATTATCTATTATCTGCAATTTAAATATTTATAGTCATCTATCCCTTTTGATAATAATGTTTTATAATTATTTTATCTAATTCTGCCACTATGTTTCTCTTCAAATATATTGCTCTCTCTCTCTCTCTCTCTCTCTCTCTCTCTCTCTCTCTCTCTCTCTCTCTCTCTCTCTCTCACACACACACACACACACACACACACACATTATTGCACCTCACTTTACAAAAATATTTTAATTTTCATACAATTCATATTTTTCATACCCCTATACACTATTTTCTAAATGTTCATATCATCAACGATCCTTTACTATTGATATTATGATTATCTACTGTAACACTCATTGTTTTAAAAGCCATAAATTAAGTGAATTACTAAAGGAAGTCCCCTAAATGAAATGATTAAAGGTTCAATAAAATTAAAGCAATAATCTAGACAATTAAAAATGGAGATACAAGGCTAAAGATGCTCAGAAACCGGAGCTATAATAGCTAAACAAAATTAGACAAAAAAGGGTAGGGGCATTTTTATAATTTTGGATAACTTTTAGAAAACTCAAAGAAGGAATCTTTAAATAAAAATTTTGAGTTTTAAAAGATTCTCAAAAACCTTAAAAATCATAGGAACTCTTAGAATGGTTAAAACCCCACAATTTTATATTTTAGAGTATTAGTTAATCGAAACTTTGACTGATTCTTTCGAAAAGATTTTAAATACAAATTGGGTGAAACCAAAGGCATTCTATGAATTAGAGAGCTTAACTTTTATAATGGAAAGGACAATTATTGAAAATGAATTGAAATAAGCCTAAATGAAAAGAACCAAGAAAATGAGCAAAATGGGAATTTTGAAAAAGTGTTATAACTTAGCCTAGCTTCTTATATATCACGATCGACTTCTTCCCTTCCTTATGATTGGCTTTCATTTGCTCCAAAACAGAACCTAAGGCTCCTTGAAGTGGTGCACCAATAGGGAAAAGAGAAGGAAGGAAAAACCAAGCAAAAAAGTAAGAAAATCCATAATTTTTTATGCTTCTTCCTTCACCAACCTTGTTCTCCTCTTTTTCCTCTCTTTTCCTATAGTTTTGATGATTGATTTGAAATTGATTCAATGTTGGTTTAGTAAGAAGAAGAGAGATTTTAAAGGAGAGAGTAGAAGCAAGTGAAAGTGTTTTTGAAAAGGCTTGAAACCAAGGTAATTTCCATAACTTCCTTTGTTTCTTCTTGCTTGTTCTCCTTTGATGTATTTTTGGCCAACCCTAGACCATCGAAGAAGGGATGATTTCTGACCAAAACAAGGAAGAATCAAGGGTTTTAGAGTATGAGAAGAAAGAATATGCAATTAGATTTAAAAGAGAAGCTTTAGAATTCAAGTTGTGTAACTTAAGTTTTTAGTTGCACCTAGTCATTCTTGAAGCTTTCTAAGGAAAAATTAACCTACGTAAGAGTATGTATGAGTCCTTAAGATATATAGAAAGCTTTAGAAGTGCCATTTCCCTAGGAAAAATTAACCAAACTCCATGGGTCCATAAGTTACACAATGTCTTAGCCAAGAAGAGGTTAAGACACCTAGGGAGATTTTTCTATGATTTTAAGGATAGAAATAGTCTAGATATGATTAGTAAATACCAAAGGAACTATTAGTTTGAATTTAGAAACTGTGATTTTGATAACCTCCTAATTTAGGATTAAAAAGGATTATATTTGACACTAAATTAGGGAGGTAAAGTTCTTTTCCCATGATTAATAGGTTAAAAATATATTCAATCAAACAAAACAAAAGAAGTATTTCAATTTTAACATTTTTATCAGTTTGAGCCTTATTTTGTGATTGATTCCAGTTTCAGGGAAAAGTTACAAAGTATAGAAAGAGTTGCAAATAAAAGAGAGAAGCTGAGATGGGCAACCACAGATTTTACAAGTCTTCTCGCCACAGCGAGAACAGAGTTCGCTGTAGTGAGATGGTGAATTCACCATAGCGAAGGAGACAATTCGCAATAGCGAAGTCGCGTTGCATAGGAAGTCCAGGGAGCAACTCGCTATAGCGTGGAAGTAGCGAACACAGCAGAAAACCTATAACATATGAGATCTCGCTATAGCGAGAAACACTACTCACCATAGCAAGATCAGCCCTGAAACGCACAGTTTTACTTTTCAAGCTAAAAAGAGAGGAGAGAAGGTAGGGCTTTGACATTCTGCGGCAGAGGAGATTACTGGACGTCCAAGGAGGCAATTTTGGGTGGTCTTTGAAGGCTTTTCAAGCTTGGAGGAGTGAAGGAAGGAGAAAGAATCAAGGGGGAACTCCATTTTCTGCATCTCTACCATTCCCTTGTTTGCTTTCTTTGTTTCTTTTCATCTTTTCCATGTATTGGATTGGGATTTGCTGTAGATTTAGCTATGTGTAGCTAAATTCCTTTTACCTAGAGTACTATGAACCTGATGTGAACTAGATTGTTGTTTATCTTGTTAATTGTGATAAATTGAGCCTTGTGTATCCTTCTCTTGCTTAATGCTTTCTTAGAGATTGGCCACCTCTTAGAATTGATTTTGGTAATTGGAATTGACCTTGAAAAAGGGGTTCTAATTAGACTTAAGAGTTGGATAAATTAAGTTTAGAATTAACTAATTTGCAATTGGGATAGAAATATACCTAATTGCCTTAATTGGTTTTGTAGAGGGTTGTGGTTCTTAATGCACTCTAATCTAAATTTAAGGACACTTAGATTTTAGATGAGAGTAGGGTTATAATTACATCGATGGACGGTTATAGCTTCTAAATCTCTTAACCCATAAGGTGAAAATTAATTACAATTAAACAAGAAATTAAGTTCTAGTAAGCATCAGGGGAATAGTGACTCTAGGTAATTCTAAAACCTTGGACTTTCCCTAAAAATTTCTCTGCCAACCAAGTTTTATTTAAATTATTTCATTTTAAAATTTAGTTCTAGATTCAAGACTTGCTTAATTGGTTGCTTAACATGGATAAAAGTAGGATGTGCATTGCCTAATTGCTTTTAAGTCATTCCTCGTGGGAACGATACTTTACTTATCATTGAACTACTTGATCCGACCTGTGCACTTGCGGACACGCATAAAAAAATATTGTGGTCAAGTTTTCTAGCGTCGTTGCTGAGGAATGGCTTAATTTTTCAGTTAGAAGTGTGTAATTTTTATTAGTCCTCGATTAAGCATTAGTTAGTTAGTTAGTTAGAATTTTTTTTTTTCATTCTGTTATTTGCTTTGATTTTCTTTTTGTTTTAAGTAATACAGTTGGTTGAATTCTTTTCTATAGGTACCACGGTACATGCCGAGGTGATCCCCTACAAAGAAGAAGCGCACAACCAAGAAAATTAGTGATCTTGTGGTGAACTTGAACATTGAAGAAACTCCATCTAAAGTTCCAAATTCAGTGAGTGAAGATATGGCTCAGGAAGGGAATCAAAATCAGTCCATAAAAGACTTTGTGGGCCGTACTATGAAGGGCACTTTATCTAGCATAGTAGTGCCAGACTTTCAAGCTGCTAACTTTGAGTTAAATCCTGTGATGATATCCATGCTATAGCTAAATGGACAATTCACTGGTGAGAGGTCCGATGAAGATCCCAACCGTCATATTCTATCATTCTTGGGAGTGTGCGATTCATTCAAGCAGAACGGGGTACCAAGAGATGTTCTGAGACTTAGACTATTCCCACTCTCTCTGCAAGGAAAAGCTAAGGAGTGGTTATTGACTCTTCCAGAAGGTTCCATTGATACTTGGGATAAGCTGGAGGCAAGGTTCAGAGCTCGCTTCATTCCAAACAACAGAATAGCGGATGCCCGTCGTGAGCTCATAAATTTCAAGCAGGCTTCAGATGAGCATTTATACGCTGCATGGCAGAGGTACAAGCATTTGCTTCGCCAATGCCTAAGCCATGGGATGGATAATTGTGCTATTGTTCAGAACTTCTGCACGCGCCTAACTCCACAAACTGATACGATGTTAGATGCTATTTTGAATGGACGTTGGGATGAAATGCCTGTAGATGATGTTGTTCAGGCATTGGACACCTTATCTGAGAGTTATGTGCAACGAGGAGGTGAAAGAAGGGTGAATGCTAATGTTGCCAACACTCAAGAAGACCCATCTATTCCACTTGTAACTATTCTTTCCGCTCTGAACAAGAGATTTGATATGCTAGAATCTCAAGTGCAGCGAAGTCAGCACATGAATGTCTGCTCTACTCAGGTGGCCCCAATTACTTGTGAAAACTGTGGGGATCTACATTTAGTGGACTATTGTCCTTTGGCACCTTCAGAATCAGTTCACTATGTGGGGAACTTTCAAAAGAATCAGAATCCCTACTCCAATAATTACAATCCTGGGTGGCGGAATCATCCAAACTTCTCTTGGAAGTATGGCCCAGCACTGAATCAACCAGCATCTTCCTCAAGCATTAAGCCTACTCAACCACCAGGTTTTGCTCAACCTATGAGGCAAAATGCACCTATTCAAGAACCTAAGATGAATTTGGAAGATGCCTTGGCCAAGTTCATTACCATCCAAAGTAAGCAAAATGAAGAGCAAGCTTAAGTGAATGCTAGAGTTGACAGTTCCTTGAGAAATTTAGAATTGCAAATGGGTCAATTAGCCTCAGTAATGAATTCATTAAGAAAAGGGGGATTGCCAAGTGATACGGTGCCTAATCCTAGAAGAGAAGGCAAGGAAGAATGTAAGGCCATAACTCTTCGAAGTGGAAAAGGGTTGCCAGATATTCAAGCACCAAGGGTGGTAAGCCACACACCTTCATCAAATGTTGTTATAGATGAGGAAAAAGGGGAAATTACCACAGAGGAGAAGAGTGATGATAAAAGAATAGGAGAAAAACATGTGGATGCATCAGTTGAAAAAAGGAGAAAAGTGAGTAGTGAAGAAGTAAAAAAACATGCAGATGTTGACAAGGGTGAGAAACAAGAAGAGAAACTACAAACACTACCAAGGCCAATACCTCCATTACCATTTCCACAAAGACTTCAAAAGAAGGTGGAAGATAAGCAGTATCAAAAATTTTTGGAGGTATTCAAGCAGCTTCATATAAATATCCCATTCTCAGAAGCATTGGAGTACATGCCGAAATATGTTAAGTTTTTAAAAGAGATGCTGAGCAAGAAGAGAAGATTTGGGGAATTTGAAACTGTGGCACTTACTGAAGAGTGCAGTAAAATAATCAACCCACGGATTCCAATGAAGTGCAAAGATCCGGGTAGCTTATCTGGGCCTTGTAAAATAGGTACTCATTTTCAAGGTAAAGCTTTGTGTGATCTTGGAGCCAGTGTGAATCTTATGCCACTAACTGTCTCTGAGAAATTACAACTTGGAGAGGCAAGACCTACTACAGTAACATTGCAATTAGCGGATCCGAGCTTAGCATATCCAAGGGGTATAATTGAAGATGTCTTAGTGAAGGTTGGTGAGTTTATTTATCCAGCTGATTTCATTGTTGTAGACTGTGAAGAAGATAAGGATAATCCTCTAATTGTCGATCGTCCATTCTTAGCTACAGCTAGAACTTTGATTGATGTAGAGAAAGGGCAAATAGTGATGAGACTAGGGGATGAGCAGGTGGTGTTTAACATGGACAAAGCATTAAAATATCCTAGAGATGCTGAAGACTGCTTCAGGGTTTCAGTGATTGATAATTTGGCTCAAGAACAATTCAATGCAATGATAGTTCAAGATCCTATTGAAGCATTTCTAATGGGAGTGAAGCATGAGAAAACTGAAGCTAGTCAAGAGGTAGCCCAAGTATTTCATTATTCAACCACTCGGGGTAAACAGTATTGGCAAGTGGAATCTTTAGATTTGGCTTCCCATTCAATACCATCTCTTAAGCCTTTAATTGAGCAACCCCCGATTTTGGAGTTGAAACCTCTCCCTAAGCATCTGAAATATGCATATTTAGGGGATTCAGAAACACTTCCTGTCATCATCTCTACATCATTGAATTCCTATCAAGAACAAAGACTGATTGAAGTGTTAAAGAGTCATAAAAAGGCTCTAGGCTGGACACTTGCAGATATCAAAGGGATAAGCCCTTCCATTGCGATGCATAAAATTCTAATGGAGGAAGATCATAAGCCATCTATAGAGAATCAGAAGAGGCTTAACCCGATGATGAAAGAAGTTGTCAAGAAGGAAATCATCAAGTGGCTGGATGCAGGAATCATCTATCCAATTTCAGATAGTGCATGGGTTAGTCCAGTACAATGTGTCCCTAAGAAAGGAGGGATGACAGTTGTGACAAATGAAAAGAAGGAATTGATCTCTACAAGAACTGTCACTGGTTGGAGAGTGTGCATGGACTATCGGAAGTTAAATGCAGCCACTCGAAAAGATCATTTTCATCTTCCCTTCATTGACCAAATGCTTGATAGGCTAGCGGGGAAGGAGTATTTTTGTTTTCTGGATGGTTATTCAAGATACAACCAAATTTCTATAGCACCAGAAGACTAAGAGAAAACAACCTTCACCTGTCCCTATGGCACTTTTGCTTTCAGGAGAATGCCATTCAGATTGTGTAACGCACCAGCAACTTTTCAAAGATGCATGACATCCATCTTTTCTGACTTCATTGAAGATATCATGGAGATTTTTATGGATGATTTCTCTGTCTTTGGAGATTCATTTGAAGTTTGTTTGAAAAATCTCTCTAAGGTGCTTAAAAGGTGTGAGGAGACAGATTTAGTGTTGAATTAGGAAAAATGTCACTTCATAGTGAAGGAAGGAATAGTCTTAGGACACAAGGTGTCTAAGGAGGGTTTGGAAGTAGATCGGGCTAAGACATCATTGATTGAAAAGTTGCCACCTCCTACTAGTGTCAAGGGAATCCGAAGTTTTCTTGGGCATGTGGGGTTTTATAGAAGGTTTATCAAGGATTTCTCAAAAATTTCAAAGCCCTTGTGCAAGCTACTAGAAAAGGATACTAAGTTCCTTTTTGATAATGATTGCTTGAAAAGTTTTGAGGAGTTGAAACAGAAGCTAATAACTGCACCGGTAATAGTTGCTCCGAATTGGTCTTTGCCTTTTGAGATCATGTGTGATGCAAGTGACTATGCAGTGGGAGCTGTTCTTGGACAGAGGCGAGACCGAGTTTTTCATCCTATCTACTATGCCAGCAGGACATTAATGGATGCTCAGGTAAATTATTCTACCACTGAGAAAGAAATGCTAGCCATTATTTTTGCTTTTGAGAAGTTTAGAGTTTATCTGTTGGGAGTCAAAGTTGTAGTGCACACTGATCATGCTACCATTAAATATTTGTTGAGAAAGAAAGAGTCCAAACCTAAATTGATTAGGTGGGTGTTATTACTTCAAGAGTTTGACTTGCATATAGTGGATAGGAAAGGAAGTGAAAACCTAGTAGCTGATCATCTTTCTAGGTTAGATCCTGAGCATGTTAGTGATAATAAGCTTGTGAATGATGGTTTTCCTGATGAATGCATTATGGCTGCTAATTTGCTACATGTACCTTGGTATGCTGACATAGCAAATTATATTGTCTGTGAAGTTTTACCTCCTGATTTAAACTATTATCAAAAGAAGAAATTCTTGCATGAGGTTAAGCTTTACATTTGGGATGAGCCTTATTTGTTCAAAAGGTGTGTCGATGGCATTCTTAGGAAGTGTGTTCCTGAGATTGAACAACATGACATTTTGCTTGCATGCCATGCATCACCATTTGGGGGACATTTTAGTGGTCAGAAAACTGCTTTTAAAGTATTGCAATCTGGTTTTTATTGGCCTACACTGTTTAAGGATTCTCATGTGTTTGTTTCTCACTGTGATGCTTGTCAAAGATCCGAGAATATTTCTAAAAGACATGAACTTCCTCAAATCGGTATTTTTGAAGTTGAGTTGTTTGATTTGTGGGGAATAGATTTTATGGGTCCCTTTGTTTCTTCTAGAGGCCAACAATACATTTTAGTGGCAGTAGAATATATGAGTAAGTGGGTTGAGGCGGTAGCTTGCCAACACAATGATGCTCAAACAGTGATGCGATTTCTAAAGAAGAACATTTTTTCTCGTTTTGGCACCCCTAGAGCTATCATTAGTGATGGTGGAACTCATTTTAATAATCGCTTATTTAAATCTTTGCTGGAAAAGTATGGAGTTCACCACAAAATGGCTTTAGCTTACCACCCTCAAACCAATGGCCTCTGTGAAGTATCTAATAGAGAGATCAAGAGAATTTTGAAAAAAACAGTGAGTGTTAATAGGAAGGATTGGTCTGATAAGCTAGATGAAGCTTTATGGGCATATAGGATAGCTTACAAAACACCAATTGGAATGTCTCCATATCAATTAGTTTTTGGTAAAGCTTGTCATTTACCTTTGGAACTTGAGTACAAAGCTTTCTGGGCCATAAAAAAATTGAATTTGGATTATAGAGATGCTAGTGAGAAGAGGTTGTTGGACCTTAATGAACTTCATGAATTTCGATTGCAAGCTTATGAGAGTTCTAGGCTATATAAGGAAAAGGCTAAGATCTTGCATGATAGGAAGATTTTAAAAAGGGATTTGATGCCTGGTGATTTAGTGTTATTGTATAACTCTCGTTTGAGGTTGTTTCCAGGAAAGCTTAAATCAAGATGGTCTGGTCCTTTTAAGATTGTGTCTACCACCACCTTTGGGGCCATTGAAATTCAAGATGAGAAAAGTGGAGAAACATTCAAGGTAAATGGCCAACGCTTGAAGCATTACCTTGGTGGACCGGTGGACAGGATGAAGGCAAATGTGCAGCTCCAAGACTTCTTATAAAAGTGTCAAGATAGTCTGGCTGAAGACTTTAAACTTACGCTCCTTGGGAGGCAACCCAATTTATTTTCTTGTTTTTATGTTGGAATGTAAGGTTCTCTTTGTTTTGGGTTTGACTCTTTTCAATTTTTATGTGTTTTGTAAGTTGAAATGTGGATATTAAGGAGCAAGGGATTGACAGGAAAGAGCAACACCATATATGTTTACAGGGAGTCTCTAACCATGTTTTAAACTGTATTTTATTATTATATCTGGTTAGATTTGAGGGTTTATTTTAGTGAGCATTTGTTTTATAAAAAATATATATATATATATATATAAAAAAATCACTATAGCGAGGAAGGCTTCTCGCTATGGCGAGGATGCTTGTCCCACTGTTGGTACACACACCAGAGAGTATCTCACTATGGCTAGGCAGTGGCGAGCCACAGTCTGCAACACTAAGTGTTCTTGCTACAGCGAGAAAATTACCTCGCCATAGCGAGCTCTCTGTGTTGCATTTTGGTACAAAGTCTAGAGAGGTCTTCGCTGTAGCCTGGCTATGGCGAGTGAAATGCTGCATAAATTTTCATGAAGTTTTCTCGCCATTGCGAGGTAACTCATTCGCTATAGCGAAAGCAGCATTTCCATGGCTGAGTACTAAATCCAGAGAGATTCTCGCTATAGCCCAGCTATAGTGAGATTTGTCAGCCACTAGTAATTATCAAAGTCTTCTCGCCATGGCGAGAAGAAATTTTCGCTATTGCGAGGACAGCAGCTTTGCTTTTGGTAATTACTCCAGAGAAGTCCTCACTATAGCCTGGCAGTGGCGAGTCTCTTTATATAAAATAACCTACAGTTTTTATTTTTCTCTCCTTTCCTGCTTTCGTTTTCGCTACTGCGACGAAACCCCTTAACTTTTTCCATTCTCTCTTTTGCTGAATTTCGCACATCTTAAGCTCGCATTCCCTTCACCCCTCGCATCTGTTGCATCAGGTAACTCGATTGACTCTTTTATTCCCTTGAATCGCTGGTTATTTTGCTAAATCTGGTCATTTTAGGGTTCAATATGTTTTGCTTAGATTTGAGTAATTGGGGGTTATTTGGGTAACTTTTTTAGATGGGTTTTATTGGTCGACTAATTCTGTGCACAAGAATGGCTTAAATTTGGTTTTTCCTCCGTGAAATCTGGCTGTGCAGCAATCTGCTCGAACTCGTTATAGCGAGTTCGAGCGTTTTTCCAGAACTGGTTTTTTTCTGAACCATTTTGTGTGGGTTGTTTCTTTATTCCTCGCCCCCTAGTCCCTTGGATGCCTTTAATTGTGTCTCTTCTTAGCATAAACATGCTGCTTTCATTTGATTTCCTGTTTAATTATATCCTTTGAAGGCTGCCGCTGATTTTTACTTTTCCTTCTTGTTTGAATTCAGGGTTATGGCTCCTAAGAAACAAACCAAAACCGCTGAAGCCTCATCCTCGAAACAAAAGAAGAAGTCATATGACAAGGACCGATTTGCGTCATCTAGAGCAGAATTTCGCTTTGAGCGACTGTTCTCGGACAGGAGAGTTGTCGAGGATCGTTATTATGCACCTCATGTGTTGGACCTCACCTTCTCGGATTTTGAATGGCATGGGTTGCAAGGTTTTACTAAGAAGCTGGTGCATCGGATCCCTTTAATGATCCAAGAGTTGTATGCAAATTTTAAGGATACTGAAGAAGAGGAGGATGAATACTACTGCCGTTCGGCTTAGGTGTGCATTAACGAGAAAGTTTTCCAAGATTTTTATAAGCTACCTGATGTTCAAGAATGTGCATTCCAAACGTACATAGAGAACACTCAGTCCATTCCTTGGGAAGAGGTGGAGACCATTATTGCTGAAGAAGGAAGGGCTCGGTTAGTTAATAAGGTTTACCCGGTGAACCAACTCAGCAAGCCAGCCTGTTATTGGTTACAATTCATCATAAGCAACATCCTCACAAGTTCTCATGGATCAGACATGACCCAAGAATGAGCTACTTTGACGTGGTGTTTTATGACTCGACAGCGGGTAAATATTCCTCACCTCATGTACTTGAATTTCAAACAAGTGGCAAGGTCTGACCGGGTTAGCTTAGCCTACCCTCATATGCTCACCGAATTACTTACTATGGGGGGTAGCCGCGTCTCTAAAAATGACGCGCAGTTCAAGCCGAAGGGGCCATTCAAATATGATAGCATGAAAGATGCACCAGGGCAGCCCCGTAGACACCGAGCACCCGCTCAGGCCCAGACTGAGGCATCTCCACCTCCTCCCTCACAGCAGCACTTTAGTACTCCAGAGCTGATAGGGCACGGAGCACAATATCCCTCTGAATTTGAGGATTGGGCGAGAGCTTCTATTGGTAGGCTAGAAGGGCACATCTTATCCATGAAGGACCAGCTGCAAACTCTGATGGATTACCTGATGCCGGCTCCTCCTCCACCACCGCCTGAGGCTCCTCCACCATCAGTCATCATTCTACCTCAGGATCCTGCGCCTCAGGATCGCCCTGGCCCTTCTGATGCTTAGGACTTCTCTACTCCCACTCCTCATATTTGTTTTGTTGTTGTTCTTTTTCCATTTTTGGGATTACTGTATATGGATAATTGTATTTGACTCTACTTTCCAATCCTAAATTGGCTTTGTTCTTTATTGTTATTTTATTGCTGACGCCAACTTACTGTTTGTTGTGTATGCTCTGGTTCTTTTTGTATCTCAGATGACGGAGTATTCCTACGCATCCCCTCGCTTTCTTCTTTCTTCTTATCAAGGGAGTCTCGTATCTCTCTACCTCTTTACATCCCATCCCTCCACCCCCATCTACTTTTCTTTTTCTACTGCTTGTTTTCCCGGCGTATACATTGCGGACAATGTCTTGTTTAAGTGTGGAGGAGTTGCGTTTAGGTAGATACACATAGGTGGGTATAGGTATGATGGTATAAATCAGATTTTAAATTCTCTCTTATTTTAGATGAATACTAATTAATGAAAGTGGGGTTTAAGCAAACTTGAAATGAATAGTAAGTAATGTAGTTGTAGCATACACCCACAATAGGAACACTTTTCAGCAAGATGATTTTTGAAGTAATTCGAGTTTTTCCTTTAATGAGCTTTCAGTTATTTTAGATTTCCCCAACTTATCTGTCTCTAATGGATATTTGTTTATTAGTTGAGAGGGATAGATATATATCTAAAAAAATATATATATATATGATTCTCTACTCCAATGGTTACAATCACTTAGTAACCGGGGGTTTGCACCAAAAAGTGTGGGCTTTCGCGTCAAACAGTGATACAATTAAGAGTATGCTAGTAGCCCTCTGAGGATTTCCTTAATCTGAGTAACCGGATGGCTTCATAATCAATGTTGTCATTCGCGTCAAAAGGATTAAGTGATTTGACGAGGAGAGAGAGAAAAAATAAAAAAATAAAAAAAATGAAAATAATAATAATAATAATAATAATAATAATAATAATAATAATATAAATAATTAAATAAAATGTCTATGTTGAAAATATTTCTGCATTGGCTAATAGAGACCCCTCTCAATGAGCTTTAATGATTGAAGTTAGCACAGATGGTTGGATTAGGCTTTGGCATTTCAGGGAGAGTTTATTAAAGACTACTTGATTGCTTCTTAACATCTCTTGTGGAACTCACACACACACTATAGAATTCAAGGTGTTACTATGAGTACATTGTCTTCACATTCAATTTAAGTTTGCTACGCTTTTGCTTCTGACATTGGATTCATTATAAGTGTGGGGGGATCTAAATTTCTGATTGATTGGATATTTGTTGTGGAAAACTTGAATAATCACATTACTTGATTCTTTCTAAAACTTGCTTGAGGACAAGTAAGGATTTAAGTGTGGGGGAGTTTGATAACCTCCTAATTTATGATTAAAAAGGATTATATTTGACACTAAATTAGGGAGGTAAAGTTCTTTTCTCGTGATTAATAGGTTAAAAATATATTCAATCAAACAAAACAAAAGAAGTATTTCAATTTTAACATTTTTATCAGTTTGAGCCTCATTTTGTGATTGATTCCAGTTTCAGGGAAAAGTTCCAAAGTATAGAAAGAGTTGTAAATAAAAGAGAGAAGCTGAGATAGGCAACCACAGATTTTACAAGTCTTCTCACCACAGCGAGAACAGAGTTCGCTGTAGTGAGATGGTGAATTCGCCATAGCGAAGGAGACAATTCGCAATAGCGAAGTCGCGTTGCATAGGAAGTCTAGGGAGCAACTCGCTATAGCGTGGAAGTAGCGAACACAGCAGAAAACCTATAACATATGAGATCTCGCTATAGCGAGAAACACTACTCGCCATAGCGAGATCAGCCCTGAAACGCACAGTTTTATTTTTCAAGCTAAAAAGAGAGGAGAGAAGGTAGGGCTTCGACATTCTGCGGTAGAGGAGATTACTGGACGTCCAAGGAGGCGATTTTGGGTGGTCTTTGAAGGCTTTTCAAGCTTAGAGGAGTGAAGGAAGGAGAAAGAATCAAGGGGGAATTCCATTTTCTGCATCTCTACCATTCCCTTATTTGCTTTCTTTGTTTCTTTTCATCTTTTCCATGTATTGGATTGGGATTTGCTGTAGATTTAGCTATGTGTAGCTAAATTCCTTTTACCTAGAGCACTATGAACTTGATGTGAACTAGATTGTTGTTTATCTTGTTAATTGTGATAAATTGAGCCTTGTGTATCCTTCTCTTGCTTAATGCTTTCTTAGAGATTGGCCACCTCTTACAATTGATTTTGGTAATTGGAATTGACCTTGAAAAAGGGGTTCTAATTAGACTTAAGAGTTGGATAAATTAAGTTTAGAATTAACTAATTTGCAATTGGGATAGAAATATACCTAATTGCCTTAATTGGTTTTGTAGAGGGTTGTGGTTCTTAATGCACTCTAATCTAAATTTAAGGACACTTAGATTTTAGATGAGAGTAGGGTTATAATTATATCGACGGATGGTTATAGCTTCTAAATCTCTTAACCCACAAGGTGAAAATTAATTACAATTAAACAAGAAATTAAGTTCTAGTAAGCATCAGGGGAATAGTGACTCTAGGTAATTCTAAAACCTTGGACTTTCCCTAAAAATTTCTCTGCCAACCAAGTTTTCTTTAAATTGTTTCATTTTAAAATTTAGTTCTAGATTCAAGACTTGCTTAATTGGTTGCTTAACGTGGATGAAAGTAGGATGTGCATTGCCTAATTGCTTTTAAGTCATTCCTCGTGGGAACGATACTTTACTTATCATTGAACTACTTGATCCGACCCGTACACTTGCGGACATGCATAAAAAAATATTGTGGTCAAGTGATTTACGAGATGGAAGTTTCCTTTGTAAGATATAAAGAAGCAACTTGAGTTTAGGCTCCTTGAATTGAATTGGTGATGATTTTAATGTGTTTAAATAGAGTCATTGAACTAGTGATAATTCTAATGAGTTTAAATAGAGTCATATGACCCAGATTGAATGAGAAATTAGATTTAAGGTCATAAATTTTAGGGGTTACTTCATTGTGCACTTATATGGAACTATAACCATGCCATTGGATAAAGTGAACTTAGGTAGAGTTTATGTGAGGCTAGAACTTGTTCTAATGATGTAATGGTGTCTCGTTTGATGTGTCTAGGCTAAGTGAATCAAACTTTTTCTAGTTGTGTGTGTGAGGCCAAGAAGGGGAAGGCAAATTCTAAAAAGAAAGCTTGTGATTTTTAACTTGAGGTAGCTCTCTATCCTTTCTTACATGCATGTCTTAGATGTTTGATTGTCATTGGTACCATTATGCTTCTTCAAACATGTTTTAAATACAAGATGGCTTGAATGAGTGAAATTATGCCAAAAGTCTCTTGATATGGGTGAGGAGATACAAAAAGTCCCCAAGAATGGGTGAAACAAAGCCAAAAGTCTCAAAAAAGAGTGAGGCTAAGTCAAAAGTCTCTAAAAGTGAGTGAGGCAAATACAAAAGTCCTAAAGAATTGGGTGTGGCCAGACTAATAACTTTTAGAGCCTTTGTTTAACTTGTACAAGTTTATGTGACATGAAACTATGTTTATGTATGCTTAGAAGAGACTTTTATAATATGCTTGCATTCTTTGACATGAAAATGTGCCATGTATATATGCTTGAAAGGGTAAAATACCTATTTGGATTCTTTAAATCTCACTCTTCCCTCGTATATGTCTAACCATGTCTAGGTGATCCAAGTGAAGTAAGTAATGGGAGCCAAGCACTTTAAAGAAGAGACTTTACTGCTAGAATAGAGAATTGATTTATTTTGATGTCAAAGTTTGTATATACATGAAGTTTATGAGATTTAAATTTAAGCACAAGAAAATGTATGTAAATATGATGTATAAATGCATTTTGGAATGAAATGTATGCATATGAGTTTTTGACATCCATGAGCCTTGATATGTATGTGTAAATGAACAACTAGGAAGGTGATTTTGAGTTTTTTAATGAATTGGATCATTTGAGATGCTTCTATATGCTATGTTTATACTTTTAGACGTGCTCAAATGGTCATGGTATGAGAAAAAGACCATTTGGTGCACTTTGACCCGATTATGGTTTCCAATTTAGCTACTTTCTTGAGCTAAACCAAAGTCTGACCAAATGAATGATTTTTTACATGAAATTTGGGAAGAAAATAGGTTTCATTTAAAGATTTTCACATAGCTAAAGAACACCATTTTTAGAGTTCTAGATAATTTATTATAATTTTTCAAAGTTAGCCAAATTATGTAGAAATTACCACTATTACTATTCATATAATCAGTTTACTTTCCTAAATCACTTAGGGGACAAATAAAGTCCAATACTTATAAAATTTTATAGGCATATAGTAGATATCATAAGCTTTCTATATCATAAGCTCTATAGAGGGAGAAATGAATTTGTGAAGTTCCAGGTCTGCTCCAAGACACCCACCAGACCTGATGTATTGTTTTATCAATTTTCGTAGGTCAAACGTGGTTGTTTTGATCTAAAATTTTTATGACAGCTAGATGACATCCTGAGCTTTTCGAAAGCTATCATTTGCATAATTTGGATTTTTCTAATATTAGTTATAATTTTTCAAAATTCATATCAGAATATGGAATGTATGGCAAAATGCATGGTAAAGTGCAATTTCAAGTTCTATGGCTTGGACCCAAATTTTGAGCTTCAAATTGTTCTAGTTGAACAAATGTGTTATGAATGAAAAATGAATTTGGTAAACTTACATGGTCCATTAAGTTAAGAATGAGGTAATTGAGCTTTTAATGACACAAATTTTCACTGTTAAAAGTGCTATTCAAATGAAAATGAGTATTTTGAGCCATTTGTGCCATGGGTTAAGAGCTATTTATATATGATGTTACATTTATTGGTATTAAAGTAAAGGTTCAGGCACTTTAGTGTGAATTGTGGCTTGAGAATGTGAGATTGCTTGTTATGTGTGATATGTATATGAATGAATTGGGTGATGACTATGCTTGTGTTCCTATTTGCGTTAAAATGATGTTAAATTGTTTTAAATGAACAGGAGAGGTAGGTCCCTTAGAGTAGCTAGAGCAGAGCCTAGTGATCCCACAGTTGAAGCCCTACATACTATTATGGCTCACCTGGATCAACAACAAGCCATGATTATATAGTTACAAGAATGGCTTGCTTAGAGAGATAGTGAAAGGCTTACAGCTCCTCAGCCATAACACTCAAATCATCTTAAGTATTTAGGGATGACTCCCTCAGGCCTTTAACCACAAATTCAACAGATACCTTAAACTCCACCAGCTCAAATGCCTCCTATTCCTAAGCAACCCTTTACTAAATAGATCATAGGTCAGTTCAGAAAATTCAGACCTTCTACCTTTGATGGTAAGTTGAGTATAAAGAAAGCAGAGACCTAAAGCATATAGTTAGAAAAGACATTCAGGGTGATGGAGTGCATGTCTGAGCAAAAGGCCATGATGGCCATATTCCATCTAGAAAAAGAAGCAGATTACTGGTGGAGGAGCACTAGACCAATAATCAAATCAAAGAACCTCCTAGTCAATTGGGAAACATTATTATATGCATCCTATTAGCAGTACTTTCCCAATTCCGTTCGGGATGTGAAGGAGTCAGAGTTTATATTCCTGAGGCAGACAGAGGGGATGTTAGTGGATCAGTACATGGCTAAATTTTAGAGCTCTCTAGATATTCCTCTTATTTATAGAAACATAATGATGAAAGATGGAGAGTAGATAAATTAGAGAAGGGGTTACTACTAAAGATCTAAGATGGAGTAGTATCCTAGAGAATCTGGGACTTCATGCCCTAGTTGAGGTTTACAAGGTTACAAAAGCAAACTTGAGGATAATGCACGTAGTCTGGAGTGCCATACCTCCTCTCCCTGAGAATAAAAGGTCACATGAGGAGATACCAACCACTAATAGTAGTAAAAGAAGTGGTGGAAGTCAATGGAATATAAGAGAAAAAGGTAGAAGGAGACTAGCTCAGTCTAGTAGAAATACTTCCACTCCAGCAGCTTATAGTTAGTGTAGTAGAAATCACAGAGGCAAACCATGCTATGTAGGTCAAAGTGTATGCTATGAGTATGGTAGACTCGAGCACATAGCTAGAGATTGCACCCAATAAAGAGAGGTAGCTCCTACAACTAAACCTCAAACCTAGGGTAGAGTCTTCGCCTTGACCTAACAAGAAGCTAGCAGATCATGAGTCAGATTCAAGGTACTATTATGATTAATGATTATACTGTAAATGCATTATTTGATTCAAGTGTTAGTTATTCTTTTATGTCCTATGAGTATGCTAGGAGGTTGGGTCTGAGCATGTGTACATTACCTTATGATTTGCATGTATCTACCCCCACAAGAAACTAAGCCATTACCTCCCATGCATGTTTAAATTGTATGATCTAGTTTAATTATTATTTTACCACACTTGACTTGATATGTATGCCTTTGATTAATATTAACCTGATCATTGGAATGAACTGGATGTCTACAAATAATGCCATACTTGATTGCTATAATAGGTATATTACTTTGCTTGAATGTGGAACTGTACCTACTGCTAAGACTGAGCTAACTTTTATGATCACCTTCTAGGCTGAGAGATCTTTAGAGCATGGTTGTTAAGGGTTTTTAGTGTTCTTCTCAATACAGGCTGAGGTTGAAGAGGGTATAGAGGAGATATCTGTAGTGAGATAATTCTCAGAGCTATTTTATAAAGAAATTAGTAGAATACCCCCTGATAGATAAATAGAGTTTTTCATAGATATTGTACCTAGGGTAGGTCCAGTGTCTAAAGCCTTGTATAAGATGGCTCCCACCAAGCTAACTAAGTTAAGAAAGTATATAGAAAAGTTTTTAGAGAAAGGTTTTATTAAACCTAGTGTTTCTCCATAGGAAGCTCCAGTCCTATTTGTAAAAAAGAAAGATAGGAGTCTTAGACTGTGTATAGATTACATGGAGTTCAATAAAATCATAGTTAAGAATAAGTATTTTATTTGCAGGATAGATGACCTCTTAGATCAGTTGGTAGGAGCACCTGTATTTTCTAAGATTGACCTCAGGTCAAGATATCATCAGCTTAGGATTAAGCCTAAATATATCCTTAAGACAGCCTTTAAAATTAGATGTGCCATTATAAGTTTTTAGTTATACCCTTTGAGTTGATGAATGCATCTGTGGTATTTATAGATCACATGAATAGAGTGTTTAGGCCATACTTAGATAAATTTATAGTTGTCTTCATAAATAATATTCTAATTTATTCTAAGGGTAGAGAAGAGCATGAACAACATTTGAGATTAACCTTAGAAACCCTAAGAGAAAAGTAACTATATGTTAAACTTAATAAATGTGAGTTTTAACTCACTGAGGTGACATTCCTAGGCTATGTGATCTCACAGGCAGGGGTTGCAGTAAATCCCTATAAGGTAGAGGCAATATTTCAGTGGAAGAGACCTAAGATAATGACAAAGACCAAGAGTTTCTTAGGTTTAGCCGATTATTACAAGAGGTTCATTCAGAGCTTTTCTTAGATAGTAATGCTATTGAGTAGACTTACTAGAAAGAATGTACCATTTATGTAGAATGAGAAATATGAATAGATTTTTTAGGAATTAAAGTGTAGGTTGAACACAGCCCCAGTTTTAGTGATCCTTGACCCTAGATAGACTTTTGTAGTCTATAGTAATACTTCTAAGAAAGGTTAAGATGTGTGTTTATGCAAGGAGGCAGGGTGGTAGCTTATGCTTCTAGACAATTGAAACCACACAAAGAAAAATATCCTATTCATGACTTAGAGCTAACAACAGTGGTGTTTGTTCTTAAGATATGGAGACACAATCTGTATGGTACACCTATAGAGATATATAGTGACCATAAAAGCTTCAAGTATCTATTTGATCAGAAAGAGTTAAATATGAGGCAAAAGAGATTGTTAGAGTTCCTAAAAGATTATGATTTCACTTTGAAATAATCCAAGTAAGACTAATGTGGTTGCAGATACACTGAGTAGAAAATCTATACATATAGCCTATATGATATTAAGAGAGTAGGAACTCATTAAGAAATTTAGAGATAAGAATCTCTCATGTCAAGTGCATTCCAAGATGTTAATGATGAGTGAGACTCAAATAGAAAACGACCTGTAAGATCAGATAAAAGAATCCCAGCAAGCAGATGAGTATGTGAAGAAAGTTAGAGCCCAGATAACCCAGGGTAGCATTTCAGAATTTAATTTGTCTAAGGATAGAGTGATGAGGTATAGGAATAGGCTGTATGTGCCTAGAGATTCAGAGTTAAGAGAAAAGATATTAAAAGAGGCACATAAAAGTAAGTATACCATTCATCCAGGCAATAACAAAATGTATCATCATTTAAAAAAAATGTTTTAGTGGCCTGGGATGAAAACAGACATAACTGAGTATGTCTCATGGTGTTTAGTATGTTAAAAAGTTAAAACAGAACACTAGAAGCTAGCTGAGTTACTTCAGCCCCTAGATATCCCTGAGTAGAAATAGAATAGTATAGCTATAGATTTTGTGATAGGTTTACCCAGAACATCATTGGGGCATGATGTTATATAGGAGATAGTGGACAGATTAACCAAGTCAGCCCATTTCTTAGCAATGAAAGCCACTTACACCCTAAATAAGTTAGCCCAGTTGTATATAAAGGAAATAGTGAGACTATACGGTATCCCTAAAAGTATAGTATAAAATAGAGATCCCAGATTCACATTGAATTTTTGGAGATCATTACAAAATGTCCTAATAAGTAGATTAAGATTTAGTACAGTCTATCAGCCTCAGGCAGATGGTCAAATAGAAAGAGCCATCCAAACCCTATAAGATATGTTAAAGGCTTATGAGTTAGAGCTAAAAGGTAACTGGGATACCTATTTGCCTTTAGCGAAATTTGCCTATAATAACAGTTATCAGTCTAATATTCAGATGGCACCGTATGAGGCATTATATAGGAGGAAATATAGGTCCCTAGTATATTGGGTTGAGCTTGGAGAGAGGAGCCTCGTAGGCCCAGAATTAGTGGACCAAACCTCGAGACAAATAGAAACCATCAGAAAGAAACTCCTAATGGCATACAGTAGATAAAATAGTTAAACAGATAAAAAGAGAAGGTCATTAGAGTATGAAGTTGGAGACTATGTATTCATTAGAGTGTCTCTAGTCATAGGGATAAGTAGGTCTATAAAAAGTAGAAAGCTCAATCCAAAGTATATAAGTTTATTCTAAATTCTTGATAAAGTTAGAATTATGGCCTACAGACTTACCCTTCCCTTAAACCTGAGCGAAGTACATAACGTTTTCCATGTATCATAACTTAAAAGTGTCAATTTGACCCTTTACATGTCATAGAATATGAGAATATGCAATTAAAGGACAATCTATCTTATATACTATCACCAGATTGGATTGTGAATGTTAAGTGTGACGACCCTAACTTCTAATCTCAGTAATTATAGTTAAATACACGATTAATAAATAATGATTAAGGTTTGGAGTCATTACAATTAATTACATCAAGAAAATATAGAGAAATTTGAACCTCCATATTATTAGGGTCATCAACTAAATAACCATAAATAGGAAAATGTATAAGAGGGTTTGTGATTCACCAATCCATTGATTTCAATACACAAAAACCTCCCACAAATGTTTCTATATCATTCCCCAGCATTAGCATTAAAGAAATTAGGGTTTCTAGGTCAAAGGTGGGAGTTTGGGGACCTGCGCCGCGACCTGGAACCTTCTCACCGCGACCTAGAACCTTTTGCGTCGCGGCTAAGTTACTCACGGGAGTCACTGGGTTACTTTCTTGACTTCCGCGGTGAGTTGGATCTGCACCGTAGCCAACCTACATGGCACCGCGGTGAGTTTTGTTACTGTAACCTCCTTAATTAATTTCCTCGACTTGCACCGCGGCAAGACTTATAGCGCCGCGGCGGGGTTTCATTCTGTCACCTTTCTGGGTGATTTTTTTCACTCTGCACCGCGGTGAGATTTCTCAAGCCGCAGCGTCCCTCGCTACTGTCACTCTTCAAGCCGCTGTGAGGCCTTCTTGGCCGTGACGTGACTCCCTCCTATAGCTATATCTCCTACATTTCGTCCCCTACACTCCAGTTCTCATCTTAGGGACACTCTAAGACCCCTTCCCCTCATTTTATATGGCTCTAATGGTATTTATCTACCTTATTTACCCAGCTATTCTACCATTATTAACTCAACACTCAAATACTAATTCTCACTCACCCAACCACCATATGTCAACCTTTCCATGGGTTAATGACAGTAAGGATTTATATACTATCAATAATTAACATCTCATACACATTTTGCTAGAGGTTTCATGCGTCAATGATTCATATCAATTTCTAATACATCACATGAATAGGTTTCTAACAGTATACCATACCATAAGCTCAGAGAAATTCATACATCAGATACTATAGGTTCATACAATTTAAACCAAGCCATATTGAGACTTAACTTCTTAACGAATACATTCCAACTAATCAAAATATAGACTCCTACACTTGGTAACATGAATACAAGATGATGCTATATAATAAGGATTACAAAATTTGCATTTATACTAACTAAACCAGCCTAAGTGTAGCCCTCACCCCACATGATAGAGCTCATGGATTTTCATCTACTTGCTTCCCCTTATTCTTACTTGAAGAACCTTCACCTGAAATATTAATCCCATAAAATGGGGTGAGATATGAATCTCAGTAACCAAGGCAATTCCATCATATAATCCAGTTTAATAAGCATATATACATGAATCAAAATCAATATCAAAATCATATCAATCATATCGATAAATGAAACAATTAGGCTATCATGATTACTATCCCATACTAGCAATCGTATCTTTACATGTTAAAGGCCATTAATACCAGAAGAGGCCCGTCCATGGCATCTACTCGTCATTAAGCACAACCAGGGCTCAGTGCATCTGGGGTTTGATCATAACCCAGTGTCTAATCGAAACACATGCAATGGTGGTAGCCACACCACAACTCCACTATGGACTCACAAGGTCCAATCACAATACAATAGATAGCCAACCAATTCATTCAGCATTTCAAATCATTCATATACTGCAAATATGAAATTAAAATAGATACATGCATGGAATTAATGTAAACCCCGGCTACCTCACTTGTAGACAATTTACAACAGCCACCAATGGTATAAAAATCTCTATAACCATAGCACCAGAAAATTACCACTCTAATTCATCATTAACAGTAGCAACAAGTACCCAAAGAATTTAAATGTTAATAATTACCTAAAGAATACTTACCCAGCCACCACAAATCCCAAATTCGAATTGAAGTGTCCTCTACCAGAAATCTCAATATTTCACCCACAATCTAAAGTAAATTCGTACAGAATTAATGCCCATTTTATAAATCAGCTATGGGGGTCTTAAATTAACAAAGAAAGCATCAAAATAGAGGCTTTATGCTTACCTAATATCAGCCCTAATCTCAACCTACGAATTTCCTCTAGGAAAACACCAAACAACTCTATTTCAGAATTTGGGTATGGTGAAAATACTCCAAACAAAAAACTAATAGGACCAAATTAAAGAGAAAGATGAAGGGATTAAGTTGTATAACTATTACCTTGGCTGAATCTTGCTCTGAGTGTGAGAAAATGTGGGATTCTTGCCTCAAACCCTAGCCTCTCTCTCAATCTCCGAATTTTGCTTCTTGAGTTTCAGCAAATCAGAGAGTGGCTGAAGCATTAGGGTTTTAGTTGAGTTTAAGTTGGGTCAAAGATGGGTTATGGGTTGCTCCAAGGTCCAACTCCAAATGGGCTTCAGTTTTTAGCTTGTTGGGCCAGTCTAAAGTGTTGGGCTGCAGAATTTTATTGGGCCAGTTCTTATGCATTGTGTTGCTGAAGTTTAATTAGGTTTGGACCAAGTTTGAAGAGCTCAAGGGTTTGGGTTTGCACAACGGTAATTGGGCCACTTATAAGAGTCTATACAAGGTGGATCTTGGGCCTCTATCACATTAAATTAGATTGGGTCTGTACCTAACTCATTGGGCCTCTATTAGCCTCTTATCATGATCTATTAATTTGGGCCTAGATGAAATTTCTATCCCATTAAATTCCTAACCCATATTAATAATTTATCTCTCTGAAATCCCTATTCACTCAACTTGCCCAATCATCCCATATTAATTATTCTTAATTAATCTAAATCCATGATTAACTCCTTAATAAATTTTGGGGTGTTACATTAAGCTAAAGCAGTTAAGGAACAAGACAATACCATAAGTGAAAGTGGTTTAGAAGGGGCTATCTCCTGAGGAAGCTACTTGGGAGCTAGAAGAGGAGATGAGAAAAAAGTATCCAAGGCTATTTCCATAAGGTATAGATCTAAATTTTAAGGACAAAATTTTATTTAAGGGGGGAGAAATGTAACACCTATCATTTTAAAAGCCATAAATTAAGTGGATTACTAAATGAAGTCCCTTAAATGCAATGATTAGAGGCCCAATAAAATTAGAGCAATAATCTAGACAATTAAAAATGGAGACACAAGGCTAAAGATGCCCAGAAATCGAAGCTAGAATAGATAAACAAAATTAGACGAAAAAGAAATGGCATTTTTAGAATTTTGGGCAACTTTTAGAAAGCTCAAAAAAGGGATCTTTAAATGAAAAAATTAAATTTTTTGAAGTTCTCAGAGGTCTTAAAAACCATAAGAACCCCTAGAATGGTTAAAACCCCTTCAATTTGCATTTTAGAATGTCAATTGATCGAAACTTTGACTGATTTATTTGGAAAGGTTTTTAATTCAAATTTGTGAAACCAAAGGAATTTTATGAATTAGAAAGCTTAAATTTCATAATAGAGAAAATGGTTCTCGAAAAGGAGTTTAAATGAGTTTAAATGAAAAGAACCAAGAAAATAGGCAAAATGAGAATTTTGAAAAAAGTGTTATAACTTAGCCTAACTTCTTATATATCATGCCCCACTTCTTCCTTTCCTTATGATTGACTTTTATCTACTCTAAAATAGAGCCTAAGGCTCTTTGAAGTGGCACACCAAGAGGGAGAAGAGAAAGAAGGAAAAATCAAGCAAAAAGGTAAGAAAATCTATTGCTTTTCATGCTTCCTCCTTCACCAACCTTGTTATACTCTTTCTCCTTTCTTTTCCTATTGTTTTGATGATTGATTTGAGGTTGATTCAATGCTAGTTTAGTGAGAAGAAGAGAGATTTTGAAGGAGAGAGTAGAAGCAAGTGAAAGTGCTCTTGAAAAGGCTTGAAACCAAGATAATTTCCATAGCTTCCTTTGCTTCTTCTTGCTTGTTTTCCTTAGGTGTATTTTTGGCCAACCCTAGACCATCGAAGAGGGGATGATTTTCGACCAAACCAAGGAAGAATCAAGGGTTTTAAAGTATAAGAAAAAAGAATATGTAATTAGATTTAAAAGAGAAGCTTTAGAATTCAAGTTGTATAACTTGCAGTTTCAGTTGTACCTAGTCATTCTTGAAGCTTTTTAAGGATAAATTAACCCATGTAAGAGTATGTATGAGCCCTTAAGATATCTAAGAAGCTTCACAAGTGCCATTTCCCTAAGAAAACTCAAGCAAACTCCATGGGTCCATAAGTTACACCATGTCTCAGCCAAGAAGAGATTAATGCACCAAAGGAGATTTTTCTTTGATTCCAAGGATAGAAATAATCTAGATATAATTAATAAACACTAAAGGAATCATTGGTTTGAATTAAGAAACCATGGTTTATGAGATGGAAGTTTAGGTACCTTTATAAGACATAAGGAAGCAATTTGAGTTTAAGCTCCTTGAATTAAATTGATGATGACTTTAATAAGTTTAAATGGAGTCATATGACCTACATTGAATGAGAAATTGGTGCCAAAATCATGAATTATAGGGGTTACTTCATTATGCACTTATATGGAACTATAACCATAACATAGGATAAAGTAAGTTTGGATAGAGTTTATGTGAGGCTAGAACTTGTTCCAATGATGTAATGGTGTCTTATTTGATGCTTCTAAGCCAAGTGAATCAAGCTTCTCCTAGTTGTATGTGTGAAGCTGAGAAGGGGAAGGCAAATTCCAAGAAGAAAACTTGTGATTTTTGACTTGAGGCAGCTCTCTATCCTTTCTTACTTGTATGTCTTAGATGTTTGATTGGCATTGGATGCTTGTGTGCTTATCGAAATCATGAGATATATTTCTAGCCATTGAACTCATGCTATGGTACCATTATGCTTCTTGAAACATCTTTTAAATGCAAGATGGCTTGAATGGGTGTGGTTATGCCAAAAGTCCTTTAGTATGAGTGAGGAGATGCAAAATATCCCCAAAAATAGGTGAAATAAAGCCAAAAGCCTCAAAAAGGAGTGAGACTAAGCCAAAAGTCCCTAAAAGTTGATAAGGCAAATCCAAAAATCCCAAAGAATTGGGTGAGGCTAGACCAATAACTTTTAGAGCCTATGTTTAACTTGTATGAATTTATGTGACATGAAACTATGTTTATGTATGCTTACAAGAGACTTTTATGACATGCTTTCATTCTTTGACATGAAAATGTGTCATGTATGTATGCTTGAAAGGGTAAAAAACCTATTGGAATTTTTTAAATCTCACTCTTCCCCTACATATATCTAACCATGTCTATGTGAGCCAAATGGAGTAAGAAATAGGAGCTAAGACCTTGAAAGAATAGACTTTGACACTAAAATAGAGAATTGATGTATTTTGATGTCAAAGTTTATATATACATGAAGTTTATGAGATGGAAATCATTAAGCACAAGTAAATGTATGTAAATATGATGTATGAATGCATTTTGAAGCTAAATATATGCATATGTGAGTTTTTGACATCCATGAGCCTTGACATGTATGTGTGAATGAATAACTAGGAATGTGGTTTTGAGTTCCATGATGATTTGGATCATTTGAGATGCTTCTACATGTTGTGTTTATACTTTTGTACGTGCTCAAATGGTCACGGTATGAGGAGAAGACCATTTGATGCACTTTGACCCCATTATGGTTTCCAATTTAGCTACTTTCTTGAGTTGAACCAAAGTCTGATCAAATGAATGTGTTTTTACATGAAAATTGGCAAGCAAAATAGGTCTCATTTAAAGCTTTTGACATAGCCAAAGAGCACCATTTTTGGAGCTCTAGAAAATTTATTATAATCTTTTAAAATTGGCCAAATGATGTAGAAACTACCATTGTTACTATTCATATAGTCAGTTTAGTTTCCTATATCATTTAAGGTCCAAATGAAGTCCAATACTCATGAAATTTTAAAGACATATATTACACATCATAAGCTTTTTATATCCATTAAGAGCACCTCATTTAGAGCTTTGTAGGGGGGAAAATGAATTTGTGAAGTTCCAGGTCTATTATAGGATGCCCACCAGACTTGATGTACTGCTCCATCAATTTTCCTGGGACAAACATAGTTGTTTTGATCTGAAATTTTTATGACAGCTAGATGACATCTCGGGATTTCTAGAAAGCTATCATTTGCATGATTTGGATTTTTCTAGTATTAGTAATGATTTATCAATTTTCATATCAAAATATAGAATGTGTGACAAAATGCATGGTAAAGTGCAATTTCAAGTTCTATGGCTTGGACTCAAATTTTGAGCTTCAAATTGTCATAATTCTAGTTGAACAAATGTGTTATGGATGGAAAATGAATTTGGTAAGCTCACATGGTCCATTAAGCTAAGAATGAATTAATTGAACTTTTAATTACGTAAATTTTTGTTGCCATAGTGTTATTCTAATGAAAATGAGTGTTTTAAGCCATTTGTGCCATTAGTTGAAAGCTATTTATATATGATGTTACTAATATTATACAATCAACTAAAAAAATATTTTTTTATTATATACAAAAAAGAGGACCTGTGTTATGCCATAAGGGATCATAACGAGTTTAAATAGTAATTTAGTCTCTCTAACTTCAATTAGAACAATCTTACCCCTCTAATCAATAGAAAAAAGCAACAATTATAGACAATTTTTATTTTTTTGGTTATTGAACAAAATTGAGCTATTGTCTCTCCTAATTATCATTTTTCATTACATTTTTATTTTTATAGTTAGAGTTATTATGTCACTTTTTTTTTGTGATAAAGTAATAATGTTACTTTTATGGTGTAATTAAAGTCATCATAATTTAATACTAAAATGATTAAAATATTCTTTTTGACTAAATAAAAAACATAATATTGCCTAAATTAAATTTGAAGGGACTGAATTGCTATACTCATAGAGCTAGAAGTATAACAAAACATCAATTAACTATGACCAATATGCAACTACTTGAAATATAACCTTAAAAGTACAAATATAAAACAAGGGAGAAAATACTTTTTTAATAAAAAATTAAGGTTTAATTACAATTTTATGCACATAAACTTTGAAAATGCAAGAAAACATCCCCACCTCTCACAGAAATGAAAAAGCTAAACACTTAATAATAGTATCATTAAAACAATACATAAGGGATTTATGAAGAGATGTGAACACTCTTACTCTTGTTAATCAGTTTCTTCTTTCAATGTATATACTTTTTTACTTTCAAATTCCCTTACTTTGATATCAAAAAGACTAACTAGATTGAATTACTTGAATATTGAAGTTGTTCAAATTGTTAAGTTGACTAATTTAAAGCTATTAATAGTAGCATTGAAACATTACTAAGGAAATGTTTTATGAAAGATATCTTCTGGATGAAAGCTTTTATTACCAAATATCTTTTAAACAATCCTAGAGTGGAAAATCTTCAAATGGGTTAATAATTAAGTCAAGGTTTTAATAAGGAAAGATTTTCATTAACTCTAATATAAAATATTCTTAATATGAATAAGCATTACACTAATTAGATTATATTGATGTCATTTTGTGATCTTTGCACTTATAATAAGTCATTATTTTTTTGGGAATGAAAAAGGAAAGTTGAAAAAGGAAAATAGCTATTTGAAGGAAGCATCGTGATAATGAAAGATTTTCAAGTTTTCTAGATTTTAGAATGTGTGCACTTAATGGAACAAACATTTTACATATTAAAGATAGTTTAAAATGGAAAGAAGACATTGATATCATCAATGGTAGATCTAAAGTATTCAGCATAGAGATTCCTAGTTGTTAGAGCTATTCTTTACAATTAATTAAGGAAATTGCTATCTAACAATCATATGCTGAAAATTGCACTATTTAAAAGGCCATTTGAAGATGGCAGATAGAACATTGAACGTCTATCATTTGAAGTCTCATATTGATATTTGTTACACTTTATTACTTATTTTGCTTTGAGTAAGCTAGCCTTGTAAACTCTTAGTGTGTCATGTGTGCTTAGCCTTTTATACCTTTACCTTAAGTCTTTAGATACCTTGTCAGAAAAACCTAATGAGAAATTAATCCTAAGGTTGCCTTGTATTAGAGCTTTTAGGAAGCTTGTGAAAAGCCTAGTGGAATGGAAAAAGATTATATAAGTTAAGCATTGATCCCTGTGAGGTTAACTTGAGAATAGGTAGTAAAAGTTAGGAAGCTGAGCCTATGTCTAGGGTTATCGTGCAAGTTTGGTAATTGCCCATTATAATGATAATTCATTACTTTGTGCTTAGGGACTTGATGTAAGACACCTTTTTTCCAAACCAAAATAAAATTGGTTGTATGTTTTCTCTCTTTAATTTTTTATTTAAAATATTCTTTAAAAGACAAGAATTTGTTTTGAGAAATTAACTAGGAATTTGACATTTTCATGAGGAATTATAATTTTTTGAAAAGGACAAAAATATTTTTATAATCCAATTCAACCCCCTTCTTGGATTACTTATAGACTAACATTTGTGAAGATTTCTTGTGTATAAAATACTAAAGTATGTGTTTGACATATTCTTTTCTTACAAATGTTACCATGAGTGAAGATTTTCTTTGTTGTTTAGCCATAAGTGAGACTTTACTTTTGGTTTCCTTATTCTATTCTTTAGGAATCAAGTAGGGTTATAACTAATACATGACACTACATTGATCTTCCAATTTATAGTACATTTATGATATTATTTCTCTTCTTTTGAGAAACAAAGTCCATTTATAGTTTTAGCTCTTGTGAATGGATTTAGAAAAAAAAGATCGTTGTTAAAGGTATGGTGTTAAGCTTCTTTTTGACTTTGCTCTTAAACAGTTAGAATAATTTGTTTTCCTTTTTATTGTATATGCAATGCAAAAAATTAACTATGCTAATATATAATTTGTTAATCTATTTGAATTGTGATATGTGATTTATAATATAACTAAAATTGTAATGACCATTTTGTACGTACAATTTTGCTTCCATTGCATTGCATTAAGTATTGAAAAGTGAATACTTTTACAAGACCTTTTTCCCTTATATTATCATTATTCTCTTATAGCCTCATTATAGCCTTTAATCTTAAGGTTCTAGATCAAGAATCTAGAGCTTTCTTATTTATACTGCATGGATTTAAGACTTCATTTAGAAATAAGTTGGACTTTTAGTTGTCGACCCAATTGATGTGTCTTTTCTTTTTTGCAAGTTTGAAAGTTAAACTTATTTCAACCCATATAAAGAAAGATAATGCTATCAAGTGCTGAAATATTTACTTGGTTGATAAAATACCTAACATACTTAAGGTTAAGAGATTAAGTGGAACATTCTTGGTGCTCTATCTTAGCTTATAAAATGTTACACATTCAAATTTATGGTAAAGTTCTCATACAAATGTCTTTGTTTTGCTTATCTCTATTTTGTTCTTTTCCCACTTTTCTTTTTTCCTATATTGGATGCTTTGAAAAAGGATTTGTATACATTGTCTGCAATACCATAAACTAACAAGCCTCAAATTATAACATCTAAGGCAAACCTTACACAATTGTAATAAGGTAGCACACTTGGCAACGAAAACACTAAGGGACGGATACTGAAATTGTTCAATTTTACCCACATGAGTTATTTAAGTTTTTCCTCAAATCATTTTCATCCATAACCTATCTAAAAAAATAAAAAATAAAAAAAAACTAAATTTGGAGCTTACATCATGGATCACAAGCCCTTATATCAGAAATTCCACATTTTCTTCTCGGGTTGTAGGGCAATTTATTGATGCAACTTTGAAAAATCATAATTAATTCTAGAAAAATTGAAATCAAGCACATGATAACTTTCTAGAAAGCTCTGTATGTTAGCTAATGGTTGAAAATCATTCCTATAAAAATATCAATAGGACTATGAAAAATAATGGAACAATACCAAAGGTCTAGCTACATCTTGATACTGACCATCAACTTTAAAAACTTGGTTCTCCCTCTACAAATCTCTAATTAGAGTGATCTCAATTGCTACTAAAAGCTTATCATGCCTAGTTTATGCTTGTTAAATGTCATGAGCATTGGATTCCATTTGGCCTTTATATGACATAGAAAGATAAACTGACCATATGAATAGGAACTCAACTAAATCTACATAATTGTCCTAACTTTGAAAATTTATTATTAATTCTCTAGAGCTCTAAATAATGTGGTTCTTAGCTCAGAAAAAAGCTCTAGATGAGACCTATATTCATGCCAAATTTTATGCTTAAATTCGTTCATTTGGTCAGCTTGGGATATAGTGTGTAAAAATGGGAATTTTAAGCACCAAATGGGGTCAAATTGACACCAATTCCTCTCCTACCCTAGCCATGACCTCTTGAGCATGTGATAATGGTTAAAAACAGCATACAAAACTTGTCTAAGAGGTCTAATTAATCATGTGTCTCAAAACCACTTCCTCACTTGCTCTCACATACAAAGCTACAAGTACTCAATTAATCATGTGGATGTAAAAAACATATATACATACACAAATGGCTCCAAAATCCTTTCATTCATCATAAATACATGTTTTTACATATGTTCAACCCTTTACATCATATATATAGCTCTTATACAATGATATTGATATACAAATACAAAAATTCCTATTCTTATGTCAATCTCTCCACTTCAAGCTAAATTGCCACTTCCACTTGGCCTTTGAGTTTTACCTAGGCAAAAACAAATATATGGGGAAAAGAGTGAGAGTTAAAGAATCCCAATAGCTCTTTTATCCTTTCAAACATACATATATGATGTAATTACAAGTTAAGGAATGCAAGCATGTCATGAAAGCTTTTAGAATCATGCATAGCCATAAATCTCAAGTCAATCAAGTTCAAATAACTCAAACAGGGGCTCTATGGGTTATAGGTTCAACCTCATCCACATTCTTGGGACTTTTGGATTTGCCTTACTTATATCTAGGGATTTTTGACTTAATCTCACTCTTTCTTGAGCTTTTGGCCTTGGCTCACCCATGCTTAAGGACTTTTATCTCCTCTTCACCTTTCTCAAAGAACCTTTGGCCTTACCAAGCCTATTTAAGCCATTTCACAACAAAACAAGTTCATAGAACAAGTCAAGGCACCAAAACTCTAATCCAATGGCTACAAACATTTCACAATTGTCAAACACATACACAAGCAATCTAAGACAAGAAATAAATTGAGTAATGCATGAGAGAAAGATTAAAGAGCTACCTCAAGCTAGAAAATTCAAGCTTTCCCTTTTCCTTCTTCCTTTCCTCTCTCGGCCAAGCACCCACAATGGGAGGGCTCTTGATTCTCTTGGCCTAGACACATTAAACATAACACTAATCAAGGCTTGGAACCAATTCTAGCTTCATAAAATCCTAAGCTAGCTCACTTGGTTTTGAATCTCACATGTGGTCCATTTAAGACTCAATGAAGCAACCCCCTCAAATCTTTCTCTTGGATCCTAACTCTCATTCTTTCTAGACCATATGGCTCTATATGAACTTATTGAAGCCCTTTCAAACTCATTCTAAGAAGCCAACGTCTAGATGGCCTTATTATGCCTAAATTGGGACCTAAAAGATTAACTCTCAAACTAAGCTTTCTAAATTTAATCCATTGGTTCCTCTAGCACTTATAATTCATATCTAAGCCTCTTATAACCTTAGAATTAAAAAAATCACTCCCTATGTTACACCATATTATTTCTAGTGTCACTTACTCATTCAAGGGGAATTTCACATGTTATCAAGAGAAATTCAAGAAAATCTATTAAAAATATTGAATTTAATTATGTTACATCAGGGTTTAAAAATTTATCTCATGTCTCGGGAACCTTGTAAACTTATCAACGCATTCTCTATTTGTCTTGCATCTATACAAGGCATAAATGTCTCAAAACATCACACAATTTATGGGTCTAAGAGCAAAAACCCTGAATTTAACTCATTCACCTCAGATTTCATGGTGACAGATTTCTACGGCAATTTTGAAAAATCATAACTAAATTTAGAAAAATTGAAATCAAGCAATCCATAGCTTTTGGAAAGCTTTGGATGTTAAATTTACACTAAAAATAATTTCAAGCTACAAAAATCTCATTTGTCTATCTTTGACAATAGAAAAGGCATAAAGGTCAGGCTGTCTAGAATTACTGATACAACTTACTGATATAAACTTTGAAAATTCATAATTAATTTTACAAAAATTCAATTTATGCAAAATATACCAATTTGGAAAAGTGTGGATTTTAGCTAGAGAGAAAAATAGTTCTAGATCGATCCAAGAGCATTTAGACTCCAAAAATTGATGGAATAGTGATGAAAGTCTAACTATGCACTGGGAACAAAATAGAAATTTTAAAAATTCATATATCTCTCTCTAGACATCCAAATGAGGTGCTTCTAGTTGGCACAAGTTACTAGGAAGGTTTAGTTTTTTCTTGTAAAATTTCACAACAATTGGACATCGTTTTCCCTATGAATGAGAGATAAATTTTTAGATTAAATGAATAGTACTAGGGCCAAAACTAGAAAAATTGTTAACTTCAAAAATTCTTCAAAAATTATGTATACCTCAAAATATTACCCACTTTAGCTTTTTAAAAAGATATCAATGAGATCTACATGCATACCAAATTTCAAACCAAGAAGAGCCATTTAGATAGTTTTTGCCATAGCTCACAATTATAGTCAATTTTGCCTCTTATAAAACACCAACTTAGTCTAAATGGCTTCCTCTTATATTTGGCTCCTTTTGGGCAAGTTTGAAAGCATAAATACAACTTATATGAACTGCCTAAGTGGTTCCAAATCTTATATATCTCATTTTGGTCATTCCACATCTAAGAATACACTAACAATTTCAAACCATTACATAATCAAATTGCATAATTGCATTGATTTGGTACCATGGTTCATACATCATGCATACATAATATTACATTTATTCAAGTATTCACAAACCAAAAATTACATGTACATGTTCACTTTGATATTTGGATACAAAGAAAGGGATGGTCTTTTATATCTATTGGCCCTTGAACGCCACCTAGACATATTAAGATGAAGGAAGAGAGGAGAGTGAGATTTTTAGAATCTCAATAGCTCACACACCGATTTACGCACACATTCATGGCATATACACATCAAAAGGATAAGTATGGAAAGTAAGACAACCATAAAGCATGCAAGCTCATAATTTCCATGCGACCAATTCACACTAAGTTCAAGAACTTACTCTAGGGACTTTTGATTTTGCCTCATCCCATTTTTAAGACTTTTGGATTTGCCTTACCTTTGGTCTAGGGACTTTTGACTTGGCCTCATTCTTCCAAGAGACTTTAGGCCTTGTCTCACCTTTACCATGAGACTTTTGGCCTTATCTCACCTATGCCATGAGACTTTTAGCATTTCCTTATCTTCATTAAGGGACTTTTGGCATCTCCTTACCTTCATTAAGGGACTTTTGGCATCACCCCACCCTTATGAGCTATTTTTCATAATCAATCACATTCAAGACAACACCTTAGTACCAATGCAATCTTAAAGCATCAAGTGGTATGTTCTCAAGTCACAAAAGTATACACATGCATACAATGACATATATACAACTAAGAATGTAAAGAGAATGAGGTGGAGAGCTACCTTAAACTTATGCAAGCTTTTCTTAGTCTTTCTCCTTCCCCTTTTTGGTTCCACAAGTACATCTAGGTGGATTGGTGTTCTCTTAGCCTAAACATCATAAATAGCACACAATTACACTCTTGAAGTAAGCCAAGACAATACACTTATTCTTAGAAACATAAATGATTCCATGGTTCACATAATGGTTCCATTGGTGGCCTAGTGAAGTAACCTTTGTAATTGAAACTTTAGGCTCCATTTTCTTCTCATTTCTAGGCCTCTTGACTTCATTCAAGGTCTTTGAAGCCATTATCTACTCACTTACAAGAACCTAGATATGTGTTGCTTCATAAGGCTCCATTATGGAAGCCATTGCCCTATCTCTTAATCCAAGGCTTCCTCGCATCTTCTCCCACCATATATGATACAAAATTAAGCTTGGATGAAATTAAAACTATCCTTAGGTGCCCTAACTCCATTAGGTCAAGACATGCTCTCTTCTTGGTACCCTTGGAGTTGCTTTGCTTTCTTTGATGGAAGAGGGTAAAGAGGTTTCTAAGGCTCTCTAGAGCTCATGCTAACACTTAATTAGGCCTAGGAATGATTACATTAAATCAGATTTTTCATTGAGCACTTGAATCCCTAATGTTGCTATCTTGAAAACTAATGGTTCTTTATTAATTTTCTTTGCATATTCTCATTCTCCACACTCAATTTCCTAGGATTCACTCTTGGTTTTGCCCAAAATCCAAGCCCTCTTGAATCTCCCTAGGCTAGCTGAACATGCAAGAAGGAGCTACCATAGAGATAAGATTTTACCTTGTTTTTCCTTAGTTTCTTAGATAATTCGTCCCTTCTTGGCTTCTCCTCTCCAAACACAAAATCTTCCTCCTTGGTCTGACCTCAAAATAGTGCCAAATACATAAAAAATTCCATGGAAAATAAGGGAAAATGGAGGAGAATGAATTTACTAAAGAGGAACCAAGAAAATCCATGAAATTCCTTACCTTTTTCTTGCTTTTTCTTCTCCTTTTTTCTCTTCCTTGGTGCACCTAAGAGAGTTGGTCTTCCTTTCTATTTTTGGATAGAAGCAAGTCAATGGAATGGAGTGAAGAAGTGGCATGAAGTTTATAGAGGATTTAAGAAGCTGCTTTTTCACTAAAATTTCAATTTTGCCCTTCCATTGTGACATTTTTGTTTTGGATTCATTTTAGCTCCTTTTTAAGAATCTTCTTTTCCATTATAAAATTTAGATTCCTAATTTAATGAAATTCCTTTAGAATCACTTAATTTGGAGTTAAAACCTTCTTAAATGAATCTGTTAAAGTTCGAGTTCACTGATGGAAAATGTACACTGGAGGGGCTTTAATTGTCTCAGAGCTTCCCATGGTTTTTAGGGCTCTAAGAACCCTAGACAACTCAAATTTTCCATTTAAAAAGCCCTTCTATGAGTTTTTCCAAAAATTGCACATATTTAAGAAAATGTCATTATATTTTGTCAATTTTTGTCATAATTTGTTCTAGCCTCATTTTTCTTTCTATCTGAGCCTAGGATTATTATTTTTAGAAGTCTAGGACACTACTCAAATATTTTGGGACATTATCTAGCTCATTATGGGAGACTTGCTTTTATACAGCTCATTTTGTCATTTTACGAAATTTACCGTTCTTTACATCCTAGGTGGCTGAACTCCTTTTAGGCCAAGACATACACTTACTTATAGAGCCCAAGACTTGCTTGCATTTTCTTGAAAGGAATGGCTTATATGCAACTTCCTAGATGTTTAGAGGACTCATACCATGTCTTACATAAGCCTAATTGTCCCTAGAAAAAATCAAATTTCAATATTTCCCTCAAAACCCTAAGTTGCATTAACTTGGTTTTCCTGATTCTCTTTTGGATTCCAATGAACCAATCTTACTTCTCACATTCCTAAATACTTGTTTCTTTTTTGCCAAAGTTAGAATTCATCCTCCTTAGAAAAAGTTAGGTCTAGCCGAACCAAGTACCCAAGAAGACATCCAAGAAGAAACCATTAAAACCCAAGAAGCTTACCTTGTTTGATTATTCTTCCAAGAGGCTTTCACTTGCAACCAAGCTTTCCCTCCAAAAATTCCTCCTTCTACTTGGGCTGACCTTAAAACAGAACCATATTAGCCTCCAAAACCAAGGAAAAAAAGAAAGGAAGGTGGAGAAGAGAGTAAAAATACTCATTTTTCCCACAAGTTCTCTCCCTCCTTCTTCCTCATAGTTCAGCATGCTTCGACGAGTCATGTAAAATTATGATTTAGAGCTCTAAGTGTTGGTGAAACCAAATGAGCTGAGAGGCAACATGATTTAAAAGGCTCTTAGGTTACTTTAACAACTTTTCCATTTTGCAATTTAGTCCTTATTCTTAGTTTTTGTCATTTTGGCTCAAATTAACTCTTTTTTGAAATCTATCTTTTCCATCATAATATTTGAATCCTCTAACTTATAAATTGCCTTTAGTTTCATCCAAATTAGATTTAAAATTATTCCAAACTATTTGGTCAAAGTTTTAGTTATCTAATAGCCGAAATCGTTCATTGGAGAAGTTTCAAATATTTTGGGGATTCCCACGGTTTTTACAGCCTCTGAGACCCTCGAAAATCTCAAATTTTTTATTTAAAAAGCCCTCCTATAACTTTTCCAAATTTTCTAGAAATTACAAAAATACTCCACTTTCTTTCACAAATTTTCTTAGCTTGTCTGGCTCTGGTTTCTTGGTAACTCAAGTATCAAATCCTCATTTTTAGAGATCTAGATTATTACTCTAATTTTATTTGTTTGTTACCCATTCAATTTGTAGAACTTCCTTTGAAAATCTTACGTTTCAAGGCCTTTTAAGAAAAATCGGACATTACATTGTTTCTAAGTAAACATTTAGCTTGTTGTCTTTGATTTTGTGAGGTTTTAAAGGGAGTTTCACCATTTTACAAAGGAAGCTAACACTTTGGGTACTCTTTATTAAAGGAGTTATAAAGACTCTCAAAGTGCAAAGGGAAAGACTTGGGTTGAAGAAAAGACAAGATTCATCTCTAATTTTCTCTATCTCTTTTATTTTATTTGCATTTTCTTAATGATTTTTGTAATATGCTTTGATTTTGGTGATGATTTACTTTGTAATGAGTAGCAAAATCTTGTATCTAGGATTATTATAAATCTTTTTATGGATTAAAGCTTTTTTTTATCCTTTTTTCTTGTGAATAATGGTGTGTATATATATATATGTTTATTTAACTCCTTGCTTCATGCAGTTGACTAATCACCAATTGGAATGATATTGTATTCTAGTTGAACTTGGAAAAAGCATATTTGAATTAAGCTTTAAGTTAAGTTATATGAGTACTTAAAGCTTTCTAGGTTAAGTGGATGATTTTGCTAATGAGATAGGAATATACTCATTCGTCTCACATAGATAAATTAGAGATCATGCCATTGAATGCTTGCTAGTTTAATATTATAAGGGATTATGAAGTTAGCTAAAAATATTAGGTGATTTGAAAGAATACTTATAGGTGGATTTGAACCTTAAGCTAGAGTATGTCACTTTTTAATGGCAAGGTAAAGGGTAATAATTTAGGCTTCTATGAAATACTTGAAGGATTAATAATCCTATGTTCCTTCTCTCATTGAACTACCCAATAATCTAAATTTTGTTTTGTTTCCTAGTTTTGCAAGTTTGAATTGGCTTTTATACATATTCAAAATTATTTTGCTTAATATAAGTTAAGGTATAAATTTTCATACTCAACACTTTTCTATTAATAAATCCTTGTAGGAAGACACTTTTAAGACTTCTATATGATTGTTACAATACATATAGTTGCCTATGGGTAACCATATTTTGAAAGTAACACCCAAGCCTCTAACCCAGTTTTCTAAAGAGTTGGGTATTGCATAAAAGTGATTGCCCTACTTTTGGGATCATTGCTCATAAGCATTAGAACCATTATCCTTAACAATATTTCATTGATGTTCTTAGAGAAAGCAATGTCATTTTCATTTCTTGAAGTACATCCTTGAAACTGAAATTAATCCACCAAATAGAAGTTAGGAATACTAAAATTGTTTTTGTAATAACCTCAACAAATAAATAATAACATAGGAATTACTTAGATTTAAAATAGAATAAAATGCATATTATATATTTACACATATATATCATAAGAAGTGTTTAATCAATTGAAAAGAAAAGAGTCAACAACAGTGGTATTCTACCATAAGTGGCTGAAGCTTGGGTGGCACTTTCAGGATGTCAATACGACTCCTGCCAAGGTGACTTTGGGCTTTTCTTTCTTTTTTTTTTTTACTTCAGAGTTCCTTTTTCCTTCCCCAATAATAACTAAAATATCCTTAGTAAGTCTGATTTAATGCTGGCAAAATGGTAATTCCATTTCAATCTTTTTTAGGATGCCAAGCTCCTATTATTGAGTGCGACCGATGCTTTATCATGGATTTTCTTTCCTTATTCTCATGAGTCAATCACTACTCCACTGTGGCCCCACTTCTACTCCAATATCCCATCATTTAGGCTGAGTTTTTTATGTTGCTTCTGCATTCTTGATAGCTGAAAGTGGTGCAAAATAGTGGCAAATCTGATCTAACTTCTAGCCTCTATTCTAGTTAGTTAGTGACTACTTTCTCTAGTTTTTCTTGCTTTAAGATATGCTCTTTAGCTTCCTAAATTACCGTAGAAAGTCATGTAGAATACCACTCCCTTATAATGAATTTCATTTTACAATAGCGCAAGAAAAAGGAGGCTGTGTGTTAAATCTAAAGCAAGGAGATTTCACATCTTCATACTCTTAAAGTAAGGGTTTTATAACTTATATTTCATTTCTTGCTATACCTTGTTGTAGTCCCTTAATAGACCTTAACAATTTAGCTTGTATTGCCTCCATTCTTGCGTGATTATTGCTACTTTCTTGGTTATGCAAGGTTGTTGATTGAATTTCTTTAATGTCTCCTTAGGTCAACAAGAAATCAATGGGAAGGAAGATGGATTAAGCCACTTGAACCATGGCTGTATGCCAAGAAGTTATTTTAGGCTGTTGAGGTTAGAAAAAAATTTGGTACCAACACCTTAGGTAAGATGGGGCTTTTATACTAACTTCTTGAACTTGGTTGGAAATTTGTAATTTTGCTTATTCTAGTTGAATTTAATAATGGTACCAATTAAAGTTAATGGTAGATTTAAGTAAGTGTAAGGTGGCAAATTCAAGTATTAGATGAATCCAATTTAACTGTAGGTAATGAAAGATAGGAGGAATATGGTGAAGCAAGTTAACCTAAATCTAGAATAGTGTTGCAGTAGGAAATTTTTGATAGGGAATAATTAAATAGGAATGAGTTGGCTAATATGAACTCGTAGGAAAAGAATAGAGTAATGGGCATGGGGGAAGTCACTAACATCAGCTATGCAACTAGTAACTAATTAGGAAAACTTTTTCTTAACTATTTTTAGGAATTGTTTTTGTGCCAAAGAGGAAGTGATGATGGTTAGCAAAATGGTGCCTTACATTTTCCTTTCTTTTCTTTTTTATTTTTGGTGAGTAGATTATCAAGCATAGTATGGTTTTACATATAGATTATTTTTAAACCGTTTTTTCCCCTTATTTTAACGCTGCGTAATCTTAGGGACAAGCATCTTAAGTGGTAACTCTCCTGTTATACTAGTCAAGATTATAGTTGAGGCATCTAGATTGTGATATACTTTATGTATTCATATTTTTCAATGGTCATGAGATGATATAATGCTATGAATAAGAAATTTGGAGACATGGGAAGTGGTTTGTTGTTGTGAATTATTAATTGTCGAAATGATTGTGATATGATAAACTAACTGATTTGTAGGAATTGATTATGAGATATACTCTGCTCTCTCTCTCTCTCTCTATATATATATATGTGTGTATTGTTATATCTTTAAGATAGGATAGTGTAGAATGTTGATAGCTAATAGCAGTCCTATTACCTTGGGTGCCCCTGACATTTTTGTATGGTTTAGGCGACTGAGTACCTGATGGTACTAAGCAGAATGCTCTCTAAATGTTATAATTATGTGTGCATATGCAAATATATGGTTACTTACCCTTGATGGGATATCATACATGTTATATTTTAGATTTTAAAGTTCTACATGATCCTTCTTATGACAATTTATAAATTATTTACTCTTCTCTAGTGCTTGAAATATACAATATTTATCCTAAGTTTTAAATTTATTTACTACACTCTTACTGTTGTTCCTATCATTATTATCGATATTATTAATTCTATAGATTTGACTAAGTTGCTTATGCCTAAATTTATATTATACTATATAATTATATATATAAGTATAAAGGTATAAAGTAATTTAAGTATATTCTTATATTCCGCCATTTATTTTCATAGTTCAACTTAAAGAATCATGAGTTGATTTTTCACCAATAAAAAATAATAAATAAATAAATATAAATATAAATTAAATACATATATACAATAGAAATATTTATTTTTGTAGAAAAAAAATTTATATCTGCTTGTCCTTTTTTTTATTGTGCTTTATTTTCTACCTACTAAGTTTCGTGGCTTACTTGTTATTTATGATTATAGATAGTTGAGCTATGTTTGATCCTTTTCCATCAGAGTAGTTTAGAGAGTCCTCAAGGGTGAGCCCAACATTGCTTTATTGGGCCTAGTTATTTTGTGCTATCTAGTTATATTCTGTAATTCAACTTTTAGTTATGGCTCCATAGATGAACAAATAGTATTCCCCTTTTTATGATCACATTTTTGTTGTTTGTATGAGAGAGTAAAGCTTTTTTTTTTTTTATATTGTCTTTAATTAGTTTGCTTTCTTGGGTTCAGCTAGCTAGTTGTAGAAAATTTGGGATGTTTGAAATTTAGGGAAGATTCTGTTAAATTTTCTATAACAAGCTGTATGTTGAAAATGGATGCGACTTATGTAGAGTCAAAGAAACTTTTTTTTTAATGTTGTGCAATTGACCCTAGATCTTTCTATATTTACTTAGATGTTAGAATTTTGTTGTGATTAGGCTTATAAATATGAGAATCACCCCATATGTCATGCTAGTCACATTTCTGTTCAAGGGTGTGACAGAGTGGTATCAGAGCTTAGATTTTGCTGTGGTCTATGAAGTAAATATTTTCTAATGATACCCTCGTTATTATTATGAGCTTGGGCACAATTATAATTATGGCACCGTTAAAGGCCTTATAGGATGTTAAGACTTATTCTTCTTTTGGTGTAATTCCTTAAGGGGTGATGGTATGTGTTTGCATGGGTGATCTATATTCTGACTAAGATGTTCTAATTTTATATAGTGAATATGTTGCCGACTACCTTTAGTATAGCTAATGGAGAAGCTGTAGATGAACTTTCTATTGAGGCTCTTGCCCTATTAGCAGCCCCAACTTTTAGGGGTCATGGTGAATGAGTGACTAAGGGACATGGGAGATATAGGGCCATAGTGGACATGGCAGGGCTGCCCCACCCTTGAGAGAGGAGATAGTTAGGGAAAAGGGTTATGCCTCTACAGCCCCAATTAGGACCATTAGAGGCATTAGTGACCAACTTACAAGGGATGATGGAAACTTTTAACATGCATTGTATAAGTATAAGGGGCAAGGATTTAACAGTTAGTAGGTGTTATAGCCTTTGAGGCTTAGGGTTAGGGACAAACTTAAACTCAACCTTAGGTTTAAGTTCATACTCAAGTGGACTAAGATATGTAGCCAACTCAAGGTGAAGGAGAAATGTCAAGGACTTGATATGTCACTTCTTAAAGTCAAAGCCGCCTGCCTTTAATAGTCAAGAAGATCCCTAGTTTTTTATTGATGAAGTTGAAAGAGCATATCAAGCCTTAAAGTGTTTTGGTGAGGAAATGGTCAAGTTGGCTAGTTATAATTGCAAGATATGGCTTATATTTGGTATGAGAATTTATCTCAGGGCAAGCAAACAAGGTTACCATCGATGACATAGGATGAATTTAAAAAGGCCTTTATGACTAGGTTTCTACTTTAGAGTATTTAAGATGCATGGTGACATGAATTCAAAACCTTGAGAAAGTTACCAAGTATGAATGTCACAGACTATGATATCTGATTTACCTAACTATCTCGTTATGCATCTTATCTGGTTTTTATTAAGAGAGATAAGGATAAAATGCTTATGGATAGATTACTCCGTCCCTTATTAGGGTAATAGCAACTCAGATAGAGCATTTTTACTTCTTATGTTACTGTCATTGACTGTGCTAAAAGGATCAAAATATGAGAGATAGAAGAAAATGCTTCCTTGAAAAAGTGTAAGAAAGGTACAGATGGAAAATCTATAACATCTGGCTCTCAGAAAATGAGAGAAAACATGAGAAACATAACGTATAGTTTCTTCGTCAATGAATGAAGCTCACTGGATATAAAAGGAAGTCCCATAAAATGATGTAGTTAAGGTCTTAAAAAATTTGGAAAGCATTAACATAACGTATAGTTTCTTCGTCAATGAATGAAGCTCACTGGATATAAAAGGAAGTCCCATAAAATGATGTAGTTAAGGTCTTAAAAAATTTGGAAAGCATTCTAGACTCCTAAAAATAAGAATCCTAGGCTCAGACGGAAAGAAAAATAGAGCTAAAATGAAGAAACGAGTTGTGACGAAAGGTTAACGAAATGTAAGGGCATTTTCGTCATTTTGAGTAAAATTTGAAATTCACACAAGATGGCTTTTTAAATGAAAATTTTGAGTTCCTCAGGGTTCTAAGAGGTCCTGAAAACCATAGGAAGCCCCAAGACAGTTAAGACCCCTCTGGTAGACATTTTCTAATGTCAATTGACCCAAACTTTGACTGATTCGTTCGAAAGGGTTTTAACTCCGAATTGAGTAATTCCAAAGGCATTTATAATTAGAAGATCTAAATTTTATGATGGAAAATGCAATTCTAAAAAAGGAGTTTAAATGAGCCTAAACGGAGCAAAAAAGCACATAAGGGCAAAATAGTTATTTTGAAAAATTGTAAAAGAGGCTTCTTAAGTAAGATTACACCTCAGCACCTTCTTTAAGCTTCCGTTTGTAGAAAATTTAGTAGTTATGGTGTGACATTAAGAGGGGAGAGAGAAGAAGTTTAAGCTCCTGTTTAGGTAAGTAAACGACCCCGTTTCATCCTACACCAGTTAGGAAAGTTGTTCCTCTCTCTAAGAGCTCTCTAATGGTAGTTTTTTTTTTCTTGAAAACTTAAAGATTCAGGTCTGACCCAAGTTAAAAAGAACTCTTTTCAAGAAACCAATTAGTGGGAAATAATTTACGCGAAGAGAGCTCCGTTTTAAGGTAGGATTTCACTTGAAACACTTGTAAAATCTTATGTTTTCAAGCCATTCAAGCTTAGGTCTAGAGAGAGAAAGTGAAGAGGAGGGTTTTTCTTTATGTGTTATTGATGGAACCAAAGGTTATGGAGTGTGAGGATTAAGAATATACAATTAAAATTGAAAAGGTCGCTTTAGAATGCAAGTTATGGAAGTTAAGGTTTTGATTGCACCTTGAACTCTATCATGAACCCTAGCCATATTTTATGATGTTTAAATATTCATATGAGTTCCTAAGACACCAAAAGAGCTTCCTATATGATTCTCCCATCAAAGGAAGCAAGGAAACTCTATTGGTGCCTTATGGAAACATAGTTTCGATGAAGAAGGGTTCATGCACTTAGTTTCGATGAAGAAGGGTTCATGCACCTTAGGAGTGTTTTAATTTCTTCCAAGCTTAGTTTTGCATCATGTATGATAGGAGAATATGAGAGGAAGCCTTGGAAAAATTTTAGAAATCATAGATAATGAGATGACCTTATATGTTCCATAATATGACCTAAAGAAGTAACATGTAGTTAGGCTTTTTATTTTAATTGTGTGATAACTTTAAAAGACTTAAAAGGAGTCAAGAATCATATTTGAAAGGAAAAAACAGAGCCTAGAATTTATTTGATGAGTGTTGCTTCATTAAATGCCTTCTTGGAAACATAAAGAGGTCAATGAGTCAAGCTAGAGTTTAAGTGAGTTGTATGGCCTTAGAAGTAACTTCATGAACCTAATTAGCTTCCATAAATTGTGTTTAAGCCAAGAGAAATCATTCCCACACCTTTGTGTGTGTGAGGCCGAAGCAAGGAGGGAAAATTCAAGAGAAAAAGTGTATGTTTGCTTCTAAAGTAGCTCTCTCTACCTTCTCTCATGCATGATTGCTTACTTTACTTGTCTTTGAATGTATGTATGTGTATTTCAAGCCATGAGAAATGTTCTAACATGAGCTCTTACTCCATGATACCATGATGATGCCTTATGTTTTCTCAATGATGTTTATAATGTTTGTTTTGGTTTGTTTGAGTATGGTGAGGTAAGAACCCCTAATCATGAAAAGGATGAGCCAAGATTGGTTAAGACATAGTAAGGAGTCTCTTAAAAGTGAGGTTAACTCCCAAGAGCATGATTAAGTCCAAGAACCTCTTAAAGAATAGGTGAGGTAAGTCCAAAATCCACAAGTAAATGGGTGAGGCCAATCCACTTACTTGGCAAGTCTATGTATGCTATGTATGACTTTTTCAAATACTAAGAATGCTTCTTGAATGATTTCACATGTCCATATGCCATACATGCATTTGTGAGACTTGTTTTACATGCTTTATGTATAATTGAATGGGAGATGAGCTATTAGAATTCTTTAAATCTCATCCTCTCTCTCCAATATTCTAACATGCTAGGTGGACCAAAAGAGCAAGTTAATGGAAGCCAACTATCTTGAAAATGAGAGGATGACATCAAAGTGTCTTGAAATTGCTATTTTAAAGCCTTATGGATAGAAATTGATGAAATCCCTAGTTGTATATGACCTATGATATTATAAGCATGTATAATTATGTTAATGTATGGTGTATAAATGAGAGCTAGGGTTATATGTATGGAAATACTCATTTTGGTCATGTAATGGCAACTTTGCATTATGAAAATTCATGTATGAATGGAAGTGGAATGGCTAAATTGAGATGCATGAGATTTAAGATCATTTGGATGGCTCATACAAGTCCTATTTATACTTTTAGACTTACCCAAGAAGTGCTAAACCCAAAGGAAAGCCATTTGGACATGTTGGTATCCCATATGGAGCCAAAATTGACCATAATAGAACTCTATGTCACTTTTTGTCCAAATGAGCTCTTCTTGATCTAAGATTGGCATAAAATTAGAGCTTGTTGAGAGCTTTTTGGAAAGCTAAAGAATATAATTTTCGGAGATCTAGAGAATATTTGATAAATTTTTAAAGTTGAAAAATTTTTTGGTTTTGGTCATGTCACTGTTCATAATGGTCCGAAAATGAAATCTATTATACAGGGCTCAAATAATTTCCAATTACTATGAAATTTTATACAAAGAAAGTAGATATTCACAATGACTTGTATCAACTAGAAGCACCTCATTTGGATATCTAGAAAGGAAGATATGAATTTTTAAAGATTCTGTCCAGTATCAGGAGCCCCAACTGACCTCAGGTATTGTTTGATTAGTTTTTTAGGTCTAGGTGTATCTGAGCTAGTCTAGAGTTATTTTTTCCCTCTATATAACATCCACATATTTCCATATTGGATCATTTACATGGATTGGATTTTTTTAGAATTAATTGGAAAATTTTGAAGTTTGCTACAGAAACCTATGATAGCACCAGTGGACAGCAAGACCTCTGGATCTTTTCGGATGTCAAACGTCTTCTGTGTTGTGTTTCATGGTCTAGACTTATTTTTAGCATGAAGTAGACATGTGTAGCTTTCCAAAATGTCCAAGAATTTCTGGAATTAGTTATTATTTTCTAAAGTTTGTGACAGAAAAGAGAAAAATCTGGCTGAAAAAAAAATATATATATATATATATATATATGCATTTTATGCTTCCTTTTGAATTTCACGATATGTAGGCTACCTTTGATGATGCAAATGAGTTGTATTCATGTAATTAAATATGAAAATGTGATGTATGAGCTCACATGGTCCACGTGACACCAAATGAAATTTTTATAAACAACGCAACACTAGAAAGTCATTATTTTAATGCATTTTTCTTTGAGAATTTACATAATTCTTGGAAATGAGTTATTCAAAAGTATGAAATGAGCTAGAAATATATGGTGTTACAAAATCCATAGGCGTAGGTAGCTCATTTGTTGGGGCCAAAGTGCAGAGTCAAAGTAAATCACTATCATTTGTGCCAAGAAAACTAGTTCAATCTTTCAGAAGTACTAGTAGTCAAAGAGCAGGTCAAAAGGGTGTCAAGCATCAAGCCTTACATAGTTCAATACAGGTAGAGTGTGGCAAGCCTTTATGTTCAACATGTGGGAAAAACCATCCAAGCCAATGTTAGAGAGCCACTTAAGCATGTTTCTTATATGGCCAAGTGGGACATTCAATGAAGGATTGTCTGCAATAGACAATTGGCTCTAGCCATAGTTTAGTTCAGAGCTCTTAGTAGATAAGTCCTATAGCCACCTCCCCTATTTAAACACTTCCATCTCAAGCATGTAAAGGTAGTACAAGGAGAGGTGTAGAAAGTAGAGGGTAAACTTTTATAGGTAGGGTACAGGCCCAGGTGTATGCATTAACCTAAAAGACACACATCATTTAATGTAATAGTGACAAGTACTATTTTAGTGTGTTCTCATGAGGCTTATGTTTTGTTTGATCCCAGCTCTACCTATTCATATGTATCTCCATATTTTGCTAGATGGGTTGATAAGGACCTAATTAAATTAAATAATGCTTTTATGGTTGTGACTCCAGTTAGAGAATTATTAATGGTAGACCATGTACATCCATCTTGTATGGTTTCTATTGGAGATTAGGAGACCTTAGTTGATTTGATGGTGTTAGATGTAATGTCTGATTTTCGTTAAATGATGAAAATATGTGTGTTTTCAAAGCAAGTCCCCTGAAATGAATTAGTTAAGTTTCCAAAAAATTTAAGTTGTATTCTAAACTCCTAAAAAAGAGAATCCTAGGCTCGGATGAAAAGAAAAATAGAGTTAGAATAAAAAAATGAAATTGAATGAAAGACTTACGAAATGTAATGGAATTTTTGTAATTTTGAGCAAATTTTAGAATTTAGCTAGAAGGGCTTTTTAAATGAAATTTTGAGTTTTTCAGGATTCTCAAAGGCCTAATGTTTTTCAACGATAGTAGATCTAAACTTTGACAGATTCATTTAGGAAGGTTTTAACTCCGACTTGAGTGATTCTAAAGGCATTTTACTAAATTGGGAACCCAAATTTTATAATGAAAAAAAAAAGGGTTCTAAAAAAGGAGCTAAAACGAACTAGAAACAAAAACATCAAAATGAAAGGGCAAAATTGAGATTTTTGAAAAGTCTTCCTTAAACCCCACCTATATATATAGGGTGCCCTACCTCCTCATTCATTTAACCACATATATTTCTACCGTAAACTAGAGGAGGAACCCTAGGAGTGAGGCGCACAAGATGGAGAGGAAGAGAAGGACAAATACAAGGTAGAAAGGTATGGATTCTTGGCTTTTTCATGCTTTCTCTTTAGCAAACCTCTTCTTCTCCATTTCTCCTTTCTTTCTTATGATTTTATTGAAGTTTGTAGATCTATTTTAAGGAAAGAATAGAGGGAAAAATTCGGATATGAAGAGATGAGGCAAAAAAAAAAAGAAGAAGAATCAAGCAAGAAAACAAGGAAAAACAAGGTAAAAGTTCTATCCCATGGTAACTACTTCTTCTTCCCCTTCTTCTTTGGTTTGTCCCACTCAATAAGCTACAAGAAGGCTTGGATTTTGGATAGAACCAAGGGTGAATCTTAGGAATTTAAGGAAGGAGAATAAGGATATGCAAAGAAAACAACCAAAGAACCATTAGATTTCAAGATAGAAAACCTAGGGTTTCAAGTGTTTCTTACAAAATCTGTTTTATACAATGATTCCTAGGCCTAAATGAATTTTTAAATGAGCTTGTAAGATCCCTAAAAGGCTCCCCATATGCATCTTCCATCAAGAAAACAAAACAAAGTCCATAGGTGCTAAAACCAAGCAAAGTTTCATCCTAGATGGGATGAGGTACCTAGGGATAGTTTTAATTTGTTTCAAGCCCATTTTTGAGTCATATATGATGAGTGAAGATGAGGGAAAGCCTTGGGAAAAATTTAGAAACCATAGAAAATGAGATAGCCTTATATGTTCCATAATATGACTTAAGGAAGCAACATATAGTTAGACTCTTTGTTTTAATTATGTGATGACTTTAAGAGGCTTAAAAGGAGTCAAGAATCATATATTAAAGGAAAGAATAGAGCCTAAAACTAAATAGATGGGTGTTGCTTCACTAGATTCATTTTTGGAACCATAAAGGGGTTATTAGACCAAGTTAGTGTCTAAGGAAGATGTATGGATTTAGAAATGATTCCATGAACGTAATTGGCTCCCATAAATTATGTTTAGGCCAAGAGAAACAAATTCTACACCCTTGTGTGTGTGAGGCCAAAAAGGGAGTATTTTTTTCAAGAAGAAAAGTATGTAGTTACACCAAAGGTAGCTTACTCATCCTTCTTTCATGCATGAATATATGCTTGACTTGTCTTCGAATGTGTGTACATGTGTTTTAAGCTATGAAAAGCATTCTAGCATGAGCTCTTATTCCATGATACCATGATGATACATTATGTTTTCAAATGATGCCTAATATGTTTACTTGAGCTTGCTTGAGTGTGGAGAAGCCAAAAACTCTTAGCCATGGTGAGGATGAGCCAAGAACCCTTAGAAATGGTTAAGACAAAGCAAAGTGTCTCCTAAGAGTGAGGTTGAGCCAAAACCTCCTAGAAAAAATAGATGAGGCAAGCCTAAAATCTATAGGTGCTAATCCACTTACTTGGCAAACCTATGTATGCCATGTGTGACTTGTTTAAATGCCAAAAATATTTCTTGAATGATCATGCACCTCATGATGCTCATGCATGTATTTTCTAGACTTGTTTTACATACTTTATGTGTGATTAAAAGGGAGATAAGCTATTAAAATTCTTTCAATCTCATCCCCTCCTCTCTAATACCTTAAAATGCTAGGTGGACTAAGTGAACAAGGCAATGGAAGCTAACAAGTTGGAAGATAAGAGTTTGACAACAAAGTGCCTTGATTTTGCTTTTTTATAGCCATATGAGTGGCAAATGTTGTAATCTATTATCGTATATGACCCATGACCCCATGAACATATGTAATTATGTTAACATATTATGTACAAATGAGAATTAATGCTATATGTATGGTGTAATGCATTTTGAGTATCGAATGGCAAGACTAGCATTATGTAATCTTGTGTATGACATGGGGTGAAAGAGTAAGTTTTTAAATTCTAGATTTGTGCACTTTTGAGACAAGTTTAGAATGTCACTTTGGTGCATTTTCATATGCTCAAGTGGTCATAGTTGCCTTGAAGCTCAAATTGGACCATTTGGAACCTTTGTAGAGCTTGAAAATGACCATTTCATAACCCAATATCAAGATTTAACCAAATGAACGAATTTGCCCATAAAATTTGGCACCCATATAGATCTTATCCAAAGATTTTTGGAAAGACAAAGAACATATTATTTGTAGCTCTGTAGAATTAATTATAATTTTTTAAAGTTTGCATTTTTCTGTCAAACTGATACAAGTACTATTTATATGGTCAAAAACTTGGACTATGTCATTTGTAGGTCAAATGATGTCCAATGCTTATAAAATTTTACAGCATAAACTATACATGATAAGCTTTCCATGTACATAGAGAACACTCCAATTAGACCTCTGAACAGGGATAGATGAATTTTTAAAGTTAGAGGTCAGTACCAGGGATGATAGTCAATCTTTGGTACTATTCCATCAATTTTTGGTAGCTAGTAGGCCTTGTTGACATATGGACATATTTTTATCATAAATTAGACATCTTTAGCTTTCTAAAATGGTAAATAATGCATGATTTTGATTTTTTTTATAATTAGTTATGATTTTTTAAAATTTGTGACAGAAAGCTAGAAATTCTAGCTGAGACTGCACATAGTATTTTTATGTGCTCCATCTATTTGCACGAGTTCTAAGCCACTATGTGAGATGGTTTTGAGTTTTATTTGTTCATTAAATATGAAAATGAGCTGAGTAAGTTCACATGGTCCATGGGACACTAAATAAAAATTTTATCCGCTACACAATGTAAGGAAATTGAATATTTTAATGCCCTTTTTCCTTGGGAACTTATATGATCCATGAAATGGAACCTAGAAATGGTATGAGATGAGTTATAGTATTATGGTGTTACATGGGATATGGTTGATTTTGATATAATTTTGGGCATGGATTGGTTGGTTTCATGACATGCCATTTTAGACCATCATTCTAAGGTGGTAAGGTTTAACATCCCTAGTGAATCCTCATCTCTAATTCAAGGTGATCATAGTACGATGCTAGGCAACTTGATATCAACCCTAGGGGTTCAGAAATTGTTGCTAAGAGGATGTCAAGGGTAGTTGGCAGTGATCAAGGACATCAATGTGTAAGTGGCAAGTATGGAACAAGTCCCTATGGTTTGTGAGTTTGTTAATGTTTTTCTTAAGGAACTACATGTGTTACTGCCAAATAAAGAGGTTAAATTCAGCATTAACATAATTTCTGGCACTCAACCTATTTCTATTCCCTCTTATTAGATGGCTCTAACTAAGTTGAAAGAGTTGAAGAATCAATTGTATGATCTGCTTGATAAAGGTTTCATTTGCCCAAGTACTTCTCCCTGTGGTGCTCCAATATTATTTGTGAAGAATAAAGATAGATCCTTATGATTGTGCATTGACTATAGATAACTCGACAAGGTGACAGTGAGGAATAAGTACCCATTGGCTTGCATTAACGATTTGTTTGATTAACTATAAGGCCTAGTATTTTTCCAAAATTGATATATGCTCGGGGTACCATCAATTGAAAATAAAGAAGGAAGATATCCTTAAGATAGCTTTTAAAACTCAATATGGTCATTATGAGTTTTTGGTGATGTCTTTTGGGTTAACCAACTGGCCTATAGCATTTATGAACTTGATGAATTGGGTGTTTAAATCATTCTTGGATAAGTTCATAATTGTATTTATTGATGATGTCTTAGTGTTAGGCAGAGCATGGATAGCATTTACAGTTGGTATTGTAGAAGTTGAGAAAAGAGTAGTTGTGTGTTAAATTTTCCAAATGTGAATTTTGGCTGAATCAAGTAGCCTTTTTGGACATGTCATTTCAAAGAAAGGTATCCAAATGGATCCTTGTAAGGTAGAAGTCGCTCATGTAATGCCATATTATTTCTAACATTGATCCTCTTCTGTTCAAGTGGGATTATACAATTCTTCAAAGAAATCCCAAGAAAATGCATTAAAATAATGAATTAAATTACGTTGCGTAGTGGATAAATTTTTCATTTTGCGTCTCTGGGACCCCATGAACTCACCAACAACATTCTATAACTATTTTTTCATTCATACAAATCAAAGCATTCTCAAAACTTAGCACAAACCACAGATCAAGAATCAAAAACCCTAAATTTCCCTTCATTCTTCGCTACTGTACAGTGATAAATTTCAAGGGAAATTTTGAAAAATCATAACTAAATGTAGAAAAATTAAAATCGCACAAATCATAGCTTTCTAGAAAGCTTTGGATGTCTAATTTATAGTAAAAATAGTTTTGAGCCATAAAAATCTTATCTAGACCATGTTTGACAATAGTAAAGGTAGGGAGGTCAAGCTACCCAGAAATCTGATGTAGCTTACTAATATAAATTTTAGAAATTCATAATTAATTCCAAAAATATCTAATCCATGTAATCTATACCAATTTGAAAAGCTATAGATATTTACTAGAGGGGAAAAGTAGTTCTAGACCAATCCAAAAGTATTCAAATTCCAAAAATTAATCAAATAGTACCATGGGTCTGGAAGAGCGCTTAGAACAGAATAACAACTTCAAAAATTTATATCTCCCTCTCTAGACATCCAAATGAGGTGCTTCCAAATGGCACAAGTCACATCATTTGCCTTATAAATGATAGAGAACAAATTTTGGACTAGATAAACAATGCACTGATTAAAACTAGAAAATTTGCCAATTTCAAAAATTCTCCAAATATTTTGTAGACCTCCAAATAATATCCACTTTAGCTTCTCAAAAAGCTCTCAACAAGCACTATATACATGTCAAATTTTAGATTAAGAAGAGCTCACTTGAATAAAAAATGGTATAGCTCACTAAAATGACCATTTTTGCTCTATATGAGGTACCAACTTTGTCTAGTTAGCCTTCTTTAATGTTTGGCACCTTTTGGGCAAGTTTAAAAGCATGAATATGACTTATGTGAACTGCCCAAGTGGTCCCAAACCCCATGCATCTTGTTTTGGTCATTCCACATCCAATAATACCCAATTAACCATAACCATATAAGAGGCAATTTCCATGATTTCATTTATTCATGGCTACATAAAGTATATATAGTATCCATTCATCATTTTACATTAGTTCATGGTCTTACATCACAAAAATAATATATACAAGCTCACTTTGACATTCCATTATAAGTAAAGTTACATAATAGACAAAATACAACTTCTCAAGGTTTTTAGCTTGCATTCCTTGCCTTTTGAATGCCACCTAGACATTTTAAAATAATGGAGGAAAGAGGAGTGAGATTTCTAAAATCTCAATAGCTCACACACCCATTCACACACACATTCAAGACATATATACTTCAAGTGTATAAGTAAACAAGCTACTTGGATCATGAATGCACATTTTCAAGAATTCCATGCCACACTTTCACCATCATGTCATCAAGAAGCTCTAGGGACTTTTAGTTTTGCCTCACCCTATTTCTAGGACTTTTAGATATGCCTTACCCTTTGCCTAGAAACTTTTAACTTGGCCTCACTCATCTAAGAAACTTTTGGCCTAGTCTCACTCATGCCTTGAGACTTTTGGCACTTCCTCACCCGCATTAAGGGACTTTTAGTATCACCTCACCCTTATGAGCCATTCTTGCCATCAATAGCATTCAAAAAAACACATTGGTACCAATGCAATCTCAAGATATCAAATGGCATGTTCTCACATCACAAAGCACACACAAGCACATAAAGACATACATATGCACACAAAAAATGCAAGGAGAATGAGGACGAGAGCTACCTTGAATTTATGCAAGCTTTTCTTATTCTTTATCCTTCCTTTTTTCGAGTTCATAAGCACACCTAGGTGTATTGGCATTCTCTTGGCCTAAAAATCATAAACAACACATAATTACACACTTGAAGCAAGCCAAGACACTAAATTCACTCTTGAACACACACTTGGTTCTATAAGTGGTATAATGGTTCCATAAATGACCTATTGAAGCAACCTTCACAATTTAAGCTCTAGGCTCCCATTTCTTTCCATTTCTAGACCTATTGGCCTCATTCAAAGTCCTTCGAGCCCTCACACAATCATTTACATAAACTTATAATCAAGTTGCTTCACAAAGCACCATTATGGACACTATTATCCCATGTTTCAATCCATGGCTCCTAAATTTTTTCTAATAATTTCTCCCATCTTTTAACATCATATAAAGTCCTAAATCAAGGATAGAACAGGTTAAAACATCCCTTAGCCCATAGAACATTGCTTGGCCAAACTATGTACCATAATAGAGGTTCATAAAGTTCTTGATTTTTCTTTGATGGGAGAGCCACTTGAGAAGGTTTCTAGAGGTATTAAGAGCTCAAGGAAACACTCAAATAGCCAAGGAAATACTCACACAAAATCATATTTTCCAAAACCCTAAAGAACACCTCGCTTTCCTAACTTGATTTCTATTGGTTTTTCTTGGAATTTCTTGCCATATTCCTCTTCTTCATGGTCTAAACCCTAATTTCTCTCTTGTTTTTGGATAGAAAACTACCCCCTTATATGGTTCTATATGAGGCTGAAACATACACCAAGAAGAAGCAAGAGAAGAAAGCAACATAAACAAGAATTTACCTTAAATTAAAGTGTGTTTTCAAAGCTCTTCTTTCTTAGTTTATTCCATCACAAAGAATTCAAACTCTTCCCTTAGGTTCTAGACCAAAAACAGAACCAAAAAGCTTAACTAAACCATAAAAAGAAATCATGGAAGGAGAGGAGCAAGATTGGAAAAAAAAGAATATGAAATTTTACAAATTTCCTTACCTTTTCTTGATTTTTCTCCTCCTTTTCTCCTTCTCTTGGTGCGCCTCAAGGAGCTGCTTATTTTCTATATTTTTATGAGAGGAAGTCATGCTAAATGAGAGGAGAAAAAGGGGAGAAGTGTGTGGAAGTTTCAAGAAACTCACTTTTTCAAAAATTCTAATTTCATCCTTCCTCAATAGAAATTTTGTTTTGGCTTCGTTTTAGCTCCTTTTTTATAACCATCTTTTCCATTATAAAATTTAAGTTCCCAATTTAGTAAAATTCCTTTGGAATCACTCAAATTGAAGCTAAAACCTTCCCAAACGAATCCGTAAAAGTTCAAGTTCACCACCATTAAAAGTACACAGGAAGGGCTTTATCAATTTCAAGGCTTCCTATAGTTTTTGGGGCATCTAAGAACCCTGGGAAGCTCAAATTTTTCATTTAAAAAGCCCTTCTATGTATTTTCCAAAAGTTGCACATATTTATGAAAATGTCATTTCGTTTCGTTAGCTTTCGTCACAATTTATTTCACTGTCCTAGCTCCATTTTTCTTTTTGTCAGAGCCTATAATTATCACTTTTAAGAGCCTAGGACTCTACCTAAATTTTTTGGGATATTATTTATGTAACAACTGGGAAAAAGAAAAGGAAAGGAAAATAAAGGAAATAGGAAGCTGAAAATTTTCGGAATTCAAAATTTTTGCTAAGTTTTCTCGCAATAGCGAGAAATGATCTCGCTGTTGCGAGAGTGCCTCCTCGCCATAGCGAACATGATTTTAGCTATAGTGAGTGCTGGCAGCAGTCCATACAGAAACCAGGGGGCAGCTCGCCGTAGCGTGCGCTATAACGAAAGTGAGGTATAGAACTAACGCGAGTTCGCCATAGCGAAGGTCGAAACTCGCCATAGCGAAGGGAACTGACGCGAGCTCGCCATAGCGAAGGTTACACCTCGCCATAGCGAAGCTAGATTACACGAGCTCGCTATAGCGAAGGTTAATTTTTATCGTAGCGAGGGTCGGTCCGGAAGAGAGTAAATAGCGAGAATTAAACTTCATTAAACGCCCAAACTCATTTCTTCTCTCATATCTGCCCTAGATTTTGACCCAAGGAGAAAAAGAGGCGTGAAGAGTGAGAGAGATCAAGAGAAGGAGGAAGAGCAAGGGAAAGGTAAGGAAATTTCCCCCATTTCTCTTTAGAACTCTGATCCCCTCCCTTTGTCCTCTCTTTCTGCGGTATTATTTGTGAAAATGGTTAGATTTTGGGCATGGGTCAGAAGAGGGAAAGTGGAAAACACCTTTTAATCTTTGTGTTTTCTTTGAAAATGTGGTTTCCACTACCATGGGAGCTTGAGAGAGAGAAAGAGTTGATGGCATTCTAGAGAGAGAGAGAACTCTAGGTTCTGGTATGTAGGAGAGTTTGATCCGATGATTCCATGTTAAAAGAGTAATTGCATGCTTTTGTGTGTCTAGGCTCAAGAGAAACACCTCCATCAAGGTGTGATTGTGAACCTAAGGAGGGAGAGGAGAAATTGAAAGGAAAAGCTAGTGTTGGCTTTGGCTCCAAAGGTAGCTCTCTTTTCCCACTCTTTCTTGTTGCATTCTTGGATATGATAGTCATTGTATGATTATGTATATGCTTATTGTGTGGAATATGCCATGTGCTATTGCTTTGATGCATTGATGCCAATATGCTTGTGTGATGAATTGTGAGAATTGCTCGGGTGCGGTAGCGCCGAAGTCCCTTGAGATGGGTAAGGTGAAGCCGAAAGTCCCTTAAGATAGGTGAGGCAAGGCCAAAAGTCTCAAACGAATGAGGCCAAGTCAAAAGTCCTTAAACTCGGGTGAGGCCATCCAAAAGTCCCTAGACTCGGGTGAGGCTAGACCAAAAGTCCCTGGAGCCCATTTTTGGCATTGTTGTGAATTCCATAGCATGTACAATGTGTGTTGGATGTTTGAGAATGGCTAAATGCTTAGTCACATGCTTTGACTTGTTATATGCCTGGATTATTTACTTGATTGAGTGCATGAGCTACTGAGATTCCCTGAATCTCACCCCTTCCCCTCCCAACTTAATATGCTAGGTGGAGCTCAAGGAGAACCGAGCACACACCAAGGAGCCTAGGAGCATGCTTAGTTAGATATTACTTTCTTTTGGATATTTTGATGTATTTTGATGTAAAGTAGTGCCAAATGAATATGCGCCCACTATGTTTGAGATGTAAAGGTTGTAACATATGTAAATGTATGAAAAGATGATGTATGACCTAAGTTTATAGCCAAAGTAATGGAAATGAGGGTTTTGCCCCTTTTTATGAATGAATGCAATAGTGTATATTTGGCCATAGCATAACGAGATTTGGATGTATGATGATTTGGACCACATGGACTTGTTATATATTCTAGTTTTATGTTTTTAAACTTGTCCATGAATGGCTAGAGTGTGTGAGAGGCCATTTGGACCTGTTTTGGACCTTTGGGGTGCCAAAACCGGTATTTTTGAGAGCTCCATCAAAGTATGACTGTATGAGCTCTTTTTGCCATGAAATTTGTCATGCCTCTAGAGTTTGTAGAAAGCTTCTTGGAAAGCTAAAGTTGGTAATATTCGGAGGACGAGAGAATAATTAGCAAATTGTTGAATTTGGGAAAAATCCATGGTTTGGTCATGGACTGTTCATATAGTTTAGAAATGTAAACCATGTCAAACATAGACCAAATGGAGTCCAACTGTCATGAAATTTTATACACATAAACTAGAAAACCAAAGTGACCTGTACCAACTAGAAGTACCTAAATCAGAGGTCTGTAGAGAGAGATTGAACTATCTGAAGTTTTGTATCAGTATTAGGGAGCCCACCTGACCCCCGTCACTGTTCCATCGACTTTTGCGGGTGTAGGGGCTACTAAACTGATCTGGACTTATTTTTCTCCTCTAGTAGACATTCGTAGCTTTCCAAATTGGTATAGTGTGCCCAGATTGGATTTTTGTGGATTTAGTTATGAATTTTCGAAAGTCATGACAGTAAGCTGCACCAGAAACAGTGACAGCTGGACCATCCTCCCATTTTCTAGAAAGCTAAAGTTTGTTGCATTCCCATTTTTCTACAATTAATTATGATTTTCCAAAGTTAGAGCCAAAATATGACTTTTGGGCACAAGTGAGAAAAGTGCATTTTCTGGTTTTTGGCTCTATACCCATGGCTTATGGTTTGTTATATGCTATGTATAAGTTGTATAAGTGGAGTTTGAGTTGAGAATGTGAATGATGGGTTCACAGGACCCACGGGGCAGATAATGAGTGTATAAAACCCCGTTTCATAGCATGAAAATACCACGGATATGTATTGTTTCTTTGGAAATCATGTGGAACCGAGCCCAGAGAGAGGTTAGGTAGCGGTAGTAGTTTAAGGTGTCACATTTTTGGTATCAGAGCAATGGTTCAGGCACTTTTGCTCAATGTTAGGCTCTTGAATGCTATGATTTGCTGGTGTTTAGTGTGAATGGTCATGGAAGTTGTAGCATCCATATGCATATGTGTTGTGATAGTGTTGTGAACTGAGGATTGCTACTTCTTTTCAGACATGGTTGAGACTAGACGTGGCAAGGGTAGAGGCAGAGGACCGCCCAGGGCTCAGAGAGCTGAGCCAGAGGTTCCTATTGAGACTAGGGATCCTCTGCAGGCCATCATAGAGAGACTAGACCGATATGAGGCCATGATGGGCCAGCATCAGGAGATGCTGGAACAGCAGAGATACATTGTCCAGCAGCAGCATGATATGATCATGCATTTGCAAGATACCCTGACTAGGCAAGAAGAAGCCAGAAGGGATGCCCCTGTACCTCAACCATCTACATCTAGCATTCCACCTGTACCTCCCCCGGAGCCTGCTGCTCCACAGACCCAGACGCCTATCTAGAAAGTGTTGAAGCAGTTTAGGCAGAACAATCCATCCTCATTTGACGGGGAGTTGGATGCGGATAAGGCGGAGGCTTGGGTCATGCAACTTAAGAAGATATTCTCAGTGATGGATTGTACCACTGAGCAGAAAGCCCAGTTAGCCACCTTCATGCTAGAAAAGGAAGCTGATAGATGGTGGGATAGTGCGAAACCCCTTATGGAGACCAAGAATATATAGATAACTTGGGAGACTTTCTTGGTCGAATTCTATGAGAAGTATGTCCCGAGTTTAGTGAGGAAAAAGAAAGAGATGGAGTTTATAGGCTTGAGACAAACGGATGAGATGACTGTGGATCAGTATGTGGCCAAGTTCATAGAGTTGTCTCAGTATTCCTCTTACCTCCAGAGGTATGATGATGAACCCTGGAGATGTGAGCAGTTTGAGACTGGTTTGAGGCCCTTGATTAGCGACAGAGTCACTCCACAGCGGATCAAAAAGTTTAATACTCTTGTGGAGGTCAGTAGGGTGATTGAGACGAATTTGCAAGTTATCATGCCTACTGCGACTACGGCTAGTCAGAAGAGGGTTCTGGATTTGAAAAGGCTGAAACCAGAAGAGGGTTCTAGTTTGACCCCTAGTACTAAGAGGAGAGGCAAAGGGCCATGGAATAGAAAGCCGCAGCGAGGTGTGCCACCTCCTCGGGGTCAGTCATCCTTCCAGCAGTCTCCGGTGACATGTTATAAGTGTGGGAAGCCAGGGGACATTACTAGACACTATTCTCAGATGGAGACAGCGCCTCCTCCTAGACCACAGACCCAGGGTCGAGTGTTTACCCTTACTCAGTCGGAAGCTAGCGCATCTCCCAGTTTGATCCGAGGTACGCTGATAGTTAATGGCTTTCCTGTAGTTGCTATGTTTGATTCGGGTGCTAGTCACTCGTTTATATCTTATGATTGTGTAAGGAAATTGGGTCTGGTTGTTAGTGTCTTGCCCTTTGACTTGTCTGTTATTACACCCACTGGAGGCCACGTGGTTACTTCCCATACTTGCTTAAATGTCACTGTCCAATTTAACCATTGTCATACCACTCTTGATTTGGTTTGTATGCCTTTTCATGAAATTGACTTGATTATTGGTATGAACTGGTTGGCTGCAAATAATGCCATACTTGATTGTGAACACCGAACCATTTCCTTACCTGCTTGTGGGACCATACCTAGGGTAAGAGCTGAGTTATCTTTTATGACTACTACCCAGGCTGAAAGATATTTGGAGTGTGGATGTCAAGGGTTTCTAGTCTTTTTCTCTATTCAGGCCGAGGTAGAAGAAGGGATAGAAGAGATCCCAGTTGTTAGGAAATTCCCAGAGGTTTTCCCTAGAGAGTTTGATTTTAGTGGCCTACCCCCTGAGAGAGAATTAGAGTTCCCTATAGACATAGTGTCTGGTGCTGGACCGGTGTTCAAGGCTTCTTACAGGATGGCTCCCGCCGAGCTTGCTAAGTTGAAAGAGCAGATAGAGGAATTGTTAGAGAAAGGGTTTATCCGCCTTAATGTTTCACCTTGGGGAGCTCCGGTGTTATTTGTGAAAAAGAAAGATGGTAGCTTGCGTTTGTGTATTAATTACAGAGAGTTGAATAAAGTTACCATCAAGAATAAATATCCTCTCCCTAGAATTGATGATCTGTTAGATCAGTTGGCCGGGGCATCTGTGTTTTCTAAGATAGATCTTAGATCTGGTTACCACCAGTTGAGAGTGAGAACTGAAGACGTCTCCAAGACGGCTTTCAGAACGAGATATGGGCACTATGAGTTCCTTGTAATGCCATTCGGATTGACGAATGCGCCTGCTGTGTTCATGGATTATATGAATAGGGTATTCAGACCGTATCTAGATCAGTTTGTGGTGCTCTTCATTGATGATATTTTAGTGTACTCCTGATCTTTTGAGGAGCACGAGAGGCATTTGAGACTAGTTCTAAACACCTTAAGAGAGAAAAGGTTGTATGCCAAACTGAGTAAATGTGAGTTTTGGCTGACCGAGGTGCGATTCTTAGGTCATGTGATCTCACAGGATAGGGTTGCGGTTGATCCCCATAAAGTTGAGGCTGTGTTACAGTGGGATAGACCTAAAACGATCACCGAGGTCAGGAGTTTCCTAGGTTTAGCAGGGTATTATAGACGGTTTATTTAGAACTTTTCTCGAATGGCCTTACCACTGACGAGGCTAACCAGGAAAGATACACCTTTTGTGTGGGATGAGAGATGTGAGAAGAGTTTCCAGGAGTTGAAACTCTGTTTGACCACTACCCCTGTGCTGATTATCCCTAACCCTAGTGAACCATTTGTGGTTTATTGTAATGCTTCGGGCAAAGGGTTAGGATGTGTGTTGATGCAGCAGGGCCGAGTAGTGGCATATGCCTCGAGGCAGTTGAGACCTCATGAGGAGAATTACCCCACACATGACCTAGAGTTAGCTGTAGTAGTGTTTGCTCTCAAAATTTGGAGACACTATCTGTATGGTGCGACCATAGAGATCTATAGTGACTACAAGAGTCTGAAATACCTGTTTGATCAGAAAGAACTCAATATGAGACAGAGGAGATGGATGGAATTCTTGAAAGATTATGATTATGTGTTGAAATATCATCCGGGCAAGGCCAATGTGGTGGCAGACGCCCTGAGTAGAAAAACCATCCATGTAGCCCATATGATGATTAGGGAGCAGGAGCTCCTAGAGAAGTTCAGAGAGTTGAACCTCTCTTGTCAGGTGGTATCGGGTAGATTGTATCTGAGTGAAACCCGAATTGAGAATATCTTAAGAACCCAGATCTTAAATGCCCAGAGAGAGGATGAGTTCCTGAAGCGGATCAGGAATGAGATTACCCAAGGTAAGACCTTAGATTTCAAGGTGTCTGAGGATGGTATGATAGTATACTGAGAGAGAATCTGTGTGCCTAGTCAGAATGAGTTGAGAGAAAGCATTCTAGAAGAGGCGCATAAGAGTAAGTATACTATCCACCCAGGTGCCACCAAGATGTATCAAGATTTGAAAAAGATTTTTTGGTGGCCAGGGATGAAGAGCCATGTGACAGATTATGTGGCTAGATGCCTAGTGTGTCAGAGGGTAAAGATAGAACATCAGAAATTGGCTGAGTTGTTGCAACCTCTAGATATCCCTGAGTGGAAGTGGGATAGTATAGCCATGGATTTTGTCATGGGGTTACCCAGGACATCCTCTGGACACGATGCTATTTGGGTAGTTGTGGATAGACTGACGAAGTCTACATACTTTTTAGGTATCAGGGCTACTTATACACTGGATAGACTAGCCCATTTGTATATCAGAGAGATAGTGCGACTTCATAGAATACCCAATAGCATAGTTTCGAATAGAGACCCCAGGTTCACATCGAACTTTTGGAGGTCATTGCAGCATGCCTTAGGGACTAGATTGCGGTTTAGTACTGCATATCACCCCCAGACAGATGGTTAGACTGAAAGGACCATCCAGACATTGGAAGATATGTTGAGGGCATGTGTGCTAGAAATGAAGGGGAACTGGGATGTGTATTTACCGTTAGCAGAGTTTGCTTATAATAACAGTTACCATTCCAGTATTTAGATGGCCCCTTATGAGGCTTTGTATGGGAGAAAGTGCAGATCCCCGCTGTGTTGGGTTGAGTTAGGTGAGAGGACTATGATTGGACCTCAGATTGTGGACCAGACCACCTGACAGATAGAATTGATTAAAAAGAGGCTCCTCACGGCTCAGAGTAGGCAGAAAAGCTATGCTGATAAGTGTAGGAGGCCATTAGATTTTGAGGTTGGAGACCATGTGTTCATTCGAATATCTCCAATGACGGGAGTAGGTCGGTCAATAAGGGTAAGGAAGCTCAGTCCCAGGTATATTGGTCCATTTGAAATCCTTGAGAAAATCGGACCTGTGGCTTACCGAATAGCCTTACCTCCTAACCTAGCCCAAATCCACAGTGTTTTTCATGTCTCCCAGTTGAAAAAGTATTTACCAGACTCCTCACATGTCATAGAATATGAGCATGTGCAATTGCAGGAAGATCTTTCCTATGTAGTGAAACCGGAGAGAATTGTGGATGCTAAGCTGAAACAGCTGAGAAGCAAGAGCATTCCTCTGGTGAAAGTGATCTGGAGAGGTCTGACAACTGAGGAAGCAACCTGGGAATTGACGGATGAAATGAGGCAAAAATATCTAGAGTTATTCCCTTGAGGTAAGTTTTTAAATTTTGAGGACAAAATTTCTTTTAAGAGGGGTAGAAATGTAACAACCGGGAAAAAGAAAAGGAAAGGAAAAGAAAGGAAATAGGAAGCTGGAAATTTTCGAAATTCAGAATTTTTACTAAGTTTTCTCGCAATAGCGAGAAATGATCTCGCTGTCGCGAGAGTGCCTCCTCGCCATAGTGAACGTGATTTTAGCTATAGCGAGTGCTGGCAGCAGTCTATGCAGAAACTAGGGGGCAGCTCGCCGTAGCGTGCGCCATAGCGAAAGTGAGGTCTGGAACTAACGCGAGTTTGCCATAGCGAAGGTCGAAACTCGCCATAGCAAAAGGAACTGACGCGAGCTCGCCGTAGCGAAGGTTACACCTCGCCATAGCGAAGCTAGATTACACGAGCTCGCTATAGCGAAGGTTAATTTTCACCGTAGCGAGGGTCTGTCCGGAAGAGAGTAAATAGCGAGAATTAGACTTCATTAAACGCCCAAACTCATTTCTTCTCTCATATCTGCCCTAGACTTCGACCCAAGGAGAAAAAGAGGCGTGGAGAGTGAGAGAGATCAAGAGAAGGAGGAAGAGCAAGGGAAAGGTAAGGAAATTTCCCCCATTTCTCTTTAGAACTCTGATCCCCTCCCTTTGCCCTCTCTTTCTGCGGTATTATTTGTGAAAATGGTTAGATTTTGGGCATGGGTCAGAAGAGGAAAAGTGGAAAACACCTTTTAATCTTTGTGTTTTCTTTGAAAATGTGGTTTCCACTACCATGGGAGCTTGAGAGAGAGAAAGAGTTGATGGCATTCTAGAGAGAGAGAGAGAACTCTAGGTTCTGGTATGTAGGAGAGTTTGATCCGATGATTCCATGTTAAAAGAGTAATTGCATGCTTTTGTGTGTCTAGGCTCAAGAGAAACACCTCCATCAAGGTGTGATTGTGAACCTAAGGAGGGAGAGGAGAAATTGAAAGGAAAAGCTAGTGTTAGCTTTGGCTCCAAAGGTAGCTCTCTTTTCCCACTCTTTCTTGTTGCATTCTTGGATATGATAGTCATTGTATGATTATGTATATGCTTATTGTGTGGAATATGCCATGTGCTATTGCTTTGATGCATTGATGCCAATATGCTTGTGTGATGAATTGTGAGAATTGCTCGAGTGCGGTAGCGCCGAAGTCCCTTGAGATAGGTGAGGCAAGGCCAAAAGTCTCAAACGAGTGAGGCCAAGTTAAAAGTCCTTAAACTCGGGTGAGGCCATCCAAAAGTCCCTAAACTCGGGTGAGGTTAGACCAAAAGTCTCTGGAGCCCATTTTTGGCATTGTTGTGAATTCTATAGTATGTACAATGTGTGTTGGATGTTTGAGAATGGCTAAATGCTTAGTCACATGCTTTGACTTGTTATATGCCTGGATTGTTTATTTGATTGAGTGCATGAGCTACTGAGATTCCCTGAATCTCACCCCTTCCCCTCCCAACTTAATATGCTAGGTGGAGCTCAAGGAGAACCGAGCACACACCAAGGAGCCTAGGAGCATGCTTAGTTAGATATTATTTTCTTTTGGATATTTTGATGTATTTTGATGTAAAGTGGTGCCAAATGAATATGCGCCCACTATGTTTGAGATGTAAAGATTGTAACATATGTAAATGTATGAAAAGATGATGTATGACCTATGTTTATAGCCAAAGTAATGGAAATGAGGGTTTTGCCCCTTTTTATGAATGAATGCAATAGTGTATATTTGGCCATAGCATAGCGAGATTTGGATGTATGATGATTTGGACCACATGGACTTGTTATATATCCTAGTTTTATGTTTTTAAACTTGTCCATGAGTGGCTAGAGTGTGTGAGAAGTCATTTGGACCCGTTTTGGACCTTTGGGGTGCCAAAACTGGTATTTTTGAGAACTCCATCAAAGTATGACTGGATGAGCTCCTTTTGCCATGAAATCTGGCATGCCTCTAGAGTTTGTAGAAAGCTTCTTGGGAAGCTAAAGTTGGTAATATTCGGAGGATGAGAGAATAATTAGCGAATTGTTGAATTTGGGAAAAATCCATGGTTTGGTCATGGACTGTTCATATAGTTTAGAAATGAAAACCATGTCAAACATAGACCAAATGGAGTCCAACTGTCATGAAATTTTATACACATAAACTAGAAAACCAAAGTGACCTGTACCAACTAGAAGCACCCAAATCGGAGGTCTGTAGAGAGAGATTGAACCGTCTGAAGTTCTGTATCAGCATCAGGGAGCCCACCTGATCCCCGTCACTGTTCCATCGACTTTCGGGGTGTAGGGGCTATTGAACTGATCTAGAATTATTTTTCTCCTCTAGTATACATCCGTAGCTTTCCAAATTGGTATAGTGTGCCCAGATTGGATTTGTTTGGATTTAGTTATGAATTTTCGAAAGTCATGACAGTAAGCTGCACCAGAAACAGTGACAGCTGGACCATCCTCCCATTTTCGATGTCAAACATGGTGCAGATGCTGAGATTTTGATTGGAAATGATTTTTAGTGTAAAGTTAACACTTAGAGCTTTCTAGAAAGCTAAATTTTGTTGCATTCCCATTTTGCTACAATTAATTATGATTTTCCAAAGTTAGAGCCAAAATATGACTTTTGGGCACAAGTGAGAAAAGTGCATTTTCTGGTTTTTGGCTCCATACCCGTGGCTTATGGTTTGTTATATGCTATGTATAAGTTGTATAAGTGGAGTTTGAGTTGAGAATGTGAATGATGGGTTCACAAGACCCACGGGGCAGATAATGAGTCTATGAAACCCTATTTTATAGCATGAAAATGCTACGGATATGTATGTTTTCTTTGGAAATCATGTGGAACCGAGCCCAGAGAGAGGCTAGGTAGCGGTAGTAGTTTAAGGTGTCACAATTTAGATCATTTCAGAGGACTTACTTTTATGCGGCTCATTTCATCGTTTTACAAAAATTACATTCGTTAGAGTTCAGAAGTGGCTTAGGTTGACCGCTATTATAGAGATTCATAGTTTTCTATGATTAACAAGGTATTATCATCGCTTCATGAAGGACTTCTCTAAGATAGCATCTCCATTAACTAGATTAACACAAAAGAATGTTAAGTTTAAATGACCAAATGCCTGTGAAGGAAGTTTTAAGAAGCTAAAGGAGTGTTTAATTACAACCTTAGTTTTAGCCTTGCCATCAGGTCTTGGAGGTTATGTAGTATACTGTGATGCTTCAAAGGTTAGATTGGGATGCATTCTTATGCAGCATAGGGGGATAAGTGACTATGCTTCTAGGCAACTAAAGAAGCATAAGTAGAACTACCCTATACATGATTTTGGAGATGGCAACATTGGTGTTTGCCTTTAAATTTTGGTGCCATTATCTTTATGGTGAGCCTTGTGAGATCTATACAGACCATAAAAGCCTTAAGTATATTTTTTAGCAAAAAGATCTGAATCTTAGGCAATGGAAATGGATGGAATTGCTTAAGGATTACGATTGCACTGTTCTCTATCATCTTGAAAAAGCCAATATGGTGGTAGATGCCTTAAGTAGAAAGTCTATGGGTAGTTTGGCACACATTATAGAGTTAAGAAGACTGTTAGTAGTGGAAATTCATAAATTGGAAAGAAACAAAGTGAGGTTTAAGATTAAGGAGTTGGGGGAATTCTTAGCCCAAGTGTAAGCTAGTTCTTCTCTCATTAAGAAGGTGAAAGTGACTTAAAGTATAGGTCCTAAGCTGAATAAATTGATAATAGAAGCGAGAGGTGGTAAGGCTAATGAGTTTATCATGGACACCGATAGTGTGTTAAGATGCAATAATCGGCTTTATATGCTTGACATGAAAGAGGTGAAGAGGGAGATTTTAGAAGAGGCTCATCATTCAGCATACATTATGCATCCAAAAGTGATAAAGATGTATTAAGATTTGAAGTAATATTATCAACGGGATGGCATGAAAAAGGATGTAGCAAAATTTGTCTCCCGATGTTTGGTATGCCAACAAGTGAGAGCAAAATATCAAAAACCTATAGGATTACATTAATGGCTTAAGATACTAGAGTGGAAGTGGGAAAGAATCATTATGGACTTTGTGACGAGGTTACCTCATACCCAAAAAGGATACAATGCTATTTGGGTGATTGTGGATAGGCTAATGAAGTTAACACATTTCTTTCCCATTAAGACCATATATAATATGGCTAAATATGCACAAATGTACCTGGATGAGATTATAAAGTTGCATGGGATACTAGTATCTATAATTTCTATTAGAGGTCTGAAATTTACTTTTTATTTTTGGAAGGTCTTCTAAGAAGCTTTAAGCACTCAAATGGATCTCAGTACTGCTTTTCATCTTTAGACGGATGGTCAATTAAAGGGAATTATTCAAATCCTAGAAAATATGTTAAGAGAATGTATGCTTGACTTTGGTGGCACTTGGGAAAACTATTTGCCCTTGGTGAAATTCACCTATAATAATAGCCATTAGTCTAGCATACAAATGGCACCATTTGAAGCATTATATGGTAGGAGGTGTAGATTCCTTATTGGGTGGCTTAAAATGGGTGAAGCCAAGCTATTGGGATCGAATCTAGTGTAAGATGCACTTGAAAAGGTGTAGTTGTTCAATGAAAGATTGTTAATAGCTCAAAGTAGAAAAAAGTCTTATGTGGATTACAGATGTCGAGATTTAGAGTTTGCAATAGGTGATCATGTATTTTTGTGAATGTCACTGATTAAAGGAGTGATGAGGTTTGGCAAGAAAGGGAAATTAAGCCCAAGGTATATTAGCCCTTTTGAAATTCTAAATGGAGTTAGCAGAGTTGCCTATTGGTTAGCATTGCCACCTGAATTGGAAAATGTACATCCAATATTCCATGTATCTATATTAAGGAAGTATTTACCTAATCCTTCACATGTGATTAAGTCATAAGAAATTTCATTAGATAAAGGGTTGACATATAAGGAAAACCTGATAGCAATCGTAAATAGGCAAGGCAAAAGCTTCACTCTAGGGAAGTGGTAACTATGAAAGTGATTTAGTGAAATCATTCGCAAGAGGAAGTGACATGGGAAGTGGAAGCTAAAATGCATGCCAAATACCCTTACCTATTTGAAAACTAGGTTAATGTGTGACTTTAAATTATGGGACCAAATTTCTTAAAGGGGGAAAGATTGTAATAACCTTAACAAATAATTAATAATATGGGAATTACTTAGATTTAAAATACAATAAAATGTATATTATATATATACATATATCATAGGAAGTGTTTGATCAATTGAAAAGAAAAAAGTCAGCAACAATGGCATTCTAGCATAAGTGGCTAAGGCTTGGGTGGCACCTTCAAGATACTGGTTCAACTCCTACCAAGGTCACTTAGGGCTATTTTTTTCTACTTTAAAGTTGCTTTTTCCTTTCACAACAATGACCAAAATATCCCTGGTAAGTTTGATTCAACACTAGCAAAATGGTAATTCCATTTCAAACTTCTTCAAGATACCAAGCTTAAGCTATGGTGTGAGTCTGACTAAGGCTCTATCATGGTTTTTCTTTCCTTATTCTCTCGAGTCAACCACTGCTCCATAGTGGCTCCACTTCTGCTTCAATATCCTATTGTTTAGGCTGAGTTTTTTGTGTTGCTGCTACCTTTATCCACCCATGAAGCTTTTACATACTTGACAGCCAAAAGTGGTGCAAAATTATGGCAAATCTAGTTTAACATCTAGCCTCTATTCTAGCTGGTCAATGACTACTTTCTCTAGTTTTTCTTGCTTTAAGATCTATTCTTTAGCTTCCTAAATTACCCTCAAAAGTCTTACAGAATACCTTTCCCTTTTAGTGAATTTTGGTCTAGAACAGAGCAAGAAAAGAGTAGGCTACGTTTTCGATCTGAAACAAGGAGATTTCACATCTTCAAGTATTAGATGAATCTAATTTAACTATAGGTAATGAAAGATAGAGAGAATATGGTGAAGCAAGTTAACCTAAATCTAGAATAGTGTTGGAGTAGGAAATTTTTGATAAAGAATAATTAAATAGGAATGAGTTAGCTAATATGAACTCATAGGAAAAGAATAGAGTAATGGGCATGGGGGAAGTCACTAATATCAGCTATACAATTAGAATCTAATTAAAAGGACTTCTTTTTGACTAATTTTAGGAATCGTTTTCATGCTATAGAGGAAGAGAGAAAATGGTTAGCAAAGTGGTGCCGTTACATTTTCCTTCCTTTTCTTTTTGATTTTCGATGAGTAGATTATAAAGCATAGTACAGTTGTTACATATATTTATTTTTAAATCCTTTTTTTTCCTTGTTTGAACTCTGTGTATTTTTTGGGACAAGCATCCTACGTGGTAGCTCTCTTGTTATACTAGTCAAGATTATACTTGAGGCATTTAGATTATAATATGCCTTATGTATTCATATTTTTCAATGGTCATGAGATTATATGATGCTAAGAATAAGAAATTTGGAGACGTGGAAAGTGGTTTGTGGTTGTGAAATCTTAATTGTTGAAATGATAGTGATATGACGAACTAACTAATTTGTAGGAATTGATGTGTGAGATGTACTCTGCTATATATATATATATATATATGTACTGCTATATCTTTAAGATAAGATTGTGCAAAACGCTGGTAGCTAACAGTAGTCTTGTTAGCCTAGGTGCACCTTGATAGTTTTGTATGATTTATATGACTGAGTACTTGATGGTACTGAGTGGAATGCTCTCTAAATGTTATGATTACACATGCACATGTAGATATATGGTTACTTACCCTTTATGGGCTAAACATCCATGCTAAGATATTGTACAAGTAGGATTTTAGATTTTAAAGTTCTACATGACCCTTCCTATGATAATCTATAAATTATTTACTCTTTTCTAGTGCTTGAAACATATATTATTTATCTTGGGTTTCAAATTTATTTACTGCACTCTTACTATTGTCGTTATCATTATTATTGATATTATTAATTCTATAGATTTGACTAAGTTGCTTGTGCCTGAATTTATATTATACTATATGGTTATATATATAAAGGTATAAAGTAGTTTAAGCATATTCTTATATTTCACCATTTATTTTCATACTTCAACTTAAAGAATCATAAGTTGATTTTTCACCAATAAAAAATAATAAATATATATATAAATTAAATACATATATACAATAGAAATATTTATTTTTATAGAAAAAGAAAACTCTGTATCTACTTGTCCTTTTTCTTATCATGCTTTATTTTCTATCCACTGAGTTCTGTGGCTCACTTGTTATTTATTATTGCAAATAGTAGAGCTACGATAGATCCTTTTTCATTAGAGCAATCTGGAAAGTCCTCAAGGGTGAGCCCAGCATTGCTCCATTGAGCCTAGTTATTTTGTGCTATCTAGTTATACTTTGTAATTCGACTTAGTTATGGCTCCACAAATGATCAGATAGTATTCCTCTTTCCTGTTATCACATTTTTGTTGTTTATATGAGAGAGTAAAGCTCTCTTTGATATTGTCTTTAATTATTTTGCTTTGTTAGGTTTAGTTAGCTGGTTGTAGAAAATCTAGGATGTCTGAAATTTAGGAGAGACTTTATTGGATTTTCTATAACAAGTTGTATGTTGAAAATGGATGTGACTTATGTAGAATTAAAGTAACTTTTTTTTCTTGTTATGTTGTGTAATTGATCCTGAATCCTTCTATATTTACTTAGATGTCATAATTTTGTTGTGGTTAGGCTTACAAATATGGGAATCACCCCATATGTTGTGCTGGTCACGTTTTTGTTTAGGGGAGTGACAGTTTTTGTTTCCTAAAGCAAATCCTTGAAATATTTAATGCATAAGACAACAATTAATATGACAACAATCACAAGGTTTGAACTAAAATGTGAATGTGTTCTTTGGGTGGCATATTTTTTATCTTGAATAGAATTATTTTAATATCTAGTATTTTCTAAATGGGCTTAGACCTCTTAATAAGTTAGAGAGATATGAGAAAACAAAATAAAAGGCCAATTAAAGAGAGAAAATAGAGAGAAAAATAGAAAAAAAAAAAAAGAGTTTCAAGGGTGTCTAAATAAGAGAATGGCAGAAAGTGAGAAATACAAAGATTTTAATAAAAAGTTAATTAGAGTAAGTTAATATTATTTTCCATTATATAAGTTAAATGAGTTAACCAGAAGATGCAAGAAACTTAAAACAGGTCAAAACACTGACGACACATAAAACAAAATAGGTATGTTTTTAACCTTATTTCACTTAGACCTAGTTAGCAAAAGTGTTCTCCTCCTTATACTATTAATTTTGGTGGTTTTAAAATTTGAATTAGTGAATGTTCAACTATCATTAAGGGGGAAGAGAGTGCTCTTTTCATAATTTTAATTGGGAAAAATTGAAGAGCATAGAACAAACTTCAGATTGAGGTAAAGATTGGTATGCTTCAAATTTTAGTTTCTTTAGTTCTTCCCTCCATATAGAGAGAGAAAATCTCTCTCTTTACATTCTCTTGCATACAATTGATCATATGGAGCATGTAGAATTCACTAGGTTGAGGAAATGAGGAGAAATTGCCAAAGAAAGCAAGAAAACTCCATATGGCACCATGGATGCATAGTCTTGGCTACTTCTAAGGAAATGTGACCAAATGAGTTTGTTTTTTAGTTCTAATGAATTTAAAGGTCCTCTAAAGAATTATAAAGGCTAGAGGAAGCATCAGTTTGAGTTATAGAAGCTAATTGTAAAAGTCAAAATTTTTATGTACTTAATAAATCTCAATCAAGTAATGGCCATGCTTGCTTTGGTATGGTATTTGAGCATTCTAGTGAGCTTAATTGAAGCATAAAGGGCAATCTAGAATGTTGGAATGAGGCTTTGAGTCATAGTAATAAGTTCAGCAAAAATGGTTTAAAGTTACTAAATATGTCAAAGTGAAAAATGACCAAAGGAATAGTGTAATGACTAAATAAATAGTAAGATGTTTATTTTAGGCTCAAAATAAGAATTTAGGGAGCTTGAGTTGCCTAGTTAAATTTGCTTGTGAGAAACCCTAAATTAAGGCCTAGAAAAAGGACAAGAAGTAAGAGTTAGCTAGGCAAGTTAATAATAGAAAAACTAAACCCTATTTCAAGCCAAATAATGGGACAGTTGAATCTTAGGAATATGATTAATAAGTTAAGGAAGAAAAGTCCTAGGAAGAAAGTCCTAAGGTGTCTCCAAAAAGGGCTAAAAAAGCATAAGTTATGCATACCACAGCATATAGTCAGTATATTGGAGCCTTGGCATTGATCTGAATAATATACATGATAATATAGGCTATTAGAATATTGAGGAGTCTCAATCTTAGTGCCTAGCCAGTGAAGAGAAAGATTAGAGGGAAAAGAAGTCTAGTACTTACGACATCAAGGATAGACTCACAATAGGTAGCATTTTTCTCTTCTCTTTCATACTTTTAACTGTTTGAGTGCTTTACTTGCCTGTATGATGTATTTGCTTGATATATGTATGAGTTATATGAGATTTATATGAGTACTAGCCTAATAAGCAAAGCCTCACCTAATGTTGGATAAGAAAAAGGGTTAAAGAATTGAGCACAATAGTTTCTTCTTGTGCTAAGTATCATAGCTTCTTAAAAGAGAGTCTAATAACATTAGCCAAGTTTTAGCTACATGTATGCATATTTTCACATGTTTAAAAAGTTCAAATATTAGAAAGCTACATACATGCATACCTGTGTACTTGATTGGTTGTTGTGTGTTAAAGTAAGATTATGCCACTAAGATTTTTCCCAAAATCTCACTCTTTTATCTACTAATCCCCTTGCTAGGTGAAAGTAGCCAAGTAGATTGAGGAAAGTCCATAGCACCATGAAGACATATATATAGTTGATATTGTATTTCTATATAAATATATATATATATATATATTTATCAAACTATATTTGAGACCACTATATATTTAATGATGACAATGTATATATTTTAAGCCTAAACATGACCATTTAGGGATAGATTAGAAAGTGTACGACTAATTGTAGTAAAGTAAATGTTATTTAATGTATTTATGAGAATTTAATATTCTTAGCTAATTAAGTAGTCAAGGTCTAAGGGCTAGTTAATAATTAAGCCCTAAGGCCTCTAGAAGTAAGTATACTATATTTAGTTGTATTCAGGCAATTATTTTTAGTAGAAAAAAGGCCAAAGTGCTCAAGCAGTGCCAAGTTTATAGTCACTATGCTGCCAAAATTTTAGTAAACCAAAATGCTTGACCATATAATTTAAGTACAAATATGAGATTGAAATATAGTAATGGATTGCATGACAAATTGGAATAAAGAGAGTTAAAGACCCAAAAGTAGTTATAGGCTATTAAGACCTACCTTTGGTGTTAGCTCTAGTCTAGTATACCATTTGGGCATATAAGAGAGGTAAGCATTGTGCAAATATGATTATTTATTGATGAAGGGTTTATAGTGGGACATGTTTTAGAAATTCTATGTTTTTATCATGTTTTAATGCTTGAACTTATGACTATGACTATTTTATTCGCTTAAATATGATTGGGGAGTAAACAAAAAGGATTAACCTGACAACTTAAGGTAAAAAGACAATAAAAGAGGTTTGACAATTATAATTCATTGGAATTGTGTCAATAGTGCATTCTCCTATAAAATTATAGTATTCATAGGAGAATGTGATGTTGGTGTAATTTTAATGGATTATAATGTCATTTAAGGTCTTAGATGTATAGCCTAAACAACTCATTTCCATTTTATATCAAAACTTGGTAGTAGTATTTAAAGCATGGTTGTTGTCTTATCAATTTTGGTTCCATATACTAAGTATTTCATGGATGTGCTTCAGGAAGTGGAAACAATTTCAATATTCCTAACTTTGATTTGATTGGAAGATTTTAGTTTCAAAGATGAGCTTTAGCAAATGAAAATGGCATTATGTTCTTAAAAACACATCCTCAAAATATTATTAAAAGTAAGATAATCCAATGTTAATATGAGCAACTATCCCAAACACAGGACAATCACTCTTAGGGAAAACTCAAGTCCCTAGAAAACCAAGGGTTGGCATTGGGTTTCCTTAAACACATTCTCAAAATACACTCGCATCACATTGCTCATGAAAAGACTTGAATTCCTTTCTTCTTCATCAACATAGAGTGGGTCACTGAATATTCTTAACATTGACTTATTCTTCCCTACTTTTAAACTAAAATAAGATCATGTGCAATGGGATGCACATCATAATATTGATCATGAATAGTATAGACACTTGTTCTGATGAGAATGCCATGCTAGATCATGATGTGTAACCTAATTGAATGCACTTTCATTTTAGTTCAAACCTTAGGAAGATTAAATCAAATTTGGGAACATATATTAAACCATTCATCATTGTTGAAGAAATGGAGGAGCTCAAGTCTCTATTTTAACACATTTTTTTGTTATTATAACAAGGGCACAACAAAGAAATTTCTTCATTGCATAGCGAGGGAATTCCCTCGTAATTCCCTTGCCATATAGTAAGGCATACTCTATTGATTACAATTTCCTCATTATATAGCAAGGGAAATTCCCTTGAAATACCCTTGCAAAATTGTAACAGAATTAGTTAAAAATTAGTGATCAAATTGTCCAGGGATTTTCTCTTACTAGTTGACTAACGAAGGATTTTAGCAAGGGATTAGAGAGCAAAAAATTCCCTTACTACTTAACAAAGGGTATATAATAAGGGATTGATTCCTCATTGCTCCCTTGCTAAACCCTTGTTGAAGCTATATTGTGATGGAATAACAAGGGAATTATCCTTGGCTAAATTCTATTTTTCTTGTAGTGAACATTCATAATTTTTTTATTATACTAAGAGATGAATAAAAAAACTCTATTGGCACACTCTTTAGGGATTAAAATTCATAACCATGCTTGGTTATACAAAATGGTAATTGCTTTAGTTTTCTTTGCATATCATATTTGTCAAATTTCCCAATAGCATAAGTTGAGTTTTAATGCATTGTTTGGTATCATAGAAGGAAATGGAAAAGAAATAAAATGATACAAGACAAGGAAAAGAAAATGAGAAAGAAGTAGATGAGTTATTGGTCCCTTTATTTGGTATGATAAAATGGAAAGCCCTTTCCATATTTGGCTTTATCCAAAAATAATAATAAAAGAAATATTTGTAAATAATATTGTTAATTGTAATTAATATATTTGATTGATGGGTTTTTATTTGCCTCCTTTCAGTTTCCTACTCTTGAGGGATTTGATTTATATTCTTTAATTGTAATTATAATAGTCAAATCCCTCTCCCTCTCTTTCTCTTGTATATATTTGACATTTTGTACAATGAATAAATCAAGGTTTTCACCATTGCCTCGTACTTAGTTTTCATGATATTAGAGCTTTGCTTGCATCTCTCCAGCACCTAATTATTCAATCTCTAAAGAACAATCCAAATTTAAGATTGTATCTCTGCTGTAGGTTTTTTTCTTTTCGTTTCAATCTTTGTTTGCCTCCGTTTCATAGCTCTACCATGCTCCATTCACACTATGCGTCAAACTACCACGTTCCCCATCGTCCTACGCCATCAAAATTTCACAGCCAACAAAGCTGCCACAGGCCATCATGTGCTGTTACACCACCGCTGGGTTGCCAAAATTCCAATTTTCTTTGTCTATCTGAGTTGTTGATTTTTAGACCAAGTTCTAAAGGAGTTAGACTAGTTCCTAAGGTTTATGGGTGTGTTCTTTTCATTTTTACCCTTTGTTTATGCAAAATCCTCTTGTATTTTGACTTATATCACTGCTATGAATAAGAATGATGTTACACAACCTATTTTCATGCTTCTGAATGGATCTAATTATCGTCACTGGTTAGAGAGCATGCAAGGGTTCCTTAAAAGTCACAAATTGTGGCAATATGTTACAGGTGACATACAATATCCTCTTTTTAATGAATCAGAAATTGATGCTAAGTTTACTGAGCGTTTGGAAGACTGGGACAACAAAAATCACCAAATTATTACATGGTTTCAAAACACCTCTACCACCAGTATCAATCAACAATTTGGATGCTATGAGACTGCTAAAGAGGTATGGGATCATCTTGCCAATCATTATACCTCTTCTGATCTCTCCAATCAATTTTAGCTCCAGAGAAGATCTCAGTATTTTGAAGCAAGAACCTGGTTAGCATGTGTATGAGTTTCTTACTAAGATAGAATTTGTCTAGGATCAATTGGCATACTCCGAGCCAAAACTCAAGTGTGATGAAGATGCTAATGCCCTTACATCTTACCGTGATCGATTGAGACTTATTCAATTCCTGATGGCACTTGATGATGAGTTTAAGCCTATTCGTGCCTCTCTATTGCACCAAATTCTACTTCCTACTCTTAAGGATGTACTCCTTCAGTTGAAGTCGGAAGAACCTTGGTTAGGACTTTTAAGGCACGGCACCAATATGGCTTTTGTTGTGATCGAGAAAAACTTTAAAAATTGTGTCGTTGTTGTCCCTAGTCCAATCATATATTCTTTAAGTGTCCTCTAATTGAATGTCACACCTGTAAGAGGAAGGGACATATTGTTACAAACTACTTTTCTCTATTCTAGTGTTACTGTAAGAAGCCTGGAGATGTCATTAAGCACTACGCTATTCATCCTCACATATTCAATCAAAATAAAAATTTCACATAACCCTATCAACTATCTAAGCCTGCTTTCTCCATACCTACTGTTGCTGATGATACATCCACTGCTATAATCACTCTACCAGTTTCTAGAGACCTTGAGGCCCTCCTTAAGTAATTACTTTCTAGTACCTCCCTTCCACCTACCACTTTAGCTATTCCCTCAAGTAACCCTCCTTGGTACTTTGACTTTGCTTGTTATAATCACATGACTGGTCAGTTAAAAATCTTTTCTTCCTGGTCACCTAGCACTACTACCCCTCCAATTAACACTGCTAATGGTTCTTGATGTCTGTTAGTCACAATAGTTCTGTTTCTTTATCCACGCTATCCTTTGATAATGTTTATTTTGTCCCTGCCATATCTTTTGATCTTATCTCTGTTGGTCAATTAGTTGATCTTGGTTATGATGTATTTTTTTTTCTAATGTTTGTCATGTGCAGGGTCCTCGAACGAATGGATCATTGGAATGGGGCATAAAGTTGGACGTATGTTTGAGCTCAATTCCCTGCATATTCTCCATCCACATCACCTCGATTATGTGTTGCTTCCCTTACTTCTTTTAAGTTATGGCATCATCGTCTTGGTCATTATTCTGTCCATAAATTTTCATCTTTAATTTTAAATGGTCTTTTAGGCAATGTTATTGCAAAATCTTTAGAGTGTGCTTCTTGTCAAACTGCAAAACAACCTACATTGTCATTTAATAAAAGTACTTCTGCTTCTAAGTCACCTTTTGATTTGATTCACTTTGATATTTGAGGTCTTGCTTCTATTACCTCTATGGGAAGATCACATTATTTTGTCATCTTTGTTAATGATTATTCTTGTTTTACTTAGATTTACATGATGAAAAATCATTCTAAATTGTCTCCGATTTATACTAAAATTTGCAAATATGATTCGCACTCAATTTTCTAAAACTATCAAAATTTTTGGGCAAGATAATGCTATGGAATATCATGACTATAACACCCCGAAATTAATTAAGGTGTTAATTATGGATTTAGAGTAATTAAGGATAATTAATGAAGGATAATTGGGCAAGTTAGTGAATAGAATTTTTAGAGAGATAAATTATTAACATGGGTTTGAGAATTTATTAGGATAGAAATTGCATCTAGGCCCAAATTAATGAACCATGATAAGAGGCTAATGGAGGCCCAATGAATTAGGTGCAGACCCAAACCCTTGAACCTTTCAAACTTAGCCCAAAACCCATTAAAACTTCAGTAGCCCAATGTATAAAACTGGCCCAATGAAATTCTGTAGCCCAACAATTGAAAACTAGCCCAATAAGCAAAATCTGAAACCCAATTGGGTTTGGACTTGGAGCAACCCATGACCCAGCCCCTTGACCCAACTTAAACCCGCCTAAAACCCTAATGCTTCAGCCACTTTCCCCCCATTTGCTGAAACACAAAGAAAATTCGGAGGTTGAGAAGGAGGCTAGGGTTGGGGGCAAGAATTCTGCATTTTCACACACTTAGAGCAAGATTTAGCCAAGGTAATAGTTATACAACTTAATCCCCTCATCTTTCTCTTTAGTTTGGTCCGATTAGTTTTTCATTTGGAGGATTTTCACCCTACCCAAAATCTGAAATGTGGTTATTTGGGGTTTTCTTGATGAAATTCGTAGGTTGAGGCTAGGACTGACATTAGGTGAGTTTAAACCCTCCATTTTGATGCTTTCTTTGTTAATTTGAGACCCCCATAGCTGGTTTATAAAATGGCTATTAATTATATACGAATTTTCTTAGGAACTTGAGTGATATAGTGAAATTCTGGTAGAGGACATACTTAATCCGAATTTAGGATTTGTGGTGGCTGTTGCGAATTTATCTACAAGTGAGGTAACCGGGTTTACATTAATTCCATGCATGTATCTATTTTAATTTTATATTTGCTATATATGAATGATTTGAAATACTGAATGAATTGGTTGGCTATCTATTGTATTATGATTGGACCTTGTGAGTCCATGGTGGAGCTGTGGTGCGACTGCCACCTGTGCATGTGCTACGATCGAGCACTAGGTTATGATCAAACCCCAGATGCACTGAGCCCTGGTTGTGCTCAATAGTGAGTAGGTGCCGTGGACGGGCCTCTCCCGGTGTTAATGGCCTTTAACATGTGATAATATGATTGCTAGTATAGGATAGTAATCTTGATAGCCTAATTGTTTCATTTGCTGAAATGACTGATATGATTCTGAAATGGATTTTTGTTTCATGCATATATGTTGATTAAACTAGATTATATGATGGAATTGCCTTGGTTACTGAGATGTGTATCTCACCCCATTTTGTGGGATTATAATTTCAGGTGAAGGTTCCTCGGGTAAGGATAAGGGCAAGCAAGTGGATGAACATCCATGAGCTGAGGCCTAGTGTGGGGAGGCTACACTTGGTCTGAGTGTAATAGGGTAGATGTTGAATTTTGTTTAGTTTCATATAGCATCATCATGTATCTGTATTGCCAAGTATAGGCGTTCATATTTTGGTTTCTGAGGATGTATGTATTGAGGGGTTAGACCTCATCTTAATTTGGTAATTACTGTATGGATTCATGATATCTACTGTAAATTATGTGGACTTACGATATGGCTATTGATGGAAATGTAACCATTGAAATATTGATATGAACCCCTATTGTATGGAACCCCCATTGATTGAGTATTTAAGGATAGCTGTTGATAGTTCATGTATAATCTGTTGTTGTTACTTCATAAACTTGCTGATAGAAGGTAATTAGAGGAAAGAAATGGGCATATAAGTTTTGAGTTGGTAATAGAAGCATGGCTAAGTAAATAAGGTAGATAAGTGCCATTAGAGCCACATAAAATGAGAGGAAGTGACCTTAGAGTGTTCCTAAGAAGGGAAATGGAGTGTAGGGGGCGAAATATAGGAAATACAGCTACAGAAGGGAGTCACGCCGCGGCCGAGAAGGCTTCGTCGCGGCCTAGGGAGTGACAGTGGCGAGGGACGCCGTGGCTTGAGAAATCTCACCGCGGCGCGGAGTGAAAATAATTGCCCAGGGGGTGACAGAACATAACCTCGCCGCGGCGCAAGAAGTCTCGCGGCGGCGCGAGTCGAGGAAATTAATTAAGGACGTTACAGTAGCAAAACTCGCCGCGGCACCACATAGGTTGGCCGTGGCGCAGATCCAACTCGCCGCGGCTATCACCACGACGAAAGTCAGGAAATTTCCCCAGAGCAACTTGGTCGCGGCGCAAAAGTTCTGAGCCGCAGCGCAAGTTTAAAAACTTAGTTTTTCGAGCTCCAGAACCTAACTTAGCCGCTGCGGGAAGGTCCCAGGGCACGGCGCAGGTCCCCAAACTCCTATATTTGACCTGGAAACCCAAATTTTAGTAAGGCTAGTGTTAGGGAATAGCATGAGCATGTTGGTGGGATGTTTTTGTGGGTTGAACTTGATTAATGGATGAATCCTAAACCTTAAACGATGGTACAAACCCTTTAATGCATGTTCCCATTATGGTTGTTAGTTGATGATCCTAGCAGTATCAAGGTTTAAATTTCCCCTATATTTTCTTAATGTAATTAATTGTAACGACTCCAAACCTTGATCATTATTTATTAATTGTGTATTTAGCTATAATCACCGATATTAGAATTAGGGTCGTCACAGTTGGTATCAGAGCAATGGTTCAGGCAAATGTGTTTGATTTACATCTTTGTTGATAGAAAACTTGGCAATCATGATGCATGCATGATAGGAATAGGAACATTATGACCTGAAGATAACTCTCATACCTATACATATATCTGCCATGGGTGGTGTGTTTTGTTTACCTTGGGCTATCGTTTAATGGGGGATGCTTGTGGTTGTGCTTGTAGCATTGAAAAGTTAGATGGCTACTCGTAGAGAAACAACGGAAATGCTGAGAGAGATGCAAGAGGTCATGGCTGCAATGGCTAACCGAATGAGAGAACAAGCTGAGGCCCATGAAACCACAGTGAGGGCCATGACTGACTGGCTTCAAGAGCAAGCCGAGGCTCATGCAGCGACTGTACAAGTGCTACAACAGCTACACAAAAATATAACTATGCCAACTCAGGAGTTGCCAATGAACAACCGTGTGGGGGCTGGTCAAAACCCTAGTGTGGGGGAGGATGGTGACCTCTCTGTGGTATTGTCCAAATTTAGAAAGGCTGACCCTCCATCATTTTTGGGGGAGTTAGACACTGATAAAGCCGAAAGATGGCTTATGCAATTGGAAAAGATCTTTGGGGTTATGACTTGCACCACCGAACAAAAGGCCAAGCTGGCTATCTACAAGTTGGAAGGAGAGGCTGAACATTGGTGGAGGAATGCCTCTAGATTGCTGATTGCAAGGGAGATACCCTTGACCTGGGAGAGCTTTCAAACGGCATTTGAAAGCAAATACTTCCCACCATCAGTGAGGGCCGACAAGGAGGCTGAGTTTAACTTCCTTGAGCAAGGGGATATGAATGTAGACCAATATGCGGCCAAATTCATTCAGTTGTCTCGCTTCTCCTCCTACCTGAAGTGGTTTGATGATGAGCCCTGGAAAGTTAAGAAATTTGAGAGGGGCCTGAGACCAGAGATCAAGGATAAAATTGTGTCTCTACAAATCCACAACTTTGATGAGTTAGTGGAGAAGTGTAGAGTGACGGAGAGGGCCATGGTGGAAAGTGAGGCCAAGAGAAAGAAGACCCTGGAAGGAAAACGTGACCGGGGCATGGAGTCCTTTAGGGGCAGAAGCAAGAAAGGAACCCATAGTGGGAGTGGCTCTTGGGGTAGGAGACCACCCCCAAGGAATGTCCCTCAAAGAAGAAGTATAGGACCACTGAGGATTGCAATGAGTGCCCCACCCACTTGTGCCAAATGTGGGAAAAACCATGGGAATGGGCCTTGTCCAGTGTGTTACAATTGTGGGAAGTTAGGACACTATGCGTGGACTTGCACAGTGTCACGTGAGTCGGCCTCATCTGTTAAGCCGCCTATCCAAGGAAGGGTGTTTGCCATTACGTAGCAAGAGGCTAGTAGATCCCCTAGTCTGATCCGAGGTACTCTACTTGTCCATAGTCATGTCATAGATACATTGTTTGACTAAGGTGCGACCCACTCATTCATCTCATATGACTGTGTTAAGCGTCTGGGTCTTAAAATTAGCCTGTTGCCATTTGAATTGTCTGTGTCCACCCCTACTGGATATTCTATGATTACATCTTATGTATGCTTAAATTGTACTGTACAATTGGATAGCCGTTGTACTACCCTTGATTTGATTTGTATTCCTTTGTGTGATTTTGATGTAATCATTGGTATGGACTGGTTGTCTGCTAATAATGTGATACTGGACTGCAACCGTAAAACTGTTTCCTTACCTGCAAACATACCTGAAACTTGTCCTGTGACTGAGCTTACTTGTGTGTCTGCCGCCCAAGCGGGGAGGTGCCTTAGGCTTGGATGCCAAGGGTTTCTAGTATTCTTTTCATTGCATGTGGAAGTTGAAGATGGGTTAGAGGATATACCTGTGATTAGGGAGTTTCCTGAGATTTTCCCTAAGGAGTTTAGTGGACTACCTCCAGAGAGAGAGCTAGAGTTTTCTATTGATTTGGTACCTGGTACTGGTCCAATCTCTAAGGCCCCGTATAGAATGGCACCTGCTGAGTTGGTGGAGTTAAAGAGTCAATTAGAAGAGTTACTTGAGAAAAGGTTCATTAGACTAAGTGTGTCTCCATGGGGGGCACCAGTGTTATTTGTCAAAAAGAAGGATAGTAGCCTTAGGCTTTGCATTGACTATAGGCAATTGAACCAAGCGACTATCAAGAATAAATACCCTTTACCCAGAATTGATGACTTGCTTGACCAATTAGCTAGAGCGTCGGTCTTTTCAAAGATTGACCTTAGATCGGGATATCATCAACTTAGAGTCAAGGCTGAGGATGTACCTAAAACTGCCTTTAGGACTCGATATGGCCATTATGAATTCCTAGTTATGCCTTTTGGGTTAACCAATGCCCCTGCCATTTTCATGGACTACATGAACAGGATTTTTAGGCCTTATCTTGACCGATTTGTGGTAGTGTTCATTGATGACATTCTCATCTACTCTAAAAGTAGTGAAGAACATAAAGAGCATCTTAAAATAGTTCTTCAAACCTTGAGAGAGCATCAATTGTATGCTAAGTTGAGTAAGTGTGAGTTTTGGTTGTGAAAGGTTAAATTCCTAGGTCATGTGATATCATAACAAGGGGTAGCGATAGATCCTAGTAAGGTAGAGGCGATACTAAATTGGGAGAGACCCAAAATGGTGACTGAAATCCGTAGCTTCTTAGGTCTAGCTGGCTACTATAGAAGATTCTTTAAGGGATTTTCTCAGTTAGCCATGCCTTTGACCAAATTGACTAGGAAGGACAAACCATTTATGTGGGATGCTAAGTGTGAGAATGCCTTTCAAGAGCTTAAGGATAGGCTTACCACCGCACCTGTGTTAGTGATACCTGATTCAAAAGAGACATTCACAGTTTATAGTGATGCTTCTAAGAAGGGATTAGGGTGTGTCTTAATGCAACAAGGTAGAGTGATAGCCTATGCTTCTAGACAACTTAGACCCCATGAAGAGAATTACCCTACCCATGACCTAGAGCTAGCGGCTGTAGTTTTTGCCCTTAAGATTTGGAGGCACTATCTCTATGGTGCCCAATTTGAGGTGTATAGTGATCACAAAAGTTTGAAGTACTTGTTTGACCAAAAGGAGTTAAACATGAGGCAAAGGAGGTGGATGGAATTCCTTAAGGACTATGATTTTTCCTTAAAGTATCATCTGGGGAAGGCGAATGTGGTCGTCAATGCCTTAAGTAGGAAATTCATTCATATGGCAATGATGATGCTTAGAGAGCAAAGGTTGATTGAGGAGACGAGAGATTTGAATTTGTCAATTTCAATGAACCCTAGTAGTCTTCTTTTGGGAGAGTTGAGGATAGAAAATGACCTTAGAAAAAGGATTAAAGAGGTCCAAGAGTTAGATGCCTACTAGGGAGGAATTAGAGAGCAACTGGGTAGTAGTGAGGTCAAGGATTTTGACCTGTCAGAAGATGGCTTCGTGAGATACCAAGGTAGAGTGTGCATACCTAAGGATGAAGAGTTAAGGAACATAGTGTTATCAGAAGCTCATAAGAGTCGGTACACCATTCATCCGGGCACTACTAAGATGTATAGGGATTTAAAGAAGAGCTTTTGGTGGCCTGGAATGAAGTCAGACATAGCAGAGTTTGTGGCTAGGTGTCTAATTTGCCAGAGGGTTAAGATTGAGCACCAAAGATCCGCAGGTTTGTTACACCCTTTAGAGATTCCGGAGTGAAAATGGGATAGTATATCCATGGATTTTGTGATGGGTTTACCTAGAACCTCATCAGGTTATGATGCTATTTGGGTGATTGTGGATAGATTGACAAAGTCTGCCCACTTTCTACCTATTAGAGCTACTTATCCTCTAGATAGACTAGCTTAGCTGTATGTTTGGGAGATTGTAAGGTTACATGGTGTTCCTAATAGCATTGTGTCAGATAGAGACCCAAGATTCACATCAAAATTTTGGCGGTCTCTACAAGAAGCTTTGGGTACTAATCTTAACTTTAGCACTGCCTATCATCCTCAGTCTGATGGACAGACTGAGAGGACCATTCAAACCCTTGAGGACATGCTGAGAGCTAGTGTGCTAGAATTGAAAGGGAGTTGGGATGTGTACTTGCCTTTAGCTGAGGTTGCTTATAATAATAGTTACCATTCCAGTATCCAAATGGCACCATTTAAGGCACTTTATGGGAGGAAGTGTCGGTCACCCTTGTGTTGGGTAGAGTTGGGTGAGAGGAGTCTTTTAGGTCCAGACATAGTGGACCAAACCACCCACCAGATAGAACTCATCAGAAAGAAATTGTTGGCTGCCCAAAGTAGGCAAAAGAGTTATGCAGATAAGAGAAGGAGACCCTTAGAATTTGAGGTAGGAGACCATGTGTTCCTTAAGGCTACTCCAGTGACGGGGGTAGGACGGTCTATCAGGACAAGAAAGCTCAGTCCTCATTATCTTGGTCCTTTCCAAATCCTTGAAAGGATAGGACCAGTGGCCTATAGAGTTACTTTACCTCCAAACCTGGCCAAGTTGCACGATGTATTCCATGTGTCCCAACTGAAAAAGTATCACCCGGACCCTTTGCATGTCATTGAGCATGAGAATGTGCATCTAAAAGATGATTTGTCTTATGTGGTTGAACCAGAAAGGATTGTGGACTCAAAAGTCAAATAGTTGCGTAATAAGGACATCCTCCTGGTAAAGGTAGTATGGAAGGGACTTACTCCGGATGAAGCAACTTGGGAAACAAAAGAAGTAATGAGGAAGGATTATCCTGCATTATTTGAGTAAGGTATGTCTAATTTTGAGGACAAAATTTCTAAAAGGAAGGGAGAATGTAACACCCCGAAATTAATTAAGGTGTTAATTATGGATTTAGAGTAATTAAGGATAATTAATAGAGGATAATTGGGCAAGTTAGTGAATAGAATTTTTAGAGAGATAAATTATTAACATGGGTTTGAGAATTTATTAGGATAGAAATTGCATCTAGGCCCAAATTAATGAACCATGATAAGAGGCTAATGGAGGACCAATGAATTAGGCGCAGACCTAAACCCTTGAACCCTTCAAACTTAGCCCAAAACCCATTAAAACTTCAGCAACCCAATGTATAAAACTGGCCCAATGAAATTCTGTAACCCAACAATTGAAAACTAGCCCAATAAGCAAAATCTAAAACCCAATTGGGTTTGGACTTGGAGCAACCCATGACCCAGCCCCTTGACCTAACTTAAACCCACCTAAAACCCTAATGCTTCAGCCACTTTCCCCCCATTTGCTGAAACACAAAGAAAATTCGGAGGTTGAGAAGGAGGCTAGGGTTGGGGGCAAGAATTCTGCATTTTCACACACTTAGAGCAAGATTCAGCCAAGGTAATAGTTATACAACTTAATCCCTTCATCTTTCTCTTTAATTTGGTCTGATTAGTTTTTCATTTGGAGGATTTTCACCCTACCTAAAATCTGAAATGTGGTTATTTGGGGTTTTCTTGATGAAATTCGTAGGTTGAGGCTAGGGCTGACATTAGGTGAGTTTAAACCCTCCATTTTGATGCTTTCTTTGTTAATTTGAGACCCCCATAGCTGGTTTATAAAATGGGTATTAATTATGTACGAATTTTCTTAGGAACTTGAGTGATATAGTGAAATTCTGGTAGAGGACATACTCAATCTGAATTTGGGATTTGTGGTGGCTGTTGCGAATTTGTCTACAAGTGAGGTAACCGGGTTTACATTAATTCCATGCATGTATCTATTTTAATTTCATATTTGCTGTATATGAATGATTTGAAATGCTGAATGAATCAGTTGGCTATCTATTGTATTATGATTGGACCTTGTGAGTCCATGGTGGAGCTGTGGTGCGGCTGCCACCCGTGCATGTGCTACGATCGAGCACCGGGTTATGATCAAACCCCAGATGCACTGAGCCCTGGTTGTGCTCAATGGGGAGTAGGTGCCGTGGACGGGCCTCTCCCGGTGTTAATGGCCTTTAACATGTGATAATATGATTGTTAGTATGGGATAGTAATCATAATAGCCTAATTGTTTCATTTGCTGAAATGACTGATATGATTCTGAAATGGATTTTTGTTTCATGCATATATGTTGATTAAACTGGATTATATAATGGAATTGCCTTAGTTACTGAGATGTGTATCTCACCCCGTTTTGTGGGATTATAATTTTAGGTGAAGGTTCCTCGGGTAAGAATAAGGGCAAGCAAGTGGATGAACATCCATGAGCTGAGCCCTAGTGTGGGGAGGCTATACTTGGTCTGAGTGTAATAGGGTAGATGCTGAATTTTGTTTAGTTTCATATAGCATCATCATGTATCTGAATTGCCAAGTGTAGGCGTTCATATTTGTGTTTCTGAGGATGTATGTATTGAGGGGTTAGACCTCATCTTAATTTGGTAATTACTGTATGGATTCATGATATCTGCTGTAAATTATGTGGACCTATGATATGGCTATTGATGGAAATGTAACCATTGAAATATTGATATGAACCCCTATTGTATGGAACCCCCATTGATTGAGTATTTAAGGATAGCTGTTGATAGTTCATGTATAATCTGTTGTTGTTACTTCATAAACTTGCTGATAGGAGGTAATTAGAGGAAAGAAATGGGCATATAAGTTTTGAGTTAGTAATGGAAGCATGGCTAAGTAAATAAGGTAGATAAGTGCCATTAGAGCCATATAAAATGAGAAGAAGTGACCTTAGAGTGTTCCTAAGAAGGGAAATGGAGTGTAGGGGGTGAAATATAGGGAATACAGCTACAGAAGGGAGTCACACCGTGGCCGGGAAGGCTTCGTCGCGACCTAGGGAGTGACAGTGGTGAGGGACGCCGCGGCTTGAGAAATCTCGCACGGCGCGGAGTGAAAATAATCGCCCAGGGGGTGACAAAACGTAACCTCGCCACGGCGCAAGAAGTCTCGCCGCAGCGCGAGTCGAGGAAATTAATTAAGGAGGTTACAGTAGCAAAACTCGCCGCGGCACCACATAGGTTGGCCGTGGCGCAGATCCAACTCGCCGCGGCTATCATCGCGACGAAAGTTAGGAAATTTCCCCAGAGCAACTTGGCCGCGGCGCAAAAGTTCTGAGCCGCAGCGCAAGTTTAAAAACTTAGTTTTTCGAGCTCCAGAACCTAACTTAGCCGCGGTGGGAAGGTCTCAGGGCACGGCGCAGGTCCCCAAACTCCTATATTTGACCTGGAAACCCAAATTTCAGTAAGGCTAGTGTTAGGGAATAGCATGAGCATGTTGGTGGGATGTTTTTGTAGGTTGAACTTGATTAATGGATGAATCCTAAACCTTAAACGATGGTACAAACCCTTTAATGCATGTTCCCGTTATGGTTGTTAGTTGATGATCCTAGTAGTATCAAGGTTTAAATTTCCATTATATTTTCTTAATGTAATTAATTGTAACGACTCCAAACCTTGATCATTATTTATTAATTGTGTATTTAGCTATAATCACCGATATTAGAATTAGGGTCGTCACAATGACTCCTAACTTCTTAGTTTTCTTGATGCATAAGGCACTCTATCTCAATACTCCTACCCTTATACCTCCCAGTAGAATGGTCGAGCAAAGTAAAAATACCACCACATTCTTGACACTGTGCAAGTACTTCTTATCTCCTTTTCTTGTCCTAAGCACTTTTGGGGAAAGGCAGCTCTCACAGCTGATCATGTTATAAATCACATTCCATCTTTGGTTATTGGTAATATCTCTCCTTTTGAACATCTCTATGGTACTTCTCCTTATTACATTGAGTTCAAAGTTTTTGGCCACACTTGTTTTATTCTCCTTCCTCCTCATGAGTTTACCAAACTTTGAGCTCATACTAGAATTTGTTGTTTCTTAGGTTATGATCCTAAGTATAAAGGATATTGTAACACCTCAAAATTAATTAAGCTGTTATTAATGTATTTGGACTAATTAAGAATAATTATCATGAAATAATTAGGTAAGTTTTATGAATGAAAATTTATAGAGAAATATGTTATTAATATAGGTTTAAGATTTCATTTGGGTTAAAGCTTAATTAGGGCCCAAAATTTAATTTGAATAAGCCATGGATAAGGATTTATAGAGGCCCAATAATTTTTGTGTGTAAGCCCAACTCCTTATCATGAGACTTGGGCCAAGAGAGATTGCCTAGCAATTGCCTAATTTGATTTAGTAGAATAGGGGCCAAGACCTAATTTATGTGAGTTAGCCCAATGCACATTATGTAGGCCCAAATTAGATTAGCTCTTGAAATTTGGCCAGACCCAATTACAACTCTAAAGCCCAACTCACGAGATTCAGCCTAACTAACACTAACCTTTGAACCCACCAAAATTTGGGCCTTAAGGTCAGCATACTTTAGTTAAACTCAAAGTGTTCTGCAGCCCACCTCACCAAACAAAGGCCCAATAAGCACATATCTGAACCTAAATGGATTTTGGGCTTTAGGGTTAGCCCAAACCTATCTAAAACTCTAACTTACTCAGCCCCTGACCCTCTATTCTACAAACTAACTCAATCTTAGGCAAAGGAGAACTCTATTTTCGCATAGGAAGAGAGGAGACTAGGGTTTTCTGCATTCCTCCACCAAGGTAATCTATATAAAACATGTCCCTCTCATTCTCCTCTTCATTTTGGTTCAATTAATTTCTAGTTTTGAGCATTTTCATCTTCTTCTTAAATCTGAAACTTGGTGTTGGGTGATTCCTTGTAAGATTTTCGGAGTTAGAGTTAGTGGAACCATGGGATAAGTGTTCGCTTTCATTTTGTGGTATAATCTTGCCCAGATTTCATGTTATAAGCTGACTTTGGTATATGGCTAATTTCATGTGCGAAAATGGAGTTGTGGGGAGTGACTCATGGTGAGCTTTGATGTATGGACCCTGAATTAATGCAATAGATCATTAAGAAGCTTGGATAAGAAGTTCTTAATAACTTCTTGTTAAGATTAATCTGTGGATAGCAAGAATTTCTTTGCTAATGATGGTTAAATGATGATAATCATGCTCATGTTGGGCTCGGTATGATTTGGATCATGGTGGTAGCTAGGGGAAGAATAATTGGCTTTATTGAGGTAACTGGGGTTATTTTCCTAATTCCATGTATATGCTCATGTTAATTTGATATTTGTTACACATGCTTGACTTTGAAATGCTAAATGATTGGTTGACTACTTGATTGTTATTGTAATTGGACCTTGTGAGTTCATGGTGGAGCTATGGTGCGGCTGCTATCCGTACTTGTGCTTTGATCAAGCACTGGGTTGTGATTAGACCCCAGATGCATTGAGCCCTAGTTGTGCTCATTTTGGAGTAGGTGTCGTGGATGGACCTCTCTCGGTATTATTGGCCATTAACATGTTATGTATTACTGCTGGTATGGGGCAGTAGCCATTGGTAGTTCAACTAGTTCATTTGCAAATTGAATTGATGATTCTGGTATTGCTGACATGAAATTGTATTAGATTGATTAACTTGTACATGTATATGGAAACTGCCCTTTTGTTACTGAGATTATATATCTCACCCCGTTGTGGGCTAACATTTTCAGGAATCGAGCCTTTTAGTGGTAAGGAGGAAATTAACATGAGCTTATTAAATAGGTTGGTAACACCTAAGTTTTGAAACCTTGACAAATTGTATTGTAACCAGATTACAAGTTTTGTACCATTTCTGCATTGCATCATGAATTGCCAAGTGTAGGAGTTGTATTTTGTTAACATAGAATGCACCTATTGAGAAATAGGCTCTATGTTAGTTGTTGATGGATGTATGAACTTTGACACTTATTTTGGCTTGTGAATCTATGATATAACTGACTATTTAAGTAATGTAATCTCATGATATGTTGATTATAGACTTGACTATTGATGTATGAAATACCCAATGGAATTATGATTGAATGACCATTGTGGAAAATTTATAAATTTGTTGACGTAAAACCCATGGATGAGTAGGGAAATCCACATTTAAATGCTAGATGGGTAATGTTACGATGGCTAAGGTAAATCAGCTAGATAAATGCTATTAGAACCTTATAACAAGTAGGAGAGTGGCCCTAGAGAGATAGTGGAAAGTATGAGGCAAGTTCTTAAGAGTAGTAGGATCCAAAGGCAATTGGCCGCAGCCAAAACATTGTTAGCCAAGGCCAATAATGGCAAAGTTGCCCAAGGAGAGTACCAGAGAGCAATTTGCCGCAGTGAAATATGAAAGGCTAAACTGAGAGTCATCCAGAGGGAAATTCGCCACGGCGAAAGGGGGAATTGGCTGTGGCGAACTTTTGCAAAAAAGAGTCAAGCATTTCAGAGAGGAATTGGCCGCAGCGAAAGGAGGTATAGGCCGTGGCCAATAGTGAGAGGTGAGCTAGGTAGGTTCCATGAGACTTCCTCGCCATAGCACCATGTAGGTTGGCTGCGACGAAGGTCCAACTAACGATGCGAGGGGTGAAGCCAAGGGAATTGGCCACAGCTAATGGGAAATTGGCGGTAGCAAATATTCTAAAACACTTATATTAATTAGTAAACCTTGGTTTTTCATATCGTAATCTTAAGGGATGATTTAGAGACATTGGGATGAGTTATAATTGATAGGTAATAGAATCAAAGGCTTATAAAAAAATGTTTATTTCCCTTATGTATAAAAGTGCTTATAATTGTATGGTTGATGACTCTAATAACATTAAGGTTCAAATTTTTCTCGTATTTTCATAATGCAATTAGTCGTAATGCCTTGTAACCTCAATCTATGATTATTAATCATGTATTTAACCTCAATTACAATGATTAGAAGTTAGGGTCGTCACAGATATCATTGTTGGGATCCTTTGTCTCATCGCATTCATATCTCTAGCCATGTTATATTTTTAGTGCATGTCATGTTTTGCTAGTCTATCTCAGTTTTCCTTTATTCCACCCAGCTCATCTCCTTTTTTTATAGATCCTTCTTATGACCTTTTTCCAAGTGATAAAGGTATTGAATCTTCTGACCAGGTTACACATACATCTTATGACTCGCCTATCACTAATGACTATGCCCTTCTTAAAGATCTTACACACGACGTGCCTTTATCTTCCACCACCCGTCTAATATAAGTAAGAAATCTCCCTTTCTATCTTCGTGATTATCACTACTTTTCTAGTATTCTTTCTCTGAATGAACCTCAGTCCTATAAGGAAGCCTTTAGTGATCCTCATTAGCAAAAAGCAATGAAAGATAAATTGCAGGCTTTGGAGAAAATGCATACTTGGGACTTGGTTGAGCTTCCACTTGATAAAACTCTAGTAGGAAGCAAATGGGTCTACAAAATAAAAACTAATTCTGATGGATTTTTGGAACAATACAAGGCTCATTTAGTGGCACAAGGTTTTGCTCAGGAATACAGCATAGATTATAAGATGACATTTGCTCCAGTTGCTCGTATCACTTTAGTCCGAAGTTTACTTGCTGTTGCTGTCAAATAGTGGGTTCTCCATCAAATGGATGTCAAGAATGCCTTTCTGAATGGTGATCTAGAAGAAGAGGTTTATATGAGGCCTCCTCTTGGCTATACTCACTCGAGCAATAAAGTCTGCCACCTTTGTTATGCTCTATATGGCTTCAAACAAGGCCATCAAACTTAGTTTGCCAAATTCAACTCCACTATTAGTCAGCTTGGATTCTCGTAGAGTTCTCATGATACTGCACTTTTTCTTTACAAAACTGATTATGGGATTGTTCTACTATTTTTGTATGTTGATAATATGATCATTACTGGTGATGACATCATAGGAATTCAAGAACTCTAGGACTCTCTCAAGCAACATTTTGAAAAAGAGGATTTTGGGAACTTGAGTTATTTTCTTGGCCTAGAAGTACTTCCCATGGCTGATGGTATTTCTCTTTCTCAAGTTAAGTATGCATCAGATCTGATTTCCTGAGCTCAAATTCTTGATGATGAAATTGTAAATACTCCTATGGAACCAAATGCGAAGTTTACACTTATTGATAGCACTTTGCTAAAAAACCCTACTCGCTACCGTGAGCTAGTTAGAAGTTTCATCTACCTCACGGTGACTCACCCAGATATTACATATGCTATCCACATTGTTAGCTAGTTCATGTTCACAACTTGGACCACCCACTATGCAACAATCCTTCGCATTCTTCGGTGTGTTAATGGCACCTTGTCTCATGGCCTACATTTCTCTGCCAACTCCTCCCTTACCTTACGAGCCTATTCTGATATTGATTGGGAGGTAACCATAACAATCGTCGATCTGCCACTGGATTTTGCATATTCCTTGGTGACTTCCTAATCTCATGGACAAGTAAGAAACAAACTTTGGCTTCTCGCTCTAGTGCTAAGTCTGAGTATTAAGCACTAGCAGATACAGCTTCTGAGATTCTATGGCTCCGGTGTTACTTGCTTATATGGGAGCTTCACAAACCTCCTCTATTGATCTTTACTATGATAGTCAGAGTGCCAGACAGATTGCTCACAATGATGTATTTCATGAATGAACCAAGCACATTGAAATCGGTTGTCATTTTACTCGGTAGCATGTCATTCGAGGCATACTTCAATTACTTCCCATTTGGACATCTAAACAGCTAGCTGACCTATTCACCAAGTCACATCAACCGGGTCATTTTCATATATTAGTAAACAAACTCAAGATGGCTTTCATTCCTCCACCTTGAGTTTGAAGGGAGATGTTAATTGTAATTAATATATTTGATTGATGAATTTCCTATTTGTCTCCTTTCAATTTCTTATTCTTTAAGGATTTGATTTATATTCTTTAATTATAATTATGATAGTCAAATCCCTTTCCCTCTCTTTCTCTTGTATATATTTGATATTTTGTAAAGTGAATAAATTAAGTTTTTCACCACTGCCACATATTTAGTTTTCAAAGATATTAAATTATTTTATTATCCTCCACCTAATTAAATATATTTATTATAAAAATAATACATCTCAATAGGTGATTAAATATATTGCTCATGATTAAATATATATTTATCATTGTCCACTTTTTAATCATTGTTAACTACTTTTCTTTTATGTATTAATATTACTAAATGCAAAACAATAAATATCCCATTTGCTTTTTGCCACAGTCCGTCCGTAATGGACATGTTGAATCTAGGTGGGTCCAACTGATTTTCTCTCTGTTTCAAACCTTTCCTTTCCTAATCCCCCTTATCAAACAATGCATAAAACTAAGGACAAGCCAATCAAAGACTATACCCAAGAGAAGACATAAATTCTAAATCTTTCGTTAAGAATGGAAGTCAAGAAAATTTTCAAATTTATCATAAATGGCAAATTAAAAGATTAAATAAAAAATGAAAAAATATGTGCAAAGAAAACAAAAAGATACATAAATATTCTTCAAATCTGTCATAGAAAATAGATTTGAGAATATTTATTTGTAAAATACGAAGGAAAATAAAATAATAGCTGAAAAGGGAAGATAAACCAGAAAAGGAGAGAAAGAGAAAAGAACGTCGTGTAAAGGGGTGAAAACACCACAAGGCAACACAAACATCAATAGCGTCAACACTGAGAGTAGCGTCAGTGCTGGAGATTTGTTACTCTTCTTGGAAGTTTCAAGAGGAGACCTCAAGAAGAGGCTATAAACATCAAAGACCTAACTTTTATTAAGAAGGATGACCCAATTGTATTTAGTAATATCTAATATCTATTTAATTTTGTTATAAAGAGCTCTTTAAAGATTGGGTTTTTTTTATTATTTAATTATCTCAGAATTTATGTGTATGAAAATAGCAAGTTATTTTATACAAATCTCTAGAAAAAATTTAACAATATGATAACTCAATCTCTTTAGAGGTCTTTCCCTCCATAGCATTTTCTATTTCTGCTAGTCTTGATTGTATATCACCTCTCTTATATCTGTAAGAATTAGGAAAATTTGCATACTAATGATAATCGTACAAGAAGATAACATGTCCCCAAAAATAGTGATACAGGAATAATTACAATATTCTTATATAAAAATTCTCTCTCTCTCTCTCTCTCTCTCTCTCTCTCTCTCTCTATATATATATATAGATATATAATAAAACAAATTTTCAAACACTATTTTTAGTTGAGGAAACTACATTTTCTATCCAAAGTAAAGTTAAATTACAAAATTGGTACATAAACTTTTAAAATATTACAAGCATCTCCTTCAAATCGAAACTAAAACAAAAAGGTAAAATTAATTTTAGTTAAAATTAACTTTAAGAGGCTATGTGTATCGTTACATGGCCTCTAACATAAGTATTTTCATCCCAAGTTAGTGTTAACTTATAAAAATTGTTGAAGTGAGAAATCAGCCTCTTGCATTTAATTCTCCAGCTCAAATATTCAAATTACACAACTTACTTGTCGAACAAATTTTTCCATGTAGTTTTACTTGAGAAAAAGAGGAGAGTAAGCTATTGGTTGGAGAAACAAGCATATTGTTTCAAGTCGAAAGCGTAGTTTAAGACTATCGATATATAATTGCAAAAAAATTAAATTGAATACAAAACCTTATCATTATCAAGTTCAATATATTGTGGCATGCAAGATGCGTTTGTACGACTAAATCATTTGTGTATTAAAATTAAAATCATACTTAGCTATATACAAAATTTTATTCATTCTTCTAATTGATTGATGGGTGGATAACAATATTGGACCAGCAACCTGAAAACAAGAAAAAATGACAAAAACAAAGTAAACGTTGTCCAAAACCAATCGATGTGCATGGTACTAGCTAGACTAAGGCATACAAATTTTGTTCTCTTTAATGTAATTTACGCCTCTCAGGTTAATTTTGTTATATCACCAGGCACAGTGAGTGTCTAGATGTGTTACTTCTAGGATAGAACAACTCAAGTATTCACTTGTACAAGTCCACAACTTCTGTACTAAAAGTAGACAGGACTCAAACATCCACTCACTTTCCTTACTCAAGAACTCATAGAATTCCTCTTAGAATATCTTTAGACTCTTTGCGAGTTGTTGGTATGTCATAATGCAAGAGAAGAGTGTCATTTATAGGTGAGTGTGTCTTAAAAATGTGCAGTAAATTATGAATTTGAATTCCATAAATAAACCATTTTAAGACGCTTTTACGTGCATTACACCATTGACTGGGAGTTACTTGAGTTTATGAAGTTACAAGAACTACACAAGTGTGATGCAATTACACCTTCGCCTCCTTTTTAATGGACTCATATCATAATGGAGAGACAAGTGTTGGATAAACTTTGTAACATAACACAGCAAGCACTTTAATATTTTTTTCACATTAGCAAACATACACCACAACAAGTAATATATAGATCAGCAAGAAAATTAGCAAGAGATGGTTTCCTTCACTAATAAGCGAGTGACTAGCGAAACAATGAAAATCTCTCATTGATCCCCAGAGTTTGAAGGAAAAAAAAGGCACAAAAACTCACCAAATATCCATGACTTGTTAGCGAGAGATTGCTAAATCAGTTAGTGAGAGAATATTGCCCTAGTGTAAAAGCTACATTTAGTGAGAAATTTTTTTATCAACATTCTCTCGCCAATTCAAAAGATTATTGAGCAAGTAGTGAGAGAATTTCCCTTGTTATTCCCTTGCTATATTATATAAGGTCAAAACCCTTCACTCTTTATGTTGTTCGCATCTTCACACTTGAAATGAACTTGTTAGTTTTGTGCTTATCATCGTCAGTTCCTCTTGCTACATGGGGCAAAGGTGAGTTGCCCTTGTAGCTTTTTATGGGCATTTTTTTTTTGGTGGTTTTGTTGTTTGGTTATTGAATATTCAAGTGGTTTCATACAAAGGTGGATTGTGTGTGTGTGTGTCTTCTAGAATGGTAAAAGGTTGTGTGCATGTCTGTGAGATGGAGTGGGTGTTGTTTGTTGAAAAAGTTCTTTTAACATTGCCACACTATAAAAAGTAGCTGGCTTTATTATAGCAAATTGTAGCTTTGCTAAAATTTCCCAAGTGTTCATATATATGTGTTTGTGTCTATTAATTACAAATAAGCTCCTTCTTTTTAAATGTGATTAGATCTTGTGATTATTTTAAATATATAATAGAAGTGATTGTGCTGCATTAATTTGGTTTAAGATATGGAAAATTGTCTATTGAGAAAAAATATTGTTATGGTATGTGATGATTATCAAGTGATACTTAATGTCATGTGAATTAATTCTAAAAGTTCACAAGACTTAGAAGTATTCTTTCATTATGTTCTTGTGACATGAAAAGAGTAAACTTTTCCCAAGTTTCTCTTTTAATGATATGTGACATGAAAAGAGTAAAATTTTTCTCTCTCCCTTCTCTATAGTATTTTCTTTTTCTCTTTTCTTTGGTGATTGTGGGAACCTTTCAAAAGATTGGCCAGTTAAAGTTCACAACATGTATTGTGTGCTTCAAAAAATCTTAGCACACATATGACTAATGATTCTAATAAGATCCATCCTTTCTAGTTCTAGATTACTAGCTATCACAATTAGTTTATCAACTCTTATCTTATATATTTAAGCTCAACATTATAGTGAATTACTGATTAAAGGAACTAAATACTAAAAGATACTTGAAAAAAAATTTTTCCTTTCATAAAATTGACAAAGTTGGTAAGATAGTACTTCCTCTCTATTACATAGGAGAGTAAGTTAGATTGGAGCCAACATCTAAAAACGCGATCTCAAACAATCTCAATTCATTCCTATGCACTAGAATAATCACTTAAGATTATATAAATTAGTCATAAAATTTTAACAATTTATAACCATTCATAATATCTAGACTACTGTACACTAAATACAATCAAATCATATCATAATCATCTCAAACTAGATTTTGTCACTTCATGAATTTTAGACTATATTATTTATACATAACTTCCATGACTCATTTCATACTAGATACTAATCATACAATATACAGTACATCTTAGAGGTACACTTAACTTTCCAATACATTACAATCATACCATGGAATTCTTGTTACACATTTTATTAATATGAACGCATCGTTACAAAACTAAATAACATGATTTATCCTCTTCTCCTAATTAACTACTCCTCTGGCATTTTTGTTTTCCTCTAGTGCTCTGCTTTTCTTTATTTGGCATGAGTTAATGGAGAATGGAGAAGGGAGTGAGATTTTGGGAAGAATCTCAGTAGTATACTCTACATTCAATACATATATCAAGTCATCCAAGTATAAGAAACACAAGTGTACATACAACATAACTCATAAAATACTAATAATAAAAGATATTAATAATATATTAAGTATTAATAATAAAAGAAATATTAATAAAAGGATAATGATGAAATAAAAATAGATTATACATAACAAATTGATATAAATAATAATTAGAAGTTTTCAAAAATCAAAATTGAAAAGAAGTAATTTAATTAATTTTTATTTATTTATTTTGAAAATTTGAATTAAAATTTTAAAATAAAATATTTGGAAACAATGAATAAAAATATAGTTGGATAGGTCTAATCATATTTCTATAGAAAGATATAATATACGATTTAAATAAAAAATATATATTATATATAATATAATGAAGTAAAAAATATCAAATCTAAAATAAATAAAAATTTTAAAAAAAGCTCTATTATGAAAAAAATTTAAGAAAATTAAAATTAATACTTAATAATTGTAAATAATATATATATATATGTATGTATATTTATATATAAATAATTAAATTACTTTTTATCTAATAATTCATCTTCATTTTCATCATCATCTCCATCTTTTATATCTATCTAAAAATCTAGTTTTGAAGAAACCTTATATTAGATAAAATTAGACTAAAAAAGAGGTATATAAATGAAAAGGATTTATAAACTTAATGTCTTAAAATTTTAAGTTAAAAGGTCGTGTCAAATCTACTTACATAGTTTTTTTCAAAAGTTCAAAAAGAAAGCTCAATAGATTTTCATGATATTTGAAGCTCCTTTAGGCCCCAACAATATTATTAGAGTTTGGTTCATCAAGAACAAAAAATGGAAATGATGACCCAAGTATATGAAAACTCTTATTTGCACTCACTTAGAATAGAAGGTTCAATAGTTAAGCGTAGTCATATCAACATTAGGCCCTCCATGGTAAGATGTAGGTCCCTCAAGTCCTAATATTTTTTATTTGGTTTAAGATGTGGATATGATGTTTTAGACTTATAAATAATCCTTATTTGCTTCAGTGTAAAAGTGAACATTTGATTTAACCATTGTCTAATAGCCACTTATTGTAACTTTAAGTCTCTCCACTAAAAGTTAAATTCACTTTTATGTTTGGGCCCAAGGGAGCCTTAGAAAGATTTGTTGGGCATTTTTTATTGGACTTTTGAGGTGAGTTACATAACTGAACTCGATAACATCACTTGACTTCAAACCTTAAGGCCTTAGGTTTATAGATCTTTTTCACATATATATATCTTTCTTCTAGTCTAATTTTATTTAGTGTACATTTTTTTCAAATGTAGGTCTTAAGATAAATGTGTAAGATGGAGATAAAGATAAAAATAAAAATGAATTATTAGAAAAAATAATTCAATTATTTACACATAGATATATATTCATTATTAATACTAATTACTTCAATTATTAATTTATTAATTATTACATATTAATAATTTTATTTAATATTAATTATTAACTTATTATTCTTTTTTATTTTTTATTGTATATTTATATTTGTTATTATAAGTTATTAATTATGATAACTTATAATAGCTATTTATTGTTTATATTAATTGTTTAAAATTATTAGTTATTAAGTATTTATCTTAATTTTATCAAATTATCTCATATTAATACTCTTTTTAATTTTTATTTAGTTTAAATTTTACACTTTTACTTTATAAAATTATATAATTTTTATTTAAATTTATATTATATAACACATTTCCTAAAAGTCCAGGCGGCCAGCATCAAAGATAGTAAAGCTTAGACCTACCGCTAGGAGTGAACTCCGCCCAACCTTAAAAAGGAATTCTTCCCCGGAATGTAAAGCCATTTTATATTTGTCTCTGTCAAGGTTAATTAATATAAACACAATTTTTCAATAATTTAGTTCTTAAATATATAACATTTTTCTAGGTTCAATGAAGTTTCTAAATTGATATAATTAAATACTTTTTGGAAGCCCGATTTGATAAGGAAATATTTATTGTTCGAAAGTATTATCGCTTTTCTTATTTGACATATATTAGCATCTACGCCAGGATAGCGCCACCACTATCGTCATTATTGGTTGGTATGTAATTAGGTGATGAAGAAATGCATCTACCTTGCTTGGTAAGTAATGTACAATTCTTTATCACCTAATTAAATAATAAATTAAAAATAAAATTATGCATAAAAAATACTTAAATTAATAAATTTAAATATTGGTGGAAAATATTATCTTTCATTATGATCATTAACTATCGGAATTGCATTGCAGTGTCTTGATAAATAATATTTTTATTCTCTAGTTCTTCGTCAACTTCAACTATCCAAAAGTTAACTTGGTTAATGGATTTGTAATCTATAAGATGATAATTTCTCTTCTTGTATTACAACCTAAAATAAAGCATTAAAATTAAAATATCAAAGAGAGATTCGATATTGCTAAAAAGAATGAATGGCATTTATGTTTTGAATATATTTATGTATTTGCTTTTCAAATGTAAGTTATAAATACCATAAACATCATTGTTTAGTCCTTAATGTTCTAGTTTATTACTTTTCTTTTCTTTGAATGAATGCATTAAACGAAATTCCAGTTTCACTCACATCCCAAAGAAAGAGAATTTTTGGCTAAGAGGACGATTTGCTAACTTTTGCCAGTTGTAGCACTATCCCCATACAATCTCCACCATTGATCTACATGAAATAATTTCAATTATATGATCAATAATATTACCTTCCAAGGAGTTATAAACAAGAACTATGTGCATGTTTAGTTCAGTTTTTGCTTTCCTCAAACTGTGATTTTGGCCAAAGTAACAAAATATAGCTTCTGCATTTTGTGGATTGCAAACCGTGGTTTGAGAGTCTCCAAAAGTGTTTCCAAATACAACATATGTATATTGCTTTCTGTCTCTAGCTATTTCAAATTTTCAATTTTGTCAAAACCAAAGGAGATTCTTCCACATGTATATCGCTCAGAGCTATGCATCAAAATAATCATCTTGACAGAATAAGGAGTTTATTGAAATTTATTGCACAATGATAGCTGACCAAATTTGGGGAAATTTGTCAAGGCAAGTTGAAAAAAATACACGTCATATAACGCTAAAAGATTCCATCCTCAACACAGAATTCACATCTGAAAATTTCGACATCAAATCAGGAACAGAGCAACCCCAAAGTAAAATTCATCTCCAAGACAAAATGGGATCACTCGAAAATTAAATTCCAAATCAACTAGTAAGTAATGAAGATGAAATGAATCAATGGACTAGAGGGATAAAATTTTTCATCATTATATATAGGTCATCATGAAACAAATAAAAAAGTAATAAGATAGCTCCGTTTTTTTTTTTTCCTGGCTCATTTGTGACTTTTACCTGCACATACCAATTAAAAATCTTGAGTTTAAATCTTCACGTTGGCCCCGCTACCATGTATATATTAATTTAACCAAGGAAAGAGAACATGTAACATTTATTAAGTTCGTAAACGCAATATCAGTACTCTTATATTAGATATTAATCGCGTTGTCAATTGCCTGCAATTTAGCTACATTATCATCAATTAATGAAAATGTCAGCTTGTCTGTTTCTTTCGTTTAAAATACAGGGGGATGCATTACTATTTTAATAGGCATGATTCGTGCGGTACAATTTTATATTCTTAGTGACCCTTATAGTCATTTTTTATATCTACGAGGCCTTTTTTTTGTTTTTTTTGCATTCTCTACATTTAATTTCATTTTGTCCACACAAGGCGGCCATAAACAGGATTCTTTAAATAAATAGAAAAAAGTTGACAAAACCAAAATGATAATCAGCACTTTCCCTTGAACAACTTTCATCTCCTTATATTAGATGTGAGCATCAAAAGCTTTCGGCTTTAAATTCCAACTTAGAGAAGAACTCCTTCATGGTTCTGTCTATCAGCATGTCTCTGTCACGCCCCTCTCTTCAGGCTTCTGTCACTTCAGGTTTCATCTCTCTCTCTCTCTCTCTCTCTCTCTCTCTCTCTCTCTGTGTGCAGATGATTGCGTCTCTATTTACTTTTTCATGATTTCAATTTTTTAACCTCCACACTACTACTAGTTTTGTGAAGTTTAACATTCTTGTATTTGTATTTTGGATTTATTATGTTTTTTAGTAAAATGTATAAAGGCTTTTTTATCCTATTGTTGACTTACACAGAACTAGCAATCTTCACATCTAGTGAATTGATCAAGATATCCCTCATCTCTCTTATTCTTTTAAATTTTAAGTGATTACAACCATATTGAATAATTATGATGAAATTTATTAAAAATTAATTAGCGGATTTTTAATTATAAAAATTCACAATCAAAAGATGCATCTGTCTAATATATGACTAGAGTATTACTCATGCACTTACTTTTCTCACAATGACTTTTCTCACAATGATGCATACTGTGTTTTACATGCTCTTATCTTTCACTAAAAATTTTGGTATATTGTGATCTCAAATATCATTATATTTTGCAAATTATACAGTACGAAAGATTTCATTTGCAATGTAAGAAACCATGGTACTCATGGCATACATATTTAGTATGGTAATTGACAGTATCTTTCGTGGGAAATTCTAGTATATGCGTAAACATCATTCCAAACGTTATAAACACCCATTTCTAAATTTATTTTTCTTTTTGCACTTATTTCAACGTTAAGTTAATTGTATATTTCACGTGTTTAAGAAAATCTGATAATATCTTTATGCTTTCTTTTCCAGCAACTTCGGTAGGACCCAATGCAGTGAACCAAGTTCAGAGTAAACCTAATATTGTAAATATCCGCTTTGAACTTCTCTTTTATAATTAATATCTATGTAGATTCATGATAGCAAGTAGAATTTTGAAAAAAAAAAATGAAATAGCAATTTGTTTTTTTTTTTAAATTAAATGCAGATATTTGAGGGGAATAAAGAGAGAATAAAAAAGATGTTCGATAGAGTTGAACTCTCCATATCTTGTTATGACACAGCTTGGGTGGCAATGATCCCATCACGTGTTTCTCCGCAAGCCCCTTTGTTCCCTCAGTCCCTAAATTGGCTATTAGAAAATCAACTCAATGATGGTTCATGGGGTCTTCCTAATCGTAATGAGCTATTGACCAAAGATTCTCTTCTATCTACCTTGGCATGTGCCCTTGCACTAAAGCAATGGGGTGTTGGTGAACAGCAAACTAATAAAGGTACTATTCATATAATTAATTAAAGAGAGATTCTTATATATAAATTTGGTTTACAAACATTTCATAAAGTAAAGTCAATATAAAATAGATATGTAACTATATAAGAAGTGATCAATTCCACTAAACAGTATGTCTAATTTGCTTATATATCTATTTATCTTTTGTAAATTAGGTTTGTTTAGAAACGTTTATGTAATTTACTAATGTCTCTTAAACCCACTTCAGTTAAGTAACCAGAGAATGTTTTGTGCGCTGTTGAAGGACTTCAATATATTGAGTCAAACATTGCTTCAGCTTTTGATGATAAGCAACATTCTCCAATTGGATTTGATATTATCTTCTCTCATTTAATTGAACATGCCCAAAAATTGGATCTCAATCTTCCTCTTGGAGGGAAACGTCTGGAGTCACTCATTCAAAAGAGAGAATTAGAGCTCAAAAGGTATATAGCTTTCTTTGTCATCTTAGTTCACAATACATATATAGACGTGTGTGTGTGTGTGTGTGTGTATACACACATGAAGTTATTGATCAATATGCTTCTTTAACCATATATAGAGGCTGGGCTGGAAGCAATTCAGAAGGATGGAAAGCATATTTAGCATATATTTCAGAAGGATTGGGAAAGTCTCAAAATTGGGAAATGGCTATGAAATATCAAAGAAAGAATGGATCCTTATTTAACTCACCAGCCACTACTGCAGTTGCTTTTACTCACTTTAACAATACAAAGTGTTTTGATTATCTACTTTCACTATTAGATAAATTTGGGAATGCTGGTTCGTCCCTTTCAAACTCAGTCTCATTTTTGCTCATCTTAATTTAATTCTATACTAATGCATTTTGTATATAAATAAATGTATAAATTTTCTCAGTTCCAACGTTGCATCCTTTTGATGTCTATGCTCGAATCTATACGGTTGATAGTCTTGAAAAATTGGGTATTGATCGTTATTTTAAAGAGGAAATCCAAAGTGTATTGGATCTGACATACAGGTAATTAAGCATCCATATCTGATCTGAATATAAATTCCAAGCTTGAAATTTGTATAATCTTATCTATTTTCCTTTTTTGTTTATTCAAGCAGATTGTGGCAGGAGGAGGGGGATGATATATTTTTGGAACCCACCACATGTGCCATGGCATTTCGTTTACTACGTTTACATGAATATGATGTTTCTTCAGGTTTTGTGACCGTTTGTCTAACATTTAATTTCCATGTGGAGGAAAAGACCAAAGAAATAGCTAAATTTCATATTTGTATCTTTCAGATGCACTAGATCGATTTTCAAAAGACAAATTCTACAATAGCCTTGAGGGATATTTGAAGGATGTTAATGCTGTTTTGGAGTTACACAAGGCCTCACAAATGGTTTTACATTCAGATGATCCAGTTTTGGACGAATTAAACTCCTGGACAAAAGACTTCCTTGAGGAATATTTGTCTTCTTCCTCAAAATATGCTCACAAAGCTCTCAATAATATTGACCATGAGGTAACCCTTAACAATAACCTCACAACGCTTTAGTTCTTGGCTTCTCCATAATTCTTAAGTTTTATATGTCAGATACGTTTTGCTTTGCGATTTCCTCATCACACCTATTTGGATCGAATGTTCAACCGAAAAATTATGGAAAATTACAAGGCTGACCAAAAGAGAATTCTGAAAACATCATATAGGTACATTTTTTCTAATTTCTTCTTTTTAGTCTTAACCCTCTTTCAACTCCATCTTTCCAAGCAAAAAACTAAAATGATTTCAACAAGTCATCCCATATTTTATGGCTCTTCTTTCAGTTCTGTAAACCTTGCAAACAAAGAATCCATAGAGTTAGCAGTGGAAGACTTCAATAACTGCCAATTGGTAATTCGTGAAGAATTCGAGGAATATAACAGGTGAATATCTATTTTCAATATTCGAGAGCAGATTATTGAATATTTCTTGAGGTTGTTTTTATAACACAAACGAGCTCAAATAATGGGGGTACTACGATTTATTAGCAATTCTTTATCCGATGTTCTTTTCCTAAACGAAAATTTGGCATCCTACCTCAATTTACCAAAAAAAGTAAAAAAAAAAATCAAGATCTCAAATAGATATTGTTGTCAACATGGGCTGGCTTGTAAAATCATGATAAAAATCTAGGACTGGACTAGTAAAGAACAGCTCATTTTTAAAATTTGCTATTTAGCCCAGCCTTTATCATCTAAGACTGAACCAGACTTGCCCTTTGGGTTGGACAAAACTTTTTCTTTTAAACAATAATGATTGGATAGAGTCGGATTGGGCCAAGCTTCTAGAGCTTAACGTTTAGCTTTTAAAAATGAAATATTGGAGTCTCATGTACATAATTCTAAAGCAAGGCTAGAGAGTCCCACAAGGTCATCCCTTAAGATTATATAAAAGTCTACAGAACTAAACTCATTCCCTTGAAAGGATTAGGTTGGGCTAAGACCACTGTTTATAGTTCTTATATAGGAAGAACTTTTCAAGCCCAACTCGATGCTAACATGCTTATGGCCGTTGAGGATTAGGCTAAGCTGATCTCAATCCACACTTCCACATAAAATATGTAAACAAGATGGGCATACCTGAGGATGTTTTATTTCTGAGTGTTTCTATATTTATTCATAATTTATTTGATCTATTTATTTTTTATAAACTAAAATTAATTAAGAACTTAATTTAATCACCCTGAATCACTAAATGGCCTATTATATAATCAGGTGGTTTACGGAGAGTGGAATGGACAAACTGCAGTTTCCCAGACCAAAAGTGGCCTATTCCTTCTTGACAGCCGCAGGAACACATGTCTCACCAGAGCTTCGTGAGGCACGTCTATCATGGGCAAAGAATGGCTTGCTCGTATGTGTTTCTGATGACATGTATGATGTTTGGGGCTGTGAAGAAGACCAGATTAGGCTTGTCGAACTAATGGAGAAGTATGAACATTAGTTTCCCTATTCATTTTCCATGTTGAAAATTTCCATTAATTTTCCTCCAAATATAAAATAATGTTACATATATGAATATTGAACCACAGGTGGGACGTAGATATCGAGAAGGAAAATTGTTCTGAGCCAGTTAAGATTTTATTCTTAGCACTGAAAGGAACAATTTGTGAGATTGCAGACCAAGCAATTAAGGTTCAGGGACGAAGTGTGTTAAACCACTTGATTCAGCTTGTGAGAAAATTAATTATTATCTCATCCTATACACTTTAGATTTTAATTTTCATAGAAAATGTGTATAAATTGTTAACAATGAAATTCATTTGGTTTGCAGTGGGTAGATGTGTTGCGTTCTTTTCTGCAGGAAGCTCAGTGGCGGAGAAAAAAGTATGTGCCAAGCTATGAGGAATATTTACCTGTTTCATTAACGTCATTTGCCTTGGGACCAATTCTTCTCCCAGGACTCTATCTTGTAGGACCTAAGCTGCCACAGGAGACTATTGAGAGTAATGAATACAATCGCCTCTTTAAAATCGTTAGCATTTATGGGCGATTGCTCAATGATATCAATGGCTACCAGGTGATTATCTTATTTGGGTTATCTAGCTATGGTATGCTGTATTGGGGCTGGTTAGAGCGTAAATGTCAGCAATGGGGTTTGATTAAAAAATTTGAATTTAGCTCAACCCATTTATTGAATGAACAAGGTTGAACTACATGCTATGGTAAATTTAAAAATTTAGTACTCGGTCTCCTCAACTTTTGAAAATCTTGATTGCTCTTTTTTCTATAAAAAATCATCAGTAAATATAGCGATTTTTATGTCACTAAAATTTAATGAATATTTTAAAATTTTGTTCTTACATACACGTAAATATACATGAATATATTCTTAGTTAAACATCTACATTCAAGTATATATTATATATACAGTTTATATTCAAACTTAGCTTGTTTATTAAAAGAGCTAAGTTTGACCAAGATTGCTAGATTATTTATTCAAGTTCAGCCTCGAATTTAAGCTTAATCTATTTTAAATAAATAAGTTTGACTATATTAAAACTCTGCTTAACTCAATTCTGAGTCAAATCCTAATAGGGGTTTTGTATGTTTATGCAGAGAGAAATAGAACAAGGGAAACTGAACGCAATAGCCGTGCGAGTGATTCATGGGTCAGGTGCAGTAACTGAAGAAGAGATGGTAAAGAAGGTTAAGGAAGAGATTGATGAGAACAGAAAAGAGCTTTTGAGAATAGTCTTGCAAAAAGAAGGGAGCATAGTTCCAACCGATGTCAAGGATGTAGTATGGAAAATGGCCAGATCGCTCTACGTGATCTACAAGAAAGAAGATGTAATACATGCACGTGACTTGTCAGATGAGGTGATTAGCATCAAAGACGCAGTAGTCAGCGATCCTATGGTTTTGAAATGAAAAATAATCAAGAAGAAAATGAATCGTGCTCTTCAATAATTGTGAAAGGCCCCAAGCTTTAATAAAAAAACTCATATAGTACCAATAGAATGTGTTTTATCTGCACGATGAATGTTGACAAAGTTTATTACTTTTAGCTGTTCTTTAGTTTTTCTTTTCTTTTACACGATAAGTTTCCAAAACTTGAAAACTTGAGAGTGACTAGAAAATAATATATTGAACCCAAGATCAATTCAATTTTAAATATTAAGATTATTAGATAAGAAAATTAAGACTAATCATATGTGTAGTTTATTTGATATCCTTTGCACTTTGTGGGATACATGTATAGAAGCGTGTTTCAACAAAATCATCAGTGTATTATTTAAAAAAAAAAATCAGAAATCAAGTTGAGATAAAGAATTTCATTCATTCTCCAGCTCAAATATTCAAATTACACAACTTACTTGTCGAACAAATTTTTCCATGTAGTTTTACTTGAGAAAAAGAGGAGAGTAAGCTATTGGTTGGAGAAACAAGCATATTGTTTCAAGTCGAAAGCGTAGTTTAAGACTATCGATATATAATTGCAAAAAAATTAAATTGAATACAAAACCTTATCATTATCAAGTTCAATATATTGTGGCATGCAAGATGCGTTTGTACGACTAAATCATTTGTGTATTAAAATTAAAATCATACTTAGCTATATACAAAATTTTATTCATTCTTCTAATTGATTGATGGGTGGATAACAATATTGGACCAGCAACCTGAAAACAAGAAAAAATGACAAAAACAAAGTAAACGTTGTCCAAAACCAATCGATGTGCATGGTACTAGCTAGACTAAGGCATACAAATTTTGTTCTCTTTAATGTAATTTACGCCTCTCAGGTTAATTTTGTTATATCACCAGGCACAGTGAGTGTCTAGATGTGTTACTTCTAGGATAGAACAACTCAAGTATTCACTTGTACAAGTCCACAACTTCTGTACTAAAAGTAGACAGGACTCAAACATCCACTCACTTTCCTTACTCAAGAACTCATAGAATTCCTCTTAGAATATCTTTAGACTCTTTGCGAGTTGTTGGTATGTCATAATGCAAGAGAAGAGTGTCATTTATAGGTGAGTGTGTCTTAAAAATGTGCAGTAAATTATGAATTTGAATTCCATAAATAAACCATTTTAAGACGCTTTTACGTGCATTACACCATTGATTGGGAGTTACTTGAGTTTATGAAGTTACAAGAACTACACAAGTGTGATGCAATTATACCTTCGCCTCCTTTTTAATGGACTCATATCATAATGGAGAGGCAAGTGTTGGATAAACTTTGTAACATAACACAGCAAGCACTTTAATATTTCTTTCACATTAGCAAACATACACCACAACAAGTAATATATAGATCAGCAAGGAAAATTAGCAAGAGATGGTTTCCTTCACTAATAAGTGAGTGACTAGCGAAACAATGAAAATCTCTCATTGATCCCTAGAGTTTGAAGGAAAAAAAAGGCACAAAAACTCACCAAATATCCATGACTTGTTAGCGAGAGATTGCTAAATCAGTTAGTGAGAGAATATTGCCCTAGTGTAAAAGCTACATTTAGTGAGAAATTTTTTTATCAACATTCTCTCGCCAATTCAAAAGATTATTGAGCAAGTAGTGAGAGAATTTCCCTTGTTATTCCCTTGCTATATTATATAAGGTCAAAACCCTTCACTCTTTATGTTGTTCGCATCTTCACACTTGAAATGAACTTGTTAGTTTTGTGCTTATCATCGTCAGTTCCTCTTGTGCCATCACTCACTAGCTCTCTCTCTCTCTCTGTCTCTCTCTCACTTGTTTGCCCTTGCTACATGGGGCAAAGGTGAGTTGCCCTTGTAGCTTTTTATGGGCATTTTTTTTTTGGTGGTTTTGTTGTTTGGTTATTGAATATTCAAGTGGTTTCATACAGAGGTGGATTGTGTGTGTGTGTGTCTTCTAGAATGGTAAATTGTTGTGTGCATGTCTGTGAGATGGAGTGGGTGTTGTTTGTTGAAAAAGTTCTTTTAACATTGCCACACTATAAAAAGTAGCTGGCTTTATTATAGCAAATTGTAGCTTTGCTAAAATTTCCCAAGTGTTCATATATATGTGTTTGTGTCTATTAATTACAAATAAGCTCCTTCTTTTTAAATGTGATTAGATCTTGTGATTATTTTAAATATATAATAGAAGTGATTGTGCTGCATTAATTTGGTTTAAGATATGGAAAATTGTCTATTGAGAAAAAATATTGTTATGGTATGTGATGATTATCAAGTGATACTTAATGTCATGTGAATTAATTCTAAAAGTTCACAAGACTTAGAAGTATTCTTTCATTATGTTCTTGTGACATGAAAAGAGTAAACTTTTCCCAAGTTTCTCTTTTAATGATATGTGACATGAAAAGAGTAAAATTTTTCTCTCTCCCTTCTCTATAGTATTTTCTTTTTCTCTTTTCTTTGGTGATTGTGGGAACCTTTCAATAGATTGGCCAGTTAAAGTTCACAACATGTATTGTTTGCTTCAAAAAATCTTAGCACACATATGACTAATGATTCTAATAAGATCCATCCTTTCTAGTTCTAGATTACTAGCTATCACAATTAGTTTATCAACTCTTATCTTATATATTTAAGCTCAACATTATAGTGAATTACTGATTAAAGGAACTAAATACTAAAAGATACTTGAAAAAAATTTTTTCCTTTCATAAAATTGACAAAGTTGGTAAGATAGTACTTCCTCTCTATTACATAGGAGAGTAAGTTAGATTGGAGCCAACATCTAAAAACGCGATCTCAAACAATCTCAATTCATTCCTATGCACTAGAATAATCACTTAAGATTATATAAATTAGTCATAAAATTTTAACAATTTATAACCATTCATAATATCTAGACTACTATACACTAAATACAATCAAATCATATCATAATCATCTCAAACTAGATTTTGTCACTTCATGAATTTTAGACTATATTATTTATACATAACTTCCATGACTCATTTCATACTAGATACTAATCATACAATATACAATACATCTTAGAGGTACACTTAACTTTCCAATACATTACAATCATACCATGGAATTCTTGTTACACATTTTATTAACATGAATGCATCGTTACAAAACTAAATAACATGATTTATCCTCTTCTCCTAATTAACTACTCCTCTGGCATTTTTGTTTTCCTCTAGTGCTCTGCTTTTCTTTATCTGGCATGAGTTTATGGAGAATGGAGAAGGGAGTGAGATTTTGGGAAGAATCTCAGTAATATACTCTACATTCAATACATATATCAAGTCATCCAAGTATAAGAAACACAAGTGTATATACAACATAACTCATAAAATACTAAGACTAGCGTATGCATACTTGCTCAATCAATTCGTGATCACGACTCTTAAGACATAAATTAATTGAGCTTCACCTAGGGAAGAGCTATTATGCTCAGTTCCCTCTCTGTGCATCATACTAAGCAAAACATGTTAAATCAAAATATCTCAAACATGCTAACATAGCATCACGTGATATGTTATAGAACACAAGCATCCAAACACTTAAGGCAATAAACATACATACAAAGAAGGGAGAAATGCTACCTAAAAGATGGAGAATTTGCCAAATCTCTTACTTTGCTTATTGCCTTATTTATTTTCTCCACTTGTCTCTTTTATTTGGCCTTTATTAGCTTAACGTGCCACTTCATGGTCTTCTTGCCCAAAGCCCATTCTAGCCATCTCAATATGCCTAAAACATCATATCAAGTATGAAAAATAAGTAATCAATGCATATCTAAACTATCTTAATCATATGCCCCTTAATTGCCTTATATAACACATATTATAGCTTAACTTTTAAAAATATATAACTTTGGCTAGGGGCTTTCAAACTAGACAAATTATACCTTTTTGTAAAACTTATAATATGTAATTTCTACTGTAAAAATATCAAATTTAATTGAGTTCATTTGGTCCCACAAAAATTTGGGAAACAATGGCTAGTTCCTATTGTCAAGATAGTTTTCTAATGTTAATTTTGGAAATTCATAACTTCAGTTAAGAATATCTAAATTCAGAAAACTTAGACTCGTTGGAAAGCTCTTGCTGTGTTCTAGCTACTATAAAAATTTCAGGTTTATACTAGATCATTTGGTCCCTAAAAAGAGTCAAAACTTAAGACTATCTAGAAACCAAATTGATACAAGGCAAATTTTTTAAGGCAATGTTGGAAAGTCATAAAATATTTTATACTAACCTAAAAATTTCAAACTATGCTTATATAAAACTTTAGGATGTTCTCTAAATGTTTACCAAGCTTTATGCCCAAATTCATTCATTAAGGCCTCTATGGATAGAGATGTATTTTTGGACTCATTATCAGTCTATTTTGATTATTCTTGGTTCCAAAATTAGCATATTAGCTATTCATGCAATTTTCTTCTTTTGAGAAAATTTTTAACTAGCAACTTACTTATTTAACTAATCTCTAATATAAAATATGACCTGCATCAAAATATAGACATGACACTTTTTTATTTTACAATAAGGAAACACATGATGTGCTTACAATGGAAGTCATAAATGAGATCCTCCAATGTGAAATGATAGGGGCCAATACTATTAATTTATATATCAAGTGTTTTATCTACTATGCACCAATTATTCTTTACTATGTTCATATTAGTTTATAATTAATCCATTAGTTTCTCCATATTAGGTGCTTGTACCTTACATTCTTAGTCCCTAACAATATTATAAAGAGGTTCATGTTTATCAATCCCCATGACAATGTCGCTTAGCTAACTTACAAGTTAATCACAACAATTAGTGGATTTGTTTGCTGTAAAAGCAGAAAATGATGTGTTATTCCTAGCCCCTTACATACAAGGGTGAGTCATTTAGTGCTGAGCTACTTTTCAATTATATGTAATTTGAATGGCAAATGTTTAATTAGAATTTGCTAACATTGGTTAATTATTTTAGAGCACATTGGATGTTGATAATCATTAATCCATGTGCTCTAAAGATATATTATATGGATCCTTTAAATGGTGATCCAATGAACCATGAGCAGATGCAGGAGTTATTTAATCAATAAGCAAATACATTTATTTTTTTATGTATTTCTATATAGTTGTGTGTTTTAATTTTAAAATAATTTGTTATATTAAGTTTTTTTCTACTTGCTTGATAGAGTGTTAGTGATGTTTCGTGCAAATCATAGGTTTAAGGTGCCAAAATCAAAAACACTCGCCACATTATACAAATAGAACAAAGTAACGGTATTTATTAATATTCAGGCAATTGTTGAGCACACAATTTCTTAAATTTAATGTTTTTATTGGATTTTTACAGTATCCAAAACAACCAAACAACATAGACTATGGGTATTATGTGATGAGATTCATGAAAGATATCATCATACAGGAATAGTTAATGATCCTAGCCACAGTATGTAATTTAGTTCCTTTAAATGATTGGATAGTTTTCCTTATCTCTATGTTTCCTTCTGTAATAAAATATAACTATATGATGGCATCAGTTGCTAGTGATTTGCTTTTACAAGTTGTATTTGGTGGTATTAGTATGTAATTTACTACAAAATAGGGCTTAAGAACAAGAAATTTTTATTTTTAAGCCGTTATACTATTGAATTTTTTTTTAATATAAAGCTTGTTTTAAAAAAATACTTTTAAAATTTAAATAATTCCAGTCATCTAACTTCAAATTGTTGCTATTTCATTTTGTAGTACTTCCTAGATACATATTGCAAAGAATACTCTAATACTCAAATAGATGAACTCAGGGAAGAATGGTCTCAATACATATTCTAATAGTGTCTGTTGATAAATTAGTTGAAATTTACTGGTTTTATAATATTTAGTAACATTTGATAATTGATTATAATTGTCATTTGAATGCTTTATAATAATTTTTCTTACTAGTTGTTAAGTTGGTGAATAATCTATAGTTCATAAAACTAAAGAACAAAAAGGAAATAAATAACCAAGAAATATAAAATAAAATAAAAATGTTGGTGGTTATAATTAGAGCTGCCAACAAAACTCCATCTTTGTTGGCGGTTAAGTTTCAATCGCCAACAAAAGGAAAGCTTTTGTTGGTGGTTAAAACTAAACTGCCAACAAATATGACTCTTGTTGGTGGTTATAAAATAGCTGTCAACAAAAATGTTAACTTTTATTGGCGATTATACAAAAACCACCAATAAAACTATTGACTTTTATTGGCAGTTAAATAAGAATGGCTAATAAAAATAACTGCTAACAAAAATCATCTTTTGTTGGTAATTTTAAAAGTAATCACCTATAAAAGTCACCTTTTGTTGGAGGTTAAAAAGATAACCACCAACAAAAACCATCTTTTGTTGGCAGTTTCGAATTGCCAACAATTTTGTTACGCTTATATTGATGCTTGCATTATTGGCAGTTAGAAACTGCTAATAAAAGGTAAAAATAACCTCAAACAAAGCATTTCCTAGCGTAATGAAAGCTCAGGATATCCCGTAACTACCATAAAAATTTTAGATCAAAACAACTAGGTTTGCCCTATGAAAACAGATGGAATAATATCACTGGTCTGGGTGGCATCCTACAACTGAACTTAAACTTTAAAAATTCATATATCCCTCAATACAGATCCAAATAGGCTGCTCTCAGTGGTTATAGAAAGTTTATGATGTCTAGTTTATACTTGTAAAATTTTATTAGCATTGAAGTTCATTTGACCTATAAGTGATGAAGGAATGCAAACTGACCATATGAACAGTAACTTAGACAATTTTACATAATTTGGCCAACTTTAAAAATTCATAATAAATCTTATAGAGCTCAAAATTGGGTGCTCTTTAACTCTGTAAAAAACTCTAGATAAGACCTATATGATGCCAACTTTCATGTAAAAATTCATTTATTTGGTCAATTTGAGGTTCAGGTCAAGGATATGGTCATTTTTGGGACCAAAATAGCGAAAAGGGTGTCAAATAACCTTTCAACTAAACCACAACCAATTGAGCACAAGCATGAATATAGCATAGGGAAGTATCCCAAATGGTCTAAATTATCATACATCTCAAAATTACTTGCCAACATGCCTTTATACACACTTGCATCAAGGCTTTATGGTGTCATAAACTCACATATTCATTCTTTTAACTTCAAAATTGATACATACACCATAGTTACATACATTTAATCATGTTCAAGTGTTTACATCACATATACATCATATAATAACAAACTTTGACATCAAAATGCCTAATTTTCTATTTTATTGTTAAAGTATCCTTCTTCACGAAGCTTGGCTCCCATTTCTTGCTCCACTTAGCTCACCTAAATATGATTAAACATATGTTGAAGAATAGTGAGATTCAAAGAATTCCAATAGCATTTTACCCTTTCACACATACATATATGTTGCATTTACATATCAAAGAATGCAAGCATGTCATAAAAACTTCTAATAAGCATACATGAGCATATTTCCATATTACATAGACTTATACAAACCAAAGATAGGCTTTAAAGGATATTGGTCTAGCCTCAACTAATTTCTTTAGGACTTTTGAATTTGTCTTACCCACTTTTAGAGACTTTTGACTTAGCCTCACTCTTTCTTGAGACTTTTGGCTTTGTCTCACTTGTTCTTAAGGACTTTTGGCTCATCCTCACTCATTCGAAGGGACTTTTGGTACAACCATATCCATTCAAGCCACTTTGCATTCAAAAATACATTTCAAGAAAAAAAATGGTACTATAACATGTAATCAATAGCTATGAACATATTTCATGGTTTAAACATACACACTAGCATTCAATGACACTCAAGCATCCAATGAATGCATGCAAGAAAGGTTAAAGAATTATCTTGAGCCAAGAAATACAACTTTTTCCTTTGCTTTCTTACTTCCCCTTTTCGGCCACACACTTACACCTAGGGGGATCTTAGTTTGCTTAGGTTAGACACATCAAATAAGACATAATTCAGTCATTAGAACCAATTTTAGCTTCACTTAAACTCTACAAGCTTACTTTATTGTATGGCTTTAATATGGTTCCATAAAAGGGCATGACGAAGCAACCTCTAGAATTCATGATTTTGGCTCTAATTTCTTATTCAATCTAAGTCATATGACTCTAATTAAACTCATTAGAGTCATCTCCAACTTATTTCAAGGAACCTAAATGCAAGTTGTTTCTTTATGCCTTAAAATAAAATGTAAACTTCCATCTCATAAACCATGGCTTCTAAATTCAAACCAATGGTTTCTTTAGTATTTGCTAATCATATCTAGGTCATTCTTATCCTTGGAATTAATTAAAACTCTTTCTAGGTGCTTGAAGCATGCTTGGCCGAGACATTACCTAAAGTGAGCCTCCATAGAGTTTGTTTGATTTTTTTTTTTGGGAATTGGCACTTGTGAAGCTTTCTAGATATCTTATGATCTCTTACATAGACTAAGTTATCATTAGAAAGCTTCAAATTTGGCTGGGTGCACCAAGAATCCTAAGTTATACAACTTGAATTGTAAGGCTCCCTTTTTTGTTTCAATTGCATATTCATATTCCTCATGGTCTAAAACTCTTATCTCTACCTTGCTATGGCTTGAATTCCTTCTCTATTGATTGGGCCTAGGTATGGCCAAAATCACCCTCATGAAGAACAACCAAGAGAAAGCAAGAAAAGCCATGAAGTTTTCCTTGTTTCTTAGCTTTTCTAAGAAGCTTTCACTTGCTTCTAGCTTTTCCTTAAAAATTTCTCTTCCTCCTATTGAACCAACTATGAAATATCCCTAAATAAGTCATCAAAACCATAGGAGAAGTGAGGAGAAAGAGGAGAAGAGGTTTAATGAAGGAAGGAGTGTGAAAAACTAAAGAATTCTTACACTTTTCCAAGCTTCTTCTTCTTCCCTTGGCTCCCTCACTTGTGTTCCTTCTAAGATAGAGTTTGAATCTATTTGGATCAAAAGTAAGTCAGTTGTGAGGGTTGGAGAAGAAGAGGAGGTGTTTTAAGAAGCTAAAGGGTGAACTTTTACAATTTTAAAAAATTACAATTTAGTCCCTCTTCTTACTTCTTTCAATTTGGATTCATTTCAACTCCTTTTTTAGAACTGCCTTTTTCATGATGAAATTTAGGTGTTTTAATTCATAAAATATCTTTAGTTTTACCCAAATTAGATTTAAAATCTTCTCGAATGAATCCGTTAAAGTTTTTATCAACTGACATTCTAAATTGGATATTGAAGGGGTTTTAACCATTTTAAGGGTTCATATGATTTTGAGGGCCTCTAAAAATTCTAAAAAACTCAATTTTTTCATTTAAAAATCCCTTCTTTGAGTTTTCTAAAAAGTATCTAAAATTACAAAAATGCCACTAGTTTTCATCTAATTTTATTTAGCTACTCTAACTTTAATTTTTTTGGCATTTTTAGCCTTGTATCATCATTTTCAATTTTCTAGATTATTATTCTAATTTTATTTGACCTTAAATCTTTCCATTTAAGGGACCTCCTTTAGTAATTCCCTTAGTTTATGGCATTTTAGAATAAACAGGTATTACATTTAATACTAATCATTTTAACTAACTAAACCTTAGCATTCAATTAACTATACTTTACCTTTCTCTTTTGTCACCCAAGCATTCCTTAACTAGACTTTCTAACATCTAAACTTTATCTTGTCATATCCTTTCTTTACTAAAAAAAAATTTACTCTTTTTTAGGCTTCCACTGCTAAAATAATTCTTTCTCTTGCTAGTTCTCTTTCTAATTGAGCTACTTGAAACTTTGCTCTGATACTAAAAGGTGTCACAACTAGTTTTACGAAAGGAAAGAAAAATTTCCAAGTATCTTTTACTATACAATTCCTTTAATAAGCAATTCATTGTAACATTGAGTTTAAATAGATAAGATGAGTAAGGAGAGTAAGTTCGATATGAGTTAACACCTAAAAAGGTGATCTCAAACAATTTTAACTTACTCCTATGCATTTGAATAATCACTCAAGATTATATAAATCAAGTCATAAAATTGTGACAATTCATGACCACTCATAATATCTAGACTACTGTATCCTTAATATAATCAACTTATATCATAATTATCTCATATTAGAATTTGTCATTTTATAAACATTAGACTATGTTGCTTATACATAACTTCTATAACTCATATCATACTAGATGCTAATCATACAATATGCAATACACCTTAAAGGTACACTTAACTTTTTGATATATTACAATCATACTAGGGATTTCTTGTTACACATTTTATAAATATGAATGCCACAAAACTAAATAACATGATCTATCTCTTCCTTATAATTAACTACTTCTATACTTTTCCTCTGGTGCTCTGCTTTTCTTTACCTAGATGGGTTAATAGGAAATAGAAAGGGAAGTGAGATTTTGGGAAGAATCTCAATAGTATATTTCACGTTCAATGCATATATCAAGTCACCTAAATATAAGAAACACAAATATACATACAACATAACTCATGAAATATTAATGCTAGCATATATATACTTGTTGAATTAGTTTGTGGCCATGACTCTTAAGACATATATTTGCTAAGTTTCATTTAGGGAAGAGCTATTATGCTTAACTCCCTCTCTGATCATCATACTAAACAAAGCATGTTACATTAAAATAGCTCAAACATGAAAACATAGCACCATATAACATTTCATAGCACACAAATATCCAAACACTCAAGGCAACAAACATGCATACAAAGAAGGGAAAAATGTTACTTGGAAGATGGAGAACTTGCCAAATCTCTTACTTTGCCTTTAACCTTGTTTATTTTCTCTACTTGTCTCTTTTATTTGGCCTTTACTAGTTTAATATGATCTTCTTGACCAAAGACCACTTTAGCCATCTCAACATGCCTAAAATATGATATTAAGCATGAAAAATAAGTAATCAATGAATTTCTAAGTTGTCTTGCTCATATGTCCCTCAATTGTCTCATAAAACACATATTATGGCTTAGCTTTTAAAAATATATAACTTTGGTTAAAGACTTCCAAATTAGACAAATTATATTTTTCTTGAAAGCTTATAATTTGTGCTTTCCATTCTTAGATTTAATTGAATTCATTTGGTCCCCTAAAAGCTAGAAAATACTAGCTGGTTTCCATATTCAGGACAGTTTTCTGATGCTAACTTTGGAAGTTTATAACTCTAGCTAGAAGTGTCCAAATTAGGCAAATTAAGACATGTTGGAAATATCTTGATGTGTTCTAGCTGCCATAAAAATTTTAGGTTCAAAATTATCATTTTGTCCTTGAAAAAAAAGTCAAAACTCAAGGCTATCTAAAGACCAAAATTGATATAGGGTAAATTTTTTGAGGCAACTTTAGAAATTCGTAAAATATTCTTATTAATCCAAAAATTTCAAAATATGTCTTACATAAAACTCTAGGATGTCCTTTAAATGCTTACCAAGTTTTATGCCTAAATTTGTCCACTGAGGTCTCCATAGGTAGAAATACATTTTCGAACTCATTATTGGTCTATTTTGACTATTCTTGGTTCCAAACTTGGCATATTAGCTATTCATATAATTTTCTTATTTTGAACAAATTTCTTAACTAGCAACTAACTCATTTAACTGGTATCTAATATAAAATATGACATACATCAAAATATAAGCATGCAACTTGTTTATTTTACCACAACTTCTATCTTACTATTTTACACCTTTGGTGGCCATATTGGATTTCATTGACTCTAACTCTAATCTCATGACTTGCACATCATGTCATTTGACACTTGTTAGACTAGCCATATGATCATTTCTCATTTTATGCAAACTTATGAAACCTATAAAGCTCATATGGTCTTGAATTGGCTAGTTTTCATCAAATATATGCTAAATCAAGCTTAATTCATGTATAGGCCACTCTATTATGCATCTAATCATCATATTTCAATCAAGAGAGCATGAATTCACTATGGGCTAGGGGATGCACAAAAATATAGAGGAGAAGAACTCAAGTTACACACACTTTCTTAAAGGAAAATGATCGCTAAAATTTTTATGCATGTCCGCAAGTGCACGGGTCGGATCAAGTAGTTCAGTGATAAGTAAAAGTATCATTCCCACGAGGACTGACTGGAATGCAATTAGGCAGTGCACAACCTACTTTTATCCACGTTAAACAACTAATTATGAGATTCTTGATTTTAGAACTAAATTTAAAATAAAGCGAATTGAAAGAAAACTTAGTTGGCACAGGTAGTTAAGATAAAATCCAATGTTTGAAATTACCTAGAGTCACTATTCCCTTGATGCTCACTAGAACTTAATTTCTTGTTTAATTGTAATTAATTATCGCCTTGTGGGTTAAGAGTTTAGAAGCTATAACCGTCCATCGATGTAATTACAGCCCTACTCTCCCCTAGAATCTAAGTGTCCTTAGATTCAAGTTAGAATGCATTAGATACTATATCCCTCTACGAACCAATTAAGGTAATTAAGTATATGTCTATCCCAATTACAAATTAGATGATTCTAAACTTAATTTATCCAACTCTTAGGTCCAAATTAGAATCCCTTTTTCAAGGTAAATTCCAATTTCCCAAATCAAATCAAAGAGGTGGCCAATCCCTAAGAAAGCATTAAGCAAGAGAAGGATACACAAGATTCCAATCATCACAATTAACAAGACAATTAATGATTCAGATCACATCAAGTTCATAGTGCTCTAGGTAAAAGGGAATTTAGCCACACATAGCTAAATCTACAGAGAATTCCCAATCAAAATACATGGAGAAAATGAAAAGAACAAAGAAAGCAAACAAAGGGAAGAATGATATGCAGAAAGTAGAGCTCCCCCTTTGATTCCTCCTCTTCCTTCACACTCCAAGCTTAAAGAGCCTTCAAGAACCCTCAAAATCGCCTCCTGGATGCTCAGAACTTCCTCTGCCGCCGAATCTCTCGAACCCTAACTCAGCAAACTTCTTTTAAAGCCAGAAAATTAAAACTCTGCGTTTCAGGTCCGATCTCGCTATGGCGAGGGGCGTCTCTCGCTATAGCGAGGTCTCATAAGTGCTCAGGTTTCCGCTGCGCTCGCTACTCCCACGCTATAGCGATCTGCTCTCTGGAATTTCTATGCAACACGACTTCGCTATTGCGAAGACTTCCCTTCGCTATGGCGAAAGCACCATCTCGCTATAGCGAACTTCGGTCTCGCTGTGGCGAGAAGTCTTGTTCAATCTACCTTGGCCACTTTCAGCTTCCCCCTCTTATATTCATTTCTTTCTTCCTTTTGCTACTTTTCCCTGAAATTGAAATCAAAACTAAAGTGAGGCTTAAACTGATAAAAATATTATAATTATAATACTTTCTTTGTTTTGTTTAGTTGAGTACATTTTTAACCATATTAATCAGGAGAAAAGTATTCTACCTCCCTAATTTAGTGTCAAATATAGCCCTTTTGGGTCCTAAATTAGGAGGTTATCAGAAAACTGACCACAAAAATTTTTATGTGTGTCCACAAGTGCACGGGTCGGATCAAGTAGTTCAATGATAAGTAAAGTATCGTTCCCACGAGGAATGACTTAAAAACAATTAGGCAATGCACAACCTATTTTCATCCACGTTAAGCAACCAATTAAGCAAATCTTGAATTGAGAACTAAATTTTAAAATGAAACAATTTTAAGAAAACTTGGTTGGCAGAGAAATTTTAAGAAGAGTCCAAGGTTTTGAAATTACCTAGAGTCACTATTCCCCTGATGCTTACTAGAACTTAATTTCTTGTTTAATTGCAATTAATTTTCACCTTGTGGGTTAAGAGATTTAGGAGCTATAACTGTCCGTTGATGTAATTATAACCCTACTTTCATCTAAAATCTAAGTGTCCGTAGATTTAGGTTAGAGCGCATTAGGAACTACAACCCTCTACAAAACCAATTAAGGCAATTAGGTATATTTCTATCCCAATTACAAATTAGTTAATTCTAAACTTAATTTATCCAACTCTTAAGTCTAATGAGAACCCCTTTTTCAAGGTCAATTCCAATTACCAAAATCAATTCTAAGAGGTGGCCAATCTCTAAGAAAGCATTAAGCAAGAGAAGGATACACAAGGCTCGAATTATCACAATCAACAAGATAAACAATGGATTAGTTCACATCAGGTTCATAGTGCTCTAGGTAAAAGGAATTTAGCTACACATAGCTAAATCTACAGTAAATCCCAATCCAATACATGAAGAAGATGAAAAGAAACAAAGAAAGCAAACAAGGGAATGATAGAGATGCAGAAAATGGAGCTCCCCCTTGATTCTTTCTCCTTCTTCACCCCTCCAGGCTTGAAAAGCCTTCAAAGACCACCCAAAATCGCCTCTCAGGACGTCCAGCAATCTCCTCTACCGTAGAATGTCGAAGCCCTCCCCTCTTTCCTCTCTTTTTAGCTTGAAAAGTAAAATGTGCGTTTCAGGGCTGATCTCGCTATGGCGAGAAGTGTCTCTCGCTATAGCGAGCTCTCATATGTTCTCAGTTTTCTGCTGTGTTCACTACTTCCACGCTATAGCGAGTTGCTCCCTGGACTTCCTATGCAACGCGACTTCGCTATTGCGAAGTGTCTCCTTCGCTATGGCGAATTCACCATCTCGCTACAGTGAACTCTGTTCTCGCTATGGCGAGAAGACTTGTAAAATCTGTGGTTGCCCATCTCAGCTTCCCTCTTTTATTTGTAACTCTTTCTATACTTTGTAACTTTTCCCTAAAACTGAAATCAATCACAAAATGAGGCTTAAACTGATAAAAATGTTAAAATTGAAATACTTCTTTTGTTTTGTTTGATTGAATATATTTTTAACCTATTAATCAAGGGAAAAGAACTTTACCTCCCTAATTTAGTGTCAAATATAGTCCTTTTTAATCCTAAATTAGGAGGTTATCAAACTCCCCCACACTTAAATCCTTGCTTGTCCTCAAGCAAGTTTTAGAAAGAATCAAGTAATGTGATTATTCAATTTTTCCACAACGAATATTCAATCAATTAGAAATTCAGATCCCCCCACACTTATAATGAATCCAATGTCAGAAGCAAAAGCGCAGCAAACTTAAATTGAATTTGAAGACAATGTACTCATAGTAACACCTTGAGTTCTAAAGTGTGTGTGTGAGTTCCACAAGAGATGTTAAGAAGCAATCAAGTAGTCCTTAATAAACTCTCCCTGAAATGCCAAAGCCTAATCCAACCATCTGTGCTAACTTCAATCATTAAAGCTTATTGAGAGGGATCTCTATTGGCCAATGCAGAATTATTTTTAGTATAGTCATTTTATTTATTTTATTTATTTTTTTTCTCCTCGTCAAATCACTTAATCCTTTTGACGTGAATGACAACATTGATTATGAAGCCATCCGGTTACTCAGATTAAGGAAATCCTCATAGGGCTACTAGTATACTCTTAATTGTATCACTGTTTGACGCGAAAGTCCACACTTTTTGGTGCAAACCCTCGGTTACTAAGTGATTGCAACCATTGAAGTAGAGAATCATATTATTATTATTATTATTATTTTATATATCCCTCTCAACTAACAAACAAATATCCATTAGAAACAGATAAATTAGGGAAATCTAAAATAACTGAAAGCTCATTAAAGGAAAAACTTGAATCACTTCAAAAATCATCTTGCTGAAAAGTGTTCCTATTGTGGGTGCACACTACAACTACATTACTTACTATTCATTTCAAGTTTGCTTAAACCCCACTTTCCTTAATTAGTATTCATCTAAAGTAAGAGGGAATCTGATTTATACATTCATACCCACCTATCTTATGTGTATCTACCTGAACTCAACTCCGCCACACTTAAACAATACATTGTCCGCAATGTATACGCCGGGAAAACAAGTAGTAGAAAAAGAAAAGCAGATGGGGGTGGAGGGACGGGATGTAAAGAGGTAGGCAGATACGAGACTCCCTTGATAAGAAAAGAGAAGAAAGCGAGGGGATGCGTGTAAACACTCCTTCATCTGAAATACAAAAAATAAACAGAGCACACACAACAAATAGTAAGTTGGCGTCAGAAATAAAATAACAATAAAGAACAAAGCCAATTTAGGATTGGAAAGCAAAGTCAAATACAGTTATCCATATACAGTTATCCAAAAATAGAAAATGAGGGAAAACAAAACAAATAAGGGCAGCGGGAGTAAAGAAGTCCTAAGCGTCAGAAGGCCCAGGGCGATTATGAGGTGTAGGATCCTGAGGTAGAATGATGACTGATAGTGGAGGAGCCTCAGGAGGTGGTGGAGGAGGAGCAGGCATCAGGTAATCCATCAGAGTTTACAGCTGGTCCTTCATTGATAAGATATGCCCTTCTAGCCTATCAATGGATGCTCTCGCCCAATCCTCAAATTCAGAGTGATATTGTGCTCCGTGCCCCATCGGCTCTAGAGTACTAAAGTGCTGCTATGAGAGAGGAGGTGGAGATGCCTCAGTCTGGGCCTGACCGGGTGCTCGGTGTCTACAGGGCTGCCCTGGTGCATCTTTCATTCTATCATATTTGAATGGCCCCTTTGGCTTGAACTGCGTGTCATTTTTAGAGATGCGGCTACCCCCCATTGTAAGTAATTCGGTGAGCATATGAGGGTATGCCAGGCTAACCCAGTCGGACCTCGCCACTTGCTTGAAATTCAAGTACATAAGATGAGGAATGTTTACCCGCTGCCTAGTCATAAAACACCACGTCAGAGTAACTCGTTCTTGGGTCATGTCTGATCCATGAGAACTTGTCAGTATGTTGCTTGTGATGAATTGTAACCAATAACGGGCGGGCTTGCTGAGTTGATTCACCAGGTAAACCTTATTAACCAGCCGAGCTCTTCCTTCTTCAGCAATAGTCGTCTCCACTTCCTCCTAAGGAATGGATTGAGGGTTCTCCATGTATGTTTAGAATGCACATTCTTGAACATTAGGCAGCTCATAAAAATCTTAGAAAACTTTCTCGTTAATGCGCACCCAAGCCGAATGGCAGTAGTATTCATCCTCCTCCTCCTCAGTATCTTCAAAATTTGCATACAGCTCTTGGATCATTAAAGGGATCTGATGCATCGGCTTCTTAGTAAATCCTTGCAACCCATGCCATTCAAAATCTGAGAAGGTTAGGTCCAACACATGGGGTGCATAATAACGATCCTCGACAACCCCCCTGTTTGAGAACAGTAGCTTAAAGTGAAATTCTGCTCTAGTTGACGCAAACCAGTCCTTGTCATATGACTTCTTCTTTTGTTTCGAGGATGAGGCTTCAGCAGTTTTGGTTTATTTCTTAGGAGCCATAGCCCTGAAATTCAAACAAAAAGGAAAGATAAAAATCCGTGGCAGCCTTCAAAGGAAATTATAAAATCAGGAAATCAAATGAATGCAGCATGTTTATACTAAGGGAAGACACAAATAAAAGCATCCAAGGGACTGGGGGTCTAGGAATTTAAAAGCAAACTAAACACACTGGGATAGGAAAATGCAGTTTTCTGGAAAAATCTTCGAACTCGCTGTAGCGAGTTCGAGCTCGCTATAGCAAGTTCGAACTGATTCTGCACAGCGAGAATTAAACGGAGTAAAAGCCAAATTGAAGCCATCATTCTACACAGAAATAGTCGACCATCAATACCCATCCAGAAAAACTAACTAAATAACCCCTAAATACTCAAATCTAAGCAAAACAAATTGAACCCTAAAATGACCAGATTTAGCAAAAACAGCTAGCAATTCAGAGGAGAAAGGGTTTAATCGATTTACCTGATGCAACAGATGCGAGAGGTGAGGGAAATGCGAGCCTAAAAGATGCGAGATTCAGCAAAAGAGAGAATGAAATAAGCTAGGAACTCTGTCGCAGTAGCGAGAACGAAATGAAGGAATAATGAAGACACTGTAGGTTATTTTATTTCTCTTTTTTTTTTATATATATATAGAGACTCGCCACTGCTAGGCAATAGCGAGGGCTTCTCTGGGGTAATTACCAAAAGCAAAGCTGCTGTCCTCGCAATAGTGAAATTTCTTCTCGCCATTGCGAGAAGACTTGGATAATTCTTGGTGGCTGAAGAATCTCGCTATAGCTAGGCTATAGCGAGGGTCTCTCAGGATTTTGTACTCAGCCATGGAAATGCTGCATTCGCTGTAGCGAAGTAGTTACCTCGCAATGGCGAGAAAACTTCGTAAGAATTTATGCAACATTTCACTCGCCATAGCCAGGCTACAACGAAGACCTCTCTGGACTTTGTACCAAAATACAACACAGAGAGCTCGCTATGACGAGGTAATTTTCTCGCTGTAGCGAGAACACTTAATGTTGCAAACTATGGCTCGCCACAGCCTGGCCATAGCGAGATACTCTCTGGTGTGTGTACCAGCAGTGGGACAAGTAGCCTCGCCATAGCGAGATAGATTCCTCGCTATAGCGAATATATTTTTTTTTTTCACACCTAAATACTCACTAAAATAAACCCTCAAATCTAACCAGATATAATAATAAAATGCAGTTTAAAACATAGTTAGAGACTCCCTGTAAACATGTCTGGTGTTGCTCTTTCCTGCCAATCCCTTGCTCCTTAATATCCATATTTCAACCTACAAAACACATACAGATTAAAAAAATTCAAACCCAAAACAAAAAGAACCTTAAATTCCAACATAAAAACAAGAAAATAACTTGGGTTGCCTCCCAAGGAGCGCTAAATTTGAAGTCTTCAGCCAGCCTATCTTGACACTTCTATGAGAAGTCTTGGAGCTGCACATTTGCCTTCATCCTATCCACCGGTCCACCAAGGTAATGCTTCAAGCGTTGGCCATTTACCTTGAATGTTTCTCCACTTTTCTCATCTTGAATTTTAATGGCACCAAAGGTAGTGGTAGACACAATCTTAAAAGGACCAGACCACCTTAATTTAAGTTTTCTTGGAAACAACCTCAAATGAGAGTTATACAATAACACTAAATCACCAGGCATCAAATCCCTTTTTAAAATCTTCCTATCATGCAAGATCTTAGACTTTTCCTTATATAACCTAGAACTCTCATAAGCTTGCAATCGAAATTCATGAAGTTCATTAAGATCCAACAACCTCTTCTTACTAGCATCTCTATAATCCAAATTTAATTTGTTTATGGCCCAAAAAGCTTTGTACTCAAGTTCCAAAGGTAAATGACAAGCTTTACCAAAAACTAATTGATATGGAGACATACCAATTGGTGTTTTGTAAGCTGTCCTATATGCCCATAAAGCTTCATCTAGCTTATCCGACCAATCCTTCCTATTAACACTCATTGTTTTTTCCAAAATTCTCTTGATCTCCCTATTAGATACTTCACAGAGGCCATTGGTCTGAGGGTGGTAAGCTAAGGCCATTTTGTGGTGAACTCCATTTTTTCCAGCAAAGATTTAAATAAGCGATTATTAAAATGAGTTCCACCATCACTAATGATAGCTCTAGGGATGCCAAAATGAGAAAAAATGTTCTTCTTTAGAAATCGCACCACTGTTTGAGCATCATTGTGTTGGCAAGCTACCGCCTCAACCCACTTACTCACATATTCAACTGCCACTAAAATATATTGTTGGCCTCTAGAAGAAACAAAGGGACCCATAAAATCTATTCCCCACAAATCAAACAACTCAACTTCAAAGATACCGGTTTGAGGAAGTTCATGTCTTTTAGAAATATTCCCGGATCTTTGACAAGCATCACAGTGAGAAACAAACACATGAGAATCCTTAAACAATGTAGGCCAATAAAAACCAGATTGTAATACTTTAAAAGCAGTTTTCTGACCACTAAAATGTCCCCCAAATGGTGATGCATGGCATGCAAGCAAAATGTCATGTTGTTCAATCTCAGGAACACACTTCCTAAGAATGCCATCGACACACCTTTTGAACAAATAAGGCTCATCCCAAATGTAAAGCTTAACCTCATGCAAGAATTTCTTCTTTTGATAATAATTTAAATCAGGAGGTAAAACTTCATAGACAATATAATTTGCTATGTCAGCATACCAAGGTACATGTAGCAAATTAGCAGCCATAATGCATTCATCAGGAAAACCATCATTCACAAGCTTATTATCACTAACATGCTCAGGATCTAACCTAGAAAGATGATCAGCTACTAGGTTTTCACTTCCTTTCCTATCCACTATATGCAAGTCAAACTCTTAAAGTAATAAAACCTACCTAATCAATCTAGGTTTGGACTCTTTCTTTCTCAACAAATATTTAATGGCAGCATGATCAGTGTGCACTACAACTTTGACTCCCAACAGATAAACTCTAAACTTCTCAAAAGCAAAAACAATGGCTAACATTTCTTTCTCAGTGGTAGAATAATTTACCTGAGCATCCACTAATGTCCTGCTGGCATAGTAGATAGGATGAAAAATTCGGTCTCGCCTCTGTCCAAGAACAGCTCCTACTACATAGTCACTTGCATCACACATGATCTCAAAAGGCAATGACCAATCCGGAGCAACTATTACCGGTGCAGTTATTAGCTTCTGTTTCAACTCCTCAAAACTTTTCAAGCAATCATCATCAAAAAGGAACTTAGCATCCTTTTCTAATAGCTTACACAAGGGCTTTGAAATTTTTGAGAAATCCTTGATAAATCTTCTATAGAACCCCACATGCCCAAGAAAACTTTGGATTCCCTTAACATTAGTAGGAGGTGGCAACTTCTCAATCAATGATGTCTTGGCCCGATCTACTTCCAAACCCTCCTTAGACATCTTGTGTCCTAAGACTATTCCTTCCTTCACCATGAAGTGACATTTTTCCCAATTCAATACTAAATCTGTCTCCTCACACCTTTTAAGCACCTTAGAAAGATTTTTCAAACAAACTTCAAATGAATCACCAAAGACAGAGAAATCATCCATAAAAATCTCCATGATATCTTCAATGAAGTCAGAAAAGATGGATGTCATGCATCTTTGAAAAGTTACTGGTGCGTTACACAATCTGAATGGCATTCTCCTGAAAGCAAAAGTGCCATAGGGATAAGTGAAGGTTGTTTTCTCTTGGTCTTCTGGCGCTATAGAAATTTGGTTGTATCCTGAATAACCATCCAGAAAACAAAAATACTCCTTCCCTGCTAGCCTATCAAGCATTTGGTCAATGAAGGGGAGAGGAAAATGATCTTTTCGAGTGGCTGCATTTAATTTTCGATAGTCCATGCACACTCTCCAGCCAGTAACAGTTCTTGTAGAAATTAATTCCTTCTTTTCATTTGTCACAATTGTCATCCCTCCTTTCTTAGGGACGCACTGCACTGGACTAACCCATGCACTATCTGAAATTAGATAGATGATTCTTGCATCCAGCCACTTGATGATTTCCTTCTTGATAACTTCTTTCATCATCGGGTTAAGCCTCCTCTGATTCTCTATAGATGGCTTATGATCTTCCTCCAGTAGAATTTTATGCATCACAATGGAAGGGCTTATCCCTTTGATATCTGTAAGTGTCCAGCCTAGAGCCTTTTTATGACTCTTTAACACTTCAATCAGTCTCTGTTCTTGATAGGAATTCAATGATGTAGAGATGATGACAGGAAGTGTCTCTGAATCCCCTAAATATGCATATTTTAGATGCTTAGGGAGAGGTTTCAACTCCAAAATCGAGGGTTGCTCAATTGAAGGCTTAAGAGATGGTATTGAACAGGAAGCCAAATCTAAAGATTCCACTTGCCAATACTGTTTACCCCGAGTGGTTGAAAAATTAAGTACTTGGACTACCTCTTCACTAGCTTCAGTTTTCTCATGCTTCACTCCCATTAGAAATGCTTCAATAGGATCTTGGACTATCATTGCATTAAATTGTTCTTGAGCCAAATTATCAATCACTGAAACTCTGAAGCAGTCTTCAGCATCTCTAGGATATTTCAATGCTTTGTCCATGTTAAACACCACCTGCTCATCCCCCAATCTCATCACTATTTGCCCTTTCTCTACATCAATCAGAATTCTAGCTGTAGCTAAGAATGGACGACCGACAATCAGAGGATTATCCTTATCTTCTTCATAGTCGACAACAATGAAATCAGCTAGATAAATGAACTCACCAACCTTCACTAAAACATCTTCAATTATACCCCTTGGATATGCTAAGCTCCGATCCGCTAATTGTAATGTTACTATAGTAGGTCTTGCCTCTCCAAGTTGTAATTTCTCAAAGACAGATAGTGGCATAAGATTCACACTGGCTCCAAGATCACATAAAGCTTTACCTTGAAAATGAGTACCTATTTTACAAGGTACAGAGAAGCTACCTGGATCTTTGCACTTCATTGGAATCCGTGGGTTGATTATTTTACTGCACTCTTCAGTAAGTGCTACAGTTTCAAATTCCCCAAATCTTTTCTTCTTACTCAGCATCTCTTTTAAAAACTTTACATATTTCGACATGTACTCCAATGCTTCTGAGAATGGGATATTTATATGAAGCTGCTTGAATACCTCCAAAAATTTTTGATATTGCTTATCTTCTACCTTCTTTTGAAGTCTTTGTGGAAATGGTAATAGAGGTATTGGCCTTGGTAGTATTTGTAGTTTCTCTCCTTGTTTCTCACCCTTGTCAACATCTGCATGTTTTTTCACTTCTTCACTTCTCACTTTTCTCCTTTTTTCAACTGATGCATCCACATGTTCTTCTCCTATTCTTTTATCATCACTCTTCTCCTCTGTGGCAATTTCCCCTTTATCCTCATCTACAATTGCATTTGATGAAGGTGTATGGCTAACCACCCTTGGTGCTTAAATATCTGGCAACACTTTTCCACTTTGAAGAGTTATGGCCTTACATTCTTCCTTGCCTTCTCTTCTAGGATTAGGCACCGTATCACTTGGCAATCCCCCTTGTCTTAATGAATTCATTGCTGAGGCTAATTGACCAATTTGCAATTCTAAATTTCTCAAGGAGGTGTCAACTCTAGCATTCACTTGAGCTTGCTCTTCATTTTGCTTACTTTGGATGCTAATGAACTTGGCCAAGGCATCTTCCAAATTTGTCTTAGGTTCTTGAATAGGTGCATTTTGCCTCATAGGTAAAGCAAAACTTGGTGGTTGGGTAGGCTTAATGCTTGAAGAAGATGCTGGTTGATTCAGTGCTGGGCCATGCTTCCAAGAGAAGTTTGGATGATTCCGCCACCTAGGATTGTAATTATTGGAGTAGGGGTTCTGATTCTTTTGAAAGTTCCCCACATAGTGAACTGATTCTGAAGATGACAAAGGACAATAGTCCACTGAGTGTAGATCCCCACAGTTTTCACAAGTAATTGGGGCCACCTGAGTAGAGCAGACATTCATGTGCTGATTTCGCTGCACTTGAGATTCTAGCATATCAAATCTCTTGTTCAGAGCGGAAAGAATAGTTGCAAGTGGAATAGATGGGTCTTCTTGAGTATTGGCAACATTAGTATTTACCCTTCTATCACCTCCTCGTTGCACATAACTCTCAGATAATGTGTCCAATGCCTGACCAACATCATCTACAAGCATTTCATCCCAACGTCCATTCAAGATAGCATCTAACATTGTATCAGTTTGTGGAGTTAGACGCGTGCAGAAATTCTGAACAATAGCACAATTATCCATCCCTTGGCTTGGGCATTGGCGAAGTAAATGCTTGTACCTCTGCCATGCAGCGTATAAATGCTCATCTAAACCTTGCTTGAAATTGATGAGCTCACGACGGGCATCCGCTATTTTGTTATTTGGAATGAAGCGAGCTCTGAACCTTGCCTCCAGCTTATCCCAAGTATCAATGGAACCCTTTGGCAGAGTCAATAACCACTCCTTAGCTTTTCCTTGCAGAGAGAGTGGGAATAAACGAAGTCTCAGAACATCTCTTGGTACCCCGTTTTGCTTGAATGAATCACACACACCCAAGAATGATAGAATATGACGGTTGGGATCTTCATCAGACCTCTCACCAGTGAATTGTCCGTTTAGCTGTAGCATGGAGATTATCACAGGCTTTAACTCAAAGTTAGAAGCTTGAAAGTCTGGCACTACTATACTGGATAGAGTGCCCTTCATAGTACGGCCCACAAAGTCTTTTATGGACTGATTTTGATTCCCTTCCTGAGCCATTTCTTCACTCACTAAATTTGGAACTTTAGATGGAGTTTCTTCAATGTTCAAGTTCACCACAAGATCACTAATTTTCTTTATTGTGCGCTTCTTCTTTGTAGGGGATCGCCTCAGCATGTACCGAGGTACCTACAGAAGAGAATTCAACCAACTGTATTACTTTAAACAAAAAGAAAATCAAAGCAAATAACAGAATGAAAAGAAATTCTAACTAATTAACTAACTAATGCTTAATCGAGGACTAATAAAGATTACACACTTCTAACTGAACAATTAAGCCATTCTCCGGCAACGGCGCTAAAAAACTTGACCACGAAAATTTTTATGTGTGTCCGCAAGTGCACGGGTCGGATCAAGTAGTTTAATGATAAGTAAAGTATCGTTCCCACGAGGAATAACTTAAAAATAATTAGGCAATGCACAACCTATTTTCATCCACGTTAAGCAACCAATTAAGCAAATCTTGAATTGAGAACTAAATTTTAAAATGAAACAATTTTAAACTTGGTTGGCAGAGAAATTTTAGAAAGAGTCTAAGGTTTTGAAATTACCTAGAGTCACTATTCCCCTGATGCTTACTAGAACTTAATTTCTTGTTTAATTGTAATTAATTTTCACCTTATGGGTTAAGAGATTTAGAAGCTATAACCGTCCGTCGATGTAATTATAACCCTACTCTCATCTAAAATCTAAGTGTCTGTAGATTTAAGTTAGAGCGCATTAGGAACTACAACCCTCTACAAAACCAATTAAGGCAATTAGGTATATTTCTATCCCAATTACAAATTAGTTAATTCTAAACTTAATTTATCCAACTCTTAAGTCTAATGAGAACCCCTTTTTCAAGGTCAATTCCAATTACCAAAATCAATTCTAAGAGGTGGCCAATCTCTAAGAAAGCATTAAGCAAGAGAAGGATACACAAGGCTCGAATTATCACAATCAACAAGATAAACAATGGATTAGTTCACATTAGGTTCATAGTGCTCTAGGTAAAAGGAATTTAGCTACACATAGCTAAATCTACAGTAAATCCCAATCCAATACATGAAGAAGATGAAAAGAAACAAAGAAAGCAAACAAGGGAATGATAAAGATGCAGAAAATGGAGCTCCCCCTTGATTCTTTCTCCTTCTTCACCCCTCCAAGCTTGAAAAGCCTTCAAAGACCACCCAAAATCGCCTCCCAGGATGTCCAGCAATCTCCTCTGCCGTAAAATGTCGAAGCCCTCCCCTCTTTCCTCTCTTTTTAGCTTGAAAAGTAAAACTATGCATTTCAGGGCTGATCTCGCTATGGCGAGAAGTGTCTCTCGCTATAACGAGATCTCATATGTTCTCAGTTTTCTGCTGTGTTCGCTACTTCCACGCTATAGCGAGTTGCTCCCTGGACTTCCTATGCAACGCGACTTCGTTATTGCGAAGTGTCTCCTTCGCTATGGCAAATTCACCATCTCGCTACAGCGAACTCTGTTCTCACTATGGCGAGAAGACTTGTAAAATCTGTGGTTGCCCATCTCAGCTTCCCTCTTTTATTTGTAACTCTTTCTATACTTTGTAACTTTTCCCTAAAACTGAAATCAATCACAAAATGAGCCTTAAACTGATAAAAATGTTAAAATTGAAATACTTCTTTTATTTTGTTTGATTGAATATATTTTTAACCTATTAATCAAGGAAAAAGAACTTTACCTCCTTAATTTAGTGTCAAATATAGTCCTTTTTAATCCTAAATTAGGAGGTTATCAAAAACTTACACGGTTTTACATGGTTTCTTGCCTTGATTCTTTTCCTCCACTTTATTCCCTAATAAGAACTTCTTTCTCCCCATGAATAGCTTTAAATTTCATCCTTTCAAGAAGCTAAGACCACTATTAGAAAGCTTGAGATGAGGGGAGGAAGCTTTCTAATTACATCATAGAAAAATTTTGCATATTTCCTTACCTAATTTGGCTTCCTTTCCCTTCTCTCTCTGCCCTCTTCTCATGACATCCATAGCTATTAAAATGGCCTACATAAAGTTGGTTAGAGGAAGGAGAAGAAGATAGCATGCTTATATGGGAAAAGTCTAAGACATTTATAACCAACTTAAAAATGACCGTTGCGTCCCTTTGCTTTAATTCCTCTATTTGAGATCGTTTCTCATTCCTTTTAGATGCTAACTACTCCATACTAAATGTGAGACTATATTCTTCATTAAAAATATCCATTTTGATGTTTTAGGGACTTAAAATAATATATAAATGCCTAGTCAAAATTATTGCTACTAGGCATCCTAATTTGTAAACTGTCAGGGATTTAATTGAACGAATCTCATTTGGTTAATCTATTAGTCTTATCTTATCATATTATGATAAGATATATATGTTTCTCATATTAATTCTCATGTTATCTAAATCTTTGAATTTTTTTTTTGGCTTTACAATACTACTACTATCTACCTGTTCTTACACTATTTAGAGATATTTGCCAAATTAAGGCCTTTTAGTTAATTCTATATGCTCTTTTACCTTATACTAATAAGAATTATCCTTATTGTTCACCACTCGGCTTACACCACAAGTGCATGGGTCATGACAAAGTAGTATAAAAAGATTATCATTCCCACGAGGATTGGAGTTGAATTTGATTAATCATTAAACTAATGCCTTGAACTAGGTTGAGCAAAACAATTGTATAGTGAAGTTGAGTGTAAAAAATAACTTTGCAAATGAATTTATAAAGGGAGTTAAGAGATCCTTTTTTACTTCAAGCATATAAGGGATCTAGGATTATCTCTCCCCTTGTATTTCATAGTACAAGAATAATCTCCTCTCACAAAAAATGACCAACAACTATATGTACTAGTCTGGGAATCAAATCTACTTGAAAAAGCTTTCTCAAGTCAAAAATGTGATGACCCTAACTTCTAATCCTAGTAATTATGGTTAAATACATGATTAATAATTAATGATCAAGGTTTGGGGTTGCTATGATTTAATACTTTGCAGAAATATAGGGAAATTTGAACCTTGATGTTGTTAGGGTCATCAACTAAACAACCATAAATAGGAACATGTATAAAAGCATTTGTACCATCATTAAGGGTTTGTAATTCATCCATCCATCGATTTCAACACACAAAAACCTCCCACAAGTGTCCCTACATCATTGCCTATCATTTGTATTAAAGAAATTAGGATTTTTAGGTCAAAGGTGGGAGTTTGGGGACCTACGCCGCGACCTAGAACTTTCTCGCCGCGACTAAGTTAGGTCCTGGAGCTTGAAAACTAAGTTTTTAACCTTGCGCCATGGCCCAGAACTTTTGTGCCACGGCCAAGTTGCTCTCAGGAATCAGGGGTAACTTACTTGAATTTCACCGCGGCTTGGATCTGCGCCGCGACGAGTTTTGCTACTGTATCTTCCTTCATTGATTTTCTCGACTTGCGCCGCGGCGGGAGTTATTGCACTGCGACGAGGTTTCATTCTGTCACCCTCCTGGGTATTGTTTTCGCTCTGCGCCACGGCTGGATTTCTCAAGTCACGGCGTCCCTCGCCACTGTCACTCTTTAAGCCATGGCGAGGCCTTCCTAACCGCGGCGTGACTTCCTTCTGTAGCTATATTCCCTACATTTTGTCCCCTACACTCTATTTCTCTTCTTAGGGACACTCTAAGGTCACTTCCCCTCATTTTATATGACTCTAATGGCATTCATCTACCTTATTTACCTAGCTATTCTTCCATTACCAATTCAAAACTTATGTACCCATTTCTTTTCTCTAATTACTCTTTATCAGTAAGTTTGTAAAGTAATAATAACAGAATATACATGAACTACTGGCAGTTATCCTTTAATACACAATCAATGGGGGGTTCCATACATTAGGGGTTCATATCACCATCTCAAGGGTTACATTTCCATTGATAAGCCATATTATAGGTCAACATAGTTTATAGTAGATATCATGAATCCATACAGCAATTACCGAATTAAGATGATGTCTAACCTCTCAATACATACATCCTCGAAACTAAAATATGGACGCCTACACTTGGCAATACAGACACATGATGATGCTATACAAGACTAAACAAAAATTAGCATATACCATATTACACTTAGACCAAGTGTAGCCTCTCCACACTAGGCCTCAGCTCATGGATGTTCATCCACTTGCTTGCCCTTATCCTTACCCGAGGAACCTTCACCTGAAATTGTAATCCCATAAAATGGGGTGAGATACACATCTCAGTAACCAAGGCAATTCAATCATATAATCCAATTTAATAAGCATATATGCATGAACCAAACTTAACATCAGAATCATATCAATCATATCCGTAAATGAAACAATTGGGCTATCATGATTACTATCCCATACTAGCAATCATATTTTCATATGTTAAAGGCCATTAACACTGGGAGAGGCCCGTCCACGGCACCTACTCCCCATTGAGCACAACCAGGGCTCAGTGCATCTGGGGTTTGATCATAACCCAGTGCTCGATCGTAGCACATGCACGGGTGGCAGCCGCACCACAGCTCCACCATGGACTCACAAGGTCCAATCATAATACAATAGATAGCCAACCGATTCATTCAGCATTTCAAATCATTCATATACAGTAAATATGAAATTAAAATAGATACATGCATGGAATTAATGTAAACCCCGGTTACCTCACTTGTAGGCAATTTGCAACAGCCACCAATGGTACAAAAATTCCTATAACCATAGCATCAGAAAATTACCACTCTAATTCATCATGAATAGTAGCAATAAGTACCCAAAGAATTTAAATGCTAATAACTACCTAAATAACACTTACCCAGTCACTACAAGTCTCAAATTCGGATTCAAGTATCCTCTACCAGAAATCTCAGTATTTCACCCAAAATCCTAAGCAAATTCATACAAAATTAATACCCATTTTATAAATCAGCTATGGGGGTCTCAAATTAACAAAGAAAGCATCAAAATAGAGGGTTTAAACTCACCTAATGTCAGCACTTACCTCTACTTACGAATTTCCACCATAGAAACACCAAATAACCACATTTCAGATTTTTGGGTATGGTGATAACTCTCCAAATGAAAAACTAATTAGACCAAATTAAAGAGAAAGATGAGGGGATTAAGTTGTATATCTATTACCTTGGCTGAATCTTGCTCTAAATGTGAGAAAATGCATAATTCTTGCCCCTAACCCTAGCCTCCTTCTCAACCTCCGAATTTTACTTCTCAAGTTTCAGCAAATGAGAAAGTGGCTGAAGCATTAGGGTTTTAGGTGGGTTTAAGTTGGGTCAAAGATGGGTTATAGGTTGCTCCAAGGTCCAACTCCTAATGGGCTTTAGACTTTAGCTTGTTGGGCCAGTTTTTAAGTATTGGGCTGCATAATTTTATTGGGCCAGTTCTTATGCATTGGGTTGCTGAACTTTAATTAGGTTTCGGCTAAGTTTAAAGGGTTTAAGGGTTTGGGTCTGCACAAGGGTAATTGAGCCACCTTTGGCCTCTTATCATGATTTATTAAATTGGGCCTAGATGAGGTTTCTATCCTAATTAATCCTCAAACCCATATTAATAATTTATCTCTCTAAAATTTCTATTCACTAACTTGCCTAATTATCCTCCATTAATTATTCTTAATTACTCTAAATCCATGATTAACACCTTAATTAATTTTGGGGTGTTACAAAAAATAAATGTTTAATTCTATTAGTTGCTCAAACTCTCTCACAACTAAATAAATCCCAATATTAAGTTCAGACCCAAATTTGACTACACAAGGTTAATGAGTGTATCTCTACCTCACCAACAAAACCATCTATTCAAAACCTAAATTTAATCAACACATATATGTCATTAATCAATGTCGGTGGAGGAGAATCAAATGTTAATCCATACAAGGGTTCAAAATAATCCTAGAACAAGTGACTAGCTACTCATAATCAGCCACAAGTTTACAAAACACTAAGAATTCGAATCCATAGCAGAATACAAGAGAAGAAGAAGGAGAAGATCAGAAAAACCAATGGAAATGGCTTCAAATCTCTTTGAAACTTTAATCCTTGGCTCTAACCACTTTTCCAAACTTCAAACCCTAGCACACTAGCTCCCCAAGCTGCCCAGAAGTTCGAGAATCCCCCACTTGGTCGAAAATATGGATATTTGAAGCCCTAGAGTCTGTCAAGCCTCAAAACGCAGTGTTTCAATAAATCATGGTTTGCTGCGACTAATATATTCTTTGTCGCTGCGAAATGCTCTCGGGTACGTACTAGCTTCTCTGATCAACAATTGGCCACGGCGAACATGTGAATTGACTGCAGTGAAAAGCTCTCTGTCTGCTCCCTCCTCCATGCAGGAATTGGCCGCGGCTAACATCTTATTTGGCTACGGCGAATCTAGCAAAACTTTCTAACAATTAGCTTTGAAGTCCAATCATATCTGCAAAAAGTATGAAGTTATAAATATACCAAAATATTCCTAAATTCAGGTTAAAGTTTGCATAATTAAACTAAAAGTGAGTCAGTTAAGTTTAGGTATCAAAAATGCACATTTTCCTATTTTGAGTATAATTTTTATACGAAAATATACCAAAAGAAATGTACAACTTAAGGAAAATGTGCTGAAAATGCATGAATTTAGAGAGGTTATCACACCCCCAAACTTAGACTTTTACTCGTCCTCGAGTAAAACAAAGTGAAGAATTAGTAAGATGTCATGAATCACCCCAATACTATGCATTGCATGGTATAGTCCTCATCAGTTGCTACCCATGATAAGCAAGACAGGAAAAAAAAATGGAGTGTAAGAAGATACAAGACTCACAGCACAATGCAAAGTTTTCTAACATTTTTTAAAGCGTGTGTGTGTGGCTGGTCAAGGTATCATTTTCCAACAATTGTCCAGAACAAAAACCACACTTCAATGTATATATATACTACCTCAACAATAAAACTTCATATGCCAAAACTTTTCTTCCCTCTCCACTGTACATCTGACCTTACAAGAATTTTGAAATCATTAGGACTTTTAAGCTTGTAATGTGGCCAAGGTAAGGGCTAAATGAAGGAAGGGATAATAGAGAATGCAAATTACTTGAGATGAATGATTGTGCAAGATTCTATCCTCTTTTCTACATTTCAAGTGTTCTTCCAAAATACTACATCTCCCCCAAACTTATCTTCAAATCTAAATGCACTTAGACTCATTGAAAAATAAATTCTATTTTTGTTTTCATTTTTTTTTAAACATCTTGAGTGCAAATAGTTAAAAACTATCCATCATTCATATTCCCATGCTCAGAGTTTATCAAAATGTAGCATCCTACCTCTTCCAAATTATTAAGCACTAATCCATTATCTCAAGTCCAAGGTGGAATCATGGTTTTTCATGTTTATGGGATATAAGTCTAATGCACAAATTCAAACAAAAATTTATATGGTTTTTCAATTAGGCTCAAATGGTGGGTTCAAGGGAAAATATAATTAACAAAGGACAGCTTGAAAGGTACAAACACATTTAATTACTACCCAAATCATTTTTTAAAATCAAGTGAAGTCATTAGATCATTTCGAGGAATTCCAAGGATGGTTTTAGAGTTTTGAAATTGAGAAAGAATATATACACTAATTTGCCGCAATTTTTCCACGACAAGAGCTTTCAAATAATTCCCCAACATTTGTGTACAAATTGTTTTTTTTTTTTTAGTAAAAATATCAGAAAACAATGCATTATTCTATGACTCAAGTGCTAACAAACACTTCCAAACTTCCCTGCCAAGCATATGATCTAAGCAACTCACAATCATTGGACCCAAAACAATCCACTCAAAGGACAATTCAGCAACTCAACATAGAAATTAAGTAGTCTACAAATAAAAGTCTAAGCATTAAAATTAAAATCATGCCGAATCAGCAACAAAAAGGAATACCCTCACCCCCAAACTTAAAATGAACAGTGTCCTCACTGACAAATATAGGGAGAAAAAAAAAAGGGTCAATTCTCATACAACTACCACCCATAAAAAGGTAGTTGCACAAGAGAAAACAACACCTGCACTCCCCAAAATAGTAGTAGCTAAAGATAGAATATGAACAAGATAGGCATCAACCAAAAACTAAACTTAACCAGCAGCAATTAAAAGAGGTTGAAATCTAGCTAGTTCCAACATTGATACGCAAGCTATTGCTAACTAGATAACCACCAGTTTACTATAAGTAACCATATGAAAATAGAAATTAAATAACAAAATAACTAACAGGAATATAAAAATAGAAAACCAGTAAAGAGAAAAAGAAAAGTCAAAGATCATCAGGCTGGTTCCCGTTGGGGCCCTTATCATCCTTAACTCTAGAAGTTTTATCAGTCAATAGTGGCAGCAGGCGCTGCAGCTGAAGCCGAATCTGGGTTACATCATCACCAATACTATCCACCTTTCCCATCAACAGATCCAGACACCTATCTACACTTGCCCTCCATGGGTCATCCAACTACGCGGGGCCAGACTCCTCCTCCATCATATCTTGGTCCAGCTAGTCTGCCCCTAGGCCTTGTGGTGCCCTGTAGGATGACTTGATTACTCTATAGTTGAAAAGCATGAGGGCTACGAACACTTCCTCATTAGCTCTGCCTTTCACCCCCAATTGAAGACACCATTGAAGAACGAAGTGGGGAAAGACAATCACGCAAGAGTGGTCTGTTACTACCACTTCAAGGCTAAGATACATTATAGCAGCAATATCCACGGGTTGTTGGTTCATCAGTAAGTAAATCAGGAGGGCCTTTTTCCACGTGGAATCACTCAAATGTGATGTCGGAAGAATGTTGAAAGACACAAAATGAAGCCAAAACTTGGCGTCTCTGCGTAATCTCTTCCATTCAAGATATTGCTGCCCACCATGAGGGATCTTCCACAACACTTGCCCCTCATGATCCAAAAATGAAGCAATGTCATCAAAGGGGATCTCGTCTTCATGCAGCATTAAATAAGCGTAACGGCAATCAGCTACCACTGGTAATTGGTAGAATGTGCAGAGTGCCTCTTCTGAAATATTAACTTGAACCTCTCTCACCCGACACTTCAAATTGATTGCAATGGCTGCTTAGGTATAAAACTCTTTAATAATAGTAGCATTTCCACCCGGCTTTTCACCCATCAGAGAGCGTAAGTGATAGGTCTGATCGGTAATCACACAGAAAGTCTAGTCGGTTTTGTAAAGAAATTCTCTTTCTGAACGAATAGGACGGCTTTGGACTCTCTCTTTAATGGCAGCTGGAGACACTTGTTCTGATTGATGTGAAGCACTTGGACGAGATCTCTTTGGAGCCATAGTACTTGTAAAATCACAAGAAACCAGCCCAGCTAACTACCAAAAATATAGAGAAAAGAGCATAAAAACAAAATATTACATTTCACAAGAATCTCAAACGACAATCAGATTCTCACATAACCCCAATGCCCACACTAATCATAAAGGTTGAAATTGATTTACAAGGCCACCATTCAGCGCCAAATTACATAACCAGATTAATTGATCAGTCTCCATTGATATCCCTACTCAACTCTAATTTAAATTCACCGTGCCATGATCTAAAATGTCTGAATCACACCCACCCCTAGCTAACTACAAAACAACCGCCAATTAACGAATCAAAATAATAATTTCCTATTTAATCTAACTTGATACAACACTTTAGTCCCCTACACACTAACTGCCTAACAACAGAGCAGCACAACTGAGCAATAGGACAGAGCAACAATCTGAGAAATATGACAGAACAACAATCTAACATGCCTATACAAATTAGAGCACAGCAGCACACCAATCTTTTTTCAGAATTGACAAATCCCTAGCTCAACAAATTCCTAGGTGAAACAAAGTATAACAGAGAAACTTAACAGCACATAACAGAGCAAAGCAAGATACAACCTAAATTTGAAATCACAATAGCACACACCAGAACACAAAGCAGTAACATAACAAATCAACAGCCCCCAGTAGCCACAACTCATAGATAGAAAGTCTGAGAGTGATGGCAGACTTACCAGAGAGGAAGCAACACGAGATGGAGGAAGAAGAAAGCTTCGATTAGTGGGGAACCCACTGCTGCGTCATAGGGTGAAGAGGGATGAGCAGCAAGTCTGGGAGGGGAGAAAGAGGAAGGCTACGTCGTGGGGGAGAAACTGAGATGTGGAAGAGGCAGGAGAATGGCAACGACAGAGGAGAGGGGAGAATTGGAGATGGAATTAGGTGGGAGTTTTAGGGTTGAGTTAAAGGTAGGTTAGGGAATTCAAGTGGAAGCTGAAAATGATCAGATGAATCGGGCAAGAAATTTGGGTGAGATTCAATGTGACACCGTGGGAATTAAGTGAAAAACATAAGGGTATAATGGGAAGAGCAACAAAGAATTTTTGGGCATCAGCTGATTTTTTGCCGTGGCTAAATGTTATTTGCTGCAGCCAATATGTTTTTGTTCCATACCAGAGGGCAAGTGAACACAATTTAGCCATGGCTAATTAATGTTGTTGCCGCAGCCAATTAGCTCTTGGTTTCAGCCCGCCATTTTAGCCGTGGCCAATTTCATTTTAGCCGCGACGAATCTTCCTCTGGTTGACTTCACTAGGCATCACTCATGAAAAACTTACCCGCGGCCAATTCATTTGTTTTCCGTGGCCAATTCTCTTCGGATTTGGCTGGTGAAGTCCAGAACATGCTTTGCCACGGCGAAGAAATATTCTGGCCGCAGCTAACAAGGTTCAAAGGTATTTTCATACACACTACAGCAGTTTCTTCTCTTACACAGCAAAATTAGCATGATAGGGTCATGTAACCTAGTCTCAAACAATGTGTTTCTTGCTTCCACACATCATTTTCAATAAGGCTCTAAATCAACTTAAGCATGTATGATTTTGGCAACAATCCCTAAGGGTCAATACAAGATTCAAGCATTAATCATGAACTTGTGAAATAAACATTCAAGACAAATATCATATTTGAATTATCATCTAATTGCATTTATGTCACTAGGGTTTATGCATATTAGAAAGCACATAGCATGAATAGGTGCACTTCCCTGAAAACATTTGTCTATAAATGTTCCTTGAATTAAATGCCCTCAGTGATATTGTTTCGTTTTGCCATCAGCCCCAATTGAGAAGTTAGCCTACAAAGTAAAAGAAAACACATAAAACTCTACTGGAAACTAAAATCTACAAAAACAAGATAAAAGGGCAAAGTGAAGAGCTTGGGTTACCTCCCAAGAAGCACTTGTTTTATAGTCTTCAACAGGACTCATCAATTGTTCACTTAGAATCAGCAAGGTGGAAAGTGTAAGTGTGATGATCTACATGCCCTCCCTAATAGTGCTTTAATCGTTAGCCATTCACCTTGAACTTTTCACCAAAGTTGCTCACCAACTCAACTGCTCCATGGGGAAAGACTTCGACCACCGTGAAAGGACCTGACCACCTTGATTTCAACTTCCCAGGAAAGAGCCTAAGACAAGAGTTGTACAACAAAACATGTTGTCCCAGCTCAAATGCTTTAAGAGGATTTTTCTATCATGGAGTAGTTTGGTCCATTCTTTATATACTCTTAAGCTTTCATAAGCGTACATTCTAAATTCATCCAACTCATTAAGTTGAAGGAGTCTCTTCTCGCTTGCAGTTTTGAAGTCAAGATTCAACTTCTTGATCGCCTAGTAGGTACCATGTTCTAATTCAACTGGCAAATGGCAAGCCTTTTCAAAAACTAACTTATAAGGTGATATGCCAATTGGGGTCTTGAAAGCAGTCCGCTAGGCCCACAATGTATCATCAAGTTTTGTGGACCAATCATTTCTTGACACCCCCACCATTTTTTCTAGGATGCTTTTAATTTCTCGGTTGAAAATCTCGGCTTGTCCATTGGTTTGGGGATGATAAGCCAAAGCCACTTTATGCTTCACTCCATACTTCCTTAAAAGGGCTTGAAATTGTTTATTATAGAAATGTGATCCCCCATCACTAATAATGGCTCTTAGTACTCCAAAGTGGGTGAAAATATTTCTTTTTAAGAATTTGAGCACTATTTTTGCATCATTGGTGGGACTAGCAACAGCTTCCACCCATTTGGATACATAATCCACCGCTACCAAGATGTATTGATTTCCTAATGAGCTAGGGAAAGGTCCCATGAAGTCAATGCCCCATACATCAAACAATTCCACCTCCAACATGTTTGTAAGTGGCATTTCATTTCTCTTGGATATGTTTCCCCCCGTTGGCATCTATCACACTGAAGCACACATGTATACGCATCTTTGAATAGAGTGGGCCAGTAGAAACCACTTTGCAGAACTTTGGCTATTGTCTTTTCTCCCCCAAAGTGACCTCTATAATCTGAAGCATGGCAATGTTGCAAGATTACTCCTTATTCTTCTTCTAGTATGCACCTTCTTAGGATGTGATCCACACACCGCCGAAACAAATATGGCTCATCCCAGAAATAATGTTTAGTATCATGAAAAAACCTCTTCAATCGATGCTGTTTCATATCAGGGGGAACCACTCCACATACAAGATAATTGATAATATCCGCATACACGGATCTACAGTGTGCTGAACATTCAACAATTGCTCATCGGGGAATGCCTCTTTAATATTTTGTGCAAATTGGTTGAACTTCAGTATTCAACCGAGAGAAATGATCGGCCACTTGATTTTCGCAACCCTTTCTATCCACAATTTCTAGATCAAACTCTTGCAACAAGAGCACCCATCTAATGAATCTGGCTTTAGAATTTTCTTGCTAACCAGGTATTTTAGGGCTGAATGATCAGTGAATACCGTAACTTTAGATCCCACAATATACGCCCTAAACTTATCACAAGCAAATACCACAGCTAGCATTTCCTTCTCTGTAGTGGTGTAATTCTCTTGTGCTTTATCCAGCGTTTTGCTGGCATAATAGATGGGGTGGAAAACTTTATCCTTTTTCTTATCTAAGACTGCTCCGACAGCGTAATCACTTGCATCACACATGATCATGAATGACAAGTTCCAGTTGGGCACAGTCATAATGGGTGCTGTGACCAGTTTTCTTTTTAATTCTTCAAAAGCTTGTAAACAAGCATCATCAAGCTTAAACTCAACATCTTTTTCAAGCAATCTACACAAAGGCTTGGTGATCTTGGAGAAGTCTTTGATGAAGCGGCAGTAAAAACCAGCATGGCCAAGGAAGCTCCTCACACCTGTGATAGAAGTAGATGGGGGTAGTTGTTCAATGATGGATATCTTTGCCTTATCCACTTCTAATTCTTCTTTGGATACTATATGGCCTAGAATAATTCCCTCTTGCACCATAAAATGACATTTCTCCTCGTTAAGCACCAAATTAGTCTCTTCACAACGTTTCAGCACAACATCTAAATTATGGAGACACTCATCAAATGAGTCACCAAATACTGAAAAGTCATCCATAAAAATCTCCATAGATTGCTCAATCATGTCAGAAAATATAGAAATCATGCATCTTTGAAATGTTGTCAGTGCATTACATAAGCCAAATGGCATCCTTCTGAATGCGAAGGTACCATAGGGACATGTGAAGGTAGTTTTCTCTTAGTCTTCTGGGGCAATTGCAATTTGGTTATACCCTGAATATCCATCCAGAAAATAGAAAAATTCCTTCCCAGCTAGTCTATCTAGCATCTGATTAATGAAAGGCAAAGGAAAATGGTCTTTACGGGTTGCAGAGTTTAGCTTTCAGTAATCCATACAAACCCTCCATCCAGTCACTGTGCGGGTGGGAATAAGCTCATTCTGAGTGTTAGCCACTACAGTCATGCCTCCTTTTTTTGAAACACATTGAACTAGGCTCACCCAAGAGCTATCTGAGATAAGATATATGATACCCGCATCTAGCCATTTAAGAATTTCCTTTTTCACCACTTCTTTCATATTAGGATTCAATCTTCATTGGTGCTCTATTGAAGGTCAATGGTTATCTTCCAAAAAGATCTTGTGCATGTAAATTGAAGGGTTGATACCCTTGATATCCGCCATATTCCATCCCATAGCCTTCTTATGTTTCTTCAACACTCTAAAGAGCTTCAATTCTTCCTCTACAACTAGATTAGCAGCAATGATGACCAGTAAAGTATTTGATTCTCCTAAGAAGACATATTTTAAATGCGCTGGGAGTGTCTTCAGCTCCAATTCAGGAGGCTCCACAATGGAAGGTTTTAAGGAAGGTCTATCAACTGAAGTCAAGTCTAGAGTTTCAAATTTCAGTTTAGACGAAGGAATGACTGGAGTAGCATACACCATAGTTACGTGTTCTTCCTTACCCCCTTATCTTGTTCAATTTGTAGCAGAGGTGCTTCACATTTGCCTTCTATCATAGATTGTTGAGATTCATAGTGAATGAGATGGTCTATCATATCTAGATAGAAGCAATGTTCTGGCTCATCTGGAAATTTGAGAGCTTTGAACATATTAATTGTCACTTGCTCTTCACTAACTCTCATGGTGATGTCTCCTTTTTCCACATCAATAAGAGCTTTACCCGTAGCTAAGAAGGGTCTTCTGAGAATAATTGGAATATCTCAGTCAGCTTCACAATCAAGAATAATAAAATCCGCTGGAAGGATGAATTTATTAACTTTCACCAAGACATCCTCAACTATTCCCTGAGGATACGCAAAACTTCTATTAGCAAGTTGCAGAGTAACCGTGGTAGGTCTTGCTTCACCCAATTGCAACTTCTTGAAAATGGATAAGGGCATCAAATTAATGCTGGCTCCCAAGTCACATAATGCTCTAACCATGAAGGTCGTGTCGATGTGATGAGGAATGGTAAAACTTCCAGGATCTCCCTTCTTTTGCGGTAACTCCTTAATGAAATCTGAGCTACTTTTTGTCAATGCCACCACTTCATGTTCTTGAAATTTTCTTTTCCTGGAGAGTGCATCTTTCATGAATTTTGCGTATTTGGGCATTTGTTCCAAGGCTTCTAGAAAGAGGGATATTGATATGCAACTGCTTGAAGGTATCTAAGAACTTCTTATATTGGGTATCTTCAGTCTGCTTCTTGAATCGTCTAGGGAAGGGTAGCGGTGGAATCTGAGTGCTTGGTTGCACTTTCTTCCCTTCACTCTTCTTTTCTTCTCTATCCTTATGCTCTTTATCATCCACCCTTAGGTCTTCTGCACCATCCTCCTTAAAAAAAGAGGTCCCTTAATCGTCTGCCTCAAGTGGCATCACATTAGGTTTAGAAGCATTTGATAGAACTTTACCGCTCCTCAAGGTGATGGCCTTGCACTCATCTTTGCCTTCCCTTCTAGGATTGGGAATGGTGTCACTGAGGAGATTTCCTCTTGACATAACGTTCATTTGGGAGGCTAGTTGCCCCACTTGCACTTCCAAGTTCTTAATAGCTGTGTCATGCAAAGAGAAAGTGGCTTTTGTTTCAACCTTTTGAGTTTCTTGATTAGCTAGTATTTGAGCTAACATTTTCTCCATCTTGGACTCTTCTTCTTTAATAGGGATTTGTCTTGCCGGAACCTGAAATCCGAGAGGTTGAGCAGGCCTTGCACCTGACGAAGAAGCTTGATTCAATTTTAGACCTTGATTCCATGAAAAGTTTGGGTGATTCCTTCACCTCGGATTATATGTTTGAGAGTAAGGATTGTTTTGTTGACTACGTTAAGCATTGTTCATGTAATTCACAGACTCCAATGTATAATGACATTGTTCAGACAAGTGTCCCTCTCCACAATGATCACAAATAGTAGGGGATGGTTGTACTGCATGAATTCCCATGGGGTTAGATTTCTTCATTTGGAGTTCCAAATTGTCAAACCTTCTATTCATAGCTTTAAGTTATGCTGCAATATCATTAGTTGGACTAGAGGATTGTCCTCTTCTCTAAGATGATCTTCTCCCGGATGCATATTGCATAGTGTTGAAGGCCAGGCCATCGTATAGATTGTAAAGCTCATTCACTTTCATCTTCTCAATACCACCACTAAGGGCATTATCTAGCATCCTTTTTGCATCCTCATCAAGACCATTCCAAAAAGCTTCCATTAATACATACTTTTTTTGTTCATGGTCGGGGCATGTTCTACACAACTCCTTAAATCTCTCACACGCTTCATGAAATAGCACTCCAGGTTGCTGCTCAAAATTCAAGATTTCTCCTCTCATGGTTGCTCTCCTGCCTCGAGGAATAAATCTAGCCTTGAATCTAGCCATTAAATCTTCCCATGTGCCAATAGATTGTCCTGGAAGAGAGTTGAGCCATGCCTTAGCTTTATCTTTCAGAGTCATAGGAAACAACCTCAATCTCAATGCGTCCTTGGACACTCTGTTTTGTTTGAAGGATTCACACACCTCAATAAACTTGCTAAAGTGTACATTGGGATCCTCATTATAGTTGCCACCAAACAATCCATTCATCTACAACATTTGAAGCATGACTTGTTTAACCTCAAAGTTTCTAGCTTGAATATCTGGCATGTGAATACTAGAGTGATAACTCTGTGCCTCTCAGTTAAGAAAGTCATCTAATGTGTAAAGATCATTTTCATCCATGTCAGCCATAGCAGGTTAAGGAGGCACTTCTGGCTCTAAATTGGCTCTTTCAAAGATATCTTTGATATCTAGAAGGATTTCAAGGTTGTCTGGATACAACCCGTGCATGCGCGATAAAGGTACCTACAAGGAAAACACTCTAAACAAGTATCAACTAATTACAAAAAGTTAAAATACAAATTAACAATTTAAAACTATCTACATTTATAGATACAAGCTCAATCGTAATTTTACTAACACTAATTTAATGATAAACCGGAGAAGTTTCAACTTTCAATCCCCAGCAATGGCGCCAAAAACTTGTTCACCACTCGGCTTACACCGCAAGTGCATGGGCCGTGACAAAGTAGTATAAAAAGATTATCATTCCTACGAGAATTGGAGCTGAATTTGATTAATCATTAAACTTATGCCTTAAACTAGGTTGAGCAGAACAATTGTATAATGAAGTTGAGTGTAAAAAATAACTTTGCAAATGAATTTATAAAGGGAGTTAAGAGATCCTTTTTTACTTCAAGCATATAAGGGATCTAGGATTATCTCTCCCCCATGTATTTCATAGCACAAGAATAATCTCCTCTCACCAAAAATGACCAACGACTATATGTACTAGTCTAGGAATCAAATACTACTTGAAAAAGCTTTCTCAAGTCAAAAACAAGTATTTAATTCTATTAGCTGCTCAAACTCTCTCACAACCAAATAAATCGCAATATTAAGCTCAGACCCAAATTTGACTACACAAGGTTAATGAGTGTATCTCTACCTCACTAACAAAACCATCCATTTAAAACCTAAATTTCAAGTTCTTGCATGATTTAACTCAAGTTCAATACTCAAGCTAGCTCTCTCAAGCATCACTAGAGCAAACAAACAACTAATTGGTGGCCAATCAATCAGAAGCATTAAAAATGGAGTAAAATCAACACATATATGTCATTAATCAATGGAGGTGGAGCAGAATCAAATGTTAATCTATACAAGGGTTCAAAATAATCCTAGAACAAGTGACTAGCTACTCATAATCGGCCACAAGTTTACAAAACACTAAGAATTTGAATCCATAGCAGAATACAAGAGAAGAAGAAGGAGAAGATCAGAAAAATCGATGGAAATGGCTTCAAATCTCTTTGAAACTTCAATCCTTGGCTCTAACCACTTTTCCAAACTTCAATCCCTAGCACACCAGCTCCCTAAGCTGCCCAGAAGTTCGAGAATTCCCCACTTGGTCGAAAATATGGATATTTGAAGCCCTAGAGTCTGTCAAGCCTTAAAACGCAGTGTTTCAGTAAATCATAGTTCGCCGCGGCTAATATATTCTTCGCCGCGGCAAAATGCTCTCGGGTACGCACTAGCTTCTTTGATCAACAATTAGCTGCGGTGAACATGTGAATTGGCCGCGGTGAAAAGCTCCCTGTTTGCTCCCTCCTCCATGCAGGAATTGGCTGCGGCGAATCTAGCAAAACTTTCTAGCAATTAGCTTTGAAGTCCAATCATATCTGCAAAAAGTATGAAGTTATAAATGTACCAAAATATTCCTAAACTGAGGTTAAAGTTTGCATAATTAAACTAAAAGTGAGTCAGTTAAGTTTAGGTATAAAAAATGCACATTTTCCTATTTTTAGTATAATTTTTATACAAAAATACACCAAAAGATATGCACAGCTTAAGGAAAATGTGCTGAAAAGGCATGAATTTAGAGAGATTATCACTTATCTTCATTTATTTTTCATTTGAAATGAAGGCTTACTTTTTCTATGCTATTTTGGTCAAAATTACAATTTTGTTATTGCATACATTTCACTTTGATTCTGGTCCAAAATCTTTCTAGATAACTCTAAGGCATAGGATATTTTAAAATCTTTTGTACTTATATAATCATTCATTTGGTCCATAGTGGCTTAGAATAAATTAATATAGCTTAAACTATGCTTCCAATATCAATAGGTTGATTGTTTCGCTCCTGTATCTTCCAAAAGGAAAAAAGATCTCTGAGAGCTCTTTCCTGGATCCGAAAGAGAGTACTTGGGTTCTCCCAATAACTAAAAAGTGTATCATGCCTGAATCTAACTGGGGTTCGCGGTGGTGGAGGAACTGGATCGGAAAAAAGAGGGATTATAGTTGTAAGATATCTAATGAACCTGTCACTAGAATTGTTTTCTCATTCAAAAAGAAAGATATCAAATATCTGGAGTTTCTTTTTGTATATTATATGGATGATCCGATCCGCAAGGACCATGATTGGGAATTGTTTGATCGTCTTTCTCCGAGGAAGAGGCGAAACATAATCAACTTGAATTCGGGACAGCTATTCGAAATCTTAGTGAAAGACTGGATTTATTATCTCATGTTTGCTTTTCGTGAAAAAATACCAATTGAAGTGGAGGGTTTCTTCAAACAACAAGGAGCTGGGTCAACTATTCAATCAAATGATATTAAGCATGTTTCCCATCTCTTCTTGAGAAACAAGCGGGCTATTTCTTTGCAAAATTGTGCTCAATTTCATATGTGCCAATTCTGACATATACAATACTTGAATTCTCGATGTAGATGCTACATAGTTAGTTCTCTTATGCCACTAGTTGCCTCAATTTACATGAAATCAAGGTTTTGATCAATTTCATTAGTTCTAATTGATCTGGTAACCTTGTTTTGTCATATAATGATAGAAAATCTCTTACTCTCTTAATATATTACTAAATATTTAAACTCTTAATTTTCCCTTGTTACATTGTTGAATCCCTTATTGTTACCTCTTCTAGACTTGAAACTTGACATTTTAGCCCATTTCTCTTTTCTAATTAGCTTCTACTTCTTTTCTTTATCTGGTTTACTCTAATATAAGGGTCTAACTTAGTATAAAAATACTAACTATTTTATTTAGTCTAGTGCCTAAATAGTGGATATTACACTAGCTACTACCAACCTTTCCTTGCTAACTCATTAAGTCATCTGTGGATAGTTTTGAGTGTATCTTATGTATCTAGCTAAAATATTTTAATTTGGTATAGCTGAAATTTTGTGCAACTAGAGCTTTAATTTTTGCAAAATTTGGTACTATAGCCTATACTTGTATGTAAGTAGTTGTTTACTTTGGTTACTTTTATTTGCTGGCTCTACTCATGTTCACTTGCATTAACTTGAAATTTTGATTTTTTTCTTTTTTGGGACATGAATATCTTGTAAACATGAATGTTTTAATTGTCTATTGTTGCTCTTTAAATACGATTACACATAAGTACATGTATTGTGACAATAATACAAAAATGAAAAAAAGTTTATTCCTACAAGGATTTGATGTCAAAAAGTTGTCAATACTTAAATTAGCAACCTAAATTAAATTAAGCAATTAATTACAAATATATATGTGGAAAGTAATCTAAATCTATAGAAAATTTAAAAAAAAAACTTTGGATTACTACATAATTAGAGCCCTGAGTACTTTGTAAAGACTTAACTTAACTCTCTTTACCTTACTTTGAGTTTAACTTCACTTATAAAAATTTTTCCAAATCTCTTATAGGCGTATTCTTAGCTAACTTCACAATCTCTTATGAAATTAAACCAAGCATGAAAACTTTCAAAAGCACAGTCCTTGATTTAGCTATGTGAGACTAATGAATATATTCATATCTCTTTAGCAAAATTATCCATTCATCCTAACAAGCTTCGAATACTTAGCACAACTAAGCTCAAGTCCTAATTCCAATATTCCATTTCCAAGTTCAACTTTATATAAAGAGGTGTGAAAAAAAAAATTGGGGCACTGAAAATTATTTTTATTTTTTTAGATTCACACCTTTACACCTTTAGCTATTTGATTTTTTTTAAAAGATTTCATGTTTTGTAATATATTACAAGTGTATGTGTATGATTAAATTTATTAATCAAATATATAATTTATAATTTTATGAAAGAAAAATACAAAATTTAAACAAAATAAGAACTACATTTATTATTATTATTATTATTATTATTATTATTATTAAGTTATAGATTATTAATGATTCATTTAATAACTTTATTATTATTATTCATAAAAATTTGAAATTTTATAATATAGAGACATACAATATAGATTATACAATTCTAATTTATTAAATTGATTATTATTTTTATATAATCTCTTTATATTTCATTATTATCATTTTATTAATATTTAATATATTTTATATAAATTATTTTAATTGATATAAATAATAAGTAATAATTATAATTTATCATAATTAATAACTTGTAATAATGAATATAAATATAAAATAAAAATAAAAAGAATAATAATTTAATAATTAATATTAAACAAACTTATTAATACTTAATATTAATAAATTAATAGTTGAAATTATTAATATTAACAATGAATGAATATATATATATATATATATAATTGAATTACTTTCATCTAATAATTTACTTTTTATCTAATAATTTATTTTCATTTTTATCTTCATCTCCTTCTTTCACATCTATTTGAAGACCCACATTTGAAAAAGTTTTACATTAGATAAAATTAAACTAAAAGAGAGATATATAAGTGAAAAGAACCCATAGACCTAATGCCTTAGGGTTTCATGTCAAGATGTGGTATCAAGTCTACTTATATAATTCCTCTCAAATGGATTTCTCTAATGTCTAAGGCTCCTCTAGGCCTTAGCATGAAAGTGAACTTAGTTTTTGGTGAAGAGACTTAGAGCTATAAAATTAACTACTGGAGAGTGGTTAAGCCAAAAGTTTACTTTCACGCTGAAACATATAAAGGTTATCTATGAGTCTGAGATATCAAACGTATATCTTAAACTAAACAAAGAATGTTAGACCTGAGGGACTAACATCGTACTAGAGGAGCCTAAGACATCATAGTTATCTATTAGGCCTTCTTCTTAAACTTTTGAGAGGAATTATATAAATGGACTTGACACCATCTTTTGACCTAAAACCTTAAAGTATAGGTCCTTTCTACTTATTTACCCTCTTTTAATCCAATTTTATTTAATGTGTGACTCCTTAAAAGGTGGATCTTTAATAGATGTAAAAGGTGGAGATAATGGTGAAAATGAAGATGAATTATTAGATGAAGGGTAATTTAGTTATATATATATATATATTATTAATATTATTTAAAATTATTAATTTTTATTTTTATTTTTATTAAATTGTCTCATATTATAGATTTTTTAATTTTTTATTTAGTTTGGATTTGATATTTTTACTTCATAAAATTATATAATATATATATTTTTTATTTAAATTATATATTATATATTTTTGTGGAAATATGGTTGGACTATTTCTATTCACTGTATACAAATTTTTTTATAGAAAAATTCAATTTCATTTTTCAAAATAAATAAATAAAAATTAGTTACATCACTTCTTTTTTATTTTGATTTTTAAAAATTTTTAACTATTACTTATATCAATTAATTATATATAATCTATTTATATTTCATTATATTTTAGTAATATTTAGTATATTATTAATACTTAATATGTTATTATTAATATTTAATATATCTTTTTTAAGCTATTATAATTTATATAAAAATAATTAAAATTTGTTAAAAATCAAGATTAAAAATAGCATGTAATTAATTTTTATTATTTATATTAATAATAAAATTAGATATTATCTTGAAAAATTTTAAAGACATTAGTAGAAATATAATTGGACATGTCAAACAATATTTTTATGGGAGAACTTTTTTCTTTTACAAATATATATAATATATAATTAAATAAAAATTTTATATTATGTATAATTTTATGAAGTAAAAATGTTAAACTTAAACTAAATAAAATTTTTAAAAAAAGCTCCAAAATGAGATAATTTAATAAAATTAAAATTGAAATTCATACTTAATACTTAATACTTAATACTTAATAATTTTGAATAATAAATGATAATTATAAGTTATCATAATTAATAACTCATAATAATTTACAGAAAAATCTTATATTTTTATATTTATTTATTACATAATATAATAATTTATTTATTAAATAAATATTTAATATTTAATAATAAATATAAATAATATAAATTAAATTAATATTTGGAATATATTATTCCTAATTTATTCTATTTTTATTATTAACTAATTAATTTAAATTTAAAATTTTTATAATTTACATCAATTTTTTAAATTATGCACATTATATATATATATATATATAATATTATTCTGTTGTGACTTTTTTTGACACAAACATAGTTAGCTTGGCCAATCATGTTGAAAATTTTTGTCATTTTTGTTCAATATTTTTTGTTGTTTTTTACCGTTTAATACTATTTTTTTGGGCAAAACTTTTAGTTTCTATCTAAAATTTAGTCAAAAAATAATGTAAAAGTTAAAAAAAAGTTAGCACATGTTAGAATCTTGTTGGATGGCTCTATTAAAAAATGCTTACATTGTTGTATTAGATGAAGAAATTGAAAACCAAACAAAAAGAAATTGAGTTAGGGGTAGCAGGATGGAGAGAAAAGTAGTGCATATAGTTTGAGTAAAGCTAAGGAAAATTCAGAAAAGAAGAGGGGAAAGTGAGAGAGAAATAAGAAAAGAAGAAGATTGATAAGAAGTAAATAAGAAAAATTATAATCAATGACCATATTTTGAAAAATTTTATAATAAAAAACCTTAAAAATTGAAATTATTTTTAAGAATCATAATTATTATAAAGTTTTTTTAAATTTACTACTGGATTTAGAGGTTGTATTACTTGGTATAAAAAAGTTTGGCACTTTTTTATACCCAATACTAAATTCCCTAAATTTAGTAGTAAATCTTATGGTAATTATGGTTTCCGAGAGTAATTTCAATTTTTAAGATTTTTTATTGTAAATTTTTCAAGATATGAGTCCTTAAAAGTAATTTTTTCAAAAAAAAAAAATAAAATGAAAAAAAAATAAAACGAAAAGATGAACTATATATATATATGTATATATAGATTTAGTAGGTTCAAATTAGAATGTCAAATAATTAAAAAAAATACATTTATAGGTTTAGTGAGTATCAAAATTTAACATTTCATACGTATAAATTTTAAAAAATTGAGAAAGGCAAGTGGCCGTCTCATTACAATGTAGACTTGCTAGTGATTTGGAGAAATGCCTAATTACAAAATTGATACTTAAACTTTAAAATGTAACAAAATAGCTTCTTGTTATATTAAAATGAAAATGATAAAATCCAAATAAAACTAACTAAAAGAGGCTACTTGTTTGCTTAAACAATTTTCACAAATTGATATCAAGTTAGGATGAATTAAAATGTAAATATAAGGGGTCATGTGACAATCATGTGCCCTCTTGTGGTTACTTTTAATTGGCATTCAACATACCTTCATTTTAATCCAAAATTTAAGAAAGTATTTTGTTATATTTTAAAATTCATATATTAATTTTATAATAAGACCTTAGTTCAAAGGATAAAAGGTAATTTCTATTGCACAAACCATATTTTACCTCTTTAAACTAAGATCTTGTTACACAATTGGTATTTTTAAAGGTTAAATGTAACAAAAACACTTTTGAACTAAAATGAAAATATTAAATCCTATTTAAAATTAAATGCAAGTGGTTGATTTCTCACTTCAACAATTTTTATAGATTAACACCAAGTTAGGATGAAAATACTTATATGAGAGGCCATCTAATGATGAAATAGTCGCTAAAAGTAAATTTTAACTGAAATTAATTTTACCTTTTTCATTTTAGTTTCAATTTGAAGGAGATGCTTGTAATATTTTAAAGTTTATGTACAAATTTTGTAATTTAGCTTTAGGCAAAAAATGTAGTTTTCTCAACTAAAAATAGTGTTTGAAAATTTGTCTTATTATATATATGTATATAGAGATTATTTTTATTTTGTAATTATTTTTGTATCACTATTTTTTGGGACATGTTATCTTCTTGTACAATTATCATTAGCAATCCTACTAGAAATAAATAATGTTATGGAGGGAAAGAACTCTAAAGAGATTGAGTTATTGTATTGTTAGATTTTTTTTTTAGAGATTTGTATAAAATAACTTTTTGTTTTCATACACATAAATTCTGAGTGAATTAAATAACTTTAAAGAAAACAAGCTCTTTAATACAAAATTAAATAGAACTTAAATGTTACTAAATACAATTGGGTCATCCTTGTTAATAAAAGTTGGATGCTCGACGTTTATAGCCTCTTCTTGAAGTTTCCTCCGAAAACTTCAAAGAAGAGTAATAAATCTCTAGCACTGATGCTATTCTCAATGTTGACGCCATGATGTTCATGTTGACTTGTGGTGTTTTCATCCTTTCTCTCCTCTTTTGGTTTATCTTCCCTTTTCATCAATTATTTTATTTTTCTTCATATTTTACAAATAAATATTATCAAATCTATTTTCTATGATAAATTTGAAGAATATTTGTTTTATTTGCACATCTTTTTTTATTTTGTTTTATTTAATGTTTTAATCTGCATTTATGATAAATTTGACATTTTTCTAGACTTTCATTCTTGATAGAAGATTTGAAAGACTTTATATCTTAGAATTTATGTTTTCTTTTAGGTAGAGTCTTTGATTGGCTTGTTCTTAGTTTTACGCATCATTTGATAAAGGGGCTAGGAAAGGAAAGGTTTGAGGTAAAGAGAAAATTGGTAGGACCAACCTAGATTCAACTTGTCCATTATTGGACAAAGAGTGATGGAAACCAAATGGAATCTTTACTATTTTCTATTTAGTAATATTAATACACAAAAAAAATTAACAATGATCAAAAAGTGGATAATGATAAATATATATTTAATCATGACAAACAAAGTGACTAATAACTCATTTACTTTCTTTTCCATTTTCTTTTCCTTTTCTTGTATTGTTTTATTTCTTTTCCATTTCCTCCTATGATATCAAACAATGCATTAAAGCTCAAAACACTTATCCTGTTAGAAAATTTGACAAATATGATACGTAAAGAAAATTAAAGCAATTGCCTTATTGTAACATTTGGTATTTTGTAAAATACCAAAATGAGTCAGTTTGAAAAATAAGTCCCCTGAAATGAGAGATTTGAAGCCAAATAAAATTAGGATAAAATTTTAAATAATGAAAAATGAGGATTTGAGACTTAAGATATTTGAAAACTCAAGCCATATGAGCTAGAAAAATTTGTGAAAGAAAGTGAGACATTTTCTTAATTTCAAGAAAATTTAGAAAACTCATAAGAGGGATTTTCAAATAAAAATTTTGAGCTTTATAAGATTCTCAAGACCCTGAAAATCATGGGAATCCCCTAAAATAATTGAAACCCCTCTGATGAGCGATTTCGCCCAACGATTGACTAAAACTTTGACTGAATGATTCGAAATAGTTTTAAATCCAATTTGAGTGAAACCAAAGACATTTTATAAGTTAGAGAGACTAAATTTTATAATGAAAAAGACAGATTTTGAATAGGAGGTGAAATGATGCCAAATGGCGAAACCATGATTTAGGGACTAAAATGAAAAGTAGAAAAGTGTGTTAACTTTAACTTTTTGCTTCTTAAAAAAATGCCCTACTCTCCTCCAGCCCTTATAACTGATTTTGCTGGTCTGAAACAAAACCTAAATCAGCCCTAAGGAGGTGCAGAAGAGGGAGAGCAAGGGAGGAGGTAAAACCAACCAAGAAAGTGTAAGAAATCAAGTTTTCTCATGCTCCTTCCTTCTTCCACCTTCGTCTCCTCCTTCTCCCCTTTCTTCCCATGGCTTTGTTGACTCAAGTAGGGCTATTTTGGGTCTAGTACAAAGGGGGAAGATTAGAAATTCAAAGAAGGGCCTAAAGCAAAGGAGAAAGCTCTTGGAGAAGGCTTAGAGTCAAGGTAGTTTCAACACTTTTCTTACTTCCTTCTTGTTGCTTTCTTTGGTGTAAGTTTCGGCCATGAAGAGAACATATAAGAAGGAGTAAATTCTTACCAAGATCAAGTATGAAACCTAGGATTTAGTTTATGGGAAGCTAGGAAATGCAAAGAAACCTAAAGGAAAACCATTAAAATTCAAGATAGCAAAGTTAGGGATTCAGAGATGCATGACAAAATATGATTTTGTCCAAGGGTTTTCTAGGTTATGTGAGAGTTTAAATGAGTTCCTAAGACCACTAGAAAGCCTCCCAAGTGTCTACTCCTTCAAGAAAAAATTGAAAACTCCATGGGTATAAATGAGAGGCATAGGCTTGGCGAAGCTTGGAGTAGATACCTAAAGAGTGTTTTAAATTTTTCTAAACTTAGTTTGGGACTATATATGATGGGAGAATATGAGAGAAAGCATTGAAAAAAATTTAAAAGCCATAGATTGAGAGTTGAAGTTATAAATTCTATAATGTGGCATAATGAAGCAACATATAGCTAGACTCTTCAAAATGGTTGTGTAAAGGCTCCAAAAAGTCTAAATGGAGTCAAGAGTCATAAATTGAAGGAAAGAATAGAGCCAAGATCTTAAATTCTAGTAGTTGCTTCATTAGGTGCTTTTTGGAACCATAATTGATACATATGAACAAGTGGGCTTCCTTTGAGTGTGTGTGGTGTTAAAGTTTATTTCAAGAATGTAATTGGATCTTAATTGGTGTGTCTAGGCCAAAGGAATCATACTCCACCCACCTACAAGTGTTTGGCCAAAGGAGGGGAAGAACAATCAAGGAAAAATGTGTGTTTTTGCATTCAAGATAGCTCTCTAACCAATCTATTATGCATTCTTAGTTGTTTTCTTGTTTTGGATGTGTGTATATATGTTTTATGACATGAGAAATGTGTATAGCTATTTTCTACATGCCACGGTACCATTGTGTGCATAATATGTGTTTTATGAATGCTATTTGTCTTGAATAAGTTTGATAAAACCAAAGTTCCTTAATAAAAGTAAGGATGAGCCAAAAGTCTCTAGGATTGGGTAAGACAAAGCCAAGTCTCAAGAAGAGTGAAAGTTAGTTAAAAGTCCTAAGAAAAATGAGTGAGACTAAACCAATATTCTTGAAAGCCACTATGTGATATGTATGAGTTTCTTGAACATGAAAATGATTGTATATATGATGACTAGAAGCTAAAGGCTCATACATGTATTCTTGGAATTGGAATCATGGTTTTTATGTATGATTAAAAGGGTTAAAAGCTATTAGGATTCTTAGAATCTCACTCTTCCTTTTCCACTATCTAACCATGCCTAGGCGAGCCAAGTGAGCTAAGGAGTAGGAGCCAACAAGCTTAAGGAGCAAGACTTTGACACATGTAATATCTGATTCTCTGAAAACTAGAGAAAATGTGAGAAACGTAACTTGCGGTTTCCCCATAAACGAATGAAATTTACCGGATACAAAAGGAAGTCCCCCAAGATGATATAGTTAAGGTCCTAAAAAAATTAGGAAGCATTCTAGACTCCTAAAATTGAGAATCTTAGGTTCAGATAGAAAGAAAAATAGAGCTAGAATGAAGAAATAATTTTTTACGAAAAGCCTACGAAACGTAATGACATTTTTATAATTTTGAGTAATTTTTAGAATTCACACAGGAGGGCTTTTTGAATGAAATTTTTGAGTTTTTCGAAGTTCTCAGGGGCCCTAGAAATCATGGAAACCCCTGGAACAGTTAAAACCCTTCCCGTAGACGTTTTCCAACGTCGATGTGCCCGAACTTTGACGATCCATTCGAGAAGGTTTTAGCTTCGATTTGAGTGATTCCAAAGGCATTTTTCTTAATTTAGAACCTAAATTTTGTAATGGAAAATGTAACAATCGGGAAAAAGAAAAGAAAAGGAAAAGAAAGAAAGTAGAAAGCTGAAAATTTTCGGAATCCAGAATTTCTGCCAAGTCCTCTCGCAATAGCGAGAAATGGTCTCGCTACAGCGAGAGTGCCTGTTCGCAATAGCGAAGGTGATTCTAGCTATAGCGAGTGCGGACAGCAGTCCATACAGAAACCAGGGGGCAGCTCACCGTAGCGTGCGCCATAGCGAGAGTGAGGTCTGGAAATGACGCGAGTTCGCCGTAATGAAGGTTACACCTCGCCATAGCGAAGCCAGATAACACGAGCTCGCTATAGCGAAGGTTAATTTTTGCCGTAGCGAGGGTCAGTCCGGAAGAGAGTAAATAACGAGAATTAGACTTCATTAAACGCCCAAACTCATTTCTTCTCTCATATCTGCCCTAGACTTCGACCCAAGGAGAGAAAAGAGGCGTGGAGAGTGAGAGAGATCAAGAGAAGGAGGAAGAGCAAGGGAAAGGTAAGGGAACTTCTCTCATTTCTTCTTAGAACTCTGATCCCCTCTCTTTGCCCTCTCTTTCTGCGGTTTTGTTGTGAAAATGGTTAGATTTTGGGCATGGGTCAGAAGAGGGAAAGTGGAAAACACCTTTGAATCTTTGTGTTTTCTTTGAAAATGTGGTTTCCACTACCATGGGAGCTTGAGAGAGAGAAAGAGTTGATGGCATTCTAAAGAGAGAGAGAGAACTCTAGGTTATGGTATGTTAGAAGGTTTGCTCTGATGATTCCATGTTGAGAGAGTAATTCCATGTTCTTTAATTGTGACTAGGCTCAAGTGAAGCACCTCCATCAAGGTGTGAGTGTGAAATTAAGAAGGGAGAAGAGAAATTGAAAGGGAAGGCTTGTGTTGGCTTTGGCTCCAAAGGTAGCTCTCTTTTTCCACTCTTTCTTGTTGCATTCTTGGATGTAATAGTCATTGTATGATTATGTATATGCTTGTTGTATAGAATATGCCATATGCTATTGCTTTGATGCATTGATGCCAATATGCTTGTGTGTTGAATTGTGAGAATTGCTCGGGTGAGGTAGTGCTGAAAGTCCCTTGAGATGGGTGAGGTGAAGCCGAAAGTCCCTTGAGATAGGTGAGACAAGGCCAAAAGTCTCAAACAAGTGAGGCCAAGTCAAAAGTCCTTAAACTCGGGTGAGGCCATCCAAAAGTCCCTAAACTCGGGTGAGGCTAGACCAAAAGTCCCTGGAGCCCATTTTTGGTATTGTTGTGATTCCATAGCATGTACAATGTATGTTGGATGTTTGAGAATGGCTAAGTGCTTATTCACATGCTTTGACTTGTTATATGCCTTGATTGTTTACTTGATTGAGTGCATGAGCTACTGAGATTCCCTGAATCTCACCCCTTCCCCTCCCAACTAAATATGCTAGGTGGAGCACAAGGAGAAGCAAGTGTACACCAAGGAGCCTAGGAGCATGCTTAGCTAGATAGTAGCTTATTTTGGATATTTTGATGTATTTTGATGTAAAGTAGTGCCACATTGTATATGCGCCCACTATTTTTGAGATGTAAAGGTTGTAGTAAGTGTAAAAATATGAAATGATATTGTATGAACTATGTTATAACCAAATTAATGGAAATGAGGGTTTTGCCCCTTTTGTTGAATGCATGAAGTGGTGTATATTTGGCCGTAACATAGTGAGATTGGAATGTATGTTGATTTGGACCACATGGACTTGATATATATCCTAGATTTATGCTTTTGAACTCATCCATGAGTGGCTAGAGTGTGTGAGAGGCTATTTGGACCCGTTTTGGACCTTTTGGGTGCCAAAACCGGTATTTTTTAGAGCTCCATCAAAGTATGATCGAATGAGCTCCTCTTGTCATGAAATTTGGCGTGCCTCTAGATTTTGTAGAAAGCTTCTTGAGAAGCTAAAGTGAGTAATATTCGGAGGTCTAGAGAATATTTGGTGAATTGTTGAATTTGGGAAAAATCCATGGTTTGGTCATGTACTGTTCATATAGTTCAGAAATAAAAACCATGTCAAATATAGACCAAATGGAGTCCAAATGTCATGAAATTTTATACACATAAACTAGAAAACCAAAGTGAGCTATACCAACTAGAATCACCTAAATCGGAGGTCTGTGGAGAGAGATTGAACCATCTAAAGTTCTGTATCAGCAACAGGGAGCTCTCCTGACCCCCGTCACTGTTCCATCGATTTTCGGGGTGTAGGGGCTACTAAACTGATCTGGACTTATTTTTCTCCTCTAGAAGACATCCGTAGCTTTCCAAATTGATATAGTGTGCCCAGATTGGATTTTTGTGGATTTAGTTATGAATTTTCGAATGTCATGACAGAAAGCTGCACCAGAAACAGTGACAGCTGGACCTTCCTCCTATTTTCGATGTCAACCATGGTCTAGACGCTGAGTTTGTGGTTGGGAATGATTTTTTAGTGTAAATTTAACACTTAGAGCTTTCCAGAGGGCTAAAGTTTATTAGATTCCCATTTTTCTACAATTAGTTATGATTTTCCAAAGTGAGAGCCAAAATATGACTTTTGGGCACAAGTGAGAAAATTGCATTTTCTGGTTTTTGGCTCTATACCCGTGGCTTATGGTTTGTTTTATGCTATGTATGAGTTGTATAAGTGGAGTTTGAGTTGAGAATATAAATGATGGGTTCACAGGACCCACGGGGTATAAGATGAGTGTATGAAACCCCGATTCATAGCATGAAAATGCCACGGACTAGTGTTGATTCTTTGGAAATCATATGGAATCGAGCCCAGGGAGAGACTAGGTAGCGGTAGTAGATTAAGGTGTCACAGAAAAGGCGGTTCTCAAAAAGGAGATAAAATGAAGGAGAAATGGAAAAGCAAACTATGAAGGGCAAAATAGAAATTTTTGAAAAGTGTAACTTATTCCCACCTATATATATGATGCACCCTTCTCCTCCCTTCATTATGCACGGCCATATTCTACCTAAAACCAGAAGAAAACCCTAGGGGATGAGGTGCATAAGAGGAGGAAGAAAAGGAGGAGAAATTCAAGGTAGAAAGGTATAGATTTTCATGGTTTTTCATCCTCTTTCTCTTCCAAACCTTTTCTCCTTCATTCTCCTTTTATTTTCTATGATTATAATGAACTATATGGATCTGTTATAAAGGAGAAATTGAGGGGAAAATTTGAATTCGAAGAGAGGAGCTCAAAGAACACAAGATTCAAGTGAGAAAAAGCAAGAAAATAAGGTAATTTCTCTTCCTATGGTTGTCATCTTTGGTTCCCTCCTCCTCCATTTTGCCCCACTTGAGAAAACTCTAGAAGAAAATGATTTTTGGGCAGAACCAAGCATGAATATAAGGAAAAAGGGTGTGGAGATTAAGAATGTTCAAAGGGAATTATAAAAAAGCCATTAGAAATCAAGATGCAAAACCTAAGGTTTCTAATGCACCTTTCAAATTCTGAATTTGTGTGATGATTCCTAGGTTTAATTAAGGGTTTAAATGAGTTCTTGAGACACTTAAGATGCTCCCTACAAGCTTCTCCCTTCAAGAAAACAAAGAAATCTCCAAGAAGCCATAAACCATGCTATGTCTCAGCCAAACCATGTTTATGGTGCTAAAGAGAGTTTTAAATTTTTCTAAGGCCATTCTTGAGTCATATTTGATGAATGAAAATGAAAGGAGGCCTTGGAAAAAATTTAGAGCTCATAGAAATTGATTTGGTGTCTTAGGTTCTATATTATGACCTAAAGAAGCAACATGGTGCTAGGCCTTTTTTTTTAATGATGTGATGAATCCAAAAAGCTTAAAAAGAGTGAAGAATTATATTTGAAAGGAAAGAATGAGGCCTAGAAATCATTTGTGGGGTGTTGCTTCATTAGGTGCAATTATAGACCATAATGGAGCCTATAGAGCAATCTAGTGTTTTATCAAGTTATGTAGCCTTAAAATGTGTTTCATGAACCTAATTGACTCCCATAAATTGTATCTAGGCCAAGAAAAACCATCTCCACCAATTTGTGGATGTGTGACCGAAAGAGGAGGCTTGAAATCCAAGGAAAAAGTGTATGATTGTGTGCAAGTTAGCTCTCTCCACCTTCTCTCATGCATGGATGTGTGTTTAGCTTGTTTTCAAATGTGTATATGTGTATTTTCAAATGATGAAAAGTATGCTAGCATGCCTTGATATGCTATGATGCTTGATGCCATGTTATGTTTCTAAATGAGTACATGATGTTTGCTTGAGTTGGCTTGAGTGTGGAGAGGCCAAGAACTCTTCCCTTTGGTGAGAATGAGCGAAGAACCCTTGAGCTTGGTTGAGACAAAGTAAATAGTCTCCCAAAAGCAAAGTGGGCTCCCAAGAGTATGGTTGAATCCAAAGCTCTTAAAAAATAGGTAAGGCAAGTCCAAAATCCATGAAGAGAAGTGTGAGGCCAATCCAAACATTTGGTGAGCTCTTGAATGTCTTGTGTGATTTGTTCATATGCCAAGTTTGCTTTTAAAATGTCTATGACTTCCATTTTCTCCATGCATGCATTTGTAAAGCTTGCTTTGCATATACTATATATGATTGAATGGGAGATGAGCTATTGGGATTCTTTGAATCTCATCCCCTCCTGTCCAATGATCTCACATGCTAGGTGGACCAAGTGGATATGCCAATGAGAGCTAACAACAATAAGAAAGAGAGATTGACAAGCTTATACTTTGTTTTGTCCATTTTGGAATCATAATGATGGTTCATGATATATATAATATTGTAAATGTATTATAAACCTTGAAACATATGTAAATATATTATTATGTGATGTTTAGATGTATGAATATGATATATGACCTCTAACATTTATTTTGAGTATATAATGCCAAAGTGTGCAATGTGGAAGTTTGATGGAAATGTGTATAAGTGTGGGTTGAATGGCCAAAATGAGATACATGAGGTTTGGGACCATTTGGGTAGCCTAAAAAATTATTAAATATACTTTTAGACTTGCCCAAAGGGTGCCAACACCAAGGGAAGGCCATTTGGCAAGTTTGGTATCTCATATGGAGCCAAATTTGACCATAATGAAACCCTATATCACTTTTTAGTCAAATGAGTTAGTCTTGATCTGAAATTTGGCATGCAATTAGATCTCATTGAGAGCTTTTTGAAAAGCTAAAGATCATAATTTTTGGAGGTCTACAGAATGTTAGATGATTTTTCAAAGTTGGTAATTTTTATAGTTTTGGTCTGCTACACTATTTATATGGTTTGAAATTGAATTCTGTCACACAAAGCTCAAATGATGTCCAATTGCCATGAAATTTTATACAAAGAAATTGGACAATCATGGTAACTCGTGCTAGCTAGAAGCACCTCATTTAGAGGTTTAGAGTGGGAGATATGTATTTTTGAAATTTCTGTCCAGTATCAGTAATTTTGCCCGACCAGAAGTATTGTTCCTTGAATCCCAAGGCCTGGGTTTGATGAACTGACCTAGAGATATTTTTCCTCTCTAGTTAACATCATCGCTTTTCATATTGGCATCATTTGCATGGATTGGATTTTTGTGGAATTAATTAGAAATTTTCAAAGTTTTCTGTAGAATTCTGTGATAGCTCTAGAATTTAGTCAGACCTTTGGATCATTTTGGATATCAAACGTCCTTTGTGATGAATATTATGATTTGAGAATATTTTTAGTGTGAATTAGACATCCTAAGTTTTCTAGAATGACCAAGATTACATGATTTTGATTTTTCTAGATTTAGTTATGATTTTTCAAAATTTTCCCAGAAAAGAGATCAATTCTAGCCGAGAATGAACTTCCATTTTCCATGCTCCATTTTCAGTTTTCATGAGTTGTGGGCATGATTTTGTGATACAATTGAGTTGTAATGATATAATTAAATATGAGAATGTATAGTATGAACTCACACAATCCACATGACACCGAATGGAAATTTTAGATATAGTGCAATGCAAAAATAATCCCATTTTTCTTTGCCTTTCTATGGGAATCCTATATATTTCATGATATTATGCCATTCAAACATATGAGATGGGCTAGAATCTATGATGTTACATTTATGGTGTGACAACATATGTATAGGAAAAGGAAATTTGTAAATGTATTGATATCAAGAATTATAACCATGAGTTGTATATATGTTGTAGACACTTGAACACATATAAATGTATGAATATAAGATGTATGTATTGATTTTGGCACTATATGAATGAGTATGTGCATTCTTAACATCTATATGCTTAGTATGGATTATGAACCTTATGTATATGAATAGTGGGGTAGTGATTTTGTGATATATGAATATTTAAACCTCTTAGACAAGTTTAGGAGGTTGTATTTAAGCTTTCTCACGTGCTCAAGGGGTCATGGACAAGGTAGAAGCCAATTTGGTTCACATTTGACCTTATATGGTGCTTAAAATGGCTATTTTAGCACCCTATGTCACAAAGTGACTAATAAGTAAATTTTTTCATAAAATTCGGCTTGTTTATAAGTCTCATCTAAAGCTTTTTGTAGAGTCAAAAATCACCCAAATTGAAATTTTATAGAATTTATTATGATTTTTCAAAATTAGGAGAAAAATGTTGAATGGTAGGATGTACTGTTCATTTAGTCAATTTCTTCCTTTGTGTCATCTGTGGGTCATGTGGTGTCAATGGCTATGAAATTTTACAAGTATAAATTAGATATGATAATATTTCTATGTGCACTAAGATTGTAACACCCCGAAATTAATTAAGGTGTTAATTATGGATTAAGATTAATTAAGAATAATTAATATGGGATGTTTGGGCAAATAAAGTGAATGGAGATTTTTAGAGAGATAAATTATTAATATGGGTTTGAAAATTAATCGGGGTAGAAACTTCACCTAGGCCCAAATTAATGAATCATGATAAGAGGCTAATGGAGGCCCAATGAGCTAGATGCAGACCCAAATTAGACTGGCTCTTGAAATTTGGCTAGCCCAACCACAACCCTGAAGCCCAACTCATGAGATTCAGCCTAACTTATGAGATAAGGGCCAACAAGTATAAAAATCTGGACTCACAAGGAATTGGGCCATTGGGTCAGCACATTCCACTTGTAGCCTTAAACTTTCTGTAGCCCATTCATTAAACCATGGCCCAATCACTAGAGATGAGCCTAATTGGACCTTGGGCTGATGGGTCAGCCCATTTATCATTAAAAACCCTAAAGGGTCAGCCACCTCCTTCCCTATTCAGCAGAAAACATAAGAGGCAAGGGAGAAAATTCGGAGGTTTGAGGGAGGCTAGGGTTCTACCAACATGGAGGCTCCATTTCTCACTTCTAGAGGATGATTTAGCCAAGGTAAGTTATATATAACTTGACCCTCTCATCCTCCTCTTCATTTTAGTCCGATTAATTTCTGGATTTGAGCATTTTCATCTTCATCTCAAATCTGAAATTTGGTGTTGGGTGATTCCTTGCAAGATTTTCGGACTTGGAGGTTAAAGAAAGGATTAGGTAAGCTTTTCCCTTCCATTTTGTGAATCACTTTGCTGGAAAATGCCCCTAAGGATGTATTATCATAATGGGTTCTGTTATTGTGTGAGATTACAAGGAGAGAATGGTAAAAAACTGAATTTTCTGGGCTTGATGATTGAAATGTGATTTTTAGTGCTTCCTTGGTGGATTTTCGGAGATGAGGATATGGGTGTTAATGAGTGAGTATCCCCTTCCCATTTTGATGCATTTTCTGTTAGTTTGAGACCCCTATAGTTGACCTATGATATGGCCTTTGGTTTCATGTGAAATTACTCAGAAATTGGAGTGAATTATGGCAATTTCTGGTATGGGAAAGTTGGAATCCGAAATTAAATCCCTTGGTAATTAGGTGAGTAACCTCTAGTCTGTCATTAGTAGTTCAACTCTTTGGATATTTGATTGTGATTAGAAATAATGATAACTATGCTTGTTATAGGCTTGGTATGCATTCGGATTATTATGGTAGCTAGGGGAAGAGTAATTGGCTTCATTGAGGTAACTGGGTTATTTTCCTAATTCCATGTATATGCTCATGTTAATCTGCTATTTGTTATACATGCTTGATTTTGAAATGTTAAATGACTGGTTGACTACTTGATTGTTATTGTGATTGGACCTTGTGAGTCCATGGTGGAGCTGTGGTGCGGCTGCCACCCATGCATGTGCTACAATCGAGCACCAGGTATGATCAACCCCAGATGCACTGGGCCCTAGTTGTGCTCAATAGGGAGTAGGTGCCGTGGACGGGCCTCTCCCGGTGTTATTGGCCATTAACATGTTATGTATGATTGCTGGTATGGGACAGTAGTCATTGGTAGCTCAACTAGTTCATTTGCCAATTGAATTGATGATTCTGATATTGATGACATGAGATTGTCTTGGATTGATTGACTTGTACATATATATGGAAATTTCCTTTTGTTACTGAGATTGTATATCTCACCCCGTTGTGGGCTAACATTTTCAGGGATCGGACCTCTTAGTGGTAAGAAGAAAATTAACGAGAGCTTGTTAAATGGTTTGGTAGCACATAGGTCTGGGAGCTTTGACAAAATGTATTGTAATTAAATTGTTAGTTTTGTATCATTGCTGCATTGCATCATGAGTTGCCAAATATAGGGATTGTATATGTAATTCGATTATCGTGGAATTGAACATTATGATTGTAATTGGCTAATAATGGAAAGTGTATCTAATGTTAAATATCAATGGTGCATGATTGGTGTTGTTCTTATTCCCTAGACTTGCTGATATAAGGTCATTAGAGGAAAGAAATGGACATATAAGTTTTGAATTGGTAATGGAATTATATCTAAGTAAATAAGGTGGATAAATGCCATTAGAGCCATATAAAATGAGGGGAAGTGACCTTAGAACGTCCCTAAGAAGGGAAATGGAGTGTAGGGGGCGAAATATAGGAAAAACAGTGACAGAAGGGAGTCACGCTGCGGCCAGGAAGGCTTCGCCGTGGCCTAGGGAGTGACAGTGGCAAGGGACGCCACGGCTTGAGAAATCTCGCCGCAGCGCGGAGTGAAAATAATCGCCCAGGGGGTGACAGAACGTAACCTCGCCGCGGCGTAATGTCTCACTGCGGCGCGAGTCGAGGAAATTAATTAGGGAGGTTACAGTAGCAAAACTCGCCACGGCGCCACATAGGTTGGCCGCGGCGCAGATCCAACTCGTCGCTGAGTCAGAAAAATTCCAGAGAGCAACTTGGCCGCGGCGCAAGAGTTCCAGGCCACGGCGCAAGTCTAAAAACTTGGTTTTCGAGCTCCAGAACCTAACTTAGCCACGGCGGGAAGGTTCCAAGCCGTGGCGCAGGTCCCCAAACTCCTATATTTGACCTAGAAACTTTAATTTCAGTAAGGCTAACGTTAGGGAATAGTATGAGTACATTGGTGGGATATTTTTGTGGGTTGAAATTGATTAATGGATGAATCCTAAACCTTTAATGATGGTACAACCCTTTTATGCATGTTCCCATTATGGTTGTTAGTTGATGATCCTAGTAGTATCAAGGTTTAAATTCCCTCATATTTTCTTAATATGATTAGTTGCAATGACTCCAAACCTTGATCATTATTTATTAATCATGTATTTAACTATAATTACCGATGTTAGAATTTAGGGTCATCACAAAGATCACCCCATTTGGAGATTTGAAGAAGGAGAACTAAAACTGTGAAGTTGCATATCAGTATTAGGGATGTAGCAAGACCTTTAATATTGTTCCATAAGTTTTCATGGGCTAAACGCATCTTTTTTGGTCTAGAGTCCTTTTTACCCTATAGTAGACATCCATAGCTTTCTAGAGTGGTATGTCTTGCTGAGTTTTGATTTTTCTAAAATTAATTATAAATTTTTTAAATTTATATCAATAACCTGTGACAACAAACTTAGGCAGTTGGATTTTTGGTACTTGGCTATTGTTAATCATGGTCTAATTGATGTTTTCATGGCTTGAAATTATTTTTAACCCATGTTTTCCATTCAAAGCTTTCTAGAAAACTATCACTTACTTGATTTCAATTTTTCTAGATTTAATTATAAATTTTCAAAGTTGATGATAAAAAGTTGAAAATTGGAACCCGTGGCTAACTTACATTTTTCTGATGTGTGGCTTATAACCTGAGGAGCATGTGCTATTTCTTTATGTTTATTACTTGTATGGATGGATTATAAGTATAGAATGATATTGGGGAGTTCATAAGGTCCACAGAGTGTAAAATGAATTCTTGAAGCCTTACATAACGCAAAATATTGCATTACTTTTATTGATTTTCTTGAGAAAGTTTGTGAAATTAAGGAAATGTAGCTAGGTAAGGATAAAAGGAAGGTTAAAATATTATGGTGTTACACTTGTTGTATAAATAAGCATGCTTGTGAATTTTAGCCCTAAAGAATGTATCAATAAAGTTTTTTCTTCACCTTTATCTAACCTAATAATAATAATTATTATCAATGTTCACTACAAGAAAAATACAATTTAGCAAGGGACAATTCCCTCACTATTCTATCACTATATAGCTTCAATAAGGGTTTAGCGAGGGAACAACGTTCGCTATATACCAATCAATAAGCAACAAGGGAATTTTTTGCTCCCTAATTCCTTACTAAAATCCCCCACTAGTCAAATAGTAAGGGAAAATCCCCTGTCAATTTGATCGTTAATTTTTAAATAATTCTCTTGCTATTTTGCAAGGGTATTGCAAGGGAATTTCCCTTGCTATACAATGAGGAAGTTGTGTTTGACAGAGTATGCCTTGCTTTATAGCAAGGTATTTGTAAGGGAATTCTCTCACTATGTAATGAGAAAATTTTCTTGCTATACCCTCATTACAACAATAAAAAATGTGTTAAAAAGAGACTTGAACTCTTTCATTTCTTTAACAGCATTGAATGGTTCCCAATTTTGATTTAATCTACTTAAGTTTTGAACTAAAATGAGAGCACATTCATATCATTCATGATTGATATTGTGATGTGCATCCCATTACGTGCGAACTTATTTTAGTTCAAAACAATGGAAGAATAAATCAATGTAGGGAATATTTAGTAACCCACTTTACATTGATGAAGAAGAGATGTAACACCTGGCTTTCCGTAAGGCCAGAAACTAAGGATTTTCAAAGGAAGTCCTACAAATCATATGAATAGCAGTCAAATAAAATTAAAGAAATAAAGTAGACCTCTAAAAATGAGGATATAAAGCTTGAGATGCCCAAAAACTTAAACCAAAAAAGCTACAAAAAATGGCGAAAATATATAGTAGCTTTTTCGTAAATTTAGACAACTTTTGGAAAACTCAAAGGAAGAATTTTTAAATGAAAAAATTGATTTTTTTAGAGCTTTTAGAGGCCTTAAAAACTGTTGGGACCCTTAGAATAGTTAAAACCCCTCCGGTTTATGTTTTAAAGTATCGATTGACCTGAACTTTGACTGGTCCATCTAGGAAGGTTTTAAATCAAATTTGGGTGAAACCAAAGGCATTTTATAAGTTAGAGGATTTAAATTTTATGATGGAAAAGACAATTCTAACAAAGAAGTTACAATGAACCCAAATGGAAGGAACCAAGAAAGATGACAAAATTAAAATTTTGAAAAAAAGTCTTAAATGGGTATCTCAAACTAGAGGAGAGATCTAGTAAGGGAGGCATACAAGAGGACGGAAAGAAGAAGAAGAAGAAAAGACTTGCAAAGAGGTAAAGATTTAAAGCTTTTTCCATACTTCTTTCTTTAGCAAACTTATTCCTTTCTTTCTCCTCTCTTCTTCCATAGTTTGGATGACTAAATTAGGATTGGTTTAGGGCTTGTCCAATGGGAAAGAATCAGAATTTAAAGGAGAAGCTAGAAGCAAGTGGAAGTGCTCTCGAAAAGGCATTAAATCAAGGTGGTTTCTATATCCTTCCATCCTCCTCTTGCTTGCTCTTCTCCTATGTATGTTCGGCCAGCCTTAAGCCCATCCAATAGGAGATGAATTTTGACCAAACTAGGGGAAAACATAGATTTTAGAGTATAAGAAACAAGAATATGCAATGAAATTCAAAAGAGAAGCATTAGAATTTAAGTTGTCAAAGTTAGGGATTTTGTTGCACATTGATATGTATGAGACCTTCTAATGATAATTTAGGTTGTTTAAGAGTGTGTATGAGTTCTCAAGACATCTAGGAAGCTCCATAAGTGGCAAACTCCCTAAGAAAACTAAGACAACTCCATGGGCTTCTTCCTTTACTTATGTCTCAGCCAAACTAGAACTAAGCACCTAGAGAGAGTTTTAATTCATTCTAAGGCTAGAAAGGGACTAGATACGATTAGAAAACATCAAAGGAAGTATTGGAATGAATTTAGGAATCATGATTTATGAAACGAAGGTGTAGGCTCCATTTTAAGATATAAGGAAGTAACTAGTATCTAAGCTCCTTAAATTGAAATTGTGATGGCTCTAAGGAGTCTAAATAGAGTCAAGAGACCTAGAATGAATGAGAAATAAGAGCTAAGATCATAAGTTCTAAGGGTTGCTTCATTGTGTCTTGCATGGAACCATAATATAGTCATATGAGAAAGTAGGCATGCATAGGGTTTGTTTAAGGATAAAGCTTACTTCAATGATATAATTATGTCTCATTTGATATGTCTAGGCTAAGAGAATCAAGGTTCTCCTAAGTGCAAGTGTGTGGCCAAAAAAAGGAAGAAGAGTTAAAGAGAAAAGCTTGTGTTCTTGCTTCAAGGTAGCTTTCTAACCTTTCTCACATGCATTGCTTAGATGTTTACTTGTCTTTGAGTGCTTGTGTGTATATTTGAATTATGAAATATGTCTCTAACCATTGCTTACAAGTTATGATACCATTATGCTTCTTGAAAAATATTTATAAATGCAAAGTGGCTTGAATGTGTATGGTTATACCAAAAGTCCCTTAGTATGGGTGAGAATGAGCTAAAAGTCTTTAAAAGTAGGTCACAGTTGTGTCACATAACCTTAAAATAAACTAGGTTGAAAAATATTTTCAATATAGGGTGCAACCTAGATCATCTCCCTCGAAAATAGATTTCAATATTCGATTGAGTTTTCTAAGTGTAAAAGGACCGTGCAAGCAACCTAATTAAGAGGAGTTTTGAAATTATCTAGCTAAAATTTAAAGTAAATTAAAATTCCTAATTACTACCTAAATGCATGAATTAAAAGGCAATTAATGGACTTGTGACTAGTGTTGAATTCATCCCTTAGTATCCACTATTATTATCCTAATTCAATTATCATTGATTCTAGTATAAGAGTCTGTATTTGTGTTCATGGTAAGTAATCTTGAGTTAACACTTAAGATTTAAGAGATTAACAAATTAATGTTGAATTGAAACTTCAACCTCACATCAAATCATTAATTCTTATCATTAAGATTAATGAACACTAAATTCGATTGATTAATCGATCAATTAGCTTTTGAATTATCACCATAGGATATTCAATTAACCAATTAAACTCTAAAGAATCCTCAAATCAAACAATTAAGCATATAATTTCTCATATGAATTTCATCAAACACCTTGATTGCATGCATGTATAATTGTAGAAAAATGAAAATCCAGCACTTAATTCAATCAATTAATTATTCAAATAGTCTCTTAATTAGTATCTAACCAGCCACTAATTAGAAACAAAACAAATCCTCAATCCAATACAATCTTAACCAAGATAATACAAGAAAAAGAAAAGTGCTAGAAAGAGAGGAAATCTTAGCCTAATCCCTTGATAATTTCCTTAGATTCAAGCTTCCATCCAAGGTCATCTTCCTAGCTAGCCACAAGAAGGAATTAGAGCTTCATGGAGGTGGAAGGAGATGGAGGAAGAATGGATAGAGAAGCCACAACTGAAAGGGATGGAGTGTATGAGAGTGAATGGATATTTTGAATAAAGTGTGAATTCTCTCTTTAACAGTGTTCTGCAAGAGCTCATCCCCCCTCCTCATGTGCTTTTTTTTCATTTCTATTTAATGATAACGTGTGTTGCTCTCCTAGATGTTGCTTTACCTAAACCGTTAATCCTCTCACGTGATTCTCCTTGTGTATATAAGTGTGGGCCCTCCTTGTGATGCTGAAGTGTTAGAATATAATATAAAATCTGTCTATGCTTCTTATTCCTTTGGCTAGCTATGTAGCACGTTAATATCCTCACAACCATGCTCCCCTCATAAGTTTCTTCCTTCATAATCTTGTGGCTTCTTTATAAGGTGTTCTACTTCTATTTTATTCCATGTGGCTGCTCCTCCTTCTTTAAACTTCCCAACCCATAGCTTCTCTTCTATTATTCCCTTCTTTCTAGATCAGAATTGGCTCATGCCCTTTTATTTGTTCTATTCACGTGTTTTGCCTCATTCTCTTCTTGTGGCTTCATTTGTTACAGCTACATGAGAATCTCCCATGCCCATAGATCCCTTGCGTTCTGTTCTAGAGCTGCTTCTTTCCTTCTCTTCCTAACACGTGGCTTTCTTTCTCTTATGTTCATGTGTTTTGCATCCCATGAGTTTTCCTCCTTACTGCCCTTTTATGTGTTGCTTTTTCTCTAGCCCAGCTTTTTTCTCCCTCCCCTCTACATGTGTGTGTATCCAGTAGGTGTGTAGTGAACCTGAGAGTCTCCTTTTTCTACTTCTTCTTCTCTTCACATCTCACATGATGCTTTTGCTTTATCCACCAATTTGCTACATGTCAGTGACTTGTGAGTGTGTGTGTGTAAGAAGCTAAGGTGTTACATGAATGTAAGAATGATGTCATGTGTGCATGTTTGAGAGTGAAGCATACTGCATGTATTTACACTAAAATGAAAGTGTTGTGCTCTGTGAAGTGGATGTGTGTAAATGATGCATGAGTATATATAGAAGTTTTGTGTGGTTTTGTGAGGCAACATGAGCGGAAAGTCTCAGCCCTAAGTTTCCATGTGAACCCATGCATTTGAGTGTGTGCTAATTTGGTGTGAGAGATTGATGTGATGTGTGTGAGAGAGTGAAGTGAGCTAGAGGTTGTAGGATGTGCAAGTGAGCTGTGGGCATGTTTAGCATGATTTGGTACAGCTTTCTAGACTTGGAAAGCCTTCCTGCCACATGATAGGTGTGAATTCATGGAAGCAGCACATTCCTTTTCTTCCATTTTCGAACCACATATATCTCTCCTTCAAATCAATTTCTCCATCTAAATTACATTTGCCCATTGAAATCTGCAAAATAATAGAAACAATATTAAGTAGAAAAAACTTTACAAAATTATTTAAACAAATTTATGCATTAAAATCAATAATTTTGCAATTTAATTTATAGAGTGCATAAATGGCTAATAAAGTAAAAAATCATCTAATTAAATGCAATAAGCCATGATTATTTATCAAAATGTCTAAATTAAGAGGATTAAAATATATGTAAATGGCCTTTATCAGTAGGTGAGGCAAATCCGAAAGTCCCAAGAAAATTGGGTGAGAATGGATCAATGCCTTTAAAAGTTTATATTTGCCATGTATAAGTTATTATGACAAAGAAAATGATTTATGTATGTCCATTAGTAACTTAAATGCCATGCATAAATTCTTTGACGTATTAATGCATTATTTATGTATGTTTGAAAGGACAAAGAGCTATTGGGATTTTTTGAATCTCACTCTTTCCCCACATATGTCTAACCATGTCTAGGTAAGCCAAGTGGACCAAGAAATGAAGCACAAACATCTTGAAGAGCAAGACTTTGACAATGAAATATAATATTAGGCATTTCAATGGCATTTTGATATTAGGATATGTAACCACATGTTGTATACATGATGTAGGCCTTTCAGCAAGTTCAAATATATGTAAATATGATGCACGTATCCATTTTGGAATCATATGAATGAATGTGTAAGCTTTTGCCATACCTATGCCATTATGTTGATGTGTATAAATATAAATGGCAAGATGAGAATGAGCTCTATGATGATGTGAATCATTTGACATGGTTTGATAGGCTATAGTTAAGCTTTAAACTTGCTTAAGTGGTTATGGAAAGATGAGAAGGGCATGTGGTGCATGTTGAATCCATTATGGACTTCAAATTTGATCATTTATTGAGCTAAACCAAAGTCTAACCAAATAGATGAATTTTTATATAAAATTTGGCCAACAAATAGGTCTCATCTAAAGCTTTTCACAGAACTAAAGAGTACTCAATTTAGAACTCTAAAGAATTTATTATAAATTTCCAAATTTGGCCAAATTATGTAGAATTGTCAAAGTTACTGTTCATATAGTCAGTTTGCTTTTCTGTGTCACTTGTGGGTCAAATGAAGTACAATACTTATAAAATATTATAAGCATAAACTAGACATTATAAGGTTTCAATAGCCACTAAAAAGACCTCATTTAGAGCTCTATAGAGGGAAAAGAAAATTTTTAAAATTCCACGTCCTGTAGCTGTCTGAGAGCAAATCTAATGTACTATTCTATTATTTTTCATGGTGTAAATGTTATTGTCTTAGTCTAGAATTATTTTTTAATTGTTAGTTAACATCTAGAGCTTTCCAAAAAGCTATCATATGTATGATTTTGATTTTTTCTAGAATTAGTTTTGAATTTCCAAAAATTCATATAAAAAAATTGGTATAGTAACTCGAGAACAAAATTTTGGTTTGGTGAAGTATGGTCCATGATCCGAACTTTGTGCATTAAATTGTGATCATTTTGCTATGAATAGATATCTTATGTATGGATAATGTTATTGGGAAGTCCACATGGTATGTAAAGAGAAGAATGAATTAATTGGACTTTCAATTGTATGCTACTTTCATCCATACCATTACCAACAAAAGTGCCATCTTCATGCACATAACATCATATGCTAATCATGTCATGAGTTAAAAGTTATATAGATATGGTGTTACAAGAGAGGAATTTGAGTTTCTCTATGAGCAATGTGATATGGGTGTATTTTGAGGATGTGCTTGGAGAAACCCATGGGTAACCCTTAGTTTTCTAGGGACCTGAATTTTCTCTAAGAATGATTGTCCTATGTTCTAGATGATTGCTCATATTAGCATTAGATCACCATACTCCTAATAGTATTTGGTAATGTGTTTCAAAGAAAAAAAAAGTCATTTTCATTTCTTAAAACTTATTCTCAAAATTGAAATCATTCCACCAAATCAAAGTTATAAATCTTAAAATCATTTCCACTTCCTAAGGCACTTCTTTGAAATACTTAGTGCATGGTACATTAACTAATAAGACAACAACCATGCTCTAAATACTATTACTACTATTGCCACCACCACCAAGTTTTGGTACAAAATGGAAATGAGTATTTTAGGCCATACATCCAAGACCTTAAATGACATTATAATCCTTTAAAATTGCACCAACATCGCATTCTCCTATGAACACTATAATTTCATAAGAGAATGCACCGTTAACACAATTCCAATGGATTATAATTCCATGCAAGATCATAGATATGTAACCTAAAAAACATGTTTGCATTTTAGTTTAAACTTTAGAACCGTTGTCATATTAATTGTTGTCCTATGCACTAAATATTTTGAGGATGTGCTTCAAGAAACAAAAAGAAATTTTAGTATTCCGAACTTTGATTTGGTGGATTGATTTCAGTTTCAAGGGTGTGCTTCAAGAAATGAAAATGACATTGATTTCTCTAATCATATCATCAGAATATTGTTAGAGATAAAGGTTTTAATGCCTATGAGCAATGATCCCAAAAGCAGGACAATCACTTTTGCAGAAAAACAAAGTCTTCAGAAAACTATGGTTAAGGCTTGGGTGTCACTTTGAAAATATGATTACCTGCACACAAGTATATATATTGCAACAATGATATAGAAGTGTAAAAAGTATTGTCCCATAAGGATTTGTTGATAGAAAAGTATCAAGTACAAAAATTTACACCTTAACTTAAATCAAACAAATTTATGTCAAGTGTGTATAAAAGCCAATTTAAACTTGTAAAATTAGGAAATAAAATAAAATTTGGATTATTGGGTTGTTCAATAAGAGAAGGAATTGAGGATTATTAATCTTCCATGTATTTCATAGAAACCTAAATTAAATTTCATAAAGACCTAAATTATGTTTCTTTACCTTGCCATTGAAGGTGATATATCCTAGCCTAAGGTTCGAAATCACTCATAAGTATTCTTCCATATCACCTATAGGCATATTCTTAGCAAACTTCATAATCTCTTACAAAATCAAGCCAATAAGCATTCATTGGCATAATCCCTAATTTAGCTATGTGTGACGACCCTAATTTCTTATCATCATAATTAAGGTTAAACACGTGATTAATCACTATAGGTCATGAAAATATGAAAAAATTAAAACCTTAATGTGATTAGAGTCATCAATCATACGATTACATACACTTATGTTCATAAGCGAAATAAACATCCATTTATAAGCCTTGGTTCTATTACTCATCAGCTATAACCCATCCTAATAACTCTAGATCATCTTTTGTGATTAACATATGGAAAACCAAGATTTTTTAGTTAATATAAGTGTTTCAGCATGTTAGCCGCGGCCTATCCTTTCTGTTTCACCCCTTTCTTCATCACTAGTTTCGCCACAGCGAGTTGGACCTTCGCCGCGGCTAACCTACATGGCGCCGCAGCGAAGAAGCCTCTTGGAACTTCCTCGCTCGCCTCTTAATATTGGTCGCCGCCAATTACTCCTTCCGCCGCGGCCAATTCCTCTCTGGAATGCCGGGGACATTTTCCTAAAAGTTCACCGCGGCCAATTCCATAATTCGCCGCGGTGAATTTCTCTCTGGATGACTTCTAGTTTGACCTCTCACATTTCACCGCAGCCAATTTACATTTTACCGTGGCGAATTTCTCTCTGGCACTCCCCCTGGGCAACTTCGCCTCTATTGGCCGCGACCAACTCTATTTTAACCGCGGCGAAGTACCTTCTGGTCCTACACTCCGAAAATTTGGACTCATACTCTCCTTTCTCCCTCCAATCTCACCGTAGGGTTCCTCTACCTTAATTGTGGGGCTCAAATGGCTTTCATTAGCCTAATTCATCCAGTTAATCTCTCCTTTCTAATTCAAGATTCAAGGGATTTAATTTCGGATTCCAACTTTCCTACACCAGAAATTGCCATAGTTCACTTCAATTTCTGGGTAATTTCATATGAAACCAAAGCCCATATCATAGGTCAACTATAGGGGTCTCAAACTAACAGAAAATGCATCAAAATGGGAAGAAGATACTCACTTAATAATACCCATAGCCTCACCTCTAAGAATCCACCATGGAAGCACCAAAATTCGCATTTCAATCATCAAGCCCAGAAAATTCAGTTTTCCACCATTATCTCCTTGTAATCTCACACAATAATAAAACCCATTATGATAATACATCCTTAGGGGCATTTTCCAGCAAAGTGATTCACAAAATGGAAGGGAAAAGCTTACCTAATCCTCCCTCTAACCTCCAAGTCCAAAAATCTTGCAAGGAATCACTCAACACCAAATTTCAGATTTGAGAAGAAGATGAAAATGCTCAAACCCAGAAATTAATCAGATCAAACTGAAGAGGAGGATGAGACGGTCAAGTTATATATAACTCACCTTGGCTAAATCATCCTCTAGAAGTCAAAAATAAAGCTTCCATGTTGGTAGAACCCTAACCTCCCTTAAACCTCCGAATTTTCTCCCTTGCCTCTTGTGTTTTCTGCTGAATGGGGGAGGAGGTTGCTGACCCTTTAGGGTTTTTAATGAGAAATAGGCTGACCCATTAGCCCAAGGTCCAATTGGGCTCCTCTCTAGTGTTTGGGCCATGGTTTAATGAATGAGTTACAAAAAATTTAGAGCTACAAGTGGAATATGCTGACCCCATGGCCCAATTCCTTATGGGTTCAGATTTTTATACTTGTTGGGCCTTATCTCATAAGTTGGGCTTCAGGGGTGTAGTTGGGCTAAGCCAAATTTCAAGAGCCAATCTAATTTGGGTCTGCATAATGTGTGTTGGGCTAGCTTACATAAATTGGGTCTTGGGCCCCTATTCTACTAAATCAACTTGGGCTATTGCTAGGTGATCTCTCTTGACCCAAGTCTCATGATAAGGAGTTGGGCTTGCATCTAGAATCATTGGGCCTTCATAAGCCTTTTCTTATGATCTCCTACATTAATTTGGGCCTAGATGTAGTTTCTATCCCAATTAATTCTCAAACCCATATTAATAATTCATCTCTCTAAAATCTCCATTCACTTAACTTGCCTAATCATCCCATATTAATTATTCCTAATTAATCTAAATCTATGATTAACACCTTAATTAATTTTTGGGGTGTTACACTATGTAAGACCGATAAGTATATTCCTATCTTATTAGCAAAACTATCCACTTAACCTAGAAGGCTTTAAGTACTCGTGCAACTTAACTTAAGGCCTAATTTAAATAATTTTTTTCCAAGATCAACTAGAATACCATATCATTCTAATTGGTGGCTAATCATCTAGGAAGTATGAAGTAAGGAGTTGAATAAACACACACATACACACACACACACACACACACACACACATATATATATATATATTAATCACAAGAAAAAAAAGGGGGAAATAAGCTCTAGTCCATACAAGATTTTAACTACTCATTACAAGATAAATTATTACCAAAATCACAGGATATGACAGCAATCATCAAGAATATGCAAAGAAAATAGTAGAGATAGAGAAAATTATAGATGAATCTTGTCTTTTCTTTAACCTAAGTCTTTCCTCATGCACTTTGAGAGTCTCCACAACTCCTCCAACTCTGGAAAACATGTAGAATGTCAACTTCCTTCATAAAATGGCCAAACTCCCCTTTGAACCTTATAAAATCAAAGATGATAAGCTAAATGTTTACTTAGAAATAATGTATACAAATCTTTTTCATGGCATCCAATATAGGAAAAAAGAAAACTTGGAAAAGAACAAAATAGAGACAAATCTTTGAAAACTTTGTGACAAATCTGAATATGTGTAACACTTCATGAGCTAAGACAAAGCACTAAGAATGTTCCACTTAATCTCTTAATCTCTAGCATGTTATGTATTTTATCAACCATGTAAATATTTTAGTACTTGATCATATTAACTTTCTTCATATCGGCCAAAACAAGTTTAACTTTTAAAACCCACAAAAAATAAAAGATACATTAATTGGATAGGGAGCTAAAAGACCATCTTATTTCCAAATGAAGTCTCAAATCCATACGGTATAAACAAGAAAGATCTAGATTCTTGATCTAGCACATTAAGATTAAGGGCAGTATATAATAAGGCTATAAGAGCATAATGATAACACAAAGGGAGAAGGCCTTGTAAAAGTATTCACCTTTCAATACTTAACACAATGCAATAAAGTAAATTTGTACATACAACTGGTCTTTACAATTTTAGTTAAAATATAAATCACATATCATAGTTCAAATATATTAACAAAATATATATCACCACAGTTAACGTTCAGCATTGCATATATAATATAAAGGAAAACAAATTGTTTTAACTATTAAAAGAGCAAACTTAAAAAGAAGCTCAACACTAGACTTTTAGTAAGGAGCTTTTCTTCTAAATCCATTTGTGGAGCTAAAAACTATAAATGGCCTTTCTTAGTCAAAAGAAGAGAAATAAAATCATAAATGTTATAAGCTAGAAGATCAAAGTAGTGTCATGTATGAGTTATGACCTTGATTTCTAAAGAATAGAATAAGTAAACGAATAAGTAAAGTCTTACTTATGGTATACAACAAAGAAAATCTTCATTTATGGTAACATCTATATAATAAGGATATGTCAACCACACACTTTAGTATTTTACACCTTTAAAATCTTGACAAGTGTTGGTTTAGAAGGAATCCAAAAAGGAGTTGAATTAGATTTCAAAAATATTTTTATCCTTTTCAAAAATTATAATTCCTTCTAAAAATGTCAAATTCCTAGTTAATTTCTCAAAATAGATTCCTACTCTTTTAAAGAATACTTTAGATACAAAAAAAATTAAATAGAGAAATCACACAATCAATTTATCTTGGTTTAGACAAAAAGTGTCCTACCTCTAGTCTTTAGCCACAAAACAAAGAATTTTTATTATAGTGGGCAATCACCAAACTTACAAGACAACCTTAGATATGGGCTTAGCTCCCTACCTTTTACTACCTACTCTCAAGGTAACCTCATAGGGATCAGCACTTAGTTTTACAAACTTTTCTCATTCCAATAGGTTTTTCATAGACTTCTTAAAAACTTTAATACAAGGAAACCTTAGGTTTAATTTGGTTTTATGACTTTTTTCTCATTAGGTTTTTCTCACAAGGTATCTAAAAACTTAGAATAGAGGTATAAAATATTAAGTGCACATGACTCACTAAGAGTTTACAAGGCTAACTCACTCAAAGCAAAATAAGCAATAAAGTGTAACAAATATCAATTTAGGACTTCAAATGATAGGTGTTCAATGTTATGTCTCCCATCTTCAAATGATTTTTTTTAAATAATGCAATCTTCAACATGTGATCGTTAGATAATAGTTTCCTTAATTGATTACACACAATAGCTCCAACTATAAAGAATTTTTATGTTGAATACTTTAGACCAATAATTGATGATATCAGCATCTTCTAGCCATTTTGAGTATCTTTAATGTGTGAAATGTTGGCTTTATTAAGCACACACGTTTTAGAAGCTAGAAAACTTGAAAAATATTTCATTATCACACTGCTTCCTTTAAACAACTATTTTCATTTTTAAATTCCATGATTTTTCAAAATTTCCTTTTTCATTCTCAAAATAATAATGACTCATTATAAGTGCAGGGATTAAAAAATCATATCAATATAATTCAATTAGTATAATGCATATTCATACTAAGAACATTTCATATATTATAGTCAATGAAAATCTTATTAAAACCTTGACCCATTTGAAGATTGTCCACACTATAATCTTTTAAAAGCTTTGATCCGAAAGATATTTTTCATAAAACATTTCCTTAATATTATTTCAATGCTACTATTAATAGCTTCAAATTACTTGACTCAACACTTTGAATAGCTTCAATCTTTGAGCAATTCCATCTAGTTAGCTTCTTCAATATCAAAGTGGAATAAAGTAATTTGAAAGTAGAAAAGTATATATGTTGAAAGAAGTGATTGATTATGGATTTTTATGGAAAGGGGGCCGTTAACATCTCTTGATAAATCCCTATTGTTTCAATGATATTATTAACAAGTGTTTCACTTCTTCGTTTTTGTGAAAGGGAGGGTGTATTCTTGCATTTTTAAAGTTTATATGCATAAAATTGTAATTAGACCTTTTTTAAAAAAAAAAAAAGCATTTTCTCCTTTATTTCATATATGTACTTTTAAGGTTATATTTTCAAGTAGTTACATATTGGTCATAGTTAACTTATGTTTTGTTATACTTCTAGTTCTCTAAATATAGCAATTAAGTTGCTTTAAATTTACTTTATGCAATATTATCTTTTTTATTTGCTTATCAGAATACTTTAGTCATTTAGTTATTAATTAAATTATTATGACTTTAATTGCACCATAAAAGTAACATTGTTACTCTATCCCCCCTCCAAAAAAAGAGCAATATAATAATAACTCTAACTATGAAAATAAAAATGTAGTGAAATAATAATAATTAGGAGAGATAACAGCTTAGTTTTGTTCAACAACAAAAAGAAATTAAAATTGTCTATAATTATTGTTTTTTTCTATTAATCATAGGGGTAAGATTGTTCTAATTAAAGTTAGAGAGACTAAATTATTGTCATAAACTTATTATGAACCTCGTGCATTGCATAGGGTCCTTTTTTTGTATATAATAAAAAAAAAGCTTTTTTAGTTGATTGTAGAATATTAAGTAATTATATATTAAAAAATATGAATAGTATGAAAATTAAAATATTTTTTGTAAATCAAAGTGCAATTTTAAATATTTACACTGTAGATAATAGATAATAAAAGAAACTAAAATGTGTGCACACACATGTGCAGATAAAATAATTATAAAACATTATTGTCAAAAGAAATCAATAATTATAAATATTTACACTATAGATAATAGATAATATAACTTAAGATTAGCTCTAAAATGTTATAAAACATTTTTTCAATTGTCAAGTATATAATTTATATTAACCAAGTTTGGTCCCAAAAAATATTATGACTAGAAAGTTTAATAAGAAATAATGAGATAGAACGAGAAATTTATTGTTGTCTCAAAAGAGAAATCTACATTGTTAGCTTAAAAAAGGAAAAAATTTTCATTGCTTATATTTACTTAGCCAAGGAAAATTTGGTGGTGCAACAAATAAAAAACATGTGATTTAAAAGGGAAAAACCTTTGGGCCAAGCTACTTATAATTTAGAGAATATTTTTATGAAATCAAAATATGATTTATTAACGATAATAAAGGATAAAATGGAATAAATAGTAAGATTTTATAAGTAACTAGTTAGAAATAAAAATTTATCAATAAGCAATATAGTTATCATGATGTTGACTAAGTATAATATTAATATTAATGTTAATATATTACTATATTATAAGGAATAGTTTTTGTCAAGCGGGATTTTCAATGAGTTGTTTACAAAATACAATAAATTGGCAAGGAAAAGACATTAGAACAGGTAATATATTAAATTGACCTTCAAAAAAGACTTTTTTTATAAAAAATTTTCTGACATTAATGCATAAGAATTTTTCAAGTAAAATTTGATATAGTGTGTCTTAGGGAAAGACTTGGAATTAAAAAGACAACGGGTAAATAAACACGACATATAACTGGTATTTAGAATGCATAAGAGAAAGAGATATATAATAATAGATGATAATAATTACTGTGATATTAGCACAGGCATAGTATAGCTATAAAACAAAAGACAATTGTAGGATATCTTGCATAGGGTTAGCATTGTTGACGGGCTTGTCGTGCAACCCTCAAAATAAAACTAGGTTGATCTAAAAATATAGCAAGTGGCACAACCTAGGTCATCTCCCTTGGAATTGGAATTCAATGTTCAATTAGGTTCTCTAAGTGTTCTAAGATCCTAGAATTATCTAATTTGGGGGTTTGTAATTGAATTAAACTAATCTAAAACTAAATTGAATTAAAATTCCTAATTACTACCTAATTGGATGAATTATGGTGAATGATGGTCTTGTGACTAGCTTAGGAATTGTCTCTTGGTATCCACTATCCTTATCCTATTCCAATTATGATTAATTCTGGCCTAAGAATTCCTAATTAAGTTCATTACAAATTATCTTGAGTTACCACACAAGAATCAAGAGATTAACAATCTGATGTTGAATTGAGACCTCAATCCCACATTAAACCGTTAACTCTTGTCTTTAAGATCAATGAACATCTAATTTGATTGATTAACTAATTAATTATCTTCTGATTCATCATCCAAAAATGTTTAATTAACCAACTAAACATTAAGGAATTCTCAAATAGACATTTAAGCACATAACCTCACTCATGTATTTCATCGAACACCTTCGTGGCATACATGGGAGATTAGAGAGAATAATGAAAAATCATATTTAAATTCAACCAATTAATCAACAAAAAAGGTTTCCTAATTAGTGTCTAACTAGCCACTAATTAATTACACCAATTCCTAATCAAATATAACTTAACCAAGATTATACAGAATAAGAAAAAGTGTAGGAAAAATAAGAAAATCTTAGCCAAAATTCTGCATTCTTCCAAGGATTCAAGCTTCTACTCAAGAGTTTCCTCCCTTGCTAACCTCAAGATGAATGAATTAGATCTTCATTCGATGGATGGATGATGGAGTATGGAATGGAGAGATGGATGTGTGGATGGAGGCGTGGATGTATGAGGCGTGCGTGTTGGTGAATGGCCGAATGGTTCTCCCCCCGTGAATGAATGATGGATGCCCCCTTTATAGAGTGAAGGCATGAATTAATAAAAGACGGCTAGGGTTTGTGTGAATGGATGAAGGAATTGGGAGAAGGCGTGAATGGGCTGGAGTGTGCGAGGTTGATGGCGTGATGAATCTGGATGCTGGATGTGCATGAATGGCGTGATTATGCAAATCCCTTCCTCATTAAAAGTCACGTGCCCAGCTCCTCTCGTGCTGCCCTTTTTATCTCAATTGCCTGAAGCCTTCTTATGTGATTATATGAGGTGTGGGTCCCATTGTGATTATAATAATCCACATTTGCTTCAGCGTTTCTGTTCACGTGTTTCTTCTTCTCCAGCTTCTGCAGCTTCTTCACGTGGTTCTGCTTCCTTCGTGCAGCTTCTGTTTATATCACACGTTGCTTTCTTCTCTTTGCAGACTTCCTCGAGTTCCAGCCACTGCATGTGTGTGTTTTTCTTATCTAGCTCCTTCAACCCGTGGCTCCTGTGTGTGACCAAATGTGATTCTTCTGCTCTGTTCTGCATGCTGTCCAGACGTGATTCTGCATGCTTCGTGCTCATGCAGCTGCTCACTTTTACGTAGCTTTCTCCTTCCATGCTTTCCATTTTCTGTTCGTATGTATTTGTGCAGATTCTGCTTACTTGTTCTGGACATGTTGCTTCGTGCTACTTCATTGGGAATGTCTTCTTTGACTTCAGAACTGCATGTGTGTTTAGCAACCCTTCGTTTGCTTCTCCTTACAGCTCCAGCGTTTTCTCACGTTCTTCACCTCTGTTCATGCTGCTGCTCCTTTGTGTTGTTTTGCAGCTTCTACTCACCAGAACAGAGGAACAAGAAGACGTGGTTGGTCATGAGAGTGAATGCACACAAGTCTCCTTCAACCAGCCTCTTTTCCACGTACATCCCTTGCTTCTTCCTCCCATATATACATGCCTTCATCTCTTCTTCTTCTCTTCTTTAAATTAAATACTCATTTAAGCTATTTGCCCTTCACAAATCTGCACAAATAATAAGAACAATTCAATAGGAAAATTCACAAAATCATTTAAAATAAAATTGAGCATTATTATTTCAAAATTTTGCAAATTAATTCCTAAAGTACAAAAATGGCTATTAAAATCAATTTCCATTCAATTGCATTCATTAACCCACATTTATTTATTAAAATGACTAAGTTAGGAGGAATAAAATAGATAAAATATGTGTTTATCAAATTCCCCCACACTTAAACCTTTGCACTCCTGGGCAAAGCTCAAAATCCAAGTTAAAAGAATGAATTTGAAACATCCGGCTAGAAGAATGGTAAATGGAAAATGAAAAAGGAAAAGAAAGTGTAAAAATCACAAATTAGAGACTAATCACAACTCTTCAACACTTCAACAATCTAAGTTAACTTCACTTGCATTAAGAGTTAAGTTCCATGGCAATTTATTTGAAAAGAATGAAATAAAATGCATAGCCCTTCACATGGTTAGTGTTTACTCTCATCTCTCAAGTGTTTAAAGGGATGTGTTTCGCTCAAACTTCACCCATCAAAGTTCACTACCATAAGCTTGTCAAGCTTCTAAATCTCCACCACCTATGCTAGATGCAATACACAAATCAAAGGACTTTATTTAGGGTTGTAATGGGGCTAAGAAAATGAAATGAATGGATAACAAAAAAGAAGGGGAAAAACTAAACAAATGGATATCTTAGAACCTCAAGAGCACTCAATGAAGATTTAGGATAGAGAAGAGTATGCATTCCAGGCCTTTATTTCTAACTAATACAAGCAACTATAAACTCAACTTAAAACACTCTTTTTTTTTCTTTTTTTTTTTCATTGCTTTTCTTTCTCTTTTTTTTTTTTCTCAAAACAAATTCTTTGACTAAAAATAGCCTTAATGGATGCAAAGTACACATTCACCTATCCTAATTAGATGTAATGCTCCTTGAAATTCCTAAGGTATCTTAAAACAAGGTGGGAATATATTTAATGGCTATAGGTTAAACAACAAAAGAAAACAAGGCTCAAAGTGGCTAAACAATGGATAAAATGCATATAGGGTTGGCTTTTTGGCTTACTAGCTAAAATAGAAAGGAATGCCTTATCATTTTCATGCATGCAATTGCAAATGTGGTCTCAACAAAGAATCAAGACAAGTTCTAGAATGAAACAAAGATAGGTGAATACACACTAGAATTGAATAATTAAGGCTTAAATCCTCACTAGCTAATCGCTATCAAATAATTCATTGAAATCAAATTCATTGCCACTTCACTTTAATCAAAACACAAGATCCATCACTCATCATGTCTAAGTGAATCCAAATTATAATCATCTCAACTTGCAACTTTTACAGAAAAATTTAAAAAAATAAAGCTATTTTTCAAAAATTTCTATTTTTTTTTTTTTACAAGGAAAAGATGGAAAAGATGAAATGGCTCTCCCCCCCACACTTAAATATTGCATTGTCCTCAATGCCAGCATACAATCCAGTAAAATAAACAACACAAGATAAAGAGTAGAAAGGGAAGGTATACAACCGGATGAATTTGAATATGGAGATTCTAATGGTAGGCTTAGATTTCCTTTGTAGCTGGTTAGCAATCTTTTATTACCTACAAAACAAAAACAAAATAAACTGTAATGCGGAAAACAAAAAGAAAACTAAATCCTAAACTAAAAAGAACTTTATTAAAAATCAACTAATCATAAGTATCAAAAACAAGAATTAAAACCACTTTATTCCTTCTTAACTCGATAAATTTGAGTCTAACTACTTTAAAACATTTGGATTGGTCATGCAGTGTTGACTCATGGACTTTCTCAACCATCAGTAGTTTAGGAAAGTCATTTTCAGCATATTCAGAAATAAGAAAAGAGTAAAAATCAAAATTAGGAGATTTAAAACTAAAGAAAGAAAATCTAAAATCAAATTGAAAAACACTAGACTCTAGATTCTCTAAATATCTATCAAAGCCAATGAAATCTACTGGACTCTCATCCGTAAGAGTCACTACATCCACAGAAAAATTAAATTGTAACTTCTCACAATCCTTTAAATTCAAGGTGTCTGACAGTTGTTTTTCCTCTACTGGGAGAGTCTGTGGCTTGTTGGGAACTACTTCACCAACCTCAGGAATCTGTTTAGGACTCTCAACAATAGAGACAGCATCTTCCCTGACCAAAGAGACATCAGTAGGCTCACAAAATTCTAGATAATTATCAACAGCAAAATTAAGTCTCTCACTAGTATCAACAATAGTACAAGCATCAATAGGATTTTCAACATTAGCAGTATCATTATGCATACTATCATCAAAACTAGTATGATCAGTGGAATTAGTCTCATCAGTCATTTCAATGCAGGCAAAGGATTCCATGGATTCAGCAGACTTATCAGACTCCAAAAACTCATTAATCTCAGTACACATAGGACATGTATGCAATTCATCACACAAGCATTTAAGAGTTAAGTCTGATTCATCAACAAGTTGCTCAACAATTTTAATGTCTATATCATTATCACCACATGTTACATCTATCACTTTATCAGTCATACCACCATATGCTAGTGAGGAATCATGTTAATCAGAATATGTGAAGGACTCACTAATCTCAATGGAAGAATTAATTTGGGAGCATCTATCACATATAGTAGATTCAACACACATACAATCAAGAAATGCATCCAATTCAGTTATGTCACATGATCCAGATGGCATGTTATCTCTAAACTCAGTAGATGCATAATCAATAAGCTTCTCAACCAATTCCACACTAGGAACAGCATGATCATCACATTCTAAGTCACCCCCACACTTATCTTCTACCCTAGGCTCAACAAATTCATCATTAATAGGTTCAAAAATAAATTCATCACTATAATCAAAGCTAGGAGTAGACATCCCAAGTGCATCAGTACACAAGGGTTCATGAGCATCAACAAATTTATCAGTTTTGTTCAATGCATTATCACAATCAACCACATCAGGAGATTCAACAACTATTTCTTCATCAACAAAATCATCATGCAACTCAAAATCAACAACATTATATGCATCAGGAATCAAAGTGCTATCATGTATACTAGATTCAGTTCCAACAAATTGTAAAACATTAGAAGATGGAAGGATATTACCCAATGGATAAGACTCTTCCTCCTCTATGCATTCCCTTCTAATTTGCTCTTCAATTGATTCATTAGCACTTGAAGTCGGTTGATTCGATTGAATTCCTAAATCCTTCCTGAACATGTTGTCCATTATTTGTTGGGTTTCGAGTTGCAACTGTAGCATTTATTGGATTTGAAGATTATAGTCCTTCAAATGCTCTAGCATAATAAAAGACGGCTAGGGTTTGTGTGAATGGATGAAGGAATTGGGAGAAGGCGTGAATGGGCTGCAGTGTGCGAGGTTGATGGCGTGATGAATCTGGACGCTGGATGTGCATGAATGGCGTGATTATGCAAATCCCTTCCTCATTAAAAGTCACGTGCCCAGCTCCTTTCGTGCTGCCCTTTTTATCTCAATTGCCTGAAGCCTTCTTATGTGATTATATGAGGTGTGGGTCCCATTGTGATTATAATAATCCACATTTGCTTCAGCGTTTCTGTTCACGTGTTTCTTCTTCTCCAGCTTCTGCAGCTTCTTCACGTGGTTCTGCTTCCTTCGTGCAGCTTCTGTTTATATCACACGTTGCTTTCTTCTCTTTGCAGACTTCCTCGAGTTCCAGCCACTGCATGTGTGTGTTTTTCTTATCTAGCTCCTTCAACCCGTGGCTCCTGTGTGTGACCAAATGTGATTCTTCTGCTCTGTTCTGCATGCTGTCCAGACGTGATTCTGCATGCTTCGTGCTCATGCAGCTGCTCACTTTTACGTAGCTTTCTCCTTCCATGCTTTCCATTTTCTGTTCGTATGTATTTGTGCAGATTCTGCTTACTTGTTCTGGACATGTTGCTTCGTGCTACTTCATTGGGAATGTCTTCTTTGACTTCAGAACTGCATGTGTGTTTAGCAACCCTTTGTTTGCTTCTCCTTACAGCTCCAGCGTTTTCTCACGTTCTTCACCTCTGTTCATGCTGCTGCTCCTTTGTGTTGTTTTGCAGCTTCTACTCACCAGAACAGAGGAACAAGAAGACGTGGTTGGTCATGAGAGTGAATGCACACAAGTCTCCTTCAACCAGCCTCTTTTCCACGTACATCCCTTGCTTCTTCCTCCCATATATACATGCCTTCATCTCTTCTTCTTCTCTTCTTTAAATTAAATACTCATTTAAGCTATTTGCCCTTCACAAATCTGCACAAATAATAAGAATAATTCAATAGGAAAATTCACAAAATCATTTAAAATAAAATTGAGCATTATTATTTCAAAATTTTGCAAATTAATTCCTAAAGTACAAAAATGGCTATTAAAATCAATTTCCATTCAATTGCATTCATTAACCCACATTTATTTATTAAAATGACTAAGTTAGGAGGAATAAAATAGATAAAATATGTGTGTATCAATTGTATAAGACAAAATCTAAGACCAAATGTTTCTGTAATATGTAGATTGAGGTGCATTAATGAGGAATACTTTTCTTTCTTGATTATTTTGACTGCATTATGCTTGAGAATTCTATAGTGCCAAATTTTAGAAACTCTTAGAGAGTTTAATATATTTGATTGTCTTTTAGCTCTTTGTTTGTTTGTGTGTGATGGGGGGCTTTAAAGTGCAAAATGTTAGCCCACTATCTAATGAACTTCAAGTAATGATCTCGATGCAATGCATGGGGCTATCTAAAATTTTTTTGTTGTGTATGAAAAAATAAATATGTATATATATAGTTTAAATATATATAAATATTTATATTCTAAAAGAATATTAGTACATATAGTTATATTAAGAAATGTATTCTGTTAAAAAGATGTAGACTAAGATATAAAAAAAAATTTGTTTGATGGTATAAAATTTGGTTCATATTTTTGTGTGTGTATATATATTTTATTTATTTATTTATTAAAATATATATGTAAATTATAAACTAATTGATTAATTTCATAGTGAAAGAAAAGGAAAACTAATATGTAATTTTAAAATTTAAAGATATTTAGTGGAGCTTTTTGAGAAAAGTAATATTTAATACTAAAGATATAAACTCTTTTCCTAGCTTTCTGCATCTAGGGGGATTGTATCTACTGGCAATTAGGAGTTCTTTATCTACATCTTGCAGTAAATCTTCAATAATAGGTATTGGTGTTATCTAAGAAGAAGAAAAGGATGGTATTTTCAATCTTTCTTCACTATACTTCTATTTGTTTTCTTGTTTGTTTGGATAGGCTGGCAATGATGTCTTCAATTGCCTATACTACTAATTATTCTACTCCATTTAACAAAGGTGTTATATATTTGACAAAGGTGCACTCAACATAAAACATGTTCTATCAACTTAATAAAGGAAGGGTACTCAACTTAATAAAGGTTCCACCAACATTGCAAAAAAAGTGCACTCAATCTAATAGAGGTGATATTGACTTAACAAAGGCACATTTAACTTAATATAGATGCCCTTAACTTAGTAAAGGAGGTACACTCAATTTAACAAAGGTGCCATCAACTTAATAGAATGAGGTGTACTCAACTTAACAAATATACACTCAACATAGTAAGAGAGGTGTACTCAACTTAATAGAGTTGCCTATAACATAATAGAAGTGTTATTAACTTGATAGAGGCGCCTTCCACTTAGTAGAGAAGGTATACTCAACTTAATAGGAATGCCCTTAACTTAACAGAAGGAGCTGAACTGAACATAACGAAGGTGTCTTCAACTTTGTAGATAAAGTACACTTAACTTTCTAAAAAAAGCACTCTAAACTTAACAAAGGCGCTTGATAACTATGATATTTTATATATTTTAATCCTCTAACTTAGGTGTTTTAGTGTGCAATTATGGCTTTAGGAATTTAATTAAGTGGAATTTGATTTTATTTTGCCATTTTTACAATTGAGGAACTAATTTGCAAATTATTGATTCTTAATGCTTAAATTCATCTTAAATAAATTTTGAATATTTCCACTTAATACCTTCCAATTTTTGTGTGCAGAATTTCAATGGACAATTAAAGCTTGGATGGTAAATTGAATTGGAGAAGGTATGAGGTTCAAACACCATGCAATCCTAAGTGGCTGGAACAAAGAAGAGGCAACACAATGAATGGAGCTGCATGAAGGGAAGCTTGAAAGGAAACTCGTGGCAAGGGAATGAAAGCAAAACAAAGGAAGTCTGGGCTGGACAGCAACACACACAAGCAGCTAAACAGAGGAAGGAACAAACACGCTACATGGCTGGAAGAGAGACCACGATGAAAGACGCTGAAGCTACGCCTGGACAGCAACGTGAAACAGAGACAGTCACGAGTTGGAGAAGAAAGAAACACATGCAGAATTACGCCTGGACAGCAACGAGAAGCAGAGAGAAAGGAAGCTCAACAGCTACAGAACGCGAATAAGCCACATGCAGAAGTTACGTGCTGTGGCTGGAGCTACGTCTGAATGCATATGGAAAATAATAATAAAATGAAATGGGGCCCACATTCACATAAGCAAAGAAGAAAAACGCATTCGGGCTGATGTGGGAAAAGAGCTGGAAGATGAGGAATAATTGCGTGACTTCAGCGTGCAAAATCAGAAGCTGAGGGGCACGTGATTAATGAAGGTGAATGTGAATAAAAAAAACCTAGAGAGAATGCTACGGAGAGAGGACTGAAAAGGGAGAAAGAGGCTGTGAGTTCCAGCGGCTTCGAGGGGAGCAAAGGCAGAACGTAGAGCGCGAGAAGCTCCAGCGTTGGACGAGGAAGCAGTTCTGGTTGAATTCTCCATGATTACGGCTTCGATGATCAAATTCTCTCTGATCACAACATCCATGGCAACTTGAATTCCATTTGGTGGCTAGCTGAAGATTGGATTCTCCTAGATGAAGATTTGAGCTCCACATCTCTTCATCAATTTGGATAAAACCCTCTTGCTCAATCTTTTAATTTCAATATTAGTTCCTTTATTAATTTGACTAGGTTTAGCTTATTGGTTTAGGAATTTAATTGCTGAAATTATTGGATTGAGTTAATTCTTGGATTGATCTTAAATCGAATTTTGGAATTTTATTTGTGATCATTATCTGTTTGTAAAAATTCCAGAATTAATGCCGTACAATTGACCTCTAAATTCCTCTTGATTTTAGGCTAATTGATGCAATGGGTATTGGATTAGTTAGCTGGAACTTTTGTGCAATTAATTGCTTAAGGGGTTAATTAATCTAATTGGTGAATTAGCATCTTGAGTGAATTGTATAGTGGCTTTCATAAATCAATCAAAATTAGTGTAGTGTGTTCTTATTTTTAATTTAATTAATTAGTTATTTAAGGTTTCTTGTGGTTGCAAAATTCTTTGAACAATTGATGAATTGAATCTTGGATGGTTATTCAAGAGCCTTATGAGGGATGCACTAAAGAGTAAGAACTTAATCCAAAATTGGTAAGCTAAAAAAAGCAAGGATAATTGAACTCTAGGGAATCCAATTGAAAGCTAGTTACCACATTTACTTGACTAATCACTTGAACTTAGTTTTAGATTTCTAATTCTTGTCAATTAACTTTAGTTCAATTAAATTCTAACATATCAAACCCCCCAAAATAAGTCCTAATTAGTAATACTTAGAACACTCTTCCATAAACAATTTAAGGCACAAACTCCTTGGAAAGATGACCTAGGTTGCATCATTATCTACAAATTTATTTTGCTACCTAGTTTTATTTGAGATTGCGTGACACGATCATCAAATTTAGCGCCGTTGCTGGGGAGTTTAGTTTCTTAATTGTTTGGAGAGATTTCTTAGTATTTTAGCCCTGTTTTGAACTTGGAATTGGTCCATTTCGGTTGCTTGAATCATCTTGCCTGCTTGCTGGAATTTTCGTTTGAAGCACCCAGAAAATTCTCAAATTCTGTTTTCCAAGGTTTTTGGGTGTTTTGAGCAAAAGTAATAGCATAGCTATTAGGTGCACTATTTTTTGGCCAAATTCCAACGGTTGGAGCACCTTTTTGAATTTTTTAGTATTTTTTCGAATTTTCTAGGATTTTTCTAATTTTTTTGGATTTTCTGTTTTAATTTTTTTTCGTTGATTTTTGTGTTCCTTCTTAGTTTTTGCTTGTCTAATTGGTGTATGACAAGAAGCTCTGGTGAAAAATTAATTGATTTGGATCCAGAAATTGAAAGAACCTTTAGAAGACAAGTAAGGATTAGGAAAAACAAGGATAGTGTAGGAATTAATAGCTCTATTTCGTTTGCTTTTGATTCTGTGCAAGGAATTGATTGTGCACTTCAATTTGCTAGTGATAATATGGCTAAACAAGATCTAATAAATGCTAACAGGAATATGCATGTTCAGGCTAACTTGAATGTGAATGCAAATTTGAATAATAACATGCATGCTAGAACTATTAGAGAATTGACAGCTCCTAATGTGCATTATCAAAATCTTTGCATACAATATCCAGAATTAGATGCAAATTTTGAGCTTAAATCTGGTTTGATTCACTTACTTCCTAAGTTTCATGGACTTGCAGGAGATGACCCTCACAAACATCTAAAAGAATTCCATGTTGTATGCTCTACAATGAAGCCACAAGGTGTCTCAGAGGAACAAATCAAGCTTAGAGCATTTCCTTTTTCCTTGGATGTTTTAGCCAAGGATTGGTTGTACTAGCTACCTCCCGGTGCCATTACTTCTTGGGACCAACTGAAGAGGTTATTCTTGGAGAAATTCTTTCCTGCATCTCGCACGGCATCAATAAGGAAAGAGATATATGGGATCAGACAGAATGGTGAAGAGACTTTGTATGAGTACTGGGAAAGATTCAAAAGACTGCTAGCTAGTTGTCCTCACCATCAAATTTCTGATCAGTTGCTCATTCAGTACTTCTATGAGGGGCTATTGATCATGGACAGAAATATGATTGATGCTGCCTCTGGTGGAGCCTTAGGTAATCTAACACCTACGGGGGCCTGGGAGTGGATTGATAAGATGGCTCAGAATGCTCAGCAATTTGGGTCCAGATCAATGCAAACAGTAAGAGGAGTCAATGAAATGTGTGCTCCAGACTATGGTCAGAGAATTGAGAGCAAACTTGAAGTAATGTCTACTGTGCTCCAAAAGCTTGCTTTAGATCGGCAGCAATCATCCTCCGCTCCTTCTCAGACTTGTGCACCACAGTCTTACCCTACTCAGATATATTCTTATCCACAGTGTTATGCATCTGGACAGACATCTACCTCGACTACCTTGGTAGGACGCCTGTGTGATATATGCTCTTTGGCCACACATACTACTGATCAGTGCCCTATGTTAGAAGACAAGGTAGAGGCTTGTGCTGGGATGTTTCCAGTTAGGCCAATGCAACAAGGGCAACAAAAATATGATCCCTATTCTAATACATACAATCCAGGATGGAGGGATCACCCCAATCTGAGATATGGGGGAGGGCAACAAAATAGATACAATGTTGTAGGACCTAATGCACAGTCTTCCCAGCCTATTAGGTAGCCAGTTCCTATACAGGAGGAATCAAAGAAAGGGGATAATATGGATGACATGATGAAGCGTATTATGGAGAGTCAAGCACAAATGTTGCAGTAACAACAACAGCTTCAGGCGAACTTACAAAATTTAGAAAGGAGGGTTGATACTCAGCTAGGCCAGTTTGCTACTTCTCTTAGTAAGGTGAAATCTCAGGGTTGAAGCCAATTACCCTCACAGACAATTGTTAATCTGAGGAATAGTAGCAATGTCAGTGCCATCACTCTTAGGAGTGGAAAAGAAGTTCAGGGATCCTCAGATACCACCACCATGGATAAGTTGGCGTCATCAAAAACACACGTCGCACCAAATGAGCATAATAATGAAGAGGAGCCAAAGAAAATTTTGCCTTTCCCACATAGACCTACCTTGGGAAAGAGGCAAACTGAAGCAGATGCAGAAAAAGAGATTCTTGAGACTTTTAAAAAGGTTAAGGTCAATATACCCCTATTAGATGCAATCAAGACCATTCCTAAATATGCCAAGTTTCTCAAAGAGATATGTACTAACAAGAGGCGTCTGAGAGGGAATGAAAAAGTCAATTTTGGCAAGAACGTTTCAGCACTCATACAGCCAACAATGCCCACCAAGTGTCAAGATTCGGGCACTTTTACAATTCCATGCACCATTGGAAATTTTGAGTTTTCTGATGCTTTAATTCATCTTGGTGCTGCTATAAATGTTATGCCTAAATCTGTTTATTCATCTTTGCAGGTGGAAGAGGTGAAACCTACCGGAGTGGTTGTGCAGCTGGCAAATAGGAGCATTGCTTATCCTTCAGGAGTGTTGGAGGATGTTCTGGTTAAGGTAAAGGATTTGATTTTTCCAGCTGATTTTTATGTCCTTAATATGGAGGATGATAGATATAGATCTAGTAGACATGCCCCATTCATTTTAGGTCGACCTTTCCTGAAAACTGCTAAAACAATTATAAATGTGCATGAGGGTACTCTTCAAATGGAGTTTGCTGGCAATGTGATACAATTTAATATATTTGATGCCATGAAATACCCTTGTGATGATAACTCTGTTTTTAGTATCAGCCTGATTGATATGTTAGTTGATAATGCCAGTGTCGATTTTAGGGATAGTTTGTTAACTAAATCCTATGATATTGCTGATCTTGATGATTCTTTGAGACATAATTGTGATGACTCTCATTCTTGCACTATATGTAGAGAAATTAATGAATTTTTAAGCTTGTATGATGAGATTAACTCTACAGAATCTATTACTGATCAGATTGATTCTATTTCATCTAGAACATCTGTTGATTTTACCGGTCTTGTTGATCTTTCTGGTATTGATAATTCTTTGCATGTTGATATGGATAGTTTAGGAAATCATGATGCTAATATTCACTTGACTACTGATTCTTTTGATTCTTCCCATACTACTGATATCCCCAAGGACGGGGAAGTTGTTTCTTCTATCTGTGAGTTGTCTGAACAGGTATTTGGCATGAAAGAAATTGAACAACTCATACCTTCGGTTGAGCAAGCTCCCAACTTAGAGCTCAAACCACTTCCAGACAATCTCAAGTACACCTACTTGGGGGAAGATGAGAAGCTTCCAGTAATTGTGGCTAGTGACATTATTCCAGAGGAAGAAGAGAAGCTTCTTGAGGTCTTAAGGAGGAGAAAAAAAGCAATAGGGTGGACCTTAGCTGACATACCTGGCATTAGCCCTGATACATGCATGCACAGAATTCTGTTGGAAGATGGGGCAAAACCAGTAAGGCAACCTCAAAGGCGACTGAACCCACTTATTCTGGATGTGGTCAAAAAGGAAGTTTCTAAACTTTTATCTGCTGGTATAATATATCCTATTTCTGACAGTCAGTGGGTTAGTCCTGTGTAGGTGGTTCCAAAGAAATCAGGGATCATAGTGGTCCGAAACAAGAATAATGAATTGGTACCCACCCGTGTACAAAATAGTTAGAGGGTTTGCATTGACTATAGAAGGCTTAATTTAGTCACTAGAAAAGATCATTACCCCCTCCCATTTATTGATCAGATGCTTGAGCGTTTAGCTGATAAATCTCACTACTGTTTTCTGGATGGATTTTCAGGGTATTTTCAGATATGCATAGCCCCGGAGGATCAAGAGAAGATGACATTCACATGCCCATTTGGAACATATGCCTACAGACGAATGCCCTTTGGTCTTTACAATGCCCCTGGGACCTTCCAGCGGTGCATGGTTTCCATTTTTAATGATTTTCTTGAACATTGTATAGAAATTTTTATGGATGATTTCACTGTATATGGGAACTCTTTTGATGATTGCTTATGTAGTCTAGATAGAGTCCTAGCTAGATGCATAGAGAAAAACCTTATACTTAATTTTGAAAAGTGTCATTTTATGGTTCGGAAAGGCATTGTATTGAGTCATATTATATCTGAACAGGGCATAGAGGTAGATAAAGCTAAGATAGATGTTATAACCTCTCTACCATACCCGACATATGTTCGGGAGGTCCGATCTTTTCTAGGTCATGCGGGTTTCTATAGAAGATTCATTCAGAATTTTAGTAAAATTGCTTTGCCATTGTCTAAGCTGTTACAAAAAGATGTTGATTTCCAGCTTGATGATGCATGTAAAACAGCTTTTAATGATCTTAAGAAATGCTTGACTTCCCCACCCATTATTCAACCCCCTGATTGGACCCTCCCATTTGAGCTTTTATGTGACACATCTAATTCTGCTGTAGGTGCAGTCTTGAGCCAGAGAGTGAATAAGAGGTCCCATGTGATTGCTTATGCATCCAAGACTTTGGATGGGGCCCAAGCAAATTATACAACTATAGAAAAAGAGCTTCTTGCTATTGTTTTTGCTTTAGATAAATTTAAATCATATTTGCTTGATATTAAAGTCATTGTTTTTACTGATCATGCAACCTTGAAGTACTTGCTGAAGAAGCCTGATGCAAAGCCAAGATTGATCAGATGGATGCTTCTACTTCAAGAATTTGACATTAACATCCGGGATAAAAGTGGAGCTGAAAACTTGGTGGCAGACCACTTAAGCAAAATTGAACCTTCAAAGGTAAATTCCTTACCTATTGATGATGATTTCCCTGATGAGCATTTATGTGCTGTGCATGATTTTTATCCATGGTATGCTGACTTAGTGAATTATCTAGTTGCCTCTGAACTACCTGTTGATTTGACTAAATATCAGTTGAATAAGTTTAAGAGTGAAGCTAGGTATTATATTTGGGATGATCCATATTTGTGGAGATTATGTAGTGACCAAGTGATTAGACGTTGTGTGCCTGATATAGAATTTGATTCTGTTTTAAATTTTTGTCACACACTAGCATGTGGAGGTCACTTTAGTCCAAAACGCACAGCTAGGAAGGTTCTAGATAGTGGATTATATTGGCCTACCCTGTTTCGTGATGCCTTTGATTTTTGTAAAAGATGTGTTAGGTGTCAACAAACAGGTAGTATATCTAGGAGAAATGAAATGCCACAACATCCCATCTTATTTTGTGAAGTCTTTGATGCGTGGGGCATTGATTTTATGGGACCTTTTCCTAATTCTTTTGGCTTTTCATACATCTTATTGGCTGTTGATTATGTTTCGAAGTGGGTGGAAGCCAAACCCACTAGGACTGATGATTCTTCTGTGGTTGTAGAGTTCGTTCGCTCTCACATTTTCTGTAGGTTTGGTATTCCCAGAGCCATTATCAGTGACCAGGGCACTCACTTTTGTAACCGGAGTATGCATAGCTTGCTTAGCAAGTATGGTGTTGTGCATAAAGTAGCTACTCCATACCACCCTCAGACAAATAGCTAGGCAGAAATTTCTAACCAGGAGGTGAAGCAAATTTTGGAGAAAACAGTGCAGCCGAATAGGAAAGATTAGAGCAAGAGGCTGGATGATGCACTTTGGGCTTACAGGACTACCTACAAGACTTCTATTGGCATGTCACCCTATCGGCTGGTATTTGGAAAAGCATGTCACTTACCGGTGGAAGTGGAGCACAAAGCTTACTGGGCCGTGAAGAAATGCAATTTGGATTTGAATGGAGTAGGATCTCACAGAAAATTCCAACTCCAAGAGCTTGAAGAGATCAGATTAGAAGCCTATGACAATGCAAGGATCTATAAAGACAAGACAAAGGCATTCCATGACAAGATGATAGCAAGGAAAGAGTTTGTTGTCGGCCAAAAAGTCCTACTCTATAAATCCCATCTAAAGCTTATGCCAGGTAAACTTCGTTCTAAATGGGAAGGTCCTTATATAGTTTCTAATGTTTTCCCTTTCGGTGCAGTTGAGCTTTTGGATGAGCAAACGGGAGCTAAATTCAAAGTTAATGGACATCGGCTCAAACACTTTTATGAAGGAGTTCCAAGGGATAACAAGGAGGAGCTCCAACTTCATAACCCACCCTGAACCCCGGTTGTACTCTTTCCCTTTCCCCTTTTATATTGTGTTGCCTGTATCTGTTTATTGGATTGTGTGCTGGCATTGAGGACAATGCAATGTTTAAGTGTGGAGGGGATACAAATAAAATTTTTAGTTTTGTTTTATTTTGGTTAGTTGATTTTTCTATTTTCTAGGCTTTTAGTCAGTTTTGTGTTATTTTCCAAAAAAAAAAAACACAACCAGAAACTATGCTTTTGTGTAAATTGCTAGCATTAAGGAGATCCTAGCTTTGATATATCTTGATTTGATAGGGAATTGACCCTGTGTTAAGAATGCAAGTTAAGTGGCAATTAGCTTTGCTTTAATGAAATTTGATGATAGTCAATTTACCTTGTGAGATTTTTGAACCTATTGCTTATTCATTTCTAGTGTGTATCTCCTATCTTACTTTTACTCTAGAACTTGGCTTGAATCTTATTCAAGGCCACATTTATTCATTTGCCATGCATGAAAAGGATTAAGGCATTTATTTTTGTTTTGTTTTAGCTAGAGCCAAAAAGCTATCCCACATGAGTTTAATCCATTTGTTTGTCCCATTTGAGCCTTATATTTTTCCTTGTTAGCCTTCTAGCCATGAAAATCAAATCAATGTTCTTCCTACCTTGATTAGGATGCTTTTGATTATTAAGAGCATTATATCTTGTTAAGGTAGATGGAGGTGTATTTCGCACATCATTTATAGGCCATTTGTTTCTTCTTCTTCAAGAGTATTCCCGAAAAAAAAAAAAAAAGAAACAAAGCAAAAGAGAAGCAGTTGAAAAAAAAATGATGAAAAATGAAAAAAAAATGAAAAAAAAAAAAGAAAAAAAAAAGAGAAAAAGGGAAGTAAAGTTGTTCTCTTAGTGCATATTTTTCTGTTTGTGGTTAAAAGGGCCTTGAGATACACTTTTACTCCATCCTTATTCTTATTTTAATGCTCTTGATGATTTTAAGCATCCGATTTGCTTTTGAATTTCCTTCATTCTTTTGTTTACCACTTGTTTCATACCTTAGCCTACATTACAACCATAATAAAGTCCTTTTGATTCATTCATTGGCATTTGATTTTAGTAGTGGAGATGTAGATGATTGCCAAGCTTATGGTAGTAAGGGTAGGTAGGATGGAATTTGAGAGTAAGCACTTCATCCTAAACACTAAAGAGGAGAGTGATAAACACAAATCCAAGTGAGGGACTTTCACTGCATTTCATTTTTGATAAAGTGTATTGCCATGGTACTTGTTGCATTAATGCAAGTGACATGACTTGGAGAATTGAGCTATTGATTTGCTTTGAGCTTCCTTGTGCTAAGTGACTTATACAGCTCCATTTCTTTTAATTTTCTTTCCACTATCTCTTCCTTGGAGCTTTAGTTTTCTTTTGCCCAGGAGTCCATTTCTTTTAATTTTCTTTCCACTATCTCTTCCTTGGAGCTTTAGTTTTCTTTTGCCCAGGAGTGTAAAAGTTTAAGTGTGGGGGAATTTGATAACCATGATATTTTATATATTTTAATCCCCTAACTTAGGTGTTTTAGTATGCAATTATGGCTTTAGGAATTTAATTAAGTGGAATTTGATTTTATTTTGCCATTTTTACAATTGAGGAACTAATTTGCAAATTATTGATTCTTAATGCTTAAATTCATCTTAAATAAATTTTGAATATTTCCACTTAATACCTTCCAATTTTTGTGTGCAGAATTTCAATGGACAATTAAAGCTTGGATGGTAAATTGAATTGGAGAAGGTATGAGGTTCAAACACCATGCAATCCTAAGTGGCTGGAACAAAAAAGAGGCAACACAATGAATGGAGCTGCATGAAGGGAAGCTTGAAAGGAAACTCGTGGCAAGGGAATGAAAGCAAAACAAAGGAAGTCTGGGCTGGACAGCAACACACACAAGCAGCTAAACAGAGGAAGGAACAAACACGCTGCATGGCTGGAAGAGAGATCACGATGAAAGACGCTGAAGCTACGCCTGGACAGCAACGTGAAACAAAGACAGTCACGAGTTGGAGAAGAAAGAAACACATGCAGAATTACGCCTGGACAGCAACGAGAAGCAGAGAGAAAGGAAGCTCAGCAGCTATAGAACGCGAATAAGCCACATGCAGAAGTTATGTGCTGTGGCTGGAGCTACGTCTGAATGCATATGGAAAATAATAATAAAATGAAATGGGGCCCACATTCACATAAGCAAAGAAGAAAAACGCATTCGGGCTGACGTGGGAAAAGAGCTGGAAGATGAGGAATAATTGCGTGACTTCAGCGTGCAAAATCAGAAGCTGAGGGGCACGTGATTAATGAAGGTGAATGTGAATAAAAAAAACCTAGAGAGAATGCTACGGAGAGAGGACTGAAAAGGGAGAAAGAGGCTATGAGTTCCAGCGGCTTCGAGGGGAGCAAAGGCAGAACGTAGAGCGCGAAAAGCTCCAGCGCTGGACGAGGAAGCAGTTCTGGTTGAATTCTCCATGATTACGGCTTCGATGATCAAATTCTCTCCGATCACAACATCCATGGCAGCTTGAATTCCATTTGGTGGCTAGCTGAAGATTGGATTCTCCTAGATGAAGATTTGAGCTCCACATCTCTTTATCAATTTGGATAAAACCCTCTTGCTCAATCTTTTAATTTCAATATTAGTTCCTTTATTAATTTGACTAGGTTTAGCTTATTGGTTTAGGAATTTAATTGCTAAAATTACTGGATTGAGTTAATTCTTGGATTGATCTTAAATCAAATTTTGGAATTTTATTTGTGATCATTATCTGTTTGTAAAAATTCCAGAATTAATGCCGTACAATTGACCTCTAAATTCCTTTTGATTTTAGGCTAATTGATGCAATGGTTATTGGATTAGTTGGCTGAAACTTTTGTGCAATTAATTGCTTGAGGGGTTAATTAATCTAATTGGTGAATTAGCATCTTGAGTGAATGGTACAGTGGCTTTCATAAATCAATCAAAATTAGTGTAGTATGTTCTTATTTTTAATTCAATTAATTAGTTGTTTAAGGTTTCTTGTGGTTGCAAAATTCTTTGAACAATTGATGAATTGAATCTTGGATGGTTATTCAAGAGCCTTATGAGGGATGCACTAAAGAGTAAGAACTTAATCCAAAATTGGTAAGCTAAAAAGAGCAAGGATAATTGAACTCTAGGGAGTCCAATTGAAAGCTAGTTACCACATTTACTTGACTAATCACTTGAACTTAGTTTTAGATTTCTAATTCTTGTCAATTAACTTTAGTTCAATTAAATTCTAACATATCAAACCCCCCAAAATAAGTCCTAATTAGTAATACTTAGAACACTCTTCTATAAACAATTTAAGGCACAAACTCCTTAGAAAGATGACCTAGGTTGCACCATTATCTACAAATTTATTTTGCTACCTAGTTTTATTTGAGATTGCACGACACGATCATCAGCGCTCCTAACTTAATAGAGATGCCTTCAACTTAGTAGAGGAAATACACTTAACTTAATAAAGGTGTCATGAACTTAACAAAAGAGGTGAACTTAACTTAATCGAGATGCTTTTAATTTAATAGAGATGCACTTAATGTATTAGAGATGTACTTAACTCAACTTAGGTGACCTTAATTTTGTGAAGAAGATACACTTCATTAAATAGAGGTGCCCTTACTTTAACAAAAAAGGTACACTTAACTTAACCATGGTGCCCTTAACTTAAGTGAAAAAGGTGCGCTTGACTTAAAAAAGGTGCCTTCAACTTTTAAGAAGAGGTCTACTAAACTTAATAGAAGTGTACATAGCTTAATAGAGGCACCCTCAATTTAGTAGAGAATGTGCATTTAACTTAATAAAAATGCCCTCAACTTAACAAAGGAGATGCACTCAACTTAATAAAGACACCCTCAACTTAACAGAGGCACTGCACTTAACCTAATAAAGATGCATTAAACTTAGGAGAGGTACATTCAACATAATAAAGGTACCCTTGTCTTAGAAGAGGAAGTATACTCAACTAAAAGTGGTGCTCTCAACATAACAGAAGGAAGTGCACTTAACTTATCAAAAGTGCACTCAACTTAATAAAGGTTTCTTTAATTTTGCAATGAAGGTGCCTTCTGTAACAACCGGGAAAAAGAAAAGGAGAAGAAAGAAGAAAGCTGGAAATTTTCGATATCTAGAAATTTTGCTAAGTCTGCACGTAATAGCGAGAAATGGTCTCGCTACAGCGAGAGTGCCCGTTCGCAATAGCGAAAGTGATTCTGGCTATAGCGAGTGCAGGCATTCCATACAAAAACCAAGGGGCTGCTCGCCATAGCGTGCGCCACAGCGAGAGTGGAGGTCTGGAACTGACACGAGTTCGCCATAGCAAATGGAATTTATACATGCTCACCGTAGTGAAAGTTAAACTTCGCCATAGCAAAGGTGATTAACACGAGCTCGCCGTAGCGAAGGTTAATTTTTGCCATAGCGAGGGTCAGTCCGGAAAAGAGTAAATAGCGAGGAATTTGACTTCTTAAACGACCCAACTCATTCTTTCTCTCATATTTGCCCTAAACGTCGACCCAAGGAGAGAAAAGAGGCGTGGAGAGTGAGAAAGATCAAGAGAAGGAGAAAGAGCAAAGGAAAGGTAAGCAAGTTCCTCTCATTTCTTCTTAGAGTTCTAATCTCCTCTCTTTGCTCTCTTTTCCTATGGTTTTGTTTGTAAAATTAGTTGGATTTTGGGCATGGGTCAGAAGAGGAAAAGTGGAAAACACCCTTGAATCTCTTTGTTTTCTTTGAAAATGTTGTTTCCACTACCTTAGAAGCTTGAGAGAGAGGAAGAGTTGATGACATTCTAGAGAGAGAGAGAGAACCCTAGGTTCTTGTATGTTAGGAGGGTTGCTCTGAATATTATATTCTAAGAGAGTAATTTCATGCTCTTGATTATGTCTAGGCTCAAGTGAAGCACCTTCATCAAGGTGTGACTGTGAAACCAAGGAGGGAGAAGAGAAATTGAAAGGGAAGGCTAGTGTTGACTCATAAGGTAGCTCTCTTTCCACTCTTTCTTATTGCATTCTTAGATGTAATAGTCATTGTATGTTTATGTATATGCTTGTTGTGTGAGATATGCCATATGTATTGCCATGATGCATTGTTACCAATGTGCTTGCGTGTTGAATTGTGAGAATTGCTCGGGTGAGGTAGTGCCGAAAGTCCCTTGAGATGGGTGAGATAGTGCCGAAAGTCTCTTGAGAAGGGTGAGACAAGGCCAAAAGTCTCATAACTGAGTGAGGCTAAGTCAAAAGTCCCTAAACTCGGGTGAGGCTAGACCAAAAGTCCCTAGAGCTTATTTGTGGCATTGTTGTGACCTCCATAGCATGTACAACATGTATTATGTAATTGAGAATGCTTGGATGCCAAATTACATGCTTTGACTTGTTATATGCTTTGATTGCTTACTTGAATGAGTGCATGAGCTACTGAGATTCCATGAATCTCACCCCTTCCCCTCCCATATTAACATGCTAGGTGGAGCTCAAGGAGAAGCAAGTGCCCACCAAGGAGCCTAGAAGCATGCTTAGGTAGACTTTAGTCTTATTTTAGTTATTTTGTTGTAAAGTGATGCCAAATGAATATGCACCCACTATTTTTGAGATGTAAATATTGTAACAAGTGTAAATATATGGATATATGATGTACAAACTATGCATAGAGCCAAATTAATGGAAATGTGGGTTTTGCCCCTTTTGCTGAATGTATGTGATAGTGTATTTTTGGCCGTAGCATAGTGAGTTTGGAATGTATGATAATTTGGACCACTTGTACATGTTATATATACTAGTTTCATGCTTTTAAACTTGTCCATGCGGAGTGAGAATGTGTGAGAGGTCATTTGGACCCATTTGAACCATTTTGGGTGCCAAATCTGGTAATTTTGTGAGCTGCGTCAAAGTATGACCAAATGAGCTCCTCTTGTCATGAAATTTGGCATGCCTTTAGATTTTGTAGAGAAATTCTTGGGAAGCTAAAGTGGGTAATATTTGGAGGTCTAGAGAATATATGACAAATTTTTGAAATTGGGAAAATTTGATAGTTTGGTCATGTACTATTCCCATAGGTCAGAAATGAAATCCATGTCATACATAGACCAAACGGTGGCCAACTATCATGAAATTTTACACACATAAACTAGACAACCACAGTGAGCTATGGGAACTAGAATAACCTAAATCGAAGGTCTGTAGAGAGAGAATGAACCTTCTGAAGTTCTATATCAGCATCAGGGAGCCCACCCAACCTCTGTCACTGTTCCATCGGTTTTCTGGGTGTAGGAGCTACTGAACTGATCTGGACTTATTTTTCTCCTTTAGTAGACATCTGTAGCTTTTCAATTGGTATAGTGTGCTCAGATTTGATTTTTATGGATTTAATTATGGAGTTTCGAAGTTCATGATAGTCATCTGTGCCAGAAACAGAGACAGCCGGACCTCTGTCTCATTTTCGATGTCAAACATGATCCAAACGCTGAGATTTTGGTTGGAAATTATTTTTATTGTAAAGTTAACACTTATAGATTTCCAGAAAGATATGGTTTACTAGATTCTCATTTTTCTATAATTAGTTATGATTTTCCAAAGTAGAGCCAAAAATCAGACTTTTGGGTGAATGTGAGAAATTACACTTTTCTGGTTTTTGACTCCATTCCTATGCTTATAGCTTGTTTTATGCTATGTATGAGTTGTATAAATGGAGTGTGAGTAAAGAATGTAAATGATGGGTTCACAAGACCCACGAGGCAGAAGATGAGTGTATGAAACCCCATTTTTATAGCATGAACATGCCACGGTTAGTATTGATTCTTTGGAAATCATATGGAATTGAGCCCAGAGGGAGGCATCATGGAGATAATAGATTATGGTGTTACATTTTTGGTATCAGAGCCTGGTTCAGGCACTTTTGCTCAATGTTAGGCTATTGAATGATGATAATTGCTTGTGTTTGGTGTGAATGGTCATGGAAGTGGTAGCATCTTTATGCATATGTGTTTGTGATATCATTGTGAACTGAGGATTGTTACTTCTTTTCAGACATGGTTAAGACTAGGTGGGACAGGGATAGAGGCAGACCGCCCAGGGCTCAGAGACTTGAGCCAGAGGTTCCTGTTGGGCCTGAGAATCCTCTGCGGGCCATCATGGAGAGACTTGATCGGTATGAGGCCATGATGGGCCAGCACCAAGAGATGCTGGAACAACAGAGGTATATTGCCCAACAGCAGCATAATATGATCATGCATTTATAAAATACCCTGGCTAGGCAAGAAGAAGCCAGAAGGGATGCCCCTGTACCTCAGCCATCCACATCCAGTATTCCACCTGCACCTCCTCAGGAGCCTGTTGCTCCACAGACCCAAACGCCTATCCAGAAAGTATTAAAACAGTTTAGGCAGAACAATCCACCCTTGTTTGATGGGGAGTTGGATGCGGATAAGGCGGAGGCTTGGGTCATACAACTAAAGAAGATATTCTCAGTGATGGATTGTACCACCGAGCAGAAAGCCCAGCTAGCCACTTTCATGTTAGAAAAGGAAGCTGATAGGTGGTGGTGTAGCACGAAACCTCTAATGGAGACCAAGAACATACAGATAACTTGGGAAACCTTCTTGGTCGAGTTTTATGAGAAATATGTCCCTAGTTCGGTGAGGAAGAAGAAAGAAATGGAGTTTATGGGCTTGAGACAGACGGATGAGATAACTGTGGATCAGTATGTGGCCAAGTTCATTAAGTTGTCTCGGTATTCCTCTTACCTCCAGAGGTATGATGATGAACCCTGGAGATGTGAGTAGTTTGAGACTGGGTTGAGACCCCTGATTAGCGATAGAGTCACTCCACAGCGGATCAGGAAGTTCAATACCCTTGTGGAGGTCAGCAGGGTGATTGAGACTAACTTACAAGCTATCATGCCTGCTGCGACTACAGCTAGTCAGAAGGGGGTTTCAGGATTGAAAAGGCCAAAACCAGAAGAGGGTTCTAGTTTGACACCTAGTACCAAGAAGAGAGGCAAGAGGCCATGGAATAGAAGGCCACAGCGAGGTGTGCCACCTCCTCGAGGCCAGTCATCCTTCCAGCAGTCTTCGGTGACATGTTTTAAGTGTAGGAAGCTGGGGCACATTGCTAGACACTGTCCTCAGATGGATACAGCGCCTCCTCCTAGGCCACAGACCCAGGGCCGAGTGTTCGTCCTCACTCAGTAGGAAGCCAATGCATCTCCCAGTTTGATCTAAGGTACGCTGATAGTGAATGGCTTTCCTGTAGTTGCTATGTTTGATTCGAGTGCTAGTCACTCGTTTATATCCTATGATTGTGTGAGGCAATTGGGTCTGGTCATTAGTGTCTTGCCTTTTGACTTGTCTGTCACTACACCCACTGGAGGCCACGTGGTTACTTCCTATACTTGCTTAAATGTTACTGTTCAATTTAACCATTGTCATACCACTATTGATTTGGTTTGAATGCTCTTCCATGATATTGATTTGATTATTGGTATGAACTGATTGGCCGCAAATAATGCTATACTTGATTGTGAATACCGAACCATTTCCCTACCTGTTTGTGGGACCATACCTAGGGTAGGAGCTGAGTTATCCTTTATGACTACTGTCCAGGCTGAGAGATATTTAGAGTATGGATGTCAAAGGTTTCTATTCTTTTTCTCTATTCAGGCTGAGGTAGAAGAAGGGATAGAGGAGATCCCAGTTGTCAGGGAATTCCCGAAGGTTTTCCCTAAAGAGTTTAACTTTAGTGGCCTACCCCCTGAGAGAGAATTAGAGTTCCCTATAGACATAGTGCCTGGGGCTGGACCGGTATCTAAAGCTCCTTACAGGATGGCTCCCGCCGAGCTTGCTAAGTTGAAAGAGCAGATAGAGGAATTGTTAGAGAAAGGGTTTATCTGCCCTAGTATTTCACCTTGGGGAGCTCCGTTGTTATTTGTGAAAAAGAAGGATGGTAATTTGCGTTTGTGTATAGATTACAGAGAGTTGAATAAAGTTACCATCAAGAATAAATATCCTCTCCCTAGAATTAATGATTTGCTAGATCAGTTGGCTGGGGCATCTGTGTTTTCCAAGATAGATCTTAGATCTAGGTACAACCAGTTGAGAGTGAGAACTGAAGACGTCCCCAAGACGGCCTTCAGAACGAGATATGGGCACTATGAGTTCCTTGTGATGCCATTCAGGTTGACAAATACGCCAACGGTGTTCATGGATTACATGAACAGGGTATTCAGACCGTATCTAGATCAGTTTGTGGTGGTCTTCATTGATGATATTTTAGTGTACTCCAAATTTTTTGAGGAGCACGAGAGGCATTTGAGATTAATCCTAGACACCTTGAGAGAGAAAAGGTTGTATGCCAAACTTAGTAAATGTGAGTTTTGGCTGACCGAGGTGAGATTCTTAGGTTATATGATCTCACGAGACAGGATCGCGGTTGATCCCTATAAAGTTGAGGCTGTGTTATAGTGGGATAGACTTAGAACGATCACCGAGGTTAGGAGTTTCCTAGGTTTGGCAGGGTATTATAGACGGTTTATACAGGACTTTTCTCAGATGGCCTTACCACTGACAAGGCTAACCAGGAAAGAGACACCTTTTATGTAAGATGAGAGATGTGAGAAGAGTTTCCAAGAGTTGAAACTCTGTCTAACCACTGCCCCTGTACTGATAATCCCTGACCCTAGTGAGCCATTTGTGGTTTATTGTGATACTTCGGACAAAGGGTTAAGATGTGTGTTGATGCAGCAAGGTCAAGTAGTGGCATATGCCTCGAGACAGTTGAGGCCTCATAAGGAGAATTACCCCACTCATGACCTGGAGTTAGCTGCCGTAGTGTTTACTCTTAAAATTTAGAGACACTATCTGTATGATGCTACCATAGAGATCTATAGTGACCACAAGAGTCTGAAATACCTGTTTGACCAGAAAGAACTCAATATGAGACAGAGGAGATGGATGGAATTCTTGAAAGACTATGATTATGTGTTGAAATATCATCTGGGCAAGGCCAATGTGGTGGCGGATGCCCTGAGTAGAAAAACCATCCATGTAGCCCATATGATGATTAGGGAACAGGAGCTCCTAGAGAAGTTCAGAAACTTGAACCTCTCTTGTCAGGTGGTATCGGGTAAATTGTATCTGAGTGAAACTCGAATTGAGAATATATTGAGAACCCGATCTTAGATGCCTAGAGAGAGGATGAGTTCCTGAAACGGATCAGGAATGAGATTTCCCAAGGTAAGACCTCAGATTTCAAGGTGTCTGAGGATGGTATGATAGTATACCGAGATAGAATCTGTGTGCCTAATCAGAATGAGTTGAGAGAAAGCATTTTAGAAGAGGCACATAAGAGTAAGTATACTATCCACCCAAGTGCCACCAAGATGTATCAAGATTTGAAAAAGATTTTCTGGTGGTCAGGGATGAAGAGCCATGTGACGGGTTATGTGGCTAGATGCTTAGTGTGTCAGAGGGTAAAGATAGAACATCAAAAACTGGTTGGGTTGTTGCAACCTCTAGATATCCCTGAGTGGAAGTGGGATAGTATAGCCATGGACTTTGTTATGGGGTTACCCAGGACATCCTCTGGACACGATACTATTTGGGTAGTTGTGGATAGACTGACGAAGTCTGCACACTTTTTAGTTATCAGGGCTACTCATACACTGGATAAATTAGCCCAGTTGTATATCAAAGAGATAGTACGACTTCATGAAATACCCAATAGCATAGTTTCGGATAGAGACCCCAGGTTCACAACGAACTTTTGGCGGTCATTGCAGCATGCCTTAAGGACCAGGTTGCAGTTTAGTACTGCATATCACCCCCAGATAGATGGTCAGACTGAAAGGACCATCCAAACATTGGAAGACATGTTGAGGGCATGTGTGCTAGAAATGAGGGGTAACTGGGATGCGTATTTACTGTTAGCAGAGTTTGCATACAATAACAGTTATCATTCCAGTATTCAGATGGCCCCTTATGAGGCTTTGTACGGGAGAAAGTGCAGATCCCCTTTGTATTGGGTTGAGCTAGGTGAGAGGAGTATGATAGGACCTAAGATTATGGACCAAACCACCCGACAGATAGAATTGATTAGAAAGAGACTCCTCATTGCCCAGAGTAGGCAGAAAAGCTATGTTGATAAGCGAAGGAGGCCGTTAGAGTTTGAGATTGGAGACCATGTGTTCATTCGAGTATCTCCAGTGACGGGAGTAAGTCGGTTAATGAGGGTAAGAAAGCTCAGTCCTAAGTATATTGGTCCATTTGAAATCTTTGAGAAAATTAGACCCGTGGCTTACCGAATAGCCTTACCTCCTAACCTAGCCCAAATCCACAATGTTTTTCATGTCTCCCAGTTCAAAAAGTATTTACCAGACTCCTCACATGTCATAGAATATGAGCATGTGCAATTGCAAGAAGATCTTTCCTATGTAGTGAAACTAGAGAGAATTGTGGATGCTAAGCTGAAACAGCTGAGAAACAAGAACATTCCTCTAGTGAAGGTGATCTGGAGAGGTCTGACATCTGAGGAAGCAACCTGGGAATTGGCGGATGAAATGAGGCAAAAATAGCCAGAGTTATTCCCTTGAGGTAAGTCTTTAAATTTTGAGGACGAAATTTCATTTAAGAGGGGTAGAAATGTAACAACCGGGAAAAAGAAAAGAAGAAGAAAGAAGAAAGCTAGAAATTTTCGAAATCTAGAAATTTTACTAAGTCTGCTCGCAATAGCGAGAAATGGTCTCGCTACCGCGAGAGTGCCCGTTCGCAATAGCGAAAGTGATTCTAGCTATAATGAGTGCAGACATTCCATACAAAAACCAGGGGACTGCTCGCCATAGCGTGCGCCATAGCAAGAGTGGAGGTCTGGAACTGACACGAGTTCGCCATAGCGAGGTTAAACCTCGCCATAGCGAATGGAATTTATACATACTCGCCGTAGCGAAAGTTAAACCTCGCCATAGCGAAGGTGATTAACACGAGCTCGCCGTAGCGAAGGTTAATTTTCGCCATAGCGAGGGTCAGTCCAGAAAAGAGTAAATAGCGAGGAATTTGACTTCTTAAACGACCTAACTCATTATTTCTCTCATATTTGCCCTAGACTTCGACCCAAGGAGAGAAAAGAGGCGTGGAGAATGAGAAAGATCAAGAGAAGGAGGAAGAGCAAAGGAAAGGTAAGCAAGTTCCTCTCATTTCTTCTTAGAGTTCTGATCACCTCTCTTTGCTCTCTTTTCCTATGGTTTTGTTTGTGAAATTAGTTGGATTTTGGGCATGGGTCAGAAGAGGAAAAGTGGGAAACACCCTTGAATCTCTTTGTTTTCTTTGAAAATATTGTTTCCACTACCTTAGGAGCTTGAGAGAGAGGAAGAGTTGATGGCATTCTAGAGAGAGAGAGAGAGAGAGAACCCTAGGTTCTTGTATGTTAGGAGGGTTGCTCTGAAGATTACATTCTAAGAGAGTAATTCCATGCTCTTGATTGTGTCTAGGATCAAGTAAAACACCTTCATCAAGGTGTGACTGTGAAACCAAGGAGGGAGAAGAGAAATTGAAAGGGAAGGCTAGTGTTGACTCATAAGGTAGCTCTCTTTCCACTCTTTCTTGTTGCATTCTTAGATGTAATAGTTATTGTATGTTTATGTATATGCTTGTTGTGTGAGATATGCCATATGTATTGCCATGATGCATTATTACCAATGTGCTTGTGTGTTGAATTGTGAGAATTGCTCGGGTGAGGTAGTGCCGAAAGTCCCTTGAGATGGGTGAGGTAGTGCCGAAAGTCTCTTGAGATGGGTGAGACAAGGCAAAAGTCTCATAACCGAGTGAGGCCAAGTCAAAAGTCCCTAAACTCGGGTGAGGTCATCCAAAAGTCCCTAAACTCGGGTGAGGCTAGACCAAAAGTCCCTAGAGCTTATTTGTGGCATTGTTGTGACCTCCATAGCATGTACAACATGTATTATGTAATTGAGAATGCTTAGATGCCAAATTACATGCTTTGACTTGTTATATGCCTTAATTGCTTACTTGAATGAGTGCATGAACTACTGAGATTCCATGAATCTCACCCCTTCCCCTCCCATATTAACATGCTAAGTGGAGCTCAAGGAGAAGCAAGTGCCCACCAAGGAGCCTAGAAGCATGCTTAGCTAGACTTTAGCCTTATTTTGGTTATTTTGTTGTAAAGTGGTGCCAAATGAATATACACCCACTATTTTTGAGATGTAAATGTTGTAACAAGTGTAAATGTATGGATATATGATGTACAAACTATGCATAGAGCCAAATTAATGGAAATATGGGTTTTGCCCCTTTTGCTGAATGTATGTGATAGTGTATTTTTGGCCGTAGCATAGTGAGTTTGGAATGTATGATAATTTGGACCACTTGTACATGTTATATATACTAGTTTCATGCTTTTAAACTTGTCCATGCGGAGTGAGAATGTGTGAGAGGCCATTTGGACCCATTTGAACCATTTTGGGTGCCAAAACTGGTAATTTTGTGAGCTACGTCAAAGTATGAGTAAATGAGCTCCTCTTGTCATGAAATTTAAGATGCCTCTAGATTTTATAGAGAGCTTCTTGGGAAGCTAAAATGGGTAATATTTGGAGGTCTAGAGAATATATGGCAAATTGTTGAAATTGGGAAAATTTGATAGTTTGGTCATGTACTGTTCCCATAGGTCAGAAATGAAATCCATGTCATACATAGACCAAACGGTGGCCAACTATCATGAAATTTTATACACATAAACTAGACAACCACAGTGAGCTATGGGAACTAGAATAACCTAAATCGAAGGTCTATAGAGAGAGAATGAACCTTCTGAAGTTCTATATCAGCATCAGGGAGCCCACCCGACCTCCGTCACTGTTCCATCGGTTTTTCAGGTGTAGGGGCTACTAAACTGATCTGAACTTATTTTTCTCCTCTAGTAGACATCTGTATCTTTTCAAATTGGTATATTGTGCCTAGATTTGATGTTTTTGGATTTAATTATGGATTTTCGAAGTTCATGACAGTAATCTGTGCCAGAAACAGAGATAGTCGGACCTCTGTCTCATTTTTGATGTCAAACATGGTCCAAACGCTAAGATTTTGGTTGGGAATTATTTTTAGTGTAAAGTTAACACTTAGAGATTTCCAAAAAGCTATGGTTTGCTAGATTCACTTTTTTCTATAATTAGTTATGATTTTCCAAAGTAGAGCCAAAAATCAAACTTTTGGGTGAATGTGAGAAATTACACTTTTCTGGTTTTTGACTCCATTCCCGTGGCTTATGGCTTGTTTTATGCTATGTATGAGTTGTATAAATGGAGTGTGAGTAAAGAATGTAAATGATGGATTCACAGGACCCACGAGGCAGAAGATGAGTGTATGAAACCTCATTTTTATAGCATGAACATGCCACAGTTAGTATTGATTCTTTGGAAATCATATGGAATTGAGCCCAAAGGGAGGCATCATGGAGATAATAGATTATGGTGTTACACCTTCAACCTAACAAAGGAGGTACCATCAACTTAATAGAGGTACACTTAACTTAACAGAGCTGCTCTTAACTTAGCAGAGTGAGGCGCACTCAACTTAACAAAGGTGCATTTTACTTAGCCTAGAAGGTGCACTTAACTTAATAGAGCTACCTTTAATTTAACAAAGGTGTCCTTAATTATGCAAAAGAGTTACACTCAACTTACTAGAAGTGCCCTTAACTTTCTAGAGGAGGCAACCTTAATTTAACAAAGGCTTACTCAATTTATCAAAAGTGCCTTCAATTTAATAGTGGTGCACTTAACTTAACAGATATGTGTTTAACTTAACAGAAGGATGTGCATTTAACTTAATAGATGTGCACTCAATTTAGCAGAGGAAGTGCACTCTACTTAATAGAGGTACTCTCAACTTAACAGAGGTATACTTAACAAAAGTGCCCTCAACTTAGCGAAAAGAGTTGCATCCAACTTGATAAAGGCATGCTCAAATTAATGTAGGTGCCTTTAACTTAAAAGAAAAGGTGCATTTAACTTAATAGAGGTGCCTTTTACTTAGTGGAGGATATGCACTAAAGTTAACAAAGGTGTCCTCAACTTAATAGAGGATGTGCATTCAATTTAATAGAGGTTTACTTAATTCAACAAAGGTGCCATTAACTTAGCGAAGAAGATGTACTTAACTTTATAGAGATGTTCTCAACTTTATAGAGGAGTTGCACTCAACTTAATATAAATGCCTTTTACATAACAGTGATGCCCTCAACTTAGTGGAAAAAGTATACTCAATTTAACAGAAATGCCTTCAACTTTATAAGGGAGGTGTACATAATTTAGCAGAGAAAGTACTCTCAACTTAATAGAGGTGTCTTTAACTTACCAAAGGAGATGCACTTAACATAATAGAGGTACCTTCAATTTAGCAAAGAAGGTGCACTCAACTTAACAAAGGTGCCTCAACTTAGCTGAGGCATCTTCAACTTAGCAGAGAAAGTGCACTTAACTAATAGAAAGAGGTGCATTCAACATACCAAGGGAGGTGCCCTTCATTTCACAAAGATATACTTCACTTAATGGAGATGCTTTCAACTTAGCAGAATTGGTGCACCCAATTTAATAGAAGTGCCCTCAACTTAACTAAAGGAAATGCACTTAATTTAACAGAGGTGCACTCAACTTTGTAGAGAAGGTGCCCTTGACTTAGCAAAGATGCACTTAACAAAAATGCTCTCAACTTAATAGAGATACACTAAACTTAGCATAGATGGTGCATTCAATTTAGCAAAAGTACCCTCAACTTAATTGATTGAGGTGCACTCAATTTAACAAAGGTTCACTCAATTAAACTAGGGAGATGTACTCAACTTAACAAAAGTATCCTTAACTTTGTAGAGGAAGTATACTTAACTTAATAGAGATGCCCTTAATGTAATAAAGCATGGGCATTCAACTCAACAAAGGTGTCTTCAACTTTGTAGGGGAGGTGTACTTAATTTAATAGAAGTGCCTTCAACTAAATAAAATTATTGCACTCGACTTAACACAAATTTTTCATTTTGCAACTTTGCAAAATAGCCAAATTCCATCAAGGATTCTATGGGTGAAAATGACATTTTGGCATTTAATTCATTCTTAGATGCACTTAATAAGCTAGTTGTGGGATGATATGATGGTTATTTCTATTAATTATGGCCAAAAGGGTTGTGATATGTCGTTAACAATGCATTTTTACTCAAGATGTGATTTTGGTTTGAATAATTATCATTATAATGTCCAATTATAATAATTTTAATATTTATGATGTGTCATCCATATAGTACAATAACGTACAAATAAGATCTGGAGGTTTTATAATAAAAAAGATTAAAGTGCAAAAACTTTATTATCATTGCAATCTCCACCAATATATAAGAGCTAATGCACCTTTAAGCCCTTATAATAATTACTCTAGAATTTCAAATAAATTATATTATGGTTCCATTCTCTAATCCTTTAGCAAAGTTTAGCCTCTATAAATATAAGGGACAACAGGCAATTCAATTAATTTTTTAATTGTAAAAGGAAAGACAATCATACCCAAAGAATGAAGAAAAAGGACAAGCTCAAAACTTATACATTATCTTATATACTTGAATTGCCTATGGAAGTTGTAGTAGAAAAATTACACTACAAGAACACAATTTTGAGAAAAATATTTTCATTTATAATTTGTTGATATTCCATACATTTCAGTCGAAAAAGTATATTAATAGAAATTTTATTACAATGCTATAGTAAGAAATTACACTACAATAAAAACTAGGATGATTTGGTTAGATTTTTTAAGAAAGAAATTCTACCTACAGTCTCACATTGTTTCTAAGCTCTAATTTAGTCTTATAAATCTACCAGCCTTATCTTTCATTCCACTTTTTAAATCTAGCCATTAAATCATCTTCATATCACAGCACCTGTGTGGAAGAAGAAGACATCTTAGGGGCCAAAAAAATTTGGCATTCTACAACTTGAATATGGAGGTTTAGCTAAAAAATCTCATGGATAAGGGGGTCACATTTGTGAGCCAAGCTTGTTGCTTGCAAAGCCATCTTTGCTCTTCATGAAGCCATCTTTGCTCTTTCACGAAGCCAATGCTAAATTTCATGGAGCCATTGAATCTCTTCATAATTGATGGAGTACTGCCAACAGAGATATCTAATAGGAAGATGAAGAGAGGAGGAATGTATGAGAAATAGAGAAAAGGGTGAGACAAATTAGGTTCACAAAAAGTAGCACTTGTGAGGAATAGTAGGATTGAGAGCAAAGTGGAAGAAGTGAAGACATGGGAGAGAAAGAAAGAAGGAATGACCATGTGAGTGTGTGTAAAAATTGAAAATTTGTTTACGCTCTACAAAGAAAGAGAAATTTTTTTAAGAGGGTGAGTAAGAGAAAAAGAGAAAGTGGATGGGAGACTTTGAAATTTGAAAGAGAGATTGGAATACAGAAAAAAAAAAATAAATCAAATAAAAAGCGGGTCCCATCATGAATGGAAAAGGAATAGATGCTTCGCTTTCGTGTTGTTGCATAGAGCCCGAACAAAATAAGTCGAAGAGATTGGTGGCAGATGAAGAGTGAAAAGCAAAAAATCTCGCACAAATAAAAGCAACAGCGCGGCTTATGAATAGTAGAAGGAAAAAAGTAGCAAGGATTCAACTTTTATCATTGTTGATAAAACCGTACCGGACCGGCCGGTTCGACCGGTCCGACCGGGAACCGGTCCCTAGTCCAGTTCGATTTGAGCTGGAAAACCGGTCAACCAAAGAACTGATCAAAAACCGATCAACCAAAGAACCGGTCAAAAACCGATCAAAATCGAGATGAAAAAACATGTTGAACCGGTCTGAAGCAATTTTCTTTTTTTTTTTTAATTTTTTCTTATATAATAGAATAATTCACTTTAAATAAATTTGATAAATTAAAAATAGAAAGTTATAAAAAAGATGAAGGAGTTGAAATATAAAATTTTTTTTAAAAAAAAGAAAGAGAATATAAGAGAAATAAAATATGCATAATTAATTATTTTTTATACTTGCTTTTTATTATTTTCAATTTCCTAATAGCATTTCTCTCAAATATCAAGATACTTAGCTAAAATTATTATTTATTATTTTATTTTTTAATAATAAGTAGAATCTTAATATAATTTAAAAATTATAAAAATTTAATATTAAATATTCTTAACTTTTAAGCATAAATAATTTTTATTTTAAACTAAACATTAATTTTTGTAATATCTTAAAAAATATTGAATTAGTAATCAAATATTTAAAATTTACTAATATTTATTTGTTATATTAAAATTTTAATGCATAAATTTTTTTTAAATAATACATTTAATTATTACCGGTTCGACCACGGTTCGACCAATGAACCATGAACCAGTACCTCCACCGGTTCAATGACCAGTCCGGTTTTTAAAACATTGACTTTTATACAGATATACAGGTAAACTAATGGATCAAATATTCTAGAATTTTTAAAATTGAAGCGTCTAATAAATACCTTTTAAACCTAGTTTGAATATTCATACAAAAATACCAAAAAATGAAAAAACAAAAAGGTTCAATTGTCCGTGAGAAACATTTGTATAATTAAATGTTTCTCGAATTGTAAACAGCCCCAAGCAATTATTGAATGTTTCGTAATAACTATGTGTGAGTTTTTTCTTGTAATAGTTTTGTTTAAATAAAAAAATAAATCAATTGACGAGACGTGAGATATCTAAACAAAATTTGACTAAACAAAAAAATAATAATAACATTAGCCCATGAAATATGGGATTGTGGTTTCTTAAAAATAAATTATTGGAAAAGGGTGACCGACAGAGCAACTTTGACTAAACCGTAAAAATATGACGCGGTGTTGCTTGTAGGTTGGTTTATCATACGTAAATAAAAAAAAAAAAAAAACACGGTGCGCATACACATATATTTTTATTATCAAAGATATTAATAAATTTTATATCATATCATTTTTTTTATTCTTTTAAATACTTTCAAGACTGTAAAAAAACACACAAAAAAATTTTATAGTTAGCTAATGCACCATTAAGTTAAATTAAACCAATCATGTTATTAAAATCATTTTATGTCAAACCTTTTAAATTATTAAATAAAAATCTTGATTATTTTTATTAATAATTTAATACCTTCCCTCATATAAAAGTGCCTTTATAGATTTATCATATTATATCGAGAGTAGTTTCAATTAAAAAATAAATTATTGAGTAAAATAAAATTTCGTGATAAATTTATTGATATTTATATTAGTGAGTGTACAGAGTTAAAAGAAAATGGCGTTCTTGTCCGTAGTACAAATGCAAAATGTCAAGCATTTGCATCGATGTGGAAGCAAGCACGAATTTCACGGGGCGGAATAAACAATTAATTTAACGACATTATCTATAATTTAAGGTAAATTCTTTGGTGGATCCGCTAAAATATTAAATTGGATTCGCTAAAACGAAATATTAAATGACTTTTAAATGGATTCGCTAAGAGAAAGCATAATTCAATTGGATTCGCTAGAATATTAAAATAATACATCAAATGACTTTTAGCTCTATCCTGTTGTCATACATAGAAATTGATGTCATTCACAGAACCGCTGATGGTGAATGAGGAAGGGAATGTTGGTTAATCTACTGTACAGAGTATATAATAAAAATGCATTTGCAAACAGAAATTTTAGACTAGACATTAGGCTACTTTATTGGAATTGAAATTTATATTTTCAGTGCAGAACCAGAGAGAAGTAAATCTAGTTGTTTTATTATATTTCTCTGAGTATGTTATGTGAAATCATAATATACTTAGATGGTTTAATTATTCCAAGTTTCTCTTGATAGCTAGCCTATCACGGATTTTTTTTTTTTGAAAATCAACCGTATGTTTCTAGAAGTCAAATGGATTGTTATATCATTAATCGAATGCCATCTTTTTTTATAGGAGAAAATAAACTTTAAAAATTCATTCCACATAAAGGGAAAATCCAGAAATATTTACAATAATAATTTAAATTTCAGATTTAGTACTGAAAAAATAAACATCTATACTTTTTATTTTAGAAAAAATCATACTTTTAATACTTCTAGTTTCATTCAATTTTTAATTTAATTTTTATAATTATAATCTGATACTTATAGTTTAAAATTTTAATTTAATCCACGTCGTTATAATTTTGTTACTATTTTGCTAAAAAAATTTAAATAAACCATAAAATATAATATCCACATCCCATGCACATGGAATCTTTTTTTTTTTTAAAAGCAGTTTATTGGAAAAGATAAGCTATTTTTAGAAACTTTGACTAAACCATAAAAAAAAAAAGTCACAAATTTTACAAGCTGGATTCAAATTTAATCAGGGTGTTCGACCTTTTTGTCGTGTTATGAAAATCCATCAGTATAATAGTCCATTGACAAAGAAAACAAGTGATTCTATTTTTCTTTAATAAAAAAATTGACTTGGTTAACAAAGGGGGGCTATGCAAAGGAAATTTGACTGAACTATTAAAATTATTTTTTTAAAAAATCACTGTGGTCACGTAATTTAGTTTTCTATCTCTAACAAATTTTGCATCAATTTGTAAGATTCAATTATGTTAATGTAACGAATTTCAGTTCATTTCTAAAAAAAAAAAAATTAGTGTTCTATTAAACACGCTTAATACCTTTCATGTACTAATTTTCGGACTCATTTTTCACCTCAAGACGCATTTTTCCGAAAGAAAAAAAAAAGTTTTCTAAAAATTCTTTTTAAAATAAATTTTTTGTAAAGATTCCATTATTATTAATCTTTAAATTATTTTAAAAATTGATAACTTATTTACACCATCTGTGTTTGACAGCAATCCAGGTGTACTATTAATCTCCGCCTAGGACGAGCTTTAATTTACAGAAGAAATTTCATTTTTTGAAAAAACAAATAATCTTATACTTAGACTTAAATTGCATCAATAAGGAAAAATTTTCTTATATTAGTTAGGAGGATTCCTAAAACTCACCAGACGATGCCCGAATTAACAGAAAAAATAATCCAGTGTGGTACGTTAGCTGTGAGATAAAATTAAAATTATCTTTCACTAGCTATCTTTCTACGTTTCGTTAATTTGCCAATTCTGAAGAGAAAAATTTATAATACTATGACTTGATACGCATAATATGTTTCCTTTGCTTACGTATTTCGTCATTTTTGAATTGAACTGTTACAGTTCATAATTTGATTATTAATTACTATCTATTCAAAATTTGAATCATTCTACGTTTTCTCATTGTTATATATATATGTAAGTAAAAAATGAAATATATTTTTTATACATCTTAGAGCTAGTTCAATCATTGGCATATTTCTTATAAATCTTTGTATATCAGCATGACGATTCTGAAGGAAAATGTACCATGTTTTTATCTCACTTGATAATTTCTACATTTAGTTTACAAGGGCTCTTTTTTTCTTTTCTTCTCTCCTACTTTCCCTTTCGTCTTTTCCATTATTTATCTTTTCTGATCTTTTGTTAGAAATTGACGTAGACAAAGGATTTCTTTTGCTTTTCCATCAGATTCATGAAGATGAAACCAAAACTTAGAATATTTCTGTAGAAAAGTTAGCCTTTTTTTTTCTTTTAAGTTGGTACACCAAATATTTTAAACTTTGTCAATTTTATACTTAGACTAATTTGTCTTTACAAGCCTCCGTAGTAGATTTTGATAGAATCAGATAAATCGCAAGATAACTCTTTAACTTGACTTTGAAAAATGAGCAAAATTATACTTTGAAATTATAACAATTACAAAAAAATTGGTCGTTGGTCATAGTTGATGGCGGGTGAGGTTAGAAACATTGATTACAATACTGTATAGAGTGGAAATTAAGATTGCATTTGCGAAGGGAAACTTCGGGCACTTGACTTTGAAATATGAGCAAAATTATAATTTTAAATTATATCAATCAGAGAGAAGTTTGAATTTTTTATAATTTGAGAGAGAAAACTAAAGTATGAAGCCGCCAAAGTCAGTGGTCGTTGGCCATAGTCGATGGTGAGTAAGGCTTGAAATTAGAACAAATTCATTGTTTATAGTAATAATTTTATCCAATGAAATTTAAAGAACACTTTAAAAACGGTAGAATAAAGTCTAAATATATATGCAACAACTTATAAAACATAGTTTAAGGAACAAAATTTAGTTAGTAGTCTAGAAATTAGAACAGTAAACAAAATAAGCCGAGCTTAACTTTAACATCGTTAAATTCGTTTATTTAGAATAGAGTGAGCTTAACCTTTAATCAAGGCAAAAATTATGATTAAGTTTGATTCATTTAATAAATGATTTGAGCTTGAACAATTTATGAATTATAACATGTACTTATATGCACATATAAAATTAAAATAAACAAAAAATTATGCACTTTTATACTACGTATGTGTATGTTTGCAAGAAAATTTTATAAAAATATTATATATATATATATATATATATATACCATTCTAAGGATGCATCAAGTTTTGAGTTTATCGATAATTTTTTGTAAAGTCATATATATATAAATATATTTATATGTAAAATAACACTTTTTACTAATTGAACTGTTTTGTTTCACTAAATAAGCTTAACATATTGATCATGCTTCGAGGTTTTGACAAGCCAAATTCGAATAGTTCACAATCGACTTGATTCATCTATTTCCCTTGCTAAAAACCATTGCAAAATTTCAAAATATGCAACTTTGTACTAAATCATTCTTTAAACTAATAGTGAAAGAACAAAATTTAGACAATTGCATAAAATAAAAATATATAATAGTTTAAAAATTGATTGCTTACATTAGTACTAGTTTAAACAACATAATTTAAACAAAATATTAAAAATTGTTGCATAAAATCAAATATGCAAAAGTATTTAAATTGTTGCTTAAAATAATAGTTTGAACAACGAGATTTAGACAATATTTTGAAATCCAATTAATATTTTTAAAATTATTTTTATGTAGATGTTAGTAATATACTTTGTAAAAGCATTTAATACTTTTTTTTATTTATCATGTTTTAGATAAAAAATTTTAATACATATTTAAAGATGAAATCTATTGAATAAACAAATAGAAGTTTAACCTAATAATAAAACTTTCTCACTTCTAACAAGGAATAGTCCTGCTTTAAAACTTGCCCTGGCATTTACTTGAGGAGGCCACTTAAGTGGCAACTTCTTAAGCTGCCATGCCATTCAATTAGAAATTGACCAATCTGTCTAGCCAATTCTAAGTAGAAATATTTTTTAAGTGCTCTTGATGTATGATGTACCAAATATAATTAATGGTTAAAATTTAGTTTGTACAGATAGGGTCCATATATAGTACAGACAAAATTTACATGTAAAATAAATCTTAATCATTAAATGTATAAATAACATGACTCTCTTGGTGTATAAAAAGTTGTCGTCTAAATAGAACTAACTTGCCGTTTCAATGGGACGAACTGTGACTAATCATTTATAGGCAACAAATCTTTTTGGTTGCCTATTATTGGATTTATCAATCTCAGGTGATATTGCAAAGATTCAATTAAAGTCAAAAACGAGAGACGGAGAGAGAGGTCCAGTAAAATTTATTTGCGTGGGTCTCACTTTCTCCTTTTTTTATCTCTATTTTAAATATCTTTGTAATTACTTTAAGAAATTGTCTTTAAATAAACAACTTCTCGTCATATATTGTCTTTAATTTATGGGCAACAATTTTTTTGATCAGCTATGTATAGGTAACGATGATTCAAGTTGGTATAGGCAGCACTTTCATTGTAAACATAATTCTCATACCATGATTTGTAATAGTATATGCAACATTTTTTTTAACCATAATCTATAGATTGGAAACATTTTTGCCCTTAGGAATAGGCCGCGCATGTAAATACAACGAGATAAATAAATCGTAGACGAATCCTTAAGCAACGATGTATTTATAACAATTTTAAAATGTTGTAGTTTTCAAATATTTTGTGGTCCCTACTTTTCCATACTGCTCATTTAGAAATATTATACTATTTCTATTGCTTATTGTTGTACTTTGACAATAAAAGGTTCCAAACACATGGGATAGATATTTTGTGGTTTGAAATAGGTTCTCTGACCATCTTTAAATTTTATTGATTGTTGTTTTAAGAGCATGTTACTATTTATTTTGCAGCACATAATTTTTTTATATTACAATCAAGGGTATAATTTTCTCCTTGGAGGTTATAATTAAAGGTGTATTCTCTCACATTAATTTGATATATTTAGATTTAAATTTTAAAATATTCTTAAATACATCAAATTTAAATTAATTTTAAAATATTATATCTCTTAATTCTAATCTCTATGGGTGCATAGCATTATGTGTTATAATTATCATAAAGAGGTATAGACAACTTGAAGAAAATAGTGATACTTAAATAACACTTTATCCAACAAATAACACTTCTTAAGTGCAATAAAGCAATGAGGACATGTATAGAACCTCATTTATTGATTTATACATCTCTTTGAGTGGGAGTGTGTGTTGAGTGACTGTTTTAGGCTAATTAGATATTTAATATTGAACTGGCTTTGAGTTCCACGATATAGATTTAATACTGGCCCGAAAGCATCCTTCATTCAGGTAATACCCCTAATTAAGGGAGTAGCTAACGGGAATTACACATAGATCGTTTTTCCTTCTTACTGTAGCACCAAAAGACTCGTTCATTTCCAATTCGTCAGGCTTCATTCCGTTTGGAAGTTTCCAATCAAAATGGTAAAGCAGATTGGAAAGTAGCAATTCTACAACAGGTGTAGCAAATGTGATTCCAGGGCACATTCTCCTTCCCGCACCGAACGGGATAAACTCAAAGTTTACACCTTTGAGATTGTAATCAACTGAGGTATTAAGGAATCTCTCTGGTTCAAACGTCTCTGGTTCATTCCAGTTCTTAGGATCTCTTCCAATTGCCCAAGCGTTAACAATAACCTTAGTCTTGCGAGGTATCTCATATCCATTGATTTCACATCTCTCACTATTTTCTCTTGGAACCAACAATGGTACAGGTGGATGTAGCCTTAAAGTTTCCTTGATGACAGCAGCTACATATTTCAACTGATGAAGTTCTGATTCATCGACATATCCTTTGCCTCCGTAGACTCCTCTTACCTAATGTAGAACCAAAAAAAAAATTCAGAAAATAGCAAAACTCAACTCGATAATCTGGACTTTATTAATCAATATGAAAAAGTAAATAAACCGATAGACCAAAGTCATACTTATACACATATATAGACTACAAAATTGTGTAACACAACATTTAGAATTCTAATTTAGCTGAAACTGTTAACAAAAGAAATATGGCTACGTCCAATATGAATAACTATTGACTAATTGTAAATTATTCTAAGTAAACAATTACAACTTTATAATTATTCCAATCAATAAAACATAAAATATGTATCTTCTGATCATGCACCATTATACCTCTACTTGTGCCTTTTTCATTGCCACGGGGTTTTTGAGTAATTCTGACATTGCCCACTCTGTCGTTGTTGCTGCTGTTTCAGTTCCACCAATAAAAACGTCCTGAAAATGGATTCAAGACATGATTAAATAAGGGTGTGTGTGTATATAGTCCTACACACACACACACACACATATAATCAAATGACAAATTATGTAACATTTATATTTATCTAATTAAGGGAACAATGACTAACCAGAACAACAGCTTTAACGTTGTCGTTTGATAAGGGGATCTCCAGTTCATCCTCTTTTTGAATCCTGAGAAGAACATCAACTAGATCCTCCTCTGCCTCACCAATATGGCTGCCCTTCTTTTCTTTGTGGTCGCTGATGATGTTTCCAAGTATCCTATCAATCTCTTTGTGCAGCTTTACTATTTGAGCTTTCATTCCAGTGATCACACTGAGGAATTTGAGCGAAGGATAGAAATCAGAAATCGAAAAACCTGTGGTTAGCCTTATTGCATGCTCTATAGTAGGTAGGATCGCTTCTACGTTCTTTGTCTTCTTACCAAAGGCTGCTCTTGCAACTATGGAATTTGTGAGTGGGAAGATTTTTCTACTGAGGTTCATGACGGAACCTTCATGTTCAGAGATGTTCTTCATAAGTGCTGATATCTCCTCTTCCCTTATAGTTCTGAAAGATTGGACCCTCCTTGCTGAAAAAAGCTCCAAAGTGCAAATCTTTCGAAGTTGCCTCCAATAGATTCCGTACGAGGAAAAGACGATGTCTGTGGCATTGTAGGCAAAGATATCGGAGGCAAGAATTTTGGGCCTATTAGCAAAGATTTGATCATGTGTTTTCATAACCTCTTTGGCGTATTCTGGGGAAGACACTATGATGTGGGACAGCTGTCCGAGTTGAAGGTGAATGAAGGGTCCATACTTATTAGCAAGGTCTCTCAAGGTGCGATGGGGTAGTGGCCCAGCAAGTTGGTGTAGGTTTCCAATGATAGGTAACATGGGTGGCCCTGGGGGTAAGGTTTTGATGCGTTTCCTGGAATTTGATAGTTTGTGTATCACAAGGAAGAAGCAAAAGAAGGCGAAGAGGACAGAGTATGGGATCTGAATATCCATGGTCACAAAATAATTAAGGAAATACTAATTGAAGTGAGGTTTTGGGCAGTCAAGTTATGCTTTTTATACTGAACACTCGAGGTCTGAGATATACTGGCAGCATATAATTCCAAAGTTGTATAGTTGTTTTCACTTGCAGTATTTTAATTTATATGTAATGACTACTTTAATAAATTTATTCTCACGTATTTCATGCTATTGAATTGCTATAGTTTAAGGGGAAAAAATATTTCTTTTCTCTTAAAAAAGAGTTAACTACAATTTTAGCATATTATTTTTATAATGTAAAAAATACTATGTATTCTTTCGAAACAAATACATTTGATGCGGGGCTGTTTTGTTTTCTCTTTTTCGGGAAAAAAAAAGAAAATGTTTTCTTGCATTTATTTTAAAAACTAATATACTAAAATTATAATTATATATATAATTAATTTAAAGCAAATACACTGTCTGCTACTTGTATCTATTATATTGTGAAGATGACATTGGGACAGGCAAGGGGCTGTGCAAGATTGGATCACTTTATTTATTTTTTCAGTAATTTTTTTTTTTGTAAAGTTAAAAAGACAAAAAAAAAGTAAGACTTACTGAGTGGAATAATGTACTATGAGAGAATTAAGTTTAAAGATTCAAAATTTAAAAATTTTATCATAAAAGATTTGATGTCATTATTTTAAAATCGATTATTATTAATTTTAATAAAAATAATTAAATTTATTGATAATAGATCTTTTGAAATAAATTTTTTTGGCTTTTTGACTTATATATGTAAAAACAAAAAACAAAAGACGAATACATATAACTTTAAAAACTATTTCTAAATATATATAATTGATTTATTTTTAATATTTTAAAAAAAAAATGAAACGCGGAATCGCTCAGAAAAAAAAAAATATTTTTCAAATTTAAAAGGGACGCAGAGCCTGTGGCTCCGCGTCCCTAAAAAATTTTAAAAAAAAAATAATTTTTTTTTAAATGGAGATCAGTAGACCCCCATCGAATCACTGACCCAAGGGTCAATGATTCCACTGATCCAATGGGTCAATTTGACTGACCCGTTGGGTCAGTTTGACTGACCCACGGGTCAGTTTGACCCGTGGGTCAATTTAAAAAAATATATTTTAAAAATTAATATTTTAATTCATTTATTTAAAATTTATAAAAATAATAAAAAATGAAAAATTTAAAATATACAAATTTATTATAATAAATATTTTTAATTTATGTATTATTTAAATTTATATTAATTTTGTGTATATTTAAAAATATAATATTTTTAAATCTTTTTATAATTTTATTAATTGTATAAGTGATAAAAACTTATACTTTGAGAAAATTTAATTAATTTTATTGAAATTTATAAAAAGTGAAATTTAAATAATAAAAAAGTAAACAAAAATTTAATTTATTAAATAAATTAATAAAAATATTTCTAAAATTACATGATAAAAATATTTCTAAAATTACATTTGTATGAGAATTTTGTAATTGGAGAAAAAATTATTAATCAATATATTAAAAAATACAATGACTTAATTTGTATATATAATTGGTTTAATTTTATAATTATAAATAATTTATGTGTTGAAGAATAGTAATTAATTTTATTTAGATTTTGAACAAGTAAAATATGAGTAATAATTTTTTAACAATTTATATAAGAATTCTTAAACATATAGTAAAAGAAAAATATTTGAAAAATCATAATAAAATGCATTTACAGTCGAAATGTTCATGAAATTTTTTTGCATACAAAAAAATTCTCTTATCTATAATTTGAAAAACATAACGTCTTAATTTGTGTATATTATTTTGAAAAATATTAAATAATTTTGTTTAAATTGTAAGGGAAAAAAATTAATAAACAAGTTAGTAAAAGTATTTTTAAAATTACATTTGAATGGATATTTTTTAATTGGAAAAAAATATTAATTTATGTATTGAAAAATATAATCACCTAATTTATATATATAATTTGTTTAATTTTATAAGGATAAGAAATTTATGTTTTGAAGAATAAGAATTAATTTTGTTTAAATTTGAAGAAATTAAAATATTAATAATAAGTTTAAAAAAATTCAAATTATATTTTTTAAAAATTTAATTAATTTCATTAAAATTTGTAAAAGGTGAAATTTAAATAATCGTTAAAAGACGTAAACAAAAATTTAAGTAAATTAGTAAAAGTATGTCTAAAATTTTATTTGAAGAGATTTTTTTTTATTGAAAAAAAATATTAATTTATATATTGAGAAACATAATGACCTAATTCGTATGTATAATTTGTTTAATTTGATAAATATAAGACATTTATATTTTAAAGATTAGGAATTAATTTTATTTAAAATTTGAAATTGTAATTTAAAAATATTTATGTTCTGAGAAATATTAATCAAATATATTTAAATCTATTTGAAGAAGAGAATAAAGTTTTCTTAAAATATATTTAAATCTATTATTAAATAATACAAATGAACATGAAACTTAAAAAATAACGATAATAGTTATCAGACGTAATGACTGCCTGTCCCACACCGAGGCCTTCTCCTCATTCGTTGTGGGCGGCGTTGTTGTGGCTGTTCTTCTTCTTCTTCCTCTTTGTCCTCCTCGGTGTCATTTACAAGTCCTTCTTCATTTTCTTCTTCAGACGATTCATCCTCCACTTGATGGCGAATTTGTTGAGAACTGAAATTCCATTGAGGAGATTGAATAGGTGGAATTGGTTGATTTGGAGTGAGAAAACCTTGTTGAGGTTGGTAGGAGGCCCACTGTGAGAATGAAGTATTGCAATATTCTGCACTAAATGCAGCTGGATCCGTAAATAATGATGTAAATGGAACGCCAAGAGGTTGCATTGACTGCGGTAGCGGTGTGGAGAAAGATGACTCAATATAAGTGGAGGCAGGCAATGAAGGGGTATAGTAAGGTGCACAGGAAGATGGGCCTGGAATGTCAACGGCTACAGATGGTGAAAAAGAAGAAGAACCAAAATCTCCACCGACAGTATGTGGTAAAACAGAAGAAGGACCAACGTCCCCACTAGATATAGAGGCTGTCATGTAAGATGATGATGGCATATTCATGTGCAATCCCCTAAAGTTTCCACCAGACATTGGTTCCCTAGATGAGAGAAACCCATGGCCTCTTTTTCCTGGTCTCGCTTCTGGCTCTGGAGGTCTGGATGGATCAGGTGCTGGCGGAGCTGGTTGAGAAACAAACATATCTTGATGTTCTCCTAAAGCATGCAACATGTTTCGAATATCACTGCTTGCTTTTTGCCTAAAATCTCCATAACTAAGCGTCGGGGGGTCAGTGACAGTAAGTCTGTATAAGTCCTCCAACGCATCAGTCTATTAAAAGGAAAATCAATAATTAAAAATTATAAGTATATATATTTATTTAAGAATACGTATCATAAAGATAAGAATTACGTAAAAGTCATACCACAAAACCTTGAGAACCACTAACAGGATGGATCTATCTTCGTGTATGTCGCCAATACCAACGCATATAGTCCGATGCATGATCTAGTGGTGTATCAGTAAGCTCATTCTGTGCCACTACCAATGGCCATGAATTCCATGCTGTAATGAAAACTACATGCTCTTCGTGCCAATCTTTATGAATCTTTCCTCTCAATTGGAGAGTATGTAGTGATCCTATGTTAAATGATTTTTTTGGAATATGTTGCACCCTACCGAATTGACAGAGAACGCGATCAGCGTGATGCCACTCAACTATCCAAAAGCAAAGTATAGGCACAGATGCACGCCATACATCAGACATCGCTAAGCAATACTCCGGAATCAATTGGATAACCTCGGGTGAGTTATATGGAAGCCAAATGACCTACACAACAGAAGATAGTTACTCTGTGATATAATTGTAAAATGAAAAATAAGTAAGTACCTTAATACAAACCTCATCATCCTGCATTTGATCTAATAATATTCTACACTGCTGCAAGGCATTTGCTGTCGGTCGAGGATATTGTGAAACATCACGCCACCTGTAAGGAAAGGGAGAACGCACATTAGGTTATCAATCATTGAACAACAGCACATCTATTAATAGTAATTTTACCTATACCTAAAACCTAATGGGGGTCGAGTAGGATAAATAGCTATCCAAGGATCCGGTTGTGGGGGTCTTCGTGGAGCAAGACGAGGAAATCGGTCCCATGCCCATAAATGAAGTAGAGTCAAACAACCACCTATGTTAACCTCGTCATAGTGAGTGGCATTACACATTTCTCTATATAGATGGGCCAACACTGCTGATCCCCAACTGTACTCACCAGCTTCTACAAAATCAGCAAGTAACGGAAGATACATTAACATAACTTTAAGTACCCCCCAATCAAACGCAAGATATATGCTCGTGCAAACTGGCGAATAGTATCATCATCTGCGTCATCCAGCAAGTGGTTGAATGTCTGAGTCAACCAGGGAACACTCAACCTCTGTCCATCCAAAGTCTCAGGAGATGGTATCACCCCAAGTAACCCATTACAAATAATTGACCAATTAAAGTCTGTCCAGCCACATACTGCATTTCACGTGCAAGGTAAACCCAATTGGATAGCGACGTCTTGCAGTGTGATTGTGCACTCGCCTCTGGTGAGGTGAAATGTATGTGTCTCTGGGCGCCATCGCTCAATCAAGGCTGACACAAGGGCGGCATTGAAGTCAAAATGATCGAGTCTTGAAACATCGTAAAAACCAGCCTGTACGAGATATGGGACAATGGCCGGAAGAGGATCGAATATATTATCTTGTTGCGCTATTCGTCTTATGTGTAGAATTCTATCATCCTGCGTAATTATATTAGAAAAAATATTATAAATTTAGTTAACTCAATAATGAATAATAAAGTAAATTTGTTACTCACTCGTCCTTGCCACACAGCTTGGGACACGTGGCGAGACTGTAAATATAGTAAAGTCTCATCTTCTGGTCCAGGATCAACAGCACTGTGGTGAGGGTCTATAATAGAAATTGAGAACTCAAATATCTGTTAACAGTAACACTAATATGTCAAACTAGTGAATAATAAATTACAAACCAATAATATAACTTTAGTACGTCAAAATAATGAACAACAATTCATATGTAAGAAAAATATAATGAAATAGGCACTTCCAATTAATCATTAATAATTCATATGCAATTCATCTACAAATGATAATTGACAATGAATATTTAATTCGCTTCAATAACTATAACTATCCTCGTGGTTGACGAGTTGGGCACGTGGTTCGATTGTGTCTGACTTGTCTACATAAACCACATCTCTGATTGTCCTTGGAGTTTTCTTGCCAATCCATCTCATTACGTATTCGCGAGGATTTCGGTCGACCTTTATCTCGAATCATAGAAGGATCAGGGACCAATCGAGGCCCATTTGTGTAAGGCCAATAAACGTCTCCTTCCATTGGACGAAATTCTGTCTTATAAGCATTTAGAATTGTCTCCAGCTGAAAAACAACGTGCACAAATTGTAGAGGATCAAGACAAACTTTGGCACATGCAGCAAAGACATGTTGACAATGATACTTTTAGAGTTGAAACTCGCCACAGTCACATATTCTGTTTGTTAGGCTAACCTTGCAAATTCGTCCATATTGTTTATTGGAGGGATCGTAGGGTTCCTCGACCTCGAATTCTGAAGCCCTTCTATCAAACATACGGACCGATAAAGCAGATGCTCTTGCAATTCTGATTGAAATCTTTTTGTGGATATCCTCAAAAAATATGCTGCCTGCTTGTATTTGAGCAAATGTGGTTTGCGCCCGTTCAACCCAATATTTATTCAACCGATACATTGTTGCCTTGACCAAACCAATAATAGGCAAGAATCTTACACCTTTGAAGACACTATTGATACACTCGGCTAAATTTGTTGTCATGTGCCTCCAACGATGCCCATCTACATCATATGCACGTGACCACTTACTTTTCGGTATATCATCTATCCAATTCGCCGCTTCTGAATGCAATTGTCGAATCTGAGCCAATTGTTCATCAACCAAATGACACTCATTCAGATAGCCAATGTTCACAAACTTTTTCTTCAACCATTTAATCCTGAATGTAGTATTCAAATTACTTGTAATATGACGCAAACAAAACATGTGATGTGCATGGGGTGGTTGCCACCCATTTTCTGGGTTTGCGATTGCTGCTAATATTCCAGGATGACGATCAGATATCAAACACAGGCCTATCTTGTTCGGTACCACTCGTCGCCTAAGGTTACTAAGAAATCACCCCCATGCCTCAAATGTTTCACCTTTAACAATAGCAAATGCAAGGGGGACAACTTTTCTAGCACCATCTTGTGAGCTGGCAATTAGCAACGTCCCTTTATATTTCCCGTACAGAAATGTGTCATCTATTTAGATAATCGGTTTCAAGTGATCAAAGGCATCAATGCAAGTTTAAATGTCCAAAATACCCTATGAAACATAATTGTTGTCTCTGTATTTGATGCCGTCTACGGGCATTCCTTAGTCACAAATTCAAAATATGAGCCTGGATTGAAGTGTTGGACAGCAGATAACCATCTCGGGAGAACTGTATACGATCGCTCCCAATTCCCAAAAGCGATTGCAATAGCTCGTTGCTTATCCCACCATGCCTTTTTGTAAGACATCGTATATCCAAAGGTGCTGTAAATCCGCTCAACGACATCACGAACTGAAACAGAAGGATTTTCTGTGACCAGCGATACAATAGTTGATGCTATTATATCAGAGTCTAGTTTCGGATGATCCTGTAATAGCATGGAAGAGACACAAGTGTGTGGGCCCGCATATTTTGTTATCCGCCAATCATTTTCTCCCTCAGATTGACATGCCCTTATCCGCCAATTGCATCTAATACCATATTCAGGACAACAATACTCCACGTACTTCATTAATGATTGATGCACCTTGAATGTGTGGTGTTTGTGGATTGAATAAAACTTTGCAGCACGACTTAGTGACTGCTTATCAGAAAATCGCATGCCAACATACATCTCTTGGTCATCATTTAGATCGATGACCCCCTCCATGTCAGGTATCTCACATTCACTCACATTGTCATTGCTGATGTGAGACAAAAAAGCAAATGCCTGCTCAGAATCTAGATTCAATGGAGTTACAGGATTCCCTTCAGTATCAATCGCAGCAATATCCTCCTCTCCATATTCATTGGCATCTAGCGGAGCATCATATTCATCCTCTACCTCAAATTCATCCATTATATCTTCGGTTGCATCTGAAGGACTGGAAGGATTGTTATGACACATCTCACCCCTCGATGAACTTGGTTGAGATATATCATTTATGAATGGTATTGGTTGAGTATTAGAAAATTGAGTCTCAAATGGATGAACATTTCCGAGATAAGAGCTAAACAAGAAAACCGATTCATCCGGTCTATTAAGCTCACTTGTACTGTGATTTGTCAACGGTTCAATCATATCAGTCTCTTCACCCCTTTGGCCAACATCATTAGTTGAGATGTGTGCATATAATTCAGGTGCCCCCAATTGAGATGGAAAGCGTCGGTTCGCTTCCCACATGGTTTGGATATCTGAATCGTCCTCTAATGTGCACGGCAAGTATCAAGTTGGATTAAGTGATTGCGGGTATCGGTACACCAACTTAGATACATACTGTTCTGACTGAAGTCGTAATTTTTCTCCAACCACAACCTTCAACTGCTCGAGAAACTCTTAATAATTTTGGCTTATCACAAACAAATGTTGTTCCTTCGTTGGTGTCAAAAATCCTTCCATTTGCATGAATACATATGATTTCCTTCCTTCGACTTATTGTCAATCTTTACTCGGTGCCTTTGTGTAAATAATGATTAAACAAGTATATTAAAATGATCAAGGAGAAAAAATACCAAACATATTTCAAACGAACAAAAGTTTTCTTGTAGAATAGAAGCACCTGAGAGTCTGTATAAATAGAACAAAAAACTTATCAGCATCTTTTATAAAGAAATAAAAATATACAAAAATAAGAAATAAAATATATTTCAAAATAATTTACAAACCTCAATAAGGATTCGAAGGTTGATAAAAAAATTTAAATCTTTTACACAACTGAACCGATAGATAATATAAAAACAACTTCAAATTAAAAAAGAGGGCACCGTTTGAGAACCTGAAAAAATTTCAAAGAAAAATAATTAAATTTTTCAAGCGAAAAAAATATGAATATTTGTTAAGTACAGGAAAAATAAAAATGAATTTAAAAATAAAATACCAACCTTAGAATGTAGATGAAGAAGAGGAGCAAATTTAATGAAAAGACAAAACCATTCAAGCAATCTGAAGAAACAAAGGAATCAGTTGCGAAGAAGTGAGGAAGAGGAATGGAAATAATGCACAGGGATGAGGAAGGAGAATGGAAACAAAACAAATGCAAAAATATGAATTTCAAAGAAAAATAATTAAATTTTTCAAGAGAAAAAAATATGAATATTTGTTAAGTAAAGGAAAAATATAAATTTTTTAAAAATAAAATACCAACCTTAGAATATAGATGAAGCAGAGGAGCAAATTTACTGAAGAGACAAAAACATTCTGAAAAAACAAAGGAATGAGTTGCGGAAAAGTGAGGAAGAAGAGTGGAAATAATGCCCAGGAATGAAGATGGAGAATGAAAACATAACAAATGCTGAAGGGACGAAGAGGCTGAATAGTTATATAAATTTAAAAAAAAAAAATGGGCGTTCCAAATTTTTTTTAAATTTTTTTTAAAATTTTCTGACCCTCTCAAAGGGGGTCAGAAAAGCTGACCCTACTGACCCTACAGCGTACTGACCTTCAACGGGTCAATATTTACTGACCCGTTGAGGGTCAGTCAACGGGTCAGTAATACTGAGCCTTATTACTGACCCTCAAAGGGTCAGTAGGGTCAGCTTTTCTGACCCCCTTTGAGGGGGTCAGAAAATTTTAAAAATTTTTAAAAAAAATTGGAACGCGGAGTCACTAACTTCGCGTTCCAATTTTTTTAAAAAAAAAAAATTTTACTTTTTTTTTAAATTATTTACATATATCCGAAATTAATTTTTAGAGTTATACATCTCTTTCTTTTGTTTTGTATTGTTGCATATATCCGTCAAAAAGCCAAATTTTTTTAATTCTAAATCCTCCATTCTAACTTTTTCATATATTCTTTCTTTTCTCTCTTCCCGTTTTTCACTTTAATTCTACAGGAAACTTACTAAAATATTTAAAAGATGCAATCTCGCGCGGTGCGGCGAGGATCACAATAGAATTATTAGGACGGCCTGCAAAAGCAAAATTCTGCAAACGTCTCTATCCTTGTTTTATAATTGTAGTAGTTTAGGGTCACATCTCCATTACTCATGGGAATAAAAAGTCGTCAGGAGTTAAAAAAAGATAGAATGCGGATTGTCTGGGGATACGCAACCGTTTCAATTTAAATCATTCAAATTAAACTTAAATAATTTAAATTTTATAATTTTTTTATTTTTCAATATAAAACGTCATTTTTAATTAAAAATTATGACACTATCTTTATTTTATATTTTATATTTTTTAATAAAAAATTTAAAATAATATATGTATATATATAATTTAAATTATCTAAATCAAATTTAAATAATTTAAATGAGATATGTATTATATACATCCCATCTATGGGCACTAAATTCGTATAAAAAAATAATGACATTATACACAAATTTTGAGTCAAAATATAAACTAAATAATTTAACTATTAAAAATTAACTTGTCACTTAAATCAATTAATATGTATTTTTATTTAAATTCAACTCAGATAGTCGATGCCTTAATTAGCCAGGTGTCGTGTTGAAATTTTTTAATAGAAATGCTGTCATTTGTTTAGCGAAGGACGAAGGCTGGGACTTGGAGCCGGCTGACTCAGTGTGACGTATAGTTAATTAACTTGCGTCGCTTGACATTGATATATCGTATTTTTATAAATTTCTCTTTTACTTTTGCTCTCACACATCTCATACGGCTCACAGATTAACTAATATAGTGCATAAAAAGTTTAAAAGAAAAAATAATTTTATAATCAAAAATAATTTTTATATTTTTATTTTAAAAAAATTATAAAAATAAATATTATTAAATAATAATTATAAAAATATAATAAGTATTACTCAAAATTTTTATTTTGTGTCCTTTTTTTTAAATAATGTAACCAGAGCAAATACAAGAATGATAATATATTTACAAGAATCATACCTACAAAAATAAAATTCCATTGATTTCTCTATCCTCCAACGATTTGTCTTTAAAATGACAAAATTTTCCGGTGCCTTCACGTCTCCATTAATAATTGGGTCAAAGTGATCAAAATTTGAATACCAACATAACTCTAGTTAAAGAAAATGTTTAGCTAATTAGTAGGATACTAATTAATAGGATATCCTTCAGTCACAAGGTCCCTTTTCCAATTGATACCTACGATGTTAATTAGGATTTTTGTGGAAGTATCTATGTGCTCACCCTAATGAAGACTTTTGATATGGAAGGGATACTCAGGATTTTACATATGCTCGAGCAATTTGTTAATATCTCCGTCCCATAGAGTTTGAACTAGAATCATAAAATAGATTCCAATCACTTTTCAACGACACATGCACCATAATTCGAGGAGAGAAAGAAGAAGCATATCATCTATGTTTTTGTTCTCTAGGTGTTGTTGAAGAGAGTTTAAGGGAGAGAAGCTCGTGTAATTATTAAGATTAATTTTTCTCCTAAAAAAATCAATTCCACCAAAATTAACCAACCCTTTTTTAATTAAAAAATTCAAAATTTCAAATAGTTATTGATTAATTAGTTAATTTCTTATCCTAAATTATTGGATTGGATCATACGTTAGTCTATCATAGTTGGCTTAAATTTTAATAGCTTTTGTTCGCATATCATGAGATGTTAAAAACATTTTTTTGTTTCTATTAGAATTTTATATTAAGTGCCTTGTCGTGATCACTTGGACACAATTTTTAAAAACTCTTACACTAAAAATCTCATTATAAAATTAGTATAAGAAACACACCCCTTAAATATACATTACACATCTCAAATCCCTTAAATTCATTGATATACAATATAATTTGTACACATGGCAAATATAATCCTTCTAGAGTTTAATTTTACTTTGATTGCTTTTTCATATCATAGTGTCTACACTTATGATGTTACTATAATAACTTCATAATATGCACTTACCTCAAACAATAATATAATTGTGCATATTTTGAGTAATCTTCCTTCACCACATACCACTTAGATCAAAGTTAATTATTTTTTTAGGTTACATTACCATAACCATAGGATATATAGGATATATGTTAAAGTAGCAAATACTAACTTATCTCTTCATGATATTGTTAACGTAATAAGTGTATTAATGAAAGGGTTTATTCCTTTCAATGACTCATATAGCAATCAAGTAGGAATTTATTCACTTGTTTCCCATTTGAGATTATTAAGCACAGGTAGTATGAATTGCATGTTATGGTCTCTCTTTTATCACATAAAGGCATATGTCAATTTTATTTGTCAGCATCATATAGATCTTAATCTAGATACACATGGTGTTTTACCCAAATTTTACCATTCTGCTTACCTCCCATAGCATCTAAAAGTGAATTTGTATCTAGTTGCAGATATTATTGATGGTAGGAATCCACAATTCAATCTATATGTATATACATATATATATATATATATATATATATATTTGTTTGGATCTCATCTCTCAACCTTATTTTGTCCAGGTAACACATTTCTATTTTGTATTCTTTCTTGCCACATTGGTATTTTCATTGTCTCACATGGTGAACACAAAAGTCTTTTATTGGCTTGAGTGACAATTTTAATTTTCACTAAGCCCTCTATAGATAGTTTTTATTTCCATTGTGGAATCATTCATCATGAAAAGTTTTAACCATGGTTCTTACAAATCATGAATAACACTGTCGTTAGACCGTGGTTTACCATTATTAAGAAAACTATGGCTAAACTATGGTCTAGCCATTTTTTTTAATCGTGGATAAACCCTGATGTAGGCATAATTTCAATATAATTGTGTTTAAAATAATTTTTTTAAGGTGGCAATTTTGACTACTACTAAACCCTTTTTATGTTATTATAAAATTGATCATCTCAAATACAATATCTACCTTCAAAATGCTTTCAAAGAATGCATGTAAATAATGTGTAGCAGTTCAAATAATTTTTAAAAAATCGAGTTCTCTAGAATATCAATGAGAAACAGCACATCCAAAGGCTAAGATCCCAATCATCTTTTGCAAGTACCATAAGTATTTTGCCCCAGTCTACAAATGCTACACAACAAAGTTAAATATTATCTTAGAGAAAGTGGTGATACATATTATGAGTTCTGTAAATCTTCTAATCCCTTTTAAGCAATTATTTTATCAAGTTTAACATTCAATGAATTAAAACTTAGAAAAGGTGGTGATATTTATTTAAGTCATTAGGAGATTAGTGAAATATTAACTAATTCACATTCAAATTTGCATCAAGTTATAGCTACTGAGAAGTAACTTTTGCCCATTGAAAGCAATGATGGCTGCAGTTACGCATATTGGATACCGAGAACAATCACTTTTGCCCACATGAGTCATTTAAATTTACCTCAACTCATTTCCATTCATAACATATTCAAACAAACCAAAAACAACACATTTTAAGGCATTCATCATGGATCAAGAACCATTTCATTCATATTTTTCAGTCTCCTTCTTGAGTTGCAAGGACAGTTTACTGATATGAAATTTGAAAAATCATAACTAATTTTAAAAAAATTAAAATCATGCATATGATAGCTTTCTAGAAAGCTCTAGCTTTTAAATAAAGGCTAAAAATCATTCTAGATCATAAAAATATTAGTTGGACCATGAGAAATAATAGAACAGTACCAAAGGTCTAGCTATATCGTAATACTGACCATCAACTTTGAAAATTCGATTCTCCCTTTACAGAGCTCCAATTAGGGTGCTCTCAATTACTATAGAAATTTTATCATGTCTAATTTATGCATGTAAAATTTCATGAGCATTGAATTTCTTTTGACCCTCAAATTATACAGAAACACAAATTGACCATATGAACAGTAACTTGACCAAATTTACATAATTGTCCTAATTTTGAGAATTCATAATTAATTCTTTAGAGTTTCAAATAATATAGTTCTTAACTTAGTAAAAAGCTCTAGATGAGACTTATATTCATGCCAAGACTAGTTTATTTGGTCAAATTTTGGTTCAAGGTTAGTTTATGGTCCATTTACGCATCTAAAGGGTCTAAAATGGTATCAAATAACCTTCTTCCCATACCATGACTGATAATTGCTAATTTCTATATACTTTATTCTCTCTAATTTAGTTATTTTGATGATATATTGTGGTTCAATGGATTTCATTGGAGGATAATTGAGTTTATTGGCCATTTTTACACTTTAGAAATTTATTTGCAAAATTATTAAATTTTAATATATAAATTCCTTTTAATAATTTTGTGAATTCTTTCTATTGAATTACTTTTTTCCTATTATTATTTGTGCAGAATTTGTATCTCTTGCTATGGTTTTGAAGTGGAGAAAAGAGGAAGAAGTACTTAAAAAAAAAAAAAAAAGAGGCTTGGAGGACTCCATGAGTTTTCATCATGTTCCAACTCATCATCAATCACATGGTTCAACACCTTCATAGCTGGTTTTCTTCCTCTACATTTGAATGTCATCAATCACGTGGTAGAGGCATACACATCAACTGGGTTTTTCCATTAGTTAATTACATGATTACATCACTTCATTTCCATCGTGTTTCTTTGTCAGTAAAGCATTCCTTTAATCCATTCATTCTTATGGCAACTCCATCAGCATATCTTCCCTCACGTGATTCTTATTTGGTGGATGATACGCTGCATTTTGTTACATGTAGGAAATCACATGATGAAGGATTTAAGAAGCAACGAGTCAACTCCATCACTCTTGACTTCATTCATTCACTCATGCGTCATCTTCCACGTAGCATATATCTCCATCCACTCACTTATTCCGTGAGCACAACCACTGTTTCTTCCATAATGCTTGCTTCATTCACTTGCCTCCAGCCCAGCTTCCACTCCTTTGAAGCACACACTAACACGTAGCAGACCCATTGATGCAAAGAACCACGTGGTAGCCCTTTTAACTTCATAAAAACACATATAGCCACTGTACTGCACAAACACACACCATCAAACACGCAAGCACTAGTCCACACTCACATGCACTCGTCCAGCACGCACATCACTCAGGTTTTTCAAGGAGAACAAGAAGCATGGAGAGTCTTGGGGGTAGCTTACTTGTTGAGAGTGGAGCAGAACAGAGCAGCAGCAGAAGACGAGGCAGTTTCGAGCTTGTGGGAAAAAGAAGCTATGTGTTGGGTTGGACAAAGAAGAAATAAATGAAGAAGGCAGAAGTACGATGCTCTGTTTTGGTGAGAAGCAACAAGTTTTGATGTGAAGAAGGCTGGAACAAGGGCAGCAATGGAACAAGCATGTAGGAGGTTTGAAGAACACAAAACAGAGCCATGCATGGGATTATATCAAGGAGAAGTCTTGGGTCTGGATTGAGAGGAGAAGAATAGCAGAAGCTACGGGCTTAAAGGTCAGGGCCTTTGGAGGAAGAAGCTTGAGCAGAACATGTGAATCAGTCTCGGGTTGATGGCTTAAGCTGAGATGGAACACAGGTATTGGGAGCCTTTCTTTACACACATTCATTCAAACTCAAGGAAGCATGAATAACCATCTATGGGACAGCTCACCCTAGAATGTGAATGACGTGAGAATGTGAAGCTACAAGCTGCATGACACGTGAACAGTAAACGAACGAGCTGGGAATGGAGAGAAGCACGAGTCCAGAACCAGCAGCAGCTCTTAACTTCATGCACACACAGAAGTTGACGTGGGAAACTTATGGCAAGCACAAATAGATCCACGTAGATAGCAACAAGAAGAGAGGGAGAGGGGAGCTGAGAACGCATGAGAAGCCATGTGATTATTAAAGAGGAGAAGCTTGAAATGAGGCATGGGCTGAGCACGTGAGTTTTGATGAAAGGCTTGGGCAGCTCCAGAAGGCATCCATCATTCATTCAGCAATCCATCATCATTCCATAGACACATGAAGAATAAAAGAGGGCACGTGAGGAGGGAGATCACGCTTGGGGGGATCCATTATTCATGCATATTCATCATTCCATCAGTAGAACACTTCATTCCTCCACTCTTCACGCCGTAGCTTTCTCCACCCATTTACTCCACTTCCCCATCAATTCTCCACCTCCAATGAAGCATTAATTCTCATCTTGTGGCCAGCCAGGAGGACAACCTTGGAGAAGCTTGAATTCTATAGAGTTAATCAAGAGATTTTGGGTTAAGAATTCTGAAAAAGGTTGTTTATATATATATATATATATATTAATCCTTCTAATTTAAGTACTTTGATTATTAAATTTGGCTTATTGCGTTTAATTAGAGAATACTTGATTTTATGAGCCATTTTTGTACTTTCGAAATTAATTTGCAAAATTTTTAGGTTTTAATGCATAAATTTTTTAAATAATTTTGTAAATATTCTTACTTGATTTTTCTCACTCTATTATGCAAATTTTCAATGGCAATTGAACCTTAAATGGAAATTTATTTGAGAAGCCACAAGATTAAATGAAAGACCCATAATTTTAATGGAATTTTCGAAAATAAAGATGAGAAAAAGAGAGATGAAGTCACGTGCCTCCTATTCATACATTCCACATCCTTTAATTTCTTCATACTTACACGTAGCACCTTACTTGGAATCATGCATGGACCTTCCCTCACACTTGCATAGTAGAACTACCACATGCACCGACACGTAACAACTAGATGAAGAAGCAAGAGCTGGGAGGAAGAAGCATGGAGGAAGGAAAACACATGATTCATTAAGAGAAATGAAGTGCAGTCATGTGGAAGAGCATACGTAAGAGGTGAAGGAAAAAGAAGCTTGGATCTAGAACAGCTCACAGAAGCTACACAAGAGAAGAATCCACGGGTTTGTGCGCAAGAAACAGAGACTGAAGCATGGGTTTTGGAAGATGAAGCAACGAGCTGGGCAAAAGGTTTTAAATGGTAGAAGTCACGTGGAATGGGAAGCATGCATCAACAAATGAACACGTGAAACTAAACATGGGCAGCAACGTCCAGTAAAACACGTGAGATGCTACGAGTTTTGGTGATTAAAATTGAAGCAACAGGTTTGAAGAATCATCCATTCATACATAGCCACTCATGCACAGTTTAACCCACATCATTCACGAGATTAACACATGCAGAACAGCAGCAGGAAACAGAGGATGCAGTCACAGTTTTGGTGAGAAGAAGGGAGAGCTTTAAGAAGAGACTCACTTGGAGCTAAGAATGAGAAGAACCTATGGGTTATAAGAAGCAAGTTCACAGATTAAGTTTGACGTGCAGAAGAATAGAAAACGCGTTTCATTCACGCACGATACACACACTTACTGAAACAGCGAAAGAAAGCTGTAGGTTCAAAGCTTACGTGGAAGGGATGCATGTAGCCACAGCACGAGCAGAAAGAAGAAGCATGGTACGTGAGAAATTGACGTGGGGAAGCATCGGCTGAATGAAGCATGCAAAGAACACGTGATTATTAAAAGATAAATGGAGAATAACATGTGAACAGTAAAGGAAAGCTGAGAAAAAAAAAGAAGCACGGCGGAAGACGAACAGCATGTGAAGAGGAGGAATTAATCACTCCATCTCATCCATTCATCAAGAGAATAAGCTCAAGTGAGGGAGGGCACGTGATTCATTAAAGTAAAGGGGAAAGAGGCTCAGGTAGCAGCTTGATCATCCATCCATCCACTCACTATTCACTGGACGCATTCACATCTCATTCATCTACCTTCACTCTCCACGCCGTAGCTCCTCTTCCACTCCATTTTCCTCCCATCCATCTCTATTCCAATGAAGCATTAATCCATCTTGTAGCTAGGTAGGAGAAGGACCTTGGTTGAAGCTTGAATTCAAAGAGAATAGCAAGGCATTTTGGCTAAGCTTCATATTTTATTTTTTCTCTTTCTACATTAATTTTTGTTCTTGAACTTGTTTGGTTAAATTTGTAATTGATTGAGATTAATGTAATTTATAATTGATAACTGGTTAGACATTGATTAGGAGATTATTTGAGTGATTAATTGATTGGATAAATGCTAGATTTTTCATTTCTCCTCCAATTTCCCATGTATGCAATTAAGGTGTTTGATAAAATATAAGAGTGAAATTATGTACTTAATTGTTTGATTTAAAGATTCTTTGAAATTTAATTGGTTAATTGAACATCTTAGGGTGATAATTCAGAGACTAATTGATCGATTAATCAATCAAATTTAAGTGTTCATTGATCCTAATGACAAGAGTTAATGATTTGATGCAAGATTGAGATTTTAATTGCACATTAACTTGTTAACATCTAGAATCTTAAGTGGTAATTTAATATCACTTGCCATGAATACAATTAGGGACTCTTAGACCAGAATCAATGATAATTGAATTAAGATAAGAATAGTGGATACCAAGGAATGGATCCAAGACTAGTCACAAGTCCATTGTTTGTCTTTTAGTTCATGCAATTAGGTAGTGATTAAGAACTTTAATTTAATTTAATTTCAATTTGTTAAATTTAGGTAAAAAACCCCTTTAGTTAGGTAATTTTTAGAGTTCTTTTACACTTGGAAATCCTAATTAAATATTAAATTCCATTTTCTAGAAAGATGGTCTAGGTTGCACCTATATTGCATATATTTTTCAACTTGATTTATTTTGAAAGTTGCGCGACACGACCTTTCAAATTCCATATTACTTCCTCTCTTTCTACATCAATTTTTATTCTTGCACTTGCTTGGTTTAGCCTATAGTTGATTGAGATTAATGTAGTTTATAATTGATGGCTGGTTAAACATTGATTAAGAAAGTATTTGAATGATTATTGAATTGAATTAAATGCTGGATTTTCATTGTCCTATAATTTTCCATGTGTGCAGTTAAAGTATTTGATGAAATGCACATGAGAATTAGTGTGCTTAATTGTTTGATTTTAGGATTTCTTAGAGTTTGATTAGTTAATTAAACATCTTAGGATGATAATTCAAAGGCTAATTAATCATTTAATCAATCATATTTAAGTGTTCATTGATCCTAAAGGCAAGAATTAATGATTTAGTGTGGGATTGAGATTTCAATTCAACATTACATTGTTAATTTCTTAAATCTTGCTTGGTGACTCAAGATGTTTTGTCATGAACACAATTAGAAACTTTTAGACCAAAACCATTTACAATTGAATTAAAATAAGGATAGTGGATACTAAGGGACAAATCCAAAACTAGTCACAAGTCCATTACTTGCCTCATTAGTTCATACAATTAGGTAGTAATTAGGAACTTTAATTCAATTTAATTTTAGTTAGTTAAATTTAGGAAAAACCCCTATTCAGTTAGGCAATTTTTAAAGTTTTTTTTTATAGATAACTTTTAAAGTTTTTTTACACTTGGAAAATTCAATTAAACATTGAATTCCATTTAGTTAGACTATTTTAAATTTCTTTTTGAGTTACTAGTGGCTATGTGGTGAGTTATGTGAGGGTTTTAGGTGTTGTTATTTAGTTTATAATTAAGGTTATTTAGTCTATTAGTAATTTAGTAAATATTTAATTTATTTTCATAAATTAAATTTTTATTTTTAATGTTAATCCAATAATTTCTTCTTGAATTTTAAATTTATTTTTCTTTTTAATTATGTTTCTCTTTTTTAGTCTTAGTTCTTCCATTGATTAATAAATTTTAAAGTTATTATTTCATATAAGCATACTTTTATTGATAATATTTATCTATTAATTACTTATTAAATATTTTACTGGTAATTATTTATTAAAAATTTAATCATAATTGTTTATGAACTATTTTTGTGTCTTGATATTAATATATTGGTAATTTAGTAAGTATTTAATTTATTTTCATAAATTAAATTTTTATTTTTAATATTAATCCAATAATTTCATATTGAATTTTAAAATTATTATTCTATTTAATTATGTTTCTCTTTTTTAGTCTTAATCTTTTGATTGATTAATAAATTTTAAAGTTATTTATATAAGCATACTTTTATTAATGATATTTATCTATTAATTACTTATTAAATAGTTTAGTGTTAATTATTTATTAAAAATTTAATCATAATTTTTATTTACTATATGTGTATCTTGATATTAATCTATTAGTAATTTAGTAAGTGTTTAATTTATTTTTGTAAATCAAAATTTTTATTTTTAATTTTAATCCAATAATTTCTTATTGAATTTCAAATTTATTATTATACTTAATTATGTTTCTCTTTTTTAGTCTTAGTCTTTCAATTGATTAGTAAATTTTAAAGTTATTATTTTATATAAGCATACTTTTATTAATAATAGTTATCTATTAATTACTTATTATATAGTTTACTGTTAATTATTTATTAAAAATTTAATCATAATTTTTTATTAACTATTTTTGTATCTTGATATTAATCTATTAGTAATCTAGTAAATGTTTAATTTATTTTTGTAAATCAAATGTTTATTTTTAATGTTAATCCAATAATTTCTTATTGCATTTTACATTTATTATTCCACTTAATTATGTTTTTCTTTTTTATTCTTAGTCCTTCAATTGCTTATAAAATTTTAAAGTTATTATTTTATTTAAGTCTACTTTTATTTTTAATATTTATCTATTAATTACTTATTAAATATTTTACTGCTAATTATTTATCAAATATTCAATCCTAATTATTTATTAAATTTTTATCTTTATTTTAAACTATTAGTAATTGTCTAAATGTTTAATTTATTTTTATATTAATGTGTTAATTTTAATCTTAATCCAATAATCTCTTATTGAATTTTGAATTTATTATTCTCCATAATTATGTTTCTCTTTTTTAGTCTTAGTCCTTTGATTAATTATCTAGTAAATTTTTTATCTGAATTATTTAATCCTATCACAGTGAAGATAGGGGAAGAGATTGCTATGTTAGAGGATAAAATTCTACAGCTAGTTTGTGATAGGGATAGTGAAGAGGCCTATAACTTCTCTTATCCTCCCATGCCTTCTCCAACAGAGGAGTACTCTTTAGACTCACTGTGGGCATGGGTGAAGAGGAAAGTAAGTTTTAAGCTTTAATTTTCTTTCCTCTTCATGTATGGTGTTCTAAAAGAATTTTAAGCAACGGACATAGCAAAATATCCTCCACCAGCATCTCAAATTCTACCATAATGATGTTCTGAAAGATTCCCATAATTATCTTGTATTGCTTGTCAAATAAACTAATAATGATATTGTATTGCTTGTCAAAGAAACTGATAACTAACAACTAACAACTAAAACACACGAATTATACTCATACTTTGGATCCACCAACATAAAGTAGGTTAGCAAATGTTATTATTCCTCATCCAAGTCAGTAAGGGGCAAGATTAATTCATAGCCAGTCATGTAAACAAACAATTAAACTATACTACATTCTCATAGCCAATGTTAAAGTATTCCCACATTTTGAAAACTATTGGAAAAGAATGCCTAAAAATATTGAAGTCATAACAACTCTTTATATGCCTTACCATGCTACTATATGCTATGTGACCTATGTGCACCATAACCAAGGCACCCAAAAGCATCAGAGTCAAGGTTTGAAACAATTATATAGCATGCATTGAGTAATCCTATCTTGAAATGAAAAAGGTGTATGTCTACTTAGCATGAATACAACATGAATTCAGAAGCATCAGAGTCAAGATTTGCAAATGTATCTATCTACTTAGCACTTATATGAGATAAATGAATACATAAGCATGACCCATTTGCACCAACATTAAGAAAATAAAAAGGAGGTGTGGGAAATCCAGCTCAGTGATATTAGACAGCTACAAAATAGCGTAAATATTAACATTAAACAATACCAACTTATAACTCAATAATATCAAAAATTCAACCCCAAGTTGCCAGCAGATTTAAACAAAGGAAAATATTAAAGTAAAAATAGAAGGAGGCACAAACCTAGTAAGTCTAGTAGCCAACTAATTAAGGCTTCTTTCTTAGTCTTGATTAGAGAAGATATACAAGGCAGAGGTCTTGATTCATGTTACTATATAATTGGCAAGGAGGTTAAATTGTCAAGATAAGCTCAAGGTTGAAAATACATTCACTAGAGTTTTACTAGTGGGTTGAAGCAGAGGAGAGCAATGTAGTTTAGGAAACATCGGCATGCTTTATATATTTGGGACAAAAAATACATGCTGCATGCTGGGTATAAATTTTCATGTAATCCTTATTGTATATGGGGAAAATAATTATTCTATTAGAAAGAAACATAGAATAATACCATTTCTGCACAATATTATATTTCTACTTTGATGAAATTAACTTACCCAATTTTATTCCCACCTACACAATAGGAAGACTTGGAGCATAATGTTTCAGCTTAGGTATCCATTATTAGCAAAAGAATCCAATAATTCCATCAAAGACTAAAAAAGTAAAAGTTGTTGATACTAATATGAGAAGAAAGTAAAATATTCCACAGAGCAAGAGCATAGGGATTTGAAGCAAACCTTTTTGGAAATGTTCTCATAAATAGCTTTGCTTATAGCATGTTTATATGATGAAAAGATGTTAGGTATGTACTATGTAGGTGCACGGGAGAGAAACAAGGGAGGAACAGGGCTATATTGAGTGAGAAAATTAAAAAAGAGTGGAGCAAAAGGACAGATGGGGGAAGTGAAGATTAGCTTTAAGCATGTGTTGATTAAGACAACCTTTAATTTGATGTTTGGTTCTTGACTTATCCTATATTATTTAATATCCCTATTTAAAATTAGGCCAAAATGGCTATAAATTACATATTGGAGTTAGCTCTGATAAGTAGGGAGAGAGAGGGATTCATGAAGTGCACTTCTAGAATAATGTACACAAATATATATGCATACATATATATATTGTAATACTCGGTTACTCGAAAACATCTGAAACTAAAGGAATTTCGATAGGAGGTTCCCTAAATAGAAAGAATTGAGGCAAAATGAAAATTGACTAATAATTCAATCCAAGGAGCCTAGTATCAATTTGCCCCTTTAAATTATAAATTTTTAAAATTCATATAAGAAATTTGAAATGGCAACCCGAGACAACACAATTCTATTTTGAGGAAAATGGCTTTAAACCCACAAAATGCATGATGAATTGTGATGTTTTTTATATGCTAAGTACATTATGAATAGAAGAAAGTATTGGTAAACCCATATGGCCTATTTGACCAAAATTTGAACTCACTTGGCTTAGGGAAAGTTATAGGAAACAATGGTGTAATGGATGTTGTGATATGATTTTGTGGAATATAGCTTGTAACCAAATTGTGAGCTTCCAATTGGGTTATTTATGGCTAAATAAGTGTGTTGAGAATGAATATTAAATTTAGCAAGCTCAAATGATTCATTTGACCATTAATGAATTATTTTAACTTTATGTGTCGGTTGTTTCCACTGCTACAAGTGGTAAATTGATTAAAATGGTATTTTAATGTCACTTGTGATATATTTTGGATGATATCTTGATATGGTGTTATATTTATTGAATTATGGAAGAAAAAAAGACCAAAGAGATGGCAATATCATGGCTTACATCATACCTCATTTGAAAGTTTGTTAAATAGTGATTCTTGTGCCACAGTTGTTTGCTTTAAACTTTCACTTTTCCTTAGGAGGTCAACCATCAAACTCTTCCTTTTAAGAATCTAAAACTATCAAGAGAAAGAGAAGAAGAAAGCTTGTGTTTGATGAAAATTTAATAGAAACAAGTGCTTCGAAGTATGGAGAGTAAGATTATGCAAAAAGAAAGTTATGAGAGGCTATAGGTTGCAAGTTTATGTACCTAGGGTTTCACTTGCACCTTAGGAAATATAAAGCTATAAAAGGATATTTTAGACCATCTAAGAGCATAAAAGGATATTTTAGACCATCTAAGAGCATACTTGAGTTCATAAGAGGTCTAGGAAGCTTCATGGATATCAAATTCCTTAGGAAAACCAAGAAAACTCCATGGGTGGCATTCTTGATGCATGTCTCAGCCTAAGGGGGGAAAGTGTACCTAGGAAGAGTTTTCTTTGATTCCAAAGATAGAAATGACCTAAAAATGAACAATAGACACCAAAGGAATTATTGGTTTGAATTTAGGAATCATAGTTTGAAAATTGGGATCTTAAAGTTCCATTATGCATAAAGAAGCAACTTAGTGTTAGGTTCCTTAATTTGAGTTTATGGTGACTCTAATGAGTTTAAATGGAGTCACATGACTTAGATTAAGTAAGAAATTGGAGTCAAAATGATGAATTATGTGAGTTGCTTTATTATGCTCTTATATGGAGCCATATGAATGCCTAAAGCTAGAAGTAGCTTATATAAGGCTTGTGTGAGGTAGAGATGGTTCCATTGATACTTTTGTGTATTGTTTAATGTGTTTAGGGCAAGCAAATCAAGTCTCTCCTAAGTATGCTTGTGAGGCCGAGAAAAGTTAGAAACCAAGGAGAAACTTGGTGCATTCTTGAAAAGGTAGCTCTCTATATTTTCTTGTATGCATTTCTTGGTTGTTGGATTGTCATTGAATACTTGTATGGATATTTGAATCATGAAACATGTTTTTAGCTATTGGTTTGATGTTATGGTACCATTATACTTTTTTAAATTGTGTTTGGAATGTGACTTTGCTCTTAATGGGTGAGATGATGCCGAAAGTCCCTTGGAATGAGTAAGGTGAAGCCGAAAGTCCCTTGGAATAGGTGAAGTGAAGCCAAAAGTCCCTAGAAATGGGTGAGACAAGGCCAAAAATCTCTTGAAATGAGTGAGACTAAGTTAAAAGTCTATAAATAATGGGTGAGGCTAATCCAAAAATCTGAAATAGTTGGGTAAGGCTAAACCAAAACTGATTTTGAAATTGACATATTTATGTGATCTTCAAAACATATTTATGTTTGATTCTTGGAAGCTTTTGGTGCATGCTTGTGTTCTTTGACATGATAATATGCTACGTATGCTTACTTTAAGGGTGAAAGAGCTATTGGAATTCTTTGAATCTCATTCTCCCCTACTTTGTATCTAACTTTGTCTATGTGAAGCCCAAGGAGTAAAGAATGAAAGCTATGGAGCATGAATGATGATACTTTGACAATAGTATAAATTTTGATGTAAATTAATTTCAAAGTGTGCATGTATAAGTTATTAATGAGTTGTAAACTCTTGAGCATATGTAAAAGTATATAAATATGTCATATGTAATGAATATGAAGCCAAATGTATGAGAATGTAGGATTTTGACATTCTTGAGCCATAATATCTACATGTATTTATGTATGTGGGATGGTGAATTTGAGTTCCATGAGGACTTGGACCTACTATGATGCCTTTATACACTGTGTTTGAGCTTTTGGACTTGCTCAAATGGTCATGGTTCTTGTCGAGAGCCATTGGTACCATATGGAGTCATATGGTTACTATTTTGAACCATATATTGTACCTAAACCAGAATCAGATCAGATAAATGAGTTTAGGCATGAAATTTGGCAGCCATATAGATTTCATTGATAGTGTTTTATAGAGTGAAAAAGCAAAACTTTTGGAGTTTTGTGGAATATTTTATGATTTTTTAAAGTTAGTCAAATTATGTAGAAACTGTCATGGTACTGTGCTTTTAGACAGTCTAGTTTTTGGTGACTTTAGAGGGCTAAATGAAATTCAATGCTCATGAACTTTTATAGGCATGTAATAAACATTATAAGCTTTTCATAACCACTAAAATAACCTCATTTAGAGTTTTATAGAAAGAAATTTTTTTTTTGAAGTTCTAGGTCCTGTAGCTGTCCAAGAATAGATCTAATGTACTATTTTATTACTTTTCATGAGTTAAATGATACTGTTTTGGTCTAGAATATTTTTATCATTAGTTGACATCTAGAGCTTTTTAGAAAGCTATTATATGTATGACTTTGATTTTTCTAGAATTAGTTATAAATTTTTGAAATTAGAGCAAAGTTTATATGCATGCTATCAATTTAGGTTCTATGAAGATTTTGTGTATTCCTTGAGCTAAACATGCTAAAATGTGTTTAAGCAAACTTGTTTATGATGAAAATGAATTAAGGAAAGGAAAGACTGAGGGTTGGACCCCTATAACTCTAAATGAATCTTGTGTGGCCAAAACTAAGTGTTGAAAGCCTAAGAAAGATGTGACTTGCATGGAAGATGTACTTGTGCCAACTTATGATGCTTGTAACACCATCATACTGTAACTCATTTCATGCCATTTCTAGGTTCTCTTCCATGAAGCACATGAGCTTTCAAGAAAAAGATATTAAAATATTACATTTTCATGCATTGTGTAGCGGATAAATTTTTCATCTGGAATTTCATAGACCAAGAGAACTCATTAAACTTATTTTCATATTTAATTACACTAATACAATTCAAAACCATCTAAGAAAGTGGCTTGGAACTCATACAAATAGGTGAAACACACTAATTTCCACGAATTAGCCACGGTCAAATTTTCAATTTTTTTGTCACAAATTTGAAAATTCATAACTAAATCCACAAAAATCGAAATCCAACAAAATTTACTATTCCAGAAATCTATGGATGTCTATCCTGGGATAAAAATAATTTTAGCTCATGAATAATTAAGGAGAGAAAGTTTGACATCCAAAAATTCATTGAGATTGCTGCTATCTCGGCTACTGGTTCAGGTTACTAGTATGAATTTTCAAAATTCATAACTAATTCTATAAAAATTGAAATCACACAAATTTGGTTATTATGGAAAGCTACAGATGCTAAATTGATGATAAAAATAATTCCAAAATGAAATGGATACTTTTAGTCATTGGAAATCTATAAAATAGTAACTAGACTTAGGGGGCACTACTGCTAATGACAACAAATTTTAAAATTGCATAACTCTTTGCTCAGACCTCCAAATGAGGTGATCTTAGTGGTCACAAAAAGCTTATAACCTCTAATTTATTATTATAAAATTTTACAAGCATTGGATACCTTTTGCCTATCAGATGACGCATAACACAAATTTAACAGTGTGAACAGTGCACATACCAGAACCAATTGAAAATCCCAACTTTGAAAATTCATAACTAATTTTGTAGAGTTCTTTTTTTGCTGCACTTTAGCTTTATAAAAATATCTCAATGAGCTCTACATGTCTGCCAAATTTCATGGAGAAATTCCTTCTTTTGGTCAGAATGTGCTCTAGGGTACCATTTAGGTCATTTTAATGCATTTTAATGGTGCAAAAGTGTGCAAAATGGCTCTTAAGGTTCTTGTGGTCACTTGGGCATGTTGAGATGGCCTAAAAAGACTCCTTAAACTTGTCTTAAAGGTGTAGAAACTCAAAACACAAAATATCATCCTCTATCCCCAAGCCATATGTAAAGAGATACATGTGGGAAATAGTCATCTCATTTATCATTAATTGTTATACATATATCATCTATTGGGATATTTACACATGTTCTATTCATTGTATATCCATTCTATCAAAAGTTTACATCATTTTAATTACAACATAAGCAAAAGCAAGTACTTTAGAGCCAAAGCTTTATCTTCCACCTTGGTGACTTTTATTTCCTTGTTTATTGGCTCCACCTAGCATATTAAGATGTTGGAGAAGAGGAAGTGAGATTCAAAGAATCCCAATAGCTCATCTCCTATTCAATCATGCATAAAAAATGCAACACAAGCCTTAAGGATACATGCATGGCATACTAACATTGAAAATGGTGCAAATATATTCTTGGCATTTACATAAAGCACACATAACATACGTAAGTTTGCCAAATAATTGGATTAGCCTCACCCACTTTCTTCAAGGTTCTTAGATTTGCCTTATTCTTTTTCTCAAAGGCCTTGGGCTAAGCCTTACTCTTGGGAGACTTTATCTTGGTCTCAACCACTTCTAAGGGCTCTTGACTCATCCTCACCGAAGATAGGAGGTTCTTGGCTTCTCCATATTCAAGCAAACCAATGCAACATTTATAGGCATCATTTGAATACATAATGCAATACTATGGTTCCATGGAACATAGGCATCATACCAAAACATAATTCATAGCTTAAAATACATATACACATATTCAAAGACCACGTAGATATTCATTCATGCATGGGAGAAAAGAGAAAGAGCTACCTTTGCCACACAAGTACACTTTTTCTCTTGAATTTGGATCTCCTCCCATGGCTACACACTTACAACTACGTGGGGCTTGTTTTCCTTGGCCTAAATAAACAAGATAGGAACCCATTAGACTCTTGGAACCATTTTCAAAGCTATCTATCTATTTGGAACTCTAACTTTGTCTTATGGTTCAATTATTGTTCCTAATTGCACCTAATGAAGTAACATTTATCAAATAAATGCTAAGCTCTATTCTTTCCTTTCATACATGATTCTAGACTCCTTTTAAGCCTCTTGGAGTCATTACACAATTAAAATAAAGAGCCTAACTACATGTTACTTCTTTAGCTCACATTATGGAACATATAAGGCATATCACTTTCTATGATTTCTAAATTTTTTTTAAGACTTCCCCTCATCTTCACTCATCATATATGACTCTAGCCTATTTAACTAGCCTAGGCCAAATTAAAACTATCCCTAACTTATTTAACTAGCCTAGGCTGAAACATAAAGGGGAGGAAGGGTTCATAGGCTTCTTAATTTTTCCTTGATGGGAGACACACTTGGGAGGCTTCCTAGAGTTGTTAGAAGCTCAAATAAACACTCACACATGTAAGAAAGTTTATATATTAAATCAGTTTTTACATCCCATTCAAGAGCTTCACATTTTCCATTCTTGTAAATTAATAGTTCTTACTTGGTTTTCTTTACATATATTTACTTCCCACACCTTAAATCACATGATTTATCCCTTGGTTCTGCCCAAATGTTACTCCTTCTTAACTATCCATATATAAAATGAAATGGAAAGGAAAGGGAACAAGAAAGAAGAAGCATGGAGTCTAGCTTTTTACCTTAGTTTCCTAACTCTCTTTGAATGCCTTTTCTTCTTGCTTAGCCCTCCTTTAAATTTTTGAACTCTCCCTCTCTGTCCTGCACTCAAAACAGAACCAAAGACTCTAATAATCCCATGGAAAAGAAGTAGGGAAAGAGGAGAGAAGAGTTGCTAAAGAAGAAACTAGGAATTTCCATAAATTCTCACATTCCTTAAACTTTTCTTCCTCCTTTCTTAGCTCTCTTGGTGTGCCACTTTTGGATGAACTCCCCTTTGGTTTTTTTGGCAGAACTAAGTTAGTCTAAAATGAGGGAGAGTGGAACATGAGCTTTAAAGGAGAATAAAGAAGCTTCTTGTCAAAATTGTTTCCATTTTTGCCCTTTATAATGGTATTTCCGGTTTGACTTCATTTTAGCTCCTTTTTAAGAACCCTATGCTTCATTATAAAATGCCTTTGGAATTACTCAAATCAGAGTTAAAACCTCCCTAAATAAATCAGTCAAAACTTGGGTCAACTGGCATTGGAAAACCTACACCGGAGGGGTTTTAACTGTTCCGGGACTCTCCATGGTTTTCAAGGCCTCTGAGAATCTCAAAGAACTTAAAATTTTCATTTAAAAAACACTCCTATGTGTTTTTCCAAAATTACACTTATTTACAAAAATATCACTGGCCTTTCAGCAAATTTTTTAAATCATTGTGGTCCCGATTTCTGGGCAACTCAAGGCTCAAATCCTCATTTTTCATTATTTAGAATCTTATTCTAATTTTTATTTTTTCTTAAATAACTCACCTCAGGGGACCAGCTTTGAAAACTAACTCATTTCAGTGTTTTACGAAAAATCAGACGTTACTCAATTTCCATACTTCTTTGTGATGTTTCTGGTCCATTAAGTATGTTATGGATGGAAGATGATATTGGTACGGTCATATGGCCTATAGGGTTAAAATTTCATTATTTTAGCCTTTGATGAAGGTTATTTTCCTTGCTAAAGGCATGAAAGTTCTTAATAGTGAATGTTTTATGCCTTACTTGGTGATGCTTCTAACTGAACAAACATACTATGACTAAATTGGCATTAAACCATGTTAATATAAAGGCTAAGATAACATCTTGTCAACAGATTCTAGGATCTTATCAAGAAGATCTTGTATTCTACAGTGTAAATTCTAAGACCTTGTCAACAAGGTCTTCTGCCAATAAGTACAAGGTTTTTTGCCAATAGTACAAGGTCTTCTATTATAGTATGTTAAGACATATGGTTTAATAGTATGACATTTTTGGTATCAGAGCTATTAGTTAAATTTCATTTGGCCTCAATTCTTTCTATTTATGGTACCTCCTTTAAAAATTCCTTTAGTTTCATATGTTTTCAAGTAATTGGGTATTATATATATTGACAAAGTTCTTTTTAGGATTGACATTTTTGCATACTTTAAAGAGTATAGCCACAGATGAATGAACAAAAAAACTGCCAACATAAATGCTTGCCTCACATGTGTACAGTCTTGTGGGTTGGTGACCATTTAGCCATTTGTAGTAATATTATTTGTATGTGTCACCATTAAAAACACAAAATAAAAGAATAAGTTTCATATGTATGAAAAAGATGAATAGTACGTCATGAAAGCACTTCCATCCAACGTCAACATTTTTGCTTGCCACTCTTTATTGAGATATTCTTCTATTAGGTCTCCATCAATTTCTATTTTCACATTTATGTTAAACTTTTGCATTAAACCAGTAAAATTGCTAATATGTAACATATGTGGAAATAATCTTGCTTGTTTAACTAAACATGATATTGATAATTACCATGGTAAACATATGTTCAGAAGAAAAAAGCTTACATATAGTTTATAGTTTTGAGAGAGAGGGAGAGAGAGATGATAGTGGGTGTTGACAAGTGTTCATAATTAAAAATAAATATAAGAGAACATAGTGTTAGGGAAGTTCAAGTTCCTATTGGACTAGCGTGAGGTTATCAAAGAGGTGGTGGGTAGAAATGGGTGAAGGTGGTTGGACAAGATCAAAGAAAATATGGAAATTAGTGTAACATAAACTCAATCCACTAATGCACAAAATATAATTCTCACTAGCAAGCTAGCCTTCCTAATATCTAAAGAAATTTAATTATAAAATCCAACTCAGTGATATTAGGCAGCTACAAAAGCATAAATATTAACATTAAACAATACCAACTCATCACTCATTAATATGAGAAATCCAACTCTAAGTTGCCACCGGATTTAAACATGGGAAAAGATTAAAGTAGAAATAGAGGGAGGCACAAACTTATCAGGTTTAGTAGCTAACTAGTTAGAAATTACTGCTATTGGGGTTCATTCAAATCATATGGTTTTTGGCACTTAGCATTTAGCATGACATGGATGACATCTCCTACAACTTTTTGTTTGATTGGAGAGTGTGGAGTCTATACTGACATAATCTTATGGAGAAAAATTATACATGGTCTATGAGAAATTATTAGATTAAAACAAATATAAATAAAAATATATTATTATATTTTTCCTTAGGAATTCTTACACTAAACTCATAAGAAACCAAACAGAAAGTGCATAGGTCTGATTTGAATCCTTTTCTAATTTTTGTTTTTTGTTTTTGGAGAATAAAAGTTTGGCCAACTAAGATTGAAAAACTCAACACAAGTCTGGATTGGCTTTTGGGTAATCTCTATGGCCATGCAATCTTTTCAAGCCGAAAGATAAAAAGTATAAGTTCATGGTAGGCCTCCCTTTATGAGGTTTATTTTTGCTACCACATGATACATTCCTCTTGTAACACCCTAAAATTAATTTAGAGTAATTATGATGAGTTGGGGAATTAGTGTAGGTAATTAAGGAAAATAATTAAGTGGAAAGGGGAAATGGAAGTTATAGAAGCATAAATTGTTAATGTAGATTTAAGATTTAATTGGGATAGAAACTTAATTTAGGGCCATAATTAATTTAAGTATGTCATGGTAAACACTAATAAAGGCCTAATTTGCTTTATTAAATCAGAAGCCCAAAACCCCATTAAAAATTCAAGAAGTTCTGCAATTTAATTCATTAAATCATTGCCTAGCAACTAAGAGGGAGCCCAATTAGGCCTTGTGTTGATGGGTCAGCCTATTTTTCATTAAAACCCTAAGAGAAAACCTTCCTCCCTTACGACATTCTGCAAAAATACTTAGAGAGAAAGAGGTAAATTCGAAGGTCCCTTGAAGGCTAGGTTTTCCATTACCTTCTTGGCTCTATTTCCCACTTCTAAAGCCAAAATCAACCAAGGTAATTGTTATATAATTTGACCCTCCTTTCTTCTGCTTCAATTTGACTAACTTGGTTTTTCATTCGGAGCATTTTTACCCATACCTTAAATCTGATATGGGTTGTTTGATGTTTTCTTGGAGGATTTTTGGAAGTTGAGGCTAGGAAAGATATTGGGTAAGTATAAACTTCTTATTTTGATGCATTTTCTACTAGTTTAGGACCCCTATAGCTGATTTATGAGATAAATGGTGATTTTTGCGCAAATTTACCCAGAATTTAGAGTGTTGTTATGAGGTTATTAGTGTAGGTACAACCAACTCCGAATTTGGTTCTTGTAGTGGCTGGGTAAGTATTCTCTAGGAAGTTCTTTGTGGTTTAATTCTTTGAGAATTAGGTTTGCTGCTACAAATAATGATTAGGAATAGTAATGATATGGTTTTGTGTTCATAGGCTGAAGTAGCATTTTGGTTGGCTCTCAAAGAATTATTTACAAGTAAGATAACTGGGGTTAATGTTAAATTTCATGCATATGTCTAATTTAATTTTATATCTACTACACAAGTATAATTTTGAATACATAATGAATAGTTGGTTATCTGAATTGTATGTTTGGACTTTGTGAGTCCATGGTGGAGTAGTGGTGCAACTGTCACCCATGCATTGTGCTTCGATCGAGCACCAGGTTATGATTAGACCCTTGTATGCATTGAGCTCAAGTTGTACTCATTGGGGAGTTGGTGCCATCAATGTGCCTCTCCTAATGTTAATAGCCTTTAACATGTGAAATGTAATTGTTAGTATGGAATAGTAGTCATTGATAGTATAATTGTTTCATTTGCTAATATGACTAGTGTATTTTCTGATGCTTATATAATTTTCATACACTTATGTTAATTAAATTGAAATATATAAATGGAATTTGCCTTTGGTTATTGAGATTTGCATCTCATCCCGTTTCATAGCCTAACTATTTTAGGTGAAAATCCTTCGAGTAAGGATAAAGGAAAGCAAGTGGATGAACATCTATAAGTTAAGACTATGTGTGGGAAATTATGCACTTTGATAGATCTAATCTAGGATAGATGCTAATTTTTGTTATTCTTTTGTTTAGTATCATCATCATATAATCATGTTACTAAGTGTAGGTATTTTAGTGTAATAGAAAACAATGATGTAACTGATAGGGAATTAGACTCTTTACAATTTGGTGTTTGATGTATGCATTTGTTTATATCTAATATGGAACCTTGTTAGATGGATATATATATATATATATATGACTTGTTTCTTGGAAGTATGTTATGGTATTATCATGAATGATAATGTTAGTAGTTATGAATCCTTCTTATTATCATTGATATATAAATTGCTGATGTATGATAGTAGATGAGCAGGAATCAACACCTACGATTTGATTTGACAATAAGAGATATAGTGAATAAATTAGGTTATTGAATGACGTTAGAGCCCTACAAATTAAGGTAGAGTAGACTTAGAGTGTTCTTAAAGGGAGAGCTGGGGTGTATGGAATGAAATTGGGAAAGTTTAGGTGCAGAAGGAAGTTGAGCTACGGCTAAAACACCTTAAGTCACAGCCAATAGTCAGTCAAAAGCGAGGAGTGTTGTGGTGCAAGACAAAAATTTTATCCAGGAAGGGTAACAGAATACAACTTTGCCAAGGTGAAAGTACGCAGCGCTGGTACTTGCGCCACAGCGCAATTTGAATAAATTGGGTTAAGAGTTCCAAGAGGCATACCCACCATAGCGCTACATAGGCTCACTGTAACAAGGGTCCAACTCACCCAACGTGAAGAGTGTGAATAGTAGGTCCTAAGATCACCTTTGCCGCAATGTGGAAGCCCTGAGTCGTGGTGCAAGGTTTGAATTGTTGATTTTGAGCTCCAATAGTCACTTATGCCACAACGTGAATACACCATATCATGGTGGGAGTCTCCAAACTTAGTTTTTAGGTTCCAGTAACCAACTTAACCACAGTAGTGAAGGTCTAAGTTACGATGAAGGTTCCTAAACTCCTATTTTTAACTTAGAAACCTTAAGATTTACTATGATAATGTTATATCATGATTTGGGAACATTCATAAGAGGTTTATCGAAGATCTTAATCGATATTTAGGATCACTTGAGGACTTGATTAGTTGTTGTTGTTATTTAGCTAATGACCCTAATGATATCAAGGTTCAAATTTATTCACTTTTTCCTATTTTAATTGATTGTAATGTCTTTAGACCTTGATTTATGATTATTAATCACTCAATTAAGTCTGATCAATATAATTAGGAATTAGGATTGTTACACCTCTACCTTTTAATTTTACTCTTTTACTATCATTTTTCTCCTTCAGTCCCACCTAGCATTTTAATATGTATTTACTTAATTCTTTAATGGTTTTAAATATTAAAGGGTCCCATCTCATGTGATGTTTGCATTATAGCTTCATTCTAAATGAAATGTGTAGCAAGTTTTAGAATGATTATCATTTTTCCAATCAGCAATTTTCACACACATAATTTATCATCGACTTTCTGGTTTCATTTGCTTGTTAATTATAATTATCAATTGCCTAATCCTTAATATGGAAAACCTCCCTTGAATTTTATATACCAATGTTATCATTGTAGACCATTATTGCAATCTTTATTGATCTTTAAGATATCAGGAACAATGAATTCAAATATGATTCATCACTAACAATAATAAATCACTTACAATAATTAAAAAAACAATTGTTTGATAAAGTTATTTTCAAGGAAAAAAAAGCTGACCATTTATGTGATTTTCACTTATAATAATAGACAAGGTAAAACAATCACTTATAATAATAAAGAAAAAACAATTGTTTGATAATGTTAATGATACTATTGTAATTTTGAAGAAAGCACATAAAACACCTTGAGGGAATAAGTTTCATTTAAACAGGTTTTTTTTTATCTATCTAATTTTCAAAATTTGTTCTTGAAAACTATTTGATGGAACTATTTTAAGAATATAAAACCAGAAAAAAAAAATTAAAGAGGCCCATAGTTTCTGCTATCTACTCAACATTTTCAATCTAATTAACTTATGGCTACTATAAGTCCCTATCATTGTCTAAATTAACTTTTTGTGATAGCTATAATATTTTTTTTGGCCATTTTATGACATCCATATAAAGTATCATGGTATCACAAATCTGAATTATGAAATAAATCAATAACTTCTAAAGTCAGCCCCTGGGTCTACCTTCAAACACAATTTGCTAGAAATTTTAGAGCAAAAGAAATGAAGCAATTAGGCGAATGGAGAACCGGAAGAAAACCTACTTACCTATGAAGAAGCTGGTAAACCAAGGGAAGAAACTGGATTCGCACCCAATCTCCTAAAATTCGAACAGGTTACAGCAAGCTAAAATTAGAGCCACGGGTTACACAAGGAACAAAACAGAGATGCAGAAAATGGTACTCTTACCATGAGCAAAACAGAGGAGCAGAACTCACCAGTTGGACGAACCGAAATGCAAAAGCCATGAAACTCAAAGACCCATTTCCCTCTATTGTCCAAGTGCTTAAATTTGGGTTTCCTCTTAGGGTTTATTCTTATGGGACAAAGAAATTTGGGTGCAGGTGTAGCGGGGACGACAGTAAGTGTCGGAAAATTGACCATACGGGATGGATATAAGTAAATCCATCTTGAATATATATATATATATATATATATTTGTTTATTAACACATATAATCTAATATATGAAATTAATCTGTTATATATAAAATTAATAATACTGTTAATAAAAATGGTATATCAACAATTTATACACTTAGAAACTAGATTGTCCCAAAATCATAAATATAAGGATTAGATTTCAAATAATTCTAGAACCATCTAAAAGCAAATATGTCTACAACTTTATGATTTTATATGTAAGAATTAATTATGACTTGGAATTTTACAATAAAATGAATGGTTCATCATTAAGTACTTAGTTCATCAGAGAAGCAACGTAACGCTTCACCAATTTTGAAAATAAAAGCATTCACCCACACAACACTTTAGCTGTTTAAATGAAAAATTAAAAAAAAAAAAAGAAATGGTGACTAACCATGATAATTACAATCTGAAGACATTTTTTCAATAATTCTTAAGGTTGCTTGGTAATATGTTGTTTTAAGTCAAATAATTAGTTTAAAACAATATATTTTGATATGAGGATAAGTCCCTTATTAAATTTCATTTTACAATATTGAAAAAGTATGAATGATATTTTTTAATTTAAATTTTCTTTATATTGTTCTTTTTGTGTAGGTAAATAATCTTTTAGTTAATAATATTATTTATGAAAATATATATGTTAAAATGGGTGACATAAATTATACATTAAACCTGTACATATTCTTTGATTTATTTTCATTTTAATTTAGAAAAATTAGTTAGAGCTATGTACAAATACTTTCTTTATCAAATTTGCAACAAATTTTGATGAATAAAATTTTTAAATTACTCCATCTATCCAATTTTAGTCTTTGTTTTAAATTAGTATTTATCTTAAATAAAATTATCTATTTTGATTATCTCATAATATAGGTTTTTTTTAATATTTGATTAATGATTAGAAAACTTCAAAAATTAGATAAAGAATAATTAAAAAGAAGCTATCAATAAATGTTATGTAATAAAAAAGAAGAGTTTATATAATAAATATATTCTTTGATATTATTTAAATTAAATTTATGTAAATTTTTATTAGATACTTATTGAAATTTTAATAAATTGCATAATATTTATTAAAATATTAATAATTATTTATTTCAATTATCTCATAAGAAGAAGGGGATGATTTGCTTTATTATAGAAAAGAATGAAAATTAAAAAAGTGATAAATGAGGGTTTGCGACTTTGCATGTTTAGTCCTTTCAAAAACTATCTTTTTTACCTAAATATTAAACAATGAAATAGACTTATGTATTTTTTTGAAATGATTAGACAACTCATAAAATTGGAAAAAAAAATAAATAAAAAGAATCTATCAATCATTTATATATAAATAAAAAAATAGCAGTTAAGTGATAAATATATTCTTTTATATTATTGAAATTAAATTAATTCTAATTTTATGTGATAATTATTAAAATTTTAATAAATAGTGTACAAATTTATGAATGTAATTATCTTTTTAATTAGAAATTAAATAATTATAATATAATTATCTATTTGGTTTATTTTTTATTTTTATTACTAATTAGATAAATCACAAAATTGGATAAAGAAAAAATTAAAAAAAATGGATAATTGACATATAAATGAAAAATAACTTAAATGATAAATATATTCTTTGAGATTATTTAAATTAAATTAATATTATTTTTATAATTGTTAACATTTTAATAAATGATGTATAAATTTATTTCATAAATTTGTAACTAGCATTTTAATAAGAATTAAATAATTATAATAGAATTATGTATTATTTTTTAATTCTTAATTAATGATTAAATAACTCTTAAAATTGAATGGAGAATAATTAAAATGAAACTTCTAAACCCACATTCTTGAAATCTTTTATCCATTTCACTACATCTACTAAATATAAAAAGATAAATGCATTAAGTAAATTTTAAAAAAAAAATAAGAAGAAGAGAAAGTGTTTAATTACCATTCACTCTCTCTCTTCCTCTTTTTATCTCTCTTTAAAAATAAAAAGGATCTAGATTAACCAAAATCCATGCCAGCTAATGTTGCATTATGTAGGGCACATTAACCTAGTTGGCTTAAAGTTATTGGATATTATGTAAATAAAATGATGCCATATATTGTGTATAAAAATCTTTCATTCATAAGTGGTTATATAGGGAAATTAGTACTCATGCTCCTTTTCATCCAAAATTTGTGGGTCAAGAGTTAAGATTTGATATGTACATATGGGCACATCATATAGATGAAATTCTAATTCTTGACCCTTAGGAATATGTGCATATGGTGAATATAAGAATTTTTGTTTTCTTTTTGTCTGTAGATCTCATTGATCACTTAACACTTTATAATTAAAATTTTTTTTTTCTAATAATTATTAAAAACTAAGCCATCAAAAAGCAATGTTTAAGGTGAGACTATTGGATGGGATGGGAAGATTAATAAACAAAAATAAGTCTACCTTTGGTTAGGGTCTGGCAAAGCCTATTGATAATTTGACATCAAATGAAAACTCTTTCCACTATGGAGAACATTGTTCATCCCTTTCTCATCTTGATATTGCCATAAGCCATGATTGAGGGGAGAGTCTTAGGAGGTTTTTTTTTTTTTTTTTCTTTTCCTTCCAGCCTTTTTTTTGTTCTCATTATCTCACTAATTTGATGTTATTATTTTGCTCCTTCAGTCACGGCTTTATGCTATTGTTGTACTTATTTGTTATTTTTTCGTTCATTGCTTGATTGTTTTATTTTTGTTATATTATTTAAATGAATATTTTTTATTTTTAATTTTTTAATCTCATTATCTATGTTATATATCAAAAAGAATTATTTTATTATTACTTATTACATTATTAATTGATTTAAATTTCTTATTAATATTTAAGATATTTTTATTGAAAAATAAAAATTACTCATAATTAAAATTTAAGAATACTTAATATTCAACTTCTATTATTCTTAAATTATATTAAGCTTCTGCTATCATAGAAAAATAAAAAACAAAGGGTTCATAAATAATAAATAAGGAAGAATTAAGATAGAAATTAAAAAAAAAATCTTAACCAAATTAAAAATATATTTACACTTATAAAATAATATATGTTAGTTTTGTTGTTTCTTATATTACATGTATGCCATATATAATTTTTTGTTATATAATTGTCTTTAGAAGAATAATATGTACATATATTCAAACAATGCATAATATAACTACTACTACCTTATGGAATAATAAACCAAAGTTTGAGGTAAGACTACTTCTGGTTAGGGTTCTCCAAAACATAGTGATAATTTGACATCTAATGAAAATTCTTCACAAATGTGGGACCTTACCAAATCATCAAATGAACACCAACTCTTAGAAAAAAAAAAAACTAAACTATCAAAAAGCAAAATTTAAGGTGAAACTATTAGTTAGGAAGAGAATGTTAATAAAAAAAATGAGTTCACTTTAGGCTAGGGTTTTGCAAAGGAAGTTAATAATTTGACATCCAATGAAAACTTTTCATAGATATCAGACCATATCAAATCATCTGGTGAACACTAATTCTTAGGAGAAAAATCTAGGTGTGTAGAAAAATACTGAAACTTTTAGTGGCGACATAAGGTCACCACTAAAGGTCTTTTAGTGGCAACACGTGCAAGTTGCCAATAAATTTTTTTGGAACAACAATTTCAAATATCTTAAAAAATCCATGTCAAAAGTTTTAGTGGTGACATTTTCTTGTCGCTACTAATAATTTTATCGCAAAATTTTTCAAAACATTTAAATTTTTGCCTTAAAACTTTTAGTGGTAACAAGAATATGTCACCATTAGAAGACTTTTTAGTTGCGAAGAAATGTCGCCAATAGTAGTTTTAGTGCAAAATTTTAAAAAATATTAAAAATCTCACACCAAAACTTTTAGTAGCAACAAGAGATTATTGCCACTAAAAGATCTTTTAGTGGCACCATAACATGTTGCCACTAAAGGTTTTGCCACATTAATTTTTAATATCCTAAAAATTTTGTGCTAGAACTTTTAGTGGCGACCTATTCTAGTCACCACTAAAAGTGTTTGTCTCCTCTTAATTTTGGGACAACAAAAGTTTGCCCCAAACTTTTTAATGGCAACATGGTAATGCTGCCACTAAAACATTCTTGTAAAATTTTTTAAGTATTAAATATTTTGTCCATAGGCTTTTATGGCAATAGGGTGTCACCACTAAAATGTTTCTTTAGTGGCAACTGCCTTAGTGGTAACTTATGTGGCCACTAAAAGTATATTTAACAAATTTGCAAAAAAAGAAACTATTTAAAATTTTAACAAATTTTTTGAGGCATTTAGTGGTAACTTATGTGGCCATTAAAAGTATATTTATTAGTGACTATATGTGTTGCCACTAAAAGGTGTTTTAGTGGTGACCTTTTGTTGCTATTAAAATTTTTTCGTTAAATTTTTATCCAAAAGCATTAGTTTCAACCATTTGTTGCCACTAAAGATCGTCACTAAATATTTGTAATGGTAACTCTTTTTTGTTGCCACTACAAGCTGCTCCAAAATGACATATATTGTTTTAAAGACAATTATTAGTGACAACCTTTTTATGTCACTATTAAAAGCATACTTTTAGTGATAACGTTTTTTTTCGTCGCTCAAAGTCATAACTAAAAGTCTATTTCTTTGTAGTGCTAGGAGTATCTTGATTAAACCTAAGATCCATGAGAAGTGATTTTCATCTTGTTAGTTAAAAGAGTCTCTTTTGTATCCAATTTGTGTTTGACCATTATCAAAATTTGTGCAAATTGTAATACTCGTTTATTCTATAAAAAACCTAATTACTAAATGAGGTCCCATAAATAGAAAGAATGGAGGCCAAATAAAATTAGGATAATAATCTAAAAAATTAAAAATGAAGATACAAGGCTAAAGATGCCAAAAAACTAGAGTCAGAATAGTTAAATAAAAGTAGATGAAACCTAGTGACATTTTCATAATTTTGGGTACTTTTTAGAAAACTTAAAAGAGAAAATTTTAAATGATAAAATTGGGTATCCCAAGGTTCTCAGAGACCTCAAAAATCATAAAAACCTCTAGAATGATCAAAACCCTTCCGATTTGAATTTTAAAGTGTTAATTGGCCAAAATTTTGACCCAATCTTTCAGTTTTGAATCTAATTTGGGTGAAACCAAAGCTATTTTATGAATTAGATGACCTAAATTTCATAATGGAAAAGATAGTTCTTAAAAAGGAATTGAAATGAGCCTAACTGGACAAAATCAAGAAGAGAGACTAAATAGCAAATTTGAAAAGTTGTAAAAAATGAATTTTTTTGCCTCTTAAAAACATCCCACATCTACTCTCTCTCTTGATCGACTTATCTTCACTCCAAAATAGATCCAAGAGCTGCTCTCTAAGGCACACGAGAGGGGAGGCCAAGGAAGGAAGAAGACGGTTTGAAAAGTGTACAAATCTTTTAGTCTTTCATGTCATCTCCTTCGCTAAACTCCTTCTTCTCCTTCTCCTCTCTTCTACCATGGTCTTAATGGTTTGTTTGGTCATGTTTGGTGGCTGGTCTAGTAGAGAGAAGAGAGAAATTAGAAGAGCTCTTAGAAGTATAGCAAAGCACCTTTGAAAAGCTTCCAAATAAGGTAACTTCTCATAGTCCTTATTACTCTATCTTGCTCCTTCTTCACTTATATAATTCAGCCAGAATTGAGACCATATGTTAGGGGTCTTATTTTGATTGGTACTTGGTAAGAAATGAGGCTTTGAGGCATGGGAAACCAAATGGAACAATTAAGATTCAAAAAGAACTATTAGATAATAACTTATGGCTCTTAGGGTTTTGGATGCATCTTGGCAAATATAAGACTTTCTAATGGTAATTTAGGATGTCTAGGACTATATATGAGTTCATAAGACATTTAGGAAGCTTCATGGATGGCAAATCCCCTAGAAAAACCAAGAAAATCCCATAGGCTCCAATTATGGTGTGCATTTCAACCTTAAGGGAGAAGAGACACCTAGGGAGGTTTTTCTTTGATTCTAAGGTTAGAAATAGTCTAGATATGAATTATAGATACCAAAGGAATCATTGGTTTTAATTTAGAAAATCATATTTTAAAAATTTTAGGTTTTATATGCATAAAGAAGTAATTTGGTGTTAGTCTCCTTAATTTGAGTTGGGATGACTCTAATACGTTTAAATAGAGTCATATGACTCAGATTGAGTGAGAAATTGGAGCCAAGATCTTGAATTATATGAGTTTCTTCATTATACCTTATATGGAGCCATAATGGTGACATAAACTAAGGATAGCTTATGTAGAGTTTATGTAAGGCTAGAGATAGTTCCAGTGATTGAATTATGTCTTGTTTGATGCATTTAGGCCAAGTGAATAAAGTCTCTCCTAGGTGTGGGTGTGACGCCAAGCCAAGGAAGTGAGGAAACAAAGGAAGAAATTGTCTTCTTAAACCAAGGTAGCTTTCCATCCTTTCTTATGTGTATTTCTTGGTTGTATGATTGTCATTGAATACTTGTATGTGTGTTTGAATCATGAGACATGCCATTTGTTATTGGTTTGTTGCTATGGTACTATTATGCTTCTTAAATTGCTTTTGAATTATGAAATTGCTCTTTATGGGTGAGGTTGTGCCAAAATTCTCTTGGATTGGGTAAGGTGAATCCAAGAGTCCCTAAGAATTGGTGAAACAAGGCCAAAAGTCCTAAGAATGAGTGAGGTTAAGTTAAAAGTCCTTAGATAGTGAATAGGCTAATCCAAACGTCCTAAATAATAGGGTAATGCTAGACCAAAAGTCCCTAGAGCTTGTTCTTGACTTTGACATATTTATGTGATATGAAAATTATGATTTGAATGATTCTTGGAAGTGTTTGGTGCATACTTGTATCCTTTGACATAAATATATGCCTTATTTGCTTACTTGAAAGGGTGAATGAGCTATTGGAATTTTTTTGAATCTCACTCTCCTCCATTTTCTATCTAAACATATCTAGGTGAACACTACACTAAAAAGCTTTTTTAACGGCAATTAACTAGCAGATAAACCTTTATTATCGGTATATCTAGTTGAACACTACACCAAAAAGCTTTTTTAACAGCAATTAATTAGCAGCTAAACCTTTATTATTGGTAATAAGGTCTAAAAATCAAAATCTTACTAATAAATATTGATTTGCCATTATTAAGTTAAGATTTACCAGTAATTAAAATTATTTGCCCCCAAAAAAAGCCCATACTTGTGCCAAAATTTGTAATGAATTCCCTCCACATTTTTTGAACCCCTAACATTGGAAAACCTTATACCCGTTAAAAATTTTCAATCAATTTTTCAAGTTTCTAATTTCATTAAAAATCGATGCCTCTGTTCTCACTTAGCGGGCCCTAATTTTAATCTTTATTGTATCATAATCATTTTATATGCCTTAGTCGTTCTCAACAATCTTGCCACCAACTTCATATTCATTGGAATCTAATCTTACGCAATCAAAGAGAGGTGGTGCGAAAGGATTTTCTCTTAGAAGGGTTTAATTAAACATCAGGTACCTTTCAATTTTTTAGAATTATTGTGTTTATTACTACATTTGCTGAAATTTCTGTGTTTGCCGTCTTTCTTCTAGTTTGAGCTTGAGGACAATGTGTGTACTGTTGCTTTTGGAATTTCATTAAATTGCACTAAGTTGGTTTTTTGTATTGATATGTCAATAGCCATTTGTGTGCCTTTTCTTTTTATTGAGGCCATTGCCTTTCAATTTTTTGGATTAATTTATATAATAGTGGTAGATCCCAACATTTCTGATCTCTTTTTTCCCCTCCTTTGTCCATATATCAATTGAAAAGTGTAGGATTGGTTCACATCAAGCACAATAAGAAACTTATGGTGGCATTATGTAACATCCGGCTTCTTCATAAACATGAGAGATGTAATATTCAGTTTCTCCGTAACTGTGCGAAATGCACCGGATATAAAAGCAAGTTCTTTGAAATGAATGATTTAAGGTCAAATAAAATTAGAATAAATTTTTAAATAATAGAAAATAAGAATCTAAGGTTTGACATGCCCAAAAATCAGAGCCAAAATGGTTCAATAAAATTGCCGAAAGTATAGTAGCATTTTCGTAATTTTGGGTATTTTTTAGAAAATTCAAAGGAGGGATTTTTAAATGGGAAAAATGAGTTTCCCAGGGTTCTCAAAGGCCCTAAAATCTATAAGAACCCAAAGAATGGTCCAAACCCCTTTGGTTGATGTTTTACAATATCGATTGACTCGATCTTCTACCGGTTCATTCTAGAAGGTTTTAGACCCAATTTGAGTGATTCCAAAGGTATTTTTTTATAAGTTAGAGAACCTAAATTTGATGATGAAATGATAGTTCTTGAAAAGGAGATAAAATGAGTCTAAAACAAAAAATCCAAGAAAAGAGGGACATAGATAAAGTTTGTCGAAAGAATTTAAGAAGCACTCCCTTATAAAATGCCCCACCTTTGGTCAAACCTCTTAATTGAATTCCAAAAATATTCAAATAGAAGCAAAGAGGGCTAAGGGTGGTGCACAAGAGGGAAAGCTAAGGGAGGAAGAAGAAGCTTAGAAAGTGTAAGAAATTCTTAGATTTTCATGTCTCTTCCTTCATTAAACTTCTTCTTCTCCTTCTCCTTTCTTTTTTCTATGATTTTAACACATTGATTGGTCTTTTTTAGTGGCTAGACCAGAGGGTAAAACTTAGAATTTCAAGGAGGAGTTTGAAGTAATGGAAAGAGCCCTTGAAAAAGTCTTGAAACAAGGTAAATTCCATGGCTTATCTTGCACTTCTTGCTTGTTCTCCTCTATATAAGTTTTGTGTAACCTAGAGCCCATTCAAAGGGAGTTGAATTCTAACCATATCAAGGGAAGAACAAGTGATTTAGATTGCAGGGATTTAGAATAAGCAAGTGGAAGCAAAAAGGGAACCTTAGAATTCAAGTTGGCATAACTTGGGGCTTTGAAATAAATGATAAAATTTGATTTTTCCTAGAGGTATTCTAACTTATGTAACATATGGTATGAGTCCCTTAGACCCCTAGGAAGCTTTACATGAGCCATCCCCTTCAAGAAAATAAAGCAAACTCCAAGGGTACCATATGCTTGCATAGTCTCGACCTAGACCATGTGAAGTACCTAGGGAATGTTTTAATTTGTTTTGAGCTTAGAATGGGACTATATATGATGGAAGAACATGAGAGGAAGTCTTGAAAAAGTTTTAGAAGCCATGGATAGTGAGATGGAGGTGTAGGCTCCATAACATAGCATAATGAAGTAACTCCTAGCTAGACTCCTTAAAATGAATGTGTGATGGTTCCAAAGAGTCTCAATAGAGTCAAGAATCATGATTAAATGAGAGAATGGAGCCAAGATCATAAATTCTTATAGTTGCTTCATTTGGTGCTTTATAGAACCATAATTGAACCATATGAGAAACCAAGCCTCTCTAGAGTGTGTATGGTGTTAGAGTTTATTTCAAGAATGTAACTAGATCCTATTTAATGTGTTTAAGCCAAAGGAATCAAGCTCCACCTCATTGTAAGGGTGTGGCTAAAAGAGGGAAGAGAATTCAAAAGATAGTTTGCAATTCTTGCTTCAAGGTAGCTCTCTAACCTTTTCTCTCATGCATGCTTAGTTATTTTCTTGTCCTTTGATGTATGTATGTATGATTTTACCATAAGAAATGCCTCTAGTAATTTTCTACATGCCATGGTACCATTATATGCATAATATGTATTTTATGAATGTTGTTTAGCTTGAATAAGCTTAGTAATGCCAAAAGTCCCTTAGCAAAAGTGAGGATGAGCCAAAAGTCCCTAGGATTGGATAAGACAAAGCCAAAAGTTGCAAAAAGAGTGAGGCTTAGTCAAAAGTCCCTTAAAAATGGGTGAGGCAGGTCCAAAAATCCTAAGGAAAGGAGGTGAGGCTAAACTAATGCTCTTGAAGGCCAATATATAATGTGTATAAGTTTTTTACATATGAAAATGATTCTATGTATGGTTATTGGTAGTAACATGTTCATATATGCATCCTTTAGCTTGAAAACATGGCTATTATGTATGATTGAAAGAGTTAAGAGCTATTGGGTTTTCTAGAATCTCACTCTTCCTTCTCCATTGCCAAAACATATCTAGGTGGACTAAGTGAGCAAAGAGATGGAAGCCACCATACTTGAAAGTGAGAGATTAACCAAAGAATATGTTATTTAGCTATTTTATAACCATATTGTTGGCAAATGATGTAACCCTATGTTGTAAATGATATATAGCCACTTGAACATATATATATACATGGATATATGATATATGTATGAAAATTGAAAGCATATGAATGAGAATACATGTTTTTGATATTAAGATGCATGGATGAGTTTGTAAGATCTTATGTATATGAACAAGTAAGGTAGTGATTTTGTGATGTATGGATATTTAGACTCCTTAAACAAGTATGATGGAATATTTTTAAGCTTTCCCTCATGCCCAAGTGGTCTTAGTTCAAGGGCAAGACCATTTGGCACATAAATGAACTATTTTAAGATAAAAAATGACTCATTTTATGAGTTGAACCCCAACTTGACCAAATGAGCGATTTTGAGGCTGAGATTTCGTACACATATAGATCTCATATCGAAATTTTTAATGGTCCAAGAATTGCATTATTTGGGGATCTATAGAATTTATTATAATTTTTCAAATTTCATATTAGAAGTTGGTTTTGTTATGGGCATTATTCACTTGAGCAGATTATATCTTTATGTCATCTGATAGTCAAATGGGGTTTAATGGTATTGAAATTTTATATGGAGAAACTAAATATTCACAGTGGTCTGTAGCAACTAGAAGCATCTCATTTGGAGGTCTGTAGAAAGAGCAATAAATTTTTGAAGTTTTGCATTAGAAACAGTAATGCCAGCCAACCTTATTATTGTTTCATTATAATTTAGTTCCTAATCGTGCTTAACATGGTCTAAAATTATTCGTCCCATAAATTCAACATTCATAAATTTCTAGAATGATATGGTTTACTAGGTTTTGATTGTTATAAAATTAGTTATGAATTTTTGAAATTTATATCAGTAATCTATGATAGTAAACTGGGGTTGCTAGAACTTTAGTGCTTTTCCATTGTCACTCATAATCCATTTGATGTTTCCATGGCTTGGAATGATTTTTAACCTATAGGGAATATTCAGGGATTTCTAAAAAGCTATTATTTACTTAATTTTGATTTTTCTAGATTTAATTATGAATGTTTAAATTTGATGGTAGAAAAATGATTATTGGAACCTGAGATTGAACCTATGATTTTGTGTGTGGATGTCCTAAGTTCGTGAAAAAATGGAACATTTTGGGATGGTTCTAACTTGTATTCATGTATTTGGAATGAAAAATAATATGGGTGAATTCATATGGCTCACGAGATGTAAAATGCAAATTTTGAACCCTATGTAACACAAAATAATACATTATTTTTATTAATTTTTTTAAGGAAGCTTATTTATTTAAGGAAATGTAGCTAGGTAAGTATAAAGGGAAGGCTAGAATATTATGGTGTTACATTTTTGGTATCAGAGCAAAGTTCCAGGCCTTTTAGGATTGTATATGGCTTGAGGATGTAATGATATAGTTATGTGTAGGCTTTGTATAGGACATTTTAGGTCTGTAAAAGTAGTATATGTCTATGTTTATGCTAAATAAGATGTGGAATGGTATCGAAGTAGGTGGTGAATCTTAAGAGTGGTAGGCTTCTAGCATTTCTAGAGCAGAGCTAAATGATCTTACGGCTAAAGCTATATGAGTTATGGTAGCTTGCAAAGATCAGTAGCAAGTCGTGTGTATGAGTAGCAAGAGATTATTATGTAGCTGCTAGAGAGACTTAGTCAGAGGGATTATGAGAGGCCTAATTCTCTTTGATTATCACACTTACACTATTCTGAGATATTTTGCTTAATGTAGAGACAAGTAATGAAGCAGATCAGTAAGAGGTGAAACTGCTATGCACAGTAACTAGCTTAGAGGGGAAATGAGGGAGAGTTAATCCCCTAGCCCTGACAATCAAATGTCTAGATGAATTAGAGAGTCTAAAAATTTATTCTTTCAAGCCAGAGGCTGGAGTTTATAGGCAACACTCCATAGAGCCCTGATAGCCTAGATATACTAATGGGTAGCATATACATAAGTAAGAGGTAGAACTCTCTAGACTTGATGGTGGACTAAATACAAAGACAGTTGAAGCTCAGTTTACATAGCTAGGGAAGAAGTATCCAGTTATGATAAAGTGTAGTTGCCATATGAAAGGCTTTATTAGTCATATTTAGGCTAACCTAAGAAATAAACTGTTAGAGGGTCAATTAGAGCATAGAAAGTTAAGGCCCCTAGTATGAGCAAGATGAAAGAGAGGTAAATGACTGACTTAGTAAGCTCACAAAAAATTAGTAGGTGATGAATGAATAGCAGGCTTAGTGCATGAAATTGAAAAAGAGATTGACATATTCTATGTCTTAGCCTAGGAATGTTTGAGATTAAGTAGTAACTAGAGTTAAAATATTAAGTACAAGAGTAGTAAGGTTGTAGAGACCCTCTTACCAGGTGTTGACTCCAACCTAGGATACTACCATGTGTGACAATGAACAATGGGTTAAAATGATGAGCTTAAGACCTATAGATTATGTCATTAGTATATATGCAAGGGAAGGATACATCGTATAGGTGAGCAAATGCCTTACCACCCCGCATTATGTAACACCATAATTTTTAACTTATTTCATGATATTTATATGCTTCACATCATTAAATTCCATGAGAGTGTATGAAAAAGGGAATAAAAATAATGAATTTTTTTACATTGCATCATATTTAAAAATTCCATTCAGTGTCACGTGGACCATGTGAGCTCATACCATACATTCTCATATTTAATTACATGAATACAACTCATTTGCATCATAAAATATAGCCTACAAAGAAACTGTACGTTACGTTTCTCATGTTTTCTCTTATTTTCAGAGAACCGGATGTTACACATTATATGCTATAACTCCTTGTCAAAAGACCATATACTCATTGTTAGGAAAACCTTGTTGATAACGTCTTGAAATTTATATTGCAGAATACAAAACCTTGTCGACAAGATCTTAGATCTTAGTGACAGGATGTTCGCATAACCTATAATTGATATGATCTAATGCTCGTAGCATTGGAGAATGTAGTGAGTATACAAGAAGGGTATCCCTTAGGCGTAATACCCTAAAACGATGATAACTAGTTGGTGCTAGAAATTTAGAAATGAGAAATAATTTACAAAGATAACTATAGGGAGGTTTTCCCTAGTTTGATAAGAAGAAAATAAGATGTAAAGAGATAAAAGACCACCCAGTTAGTGGTCAGTAACTTTCCAAGGAATAAACCCCTAACTTGGTGATTACAAAAATATAAGAAAGTGAGGAAGAGTTGAGAAGCTAGCATACAGAATGATATGTCCTCGCTTAGGTAGTGACTAAAGGAGAATTGATAGAGTAAGTATAGTAAACACAGATAGATAAGAGTTCAGTACTTAGCCAGATGAGCTCCCTATATAAGACTAATGTAACATAAAAGTATATGAGTAGTAAGAACACTGAGTGTAGTATCCAGTAATGAAAATTCAAGACATTGATGATGTATACCTTGAATTGGGTTAATAAGACCTTAGAATAAACAGATTATGCTCCTAAAGAAGAGAGCTAAAAGGTTAATCAGAAAGAAGACCTAGCTCTTTGACCAGAGCGTAGAAAGAAGCTAAGGCAAGTAGCTAGTGCCTCAGTACTCCCAGGGAAGTTAGAGAAAGTCAGAAGCCATATGAAAAGGTGAGATCTAGCATTGTAAAAAGAAGAAATGTAAGCCAAGAGCTTTACAGAAGATAAACTCTAAAGTTCACATGAAATAAAATTCCTTATAGAGGAACAATCTAATTGAAAAGAATAAAGCAAGAGAATAAAAAGAATTAGACCTTCTCTATTATTTCAGAAAGTGAGTAAGTAGAGGTGAACCCAAGAAGAATAAAAATGCTCTTGAGCATAAAGAAACAGAACAATAGCAGAGGAATAAACAAGTGACAAATGACCCTAGAATATGGGATGACAATAAAATCGAGGACACAATACCTGAGAACAAACGTAGAGATGACATGGATAAGTGCTTAAGTAAGCATTGTTGTCCTTAGTATAGATATTTATAAAGCATGATATGATGCCCTAAATAAAAATAATTGGGCAACATAAATGACTTTAGGATAGAATAGTAAATAATGTGAGAATTAAGGAAAGAGTTCCCTGTTCCTCAAGTGTCATATGAGATAAAGAGAAGCTAAGTGATTCTAGTGATGTGAAAATTGTAAGAAAAGTATACAGAGAGGAATCCCCAGTAAAGAATAATGAAGAATAGGGAAAATGCTACTAGCATGAGAATGTTAAAAGTTAAATAATGTGAGTTCAGTATACACAGTGTGAGTCCCTCATGATTTAACTAAATGATATAGAAAGGGACTAGCATATGATTTCTATCCTACGAGGGATGTTAGGCACACTTGACGCATGAGAGGCCTGGGTGCTAAAGGCACTTGAACGTAGAACATAGGCATTGTAAAAAATGGCAGGATATGAGAGAGATGATAGAATGAAAGTATGTAAAGTGTGTGCCTAGTCATATGTTAATCAAAGAAAGTAAGCAAGCTAGTAAGAGTAAAGAAAGAAAGAAAGAAAGCCTAAGAGAATAGGCTTAAAGTGGGAACCTGAGGATCCCACAAAGAGTAACAAGTGAAAGTCAAAATACTCTTAAGTATCCTTATGAGGTGATCACAGAGAGACAGATGACATAAAACCCACTTCACAGAAAGAGCATAGCAGATATCTGAGTTAGCCTTAGAGATTATAGGTGATGGTTATCAGACTTAGTGAGCATATGTGTTATTAGCAGATGTAGTAATCTTCGGCATTGTATCTCCTAGAAATAGCTCACAGTAGATCCTAAAAGGTTACAGTAGACCCTAGTAGAGGCTCTGAGAGGTCACAGTAGACCTGGGAATTGCAGTAGATCCCATAGAGTTATACAGAGTCTACTATTACAGCATAGTAGTTTTTTGGGGAGCTAACGGCCAAAGATAGTTTTTACAGATTAGTTAGTCTCAGAGAACAGTATAAATTTAGATAGTTTCTGCCTCAGATACTAGAGACTTCCTAAGTCTGATATACTATTGTCCCCAGAGATATTAAGACTATACTTAAATAGTCAAACCAATTATTAGATTTCTTTAGTCGATGAGCAGAGTATGTGGGGTGAGTGAAGCAAGATATTAGCTTTCAGAGTTATAAGTAGATGAACCACTACCTAATAGATACTAAACTTGACTGAGGGATAAAGAGAGATCCCTACATGCTAAAGTTATGCATTTAGAAAAGAGTCAAGTGTAGCTCTTTATGATAGGGTCAGTGGTAGGCCACGTCTCCAGCAGTAGAGACTATGAGAAAGGTTGCTTCCTATAAGAATTCAGTAACAGTCAGTGGTAATTGCTCTTCCATGCCAGCATGAAAAGTTAAAAAGTCATGTTAGTCAGTCGTTGAGATGAGAGATTGCATGATACTTACTCTTGAGTGAGTAAAAGGAATAAGGAAAAGTTTAGGCCTAAAGAGGCCAGTATAATAGTGAGTAATGAAAATAAAACAGTTAAGAATAGAAACTCCTTAAAAGAGTTATGATCCTAGTAAATGGCTAGAATATGAGGCCTATAATGGAAAGAGCTATGAATCATGCCTATAGGATGAGCTAGTGAGGAAAAGAGTAAAGTTAAACAGTGAACCAAACGCTTAAGTAAGTTAAATAAGCAAACAGAAGTCTTTGGTGGCTAGTATTGAATAGAGAGAGATAATGAGACCTTATAAAAAGCCATTAGGAGATTATGAGGGAGATTTAATACTAAATAAGTTATCTCCAAAGGCATATGCATGTAAGTCCACTAAGCAAGAAAGTCAACCCCTCTGAACAGGTTAAGACTAAACAGAGGGGAAATAGTAAGCTCTCTCATTATGTAAACTAGAGATATTCGAGTATATTTCAGTATCAAAAGTTACTTTCCCTTATAATAAGAGTGAGTCATGTGCTTTATAACAATGACATAGAGAAAGAGAATCAGATCTAGTGAACTAGTAACGTTACTTCCCTAGCAAAGAGAAATTCTAAAAAGCCTAGCTTATAAAAGAAGTGAATAGAGTTAAGAAGAAGGGAAAGAAAGAGCCAATTAATGAGACTATGAAAAGGTAAGATAAGGTTATGTCCCTAAATTTTGAAGATGAAATTTATTTAAATAGGAAAAAATGTAACATCTTAGTCTTCGTAAACGTGAGAGACGTAATGTTTGATTTCTCCGTAAACGTGCAAAACACACTAAATATAAAAGAAAGTCCCCTAAAATAAATGATTTAAGGCTAAATAAAATTACAATAAAATTTTAAATAATAGAAAATGAGGATCTAAGGTCTGACATGCTCGAAAATCAGAGCTAGAGTGGTTCAATAAAATTATTGAAAACATAATGGCATTTTTGTAATTTTTGAAACTTTTAGAAAACTCAAAAGAGAGATTTTTAAAGGGAAAAAATGAGTTTCTCGGGGTTCTCAAAGGCCCTAAAAACCATAGGAACCCTTAGAACGGTTTAAACCCCTCCAGTTGATGTTTTACAACATTGGTTTACTTGAACTTTGACAAGTTCATTTGGGAAGGTTTTAGATTCAATTTGAGTGATTCCAAGGCATTTTTTATAAGTTAGAGAACCTAAATTTCATAATAGAAAAGACAGTTCTAGAAAAAGAGTTGAAATAAGCCTAAAACGAAAAAGCCAAGAAAGGCGGACATGGATGGAATTTGTTAAAAGAATTTAAAAAGCACTCCCTTATAAAAATGCCCCACCTCTGGTTAGACCTCCTAACCAACTTCCATACATGGTCAAATAGAAGTAAAGAGGGCTGAGAGTGGCGCATAAGAGGGAGAGCTAGGAAAGGAAGAAGAAGCTTAGAAAGTGTAAGAAATTCTTAGATTTTCATGTCTCTTCCTTCATTAAACTTCTTTTTCTCCTTCTCCTTTCTTTTCCTATGGTTTTAACACTTTGATTGTTCTTGTTTGGTGGCTAGAGTAGAGGGGAAAACTCAGAATTTCAAGGAGGTGTTTGAAACAATGGAAAGAGCCCTTGAAAAAGTCTTGAAATAAGGTAAATTCCATGGCTTATCTTGCACCTCTTGTTTGTTTTGCTCCATATAAATTTCCTATAACCTAGAGCCCATCCAAAGGGAGTTGAATTTTGACCATATCAAGGGAAGAATAAGTGATTTAGAGTGCGGAGATTTAGAATAAGCAAGTGGAAATGAAAAGGGTGCCTTAGAATTCAAGATGGCACAACTTAGGGCTTTGAAATAAATGATGAAATCTAATTTTCTTAGAGGTATTCTAACTTATGTAAGACATGGTATGAGTCCCTTAGACCCTTAGAAAGCTTTACATGAGCCATCCTCTTCAAGAAAATAAAGCAAAATATGCTTGCATAATCTCAACCTAGACCACGTGAGGTACCTAGGGAATGTTTTAATTTGTTCTAAGCCTAGAATGGGACTATATATGATGGAAGAATATGAGAGGAAGTCTTAGAAAAATTTTAGAAGCCATGGATAGTGGGATGGAGGTGTAGACTCCATAATATAGCATAATAAAGCAACTCCTAGTTAAGCTCCTCAAAATGAATATGTGATGGCTCCAAGGAGTCTCAATGGAGTCAAGAATCATAGATTGAAGGAGAGATTAGAGCCAAGATCATAAATTTTTATAGTTGCTTCATTAAGTGCTTTATGGAACCATAATTTGAACCATATGAGAAACCAAGCCTCCCTTAGAATGTGTGTGGTATTAGAGTTTATTTCAAGAATGTAATTGGGTCCTATTTGATGTGTCTAGGCTAAAGGAATCAAGCTCCACCTCATTGTAAGGGTGTGGCCAAAAGAGCGGAAGAAAATTGAAGAAAAAGTTTGTAATTCTTGCTTCAAGGTAGCTCTCTAACCTTTCTCTCATGCATGCTTAGTTGTTTTCTTATCTTTGGATGTGTGTATGTATGATTTTACCATGACAAATGCTTTTAGTGATTTTCTACATGCCATGGTACCCTTATGTGCATAATATATATTTTATGAATGTTGTTAGGTTTGAATGGCTTGGTAATGTCAAAAGTCTCTTAACAAAGATAAAGATGAGCTAAAAGTCCTTATGATTGGGTGAGATAAAGCCAAGAGTTTCAAGAAGAGTGAGGCTTAGTCAAAAGTCCCTTAAAAATGGGTGAAGTAAGTCTAAAAGTCTTAAGAAAAGAGGGTGAGGCTAAACCAATGCTCTTGAAGGCCAACATATGATGTGTATGAGTTTCTTGCATATGAAAATGATTCTATGTATGGTTATTAGTAGCAGCATGTTCATATATGCATCATTTAGCTTGAAAGTATAGCTATTATGTATGATTGAAAGGGTTGAGAGCTATTGGGATTCCTAAAATCTCATTATTCCCTCTCCATTGCCAAAACATGTCTAAGTAGACTAAGTGAGCAAAGAGATGGAAGCTACCACACTTGAAGATGAGAGATTGATAAAAGAATGTGTTATTTAACTATTTTATAATCATATTGTTGGTAAATGATGTAACCCTATGTTGTAAATGATGTATAGCCACTTGAATATATGTATATACATGGATATATGATTATGTATGGAAATTGAAAGCATATGAATGAGAATGGATGTTTTTTGTATTGAGATGCATGGATGGGTTTGTAAGATCTTATGTATGTGAACAAATGGGGTAGTAATTTTGTGATGTATAGATATTTGGACTCCTTATACAAGTTTAATGGACTATTTTTAAGCTTTCCCACGTGTTCAAGTGGTTTTGGTTCAAGGGGAAGACTATTTGGCACATAAATTAACCATTTTAGGATAAAAAAATAACCTATTTTGTGAGCTAAACTCCAACCTGACCAAATGAGCAATTTTGAGACTGAAATTTTGCACACATATAGATCTCATATAGATATTTTTGTTGGTTTAAGAGCTGTGTTATTTAGAGGTCTATAGATTTTATTATGATTTTTCAAAATTCATATTAGAAGTTAGTTTTGGTTTGGGCACTGTTCACTTGAGCATATTATATCTTCATGTCATATGAGGGCCAAAAAAAGTCCAATGGTTTAAAAATTTTACATGGAGAAACTAGATATCACAGTGATTTGTAACAATTAGAAGTAGCTCATTTGAAGTTCTGTAGAGAGTGAAATGAATTTTTGAAATTTTACATCAGAAATAGTAATGCCAGCCAACCTTGTGTAGTGTTTGATTATAATTCAGTTCCTCAATAGAGCTTAACATGATTTGAAATTATTTTTCTTAAAATTTTAACATCCATAGCTTTCTAGAATAGCATGGTTTGATGGGTTTTGAGATTTTTATGATTAGTTATGAATTTTTGAAGTTCATATCAATAACCTGTGACAACAAACCAAGAGAGTTGGACTTTTGGTGTTTTTCCATTGTCAATCATTGTCTAGTTGATGTTTTCATAACTTGGAATGATTTTTAACCTATAAAGACATTCAGAGCTTTCTAGAAAGCTATCATTTACTTGATTTTAATTTTTCTAAATTTAATTATGAATTTGCAAAGTTGATGGCAGAAAGCTGAAAACTAGAACCGGGAAAATGGAACATTTTGAGATAGTTTTGAGTTGTATGCATATATTTGGAGTGGAAAATAATATGGGTGAATTCATATGACCCACGAGACACAAAACGCAAATTTTGAACCTTACATAATGCAAAATAATGCATTTTTTTATTGATTTTCTTGAGGAAGCTTGTTTATTTAAGGAAATGTAGCTAGGTAAGGATAAAAGGAGGGCTAGAATATTATGGTGTTACACATTACAAATTATGATATGTAATTTACCCAAATAAATATCTATAGCTAGTGTGGTTTATTCCATTCTTCCTTGTTTAGTTATAGCTTCACTAATTGTATTCTTCTAGGATATTTTTCTGCTTGTAGATTTTGTTGTCAAATTGTCATAATAAAGTGTTTTTCTTTTAAGTGAATCTGGTTTCTTAATGAGGATCTCATTTGACATGGTGAAAGGTTTTTGTAAATGCCTCCCAAGGCTCTTTCTTTTCCCTGCCATGTCTAAGGTTAATTTTACAGTTCTCTTTGCTCAGGATCTTTTGTGTATTTTATAAATTCATGTTTTTGCATAAAGAAATTAAGATGAATGGACAAAACACTAGTGGCATTTATTTATTAAGCATTGAATTAGATAAAGACACTGCTTTCCATTAAGGACAATGGTTACTACGTAACTTCGTAGATTTTGATTCCATTTATTTCCATTGAGGTAGGTCACGGGTCACTATTTAGGCAATAGGTGCAATGTACAATATGTAAAGCATATTGATATGTACGTAACAAAGGTGCTCATAATTTGAAAATCATCCTGATGCACCATTAACTAAAGAAAATAATATTATAACACATGTCTCCACAAAAAGTATATATATTCTATGAGGTAATTTTGAAAAATTCAACAAAAGTTAGAGTGGTGGACCAATAACATAAAACACTGGCCCATATATAGTACCACCCCAATATTATTTTAGAATTTTTTTTCATCAATGTCACGTGTTGTTTCTTAGTTTTTTTTCCTTATGTTTCATTCTTTTACATTTTAATTTGGAAAAAGACTTTTTAAAAAGTTTTGTTGGCTTTGTTTTTTCTTTTTTTGTTTTCTCTGCCAACAAATTTTTCACTCCTAATTTTCACCTTATTGGAAGGCTTTTGAAGGCTAAAATCAAATTTAAGAGTATTTATACTTTCATAATAACATAATTATTATGATTCTAATATAAATTATTTGTGTATAGTGTTATTAGAAATAAGATGAAACAAAGTGTGCACAAATTAATTCAGAAACCACTATTACAATATACAAATTATTATAATAATATTGGCATCTACTTTTTTATCACCTGTGCATGGATGTGTCCATTTAATTTTTTAGTAATAATAAGAATTATACAAAATGGTTCCATTTCCATTGTTTCTGCATGGCATACCCATGGAGATCATAGTATAGCTGGCATATTGTGGTGTTGTTGAAGCAACAACCTCAAGTTGCCATTCCCATTACACATAAGAAGCTCTATGGCCCCAAATGTTGTTCATCTTTTATAATTCAAATTTTATGTATTTATTCAGAAAATTTTATGAATTTTGTTGTGTATTTGCTGGTGTATATATATATATATATGTATATGATATGAGCTTTAACCATATTGATATCTTGTCTCTATGCAAATGAATTTGAGAATAGGACAAGGTTTCAAATTAAATTGTTTGTAGTATATTTGAGGAAAGAAATATATGATTCATCATTTATAGATTCTACTTATTTTAAATTGTTTGCTTCATGTGGTTTTCACTTTCTTTTTTTTGGTTTATATGCATAGGATAAATAAAATTTGAGGAATATAATTCAAATGGTTCAAATTAGCTCTAAGATAGCCAAATAAACCCTAAAAATGTGTTTATACATGTATCCCAATGATATGTATCCTAAGGGCATATATTGGCTATACATAGAATGAGAAACACATGCATTTAAGCCACCTTTTTTAAATGTTAGTGAATTATTGATAACAAATCTTTAATTTCAATTGAATTTTGCAAGTACCGTGTTAGTGAATTCTTAAGCCACCTTTTTTAAATGTTTAATTGAATAACTTACCTATTGCACATACTAATTAGATTCAAGCATGTATGCAGCTTCATGCCTTCATATTTGTAAGAAACTACTATATAAATATACAATTTTACGCAATTAATACATATTTTATTATTTTTAATTATCTTTTAATCTTATCTAACACTTTTTGCCTGCAGTATTGAGGTAGGCAAAGCTTGCTTGAGCCATATCTTGCTAGTATTTTGCTTTTGTATTTTTAATTTTGTTTTTAAATTCTGATGTTAAAGTTAATGTAGATAAGTAAACTAAAATTTTTCCAAGATCCTACTTTGCTCTTGTTTTGCAGATTCACTTTCTTGTTTTCCTCTCTACATGCTAACTCAATGGATGGAAAATTAAACTGATTGTTAGTTTTTTGTTTTTCAATTAATATTCCTTTAGGAACAAAATATCTTCTTATCTTCATACAATCATAATTCAATTATAGATTCCAATCATAAGAAGATATATATATATATATTCCGATAAAAATAAGACTGTCTTTTATAGTTTATTTGTAGTATGCAAAACTACTATTTTAATAGATTATTTAATAATTTAGTTGCATCAAGCAACTAATTAGAAGCTTGTTTAGTTCTTAAAATTGACTCTTAAAACATATGTTATTTTTTAAGGTATAGATCATATGTTTAGACAACTTTACTATCTTGAGTTGGTATGTGGGTATTAGCATATGTTTTACCACTTATGATGTTCTCCTTTTTTATACTAGTTTCAAATTTGTTATAGCTTGGATTGTTGTCTCACATAATATTTAAACAATTAATGGGAAGGGAACCCATGGGGCTATATTTTATATTTCAAAAAATATAATTTTTGTTCTTAAAAAATGAACTTATGTTTTTCTTTTTCTTGCTTCTAAAAAGAAACTATAACCTTATAATGAAAGTAGCTCAAGTTTGACTTCAAAATTAAAATGAAGGTTATAGGTAAATGACAATTATGGCAATCAATGTGTGTAAACCATCTTTTGCATCATTCTTTTTTTTTTAGTTTGCCAAAGAGAGAGAGAGATAAGGGAAATTCAAAGAAGAGAAAGAAGGAAGAAAAAAGGTAAGAAAAACTAATGATTTTCATGGAATTGCCTTTACATATCTTGTTTTCCTCTCCTTGCTCTTCCTTTTCATGGTTCGATGGATAAATTGGGTCTATTTTGACCTTAGTTCAGAGGAGAAAGTTTAAAGTTTCAAGAAGGAAGGCTAAGGCAAAGGAAGAAGCTCTTAAAGAAAGCTTGGATTCAAGTTAGTTCCACCCCTTTCTTGCTTTTCTCTTCTTGCTTCCTTTATGTGTGTGTTTCGGCCAAGAGGAGAGTTTGTAAGGGGAGGAGGTTTTGACTTAGAACAAGTAAGAAACCATTGATTTAAATAGATTAAAGTATGCTTCTTTAATGTGTATTTGATGCCATGTGACGATTGTGTCACGCAATCTCAAATAGAAACTAGGTAGCAAAATAAATTGTATAGATAATGGTGCAACCTAGGTCATTTCCCAAGGAGTTTATGCCTCAATTTGTTTATGGAGGGATTTTAAGTATTACTAATTGGAACTAGTTTAGGGGGTTTTAAAATGCTAGGATTTAATTGAACTAAAATTTAATTGACAAGAATTAAAAACTTAAGACTAAATTGAAGTGAATAGTCAAGCAAATGTGGTAGCTAGCTTTCAAATGGACTCCCTAAAATTCAATTATCCTTGCTCTTTTTAGTTTACCAAATTGGGATTTAAGTTCTTGCTCTTTAGTGTATTCCCTATAAAGACTCTTTAATAACCATCCAAGATTCAATTCATCAAATATTTAAGGAATTTTGCAACCACAAGAAACCTTGAATAACTAATTAATTGAATTAAGAACAAGAACACACTAAAGCCAATCCTAATTGATCAATATAATCTACTGCACAATCTACTCAAGATGCTAATTCACCAATTAGATTGATTAATTCCTCAAACAATTAATTGCACAAAAATTCCAGCCAACTAATCTAACAACCATTGCATCAATTAGCCTAAAATCAAAAGGAATTTAAAAGTAAATTGTACAGTACTAATTCTGGAATTTTTACAAACATATAATGATCACAATTAAAATTCTAAAAATCAAATTAAGCTCAATCCAAAAATCAATTCAATCTAGTAATTTCCAGCAATTAAATTCCTAAACCAATAAGCTAAACCTAGTCAAATTAATAAAGGAAATAATGTTGAAATTAAAAGATTGAGCAAAGAAGTTTTTATCCAAATTGGTGAGGAGATGTGGAGCTCAAATCTTCATCTAGGAGAATCCTATCTTCAGCTAGCCACCAAAGGGAATTCAAGCTGCCATGGATGATTTAATCGAAAGGAATTTGATCATCGAAGCTTCAGCTATGGAGAATCAACGAGAATTGCTTCCTCCTTTAGCTCTCGAGCTTATGCTGTTTACGTCATCTTTTTTCTCTGCTAGATGAATCTCCAGCTCACTCTTCGCTTTTTCGCTGAATCACATTTTTTTTCCTTTTTTTGCTTTAGCACTTTTTTTCATTCATTCATTAATCACGTGCCCCTCAGCTCCTTATTTTGCACGTTGAAGTCACGCCTTTTTTCTTATCTCCAAGCTCATGAAATCTCCAGCTCACTCCATTAATCTACGTGTTCAGCTTATTAATTCCCACATCCACGTTCTATAGCTTAAAATTCAGCTCGTGCAAGCTTTATTAGCAAACGTCAGCCATACTCTTCAGCTCTGGCCCCATCAGCTCGTAGCTTTTCATTCCTTTTAAGCTTCCATTTGTCTCTCACGTGCTACTTCTCTTGCATTTTCCATGCAGCTTCATAACCTCATGGCTTCTCCATCATTTCAACTTATTCTTCTCCTTCACCAAGTACTAGAACTTATAGCTTTGTACGTGTTTCTTCTCGTTGTTCAGCTGCTGTGTGTTAACGAGAAAATTCTTCTCCTTCACTATGTTTTCAGCTCCAGCATCTTTGTTCAGCTCAAAGCTTCTTATTTCAATTGCTTCTTCACATTGCTTCTCCTTGTTCAGTAGCTTCACTTCCTCTCTTAAATCTCCACGTGCAGTTCTGCATTTGTGTGCTTCTTCTTTCTTTTTGCCCAGACTCTGTTCTGCATGTAAGCTCAACTTCTCATCCAGCTTCAACGAGGTCAGCTCATTTATGCACAACCAATAGCTCGAGCAAGCTCCCTCCTTGTGGCTTTTCTTCCTCACGTTATTCCAGCTAGTCCAGCCCTTCATTCCACGTTAATTCTTCCTTTCATTCTGCCTAACCTGTAGCTAGCTTTCTTGATGAACCCATGGATGTGTGTGTTGCTGAAGGAGAAGAAGTGGTTGTTCTGCTCGAGCTTGTAAGCTCCATGCCTCATGTTTCCATGTTAAAGTTCTTCTTTCAGCTCATGCATCATGCAACCCGTAGCTTCATTCTTGTTTCCTCCTCTGTTTTGGCCACTTAAATGTTTCACATAGAACTTGAGCTTCTTCTTCTTTTCTCTTTGCCCAGACTTCACGTGTTTTCCACATTAGCTGCCCCTGCATGCATGGCTTTGCTTCATTTTACACCTCTGTTGCCTAGCTCGTTGCTTCTTGCTTTCTTTGAATCCAAAAAATGGCTTCTTCTCTTGTAGCATCTCCTTCCTCTGTTCAACCACATCTCTTTCCACATGAGTAGCTTCTATTTTTATAGCTGTGTGACCTGATACTTGCTACGGGGAAGAGTATGTTCTATCCCATGAGTGGAGAAATCCCTTGGCAACTTCTTGTTTTGCTTCATCCTTCCATCAAATTCATAGCTTTGTGTTTGAAAACTTATGCCTTCCAAAGAGCCTTCCACATGCCATCAATTCATCTTCATTTTAAATATTTTTCCATTAAAATCTGCATAAGAAAAATAAAATAAAATGAAGTAGAATGTAACAAAACAAAATATTAAGAAAGGAGAATTCATAAAGGAAATGTTTAAGCGAAAGTTATGCATTAAAATTCAAAAATTTGCAAATAAATTTCCTTGAGGGCAGAAATGGCTACTAAAATAAAATTTCATCTAATTAAACCTCTAAAGCCACATTTGATCATTAAAATGCTTAAGTTTAGGAGGATTCATGTATATAAAAATAGTCTTTATTAAATTCCCTAACACTTAAGCTTTTGCACTCCTAGGCAAAAGAGAACTAAAGCTCCAAGGAAGAGATGATGGAAAGGAAATCAAGAGAAATGGAGTTGTATAAGTCACTTAGCACAAGGAAACTCAAAGCAAATCAATAGCTCAATTCTCCAAGTCATGTCACTTGCATCAATGCAACAAGTACCATGGCAATACACTTAATAAAAAATGAAATGCAATGAAAGTCCCTCACTTGGATTAGTGTTTATCATTCTACTCTTTAGTGTTTAGGATGAAGTGCTTACTCTCAAATTCCATCCTACCCAACCTTACTACCATAAGCTTGGCAATCATCTACATCTCCACCACTAAAATCAAATGCCAATGAATGAATCAAAAGGTCTTTATTATGGTTGTAATGTAGGCTAAGGTATGAAAAAAATGATAAACAAAAGAATGAAGGAAATTCAAAAAGCAAATTAGATGCTTAAAAATCATCAAGAGCATTAAAATAAGAATAAGGATGGAGTGGAAGTGCATCTTAAGGCCCTATTAACCACAAACAAAAAGATATGCACTAAGAGAACAACTTTACTTTCCTTTTTCTTCTTTTTCCTTTTTTTTTCTTTCTCTTTCATTTTTTTTCTTTTTTTTTTGTAGTATTTCAAATGCTTTTCTTTTTGCTTTGTTTCTCTTTTTTTTTTTTCATTTATTATCATCATTTTTCTTTCTTTGTTTTTTTGGAATACTTTTGAAGAAGAACAAACAAATGGCCTATAAATGTTGTGAAAAATACAGCTCCACCAACCTTAAAAACATACAATGCCCTTAATAATCAAAAGCACCCTAATCAAGGTAGGAAGAACATTCATTTGATTTTCATGGCTAAAAGGCTAAAAAAGAAAAATATATGGCTCAAAAGGGAAAAACAAATGGATTATACACATGTAGGATAGCTTTTTGGCTCTAATTAAAACAAAACAACAATGAATGCCTTAATCCTTTTCATGCATGGCAAATGAATAAATGTGGCCTTGAATAAGATTCAAGCCAAGTTTTAGAGTAAAAGTAAGATAAGGGATACACACTAGAAATGAATAAGCAATAGGTTCAAAAATCTCACAAGGTAAATTGACCATCATCAAATTTCATTAAAGCAAAGCTAATTGCCACTTAACTTGCATTCTCAACACAAGGTTAATTCCCTATCAAATCAAGATCAATCAAAGCCAGGATCCCTTCAATGCTAGAAACTTACACAAAAGCATAGTTTTTTATTAACTGAAATGTAACACAAAACTCTAAAAAAAAAAAAAAACATAAAACTTCAACATTAAAAACCTGGAAATCAAAAAAATCAACTAACTGAAACAAAACTAAACTAAAAATTTTTATTTATATCCCCCCCACACTTAAACATTGCATTGTCCTTAATGCTAGCACACAATCCAATAAACAGATAAAGACAACACAATATAAAAAGGGAAAGGGAAAGAGTACAACCGGGGTTCAGGGTGGGTCATGAAGCTGGAGCTCCCCCTTGTCATCCCTTGGAACTCCTTCATGAAAGTGTTTGAGCCGATGTCCATTAACTTTAAATTTAGCTCCCGTCTGCTCATCCAAAAGCTCAACTGCACTAAAGGGAAAACATCAGAAACTCTGTAAGGACCTTCCCATTTAGAACGAAGTTTACCTGGCATAAGCTTCAAGCGGGATTTATAGAGTAGGACTTTTTGGCCGACAACAAACTCTTTCCTTGCAATCATCTTGTCATGGAATGCCTTTGTCTTTTCTTTATAGATCCTTGCATTTTCATAGGCTTCCAATTTGATCTCCTCAAGCTCTTGTAGTTGGAATTTCCTGTGAGATCTTGCTCCATTCAAATCCAAATTGCATTTCTTCATAGCCCAGTAAGCTTTGTGCTCCACTTCTACCGATAAGTGACACGCTTTTCCAAATACCAACCGATAGGGTGACATACCAATAGGAGTCTTGTAGGTAGTCCTATAGGCCCAAAGTGCATCATCTAGCCTCTTGCTCCAATCTTTCCTATTCGGCTGCACTGTTTTCTCCAAAATTTGCTTCACCTCTCGGTTAGAAATTTCTGCCTGGCCATTTGTTTGAGGGTGGTACAGAGTAGCTACTTTATGCATAACACCATACTTGCTAAGCAAGCTATGCATACTTCGGTTGCAAAAATGAGTGCCCTGGTCACTGATAATGGCTCTGAGAATACCAAACCTGTAGAAAATGTAAGAGCAAACAAACTCTACAACCATAGAAGAATCATCAGTCCTAGTGGGTTTGGCTTCTATCCACTTCGAAACATAATCAACAGCCAATAAAACATATGAAAAGCCAAATGAAGTAGGAAAAGGTCCCATAAAATCAATGCCTTACACATCAAAGACTTCACAAAATAAAATGGGATGCTGTGGCATTTCATTTCTCCTAGATATGCTACCTGTTTGTTGACACTTGACACATCTTTTACAAAAATCAAAAGCATCACGAAATAGAGTAGGCCAATACAATCTACTATCTAAAACCTTCCTAGCTGCGTGTTTTGGACTAAAGTGACCTCCACATGCAAGTGCGTGATAAAAATTCAAAACAGAATCAAATTCTATATCAGGCACACAATGTCTAATCACTTGGTCACTGCATAGTCTCTACAAATATGGATTATCCTAAATATAATGCCTAGCTTCACTCCTAAATTTATTTAACTTATGTTTAATCAAATCAACAGGTAGTTCAGAAGCAGCTAGATAATTCACTAAGTCTGCATACCATGGATAAAAACTATGTATAGCACACAAATGTTCATTAGGGAAATCATCATCAATAGGTAAGGAATTTACCTTTGAAGCTTCAATTCTGCTCAAGTGGTCTACCACCAAGTTTTTAGCTCCACTTTTATCTCGGATGTCAATGTCAAATTCTTGAAGTAGAAGCATCCATCTAATCAATCTTGGTTTTGCATCAGGCTTCTTCAGCAAGTACTTCAAGGTTGCATGATCAGTAAAAACAATGACTTTAGTATCAAGCAAATAAGATCTAAATTTATCCAAAGCAAAAACAATAGCAAGAAACTCCTTTTTTGTGGTTGTATAATTTGCTTGGGCCCCATCCAGAGTCTTGGATGCATAAGCAATCACATGAGACCTCTTATTCACTCTCTGGCTCAAGACTGCACCTACAGCAAAATTAGATGCATCACATAAAAGTTCAAATGGAAGGGTCCAATCAGGGGGTTGAATAATGGGTGGGGAAGTCAAGCGTTTCTTAAGATCATCAAAAGCTGTTTTACATGCATCATTAAACTAAAAATCAACATCTTTTTGTAATAGCTTAGACAATGGCAAAGTAATTTTACTAAAATTCTGGATGAATCTTCTATAGAAACCTGCATGACCTAGAAAAGATCAGACCTCCCAAACACATATCGGGTATGGTAGAGAAGTGATAACATCTATCTTAGCTTTAGCTACCTCTATGCCCTGTTCAGATATAATATGACCCAATACAATCCCTTTTCGAACCATAAAATGACACTTTTCAAAATTAAGTACAAGGTTCTTCTCTATGCATCTAGCTAAACTCTATCCAGGCTACACAAGCAATCATCAAAAGAGTTCCCATATACAGTGAAATCATCCATAAAAATTTCTACACAATGTTCAAGGAAATCACTAAAAATGGAAACCATGCACCGCTAGAAGGTTCCAGGGGCATTGCAAAGACTAAAGGGCATTCGTTTGTAGGCATATGTTCCAAACGGGCATGTGAATGTCATTTTCTCTTGATCCTCTGGGGCTATGCATATCTGGAAATACCCTGAAAATCTATCCAGAAAATAGTAGTGAGATTTACTAGCTAAATGCTCAAGCATCTGATCCATAAAATGGAGGGGGTAATGATCTTTTCTAGTGACTAAATTAAGCCTCCTATAGTCAATGCAAACCCTCTAACTATTTTGTACACGGGTGGGCACCAATTCATTATTCTCATTCTGGACAACTGTGATCCCTGATTTCTTTAGAACCACTTGCATAGGACTAACTCACTAACTATAAAAAATAGGATATATAATACCAACAGATAAAAGTTTAGAAACTTTCTTTTTAACCATATCCAGAATAAGTGGGTTTAGTTGCCTTTAAGGTTGCCTTACTGGTTTTGCCCCATCTTCCAACAAAATTCTATGCATGCATGCATCAGGGCTAATGCTAGGTATGTTAGCTAAGGTCCACCCTATTGCTTGTTTTCTCCTCCTTAAGACCTCTAGAAGCTTCTCTTCTTCCTCTTGAATAATGTCACTGGCTACAATCACTGGAAGCTTCTCATCTTCCTCCAAATAGGTGTACTTGAGATTGTCTGGCAGTGGTTTAAGCTCTAAGGTAGGAGCTTGCTCAACCGACGATATGAGTTCTTTGATTTCAATCTCTTCCATGCCAAATACCTGTTCAGATAACTCACAGATAAAAGAAACAACTTTCCTATCTTTGGGAATATTAGTAGAAGGAGTATCAACAGGAGAACCAATAGCAGTAGCAACATCAGTATCACTATTAGATGAACTAGTTACATAGCATCTATTACCACTATCAATAGGCAATGCAATAGTGGAAATAGATGAACTAACACAATCAACATATCCAGAAGTGACATCAATATGCAATGTATCTTAAGAATCAGTAAATCCAGTAACAACAGAACATTCAGGGAAAACAACAGCATGCACATCATCTTTAGAACAAGAAGATTAACCTAAACTAGTATAATCATCTAAATCAGTCATAGGCTGACCAACACTAAAATCAACACAAAAAGAAGAGGTCTCAGAACCATGATAATCAGTACATGAAAGGAACTTACTATTCTCGATAAAAAGTACTAATCTGGGTACATCTATGACATATAGTAGTTTCAGAACATGTACAATCAAGAGAATCATCCAAGTCAGCAATATCACAGGAATCAGTCAATAAACTATCCATAAAATCAACACTGGCATTATCAACTAGCATATCAATCAAGTTGATACTAAAAACTGAGTTATCATCATAGGGGTGTTTCATGGCATCAAATAGATTAAATTATATCACATTGCCAGCAAACTCCATTTGAAGAGTACCTTCATGCACATTTATAATTGTCTTGGCAGTTTTTAGGAAAGGTCTACCTAAAATGAGTGGGGCATGTCTACTAGATTTATATCTATCATCTTCCATGTTAAGGACATAAAAATCAGCTGGAAAAATCAAGTCCTTTACCTTGACTAGAACATCCTCCAACACTCCTGAAGGATAAGCAATGCTTCTATTTGCCAGCTGCATAACCACTTCGGTAGGTTTTAGCTCTCCCATCTGCAAAGATGAATAAACAGATTTAGGCATCACATTTATAGCAACACCAAGATCAATCAAAGCATTAGAAAATTCAAAATTTCCAATGCCACATGGAATTGTAAAAGTGCCCAGATCTTGACACTAAGTGGGTATTGTTGGCTGTATGAGTGCTGAAACATTCTTGCCAAAATTGACTTTTTCATTCCCTTTTAAATGCCTCTTGTTAGTACATATTTCCTTGAGAAACTTGGCATATTTAGGGATGGTCTTGATTGCCTCCAACAAGGGTATATTGACCTCAACCTTTTTAAAGGTCTCAAGAATCTTTTTTTCCATATCTGCTTCAGTCTGCCTCTTTCTCAAGGTAGGTCTATGTGGGAAAGGCAAAATCTTCTTTGGCTCCTCTTCTTTGTTAGGCTCATTTGGTGCGACGTGTGTTTTTAATGACGCCGACTTATCCATGGTGGTGGTATCTGAGGATCCCTGAACTTCTTTTCCACTCCTAAGAGTGATGGCACTAACATTGCTACTATTCCTTGGATTAACAATTATCTGTGAGGATAATTAGCCTGATCCTTGGCTTTTTATCTCATTGAGAGAAGTAGCAAACTAGCCTAACTGAGTATCAACCCTCCTTTCTAAATTTTGCATCACTTGTATGAGTTTTGCATTACTCTCCATAATATGCTTTATCATATCTTCCATATTATCCCCTTTCTTTGGTTCCTCCTGTATAGGAACTGGCTGCCTTATAGGTTGGGAAGACTGTGCACTAGGTCCTGCAACATTGTATCTATTTTGTTGTTGCCTTCCCCCATATCTTAGGTTGGGGTGATCCCTCTATCCTGGATTATATGTATTAGAATAGGGATCATATTTTTGTTGCCCTTGTTGCATTGGCCTAACTGGAAACATCCCAGCACAAGCCTCTACCCTGTCCTCTAACATAAGGCACTGTTCAGTAGCATGCATGGCCAAACAGCATATATCACACAGAGGTCCTACCAAGGTAGTAAAGGTAGATATATGTCCAGATGCATAGCACTGTGGATAAGAATATGTCTGAGTAGGGTAAGACTGTGGTACACAAGTCTGAGAAGAAGTAGAGGATAAATGTGGCTGCTGCTAGTCAAAAGCAAGTTGTTTGAGCACAATAGACATTACATCAAGCTTGCTCTCAACTCTCTGACCATAGTCTGGAGCATACAATTCACTAACTCCTCTTACTGTCTGCATTGATCTAGACCCAAATTACTGAGTATTCTGAGCCATCTTATCAATCAACTCCCAAGCCTTTGTAGGTGTCAGATCACCTAAGGCTCCACCAGAGGCAGTATCAATCATGTTTCTGTCCATGTTCAATAGTCCCTCATAGAAGTACTGAATAAGCAACTGATTAGAAATTTGATGGTGAGGGCAACTAGCTAGCAATCTTTTGAATCTTTCCCAGTACTTATACAAAGTCTCTCCACCATTCTGTCTAATCCCACATATCTCTTTCCTTATTAATGCAGTGCGAGAGGCAGGAAAGAATTTCTCCAAGAAGAGCTTTTTCAGTTAGTCCCAAGAAGTAATGGCACCGGGAGGTAGATAGTACAACCAATCCTTAGCTAAACCATCCAAGGAAAAAGGAAATGCTCTAAGCTTGATTTGTTCTTCTGAGACACCTTATGGCTTCATTGTAGAGCATACAACATAGAATTCCTTTAGATGTTTGTGAGGGTCATCTCCTGCAAGTCCATGAAACTTAGGAAGTAAGTGAATCAAACTAGATTTAAGCTCAAAATTTGCATATAATTCTGGATATTATATACAAAGATTTTGATAATGCACATTAGGAGCTGTCAATTCTCTAATGGTTCTGGCATGCATGTTATTATTCAAATTTGCATTTGCATTCAAGTTAACCTTAACATGCATATTCCTGTTAGTATTCATTTGATCTTGTTTAGCCATATTATCACCAGCAAATTGAAGTACACAATCAATTCCTTACACAGAATCAAAAGCAAAAGAAATATAACTAGTGATTCCTACACTATCCTTGTTTTTCCTAATCCTTACTTGTCTTCTAAAGGTTCTTTCGATTTTCAAATCCAAATCAATTAATTTTTCACCAGAGCTTCTTGTCATACACCAATTAGACAAGCAAAAACTAGGAAGGAACACAAAAATAAACAAAGAAAAATTAAAACAAAAAATCCAGAGAAATTAGAAAAATCCTAGAAAATTCGAAAAAATACTAAAAAAATTAGAAAAAGTGCCTTAAACGTTGGAATTTGGCCAAAAAATGGTGCACTAAATAGCTTTGCTATTAAGTTTGCTCAGTACACCCAAAAACCTTGGAAAACAAAGTTTGAGAATTTTCTGGGCACTTTAAACAAAAATTCTAGCAAGCAGACAAGTTGATTCAAGCAACCGAAATGGTCCAAATCCTAGTTCAAAACAGGAGAAAAAAATAGAATAGGAACAGAACAAAAATAGGGCAAAAATACTAAGAAATCCCTTCAAACAATTAAGAAACTAAACTCCCTGACAACAACGCCAAAAAACCATTACATCAATTAGCCTAAAATCAAGAGGAATTTAGAAGTAAATTGTACAGCACTAATTCTGGAATTTTTACAAACATATAATGATCACAATTAAAATTTCAAAAATCAAATTAAGCTCAATCCAAAAATCAATTCAATCCAGTAATTTCCAACAATTAAATTCCTAAACCAATAAGCTAAACCTAGTCAAATTAATAAAGGAAATAATGCTAAAATTAAAAGATTGAGCAAAGAAGTTTTTATCCAAATTGGTGAGGAGATGTGGAGCTCAAATCTTCATCTAGGAGAATCCTATCTTCAGCTAGCCACCAAAGGGAATTCAAGCTGCCATGGATGATTTAATCGGAAGGAATTTGATCATCAGAGCTTCAGCCATGGAGAATCAACGAGAATTGCTTCCTCCTTCAACTCTGGAGCTTACGCTGTTTACGTTGTCTTTTTTCTCTGCCCAATGAATCTCCAGCTCACTCTTCTCTTTTTTGTTGAATCACGTTTTTTTTTCCTCTTTTTGCTTCAGTGCTTTTTTTCATTCATTCATTAATCACATGCCCCTCAGCTCTTCATTTTGCACGCTGAAGTCACACTTTTTTCTCATCTCCCAGCTCACGAAATCTCCAGCTCACTCTATTAATCTACGTGTTCAGCTTATTAATTCCCACGTCAGCTTCTTCAATTCATTTTCATATCCACGTGGTCTCTAGCTTAAAATTCAGCTTGTGCAAGCTTCATTAGCAGATGTCAGCCATACTCTTCAGCTCTGGCCCTATCAACTCGTAGCTTTTCATTCCTTTCAAGCTTCCATTTGTCTCTGACGTGCTACTTCTCTTGCATTATCCATGCAGCTTCATGACCTCATGGCTTCTTCATCATTTTAGCTCATTCTTCTCCTTCACCGAGTACCAAAACCTATAGCTTTGTATGTGTTTCTTCTCCTTGTTCAGCTACTGTGTGTTAACATGAAAATCCTTCTCCTTTACCATGTTTTTAGCTATAGCATCTTTGTTCAGCTCAAAGCTTCTTATTTCAATTGCTTCTTTACATTGCTTCTCCTTGTTCAGTAGCTTCACTTCCTCTCTTAAATCTCCACGTGCAGTTCTACATTCGTGTGCTTCTTCTTTCTTTTTGCCCAGACTCTGTTCTGTATGTAATCTCAACTTCTCATCCAGCTTCAACGAGGTCAGCTCATTTAGCTCATTTATGCACAACCAGTAGCTCGAGCAAGCTCCTTCCTTGTGGCTTTTCTTCCTCGTGTTATTCCAGCCAGTCCAGCCCTTCATTCCACGTTAATTCTTCCTTTCATTCTGCCTAACTTGTAGCTAGCTTTCTTGATGAACCCGTGGATGTGTTGCTGAAGGAGAAGAAGTGGCTGTTCTGCTCGAGCTTGTGAGCTCCATGTCTCATGTTTCCACGTTAAAGTTCTTCTTTCAGCTCATGCATCATACAACCCGTAGCTTCATTCTTGTTTCCTCCTCTATTTCGGCCACTTAAATGTTTCACATAGAACTCGAGCTTCTTCTTCTTTTCTCTTTGCCCAGACGTCACGTGTTTTCCACATTAGCTACCCCTGCATGCATGGCTTTGCTTCATTTTACACCTCTGTTGCCCAGCCCGTTGCTTCTTGCTTTCTTTGAATCTAGAAAATGGCTTCTTCTCTTGTAGCTTCTCCTTCCTCTATTCAACCACGTCTCTTTCCACATGAGTAGCTTCTATTTTTATAGCTGTGACCTGATACTTGCTACGTGGAGGAGTATGTTCTATCCCATGAGTGGAGAAATCCCTTGGCAACTTCTTGTTTTGCTTCATCCTTCCATCAAACTCATGGCTTTATGTTTGAAAACTTGTGCCTTCCAAAGAGCCTTCCACATGCCATCAATTCATCTTCATTTTAAATCTTTTTCCATTAAAATCTGCACAAGAAAAATAAAATAAAATGATGTAGAATGAAACAAAATAAAATATTAAGAAAGGAGAATTCATAAAGGAAATGTTTAAGTGAAAGTTGTGCATTAAAATTCAAAAATTCGCAAATAAATTTCCTTGAAGGCAAAAATGGCTACTAAAATAAAAGTTCAACTAATTAAGCCTCTAAAGCCATATTTGATCATTAAAATGCTTAAGTTTAGGAGGATTCATGTATATAAAAATAGCCTTTATCACCATGGTTTGCTTCAAGGGTGTAATTAGATCCTATTTGTTATGTCTAGGCCAAAAAACTCAAGCTTCATCTAGTTGTGGGTGTGAGACCAAAAAAGGAAGAGAATAATCAGGAGGGAAGCTTGTGTTTAATTGCCAAGGTAGCTCTTTACTCCTTATTGTTTACATTCTTGGATATGTAATTGTGATTGTATACTTGTATGTGAATTTTTATGATGATACATGCTATTCGATGTTGCCTTGTTGCCTTACTAATAATATATTTCTTGAATGATTATTTGGTTATGAAAATTGCTCTTAAGGGTGAGGGGTACTAAAAGTCCCTTGAGATGGGTAAGGTGGAGCCAAAGGTCCCTAGGAATAGGTGAGACAAAGCCAAAAGTCTCATAGATGAGTGAGGCCAAGTTAAAAGGCCCTAGGGTGAGGCTAATCCAAAAGTCCCAAAATGGGATGAAGCTAGACCAAGAGTCCCTAGAACTTATTCTTGGCTTTGATATGTTTTGATAGCATATAAATTATGTGTTGAATGATTCTTAATGGTGTTGGATGCCTACTTGTATGCTATGACATGTTCATATGCCTTGATTGCTTATTTGAATAAGTGTATGAGCTATTGAAATTCTTTGAATCTCACCTCCTTCCCTCTCCCATCTTAACATGTCTAGATGGAGCTCATGAAGCTAAAGATGGAAGCCAAGGAGCATAGTTGGCTATACTTTGATACTAGTATATATATATATATATAGTAGTTTTTGATGTATTCTATTGTCAAAGTTTATATGTATATATTATTTTTGAGATGTAAATATTTAAGCAAATGTAAAAGCATGTATATATAATGTATAAACCAAAATTGGAACCAAATCAATGAGAATGTATGTTTTAGGTTCTTGAAGGACCATTCTTGGCTGTGTATTTTAGCATGTGGCATAGTACGATTATAATGCATGGTAGTTTAGACCATTTGGGAAGCTTATATATTTTGCATTTATGCTTTAAAACTTGCCCAAGAGAAGGTAGAGAAGTTAGGAAGCCATTTGGACCAACTTTAACCCTTATATGGTGCCAAATGTGTCATATTCATGAGCTATATCAAGATCTAATCAAATGGACTTTTCTTAGCTTGAAATTTGTCATGCATATAGGTCATATCTAGAGCTTTTTAGGAAGGTAAAGTACATATTATTTGGAGCTCTATAGAATTTTTGTTAAATTTTCAAAGTTGGCTAATTTCGACAGAATTGGCATTATTACTATGCAAATAGTCAGATCTTTTGCCTCTGTCATTATGGGGAAAATGGTGTCCAATGGCTATGAAATTTTACACACATAAACTAGACATTATAAGCTTTCTGTAGAACTTGAGAGTACCTCATTTGAATTTATATAAAAGGAGAAATGAATTTGTGAAGTTCCATATCAATACCAAGGGCGCAGCCTGAATTTCATTATTTTTCCATAGATTTTCATGGCCTAATTGCTTTTGTTTTAGTCTGGACTTTGCAGCTAACATTCATAGATTTCCATAATGGTATGGTTTAGTTATGAATATTTGAAACTCATATAAGTAACCTATGACAGCAAACTTAGGCAGCTAAACCTTTTGAGCTTTTCTGATATCGGTCATAGTCTAACAAGGGTTTCATGGTCTGGAATAATTTTTAACTTATATTCAACATATAGAGCTTTCCAAAAAAACTATCATTTTCTTCATTCTGATTTTGTTAGAATTAATTATGATTTTCCAAAGTTGGTACCAAAAATATGAATTCTAGACCGGTAAGTAACTAGCCATTTTTCTAGTTTTTGGCTTCAAATATGTGGTTTATGGATTGTTTTATGATGTGCATGAATTGTAAAGATGGAATATAAGTAGAGAATGCTATAATGGGTCCACAGGAGTCCACGAGGTGAAGTATGAATGTCTAAACCCCGACATAACGTAATAAAATGTCTTGATGTTACTCTTTTTCTTTGGAATTACATGGAATCAAGCCTAAGTGAAGGTTAAATGAGATTAATACATTATGGTGTTACATAATGCATGCTAAGAATATAAATGCAAGATTTTTCTCATTAATATAAACCTTGTTGTAGCATTAATATATTCAAATTTCTTACCATGGTTGAATTTATTGAAAATTTTATTATAATAAAACTTGTCAAACATTTTGATTGCACATGGTGATGATTAGGACATGATGAAAGAAAAGTTAAGCGATGGTGAAACATTGAATGAACTAACTACTAGAAGGGTTTCTTGGGAAGGAGATGTGGACTCTCAAGTGTTAGGAATTGAAAGAAGTGGTCATGTTCATGGCTTAAGACTTGGTGCAACTCCTTCTCAATTGTGGGTAATAGATCCTCTCAAGGAAATATTAATGTGGGTGATTTGTCTAATGAGACAGTCCAAAGTTTAGAACAACAAATGAAGGACTTAAAGGAAAAGCATGTTGAAGAAAAGAATGTGATGAAAGAAACTTAGAAGAAGCTATTGTCTGAATTAACTTTCATGAGATAAATTTTATGTAAATTTCTTCCTACAGAATTATCTATGCCTCAAAACATCAATGGAAGCTTATATGTACAAGTAATGTTTTCAAAGATTTTAAACTCTTAAAATTTGCTTTCATGAGACAATTATGTTATTCTACGTCTTAAAATTTATTAGGTCCCTGATGCTAATAGTGGCCATGAAAGAGTAACACAAATACCATAGATGACATTTCGATCAACTTTTGCTCATAAAAATACTACTGTCTACCATGGTATTGTATTTGCATTTAAATATATTAATGCTAACTTTTTTTTAAAGATATCAATTCTTCATTTATGCTTGATTTTGTATGTTATTTGAAATAGACTTTTGTTGATTGAATTTAAACATATTTAGTATTTATTTAGTTGACATTTATTTAAATAACCTTCTTTTTATTTTTTTCATTTCAGGTTATACACTATAATTTTCAATTCACTACAAAAGAGCTCTTTGTGATCAAGCTCAAGAATTCAAGAAATGATCATATCTATTATCCTGTATTGTAACTCTATTTGATGATAATAGCTAGTTATTAGACTCACAGTGCACTCTCTTGTATTTTGTTATTGATAACTATGAAATTAATGACTAACAGTTATTCTTTTAATCATGGATTTAGTGAGATTTTTTTTTTCATGAACGAATTTTATTGAGTTTTATTAGAATTATTTATATGTCATGACTAAATTAATTATATAGTTATCTATCTCGTTATAACACTAGATTATAACAATTACCAATATATAATTATGCCATAAATTCCCTTTTTACCAACAATAAAAATGACTATGAAATGGTGATATTATTTGATTATAAAACCATTTTTAGTAGCTATAATAATTGTCGATATATAATTGTCACTATAAGTCATATTTTTAGTGACAATAAAAAGGGTTGTTATATAGTGATAATAGTCAATTTTGGAACAAGTTTTAGTAGCCATACTAATTGCCAGTAAATAATTGTCGTTATAAGCATTTCTTTTTAATGGCAATTAATTGGATCTTTACTAACTATTGTCATAATTGCTGGGAAAACCTTTAGCGATAGTGGATACACTAGCCATTAGTTAATTACTAGTAAAAGTTTTAGTAGCAACTAGTACGGCCACTAATGTATAAAATAATGGCCACTATAAACATGATTTGACGTAGTGGAAGCTTAAGGAAGTAAAAATGGGAACCAAGGAATATGAATTGCAATACTTTGGCAATAGATTAGTTTTTTATGTAATTAAATACCAAAGTTTGTATGTATGAGTTATTTTTAAGATGTAAACCCTTAAGCAGTTGTAAAAGCATACAAATGTAGTGTATGAATCAAATCCGGATCCATTTGTGAGAAATTGTATGATTTTGGCATGTGGAAGCCTGGACTTGAATGTGTATTTATGCATGTGGGATATGAGTTTGAGTTTTATGATAATTTGAACCATTTGGAATGCTTATTGTAACACCATAATTTCTAGCTCATGTTATAATGTTCTTATGCATTCTATCATTAAAGCCATGGAGGAAGTAGGCAAAATCTATCAAAATAATGTATTTAAATGCGCTGCGTCATATATAAAAATTTCGTTTGGTGTCACGGGAACCTTGTGAGCTCCTACTATGTAAATGTCTAGTTTCTCTGTATAAAATTTTGTAGCAATTGGACATCATTTGAGCCTCGTGTGACAAAATTCCTTTTCAAACCAAATGAATAGTGCAGCAAACCAAAACCAAAAAAATGGCCAACTTTGAAAAATTCTCAAATATTCTATAGACCTCCGAAAATTATGATCTTTAACTTTTCAAAAAGCTCTTAATGAGACCTAATTGCATGCCAAATCTCAAACCAAGAATAATCCATTTGGCCAAAAAATGATATAGGGTTCCATTATGGTCATTTTTTACTCCATATGGGATACCAAAATTGCCAAATAGCTTTCCTTTGATTTTGGCACCTTTTGGGCAAGTTTAAAAGCATATTTAGGACTTGTGTGAGCTGCCCAAATAGTCCAAAACCCTATGCATATCATTTTGGCCTTTCCATACACACATATGCACATTTCCATAAACTCATTCATGAAGCTATCCTTGCCATACATGCTCAGTTCACATTCTATCATTCACATAACACATACTTTCATTTCTACTTCATATAATAGCATAATTACATATGTCTCAAAGGTCATAAACCATTTACAACATTAATATACATAATTATGGTTCATTATGGCTTTAAAAGGAAAATGCTAGACATATGGATGTCAATCTTCTTCCTTCGATGTTGTTGGCTTCCATTAATATATCCACTTGGTCTACCTAGCATGTGAGATCATTGGAGAGGAGGGAATAAAATTCAAAGAATCCCAATAGCTCATCTCCCATTCAATCATACATAATATATGCAAAGCAAGCCTTGAAAATGCATGCATGGACATAATATAAATCATGGACATTCAAGAAGCAAGCTTAGCATGTGCACAAGTCATACAAAACATTTAAGAGCCCAATAAGTGCTTGGATTGGCCTCACACTTTTCCTCATGAATTTTGGACTTGCTCACCCATTCTTTAAGAGTTTTGAACTCAACTATACTCTTGAGAGCCCACTTTGTTTTTGGGGGACTCTTTACTTTGTCTCAACCATCTCAAGGGTTCTTGGCTTATTCTTACCATGGTCAAGAGTTCTTGGCCTCTTCATACTCAAGCAAACTCAACAAACATCATACATTCATTTGAAAACATAACATGATATCATGAAATCATGGCATATAAATCATATTAGTATACTTTTCATGGCTTAAAAATACTCATACACACATTCTAAGACAAGCTAAACACACATCTATGCATGAGAGAAGGTGGAAAGAGCTACCTTGCACACAATTACACACTTTCTCCTTGGATTTCAAGCCTCCTCTTTGCCTTCCTCTTGTGTGCCACTCTCCTTAGGGTTTTCATCTGGCTTTAGGTAGAACTTAGTCATGAAACATGAAGGGAGAAGAAGGGTGCATCATATATATAGGTGGCAGGAAGTTATACTTTTCAAAAATTTCAATTTTGTCTTTCATTCTTAGCATTTTTGTTTCTCCTTCATTTTAGCTCCTTTTTTAGAACCGTATTTTCTATTATAAGATTTAGGTTTCCATTTAGTAAAATGCCTTTGGAATCACTCAAATCAGAGCTAAAACCTTCCCGAACGGATCCGTCAAAGTTTAGGTACATTAACGTTGAAAAATATCCACTGGAGGGGTTTTAGTTGTCCCGGGGCTTTCTATGGTTTTTAGGACCTCAAAGAACCTTAGAGAACTCAAACTTTTCATTTAAAAAGCCCTCTTGTGTGAATTCTAAAATTTGCTCAAAATTATGAAAATACCATTAAGTTTCGTAAGCTTTTCATAAGAAATTATTTCTTTATTCTAGCTCCATTTTTCTTTTCCTCTGAGCCTAGGATTCTCATTTTTAAGAGTCTAGAATGCTTTCCAAATTTTTTGGGACCATAACTATCTCATTTCGAGGGACTTCCTTTTGTATCTGATAAGTTTCGTTCGTTAATGGAGAAATTGTATGTTACGTTTCTCACGTTTTCTTTCGTTTTTAGAGAACCAGATATTACACTTATATATGCTATGTTTGTGCTATGACACTTGCTCAAATGGTCATGGATGTTGTGGAAGACCATTTGGTGCATTTTGACCCCTTTATGATACTAAAAAGTGCCAAATTCTTGAGCTGAATCACAAACTGATCAAATAGACGAATTTGTGCATGAAATTTGGCATGAATATAGGTCTTATTTAGAGCTTTTCATAGAATCAAAGAGCACTCAATTTGAAACTCTAGAGAATTTATTATAAATTTTTAAACTTGGCCAAATTATGCAGAGCTGTCAAAGTTACTATTCATATAGTTAATTTGCTTCTTAGTATCATTTGTGGGCCAAATAAAATCCAATGCATATGAAATTTTATAAGAATAAACTAGACATCATAATCTTTCCATAGCCACCAAGAGCATCTCATTTAGAGCTCTGTAGAGGGACATAAGATTGTTCAAAGTTTGAGGTTAGTTGTAGTATGCCACCCACACCAGTGTACTGTTTCATTGATTTTTAGGGGCCAAATGGTACTGTGTTGGTCTAGAATTATTTTTTGTCATTTGGCATCTAGAGCTTTCTAGAATGATATAGTTTGCATGATTTTAATTTTTTTAGAATTAGTTATAAATTTTTGAATTTTGTATCAAAATATGGAACCAAAAAATTTTGAAACTTGCTTTTAGAATTGGGTTGCTTGACTCAAAACTGCAATAAAGGCCTTGAAATTGTGTCATTTCTGGTCCATTGAGTATATTATAGTTGGAAGAAAATGTTGGTAAGGCCAAAGGGCCTATATGATTAAAATTGAATTATTTTGGCTTATGATATGGATTAATTCCGCTATTAAAAGTGGTAAATTGATTGAAATGGAGTTTTAATGCCACTTGTGATATAATTTAAGGTATATCTTGCTATGGTGTGACACAAATATAATTATATCATATACCAACATGTAAAGTATGATTTTAGGGATTTTTTAACATCACATTAAAAAAAGATGTCGTACGTGTCCTCATACGCCTCAATAAGCTTTTGCCTAAAAAATTTCTAGAAAAAAGAAAAGAAAATTCTCAATTTCACTCTCCTATGGTGGCAAGTGAGCTCCACCCTCCCATTTCTATGTGAATTTAAGCTATGAGGTTTGCACTTTTGATCTCTTATTATATTTTTCTTATTGTTGGACTTCTCAAGTGGCCTATCAAAGCTAGAGGTATGTATTATGTGCCAGTGCCAAGTGTGGGTATGACACTTCATCTTCAACCTCTAGACTTAACCATTTGTTTAAAATTTTCAAAAACTATGTTCAAACATCCAATTTTGAAGCTTCATATCTTCTTTATTTCCTGTTAGAATTAGACAAAATTAGTACACTAGAAAACTTATAGAATGAACTTTCCAAAGATACAGCGCTCGCACAAATTGGTGGCTTGATGATAAAATGGCAACCCTTAAAAAGTGGGTTATTTGATTATATTTTTCAAAAATTTCAATTTCAATGTCTCTATTTTAAATGGTCATATATACCTATATGCATGTGGGTGTGTCTCACTCATTTTATCCATTTTGGATGAAATTAGTGTTGTTAGAAAGTTTGTAACAAAAGTTTTTCAAAGATATATAGCTTACATTTTGAAACATCCTACACAAAGAACTAAGGCCTTGTAAAATAGCATCTTGTAACGTGTTTTCTAAAAACTTAAAATTCAAAAATTTCCCTTATGGATAATCCCTTTTGTCACGAAATTTTACCACATTATGAGATTGAAAATTTCATATTGTACATGGCTATTTCAAGCAAATTGAATTGTAAATTCATGAAATAAAACATGAATAAAACTCATTTATTATATAAGAATTGAGAGAAAAAGAGCAACTAGGTTCTAATACCAATGAAGGGATATTCAAGTACTTACTTCTATAGAAGTGAATCTTGTCAAATCTTTGTCTTGTGCAGTTTGGACTAGAATCACAAGATAGACTCTGATTACTTTTTTACAGCAAATGCACCATAGTTTGAGTAGAGAAGGAAGAAAAATACTATCTATGTTTTTGTTCCTATGTGTTGTTGAAAGGAGTCTGAGGGAGAGAACACTCTTGTAATTCTTACAATTAATTTCCTTCCTCAAAAAATAAACACCTATAATTAACCACCTTTTTTAATTTAAAAATTCAAAATTCAAAATAATTAATACTTAGTAATTAATTAATTAACTAACTAATTAATTTTGTTATCTTGAACTATTGGGTTGAGTTATGAGTTAATCTATCATGACACGGTTCAAACTCTAATAGATAATTTATTGATTGGCAAGGCATCACATATATAGACATAAAATCATCAAATTTCATTGATGGAATTTGTGTATTAAGAATTAAATTGGCAATATTTTGTGATTTAAAAAATTAAAATAAGACAAAGAAAAAAGATAAATTGCATTTCCCTCTACTAAGAGATAACTTAATTTTATAACTCTCTTCTTCATTATGAAAAATATGCACTACCTTCTATTGAAATTAAAAGATTGCATTTAAATAAACTTATTTTGGCTAAAATATCCTCGAGGACAATATTAATTTTTATTAAAAATATATCTTATTAGCCTGATGCACATAGCAAAATAAATTAGCCTTAAAGTTAGAACCAAATAATTAAGGTAGGAAAGACATCTCCTTAGTCACTAATCTAACTTCTTGACGATTTTATCTAGCCAATTGAGAATCAGGGGAAGACATCAAAATTCATCTAACAATTAATAATAATGCTAACTATTGTATGCAAAATATGCCACCTTTATAACATAATTGAGTTCTATCAATTATCATAAAAAGTCTTACAATTAAAAGAGATCATCTCTATAAGTTTTACTATATCATATGTACAATCCTATTAAACGCCATAATTCACGGGGAACTCAGATCCTATATTTCGTGTTTAATGGTTAGATAACGACAATTAAAATATTCTATAAATGAATCACATCAAGAAATGAAAAATAAATGGTATTGTTTTCATTGGCATGCTGGTCAGCTCAAGATTGCTTTTACTATAATTAATCATTAATTAATTATATGTCATAGGGTTTGAAAGAATGCAAGCAATGATCTCTAATTTGTCCCAACAACTATGTATGAAAGCATTACCAACTTGTTTTTTAAATATAGGTGATCAATGATTTATATAAACTTATATCTAAATCACTGTGACGTTCTTTCCAAGCCTAGCTATTTATTTTCATTTAATTCTATTGAAATGAAAATTTATTTTCAAGTCAATTTTATCAGAAATCATTCTTTAAAATTATACATAGTACCTAACGAATTAGCCATCATCCAACATGAAGTCATTGTGTTTAGAAAAGAAATTATTTTATTAAAATCTGGTTTATAATTCACACTCTTAAACTTATCTTCTGCAAATGCCCAATTTAATTGTTTTCTTCTAATTGTACTTTCACGCTAATTTTTAAAAGATTACAATTCATCTTCTTTTCTTTTAGTTCTATTACAAGTTGTACCCAACCATAAAATATTGCCGTTTTTTTTTCTTTTTACTTGCAGTTTAGTCCTTATATGCAACTTTACTTGCATACCACGCTGGCCAAGGCCGATTGACCAAATTACCCTCTACTTGTCTGAACGCTTTCGCTCAAATTATCAAATCTCTCCCTCTTACCAAATGACAAAATGCTCTAAATCGATTACCCGATCGCATATCATATACAACTTAAACATACGTAAAAACCAAAAATTGCATGGACATATATCATTAGAAAAAATTTAACAAATTATGCCAATGAGGAAATTTTCGAAAAGGTAAATGCAAACAACTTTACCTACGTTTAGTCACAGGAAGAAATGTTCCATCATCTCCTTTTAAACATACGATAGAACAAGCTTTCTTCACATGGTCAATGCCTGTAAATAAAAAATTACTTCAAAGAGAGCAGAAATTTTCTTTAATTTGGGAAGGGGAGAGATTGGATTAAATTTAAATACAATTATTTACATCTTTGTTATTAAAATACAATAAATATATAATTTTTTAATTAAAATATAACAAGTATATAATTTAATTGAAAAATTTTGAATTTCTTTGTAAAAATTATATGCTTATCTATATTTTTATTATACTTATCATGTTTTACTTGAAGATTTAATAACAAAAATATAAAAAATTATGTAGAAATTTTTTCTGAAGAGATTTGGTTGAAGGGGGGTTAACCAAGGGAAGGGCAAGCCGGTCAATCTGCCCTGGTCAATAATAGTAATATGCACGTGAGTTACGAACGAAAATTAACTGTCAGAGCAAACGCTAATGTTTAAAGGTTGGGTGCAAAGTGCAATGGAACTAAAAATCAGAGGATAAATTGCAACTTTTAAATATTAGGGAGATAATGCAATTAAAGTGAGTCAACTTGACTCACATAGGGTAGCTCACCATAGATCGGCCTGTTATCGTAACGTGCTGGAGGATAATATGGGCTAACACAATAGAAGATGAAAAAAAAATTAATAACTAAAAGATAATTGGATCCTCATGGTTTTAAAAATTTTTAATTTAATCTCTATTGTTATACTTTTAAAAATATTCTATTAATTTTAATGATGTGATCAGCACATATTATATTAATATGCATGATTTAGACAAGAAAAAAAGAGGTAAAAATAGATAATAAAATAAAATAAAATAAATTGACAAATACCACCTGTGATGCAACATATATATTCAAGTATTTAGATTAATTAGTTTAAATTATTTATATTTTGAGTTCTAAAATAATATATATATATATATATATATATGGTAGACCATGTAAACAAAATTTAACAAAGTACTAATAAAAGCTTAATAGTAGAGATTAAATTAAAAAATTTTTTAAACTACAATGATTCAATTATAAATTTTTAAATAATAAAAACTAAATTAGAAATTGAGTGAAAGTATAAGAACTAAAACAGTAATTTTTTTGAAATAATATAAACACAAAATTAATATTTCAAGTACTAATGAATAAAAAAATATATACGCACACCAACCTAACTAATACAAAATTGTAAATTACTTCAAAACTACAGATAACATGACAGCCCATGTCCGTAAGATCTTTCAACATGAAATAAATTAAACAAAATCACACTTAACAATCAAAAAGCTCTAATAAAGAAAATAAATCAAATAAAGAATAAACTAATAGCTAAAGATAGAAGGAGACTAAAAAAAATTATAAACAAAATCATTAAAATATATATATATATATTTAAATGATTTTGTCCATAGGTATGATTCATAATATAATTTTATAATATCATTTGATCTATGTAATCAATTCTCCTTAATAAAAAAAATTATTATTATTGTTACTATTATTGTTGTGTACTTGACAATCAAAATTACATTCATAACTTTCTTCAAACATAACACGGTTAAACCAAACAATAGCATATTCTTACCAAGATATTTATTTTTTAGAGTTTGACCAATCGTGGAGTTTATAATTTATATTATTCGGCCTATTGCTAATGAACTTTTTGTACTTTTATAATTTTTTATTTAAGCCTAAGTTATAAGAAATGCATGAAAATAAGAAATTTTCCCTAAAATAAAAGTAGGCTCATAAATTGCCCAAATAGAACCACCCAAAACCAATTACTTTTGATTTAGCTTAGTTTGGTTTTATTTTGTTAAACCAAACCGATAAGTTTCTTGCAATACTAAATCGATCTCAGTGGTTTTGCAGGTTAATGTTTTAAAGAAAATTAATCAAATTAACCGCTGAACACCTCTAATAAATTTAATCAAACTAAATACTATTATATTATGTAAAAATTTTGAAAATGCATTAAATTTATTTATTTTAACATAAAATAAATATTGAACAAGAGTTTTAAGAAATAGTTTTTAATATGCTACATTTTTAATAAAAGAAATCAGGCATATCAGTAAAAGTGCTTTGGTCAAAATGACTGTACTTGTAGTTCATTTGTGATTTTTCAAAGGCCGCGTAAATTTTTATTACAGAAAAAAGAATCATGCAATTAACTAATGTCTCAAAGAAATAAAGAATAATTTATCCTATTAATTTTACCATAAATTAATCACTTATCGTAATACAGTACTACATTTTACAAGGTAATTATTAGGTTACACGTCATCATTATTTAAGAACAAATTGTTGACAAATGTGTCCCACGAGCTAGGCCCTCCCCAAAATTTAAAAATTAGGGGAAAAAATGTTGACAAGTGTGCAACAAACATAATAAATAAATAAATAAAATAGCTTGCAGACTTTTTCAGGGTCATTGTCGCTCTCCTTGCAACTAACACGCAAATATGTCAATGAATTGATTTTTTCCTAAATAGAAAGTGTGCAAGCTACTACTTTGTTGATTTTTCCTTTAAAATTAATACCGTATATATATATATATATATATATAGAAGCATCAGACATTTTGTGGGTGTCTGTGCTGCTCATATTGTGTTTGCTTTGTCAACTTTAGACAAGAATTCCCTCATGTTTCTGGGTGCCTGCTGCTTGTCTCTGTCTCGCCCCCATTTTTCCACTTTGGTCACACCAGGTTTTATTTCCGCCTCTGATCACAACATATGATTGAGTTCATGTGTGTATATATATATATATATATATATATATATATAAAGTTTATAAGAATTAATATTCAAAATTTTTATTTGGGCTATTGAGTTGCTGATCATCTTCTTCATTAACCCTTTTTTCAATATCCATTTTATTTACAAGGAATTTGAATTTGGGTTATTGATAATTAAGTACCCATGTTTTAAAAATCAAACTAACCATTAAATTAGGATAAGGAGCGATTTACGATTCATTGATCTGACCATAATTGAATTGAGGTTGAATTGCTTTTTTAAAAATATATAAAATATATATATATATATATATAATATTTTACAATTAAATAGATACATATATTGTAAAATAATATTTAAAATAAATATAAATATTTAAAAATAAAATAAAGTATTTAAATATAAAAATAAATTTATATGAAATGGGTTTGATATCTAATAAATATAATAAATCTCTATTAATAAATGCCAAAATTTTGATTTAGACAAAAAACAAAAACCGATTTTTTGATTGGTTTAGCGTTAAACTGTTCAAATTTTACAATTTTTGACTTGTTTAGCCAATTTTTTGCCTAATTAGTTTTTATGGCTAATCAAACTAGAGTCATGGCCAATTCACCAATTTTCAGATCTGATTGGTAAGTTCAGTTTGATTTTCTTAACCATGTTAATTACAGGGTGCAGGATATATAATTTCAAATTTAATTGTTTAGAGTTTTTAGACCAATATTTGATTTAGTGTTTCTATGAACAACTCAACCTTTTCAAGGTTTAAGCTTTTGTATATATAACTGAATTCTTATTTTTGTTTACAGATTATTATTTATTAGATAAAAATATAAGAATCCAACTGTGAATTCAATTCCCTTTCATTTCAAATATATGATTTTTTAAAACTTCTCATATCCAAACACAACGTCACTTAACCATATCCGCAATCTAGAAGCCTTCTTTAAATACGATTAAATTAATAACTTAGTTTGAAAGATTATTATTATTTTAATTTAATCTTTTAAAGATTAAGTCTTTCCATTTAGTTTTTCAAATATTTTCTTCTTATCAAAATGATCATTTTAAAAAGCATTTATGGGCTCTGTGATGCACTTAAGTATAGCTTTGATAGAAAATGATATTGTTTTGGAGGTTGTAATCACCAGGATAAGTATACATTATTAGTCTATGGTTTATTTTTTTTAGTGAAGAGATCATTTTAATTGAAAAAATGTTTAAGAACTAAATTAATTGAGAGATTTTATTTTTAGAAGACTAAATTAGGAAGAGAATACTTTTTTAAGAAATTAAATTGAATGACTTTATTTTCAAAATTTTCAATTAAAAAAAATCTTTTGAGGATTAAATTATTAAGCGGTGAAACAATTAAGAGAAAACTTTATCTTTGAACAAAGCAATAAAAATAAGTGGTGAACTCTGTTCAGACAGCAAAAGTTTAATTTCGGAAAAGAAAATATTTTCCTATTTGGTAATCATTTACTGGATGTAGATATTTTTCAGTAATATGTTTTCAGTTTTAATTGTTTGGACCAATGTTTGAAAATCTGACTCCTCGCTTTGCTCCAAGAGAAAGAAAAGTGCATGTGGAACATAGTTCTAGAAATTATAAACTTGTCTCTCTGTTTTTGTTTTCATTTTGATTTTTTGTACTTATATTTCAATGTTGAGTGTTCTGTTCAATTTTAATTGTTGAATATTTAATGGAAATCTAATTTCTTTTGCTCTCTTCTCGTAGCAACTTTGGTTGGACCCAATGCAGAAAACAAAATTCAGAGTAAATCTAATATTGTATGTATCCGCTTGGAACTTTTCTTCCTTATATGTTTGTAGATTATATAATAGCAACTACAATGTTAAAAACAAATGAAATGATCATTTTTCTTTTATTAAACGCAGACGTTAGAGGGGAATAAAGATACAATAAAGAAGATGTTCGATAAAGTTGAACTCTCTGTATCTTGTTATGACACAGCTTGGGCGGCAATGATCCCGTCTCCTACTTCTCCACAAGCCCCTTTGTTCCCTCAGTCCCTAAATTGGTTATTGGAAAACCAACTCATTGATGGATCTTGGGGTCTTCCTGATCGTCATGAATTGTTGACCAAAGACTCTCTTCTATCTACCTTGGCATGTGTTCTCGCACTAAAGCAATGGGGCGTTGGTGAACAGCAAACCAATAGAGGTATAGAAATAATCATCTTTATGTCTTTGCTAAAGTCTCTTTAAACCCATTATATATAGTTAAACAATTGGATCACCATGTGTTGTTGAAGGACTTCAATATGTTGAGTCAAACATTGCTTCAGCTCATGATGATAAGCAACATTCTCCAATTGGATTTGATATTATCTTCTCTCATTTAATTAAGCAAGCCCAGAAAATGGATCTAAATCTTCCTCTTGGAAGGACTAGTTTAGAGACATTCATCCGAAAGAGACAATTGGAGCTCGAAAGGTAAGTTTTTTCTTATTAAATTACTTTATTGGTTTTTTTTTTTAATTTGATTTCTTTAATTTGATCTTTATAATTTAAAAATTTATAATTAATTTCTTATAGTTTAAATTTTTTGATTTGGTACTTCCATTAAATTTTATTTGTGTATTATTAAATTATGTTGATGTGATCAATTATGTGCCATCTTAGCACTTTATATTTGCATAATGTAAGCCAACAAAAAGAATAAATACATGATGGAGTGAAATCTCCTCTTGAATCTGGAGCATGTGATGTCATGCATGTTAAATGGCTTGGGTGAGTTGATAAAACATATTAACAACCACATGATCTTATCACTGTGACTGAAAATCAAAAAAATATTTTAAAACAAACTGCGCTCATCTCTTTCTCTTTTCCAAAGACAAAAACTATGATAGTAATTTTAGGCAAATAGGCTCTGTTGGTTCTCAAGGTAATGGCCAAAGGGGGGGAAAAAAGGCTTGCACCAGCAAAAATGTAATTTAGAGCTTGGTATAAGAGTGGTTCACAACCTTTTTCCTTTCATGAGCTAAGTGGAGAGGAATACAGTATTGAGCCGCCAAAGTACAATGATGAAAATGCTAAGATGATGAATTCTAAAGATTTTGCCTTTGTGGCTACAATATGTCTGTTGTGTATCTTGTCTAAATTAGATATTATTTTTTTTGTATAGCTTGAGATCTATGCTAGCTATCGTTAGGCTCCCTAGAGTTAGTGGGGTAATCCTCATAATGTTGGCCTTGACAATGTGGACTAGATTATTTTGGACCTGAGGATATTTAGCTTGCAAAGCTCCTATGACACTTGCCCGTGTTTATTAGCAATCTTGTAAGTTGATTGAACTAGATTTCCAAATTGAGAGTAGTTAGGGTGCCTTGCTTGTGTTAGTTGGTATTTGCGAAAGCAATTGTGATATCTCCGTGCCTCGAAAATTTTATTCTCACTTTTGATATCTCCCATCTTACTCCATCTCTAGCTTATTCTATGGGATCTAAAGATGACTTACGATTTTGCTTGCTTCATTTAAAAAAAAAAAAAAATTCTTAAATCTATTTTGTCCAAAAAAAATTTAAAGAAAGAAATTTCACCTGTCTAAATTTTACTTTAAATTTATAAGAAATTTTTAAAATTATGTAAATAAATCATTTTGTTTTTACTTGAGCTAATTCCTATAAGCTTACTAGCTACTACCACTATCTGTTAATTATAAGCTAACATTATCACTGAAATCCATCATGAGTTACACGTTTGGGCCCAAATAAAAATTTTTCATACAAAAATTTTTCATTAGAACAAACAATAGGAGATTTTTCCCTTTGAAAATTTTCTTCAAGGAAAAATTTTCTAATTATAAATCTTTTATTTTCTTTCGAAACAAACTTGGAGCCTAAAACTATTGAGCTGTCTTATTTGTAGAGGGAGGGGAAGCAATTCAGAAGGGTGGAAAGCATACATAGCATATATTTCAGAAGGACTTGGGAAGTCTCAGAACTGGGAAATGGCTATGAAATATCAAAGAAAGAATGGTTCTTTATTTAACTCACCAGCAGCTACAGCAGCAGCATTTATTCACCTTGGGAATCCACAGTGTCTTGATTATCTAGTTTCACTATTAGATATATATGAGAACGCTGGTTTGTCCCTTTAAAATTAATTACTTCGATGATTTTGCTTTTATATTAATTATTGTTCAGTCTATCCTAATGCTTGTTTTTTGTGTGTGTGCGTGTGTGTGTAAATTTTCTCAGTTCCAACATTGCATCCTCTTAATATCTATGCTCGTCTCTATATGGTCGACAGTCTTGAAAAATTAGGTATTGATCGTCATTTTAAGGAAGAAATTCGAAGTGTATTGGATGAAACTTACAGGTAACTAAGCATTCATTTTAGAAGTAGGAGGGAAGGAAACTGTAAATCAGTCTCACCAATATAATTTACAAATTAAACTTACATACTATTTTTAAGTGTTTCTTATTAAGTTCTTCCATAAAAACTTGACAAATAGAATTTTTTATATCTCAACACCACATAAATGGGTATTTCAAGAAAAAAATTTCAAATGTTACGTGTTTATTAAAGAATTTAATTGCAAATAGCTAACAAACTTTACGCAACTCTAGTCCTTTCTCTATTTGGTTCTCATTTGTCAACGAATAGAATGTGGCAAGAGGAGGAGGAAGATATATTTTTGGAACCAACCACATGTGCTACGGCATTCCGTTTACTCCGTCTGCACAGATATGATGTTTCTTCAGGTTCCATTACATTTCTATCATTTCAATTCTAAAGAAGTTGATCAAAGAAAGAGCTAAATTTGATATTTGTGTCGTCAGGTGCACTAAGTCAGTTTTCAGAAGGCAAATTCTCCAATTCCCTTCAAGGATATTTGAGGGATGTTGAGGCTGTTTTGGAGCTACATAAGGCTTCACAAATAGTTTTACATTCAGAAGATTCGGTTTTGAAGGAACTAAACTCCTGGACAAGATACTTCCTTGAGGAATATTTGTCCTCTTCCTCAAAACATATTCAAAAACCTATTAATCATATTGACCATGAGGTAGGTATCCTTCAACTATAATCTCACACAAAGTCAACTTTAGTTTTTGTCTTCTGGATAATTCTGAAGTTTTATATATGTCAGGTACGTTTTGCTGTGCGGTTTCCTCATCACACTTATTTGGATCGTATATTAAACCGGAAAACTATACAGAATTACAAGGTTGATCAAAAAAGAATTTTAAAAACTTCATATAGGTACCTTTTTTTTGCTCTTAAATTTCTTCCTCTTTCTCTCCATTTTCTTTCATACCTAGAAACAAAAATAATTAGTCCAAGTTGTCACTTGTTATTTTATGGATTTTCTTTCCTTAGTTCTTTGAACCTTGCAAACAAAGAGTTCCTGGAGTTAGCAGCAGAAGACTTCAACCACTGCCAATTGGTATTTCATGAAGAATTCGAGCGATATAACAGGTGAATATATCTATTTTTCATGAACCCAAAGCTGATTATCGAAATTTTCTTGAGTTTTTTTTTAAACGTAATAAACAACTTCGAATTTTGGCACACAGAACTACAGTTTGTTAGTAGTTTTCTCCATTGACCTTTTTCCAAACTTACCAAAAATTCTTAGATAGACTTATAAAAATAATAAATGGAACAAATCAAGATTGTGAATACTCTAGAGTCCTGGTCAAGCCTCATAAGTTAGCCATTTCAATCATAATAAAAATACAAGGCTGAGATAGTAAAATAACAGCCCACTAATATAATCATGATTTTATTCAACTTTAAGGTTGAAAAAATTGGGATGAGCCTACCCTTATAATTAGATGATTATTATTATTATCTTTTTTTTTTCCTTAATTGATTGAATATTGCTTGGTGGGGTCAAGCCCCCAAAGCCCAATAAGTCATTATTAAAATTATTAGCATTTTTATATGTATATTTTCAGCACAAGCCTTTTAGAGCCACCAACCTTTAAAGTCAAACCATAGGACCAACTCAATTTTGAAAGAGCTTTGTAAGGCTAGGCAAACTTGTCAGTAAGATTTGATATGTTTACATGTTTATTATTTACTTATTTTGATTGTTGTATTTCAGTCATAAAAGAAAAAGGTTCGTCTACTTATTTTTTATAGATTAAGTATAACAAAGAATTTATCCTAAATTTAATTTCTGAGAACCATTAATTGGCCTATGATAATTAATCAGGTGGTTTAAGGATAGTGGGATGGACAATCTAGAATTTCCAAGACCAAAAGTGGCCTATTCCTATTTGACGGCGGCAGGAACTCTTGTCTCACCCCAACTAAGTGAATCACGTCTATCGTGGGCAAAGAATGCGTTGCTCACTTGTGTTATTGATGATTTCTATGATGTCTGGGGTTGTGAAGAGGACCAGAAGAACCTTTTAAAATTGATGCAGAAGTATGTTTCTTTTCATTTTCGCTTCGAATTTTCATTTCCTTCCAAATACAAGATTATGTAACGGACATTGAACCCCTCAGGTGGGACGTAGATGTCAACAGAGAATGTTCTTCCGAGACAGTTAAAATATTATTCTTGGCACTGAAGGGAGTAATTTGTGAGATTGCAGACCAAGCATTTAAAGTTCAAGGACGTAGTGTGCTGAGCCACTTAAAGCAGCTTGTGAGATATATAATTTATCTCTATCTCGTGATCATCCAAAAAAGAAAATCTTAAAATGAACATTGTTGATTTATATAGAAAATTTAGTTCTTTACGAGTTGTATAACATCCATATGATTCCATTTGTTTGCAGTGGGGGGATGTGTTGCGGGCTTATTTAAAAGAGGCTGAGTGGTTGAGAAGCAAGTATGTGCCAAGCATGGATGAATATTTGCGTAATTCAATAACATCAATGACTTTGGGACCAATTGTCCTCTCAGCGCTCTATCTTGTTGGACCTAAGCTTCCACAGGAAACCGTAGAAAGTGCTGAATACAATCAACTCTATGAGGTCCTTAGCCTATATGGCCGACTCTTCAATGACATCAACGGCTACAAGGTGAGTCTAGATCTCTTCAATCTTCCCAGCTAGTTTCTAGCTGGAATGGCAGCCGAAAAGACTAGGGATTATTCGAGTTATTTTTTCTATATGGACAAAATTAATGCAAGGTGCTTAAGTTATTTCCTTATGCCCACTGAATGCATGATTATGGAGAAACAACCTAAGCCATTTGCTTTTTTGTCTTTTATTGAAAAAATAAGGACTTATTGTTCCACAATAGAAGGGGGAGGGACTTACTGGTCCAGAACAGAAGGTTAGCAATCCCTCTACACACACACACACAACCAATTGAATTAATTAAACATATATGAATAATTTTAATAAAGTAGGGTCCCCACAAGGCAAGGAACATAGTCCTTGTCCCATATTCTTGACGAGAGATAAGTTACTCGATCATTGAATAAATTAAACACATATGAATAATTTTAATACAGCGGGGACCGCACAAGACAAAGAACATGGTCCTTGTCCCATATTCTTGACGAGAGAAAAGTAACCTCTACCCGAGCCCCCACATAGAAGAAATTCTCCCCATCCACATCCCATTATTTGGGCAATCTCCCCAAGGGTCCCCTCAAACAAACCCAAAAACAATTTGCCATCCCTATTCTTACCCCAAACAGATTGGGTTGATAAGCTTTTATATATATGTTTGTGCAGAGGGAAATAGAACAAGGAAGATTGAACTCAGTAGCCTTGCAACTCATTCAAGGATCAGGGGCAATAACAATGGAAGAAATCGTAGAGAAGACTATGGGTAATGTTGACGAGAAGAGAAAAGAACTTCTGAGATTAGTTTTGCAAGAAAAAGGTAGCATTGTTCCGGGAGATATCAAGGATGTGTTTTGGAAAATGGCCAAATCATTGCACGTGACTTCAAGGAAAGAAGATGTAGTTCATGCAAGTGAGATGCCAGATGAGTTGTTCAACATCAAAGATGCAGTAATGGGCGATCCCATTGTTTCGAAATGAGAAATCTGTTGGAATATTTTATTCAATTGTGAACTAGAATTAATCAATTATTAGAATGAACAGATTGTATTTTAATAATATCAAATAATTAGTTTATTGAGTTGGCACTATCTAAATGGATTAGGTTACATGGACAATTTATAATAAATTAGGTTAGTTATGAGTCTACTAAGAAATAAGCCACAACTTATAACTTATCTAGAGCTAGTTATTCTATTTATACTAGTTAGGATTTGTCTTTAAGTAACATTTTGGCAAACTCTCTAAGAAATTGGATATTCTGAGTTCTAACCTTTCTCTGTTCTATTTCCCTTCTTCCTATCGTGATTTCCCCTCTAGGTTTCAAGTTCAACAATGGATTCTAGCATTGTATTAGGAATAATCTAATCTTACCTTTGTTAGCTCCCTATTGTACATCTATCAATTAGTCTTAGAGCGGCAAAGAAGTGACTATAAAGAGAGAAAAACTTTCATATTGGACGTTTTATTCCTTCATCCTTAAAAGTTAAACTTTCTTGATTCTTATTCAAATATTCACATTTTAATTTGATTAATGATTATTTGGCTGAGTAAAATATTGTTTATCATGATCTACCCAAAAATAAGCTGTTTTACAAAAAATTTTAGCCAAAAACCCTATATTTCATGAAGAAGATGAACTTTATTTCAAGGTGTTATGGTGCAGCAACATGAGGCTCAGGTGTTATGGTGCCCAGAACCTATGTCTGTGGTGCCATCCCCTGCTTTTGGGGAAATGACATTTTATGTGTTTTAATGCACATTATTTGGATATTTGATGATCTAAATATGGTTTATTATTGGAAGTATGGTTTGTTTTCACAATCTTGGTAATAACAAATATGTATTTTTGGACACCATGTTATCCAAATTTATGCTCTTCTTGCACTATTGTTATAAGATTTTAAAGATATCACTCTTGACTGAGTATGATAGCATGTCTTTTAATTATTTGCTTATAAGATAATTTTGACTATGGATACTTTGTGATTGTGAACTGACTTATCATACGTAGGATCAATCATAAAGGTGTTTGGTTAATTTTTAATTGAAATATTTAACTCGGTTGATATGCATGCTGAACTATTCCTCTATTGATTTCTATTGTATGTAAATTGCTAGTCACCTTATATTAATTGGGTATATGCTCTATCGATATAACATTATGGCTATATTTTGTTGATATTGCAACACATTGAATTGATTTTTAGAATATTTAATTTAAATTTAATTGTTGAGATATTATTTTAATTAAATACTCATTGAAGATATTTCATATCAAAAGTTGAGATATTTTAAAATTAAAATAATCAAATAACATCTCATAATATCTCTATTTTTTAAATTAAAACATTTTTATCAATGGTCCTTAATTTTTAAATTTTATTTGCCAGATATTTTGAATTAGTGGGTTAGTAGGATTTAGTTGTAATACACATTAAATAATTGACCTCTTTTGACATAGAAAAGGGGAATACCTCCACTCTTATTGTGAATTACTTGTCTAATGAGTCTAGCAACAAATCTAATGTGAATTTTTACAAGGGCAAAAAGCCTAAGTCCCAATTTGAGGATAAGAAAGGTGATAATAAAGAATTGCTGATAAACATGATAATAATCTAGGACCAAATAAGAAGCCTTTTAAAGGTAAATTAATTATCACAAGGCGCTAGGTCATAAGATAGTAGATTTGTTATAGGCTTAACAATAAGATGGAAAAGGAAGGTATTGCTTCTAAATTCACCCCCTTACCTTTGATTTGTTTCAAATCAACTGTTGTCCATATTGTATTTAATTCTTGGTGATTGGATTTTGGTTCATTTATGTTGTGAATTCCTTGTAGTTGTTCAAAATGGGAGTAAGCAAAGTGAAAGGAGAAGACTATTGTCAATGTTGATAGAGTTGCACGCTGGGCAAAAAAAGTGCTTTCAGGAGTTATAAAAGTTGCTGTTAAAAGTCCAATACCATCTAAATACTTTTAATTTTAATTTTCTTTTTAGAATTTTGTCCTCACATTGCCATCTTCAATTTTAACTAAGACAATAAGTGTTAGAAGCCAAAGTCCAATAATATGCTTACTAAAATAGACACAGAGAAATGAATTTTTATCAAGAAGTAACAAAAGAATGAAGTGAAACAGAGGAAAACTATTGGTTCAGTTTCTACTAAATAATTTAATAACTCCTTTCATGACAAAATAAGGGAGAAAGAGGAGTGATTGATACCTTAGTCGTAGACAATCAAGAGCCACTCCATAATTTAAGAAAGACATTAAATGCCAAAATAATTCATCTTTTATATGATATTTGCAGACTTTTAAATTACCAACAGAAATCATCACAATCAAATCAAGATTCTCAACACAGTGATGAGCAGAGAATGGGCAAAGTTAAACAACGGATGAGATTTCTCACTATAGATGACTTCTCGGGGTATCAGACTTAGGTTGCAAAGTTCTAACTTTCAAGTATTAAGTATTAGAGACTAATGTGGAACTCCAATAGCAATGTTCATTGTTAACTGTAATGGCCAGATGTGCATGGATATATATATATATATAGGAAGTTTGACTTTTCAAATATGTGTTGAAGCTGCCACGTATCAGTTTTTTTTTCCTCTCCTTTGCAATTTCCTGGTATCCCGTATATACCCTCTTATATCCACTTCAAGCCAGGGTTTCACGTCATTTTACCACCCAAATTTCTGCAGCACAGAACCTCTACCTACTGCCATCCTTTCGGTTAGAAAAGTAGCAGAAATTGCATAAGAAAGAGCTGCACCTTCTCTCCCCTGTTCACCGTCACTTTGCTGTCTCTGGTTCGATTTTCTTTTGCTGTTTGCTTTCTCCTTGTATATGCTGAGTTTCACTGCTGGTTTGCTAGTAAATTAATGCCAGAAAAATTTTTTCCTCAGGTCTGGAGTTTCTGCTATGTGTATTGCTCCTTCTAGTTCCATCTTTAAAGCATCTTCCTCCCCTGTTCTTAGTTCTGCAACGCGTTTTCTAGTGTAAAGCAAGTGGGGGGAAAGTGTTGTGCAGACCAAAATTTGGGGTAAGAGGATGAGTTTGGTTAGGGAAATCTTAGTTTTCTTTATGCTAAAAATGTAGTTCGATCTTCCTATAGGGTGGTTGCTCCCATTTTCTGCATAAACTTCCTAATCTAAACCAAATTTCATTTTGCTTCTTACTTGCCAATTCTTGTTGTGCAGAATAAGCTCCTCTCTAACGTGTTTTGCTGTAAAATGGATAGCCTTGTGTGGTATGAGTTTTCTTTTATTTCTTGGTTTTTGAGTCTAGCTCCTTAGTGGAATAAGGGAGGAAAGGGCATAAGATTGACATGGTTCTGTTTTTCTTCCTCCCTTGAGCGAATTTCGGTCTTTGAAGTAGAATTCAAAATGCTCTGCTGCCATATACGGACACATATATATACAAATCTATATCTTTATATATGTATATTGTGTGTATTGTATGGGTATGGAGGGCATGAAATTGAGGAGAGGATGGTGGATTTAGTTACTTGAAATCATATATATATCTATAGCATGCTAAGGGAATGAAGAATAGATACCAATGTTCTTTTCTTTTCCTAGAATTTTGTTCAAATAGGCTAAGCTAATGAGATAAATTGTAGTTATTCACACTCTAAAATCTGGTGAACAGGTATTATAGGGTATTCAGGAGACTGAGTCATAGTTGAGGAGTGGGTAGGGAATTTATGTATCATCTTGGAAGGTGAGTAAGTAATGCGGACCGTAAGTAACTAGTAATTATTATTTTATTACTAAGTTTCCTTACAGTGTTCTAACATTTGAAAATCTATTTATGGAGATACATCTTTAAATGTGTTGTCATATGCGTGTTTACCAAAATTTATTTGAACATGAAATTTTGCAAATTGACGTCTATTTGAGTTATCTAGAAACTTTGATATTGAACTGATAGGAATGGTACTCTGTCTGAAATGCTAATTTGAGAAAAGTATTATTTTAAGAGGTTATCTGTTCAGAACCCTGCAACTAACAGCAGTAGTTGTTAACCATGGTGCACCATGATCTGTACCTCAGCTAGCAGGTGTGTTGCTAGCCCCGTGTGGGTGGCCACCACACGCGGAGTCATTTTCTTTTCCCAAGCAAAGTGCTTTGCATCTGTGGTTATTCTCCCTGCGAGCTATGTGCTCTGCGTCTGTTTCAATTGGTTCTGCTTAGATTCTTCCAGTGCATTTTAAGAAATGATTTGCATAAAGCTTGTTTCATGCGTTACATTTTTTTTCACAGGCCTTGTCCCTATTTTTAAGGGTTGGCATTACTTATTCATTCAGTATCAAACTTACTTTTTTTTTTTAATTATTTTTCAGATAGCGGTGTAGACCTTAATCTACCCTGAGCAGCCTACTAGTAGTTGATCTTCCGTTTATTTCTTTTGGCGAGCCCATAGTTGTTCATGTGGGTATTTTGTTCCTATGCATGTAATCTATTTTGTTCACAGTGTAGAGTGTGGCTCCACTGAATCATAGATAGAGTATCTCCAATCCTTAGAAGTCTATTTATTAGTCTAAATGAATACGGGATTGTTTCTTTTGGGTGTATTGTTTTAGCTGACTGATTGTAGAAATATCGGGAGGTCTAAATTAGAGAGGAGACTCTACCGAAATTTCTACAAAAGTCACCTAAAAACTTATATGTTTTGTATAAAGATGTTTCGGAAGTGATACTCATAGTGTTATTATATGACGTTACAACTGAGAGATATTATCTAAATTTTGAGGAGGATGTCAATACAAATAGACTTGTGGCAGGGGAAAATTGTTTGTCTTCTGTGCCAACATACTTAAATTTGTGAGGTGTGACATTAACGACTTGATTTACTAAAGAAAATTTAAAAGTAAGAAGGATCTAAAATTCTCTAATGATAAATATATTTCAACGTGCAGGTGTAAAGCAGTTAAAGGTTTTTAATGTCTTTGATAAATTCACTATAAAAAAAGAGCATTATGACAATGATTTAAAGATGGTTATTTCAACTGTCATAATGACACGTCTAATAAGGGTTAATTTACTGTGGTTAAGTCTCTAGTTTAACTATAGCTCTCTAAGCCTCTTAATGGCTTAACCATGATTCTATAAAACTATGGCTAAGCCTCTTAATGGCTTAAACCACAATTTTGAAAAACTGTGATTCAGCATAGCTTTAACCATGATTTTTAATAAACATGATTAAGCCATTTATTAAAAACTATAATTAGACCTTTTAAATATAACCCAACACACGAAACACCCCCATTTTCTTCTTCATCTTTGATCTTATTCTCTAACGACATTCCTAAAGCTCTCCCCACCACCAACGAGCAGAGTTTCAGTGACACACCTAATAGAAACCAACAACAGTGACCCCCTAGTTGCTATTTCGTTTGATGTAGCATGCATTTTGCAAGGTTTCAGTGAAATTGCAAGCCCCCACCCTAAAATCTTAGCTTTTTGCTTTTCATTAAATTTCCTTAAATCTTAGGTTTCCCGGTTTCAATGAGTTTTAAAATAACCATTTTGCTTTGATTTTCAGTTATCATCCCTCTTGTTATAAGTTTTTGGGTTAAGTTTTAGATGCTGTTTGGTTTTTAATTAACGCGCACTCAAAATTAATCTTGAATAGAAATAGGAAACAGGCTTAATGGCATGCCAAGTCTGTGAAGCAAACATAAATGTGAGGAGGCCTCACTTCCATGAGCTTTATTCCTCCACATCGAGCTTTGAGAGACTGGTATATCAAGTCATTTTCCCTTTCTCAACCTTCTTATATTTGTTTGCGACTTTGCATTTTTTTTTTTCATCATCTGTGCAACCATTACAATGTTGAAATATTAATAGTTTTCCAAATAAGCAATTAAGCTCAAATTTAAATGGGGGTTTCCCAATCTAAATTACACGAATATTGATTGTATGCTATATTTAAGCCCAAATACAGCATTCCTGTAATATATTTACCCTTGTTATATGCTGTTTAAGCTCAAATTTAAACTCCCCAATAAAATAGCAAAACTTTATCACTTTGTCATCAAGTTTGTGATCCTTTTTTTTTTTTTGCACTTAATTATAGAGGCATGACCAGGATTAAATTTCTTCATGACTTAAAAATGAATGAAATGTATCCAAATTTTACTTAGTGTTTTAGCATTTGTTGTCATTGGTTTCAAGGAGCTTATTTCCTTGTAAAGATATAACATATGATACATTTGTCTCTGTCCATAACAATAACAAATTGAACCTGGACGAAAATATATTTATTCTTTACAATTTTATATATAAAAAAATTGTTAAAAAATGAAGCTTTGAAAGTAAATACTTTGTGACCAAGTCACTCCCCGCCAGGTTGTGGTACCTTCTTTGATGCTTCACTAGTATCTTCATTCCAAGATATTCTTTTCCCTCACTGTCCATTATGGCTTTAGTTGAACATATCATTTCACCATCCCTTCTTTATGTTTATCATTGAGCAGCAAGAAAGTTGGGATTTTAGGGGTTATTGGAGGTGGCATCTGATCTAGTGCTATAAGTTATACTTATCAGTGGATTAGGAGCTTTAATGGCTACAATTTTCTTAATAATCTTCTATTAGCATATTTTCAGAAATCCTTGAATAAGGTAATCAATAGATTCAAGAAGCTCAAGGTCAAAAGGTTTAATGAGCTCTCTTTATTTGTGTAAAAGTTGCCTATATGCACTGATAAAACCAATATGCACTGTTAACAAATTTCCCTGGATATTTGTGTAAGGGTTACCTCTCGAATTTTATATTTAGTTTCTAATTGTTTTTAAATTTCATAGGTCCATTTCATGATACGCTACTAAGCTGGCCCTTTCATCTTGTGGTTGTTAACTGTGTATTTGCTAATGAGAAATGCATCTTTTGATTTCACATACGTCAAATATTAGTTGCCAAAGGGGTTCGTTTAGAAAGCCTGGAATGAAAGGTATGTGCTCACTGTAATTGATTTTGAAGTTGTAAATGTTGGCTGAAAAGTTATGAAAATCTTTTGGCTTTAAGTCATGAAAAATTTATAAAATATTTATGGCAAAAGTTGACACAAGGAGAAGTAGATGGCCCTTCTAAAGTTATGGCCACGGTAGGAACTTGGTATGCAGTTTTATAGAGAGATATTCTTTAGCTGTAGCTAATTCCCATGTATGAAAACTATAATATTAAGAATCTATCGGACATCATCTTTCCAGAAATGCTCCTTTTAACTTTTGCCATCCTAAATTTTTTCATTAATTTTCTGATATCTACATGCTAAAGTTGTCTTTGTTTTGTAATTTTCTAGGGCCATTATGTCTATAATAACTTATCACATTGCCTCCCATTTCTAGATTCATGCCAATACTCAAATTACTGTGGTTTTTGTTGTTTTGCAGTGTTTGAAACCCCTGCTGCTGCACTTGATATGTTACTTATAGTTGAACTTGCTTGATGACTGATCACGACCCCAAAAGAAAAAAAAAAGCTATGATTTTTTGCAATAACTAAAAAAGGTTGTAGCTAAATATAATCATAAAAAAGTATTTCTCTTTTTAAGAAAACTTTTAGTGGCAATATAAAAAAAATTACCATTAAAAGTCTTTTATAAAAAAAATGTCATTTCAAAATATTTTTTAGTAGCAATTTAAGATAAGTTATCACAAAAGCTTTTAAAATTCTTTATCTTAGGATCCACAATTTTTGATAGTAAAACTTTTTGTCACAGAAATTAAAAGTAAGCTCTAGATATTGTTATTAAAAACAACATTTTTGTCATTACAAAAACTTTTAAATATTTTTTTGGAGTATTAAAAAAAATTTTAGTATCAAAACTTTTAGTGATAATTTTTCTCATTGCAAAAGCCATAATTTTTTTATGCAATAAATTACAAATTTTATGAAATAAACTTTTATAATATTTATGAAAATTTTAATAGTTATCCCACAAAAATTAGTACTACTTCAATTGAAAGAATCTCAAAAAATATATTATTGGTAATTTCTTTTTGATTATTTTTTATTCAGTTGTATAAATTATCTAATTATTAATATTATTTTTTATGAAAAAATTATAAAAATTTTTAAATTAATTTAATATTTCATACTATAATCTTATCTTTTGATCTATTAATTTTCTTTATCTAATATCCACTTGATTGAATGTTGTCCATTAATTCCCCCACCCAAAAAAAAAAAAATGCTCACATATATAATAGTAGACTATATACATAATGTAATTTAAATGATATTTTGGCCCTAAAAAAAAAGATGAAATGGTATGTCTAAATTCTAAAATATAAAATTAATAATAATAATAATAATATGCAAGTTTCTGAATGTAAAATAGTAAAAATTTAAAATTTAATACCCCAGATAACACCCTGTACTATGGAGTTAAATATAGTGTAATATTTTGAAAAATTTGTATATATTTTTTATATTTCGTAAATAATAGATTGGATAATCCATCATTGCAGGGATGAGAGAATATAATGCCTATCATGACTTATAAAATTTTTACATTTGTTATTTAAGATTGAAAAACTAGCAAATTATTATTTTTAAGATTTAAATATTTGTAATTTTTTAATCTTAAAAAAAAATCATATTATCTTTCATTTTATTATAAATTTTATTATTATATATTAATTTAAAATAATATTTTGTATTTAATAATTTTTATTATTTTTATTATATATTAATAGATAATAAAATAAAAATTAATTTAAAAAAAAGGGGGATAAAGGATGCTCACACTCTTTCTTAACTTTGCGTCGACAAAAGCAAAAACAGTGTTTGTTCGACGCCGCAGTCTTGCCAAATCAACAGGCATGCGTTCTGCGACTTGGAATTGGGGTGTCGATCTTCTCTGTCGTCGGCTTCGAATACGGCATCCAATTCTCAGAAGTCAGTAATAGGTGGCCTTTCCTGCTTGTTCTCTTCGCCGACGGTGAGGCATGCTCCATTATCGAGCTTTTCTGGTGCAGGAGAAGAATTAAGCTTTTCCTTCTCTTCCGTGAGAAAGACACTGAAACCTCCATTGCTGCTGTGCTGTAGCTCGGCCAGAATAGTGCAGCTCGAAACCCCATTTTCTCACCCTAATCCCTTCCGGCTTGCTCAACTGTGACTGCTGCCGGTATGGCAGCTCTGTTTGTGGCGTTGATCTGCGTTTTTCCACCCAAAATTTCAGCTCTATTGTTTGGTCTTCATCTCCCTTCTGTCTTCAAATTTGTTTAACAATTTTTTGCCCACCCAAATCTTCATTTTTTCCGTCATTTTTCCTTAGTTGCTGTCTTTGTCAGAATCAGCATCAGGAGAGGGCTGTTGCAGCAAATTTCTGTCTTCCCTCTTTGCCGTGAGTGAGCTGGTGAAAGGAGTAAGGCTTGTTTGTTGCATTCTCTATTCTTTCCTTCATAGAAACTTATTTTTTCAACATCTTCTAGCTTAATAGACATGGTGCCCTGTTGGCTGTGATAGGAACCGTCCAAAGTGGGTTTGGTTTGGAATTTCGAATTCTTTGGGCTCTCTTAGCTTAATCACTTTGACTTTATTAGAGTGAATTGTGGAATTGGAAAGTGTGGGTAAACTGCTTGTCCTGTTAATGCCTCTTTTAGATGAATTTAGCCCTATTGAAAATTGTATCCTAATATGGTTCAGGTTGTGGAAAGTTTTCTTTTCATTTTTTGGTATTCATTAGTTAGTCTCCCTAAGGCATATTTTTTCGGTTTGCTTTACTGCACCAGTGGTATTGAAGTTAACAAAATGCACATCAGCTTCTAGATTTTCATAGTTATTCGTACTCATTGTCAATGGACTATTTGAACTTTCTCCGAAAAAAATGTTGCATTAGAACCTCAAAAATGTGGTAAGCATGCAAAAAGGAGAGTTGAATTTTCAGTGTGGTATGCTACAGAAAAATAAACTTCTGCATGAATTTTTCTGCAAAGTGGTGAAGATAGGTATATGTCTGGTAAATTTTTCCATTTTTTAGTTTGAGCTGTTCTTGGGAAATCTCTAGATGTTTAATTTACCATTCAAGTAATTTATGTGACTTGCTATTTCAGTTTATTCTCGCTTGAATAAAATCTGTCTCACTTACATGATTCATTTTCTTTTAATTTTCAGTCGAGTTTATCATTAAAGTTGTTCAACAACCAGCAAAATAATGCTAAGCAGCAAATATACACTAGAGGTAGCTTGGTTAAGTGTTGGGCATCTTCTATAGTTTAAAATTCTTTCTCAAATCATCCTTTTGTCAAAGCAAGTTTGATCTGATTGATTCTCACTGAGTTTTTTTATTATAGCTGCAGAAACTCAAAAATATTTTATATGCTTTCTTCTTGACATATCCTCTATTAACATTCTTTTGTTTGTGTATTGGTTTTTTGGTTAGACAATTCATGCCAGTTTATACATGGAATGATGAAGTTAAAAGGAAGGTTCCAGAAGCCGGAGCATCTTCTTTTTGTTGTCTCTGAGGATCAGTCGCAATATAGTGAGCTCAAAACAGATGATTTAGTGCCGGAGAACCATGATATGAATTCTGAGAAAACCTCACTTGCTAGCAATTCTTCTTTCCATTTATCAAGTAGTGAAGGAAAGCCAGGTTTAATCTCATTTTATAATTGTCCATATGGGAGAGATAGCGAGATATTTCAGTTGAATGCAGAGAGGAGTCAAAACAGCATACTCTGGTTTATGGGCCCTGCAGTCCTTGTTGCTTCCTTTATTTTTCCTTCACTCTGTTTGCGTAGAATACTTTCTGTCATCTTTGAGGACTCTTTGTAGACAGGCGAGTAATTATTCTTGGAAGGAAAGACTGTTTGTAGATTTTCCCCGTTGGATGCACTTTGTCATTGATTGATTTGTCTGCAATATGTATAATTTACTATTTATGTGAGGTGTGTTATTTGCATCTGGATGTGGTTCATTGTAACATCTCCTAAGTTTATGTGTTTTTTTTTAAAATAAAGGTAAAATGTTTATGTGATTTTTTCTAAAAAAATATAAAATAATAGCTCCTAAGTTTCAAATAAAATAAAAGGATGCCACTGTGTGCAGGTGAGTGGTTTGACTCCAAGTTGGTGTAAAAAGCATTTCTTGATGCTAATTAGTGTCCTTGTTGGCACAGTCAGAATTTATATAGCCCTTGAATCAATAGATATATATATTTTTAATCATCAATACTTTATTCAGGATGCATGATAAAGGAGAAATTGACGTTCGAGCTTGCTACACTGCCATTTCTGTGAGTTGGTTATTTCTGTATCTTTATCTTCATTTCATTCTTGCTATGTGTAGATATGTATATACATTCAGACATGGAACTCTGTGGCTAAACATCATGCTTACTTCATCATTAGAGTGGTCATTTCATTGTATTAAACTTAGCGCTTGTGTTGCATATTACTAATAAGGATTAATAGGGTCTTAAGGCTATTGGCTAATTGACATCATTTTACTTTTATCCTCTATTATCTTCATTGTAGATAGATTTTATAGTATTGCTGGTATATCATCTTTGAATTATTTAATATTTTCCATATTATTGCTTGGCAACACCTTTTTTGGTTCTATACTTATGTTGCTTGGTCACCTCTCTTCTTTTTGGTTTAAAGCTTGCTTACTTTTATATACCTACTTCACTTGTTGGTTTTAGTTTGTTTTCTTTAGGGTTATAAATTTTATATGTGCAAACTAGGATCATGAAATAAATTTTAAAAAATAGTAAAATACACAAACTTCCTCTGAATTTTGTTGAAAATATACATAGATATTTTTTTAAATTTTCAAAATTTACACAGACCTTCCCTCTATTTTTAAATATACATTTTCCGTTCCTCCTTTGTTAATGGGCTGTTTGTTTGTGTTTTTATACCTAATTTGACATATTTTATTGCCAAATTACTTCTCCTTAACCTAAATGCTTATTTAGTAATTTTTTAAAAGATAATTTTGATAATAATCCTTTTTTTCAACCAAATCACAAGACCTTGTATGGGCTTTTTTTTTGGTTAAAAAAATATTGTTTTAATCCTATTATAAAGTTGGTTCATTTTTAAATATATATTTTTTAAACACACATTTATTTGAACTTACTTTTGTTAAGAAAAAAATTAATAAAATTTTCCTTGCCTTTTAAAACTAGCATACACTGTGAAGGAAGAGTAATAAAAACCAAGTTCTTCCTTATAGCAAAAAATACTGTGTAGAAAATTTTATGCAAAATACCAAGGGATTTGGGTGGTAATAATAATGAGCCACAAAATGAAATGTGTATCATAACTTTACATGCAGACCACAAAACCTGAAATAAACCAAGTTCTTTCTCATTGTTCAAATAAACCAAGTTCATCAAATAAACCAAGTTCACGATGTCATTCAATATTAGTTTGCTATACAAAAAATATGCAATATACATCAACCATGTGCAATGTCATTAAATATTGGCTTATCTTACCCGACCACCCCACTTTGCCACTTTAAAATATATTTTTAGCCAAAGTGTGCCATACAAGAGTTGCACTACCCATGTGCAAGTCATTAAATAACAGCCACTATTTTGGGACTGTCTACACAAAAAAGACAAAACATTAGGCCTACACAAAAAGATTCTAATCCTAGGCAAATCATCTTCAAGTTGGGACTGCCTTGTCTTTTGAAGTTCTAGCATTGTTGGCAGTTGAAAAAGGAGAAGCAATATCGTTAAAACTCCCCCTAACCTAATGTTCTTTAATATCAAGCAAAGAGTAGATTTTAGTAAGGCATTTCAGCATATTTTAAAAGAGACATCAAGTGTGGCTGACTTAGACATGTCTTACCTTCTTTGTTCATCTAGGTTGTATCTGTGAGTTTGTCCTCACTCGTGTTGAGGCATGTTCTTGAGTTCCTTCTTTAACTAAAGTTTGTGATGCAAGCTCCCTACAAATTGATAAAAGAGTAGGTTAACATCATTCAATTTAAATTTTTTTTTTTTTTTCCGAAAGATAATAGAATACTTTTTTCCTTTTGTTTTTTAAACTCTAATTAGAGCTCTTTGACAACTCCTTTTATTATGTCCTAACCCTCCACAATTAGTGCACTTAACAGTTGATAATCTCCGTCTTGCATATGATGGTGCAGCATCTTTTCTCTTTTCCTACTTTTTTCTAGCCTCCTTGGAAACATGAATTCTCCAAGCAGAGCCCTCCAAAGTGCAAATAGTTGTCACTCTTCCTTTTTTATATCTCACTCTAATTATGTCAAAACCCCCTTGGATTATATAATCTATCAATACATTCCTAAACTCATTTACATTAACAAACATGCCTCTTTCCAAATGGACTTTGCTATTAACATCATACTCAAATCTTCTTCCTTTTACATTCTTAACAATGTTCAAAATTTCTAGTTTTTCTACATCACTATCACTAGCCGAATTCTTAACCCTATGAAGGTCAATTTGTGGCTTACTATCTTTGCTTTCTTCTACCCTTATCAATGTCAATTCCTCATCCATCCTCTCCCTCTCTTTACTTTCTTTTACCTCACTCCCTTCTTTGTTAACATCACATTCTTCATCAGTATTGGTATACAATTGATCAAGAGGGGTTCACTTCTATCCCACTCATCAATATCTTCAATATTAGTAGTTATTGGGTTTTGGTCATTAGGCACATGTGCCAAGTTCCATTGCAGTTATAAGAGCATATTAGAATATCAAAACAAAATTGATGGGAATTCTTAAACCACCAAAAAAGAAATTCTTAGATTTAACTCTCAAATGATTTAGTTGTTGTAACCCTAGTTTCTTATCTTATGAATAGATCTTTGGCTCTCATAATAGTAAAATGTCGAAGGAGTTTGTAGTAGCTTGTAATCAAGTTTGATATAATGCATGAGCAACAAAAGTTGAAACATAAGCAAAGTACAAACCCAATAGATATAAAGTCGAAACATGATTCTAAATTAATTTAATGCATGAACAACAAAAGTTAAAACATAAGCAATAACTAAAGAACCAAAAGAGGAAAGAAAAGAAGAAAAAATTGTAAACCCAATAAAGATACGATTTTTTAAAATTAAACCCTAACTTGTCTAAATGAGGATAAGAGAGATTCAAATATCAGTACTTTCCATTCAGCATAAATTAAAGCATAACATTTAGAGATCACTATTTTTCATCACACATATCAACAATATAATTGCAAATGAGGACGAGAAATTTAACCTTACTCTGAGCTCCTCTGAAACTTCAACTTGTGACTGGCCTCACCACTAATGACGAGCAACCACTGGTGATACGTGCCAATGTTGGTGACGAATCTTTGGCAATGATGTGTTGGAATGAATTTTTGAGACATCCATGAGTCTTTGTTGCATTTTCCTTCATGTTCGTGGTTAACTAAAGCCAAATGAGGATTTAAGGTAAACAAGATATTGGGTAAAAGGGGTCTGTTGGTAATTTTATAGTATTTAAATATATATTTTAATTAAAAAAGGCATGTTATAATTTTTAAGGAATATTCTTAATAGTGTTAGACAATTGGACTAAAGCGTAAGTTTTGAAAATAGAGAGAAGGTTTGTATAATTTTAGTAAAATTGAGGGAGGTCCGCGTATTAACAAGATAATCACAAATGAGGAGAAGAGAAATTCAAACTTGCTTTGAGCTCCTCTGAAACTTGAACTTGCAATTCGTCTCACCATTGGCAATAACTAATCACTAGCAATACGTGCTAATGTCAGCGAATCTTCGGCGATGATGCATTGGAATGAATTTCTAAGATATCCATTAGTCTTTATTGCATTTTCCTTCGTGTTTGTGGTCAGCTAAAGCTAGATAGGGATTTTAGGTAAAAGGGGTATGTTGGTAATTTTGTATTATTTTAATATATATATATATATATATATATTAATTAAAAGAAAAGGCATCTTATAATCTTCTAAAGAATTTTCTTAATAGTGTTAGATAACTAGATCAAAATGTAAGTTTTGAAAATAAAGGGGATGTTTATATAATTTTAGCAAAAATGAAGAGAAGTTGATGTATCATTAAGATAATCACAAATGAGGTGAGGAGAAATTCAACCTCGCTTCGAACTCTTTTGAAACTTGAACTTGTCACTGGCTCAACAATGACCAACCACCAATGTCGACAATAAATCTTCAGCGATGATGCGTTGGAATGAATTTCCAAGACATCCATGAGTCTTAGTTATGTTTTCCTTTGTGTACATGGTTGACTAAAGCTAGATGGGGATTTGGGGTAAAAGGGGTATGTTGGTCATTTTATATTATTTTGATATATATTTTTTAATTAAAAAGGCATTTTATAATCTTAAGGAATATGCTTAACAATGTTAGATAAGTGGACTAAAGTAGTGGTGTTCATTAGCCCATTAGGCCCTAGGGGCCCGCCCTACCCCAACTTAATCAGGTCAAACTGGGTTTGGCTGAGCCAAAAATATAAATAGACAAAATTTTAAATAAAATTATATTAGATCGGGTCGGGCCATGGGTGAAGACATATTCTGCCTAATCCACTCTAGTAGTTAATTATTTTTTTAATTATCAATATCTTGCCATCTTTTATATATATATATATATATATATATATATTAATTATTTTTATTTCCTCTGATTTTCTCTGCATATTGCAACTTTTATTGTCGACCCAAATTCTTTTTACTTAATTGTTTTTATTATTGATGTGCATACTTACTGACATTTCTTTTGTTGAATAATGAAAATACACATGTTTATCTAAGGCTAATTATCCTAGTATAGTTTATATTTTGCTTGATAATACTAAGTTATTTTTTTATTAATAATAAAAACATGAAGGTTCTAAAAGCTCATTGTTTTGAAATACATGTATGAGTTTGCAAAAAATATTTTTATATTACAAGTATCAGTTCATTAAAAAAAAAAATAGCTCGGGCGCCTTTAACTCACCCTAACCTGACATAAAATTAAGTTTATTGGGGTTGGGTCAAGCCATGGATATAAAAACAAGTTCAATGTCTTAATCGGACTAGGTATTAGGCTTACTAAATGTCCGGCTCGGGCCTACTCATGAATAACTCTAGACTAAAGTGTAAGTTGTGAAAATAAAAAGAAAATTTATGTAATTTCAACAAAATTGATTTTACTCATTCGAAAAAAAAAATAAAAAACTCTTTTGTGGCAACATTAAAAATTATCACTAGAAGGACACTTTTAATAAGTCATATCACCACTAAAAGCCCACTTTTAAAGGCAACCTTATATGAAAGCTAAATTTATAAGGCTATAATGACAACTTTCTACAAAAGCCAAAACTAATAGGGCTATAACCACTAAATATCATTTTAGTAATAGCTTTTTTGTCATTACTAAAAACATTTTATTTTCTAAATACCACTTAGTGACAACCAAATGTTGCCTTTAAAAGTTTTTTTTGTTTGGTAGTGTGAAATTCACCTATTACCACTAATTAAATTCATATTTGATGTCTATGTTCATCTATAATTCAATAGTTCTATTGTTAATATGGCAATAGTTCTATTTCAGGGATATGTGATTATGGTATCAATGTGTATGTATCTCACATTGGGGAGCTTGCATAGATTAGTCTGATAATTGGAGCAATCACATATCAAAGCCTGAATGTAGTACAAGATTAATGGTATGTATGATATTCTTATATAAAAAACTTGTTTTGTTTGAATTTAACCAAATTTATAAGACAAGTTGTTGCAAATTTTTTTGAATTTTGCAAGTTTGCTTGGGGAAAAAATGGATCGAAAAATATATTAGAAAGGGGGTGTGTGTGTGTGTCTAGCATTAGTTAAAACTGGCACTTTAAATCAACAAATTTTTAATGCTAATGTTGAAAAATTGTGGTCTAACCACAGTTATAATAAATCGTGATTAGGCGTGGTCTAACTCTCAAAACTATCCATGCAAAAATGAGGAAGTAAGAAGGTTAAACCATTCATCAATGATTAGTTTAAATCATGATTAAATCTTTCATAACAGACAATTTAACTATAGATTTTGAAACCATCGCAAAACCATTTAACCATAGTTAAAACTATTGCTAAAGTTATTAAAAAAATCATGGCAAAACCCACTTTTTTTGTAGTGAATTGTTTTTGCTTGTTGAATTGATTTTGAGGTTTAGTAAGGGTACCAAGTGGAATCATTAATAATCTCTAGTAACTAGTTAATTGAATCTTTATTTTGAGTATTAATCCGGAGAGGTGTTTTGCATGATGACTAAAAATTTAACATAGACTATAAAACAAAGTAATGGGTGGAATTGGATTTGTGGAGCATAATTTGGCTAAGTGCAATTTCTAACTATGAGGGGATTTTACCTTAATTGAATTCACATTCTAAAGTTTAATGCAATTTATGATTAGTTAACCTAGAGAAAGTACCGTGTGGAATGTTTTAGGGAAACTATAAACAAGTTAGTTCAAGTTAACTAGGAGGGGCTTGTTAAGAATGTTGCTATCCATAGTGAAAGCAATTACTCAAGTGCTATAGTTCTTGTTGGAAGGAAACAAGTAAATTAATGTCCCCGTGTTGAGTCTCTATGTGCATAAGGCTTTCGTTTATGTCTCTGTGTCTTGAGTCTTTTTATCTGAGTCTTTTATATCTTTAATGCTTGCTTTTGTTATCGATTACTAATAACTAGAGCAACTACAATATTAGTTGGACATATAAAAATAGGCTAACTTTCTAACTTTATGGGTACGCATGTTTTTATATTGTGAAAATCTATAAAATAACAGAAGATAGAAGTAATTACCATTTCTCATGAGATTAACATCCGTACTTATTGAGTCACTTTACTATTACTTGACTAGTGCATTTACTAGTATGTTAGAAATATGACTTTAGTTGTTAGAGTTTAGTAAGGAGTTGAGAGTTAGAGTTGACGTTTTGATGACTTGTGCGTCAAGACTTCCCCGTGTATAAATACCTTGTTAAGATGAATGAAATAACGAGCCGTTAGAGACTTCACCAATAAAACCTTCCTTTGTTAAAGTCATTTATTTGGTATTTGTTAATTTTTGAAAACAAATTTTCAAAAATTATTTTTCTAACACATTAGAGATGATAATTTTGAAATGAAAAATTCTATCTCTTAATCCGTTTCTCATATTATTTTTTTCTTAAATAAAAAAGTATTATAAGATGGAATTAATGATAAAAATTTTCATCTCTAATTTACAATTTTTTAAAATTATTTTTTCAACAAATTAGAGATGAAATAGTTTAAAACAAGAAATTTCATTTTTAAATCTGACTAAAAATCATTTTGACATAGAATTTTTTATCTCTAATTTAAAAATTAAAAAAATATTTTCACAAGATATTAGATATGAAAGTAGAGACAATATTTTGAGATACAAAATTATGTTTCTAAATTTCTCTCTAATATTTTTTTTTCAAAAAAACATCTAAGATAGATTTAGAAATAGAAAAGCCATGGATTTGAGACGGAAAAAACTCCATCTCTAATTTTGTTTTTTCTTATAGTGAGAGAGAGAAAAAAGATCAAATTCAATATCTCAAACACACTTATTTAAAAGGAAGAAAAAAAAGATCAAATTCAATATCTCAAACACACTTATTTAAAAGGAAGAAAAAAAAAACACAAGAGGCATAAATTCTTGACAATAACTAGAGAGTAGGAAAAGGGATGGGGCAGGGTAGGCATTAAACTCGTGTATATTAGGACCAACGCTTATGTCCATAAAAATATCATTTAAGTCAAGACTTCTAGACAACACACTTCAATTTTAAAAATTCAAGGTGCAATGTCACGTGAATTATTATTAGCTTATTATGATTTTCTCTTAGTAGTTTCGCTCTATTTTTTTTTTGGCCCCCTTGTTTATATATAATGGCAATTTTAAGGATATTTATCAATTTGCTCAACCATACAGCTCAAAGTAAATCATAAAAACCCAGTAGATGCAAAACGTATGCACGAATTTTTCATAGTTCCGATTCTATTCATATTTTTGTAATAGGATATATTGCCTATTAGCGAAAAGAATTAACATTTGAAATTATTTCCTTTTTGTTTATTATATATATTGTTAGTTGACAATTTTTTTAATATGTAATTGTAGCTATTATCTCAAAATATATGTAAATAAAATTTAATTAGACATTATATAAAATACGATTTATTTTAAAAGTTGCAAGTATTTAAAAAATGTTCTTGAAAAGCTACTGGAGAAGAACATTCCAAATATTGCTTATTAATACAACTATAAAATTAGTCGGCGTGTATTACATACTAAAAAATAGATGTTGATGAAAAAAAAAAGCATCATTATTGAGAATTAAAAAAACAAAGATTAAAGTGAAACTTAAAAAAGAAAAAAGACAATATTGAGACTTAAAGAAAAGTACAATTTTAAACAACTTATCATTTTCATAATTTTATTAATTCCAAAATTTTTTTGAAAAATATCCTAATAATTTAAAATATCTAAAAGACATACTAAACAAGTTTATAAATTTATAACAAAAAGTTATTAAAATAAAAAGCACATCATTTTCAAAAAAGATAAATATTAATTGCACAGGTTACACGTTGGCTAATCTGAAAAACAGACGACTACAATATTCTTTGAAATGAACAAAATAATTTAAAATATTTGTATAAAAATATTTAAATTATTATATTATATTCACCGGACTAATGAATGTTCATTTGAGTGTTAAATTTAGATTACATATTAAAGATACCTGAAGTATTGTTTATTCATCTTAGACTTTATTCTTCTTAAATATTACTCACGGTTAAGTTTGAAAATCAAGTTGATCAATAAAGTGTTGAGCGATGGTGAATGAGATGCCTACTGCTGGAGACCAAGGTGAACGTTGGCGGTCTAAGGAGGAAGACGATCAGATGGAGGGGAGCATAACAAAATTAGAAGTTAAGTCCAGATGAGAAGGTGGATTCTCCTCTGGATGAAAGGATGATTGACAAAACTGTTATAAAGGAGGGAGCAGATCTGAAACTCAAGGAGCCAGAAGGCCATTTGGGGCAGTTGGGTGGCGAACCTTCGGTGGGGCATAAAACAGTAGTTTCAGTAGTGAGGTCTTCAGGAAGAACAATCATGTCATACAAAGACTCTTTGATAGGTTATAACGAGGTTGATGATTGTGAGTCATTGGACTTAGTTGAGGATGAAGTGATGAACTCTGCGGAGGAAGGAGAAATAGAAGTCCCGGAGGAAATTTTAAAGAACTAATGAAAGTGCACCCTGTGATACTGTTATCGGAGGAAGAGTAGAGAGATTATTTTTGTCCTTGGAAGAAGGCACTGATATTAACTCTGCTGGGAGGAGACTTAGCTATCATTTCTTTAAGGCCAAACTTGTGAAGCTTTGGAATGATTGATCTTGAGAATACTTATTTTGTAGCAAGATTCACTGATTCTAAATACTATCACTTTGTTCTAAATGAGGGACCTTGGGATATCAGGGAGCACTATTTGGTCGTGCAAGGCTGGACGCTTGATTTTGATTCGAATATTAATAGCATAGGGAAAATTGCTATCTGTGTAAAAATCCCAGACCTCTCGATTCAGTAGTATAATAAACATTTCCTCTGAAGACTAAAGAATAGAATTGTAAGGACACTTAAGGTTGATGCAAACACTCGGTCTACAGGCCAGGGGAGGAGATGAGAATAGAAAAAGGCCCGTTTGCTTGAATCAATGTTGAAATTGATTTAAGTAAAAAGCTTATCTCCAGGTTTATAGTCAGGAACTCCTTGTTCACTATAGAATATGAAGGGCTAAACTTAATATGCTTCGGTGGTGATAGACACGGGCATAAAAAGGAAGAATGTCGTTCTAAGCACAGGACATCGATAATGATGAAGGTCAAAGACTACAAAAACTGCCCGCTTTCGCAGCTCATCCCAGTCGGAATATTCCCCCTGATAAAGCATATGGTCCATGAATGATGGTGAGGAAAATAGCAAGGCCACGAAATCTGAGGGAGAACATTCCTGATTCTACGGAGCGAGATCACGCTAGATAGTTATTGCATGAATCTCGGAACAATCTTGCATTAAGCAAGTCAAGAGTTGCAGCAATTGCAAATGTGGGAGTTTGATGTTGTTATTACTGAACAGCGGGTCCAAGATTCAGATAAGGCAAGAAGCACGATGATTTTGAATGTGTTTGAGGTTGTTATTACTAAACAATGGGGGCAAGATTCAGAAAAGGCAAGGAGCACTAGGATTTCAGATGGTATCTCTAATGTGTCTCAAATCTTCAGTGATAAAGAAAACGTTGACCCTTCAACCGTGGCACAAGGCAACACAGCTAATTTTCATGTGTAGCGTACCAAAAAGATCACCCTATCATAGGGAAGATCATCCAAGCGCAAATTCAAAGAGATACATAAAGAATAGAAAAAGAAGCCCAATTTAAGTTTCACCAAGTGGCGCAAGGGAATATATCGAAAATAAGATATAAGGGCAAGGGCTTGAGTAAGCAAGTAGGCCCAAATAAAAAGCATTCAGTTTGTATCTTGGAGCGTAAAGCTAACGGGGATCCTGTAGGTTCAAGGGGGCTGAATACACTGAGTATGATAAGCTCACCAAACAAGCCCAGTAAACAATGATCAAAGCGAAGCACAAAGACAATTATATCCGCGCGACAATCCTTATTGGGCAGTAATCCGGACAGGGTATTGGACGCTTGTAGAGCCACCACGATATACCATAATAGTTTATTAGGCTTGTGTAGCCTCTTCAAGATTATCTCTCTTTTTTTTTATGGATTTTGTTTGATGGAATTACGGAAGAAATGATGAGAAAATGTGCCCTTTCCATGTTAGCGACCTGGTTACATGAATAACATTATTCTCTTAGTGGAACCCAGATCAGTGGAAATAAGGCTGATCGGGTGGTTCATAGATTGGGCTTCGGGGACCGAAGACACATTCAAGGTGGAGGCCATGGGTTTTGAAGGGGGGATTCGGCTTTCGTGGATCGAAGACACGGCGTCATTCAGTTACTTGGTCTCGTTCAATTTTTGCGTTGTCATATCAAAATAAAAGCTTTTGGGAAATCTTTTCATCTCACGAGTATATATAGTGATCCCAATCCTTATCTCCATACTGAGCTTTAGGAGATGATCTCTTCTCTAGCCAATATTATAGCTACTCTTTGGTGATCTCCATGCTTATTTATCTCCTGGAGATATAAGTGGGGAAGCCGACCGGAACTAGAGATCATGGGTTAGTTTGTGACATACATAAATGATTCCCATTTGCTGGGCCTTGGCTTTCATAGGCCTAAGCACATGTGGGAGAAAGGTAAAGCAAAGGAGAGATTAGATTGGGCTCTTTGTAATGTTAGATGGAGAATGGACTTTTCACGAGCCCAAGTACATCACTTAATTAAAAATGGATTAGACCCCCGCCCTTTAAGAATTTCCTTGGCCATACAGTGACCTAAATGTAGCGGGACTAATGTATTTTGCGGTTAGGCTGCAAGGATTTTGGAAGATTCATTCCACGAGCTGGTTAAAAATTCTTGGCATGACAAAAATGAGCTAGATGGGGTTGCAACTTTTGCTTCTAGCGCAGCATAATGAAACAAGGTGACGGTGGGAAACATCTTTGGCAAGAAATAGAAAATCTTAAATCATATTCAAGGTGTTGAAAGGAAACAAATGCTGGATGATAACCCCCACCTTTATCAGCTTGAAAACTAACTTTGGCATGAGTAAGGAAAGATTCTTGCCCAGGAAGAATTGATTTGGTACCAAAAATACAATTGTAATTGGCTAAATTGGGTGACCGCAGCACTAAATTCTTTTATGCCTCCACCATTGTAAGAAGAAAGAAAAATAATATCGAAGCCGTTAGGGATGATAATGGGACATGGATTTCTTATCAGCAAACTGTAAGGAATATGGCAGCTAATTTCTTCCATAGTCTGTATACGAGAACATGGGCACTAAGCTAAGGATACCTATTTCTAATGGGTTTCCTTCCTTGAGTTATGAGGATCTTGAGTTTATTGGGAAGGATGTCTCTAACACAGAAATCAAGAATACAACAGTTAGCATCAGAGCCTTGAACCCCCAGGTCATGATGGCTTACAAGCTGTTCTCTTTCACAGTCAATGAAATGTGATTGGGAAATCTATATGTAGTTTTGTGAAGGAAGTGTTTTGTCATCCGGAAGCCCGAAGTGTTAATAAAACTCACATTGTTCTCATCCCAAAGGTAAATAATCTAGAGTCTCTTAAAGAGTTCCGTCCCATTTTTTTATGCAATGTTAGCTTTAAAATTGTTATGAAAATTATAGCCCATATGAATGAAAAATTATTTGGGGAGGTTGGTTGCCCCCCAAGTCAATGCAGTTTTATTCTTGAACGTCATGGCAATGACAACATCATAATAGCACAAGAGATGATTCATACAATGAGAACTATAACTATCTCGATTGGAGCTTTATTAAGAATACTTTTGGTGACATAGGTTTGAATCCAATATTTATTAACATCATTATGTCTTGCGCTTCAAATTCTTAGATGCGAGTCCTTTAGAATGGTGTGCCTTTTCATTCTTTTGAACCTTCTAGGAGTATCAGATAGAGGGAAATTCTGTCCCCCTAACTCTTTGTTCTTTATATGAACAAACACTGTATTAGGTGGGCTTTGGAGAACAGAAAACGGAAAGCAATTTGTTTGTCTAGAAGGGGACCCCCGTTACTCATCTTTTCTTTACAAAGGACTTTATTATCTTCGCGGAAGCTAGTGTGGATCAGATCGAGATGATGAAAGAATGTATGGATATTTTCTGCAACTTTTTTAAGGCAGAAAATGAACTGGGCCAAACCTAGGATTTACTGCTTGAAAAATGTGCACTTCTCAAGGGCCACAAAGCTAAGCCAAATTTTAGACGTTCCTCTCCCAAGCGATTTAGCTTAGTACCTCGGAATCCCATTGCTTCGCAAGCGTGCCTCCGTTTAGCTTTAACCATATTTCAGAGGTCTACAAAAGATTGTCTTCACGGAAAGGAAAATTGCCTAGCTTTGCATGCCATGTACCTGTCTAATAGCATCTGAGAGTCATGTTTTAACCCTTCTGTTTATTCAATAAAATAAAATTAAAAAGGTATTATTTATTCGTGTAATTAAAACAAATTCAATAAATGTAATAACTAACTTATTTGCCTCGGAAATAAGGAAAAAGTTAGTAATGCTGAGCAATTAAAACTTTTTCCAGTATGAGTATTTTTATGTTTAATTTGTGCGTTGATTAAGATTTAATCTCTTTTTCAGACGATTTTAAAAATATACCCTTAGCATTGACTGGTGCATTTAAAATTGACTAAGCTACCAAATTAATTATTTAACCAAATCATTTAAAACAGACGACGCTTAAAATAATAAAATGGACATGATTAATATATAAGAATTTGATTTAAATACAGTTTTTCATATTCTTATTATCAAGTTTTTAATTAAAATATAATAAATATATATTTTTATAACTAAAACATGACAAGTTTATAATTTAATTAAAAATTTATACATTTATAAGTAAAAATTATACTCCTATAATGTTGTTATTAAAAAATTATATATTTATTATCGTTTTTATTATAAAACTGAAATGAAAAATGTAAGTAATTGAATATAATTTTTTTTCATATAATAATTCATTTGACCAAGAAAATAAGGGATTAATTCCTTTTTTTTTTTTTGGTGCGCCATACCGTGACCGTCGAGTATGGCAGCTACTTTAGTCTCTCTGTCAAATATAAAATAAGATAAAGTTCAAACTTGTATCTGACTCTTCATTTCTTCATTAGACCAAATTCAATGAATATAATAATTAACCCATTTGCCTGAAAGGTGAGTCATGTTGAGGAGTTAGACTTTTTTTTTTTGTTTTTTTGGGGTAAGAGTATTCTTTGAGACCAGCTTACACGTTAATTGAAATTTAATCTCTCATTAAATAATTTAAATAATATACCCCATGAATCAATTTAGCCAAACAACACTTTTACAAAGAGAATGAATATGACCAATATAATAATCCATTTGACCAAGAAAATAAGGGAATAATCTTTTCTTTTCTTTTTTTTTGAGAAAAAGGTGACAGCCAAACTTTGACTAAAACTTAACCCAAAAAACAAGTTTTCCACTTAGAAAACAATATAAAAATATTAATTTAAATTATCCAATGTTATAGATTTAATAAGATAAATAAAAAAACTTAAAACATAAAAATTATATGTCCGTTTTTAGAATTATTTTTTAGCATTATATTTACCGATTTTATTGTTAAAAGCAACTTTTACAGAATCGTTGTCAGATATTATAGCCAAAAAAAAAAAGTAAATAATTCATTAAACTTTAAATTACTTATTTGAAAATAGCCCATGAACTTTTAGAATGGAAAATTAAATATTTAACTTCCACACTCTAAAAGATAAATTTTTACTCATAATGACATTAAATCAAACATGTTAAAACTTGTTTTTTTATTTTTATTTTTCACGATTGAAACTGGCTAATCAACTTCTTTCCAAATTACTCTGTTTGAAGCTGTGGCTGATCAATTTCTTTTATCATCCATGGTAAAACCAAGGCGAATCAATTTCATTTTTTGAAAAATCTACCCCTGCTTGAACCACCCATGGTTCAAGTTGTGGGATTTCAGGAATATGAATAGCCACGATCAAAACCATTCATAATCAATTACCTTTTTAAAAAAGGTTATATATTCTTTTTTTAAAATTATTTCTACTTGATTAGTTGATGCTTAATCTTTGAAAATAAAATAAAATAAAATATTTTTATAACAAATATTTAAATGATTATATTGCATTCAAAAGACAGGTGAATGCTTCTTGGAGTGTCGGATTTAGATTAAGAAACAAGGTACTCAAAATATTGTTAATCCGTGTAATTAGAAAAAATTCAATAAATATAAGAATTGAGCCATTTGCCCATAAAATATGGGAAAGGTGAGTTACAGAATTAGACAGTATTCTCTTGTCAATTTGTACGTTAATTAAAGTTCAATATCTTCTCAAACCGGTTTAAAAATTTACCCCCGCATCAGCTGGTGTATTTAAAATTGATTAATCCATAAAATTTATTACCTAACATCAACTAACTCAGATACGGCTTGAAGTTATAAAATAGATATAACAATTTTTCTTGAGAAATTATGCTCTCTTATCGTGAAATCAAATATAAGTTATGCTAATATTCTCTGTAGTAAAAAATAAGCTATGATAAAACAAGTATTAAATATATATTTAATTAATATAAAAATAATTAATTTTTTAAATCGATAATAAATTATATTTATGGTGTTTAGTACAATAAATAATATTGAAATAAAATTTAAAATATGTAATTTTTTAGTAGTTATATTTTTTTATAAAAATAATTAAGATTTTTTAGGACATTTTCTTTTCATATTTTAGCTTAAGGGGATTTATTTATATTTTTATAATAGAGAGAAATACTATACAAGCATCACCTAAAAAAAATTGAGAGTAATTGATCCTAAATAAAATGAGATATTTTCTGAAGTGTGAAAGTTAGGGGATCTAATTTTTAGTTTTAAAAGTTAAATAAACTATTTACAAGTAATTTAAAGTTAAAATATATATATATATATATATATATTTTTTTTTTTTTCTTGTTATTTTTGTAACCTTACCAGTAATGACAGCACAGAAAGTCTCCTCAATGTCATAGATATTTTATTGACCACTATGAATAAAAGTTCTATATATGTAGAGACTTTTTTTTTTTTTTTCGTTAGAGAACAAATATGAAGGTTAATAAATCGGAAGTAAATGGATCCTTAAATGTCGGGTTAAAAATTTAGTTTAGATGTAATGTATTTTTTATAATCAAGGAAGCCAATCTATATTTTTTATATTAAAAAAACCATATAATAAAACTATCTATTATATAAAGAAAAAGAGAAGGAAAAGAATATTTTACTCTATAATAATTTTTTAGACTGCAAGAGACATGCCGTTAATTTTTGCAGACAAAAATCGTTAAATCGTTAGCGTAATGGCGTCAGCCATCCAGAAAAATCCTGCAGTAATTGTTTTTTAACTAATGACCATAAATACACAGACATATGATACAACTCCCGGCTAAATGGAATACCAATAATTTCATGGCAAAAATTTCACCCCCCCCCCCCCCCCCCCCCCCCCCCCCTTCTCTTTTTTGACATATAGACTAGTCCATTATGGGTTGGGATTAAATAAGATAACCCGTTTAACGCATTTTATCTTCAATTCAATTCATCAAATACAAAAATAAAAGAAAAAAAGAACCCAACTGTGCTTTCTTAACTTTTTGCCAAAGTAAAAGAAAGTTAGTTTTCTAAAATTTGGCTCAAGCACTGTTCATTTGAATTTGTTCCATTTAGTCACAATTTTTTTTTTCTAACAATTGTATCACAACTCATACTTGCTAGGTGAACAACTTTTATCTTATTAGATTTTAGTGGGATCTTAGATTATAACTATTCGATTTAAACTTTGTAGATAGTTTCTATTTGATATGTGAAATAATATCAACCAACCAATTTAAATTGAGTCTATAAACTTTATAGCTTCTGAGAAATTAAATCTCCATGTTCACCAATTTAACTTTCTATTGAAGTTATTTCTCTTTGGAATATTAAATAATTCACTTCATGATACTTTAAAAAACACTTTTAAATTTATGTATCACTAATGATACACGTTACAAATTTTTATTATTTAAAATATTTTAATCTTTTATTTAATTGATATTATTATTTTATAATACAATAACTTACAAAAGAGTGACAAAAGTACATTTTAGTAATTCAACTTTGTCTAAAATTTTATTATTATCCTTAAACTTTGTTTTGTTCTATTTTCATCCATTAACTTTAAATCATTAAAAAACTTTCACATTTAAAAAAAAATGAACCAACTCACCCATAAGTTATTCAAGCTAGCTCATATAATTAGTAAATTAAATAAATTAAATTGGTTTTATCTATTATATTGTTCGGATTGATAAAATTTGAATGGAACCCACCAAAATATTAGGTCAAATTGGCCCATCCGACCCATTTTAACAACCCCACACCATGACCATTGAGCTCGGCAGCTATTTTAATCTCTCTCTCAAATATAAAATAAAATAAAATAAAATTGCACCTCAGACTATTGTAAGTCAAATCTTACAGTTTCTTCATTAGCCATGTCAAATTTTTAACCGTGGCCAATCAATTTCATTTTTCAAACTGAGCCCTTGTGCCTCTTTCTAATAGTCAAAATTAAAATTGTCACCAATCATTTCCTTTATAGGTACCCACAATAAAACCTTGGTTAATCAATAACATTTTTCAAAAACCCACCTCTCCAATCTTCAATCACTCATGATTCAAGTTGTGGGGTTTAAGAATTTTTGCAGGCCACAGTTAAAACTATGTTGAATTAATTTCTTTATTTTAAAATGGTCATTTTTTTTTTTTGGGGTTCAACATTCATATATACTAGATTCATGATTGTTCTTTGAAATGAACAAATTAATTTCAAATATTTTCATAAAAATGATTTGAATTATCATATTAGGTTCATAGGATATGTGAATGTTTGTTTGAGTGTCAAATTTAGATTGGATATCAAGGTGCTTAAATTATTGTTTATTCGTGTAATTAGACCAATTGCAACAATTATAATAACAAACACGTTTGCCTGTAGAACATCAGAATGGTAAGTTATCTTGAGCAATTAGAATTTTTTTTAAGGTAAGATTATTCTCTGGCCAGCTAATTCGTTGATCAGGTCCATTCTCAAACAATTTTAAGGATATAGCCCTTAAATTAGCTGGTGCATTTAAAGTTAACTAAACCATAAAATTAAGGTTAAAATATACAAAATTTTCCTGAATTTTAGATCACATATAGATAAACTTTTTTACTTTTAAAATTTGACAATAAACTCTTCAAACTTTTAATTTTGTGCAAATAATTTTCACTATTTGCAGATATGTCGATTTATTAACAGATAGATGATATGTCTAATAATTTTTTATATAGATAACTTTCCTAAACTTTAAATTATATGTAAATAATATCTTAAACTTTGAATCATATGCAAATAATTTTCTTGATATATAATGCTCCTATTAGTGAAATAGTAGGTTTACTAACAATAAGGAGTTACCTGCACTTAATTTCAAATTTAGGGGGTTTATGATACATAATTATCAATCAAATTTAAGGGGTTTATGATATATAATTATCAATATATGACCTGAAGTATACATTTTAGCCTAAAATTAATTTTCGAATTGGATCAATTAAGTCAGACAATTCTTAAAGTAATAGAATGAATATGATCAATATAATAATCCATTTGATATGGAAAATAACAAATTATTTCTTTAAAGGTTAGCTATACAGGCAAACTTAGACTGAAACTTTAAAATAAGTTTTCCACTTAGAAAAAATATAAATCTTTCTTTTTAAGTTACAAAGTGGTGTAGATTGATTAAGATAAATAAAAAATCAAAAACAGAAAAACTACATGTGTCAGCTTTAAAAATTATTTTTAAGCATTATATTTACCATTTTTATTGTTAAGAATAACTTTTACAAAATTAGTCAAATATTAATGTGAGAAAAACTCCCTTAAACAATGAGCTCGTCCTATAAATTCAATATAAAAAATTATATCCCTCAACTTTCAAATTCTAAAAAATAAGTCTTTCAGTTTATTTTTCTCCTAATAACATTAACTTAAACATGTCAAAACACAATTTTTTTATTAGTCATGGTTAAAAACATGGCTAATCATTTTTTTTTGGATTAGCCATTTTTAAAGCTTTGCGAATCAATTTCTTTTATGAATTAATTTCATTTTATAAAATCCCACCTCCTGAATCATCCATGGTTCATGTTGTGGGGTATAAGGGATTTGATTTGCTAAGGTTAAAGCTGTATCTAATCAATTGGATTACCTAAAATGGTTATCTATCTCTTTTTTTTTTTTTTGGGTCAAAATTCATTTCTACTAAAAGAATTTTTAAATCTTTAGTGGCAACTTTGAGACTTTTCATGGTGACTAAAAGTGCTATATATTTTATTGCTAATGAATTGGGCCTGATCTTGGACACCTCCCTTATGTGGATTTGGCATCCATTTGGCTCCCTCGATTTCTCCCTTGAGTTTAGGTATCACTCGACATTAGCTCTTTAAGATTATGTGCACTGGGCTCTTCAAATGATGCTTTTAAGCATCAGTATTTGGGTCTTTTAGGCACTATTAGCTTATTTATAGAGAAAAAAGGACTTAAATTAGGTTTTTTTTTAAATAGTTCACATAAATTCAAATAATGAAAACCTAGAGACAAATTAGCCTTAACATGATTATAAGATTTAAAATATTAGCAAAAATTAATTGATGAGTGCCTATAAAATGATATGAAAATTATCACCTTTGAGATTACTGAGAAAAAGGAATTAATTAAGAAATTAGTTAAATAATAGATTAAATTAGGAATATTATGTTAATTAATAGGAAATTAAATAAATTAACTTTAATTTATAATTTTCCAAGTTTACTCCTAAAGTACCAAAGATATTAGGAGGATTTAATTAGTGATAATCTAGGAAAAATTAATTGGATGGAGGATTCATCAAGTGATTCTCTTTACAAATTTTGGAGCCACCTTGTTTATTTCAATCTTATTGCAATAATTTTCTAATTCATTAAGAGGATCCCCTACCATGACTATTTGCAAGGTTATCTCTTAGCATCTTAGCTCACAATATTCTCTCCTTCCTCTACAATCAACTCATAGTCACCTTCACATTAATTAGAAACCTGTAGCAACTTTGTTTCACTCCTTAATGTAATATTCTTACATTGTTGCCCATCTTCTCTTCCAAGAGTAGTTGCCATATTACTAGGAAGATTCTTTTACACTTATTAGAGATGATAGTGACTAATTTGCCTATTCAAGTTTCCAAGTTTGTAATAGTGGCATTTCACTGGCTATAATGACATCTTGCTTGGCCATATATTGAATGATCATTTCTTTTAAGTTAGGATTCTATTCTTGAATAAGGATTTCATCTTGTAGCTAAAATTAAAAGGTTGAGAAGGGTATATTGCGTATGATGAAGAAGCTTGAACTTGATTCCAAGAAAAATTTTGTTCATGATTCCAATGTGGAATATAAGTGTTATCATAAAAATTATTTTGATTCCTATTGAAATCATCCTCTATCTATGTAGCTTCAATATAATATGGACACTATTCTCTATAGTGACTTTCCCTATGATTATCATAAGTCATGTACAGGCATTAAAAATGATTAACATGAGCAACATAACTAATGTGCATATCATTGTCATCAAACATATCAAATTGAGTTTCCTAAATTGTCAAATTGGTTAAGTTATGCAGTTTAGACACACTAACTACCCGTTTTACTAGCCATGGTATTCCATAATTAAAAACTAAAACTAAACACAAATAAAAACAAAAACAAAGCAAAAACAAGATAAAAGAAACAATAAGCTCAACAACTCAAACAAAAAACAAAATAAACAAGGCTTGAGTTCAGATCAAGTAAAATTGGTATTAATATTAGCAAAAACTTATCGCACAAATCCTTAGGAATAATGCCAAAAACTTGTTGTACTAAGAAGTGTATACATAAGCATACGTATCATTTAAGTAATACATGATTATTAGAGTATTATTTTGATAAAGATTTCTCATTGAGATCATACTAAATACTAAAATTATACACCTTACTTTAAATTAAGCCACCAATCAAGGTGATAGGAAATTAAACTAAGCTAAAGACATAAAAATGGCAAAAGAAAGGAAAGGCGCCATTCTAAAGACTAAATTGAGAAGTAAAGGATTATGATTTCTCCTAACATTTCATATGAAGCCAATTAACATCTCTTTATATTGCTTATACAATAATCTTTGTTTAGGACTCTAATTTACTTATAAGCCTCTTTTGAATTACCTACGACATTTCACCAACCAATTCATAATTTCTTATACATTTGATTAATAGGCTTAATAAAAAATGGGTCCTAATATGGCTATTGAGATTGTTAGGTATATTTTTATTGTATAAGCAAATCACTCCACTCGATAATGCAAGTTTTATGAACTCATACTATTCAATATATGGCCTAGTGCTAAAATCTCTTTCTTAAGTTCATTTAGGTCACCCAAGTCATCTAATGGTTTACATATAGTTAGAAATAAGAAGTGATGCTCACCAGAATAATGACACCGTAAGTGTACGGGTCGTAAAAGTAGTACGTGATAAATCAAGGTCGTTCCCTTAGAGAATCATTACGATTGGTGATTAGGCATTAGAGTTCTTATGTTTATTTTAGTTAAATGAATCAACTTGTAATTGGGTTTTTATGAAAATTAATTAAAATGCAATTAGAAATAATGAAAGATAGGTTTTATCAAAATTAAGCAATTAAATATACTCTAGGAATTCTAATCCCCTTTTTACACAATGTCAATAATCTCCTTTTGTGTTAGTTGGCTTATTATTAATTTTAGAGTCAAGGGTCTAATTGGGTATAAATACCTTTCGATTCATTTAACCTCTATATCAACTTGACTCTTTGATGTCTCAAATGAGTAGTTAATATTCAATTACGCTCATACCTTGTCCAGATTACTTAGGGCCCCTGAGTATATTTCTATCTCAAGTGTAAATTAAACTATATCTAATCCTAAGTTGCTTAATCAATGGTCTATAAGCAATTCCCTTCTTTCAAAGGTTAATTACTACATCCACAATCAAACTAAAGGAGGCCAATCAATAGAATAAAACTATAACTCAGATTAAACACTAAAATCCTCAATAATCCAACAGAATATCAAGGGAGACAATCTCCAAAGTTTAAAGGTTCATAGAATCTCTAAGGGTTACAAAATTTAGCCACTCATGACTTGAAATTCACAATCAATCTCAATAAACATATCAACAATCATCAACTAGAAGGGAAGATGGAGTATAAACACCTAATCGGTAGAATAAATGACCGAATCAATGATTTCTCGATCCAAATGTAGCTTCTCCAACACCTCTTGTGCGTTTTTCTCCTCTCCTAATTGGCCAGAACTCCCCTTACTTGCTGAATGTCGAAGCCCTAACTTCCTTTCCTCTTTTTTAGCTTGTAAATCAAAGTTGTGCATTTCAGAGGCCGATCTCGCTATGGCAAGGAGTGACTCTCGCTATAGTGAGAGCTCATAAGTTCTTAGATTTCTGCTGCTTTCGCTACTTCCACGCTATAGCAAGTTACTCCCTAGAATTTCTATGTAACGCGACTTCGCTATGGCGAAGTGTCCCCTTTGCTACAGTGAAAGTGCAACCTCGTTACAGCAAATTGTGTTCTCGCTGTAGCGAGAAGACTTGTTCTATCTGCATTTTCACTTTTCAACTTCCCTATCTTATTTTCAACTCTTTCTACAATCTGCTACTTTTCCCTGAAATTGAAATCAATTATAAAATGAGGCTCAAATTAATAAAAATCTTACAATTAAAACATTTTCTTTATTTTGTTTGATTGAATAAACTTTTAACCCTATTAATCAAGAGAAAAGTACTTTGCCTCCCTAATTTAGTGTCAAATATATTCCTTTTTAATCCTAAATTAGGAAGTTATCAAACTCCCATATACTTATCCTTGCTTGCCCTCAAGCAAGTCTTAGAAAGAATCAAGTAATGTGATTATTAATTAGTTCTTTTCCATAATAAACACCCAATCAATCAGAATTTCAAATCCTCCCCCCACACTTAGAATGAAACCAATTTCAGAAGCAAAAGCTCAGCAAAACTCAAATTGAATTTGAAAACAATGTACTCATAGTAACACTCTGATTTCTAAAGTGTGTGTGTGTTCCACAAGAGATGTTTAAGAAGCAATCAAATAATCCTCAATAAACCTTCACTGCATTTTCAAGACCTAATCCAACTATCTGTTCTAACTTCAATCATCAAAATTCATTAAGAGGGGTCTCTATTGTTTAATGTATAACTATTTTCAGTACAATCATTTTTTTTCCTTCTTTTTTTTTATTTTTTTGTTTTTGTTTTTGTTTTTTTCTCTCCTTTTCAATTCACTTAATCTTTTTGACGCGAATGATAACATTGGTTATGAAACCACCCGGTTACTCAGATTAAAGAAATCCTCAGAGGGCTACTAGCATACTCTTAGTTTTACCATTGTTTGACGCGAAAGTCCATACTTTTTTGTGCAAACCCCCAGTTACTAAGTGATTTCAACCATTGGAGTAGAGAAATTTTTTTTTTTTTTAGAATTAGATATCCCTCTCAAATGACAATCAAGTATCCATCAAAAACAGATAAATTGGGGAGATCTAAAATAACTGGGAGCTCATTAGAAGAAAAGCTTGAATTACTTCAATAATCATCTTGTTGAGAAGTGCTCCTATTGTGGATGCACACTAAAACTACATTACTTACTTTGTTCATTTCAAGTTTGATTGACCCTCATATTCATTGATTAGTATTCATCTAAAGTAAGAAGGGATGAATCTGGTTAAAATTTTTGGGACATTATGGTGGATTGAAATGATGGATTGAATATTATTATTGAAAAGACTTCCCTTTATTGTTAAAATGTTTATATTCGTCTATACCCGCCTAGCCTATGTTTACTTATGTTTACCTTCTCCCACACTTAAAGTTAACATTGTCCGCAATGTGTAAAATGAAAGAAACAAGAAGTAAAAAAATAGAAGCAGACGGGGGCAGAGGGAAGGGATGTAAGGAGGTAGAAAGAAACGAGACTCCCCTGATAAGAAGAGAAAAGGAAATGAGGGGTGCATGCGAATAATTCCTACATCTGAAAGACAAAAAATGGACAAAGAACACGCAGCAAACTATAAGTTGGCATTAGAAACAATAGAACAATTATGGGAATAGTCGGTTCAGGATTCAAAAGCATAACAACATACAATTATCCATAATTTAAAGTAAGGAAAAACAAAACAGAAACGGGCAATGGGACAGAGAGGTCCTAAGAGTCAGAAGGCCCGGGCCTATCCTGAGGGAGAACGATGACCGAGGGCTGAGGAGCCTCAGGAGGTGGAGGTGGAGGTGCAAGCATCAGATAGTCCATAAGTATCTGCAACTGATCTTTCATTGACAGAACATGCCCTTCTAGCCTATCAATGGACTTTCTCACCCAACCTTCAAATTCTATGTGAGGTGGTGCATCGTGTCTCATCGGTTCTAGATTACCCAGTCGCTGCTGTGGGGGAGGAGGTAGAGATGCCTCAGGCTGTGCCTGTGTAGGTGCTCAGTGTCTGTGGGGATGTCCTGGCTCATCCTTCATACTATCATATTTAAAGGGCCCCTTTGGCTTAAACTGAGCATCATTTTTGGAAACGCGGCTACCCCCCATTGTAAGTAACTCCATAAGCATATGAGGGTAAGCCAAACTGATCCTGTCAGACCTCACCACTTGTTTGAAATTTAGGTACATGAGACAGGGGATATTCACCCGCTGCCTAGTCATGAAACACCAAGTCAGTGTGGCTCGTTCTTGGATCATGTCAGATCCATGAGAGCTCGTTAGGATGTTACTGGTGATGAATTGCAACCAATACCGAGCAGTTTTGTTGAATTGATTAATGGGATAAACTTTATTGACTAGCCGTGCTCGTCCTTCAATTGCAATAGTGGTTTCCACCTCTTCCCAAGGAATGGACTGCAGATTCTCCAAGTAGGACTAGAATGCACATTCTGTGACATCGGGTAGTTTATAGAAGTCTTGAAAGACTTTCTCATTGATGCGTACCTAGGTAGAATGGCAATAATATTCGTCTTCCTCCTCCTCTGTGTCCTCAAAGTTGGTATACAGTTCTTGGATCATCAGCGGAATCCGATGCACCGGCTTTTTGGTGAAGCCTTGCAACCCATGCCACTCAAAATTAGGGAAAGTGAGATCCAAGACATGGGGCACATAATAGCAATCTTCAACTACCCTTCAGTCAAAGAAAAGTCTCTCGAAATGGAATTCCACTCAGGCTGATGCAAACTGATCCTTATTATAAGATTTCTTCTTTTGCTTCAAAGAGGAAGATTCAGTAGTCTTGGTTTGTTTTTTGGGAGCCATAATTATGAAATTCAAATAAGAATGAGAGAAAGAAATCAGTGGCAGCATTAATAGGAAACCACAGAAAAGAAGAGGAATGGGTGTTGACATATAGAATGAGGAAAAGGAGAAAGGAGTAAATCAAATGAATGCGACATGCTTATAATAGGGGAAAGACACTACTAAAAGCATACAAAGGACTAGAGGGTAAGGAACATAGAAGCAAACTAAGCAAAATCGTCCAGAAAAGAACAGTTTTTGGAAAGCTCTCGAACTCGCTATAGCGAGTTGGATCTCGCTATAGCGAGATTGAACAGGGTTTTGCACAATCTAATTTAAATGAAAGAAAAACCAAATTAAAGATATCTTTTTGCACAGAAACAATCGACCAATAGAAATCATCCAAAAAAATTGACCAATTGACTCCTAATTACACAGATATATGCAAAACGAATCCAGCCCTAATATAGTCAGAAACAACAAAACAACTAGCGATTCAGGGGAGAAAGGAGTCAATCAACTTACCTGATGCAAGAAATGCAATGGATGAGGGGAATGTGAGTGTAGGAAGTGCGAGATGCAGTAAAAGAAAGAAAAGAATGGATGGGGGTGCTTCGTCGCAATGGCGAGAATAAGAACGACAGAATAAGGGAAATTTTGGTTTGTTTTATTAGGCTTTTTTTTTTTTATATATAGAGCCTTGCTATTGCTAGGTAATAGCGAAGGCTTCTCTGGGATTATTGCCACAAGCAGAGCTGCTGTCCTCGTAATAGTGAAATTTCCTCTCGCCATTACAAGAAAACTTAGATAATTATTGGTAACTGACGAATCTCGCTATAGCTAAGCTATAGCAAGGAGCTCTTTGGTGTTTCTACTGAGCCATGGGAATGCTGCATTTGCTGTAGCGAATGAGTTATTTCGTAATAGCGAGAAAACTTTGTAAAAATTTTTACAACACTTCACTCGCCATAGCCAAGCTATAGCTAGATACTCTCTGATTTATGTACCAGAAGTGTGACAAGTAGACTCGCCATAGCGAGATAGACTCCTCGTTGTAGTGAATAATTTTTTTTTATCCCCCACCTAAATGCTTGCTAAAATAATCTCTAACTCTATTTATACTTCCTATCAACTTAACCTATGGCCCTCAAACTGTAACCAAATATAACAGATGATCAATAGTATTAGAATAATGAATTGCAGTTCAAAGCATGGTTAGAGACTCCTTGAAAATTATATCTGGCGTCGTCCTGTCCTGCCAACCACTTGTTCTTTAATATCGGACATTTCAACACCAACATTTAACCTACAAAACACATAAAGAAGAAAGAAAAAAGAATATCAAACCTAAAAACGAAAAGAACTTTAAACTCAAACATAAAAACAAGAAGAAAACTTGAGTTGCCTCCCAAGGAGCGCTTGATTTATAGTCCTTAACCAGACTTTGTCAACCAATCAAGGAGGTTGAGCCAAGTTATGGACCGTTGTTTGCTGGTCTATCTCGCCACCTAAATAATGCTTAAGCCTTTGACCATTTACTTTAAATTGATCTCCTGACTTTTCATCTTAAACTTCAATAGCTCCATAAGATGTCACAAAGATTACCTTGAATGGACTAGACCACCTTGATCTCAACTTACCTGGAAACAACTTTAAACGAGAATTATAAAGTAACACAAGGTCTCCAGGTTCAAATGTCGTTAGTAAGATGTGTTTATCATAAACTCTTTTGGTCCTTTCTTTGTAAATCCTAGAGCTCTCAAAAGCTTGCAATCTAAACTCATATAACTCATTTAGTTGCATTAGTCTTTTTTCACCCACTTTAGCCATATCAAAATTCAATTTCTTTATAGCCCAAAAGGCCTTATGCTCTAACTCAATGGGCAAATGACAAGCTTTGCCAAAAACTAATTGATAAGGGGACATACCTATTAGAGATTTAAAAGCAGTCCTATATGCCCATAAAAGATCATCAAGCTTATTCGCTTAATCCTTTCTAGTGGGACTCACAATTTTTTCTAAAATTCTTTTTAGCTCCCTATTAGATATTTCATAAAGGCTGTTGGTCTGAGGATGGTAAGCTAAAGTCATTTTATGGTGAACTCCATATTTTGCCAGCAAAGATTTAAACAAGCGGTTATTAAAATGAGTTCCACAATCACTAATAATAGCTTTAGGGGTGCCAAAACGAGAAAAAAATATTTTTCTTTACAAATTGCACCACTATTTAAGCATCATTATGTTGGCAAGCTACCACTTTAACTAACTTACTTACATACTCAACTGCCACTAAGATATATTGTTGGCGTCTAGAAGAAACAAAGGGACCCATAAAATCAATTATCCACAAATCAAACAACTCAACTTCAAAGATACTAGTTTGAGGAAGTTCATGTCTTTTAAAAATATTACCGGATCGTTGACAAGCATCACAGTGAGAAACAAAAAAATGAGAATCCTTAAACAATGACGGCCAATAATATCCAGATTGTAAAACTTTATGTGTAGTACGTTGGCCACTAAAATGACCACCATAAGGAGTAGCATTATAAGCATGTAAAATGTCATTTTGTTCAGTTTGAGGCACACACTTTCGCAAAATTTGGTCAGCACACTTCTTTTATAGAAAAGGTTCATCCTACACATACCATTTCACATCATGTAAAAAATTTTTCTTTTGATAATATTTTAATTCATTAGGCATAATGCCACTGATCAAGTAGTTGGCATAATTAGCATACCAAGGCACAGACACACAATTCACAGCAAATACAGACTCATCAGGAAAACTTTCACTGATCAATAAATCATCCACACACTTAGAACTATTCACAAGTCTAGACAAGTGATCAGCAACTTGGTTTTCAGTTCCTTTCCTATCAGCAATTTGCACATCAAATTTTTGCAATAATAAAACCCACCTAATCAACCTAGGTTTAGATTCTTTCTTACACAATAGATATTTGATTGCAGCATGATCAGTATGAACTATAACTCTAGTGCCTATCAAATACACCCTAAATTTTTCAAAGGCAAAGACAACAGCAAGCATTTCTTTTTCAGTAGTTGAGTAATTTACCTGTATTCCAACTAGAGTTTTGCTTGCATAGTAGATAGGATGAAAGATCTTACCATGTCTTTGCCCAAGTGCAACTCCAACTGCATAATCGCTCGCATCGCACATGACCTCAAAGGGTAGTGACCAGTCAGGAGCCACTATGATTGGCGCGATGATAAGCCTTTGCTTAAACTCTTCAAAAGCTTTCAAGCAATTTGCATCCAACTTAAAAAGGGTATCCTTTTCAAGTTATTGAGATAGAGGCTTTGCTATCTTTGAGAAATCTTTGATGAATGTCCAATAGAACCCAGCATGCCCTAAGAAGCTTCTAACAGCTTTCACATTGGTAGGGGGCGGTAATTGCTCAATCACTGAAACCTTAGCTCGATCCACTTCCAATCCTTTTTTTGACACCTTATACCCAAGCACTATGCCTTCACAAACCATGTAATGACACTTTTTTCAATTTAGTACCAAATTGGTATCTTCACATCTTTGCAAAACTCGTGTCAAATTATCCAGGCATTCTTCAAAAGTAATGCCAAATATTGAGAAGTCATCCATAAAGACTTCCATGATATGCTCGATCATGTCAGAGAAAATCGACATCATACATCTTTGAAATGTGGCAGGGGCATTACACAATCCAAAGGGCATACGTCTAAATGCGAAAGTTTCATATGGACATGTGAAAGTGGTTTTTTCTTGATTCTCAAGGGCAATGGCAATTTGATTGTACCCAGAATAACCATCCAAGAAACAAAAGAATTCTTTTCCAGCCAACCGATCTAACATCTGATCGATGAATGGAAGAGGGAAATGATCCTTTCTTGTTACCGTGTTTAACTTCCTGTAGTTCATACAAACTCTCCAACCTGTAACTGTTCTTGTGGCAATCATTTCATCTTTCTCATTATTTACTACTGTCATTCCTCCTTTCTTAAGGACATATTGCACCGGACTTACCCAGTCACTATCTGAGATAGGATAGATAATACTAGCATCAAGCGACTTGATAATCTCTTTCTTGACCACTTCTTTTATTATAGGATTTAATCGCCTTTAATTCTCCATTGATTTCTTATGGTCATCTTCTAGGAGAATTTTGTGCATGCAAATGGCTGGACTAATCCCTTTTATATCAGCTATAGTCCAACCGATGGCTCTTTTGTGCTCTTTTAACACTTTTAACAGTTATTTTTCTTGGGGAAGAGTTAGTGCAGATGAAACGATGATTGGTAATATCTATCTTTCCCCCAAATAAGCATATTTTAGATGTGGTGGGAGAGGTTTCAACTCCAACATTGGAGGCTGCTCAATGGATGATGGGAGGAGGGTTTTTAACTATAAAATAATAATAAAAATTTTAAATTCTTCAAATACACAGCCGCCATTCTTATTTCTCAAGATACAACATCAAATTTTTTTTTTTTTTATAAAAAAGGGGCATCAACCGTGACCCATAAAAATCCTTAAAAAAAAAGTAATTTGATGGGATAACAATAAACGGTTATTTGCTTTGCTTATTTTGAATGAAAAAATTTATAGTTGTAAAATTAGAAAAAAGTTTTAGTTGTAATAATGTAATTATATAATGAATAAAAAAGTATTTAAAAATTAATTATAATGATTTTGAAATATTTAGAAATAAAATGTATTTAAAAGAATAATGGCTAAGGAGCTTGAATTTTAATTTTTTTAAAACTTGATAATTAGTAATAATAGTAGTAAATTAATAAATAATTAAATAAACTCAGTAAGTAATATTAAACTTAAATGGACAAATAATGAAAGCTATAACTAATATATGAAATATAATATATATATATATATATATATAATGATCTAAAACTTATAATTTGTCATATTTGAGTCATAATTTATTTTTTTAGTAATAATATAAAATTATTTATTATTGAGATAAAGTTGAGACTAGCTATGACTTTTAAATTAAATTATATTTTTTATGTAAGTGTGGAAAAGAAATTTTCAAAAATTGTTAGGAGAAGTAAGCCACAAAATGAAAATATTGATAAAAGATAAAAAATTATTAACCTTGAAAATCATAAAATTAATTGAAGAAAATAAAGGTTAATTGTTTAATTAAATTATCTCAAAATGATATAAATAAGCAAAAGAGTAAAAAAATTGTAAAGTATGCTGGAGCTCAATATTAAAATAAAAAAATTCTATTTGGTAAGAAAAAATAGTTATAATATGTTACTATAATTTGGAAAATAAAAACATGAGAAAAAAATAGAATGTTAAAAAAAATAAAATTTTAACTATTGTTAAAAAATATTAAATGGACAAATAGTTAATAAAAAAGTAATTATCTTTAACCATCACACATGTCATTGGAATGTAAGTCTTTGAATTTCTTAAAATTATTATTTGTTCTTCAATTCCTCCAAATTAAATTGATTAGTTGAATAATTTATGTTTAATATGATAATAAAGAAAATTAAATGAGAGAGAGTTTAAAAAATTGTGGCTAAGTGGGGGGTATAAAAAAAATAAATGTAAACTAATTTAGAAAAGGAAAAAAATAGGTAGAAAAAAATAGAAGATCATTGTTTAGGAAGAATTAAATGGTAATTCTTTTAAACTTAATAAAATGATTGAAGAGAAACGAAATGTGTTTAAAATGATTTTTTTTTGTTTTGCATAATTGTTACGTTAATTTTTTTAAAAAAAATTGCAGGAGTAATAAGTTATAGAATGAAAATAATTATAATAAAAAAATTTTATTTATCATGAAAGGCATCAAATTAATTTAGGAAAATGAAGGTTAATTTATTAAAGTAATTTCGTTTAAACTAGATAAATAAGTAAGAAGGGAGACGAATTTGATGAGAAATTAATAACGATGGTCTAATATTATTGAACTCGATATTTAAATAAGTAAAATTTTGTACTTAATAAAAAGAAATAGTTATGTCATGATGATCTAAAAAATAAATATACAAGAACAAAAAGAGAGAATGCATAATGTTCAAAAGAAATGACTTCCTGTGCCACATCGAGTCCGTGTTCGTAATCATTGGCCTTGTCGTCGGACAGGAGGCTGTTCTTCTTCTGGCTCTTGTACTTCGTCCTCCTCCTCAGCTTCTTCTTCTTCATTAATGCCTCCGTCTTCATCTTCTTGGTTATCATTGTTTCCTTGATCTTCTACCTCTTGGTAGGGTATGGGATTCACATGTAATAAGGGAGATTGAACTTGAGGAAGTGGTTGATGTGGTGTAATATATCCCGCTTGTTGTGATCCATCATATGCAGAAGACGTAGAAGCAAATCCAAAAGCAGACATTGTTTGGTCTAAAAATAGGGGTGTAAAAGGGACGAAACCACATGGCATATAAAATGCAGAGCTGATACCCCTAAAATCAGCAAAATGCATCGGAGGAGTGGAAGAAGATGGACTTGCAGTGTCATAATGAGTCTGAGCCTGGGTCGTTGTGGTAGGAGATGGACCCACGGTGTCATGGTGTACTTGTGTTTGAGTTCCTGGAGAAGAAGATGGTCCAGTGACATTAGGGTGGGTCTGTGTCTCCGTTGATGCATGAAAAGAAGGGCCATGCATCAAAAACGTAGTGCCAATATTAGATGTATAAGGCCGATCATCCACTATGGGTACTCTAATGGACATAAATCCACGGGCTCTTTTTGCTGTGCGAGTTGGAGGAAGCTGTGGCCGAGGCAACTGAGGTGCAGGAGGAGTAGCTTGAAAGATCGTCATATCTCAGTGCTTACCAAGTACATCGAGGATGCTAGTACAATCAGTGATCACAGCGAGACCTAACGGTGAATGGTCGTCAGTAGCAAGTGCTCGTAAGCGATCAGCAACATCGGCCTGTGAAAAAGAAAATTGAGTTATATATATAATAAGTACAAAGAAAGTGAAATAAAATGACTATGTTAGGCGTTAAAAAGTTACCACAAAACCCTGAGCACCACTAATAGGGTGGATCCACCGACGGGTAACTATCCAAAACCATTTCATATATTCTGAATAGCGATCTAAGAGCTTCAATGATATTGGTGTTAATGATAAAGTATCTTGCCAGCCCCACCAAGCAAGCACGAAGTTCTCATGCTCTTTTGACCAGTCCAAATATGTCTTACCTTTTAGTGTAAGTGTGTGGACCTCTTCTAAATTATAAGGAGCACGAGGTATAGGCTGCATTCTACCAAATTGTCGGAGCACGTGATCAGCATGATGCCATTCCACAATATGGAAGCAAATAAGCAGCACAGATGCTAGCCATATATCTAAGGAGACCAAACAATAGTCAGGAATCAATTGGCGTACATCGTCTGCATCATATGGACGCCATATAATCTATAAAGAATGAAATAAAATATGTTAGTATATCGTATCACTGAGGTCACTATGCACCAAACTGATAGAAAGTGTCTTAAACCTCATCAGCTCTCATCTGGTCTAATAATATTCGGTAGTGACGAATTGCTAATTTTCTCGGACGAGGATGCTGGCCCACACGCCTCCACCTATAAGGTGTAAAAGAAAATGACTATTAATTTGAAATCATATATATAAATTGAACCATATAAAAAGCATTCAATTCAAAATAGGGGTCATACCTGTACCCAAGTGGGGGGAGCACATCATATATATCAAGATGAAGGTCTGGAGGTAGGGGTCTCTCAGGGGCTAGCTTAGGAAATTGGTCTTAGGCCTATAAATGACGCAACGTCAAACAGCCACTGATGTTAACCTCCTTATAATCAGTGGCGTTGCATAACTCTCTATAGAGATATGCTAGCACTGCAAAACCCCAACTGAACTGACCTGCAACATGGAAGTCCTAAAGGACTGTCAGGTACATAAGGGGAACTCTATGTCCCGATCGGTCTGGCATAAGAACCCCGCCTATTAGGCGTAATATGTAGGCACGAGCAAACTGGAGTGTGTCATTCTCGTCCGCATTCTCTGGAAGTGCCTCAAAGTGGTTGGCAAGCCAAGTAATGCTCAATCTCTGACCATCAAACTCCTCTTCAGGTGGCTCAATTCCAAGAAGAACCCCACAAACAGCTCGCCAGTTGAAGTTAAGTGAACCAGTGACAGGGAGACCCGTCACAAGAAGACCTAACTATACAGCAACATCCTGTAGTGTAATGGTACATTCGCCTTGGGTAGTATGAAAAGTATGTGTCTCTGGTCGCCACCGCTCAACAAGTGCTGAAACAAGGGAAGCATCAAAGTCAAGTGCTGTGAGGCGAGATACTCCATAAAAGCCAGCGGCTCTAAGGTGTGGCATTATGGCTAGTGGGGGAGACTCTAATCGTGGACCATGTGCGACACGGCGAAGTCGAAAAATGCGATCTGGCTGTTAGGGAGAAAATGTGTGAAATATTATAAACAATATAGTCATTAAACAGTTGAAAATTTAATTTCTACAATATTTCAATAATGTACCATATTCAGCCACACCACCTGAAAGACGTGCCTAGTTTGCAGATACAACAAATAGTCATCCTCTGGACCCGGATGAACAACATGTCTTGTACCAGACATAATACTATCCTGTAAAGTGGCATCAAAGTTAGCTAAAATACATATTTAACGATATATGAGAAGTGCAGGTATAAATTTATATGAAATTAACTTTACCTAAAGCCAGATTATACTTGATTGAAAATTGAAACAAATAGCGAATAAGACAACACACTTTATTAAAATTGTCTAACATCCTTCATACAAATAACACAAGAAAAGAAGTATATAAAGCATTTCTAATATAAGAAAGGAAAAAAAATAATCGACAAACTAAAAGGCTATGGGTTTGGATGAGGACGCGATGGACAAGTCGCGCGGTTATAACCGGATTGTCTACATAATGCACATCGTGGTAGATCTCTCAAATTTTCTTGCCAATCCATTTCATTTCGTATTCGGCTTGACCTGGGATGACCTTTGCCACGTGTCATTGTTGGATCTGGAATAAGCGTTGGGCCTTGAACATGGGGCCAATATGCTTCACTACCAATAGGACAAAATTCAATGTCATACGCCTTCAAAATAGTTTCCAATCGAAACACTCGATCAACGAATTGTATGTAATCCACGCGAACATGGGCACATGCTGCTAATACATACTAGCAAGGATATTTCAAAGCCTGAAATTCACCACAATCACATGCACGCTTTGTTAAGTTGACTTTACAGGATCGACCAAATTGCTGATTATTTGGATCATATGGCTCCTCTACTTCAAATGTAGACCCTCATCTATCAAAACCATGAACTGCGCATGCTGATGCTCTTCTAGCTCTGACTGTTAGCTTTAATCTGATGTCCTTAGATATAGTTTCGCCTGCTTCCAGCTGTGCATTTGCTTATTTAGCTCGCTGGACCCAATATTTGGTTAGCCTATAAAATGTTGCTCTCACCAACCCCAGCACAGGTAGGAACCTAACTCCTTTGAAAACTGCATTGATACTCTCTACTAAATTTGTTGTCATGTGACCCCATCGCTTACCATCAACGTCATATGCCCGACACCATTGATCCTTAGGTATCTCCTCAATCCAGTTTGTAGCGTGCGTGTCTAATTGGCGTATATGGGCTAATTCTTCATTTACTTTATGTTGCTCATATAGGTAACCTGTATAAGAAAAGAAAAGATAAGAGAAAAATCCATGCAGAACCATGGTATAACACAAATACAAGTGAGGTTATGGGGTGGTAAGATTTACCAATTTTAGTAAATAGCTTCTTCAGCCAGGGCAATCTAAATTTCTTATTGATATTGCTAGCCAAATGTCGAAGGCAAAACATATGATAAGCTTGTAGAGGTTGCCACCCTATTCGCCTATTAGCCACGGCAGCTAAGATACTAGTGTGCCGATCAGAAATCAAGCACAATCCATACTTATCTTTCACCACATGCGTACAGAGGTTAAATAAGAACTATGCCCATGCCTCATATGTTTCTCCCTCAACTATTGCGAACACAAGTGGGACAATATTCCTCTCACCATCCTGTGTGCTTGCAATCAGTACAGTCCCTTTATACTTGCCATAAAGGAATGTCCCATCAATTTGAACCATCAGTTTCAAGTAGCCAAATGCCTTAATGCATGGTTTAAAGGTCCAAAATACCCGATGAAATATGACTTACTCCCAGTTAGCCACGCTAGTCGATACACTTTCTTTATGCATAAAGTTATAATACGAGCCGGGCATGAAATGCTGAACAGCAGCCAACCATCTAGGTAATAAAGCAAAAGACTTCTCCCAATTCCCAAATGCATGTGAGATGGCTTGATGTTTTCCTTTCCAAGCCTTTTTGTATGAAACATTGTATCCAAAAATAGAATGCACCCGCTCAATGACCTCTCAAATTGACACTCCAGGATTCTCAGTTACCATGGATACAAGGTATACTGAAATAACATCAGAATCAAGTTTAGGGTGGTCTTGAGACAATGATGCTGACACACATGTATGGGGCCCATTAAATTTTGTTATCTCCTAGTGATTTTCCTTCCTCCGATAACAGGCTCTAACCCTTCACTTGCATGACCCCTGTCCATATTCAAGGCAACGGTATTCTTCGTACTTTTTGGATGAGTGAAACACTTTAAAAGTGTGATGTACGCATACCAAGTATATCTTCATTGCCCTACAAAAGGATCGCTGATCATTATACAGCATGCCTACACGTAACTCTTGGCCATCATTCATATTTATCGCTGCCTCCTCCATTTCAGCATACTCAGGAACTCTCGCACCACCTGCATCTATCTGTTCAAGAAACGCAACAGTCAAGTCATCATAAATATTAATGGGGGTTGCTGGATTCATAGTGGCATCCACACAATTGATGTCTTCATCATCATCTGTATTACCACCATCATTGTAATCGCAAGGAGCTACATCATATTCATCTTCTTCTTCAAATTCATCCATTATGTCTTCTACCTGCTCTGGAGGAGAAAGGGGGCACCAATTAGCACATGTGACGCACTTGGGTGTGAGATATCATCACTCGGCAGGCGAGATGAACTTAGATGTTGACCAACGCCTACAAAATATGACCTAAACAATGCAGGCTGATCGTCGACGATGATAGCGTGACTAGAGCATGGGAGTGGATCCGGCACATATTCAACTGTTGCTTGAGTGACTTCATTTAAGTTTACTTCTTTTGACGATATTTCTGCATACAATTCTACTGACTCCAACTGTGATGGAAACTTTGCATTCGCCACCCACATTGCTTGGACATTGACATCTCTCCTTAACTTGCTTACTCGATACTTTGTGGGTCTCAATGACACTGGATGCCTATATACCCAGTCAGACACATATTGATTTGAGTCAAGCTGTAACTATTCAGCAACCTCTTGTTTTAGCCTCTCCAATGAAATATCATAATCAACAGTCATTACATCAATCGTATCCGCGATAAATGTTGCCCCCTCTTCGGTTTCGCATATTTGCCCATTTGAATATATACATATAACCTCCTTCCCGTTATTCATTTTGCCAGCTCAATCAACACTGCCACTAACATTCAAAATACAGTAAAAAAGTTATCAATTATTAAGTTCATTATTTTTTTGGATTACATGCATTTTATTGATAGTTTTTTAAAATTTTCAATATTTTTACTTCTATTTTTCTCAATATTACACTAATATTTTGCCAATATAAATTATATCTTATAGAATTATAAGTTTCCATCTTTTTATCATCCACATTATAAATTTTATATTTTCTTTTTTCAATTCATAGATAATTCCTGTTTCCTTTTTTGCGATATCTTTTTATATTACCTTTTTTTAATAACAATTTTTTATATTATATTTTTGTAATAATAGTTTTTGTAACAACCAGGAAAAGGGAAAAAGAAAAGAAAGTAGAAAGCTGGAAAAATTCGAAATCCAGAAATTTTGCTAAGTCTCCTCGCAATAGCGAGAAATGGTCTCGCTATAGCGAGAGTGCCTGTTCGCAATAGCGAAAGTGATTCTAGCTATAGCGAGTACGGGCAACAGTCCATACAGAAACAAGGGAGTTGCTCACCGTAGCGTACACCATAGCGAGAGTGGGAGTCTAGAACTAACATGAGTTCGCCATAGTGAAGGTTAAATCTTGCCATAGCGAAGGGAACTGATACGTGCTCGCCGTAGCGAAGGTTAAGCCTTGCCATAGTGAAGCTAGATAACACGAACTCGCCGTAGTGAAGGTTAATTTTCGCCGTAGCGAGGGTCAATCCGGAAGAGAGTAAAAGGCAAGAAATTTACTACTTTACACAACCCAACTCATTCTTTCTCTCATATTTGCCCTAGACTTCGACCCAAGGAGAGAAAAGAGGCGTGGAGAGTGAGAAAGACCAAGAGAAGGAGAAGAAACAAAGGAAAGGTAAGCAAGTTTCTCTCATTTCCTCTTAGAATCTGGATCTCCTCTCTTTGCCCTCTCTTCCTACGGTTTTGTTTGTGAGTTTAGTGGGATTTTGGGCATGGGTCAGAAGAGGGAAAGTGGAGAACACTCTTGAATCTCTTTGTTTTCTTTGAAAATGTTGTTTCTACTACCTTAAGAGCTTGAGAGAGAGGAAGAGTTGATGGCATTCTAGAGAGAGAGAGAACATTTAGGTTCTGGTATGTTAGAAGGTTTGCTCTAAAGATTACATTCTAAGAGAGTAATTCCTTGTTCTTGATTGTGCCTAGGCTCAAGTGAAGCACCTCCATCAAGGTGTGATTGTGAACCTAAGAAGGGAGAGGAGAAATTGAAAGGAAAAGCTAGTGTTGGCTCATAAGGTAGCTCTCTTCCCACTCTTTCTTGTTGCATTCTTGGATGTAATAGTCATTGTATGTTTATGTATATGCTTGATGTGTGAGATATGCCATATGTTATTGCCATGATGCATTGTTGACAATATGTTTGTGTAATGGATTGTGAGAATTGCTCGGGTGAGGTAGTGCCGAAAGTCCCTTGAGATGGATGAGGTAAAGCCGAAAGTCCCTTGAGATGGGTGAAACAAGGCCAAAAGCCTCATAACCGAGTGAGGCCAAGTCAAAAGTCCTTAAACTCGGGTGAGGTTATCCAAAAGTCCCTAAACTCAGGTAAGGCTAAACCAAAAGTCCTTGAACCCCATTTTTGGCATTGTTGTGATTTCCATAGCATGTACATCATGTAATATGTGATTGAGAATGGTTGGATGCCAAATTGCATGCTTTGACTTGTTATATGCCTTGATTGTTTACTTGAATGAGTGCATGAGCTACTGAGATTCCCTGAATCTCACCCCTTCCCCTCCCAACTTAACATGCTAGGTGGAGCTCAAGGAGAAACAAGTGCACACCAAGGAGCCTAGATGCATGTGTAGCTAGGTGTTTGTTTATTTTAGTCTTTTGATGTAATTTTGATGTAAAGAAGTGCTAAAATGAATATGCACATTCTATTTTTGAGATGTACATGTTGTAACAAGTGTAAATGTATGGATATATGATGTACAAACTATGTAGAGAGCTTCTTAAGAAGCTAAAGTGGGTAATATTCAGAGGTTTAGAGAATATTTGGTGAATTGTTGAAATTAGGAAAAATCTATGGTTTGGTCATGTACTGTTACTATAGGTCCGAAAATGAAACCATGTCATTCATAGACCAAACGGTAGCCAAATGTCATGAAATTTTATACACATAAACTAGAAAACCACGGTGACCTATACCAACTAGAATCACCCAAATCGGAGGTCTATAGAGAGAGAATGAACCTTTTGAAGTTCTGTATCAGCATTAGGGAGCCCCTCCGACCTCTGTTACTGTTCTATCGATTTTCGGGGTGTAAGGGCTGCTGAACTGATCTGGACTTATTTTTTTCCTCTAGTAGACATTTGTAACTTTTTAAATTGATATAGTGTGCCTAGATTGGATTTTTTTTGGATTTAGTTACGAATTTTCGAAGTTCATGATAGTAAGTTGCGCTAGAAATAGAGACAGCCGGACCTTTGTCTAATTTTTGATATCAAACATGATCCAAACGCTGAGATTATGGTTAGGAATTATTTTTAGTGTAAAGATAACACTTAGAGCTTTCCAGAGAGCTATGGTTTGTTTGATTTCCATTTTTCTATAATTAGTTATGATTTTCCAAATTAGAGCCAAAATATGACTTTTGGGCCCAAGTGAGAAAATGCATTTTTTTGGTTTTTAGCTCCATACCCGTGGCTTATGGCTTATTTTATCCTATGTATGAGTTTTATAAATGGAGTGTGAGTAGAGAACATGAATGATGGGTTCACAGGACCCACGGGACAGAAGATAAGTGTATGAAACCCCGTTTCATAGCTTGAAATGCCACGGATTGGTATTGGTTCTTTGGAAATCATATGGAACCGAGCCCAGTGAGAGGCTAGATAGCGGTAGTAGATTAAGGTATTACATTTTTGGTATTAGAGCAAAGGTTCAGGCACTTTTGCTCGATGTTAGGCTCTTGAATGATGAGATTTGCTTGTGTTTGGTGTGAATGGTCATGGAAGTTGTAACATCCTTATGCATATGTGCTTGTGATATCATTGTGAACTGAGGGTTGCTACTTCTTTCAGACATGGTTGAGACAAGAAGAGGCAGGGGCAAAGGCAAACCGCCCAGGGCTCAGAGAGCTGAGCCAGAGGTTCCTGTTGGGATTGAGGATCATCTGCAGGCCATCATAGAGAGACTTAACCGGTATAAGGCCATGATGGGCCAGCACCAAGAGATGCTGGAACAGCAGAGATACATTGCCCAGCAGTAGCATGATATGATCATGCATTTACAAGACACCCTGGCTAGGCAAGAAAAAGCCAGGAGAGATGCTCCTATACCTCAGCCATCCACATCTAGCATTCCACCTGTACCTTCCCAGGAGCCTGTTGCTCCTCAGACCCAGACGCCTATCCAGAAGGTGTTAAAACAGTTCAGGCAGAACAATCCACCCTCGTTTGATGAGGAGTTGGATGCGGATAAGGCAGAGGCTTGGATGATGTAGCTTAAGAAAATATTCACGGTGATAGAGTGTACCACCGAGCAGAAAGCCCAGCTAGCCATTTTCATGTTAGAGAATGAAGCTGATAGATGGTGGTGTAGCACAAAACCCTTTATGGAGACCAAGAACATACAGATAACTTAGGAAACCTTCTTGGTCGAGTTTTATAAGAAATATGTCCTTAGTTCGATGAGGAAGAAGAAAGAGATGGAATTTATGGGCTTGCGACAGACGGATGAGATGACTGTGGACCAATATGTGGCCAAGTTCATTGAGTTGTCTCGGTATTCCTCTTACCTCCAGAGGTATGATGATGAACCCTAGAGATGTGAGCAGTTTGAGACTGGTTTGAGACCCCTGATTAGCGACAGAGTCACTCCACAGCGGATCAGAAAGTTTAATACTCTTATGAAGGTCAGCAGGGTGATTGAGACTAACTTGCAAGTTATCATGCCTGCTACGACTACGGCTAGTCAGAAGAGGGTTTCGGATTTGAAAAGGCCGAAACCAGAAGAGGGTTCTAGTTTGACACCTAACCTCTAAGAGGAGAGGCAAGGGGCCATGGAATAGAAGGCCGCAGCGAGGTGTGCCACCTCCTCGGGGTCAGTCATCCTTCCAGCAGTCTCTGGTGACATGTTTCAAGTGTGGGAAGCCGGGGCACATTGCTAGACACTATCCTCAGATGGAGACAGTGCCTCCTCCTAGACTACAGACCCAGGGTCGAGTGTTCGCCCTTACTCAGCAGGAAGCCAGCGCATCTCCCAGTTTGATCCGAGATACGCTGATAGTGAATGGCTTTCCTGTAGTTGCTATATTTGATTTGGGTGCTAGTCACTCGTTTATATCTTATGATTGTGTAAGGAAATTGGGTCTAGTCGTTAGTGTCTTGTCATTTGACTTGTCTGTCACTACACCCACGGGAGGCCACGTGGTTACTTCCCATACCTGCTTAAATGTCACTGTTCAATTTAACCATTGTCATACCATTATTGATTTGGTTTGCATGCCCTTCCATGATATTGAATTGATTATTGGTATGAACTGGTTGGCTGCGAATAATGCCATACTTGATTGTGAACATCGAACCATTTCCCTACCTGCTTATAGGACCATACCTAGGTAGAAGCTGAGTTATCCTTTATAACTACTACCCAGGCTGAGAGATATTTAGAGTGTGGATGTCAAGGGTTTCTAGTCTTTTTCTTTATTCAGGCTGAGGTAGAAGAAGGGATAGAAGAGATCCCAGTTGTTAGAGAATTTTCGGAGGTTTTCCCTAAAGAGTTTGACTTTAGTGGCGTACCCACTGAGAGAGAATTAGAGTTCCCTATAGACATAGTGCCTGGGGCTGGACCGGTGTCCAAAGCTCCTTACAGAATGGCTCCCGCCGAGCTTGTTGAGTTGAAAGAGCAGATAGAGGAATTGTTAGAGAAAGGGTTTATCTGCCCTAGTGTTTCACCTTGGGGTGCTCCGGTGTTATTTGTGAAAAAGAAAGATGGTAGCTTGCGGTTGTGTATTGATTACAGAGAGTTGAATAAAGTTACCATCAAGAATAAATATCCTCTCCCTAGAATTGATGATTTGTTAGATCAGTTGGCTGGGGCATCTATGTTTTCTAAGATAGATCTTAGATCTGGGTACCACCAGTTGAGAGTGAAAACTGAAGACGTCTCCAAGACGGCCTTCAGAACGAGATATGGGCACTATGAGTTTCTTGTGATGCCATTCGGGTTGACAAATGCGCCTGCTGTGTTCATGGATTACATGAACAGGGTATTCAGACCGTATCTAGATCAGTTTGTGGTGGCCTTCATTGATGATATTTTAATGTACTCCCGATCTTTTGAGGAGCACGAGAGGCATTTGAGATTTGTCCTAGACACCTTGAGAGAGAAAAGGTTGTATACCAAACTTAGTAAATGTGAGTTTTGGCTGACCGAGGTGAGATTCTTAGGTCATATGATCTCACGAGATGGGGTCGCGGTTGATCCCCACAAAGTTGAGGCTGTGTTACAGTGGGATAGAACTAAAACGATCACCGAAGTCAGGAGTTTCCTAGGTTTGGCAGGGTATTATAGACGGTTTATTCAGGACTTTTCTCGGATGGCCTTACCACTGACGAGGCTAACTAGGAAAGAGACACTTTTTGTGTGGGATGAGAGATGTGAGAAGAGTTTCCAGGAGTTGAAACTCTGTTTGACCACTGCCCCTGTACTAATTATCCCTGACCCTAGTGAACTATTTGTGGTTTATTGTGATGCTTCGAGCAAAGGGTTAGGATGTGTGTTGATACAGCAAGGTCGAGTAGTGGCATATGCCTCGAGGCAGTTGAGGCCTCATGAGGAGAATTACCCCACACATGACCTGGAGTTAGCCGCCGTAGTGTTTGCTCTTAAAATTTCAAGACACTATCTGTATAGTGCTACCATAAAGATCTATAGTGACCACAAGAGTCTAAAATACCTGTTTGACCAGAAAGAACTCAATATGAGACAGAGGAGATGGATGGAATTCTTGAAAGATTATGATTATGTGTGGAAATATCATCCGGGCAAGGCCAATGTGGTGGTGGATGCCCTGAGTAGAAAATCCATCCATGTAGCCCATATGATGATTAGGGAGCAGGAGCTCCTAGAGAAGTTCAGAAATTTGAACCTCTCTTGTCAGGTGGTATCGGGTAGATTGTATTTGAGTGAAACCCGAGTTGAGAATATCTTGAGAACCCAGATCTTAGATGCCCAGAGGGAGGATGAGTTCCTGAGATGGATCAGGAATGAGATTACCCAAGGTAAGACCACAGATTTCAAGGTGTCTGAGGATGGTATGATAGTATACCGAGACAAAATCTGTGTGCCTAGTCAGAATGAGCTGAGAGAAAGTATTTTAGAAGAGGCACATAAGAGTAAGTATACTATCCACCCAGGTGCCACCAAGATGTATCAGGATTTGAAAAGAATTTTCTGGTGGCCAGGGATAAAGAATGATGTGATGAAGTATGTGGCTAGATGCCTAGTATGTCAGAGGGTAAAGATAGAACATCAGAAACCGGCTGGGTTGTTGCAACCTCTAGATATCCCTGAGTGGAAGTGGGATAGTATAGCCATGGACTTTGTTATGGGGTTACCCAGGACATCCTCTGGACACGATGCTATTTGGGTAGTTGTGGATAGACTGACGAAGTCTGCACACTTTTTAGCTATCAGGGCTACTCATACACTGGATAGATTAGCCTATTTGTATATCAGAGAGATAGTGCGACTTCATGGAGTACCCAGTAGCATAGTTTGGGATAGAGACCCTAGGTTCACATCGAACTTTTGGAGGTCATTGCAGCATGCCTTAGGGACCAGGTTGCAGTTTAGTACTGCATATCACCCCCAAACAGATGGTCAGACTAAAAGGACCATCCAGACATTGGAAGATATGTTGAGGGCATGTGTGCTAGAAATGAGGGATAATTGGGATGCGTATTTACCATTAGCAGAGTTTACATATAATAACAGTTACCATTCCAGTATTCAGATGGCCCCTTATGAGGCTTTGTATGGGAGAAAGTGCAGATCCCCTCTGTATTGGGTTGAGCTAGGTGAGAGGAGTATGATAGGACCTGAGATTGTGGACCAGACCATCCGACAGATAGAGTTGATTAGAAAGAGACTCCTCACGGCCCAGAGTAGGCAGAAAAGCTATGCTGATAAGCGTAGGAGGCCGTTAGAGTTTGAGATTGGAGACCATGTGTTCATTCGAGTATCTCCAATGACGGGAGTAGGTCAGTCAATAAGGGTAAGGAAGCTCAGTCCTAGGTATATTGGTCCATTTGAAATCCTTGAGAAAATTGGACCCGTGGCTTACCGAATAGCCTTACCTTATAACCTAGCTCAAATCCACAGTGTTTTTCATGTCTCCCAGTTGAAAAAGTATTTGCCAGACCCTTCACATGTCATAGAATATGAGCATGTACAATTGCAGGAAGATCTTTCCTATGTAGTGAGACCGGAGAGAATTGTGGATGCTAAGCTGAAACAACTGAGAAGCAAGAACATTCCTCTGGTGAAAGTGATCTGGAGAGGTCTGACATCTGAGGAAGCAACTTAAGAATTAACGGATGAAATGAGGTAAAAATATCCAGAGTTATTCTCTTAAGGTAAGTCTTTAAATTTCGAGGACGAAATTTCTTTTAAGAGGGGTAGAAATGTAACAACCGGGAAAAGGGAAAAAGAAAAGAAAGTAGAAAACTGGAAAAATTCGAAATCTAGAAATTTTGCTAAGTCTCCTCGCAATAGCGAGAAATGGTCTCGCTATAGCGAGAGTGCCTGTTCGCAATAGCGAAAGTGATTCTAACTATAGCGAGTGCGGGCAGCAGTCCATACAGAAACCAGGGAGTTGCTCGCCGTAGCGTACGCCATAGTGAGAGTGGGAGTCTGGAACTAACACGAGTTCGCCATAGCGAAGGTTAAATCTCGCCATAGCAAAGGGAACTGATACGTGCTCGCCGTAGCGAAGGTTAAGCCTCGCTATAGCGAAGCTAGATAACACGAGCTCGCCGTCGCAAAGGTTAATTTTTGCCGTAGCGAGGGTTAGTCTGGAAGAGAGTAAAAGGCGAGAAATTTACTACTTTACACGACCCAACTCATTCCTTCTCTCATATTTGCCCTAGACTTCGACCCAATGAGAGAAAAGAGGAGTGGAGAGTGAGAAAGACCGAGAGAAGGAGGAGAAACAAAGGAAAGGTAAGCAAGTTTCTCTCATTTCCTCTTAGAATCTGGATCTCCTCTCTTTGCCCTCTCTTCCTACGGTTTTGTTTGTGAGTTTAGTGAGATTTTGGGCATGGGTCAGAAGAGGAAAAGTGGAGAACACTCTTGAATCTCTTTGTTTTCTTTGAAAATGTTGTTTCCACTACCTTAAGAGCTTGAGAGAGAGGAAGAGTTGATGGCATTCTAGAGAGAGAGAGAGAACCTCTAAGTTTTGGTATGTTAGAAGATTTGCTCTAAAGATTACATTCTAAGAGAGTAATTCCTTGTTCTTGATTGTGCCTAGGCTCAAGTGAAGCACCTCCATCAAGGTGTGATTGTGAACCTAAGAAGGGAGAAGAGAAATTGAAAGGAAAAGCTAGTGTTGGCTCATAAGGTAGCTCTCTTCCCACTCTTTCTTGTTACATTCTTGGATGTAATAGTCATTGTATGTTTATGTATATGCTTGATGTGTGAGATATGCCATATGTTATTGCCATGATGCATTGTTGACAATATGCTTGTATGATGGATTGTGAGAATTGCTCGAGTGAGATAGTGCTAAAAGTCCCTTGAGATGGATGAGGTAAAGCCGAAAGTCCCTTGAGATGGGTGAGACAAGGCCAAAAGCCTCATAACCGAGTGAGGCCAAGTCAAAAGTCCTTAAATTCGGGTGAGGCCATCCAAAAGTCCCTAAACTTGGGTGAGGCTAGACCAAAAGTCCCTGGAGCCCATTTTTGGCATTATTGTGATTTCCATAGCATGTACATCATGTAATATGTGATTGAGAATGGTTGGATGCCAAATTGCATGCTTTGACTTGTTATATGCCTTGATTGTTTACTTGAATGAGTGTATGAGCTACTGAGATTCCCTAAATCTCACCCTTTCCCCTCCCAACTTAACATGCTAGGTGGAGCTCAAGGAGAAGCAAGTGCACACTAAGGAGCCTTGATGCATGTGTAGCTAGGTGTTTGTTTATTTTGGTCTTTTGATGTAATTTTGATGTAAAGAGGTGCCAAAATGAATATGCACCTTCTATTTTTGAGATGTACATATTGTAACAAGTGTAAATGTATAGATATATGATGTACAAACTATGTAGAGAGCTTCTTGAGAACCTAAAGTGGGTAATATTTGGAGGTTTAGAGAATATTTGGTGAATTGTTGAAATTGGAAAAAATCCGTGGTTTGGTCATGTATTGTTACTATAGGTCCGAAAATGAAACTATGTCATTTATAACCAAACGGTAGCCAAATGTCATAAAATTTTATACACATAAACTAGAAAACCACAGTGACCTATACCAACTAGAATCACCTAAATCGGAGGTCTATAGAGAGAGAATGAACCTTCTGAAGTTCTGTATCAGCATCAGGGAGCCCCTCCGACCTCCGTTATTGTTCTATCGATTTTCGGCCTGTAAGGGCTGTTGAACTGATCTAGACTTATTTTTCTCCTCTATTAGACATCTGTAGCTTTTCAAATTGGTATAGTTTTCCTAGATTGGATTTTTGTGGATTTAGTTACGAATTTTCAAAATTCATGACAGTAAGCTGCGCCAGAAACAAAGACAGCCAGACCTTTATCTGATTGTTGATGTCAATAATGATCCAAACGCTGAGATTATGGTTGGGAATTTTTTTAGTGTAAAGATAACACTTAGAGATTTCCAGAGAGCTATGGTTTGTTAGATGCTCATTTTTCTATAATTAGTTATGATTTTCCAAAGTTAGAGCCAAAATATGACTTTTGGGCCCAAGTGAGAAAATGCATTTTTTTGGTTTTTGGCTCCATACCCGTGGCTTATGGCTTGTTTTATGCTATGTATAAGTTGTATAAATAGAATGTGAGTAGAGAACATGAATGATGGGTTCATAGGACCCACGGGGCAGAAGATGAGTGTATGAAATCTCGTTTCATAGCATGAAATGCCACGGATTGGTATTGGTTCTTTGGAAATCATATGGAATCGAACCCAGTGAGAGGCTAGATAGCGGTAGTAGATTAAGGTGTTACAGTTTTTCAATTATATCTTTTCCTAATAGTCTTTAACATTGATAAATTTTTCTCGCCAAATACTTATTTTTTCTTATCATAACTTTTTCTTCAATTTTTTTTAACCTCTTTCCTTTAATTTTAGAATTTCTTTCCCTTTTCTATATAAAATAACCGTAACTTATTTTTTTCCATTTATTCAGATCTTGCAATTGTATTTTATTTTACCTACAATATATAAGAATTATACTTTTCCTCAATATTACACTAATATTTTGCCAATATTAATTATATCCTATAGAATTATAAGTTTTCATTTTTTTATCATCTATATTATAAATTTTATATTTTCTTCTTTCAATTCATAGACAATTCCTATTTCCTTTTTTGCTATATCTTTTTATATTACTTTTTTTTAATAACAATTTTTTATATTATATTTTCATAATAGTTTTTCAATTATATCTTTTCCTAACAGTCTTTAATATTCATAAATTTTTCTCGCCACATAGTTATTTTTTCTTATCATAATTTTTTCTTCAATTTTTTTTAACCTCTTTCCTTTAATTTTATAATTTCTTTTCCTTTTTCTATATAAAATAACCATAACTTATTTTTTTTTCCATTTATTCAGATCTTGCAATTGTATTTTATTTTACCTACAATATATAAGAATTATATTTTTCCTCAATATTACACTAATATTTTGCCAATATTAATTATATCCTATAGAATTATAAGTTTCCATTTTTTTATCATCTACATTATAAATTTTATATTTTCTTTTTTCAATTCATAGACAATTCCTGTTTCCTTTTTTGCTATATCTTTTTATATTACTTTTTTTTAATAACAATTTTTTATATTATATTTTCGTAATAGTTTTTCAATTATATCTTTTCCTAACAGTATTTAATATTCATAAATTTTTCTTGCCACATAGTTATTTTTTCTTATCATAATTTTTTCTTCAATTTTTTTTAACCTCTTTTCTTTAATTTTAGAATTTCTTTCCTTTTTCTACATAAAATAACCATAACTTATTTTTTTTTTTCATTTATTCAGATCTTGCAATTGTATTTTATTTCAGCTACAATATATAAGAATTATATTTTTTCTCAATATTACACTAATATTTTGCCAATATCAATTATATCCTATAGAATTATAAGTTTCTATTTTTTTCTCATCCACATTGTAAATTTTATATTTTCTTTTCTCAATTTATAGACAATTCCTGTTTCCTTTTTTACAATATCTTTTTATATTATATTCTCATAATAATTTTTTAATTATATCTTTTCTTAATAGTCTTTAATATTGACAAATTTTTCGCCCCAAATAGTTATTTTTTCTTATCATAATTTCTTCTTCAATTTTTTTAACATCTTTCTTTTAATTTTAGAATTTGTTTCCCCTTTCTACATAAACTAACCACAACTCATTTTTTTATTTATTTATTTAGATCTTGCAATTATATTTTATTTTAGCTACCATATATAAGAATAAAAAACTCATCACATATATATACAAATCTAATAAAAAACATATTATAGGTAATTAAATTTCATTTATAGCATAATCATATCATTTATAAAATAAATATAATTTTAAGTTATAACTCTCGTACCAAATCAGGGACCACTTCCTTCTTTTTTTGGCTTCTTCTTCTCGTGCTGACTACTTCTTCAATCTTCTTTTTCTTCTAACCACTAAAAACTTTGAAGGCAATCTCCGATTAAAACTTGCAACTTAGAAAGTTAGAGGCAGACAGCAACAATGAACCAACATCCCACGAAGAAGATGAACAGACAAGCAAGGAGAAGAGGAAATGGAGGAAGAGCATGAAAGAAAAAATGAAAGCGAGTTGGAGAGGGTAAGAAGAACCGTTTAATCAGGAGGTGAAGGAGAATAAATAAACGGTAAAAATTTGAAGATAAATTTTTTCCAATCAAAAAATAACACATGGCAGCATAATCCCATTGCCTCCACTCATACGTTGCCACGTGTTATTTTATCTCCATGTCAGGGTCAAATTATTTTGACCTTGACAAGTATCCTATGGGACACGGCCATTTAATGGACACAGTTGCCTAGCAACCGTGTCAATTAAATCCATTTTTAATTTTTAAAAAGAAGGACACGGTTGCTTGGCAACCATGTCCTTGATAATATTTAAATAAAAAAAAAAGTATGGATCCGGGGAAATAACAAAGTCAGCAATGCATAACGTCAAATTAAACTTTCACCTGCTGTACTTGCCTCCTTTTCTCGGTGGGAGGACATGAGTTTTTCGTGAAGTTAGCTCTAATGATTCAAACTGGCCATTCTGCTTGGCCACAGGTCTAAATGCATTCAGTTTGTGCTCAACCTTCATTCTCATCACCTCTCTTATATTTGGTTTACCAACAAGTACTGCTTCCAGAGGATCTATGAAAGCAAAAGAATTCAATTCTTCTTGAATTACCTCCTCAACAATAGACACCCTTGAACATTCTTCCACACTATCCAGGTGCTTCATAGCTTTCTCTACATTGAAAGTAACTTGCTCATCTCCAAGTCTCATTATAATTTCTCCTTTTTCCACATCAACTAATGCTCTGCCCGTAGCCAGAAATGGCCTTCCCACTATTAAAGGGATATCTCTGTCCTCTTCAATATCAAGCACAATGAAATCACTAGGATAAATGAATGGGCCAACCTTCACTAGCACATTTTCAGTAATTCCATGTGGATAAGAAAAGCTTATGTCAGCCAGTTGCAGTGTGACAGTTGTTGGGTTGGCTTCACTTATTTGTAGCTTTCGAAAAACACATAGTGGCATGACATTCACCGCAGATCCTAAATCACAAAGTGCTCGACCCTCAAATTTATCCCCAATCATGCAAGGGATAGGGAAAGAACTAGAGTCTTTGCACTTAGTTGGAAGATTAGATTTGAGGATATTAGTGGTCTCTTTTGTTAAAGCCACTGTTGCAAATTCAGTGAATTGCTTCTTCTTGCTAAGCATGTCCTTAAGGAACTTAGCATATTTAGGCATTTGCTCTAAAGCCTCAGAGAAGGGGATATTGATGTGAAGTTGTTTAAACATGTCTAAAAACTTCTTATACTACTCATCAAGGACCTTCTTTTGCAATCTCTGAGGAAATGAAGGCAATGACACTACTTTAGGATGTACCACTGTCTTTTCTTCAAACTTTTTCACTTTAGATTGTCCCTCCTTAACCTCTTCTTTTTCCTTTAAACTAGCAGTCTTTCGCTCTTTTCCTGTTGAAGTTTTTCATCTTCAATCTGAGTGACGCCTGATGGACCCTTAGAATTCATCTTGTTCGGCTCCTTCACTTGAACTTGTACTTCAGGGAGCTCTTTACCACTTCTCAAAGTGATAGCTTTACATTCTTCCTTACCATCTCTCCTCGGATTAGGGATTGTATCACTTGGCAAACCTCTTTGATGTAATGCATTCACAGTAGAAACTAACTGCCCCATCTGCACTTCTATATTCTTGAGAGAAGAATCCACCGTTGCATTAATGCCAGCTTGCTCTTCATTATTCTTGATTTGAGTGGTCATGAATTTAGCCAAAACTTCCTCTAAATTTTTTTTGGGCTCCTAAATAGGCACATTTTGCCTTACCACTTGAGAGAACCCAGGAGGTTGAGTTGGCCTTGTTCTTGAGGATGATGGTTGATTGAGTGATGGGCCATTCTTCCAAGAGAAATTCGGGTGATTACGCCATGCAAGATTGTAGGTGTTTGAATACGGATTCTGATTCTTCAAAAAATTCTCCACATAGTTAATTGATTCTGTAGATGCAAAGGGGCAATAATCCATTGAGTGTAAATCTCCACAATTTTCACAGGTAGTTGGGGCCACTTGAGTAGAATAGGCACTCATATGCTGACTTCGTTGCACTTGAGATTCCAACATATCAAATCTCTTGTTCAAAGCGGAGAGAATGGTTACAAGTGGAACGGAGGAATCTTCTTGAGCATTGGCAACATTAGCACTCACCCTTCTGTCACCCCCTCTTTGCACATAGCTTTCAGATAGTGTGTCCAATGCCAGAATAACATCATCTACGGGCATTTCATCCTAACGTCCATTTAAAATAGCATCCAACATCGTATTAGTTTGTGGGGTTAGACGTGTGCAAAAGTTCTGAATAATGGCACAGTTATCCATCCCATGACTCGGGCATTGGCGGAGTAAATGTTTGTACCTCTGCCATGCCGCATACAAATGCTTGTCTAAAACTTGCTTAAAGTTAATAAGCTCACGACGGGCATCGGCTATTCTATTGTTTGGAATAAAGCGAGCTCTGAATCTCGCCTCCAACTTGTCCCAAGTGTCAATTGAACCCTCCTGCAGAGTCAATAACCATTCCTTAGCTTTTCCTTGTAGAGAAAGTAGGAATAGTTTAAGTCTCAGAACATCCCTTGGTACCCCATTCTGCTTGAATCAATCACACACTCCCAAGAATGATAGGATGTGATGGTTAGGATCTTCATCAGACCTCTCTCTAGTAAATTGTCCATTGAGCTGCAACATGGAGATCATCACAGGTTTTAACTCAAAATTAGCAGCTTGAAAGTCTGGTACTATGATGCTAGGCTGAGTAGTTCTCATGGTTCTTCCCACAAAATCCTTGATAGTGCGATTCTAATTATCTTCATGTGCCATATTTATGGTAAGAACGTTTGTCTCACCCTCAGGTTGGATTAGCTCAGACCCTTCAGCCAAAATATCCATCAAACTCCTTGTCTTTCTAGGTGTTCTCATGGATTTAGATTTATGTGGCATAAACTATGTACCTGTGAAAACAAAGGAGTGCAGATCAAAAGTCTCACTAAATCAAGGAAACCAAAAGGTAATTACTAAAGAAGTATTAATAAAATTACTAAAACTAACAAATGAAAATGTAAATTAACAAGAGAGCAAATGAAAAGAAACTAAGTGTTTAAATTAAAACTACTCAAAACCCTCTAATTCTCTTTACCAATTGCCTTGATTCCCCAGCAACGACGCCAAAAACTTGATGCTCACCAGAATAATGACACCGCAAGTGTACAGGTCGTAAAAATAGTATGTGATAAATTAAGGTCGTTCCCTCAGAGAATCATTACGATTGGTGATTAGGCATTAGAGTTCTTATGTTCATTTTAGTTAAATGAATTAATTTGTAATTGGGTTTTTATGAAAATTAATTAAAATGTAATTAGAAATAATGAAATATGGGTTTTATCGAAATTAAGCAATTAAAGACACCCTAGGAATTCTAATCCCCTTTTTACACAATGTCAATCATCCCTTTTTGTATTAATTGGCTTATTGTTAATTTTAGAGTCAAAGGTCTAATTGGGTATAAATGTCTTTCGATTCATTTAATCTCTATATCAACTTGACTCTTTGATGTCTTAAATGAGTAATTAATATTTAGTTACGTTCATACCTTATCCAGATTACTTAGGGCCCCTGAGTATATTTTTATCTCAAGTGCAAATTAAACTATATCTAATCCTAAGTTGCTTAATCAATGGTTTATAAGCAATTCCCTTCTTTCAAAGGTTAATTACTATATCCACAATCAAACTAAAGGAGGCCAATCAATAGAATAAAACTATAATTCGGATTAAATACTAAAATCCTTAATAATCCAACATAATATCAAGGGAGACAATCTCCATAGGTTAAAGGTTCATAGAATCCCTAAGGGTTATAAAATTTAGCCACTTATGGCTGGAAATTCACAATCAATCTCAATAAACATATCAACAATCATCAACTAGAAGGGAAGATAGAGTAGAAACACCTAATCGGCAGAATAAATGACTGAATCAATAATTTCCCGATCCGAATGCAGCTTCCCCAACACTTCTTATGCGTTTTTCTCCTCTCCTAGTCAGCCAGAACTCCCCTTGCTTGCTAAACGTCGAAGCCCTAGCTTCCTCTCCTCCTTTTTAGCTTATAAATCAAAGCTGTGCATTTCAGAGGCCGATCTCGCTATGGCAAGGAGTAACTCTCGCTATAGTGAGAGCTCATCAGTTCTCAGATTTCTGCTGCTTTCACTACTTTCACGCTATAGCGAGTTGCTCCCTGGAATTTCTATACAACGCGACTTCGCTATGGCGAAGTGTCCCCCTCGCTATAGTGAAAGTGCAACCTCGCTATAGTGAATTGTGTTCTCGCTGTAGCGAGAAGACTTGTTCTATCTATATTTTCACTTTTCAACTTCCTTCTCTTATTTTCAACTCTTTCTACAATCTGCTACTTTTCCTTAAAATTGAAATCAATCATAAAATGATGCTCAAATTGATAAAAATCTTACAATTAAAACAATTTCTTTATTTTGTTTGATTGAATAAACCTTTAACCCTATTAATCAAGAGAAAAGTATTTTACCTCCCTAATTTAGTGTCAAATATATTCCTTTTTAATCCTAAATTAGAGAGTTATCAAGAAGAACAAGGATTTAGTAGGCAAATCATAACATAAATTACAAGTAGAGAGAGTATTGTCAACCTATTACAAGCTAGGGTTTATCATAATCCCAAACCAACAATCATAAATATAAGATTTAACATTATTAAAAATAGAGCATACATCCAATAGTAGAGAAATGTTAGGAAAAGTAAGAGAAGAAGAGAAAAATGGAATTAATGATAAATCTTCTCCAAAATTAAGCTTCTCCCATGGCATGAAGCTTTCCTAACATCCCTTTTACTCCCTAAATAGCTTGGAATGGTAGCCTCCTTCGAGGAATGTTGAAAATCCCACTAAGAACCCTCAAAATATTAAGTTAAAATGTTTTGTTTGGTTGCTATCATGATTGGTGATGCAACGCCATGAATTCTAGTCTTCAAATTGAAGTTGTTGAATTTTAGATGCTGCAATGATGGAATTTTTTAAGCAATGGTTTTTACTTTCAAAAACAATTTTTTTCCTTTTCAACAATCATTTTTAGCTTTTGTTGCTTTGCATTTCTAACCTTCCAAGTTTGTTTCATTGTATTTCTAACCTTAAAAAAATATAAAAACTCATCTAATTACTATTTATAATTTATTAACAAAGATTAAACAATTTAACAACTTAAACTCTAAATGAAAACACCAACTTTTACTCAACTAAAACAAAACTTAACTTAAAACTAAAGAAATGAGAACTAAAACTTACTAAATATTAACTTAACTAAAATTTATTAAATTTACATACCAAAAAATGAAATAAACTCAATATTCATATAATAAGTCCTTTACAATGATAGAAAAAATATGATAAATTAGGAACTTATCAATTGAATAGATAAGTATTAGTGATATTAGGAATAATGGTCATTTGGATGACCACCTAACACTACAAAAAATCTCACTTTTTGTGGCAACTTTTAGTGGCGACTACAAAAGTTGTTATCAAAAGATTCACTTTCAGCGGCGACTTTCAACAGTTGCCACTAAATATTGACTTTTAGATACAAACTTAAAAATTAACCGCTTAAATTTTGACCTTTAGTGGCGACTACTAAAAGTCATCAACAAAAGTCCTATTACCAGGTATCATATAAGTAGGGCCAACTTATAAGTCAGTTGGTGATAACTAAATAGTTGCTACCTTTGGTAACTTTTGGTGGCGACATTAAAAGTCATCATGAAAGGTATCACTTTCAAGTATTTTATAAGAGGGGTTAGCTTGTGATGATATTGGTGGCGACTTAATATTTGTCAGCAAAAGGTGACTTTTGGTGGCGACTATGGAAAATTACCACGAAAAGTCTCCCTTTCAATTTTTTTGTGAATAATAATATCGATGGCAACTAATTAGTTGCCACTAAAAGTGACTTCTTGTAGTGATTATTAAAAGATGGCACCAAGAGTCTCTTGTCTCAAGCATGTTATGAGTGAGATTTGCTTGCAACTATGTAGTTGCTAACAAAAGAGACTTTAAGCAATGCTTATCGTGATAATATTGGTAGTAAATATATAGTTGCCACCAAAAGTGGGTTTGGGTGACGATTATTGAATGTCACCATTAAAGGCCCCTTCTTAGATATTGTATGCATGTGATGACTAATTGATTACCACTAAAAAGTCACATTGGATAGCAACTTTGGTCCCCTTATTAGATACGTTGTGTCTGGGAGACTACGCATAAGACTATAGGCAATAACTAATTGGTTGGCACCAAAAGTCACTTTGGTGTTTATATCTATATATATATATATATTACTTGATGTATATATTACTTTATATATATAATAAATTTAAAATAATTTAATTTAAGTCATTTTTAATATGAATTATAAGTATATTATAATGTAATAAATATATAAATAAAATATGGATAATTTTAAAAATATTTTTTTTCAAAAAATATGGATAAGTTTAAAATAAATTTATTTTCTTCTATTATTTGTTATTAAAAAATATAAAAGGTTATAATATTATTATAATAATACATTGTTTATCAATTAAATAATACAATATAATGTAATAATGAATTATATATTATATAATAATAATGATATTGTTTATATTTATATGTATATTTTTCCTTTTATGTGTGTGTATATATATATATATATAGTTGAAAGGAGTCATTAAAAAAATAGCTTTTAGATAGCCATTATATATTCCTATTATATATAAATATATATATATATATATATATATATATATATACATATCTATGATATTTTCATTTAATTTATCCTCTTTTTCCACCCTATTTTATCCTCTCCTTTTATATCTCAACCACTTTATTTTACTCTATTCTTAAATCTAAATTTTCTTTAGTTTTATTATACTACTTCAAATTACGTTAATTATTGTTGATATTTATTTTGGTGAAATTTGCTCATTGTGGAGATTTATTTGCTCAAAGAATAAGAGGTATATATATATATATATATATATATATATATATATATATATATATATATATATATATAATTTAATAATATATGTATGAAATATTTGTGTAATTTATTAAATGTAAATAATTGCTTTATTTTACAGAAATATTATTAGTTTAGATTTATAAATGAAAATTAAAAATTGTGGTGGTAATAATAATTTAGGTGATATAAAGAAAATGTTATTTATTTGGTAATATTTATATTTTTTTAATCTTTTTATTATTTTAAAATAATAAATTTTTAAGTATCATTGATTTATTTTAATTTATAAGGATATTATTGTTTATGCCAATTTAATTTAAAACCTTTTTGTATCATGTGTAAATTAAATAAAAATAAATTACTTAATATATTCATATATATTCATTTAATAATATAATATTAATAAATAAATTAGTGCAAAATATATTTTCAATATTTATAAAATTTTATTACATATATATTATTTATATAATTATATAAAAATTATAATTATATAAATATAATATAAATTAAAAATTATTTTAGAAAAGATACCCTTCACGTGAAAGGTATCTCACATCAAACATCCTTTCACACGGACACATTTCATGTGAAGAGTGAAGTACATTTTGTCACATTATGCTTCATCATTCACGTGAAGGATTGAAATGATATATATATTTTTTATTTAAAAGATAACGATGAAAGATAAAGATGAAAGATATTTTTAGGTAAAGATATCTAATTTTTTTAATTTTACATGTATTTTATATCCTTATATATATTCCATATCTTCTCCTTTTTTTTCAATCCTCATATTCAGATTTATTTCTTATACTTCTTTTCTTATCTTCTCTCGCATTCTCTCTTATATTTCAAAGGTAAGTGATATTCTTACTTATTATTCTTATTTAATTTTATTATTATAATAAGTTTCAAATTAAATGCTTTATAGTTGAATATATATCAAATCAAATGATCGATGTGAAGCAGCAAATGAAACTATGATGCCTACACGATGAAGTAACATGAAGGAGGGAGTTTATTTATGCCTACAAATAATTTTTATATATAGATAAGAATATATAATATAAATTACTAATATTTATATATATATATATATATTTTAAATGTCAGGAAAAATATCACAAGGTGAATCTCTTTATCTTCAAGTTTGGGAAGGATGTGAAGTTGAGAAAAAGTTAATAAGAACAAACGAAACAAAGTAATATTTTTATTAATTATTTCTTTTTCTAACATCTATTTACCATGTATTTTAGTTATATGAAAATTTAATTAAAATAAATTTAATTTATTTTTCAATCAGATTTATACTAGATGGTCGGATTGTTGGAGAATATATTCTTGCCATTATACAATACAATTATAATGGTCCATATAATTATCTTTCAGAAGTTCCAGAACCGATCAGATAATTATGATTTAACGAGTTTGGGGTACAATTTAATGTTATATTATAAATATATATGTGGTATAAATTGAGATATTTGTAATTAAAAATAAGTGAAAAAATTTATTCTTGTAGAAATATTATTGTTGGATTCCAAAACGACATCATAAAGTTTATCAAGTATTTTTGCATCATGTCAATAACAAATTGAAGAACTTAATTAGATATGCACGAAGTCGAGGAAAAAAGCCAAGTTGGATTATAGAAGATATATGGGATAAATTGTGTATTAGTTGGAATAGTCTACAATTCCAACAGAGAAGTGAAAAAAATAAAAAATAAATAAAGCATCTAGCTCTAGTTCTAATCCATCTCTTCATGTTGGAGGTACTGTTCCAGCAAATTATTATTGGGAGGAGCTTAAAAAACAATCAATTAGGCAGAGCACCAACTCCAGCCGAACTTCACTATCGTATCCATTGTAAAAATGGCAAATAGATTGATAGAAAATCAGAAACTATATTTGTAAGAATAATTTTATATTCAATATATTTTTAATTTTCATTTATCAATAATATTTACTAATTTATGTTTTATGATTTTTTTAGAATTAATATTATTTTTTATTCATTAATAATATGTTAATTCATTTTTTATGTTTTGTTTTTTCAGAATGAGTATATCAAGCTTAAAGGTATAGATCCAAATACTATAAATATTCCTTTTATGGAATCAATATCTTCATAATAATTATTTGAAGAAATAAATCTTTGGATGCAAGTATCTGGAGGAAGAAAGAGTGGAGAAATGATTTATGGTCTTTGAAATATGTCACAAGAAATAGAAGGAAATCCAATATCTGGTTTTAAATATAAAGTGCCAGATTATGAGAAGAGATACGCAAGTGATGTTAGAGCTATATTTCCTCCAAATGAAACACATCCAGATATTTTATAATTTTAAATGTATATTTATCTATTAATATTAATTTTTATTTTGTAGGCATGAGAATTAGGAAGGCCACCAAGATATTTTGAGGTCTTTTTGAAAACTCATCAACATAAAGGAGTTTGAATTGATAAAAAATCTCAAACTATTTTATGTAATTATGATATTATTTTTAATTTATATTTGTAATTATAATTTATTTATAAAATTTTTTACTTATTTTGTTATTTACTTTTTAGGATGAATATATACGTCTTAAAAATTTATGTGAACGCAGAGGAGAGAGTGTTTCAGAATTAGATTTATGACTACAGGCTGCTGGAGCAAAAAAAAAAAAGGTTCAGTTTATGGTATTAGGAGTATGTCTAATAATATATTAGGAAATCCTATGTATGGATATACTGATACTCAATATCCATCATATCCTCACTCTTCGTATATCTAAGAAATTGTGAAAAATGAATTTATAACATTGGCTCAACAAACCCCTGATGCCCGACTTGAAGAACAAAGATTACAAATTGAACAGCTTCGACAAGAATTAGATGAATTCAGGAGTATTGTTCAACATCTTTCACAACAACAACATTAAGATGATGCTGGGCCAAGTTCCTTTTATAGACCAGATATTTCTCATTTAGATAATGAGAATACAAATGATAATGTCAATGAGAATGAAGATAATTGTTAAATTTTGTAAATTTTATGTAATATAATATATGTAATTAAATTTGTATTAGATATTTTTCTTATTTTATTTAAATTTAATATTTTTATTTCATAACTTATATAATATTATATATTATATATTTATTCAATAAATTTCACTATTTATTAACTTATAATGTGTGTGTGTATATTCGTTTATTGTATATAATATATACATACCAAAATTTAATAATATATATTAACTTAATTCAATTATATATATATTAAGTTATAATATATTGGGTGGCAAAATTAGATGCCATGAATGTAATAAAATTACATTGTTAATAGACTCCAAGATGGTAAGAAATTAGGCACGCAAATCAAACTTGCTAACTCCACCAATTTTTTCATTTCTTTCTATAAATTTCAAGTTTTTGACATTATTAAACAAACCTTTGCTTATTATAATTAATTTCGATCAATTCTATTTTTAAAAATTTTTATACCAATGCATTTATTAATTATTATACTAAATATATGTAAAATAATTTGAACAAGATAAAATAAAAATATATAATTATTTAGTTATTAATAAACTAGGTTTTTTAAAAATAAATTTATAAATATTTGCAAATTTATTAACTTTAAAAATTAAATTAAATTGAGAAAAATATTTCTTACCATAATTCTGTCAAAAAAATATGACAGAATAAACGACAAAAATTACTATAAGAAAAAATTGCGACAAACTTATGATAAAATGTATGAAATTTTGATAAAATTTTAATTCAATATGTGAATAGTGCCTTTCTACCAAAGGCCTATCGCAAATCATGGTGGCATGCTCCCCAACGTGGCTAATACATTATATATTATTTACATACATTTTAAATATTATAAATATCTATTAACAATAAATGTATATACTATTTATTATTAATTCTAAATATTATAAACATTTACTAAATTAATTCCTACAAACTATTAGAGATTATTTATTAATAACCATTAGAAATATAATTTATTGTAATTTTAATTTATATTATATTTATATTAAATACTTTTTTAACCAAAATTTATTATACTATTTATTAATAATTATTACAGACATTATTTTTCAACTATTTTAAATCAATTAAGTTATTAATATTCTATTTATATTAAATGATTAAACATAAAAATAAAACTAAAAATAAAAATAAAGATGAATAAGTGTATTTTTATAATTTATTTGTAATCCAAAAAGAAAGAAGCATAAACATGCGAAACAAGTGCATAGGATAAAATGCCCTATGTATTACAAATTGGAAAAATTAGAATTAGGAATTTTAAATTGAAGGCTATAAATATTAAATTTTAAAAATTATTTTAAAGAATTTAAAAATTAAAAATTTAAATTACATAGAAAAGTACTATAGTTCAAGATATCAAGTTAAAATTTTTTGTCTTAAAATCTTTTACAATAATTTTAAATTTTAAAATTTTTTAATACAAATTATTTTTAACTTGAAATTTTAATTATTTTTTCTTATAAATATCTTGATTTGTTTAACTAATTGGTAAATTGGTTTTTATAATTTTAAAATTTTTTTAATTTAATATCTCTTATTAAATTTTTAACAATATTTTATTAAATTTTGATCATGTGACCATCATATATTATTTTAATATTTTAAATATGAATGATCAGAAATAGACAAAAAATAAATAATAAAATTAATTTAAATAATATATATACATACATATATATGTATATATTACGTAATGCAACATATTTGTATGTTAAGTTGTTTAATTAATGTAAATCATATACATTCAAATATTTAAAATAATATATGATTAACTACAATGAAAAAGTTTAATAAAATACTATAATATTTAATTAAGTATTTATTATCAAATTTTACATTTGAAATTATGACAAATAAACTTTCTTTTAATAAAGAATCCATATATGAATGATAAAAATTCCCACATATTATGTTTTTATTAAAAATGAATTAATAGTAATTTAAAAAAAAATTCACTTAATCTTATCATTTTTAAAAATCCACTTGATACAATAAGCTTTTTAGTATGCTAAGCCAAAGTCTGACATATCCATGCTTTAACAGAAGCCAATAGCTAGGGTCGTCGTCTTAAAGAAATCATATTTTATTCGCAAATGACATACCAGCGCGTTGATTGTAGCTTTTTCTAAACTTCATTTTAGCATCTCTTCCCCCCAAACTCTCAAATATCGAAATACTATAGTGCGATGCTCCATCCCCTTGTCTTCATCCTTCCCACACTAGATGGCCTTGGATGATATGCATTGCTTCATCTTGCGCATGTCGTTATTGATTATTCATCCAATTTGAAGATCATGCTCCAATAAATGGTAAAACTCATTTCCCCATCCTAAAACCCTAGAATCTATAAAACCCCCAAATCTTTATTCTTCTTCATCTTTATTGGTTTCAGTCAAAGAGCCTTATTTAAGGGTACTTCCAAGGTCTGTTGTGAAAGGGAAGTCTTGCTTCAGTTGTGCCATAAATCATGGTAAAAATTTCATGCCATAGATTTCTATTTTACCCTCCTTTAATAAGATGCTCTGTTTTAGTTTTGTTGCTTCTTCTTTGAATGATAAGAGGTACAATGCTTCTTGTTTGAGGTGGTCATGGTCTCATGGGTTAATGACATGTAGGGTTCACTAAGCTTTAAGTTATTCAATATTCTATTTGGATTTCATGATAAAACCCCACATGCTTACTAATAAAAACAAATAGCAACTGTTAGTTTGTTACTCATTTTAACTTTTTCTTTACTTACCTTATTGATCTGAATCGCATTAGCTTTTTCTTTGAAAAGTTGTGATTTATGTCTTGTGCTACTTTGTTAATTTATGACAGGGGCCACACCAAAAGGTGTTTTGATACTAATGTGGGTACTTGGACTTACCATATATATATATATATATATAAAACAAAAACTACTTGTGTACTATGTGTCGTGCTCTAATTTGGAGTTTTATTAGTCTTCTTTTTTGGTATTGGAAATGGCAAACTTCTTAAGCCCAAAAGAAGTTCTCACCCTATCATTGTCTTTGTTGGGATAATAGCAATCATAAACAACCCAAGCAGAGACACGCAACTCACTAGTGCCCGAGGAGATGTTGAGAACTTGAATATTCATGGTTGATAAATTTGCTATAGGTTGTCCAGGTGAAGCGTTGTAGCTTGTAAGGAAATTACCATCTCCATAATAGCCTTTCCTTGTACTAAAGGGATAGGGGATGGTCAAGTTCCCATGCAAGTTGTTGCAACCTGATCTTGGAAATTGCCATGAATATTTTTTTTTCAAATAATATTTTCTCTTCCTTTAAGCATTTTTGTTCCTTTTTTGCTTAAACTTACTTCATTTGAAGCATCAATCTCATATGAAGACATCATTTTTGTGATATATAATCATTCTATAGGTAAATTATTAAAATTTCATTCAGTTTAAAGGAATAATGAATGAAAATATAGTTAAATATAACTTTATTATTATATTGTCATTCATGCACTTATCTTATTTTAAATTTAGGATGACTTATGGGTTACTGAACTTATGCTACAATTTGTTACATGGGATGCAGGAAAATTAGGAAGCAGAGTAAAAGGGAGAAAGAGAAGGAATTGTGTGGCACAATAGAGAAAAGTAGCCACCATCTGAGCTTAGCAATACAAAAGAATTGGAAAAGAAGTTATTTGACAGCCAAGAAACTAGTTCCTGTCTTCATTTCAAATTGAAGCACAAAGGTGAGCCTATTTGGCTTTCAATGCTTTCTTGATGTGATTCATGCAGATGGTTATATGATTATATGTGTGTTCTAGTTGGTAATATGCTTTATATTTATTTTTTATATAAATCGTAATCAATTTTATAAATTTACAATAAATTTAATTTATGATTCTTAATATCAAATCAATAATATCAAAATAAAATTTAAAACTATTTTGATAAGTTATATTTTTAATAAAAAATTAATTTTATTTTTAAATTATTTTGTGTATATTTTAATTTAAACAATTGTATATATTTTTATATAATATAAAACAAGTGTAATTTAAACATTTCGCAGAAGCAAACTAATAAGGTGGCCTTTGTTCATGATGTAATATCTCAATCCATGTCCATCTGTATAATCACATTAAATGCAAACAATTCTCCCACACCCAACCTAGCAGACTGGTGAATGAATACAATTGGGAATGTTAAAAACAACTAAAAAAGTTAGGTTCTAAATTATTGAACCTCATATAGAAGACAAAGAATCATGAATCATTCAACAAGTACATGTTGTTTCTATGATGTATTTTGATCGACTGTTATATTACTTTTATAAGTTACACCCAATGGTGGAATAAGATTGACTACACATGAACTTTTCCAGACATTGAATATATGATGGTTGAAATATGGGTGTTGGGTGAATTGCTTTGCATTTCACTTTTCTTTAATTTTCATCCAAGAAAGAAACAAAAACGAAAAAAGAAATGATGCGGTAGCATGGTCAAATGAGTGGGTAATATGGCTAAAATGTCAGGCATTGGGTTTCCTATTGGTTTAGTGAAATCCACAATCACTTTGAATATTATGTTGAAATAGATTTTTTTTACACCCCTTTTTGCGTGATTTTTTCTATGTAAATAAATTGTAATAATTTCCTTGTTCTTGTAATGGATTCCTCTCAAGATTTTGGTATAGTGTGGAGTTTTTAATGAACTCTCGAGCATATATTCTTTGTCACTTATTTGCATTTTACATAAGATGTTCGAAGAAATCAAAATGTGTCACCTATTCTAATTTTTTCATATATTGATGTTCAATATAAAGTATTATGATATGTAAGACATACATGATTTGAAATTGGATTCAAGCTGTCATTGCAAATGTACAATCTATTTTCTTGGTCTATGAATTGCAATTCTATGTTTTTATGCCCATTTTTTTGCTACTTTTTTCCTTGTTCTCTTTGTTGACTTTAAACTATGCAATCTAAAGAACATTCTCCATGTTTGGGTTCCTTAGTATAAAATCTTGCATGATTTAAAATTCATGAATTGTAATAAGCTCAATTACTAATTATCATAGTCACATAAGCAATTTTAAAATAGGTAGATTTAACACTTTTTCATTTTGGTTAGAGGAAGCAATTGTTTGGCCTATACATTTACACTTGGTATTATGTAAACTTTCCATGAGCAAGAAATGTTATTGTGCTATTTTCTCAACATATCTATTTCATATTTAATTAATGATAAGGGCTTGATAATATTTCTTATTTGTTATATTTTTGCTTCCTTTTAAAGCAACATAATGGCATAATATATTGTAGTTAAGTTTTCTTTATGTTCAAGAAAAACTGAAACTAAAATTTGTTTTTAATGTGTATTAATTTATTTATTTTCCTTCAAAACAGGGACAAATGCCAAACATAGCTACAAATGCTCTAAGTACTGATACAAGGACTGGCGATACTAAAAATAGTTGAAAATAAATGTATTATTTATATTTAGTATTGTTCTTGTATTTTATCTTTATGTAATGATGATACTCTAAATACTTATGCTAGGGCATATTTGACAATGAATCTTATATGTATTTAAAAATCTTTTTATGGTAATGATATATATTTTGAAAGGTTTGATAGATTTGTTAATAGGTATTTATTTTAGAATTTTAAAATTAATATTAAAAATATATATACTTTTAGTGACAACTTTTTAAATTTGTCATTGAAGATTAACTTTTTGTAGCAACTATAGTGGCCACTAAACATAATTTACTGTGGTGACTATCAAAGGTTGTCACTAAAAATATTTGAATAGTAAATGGGCTTTCAATGATGACATTTAGTAATTGCCACTGAAAGACATTTTTAATGGCGACAAACATTGCCACTAAAATCGTATTTTTAGTGGCAACTATTAAAATTGTCATAAAAAAATAACTTTTAGCGGCGACTAAAGTCGCTACTAAAATTCTATTTTAGTGGTGAATCCCAACAACATATCATGTTTTAGTGGCAACTTTATATATATTCAGTGGTGACTATAGTCGTTGTTAAAAGTGAAGTTTTAGTGATAACTTCTTTTATCGCCACTAAAACTATCTGCAACTAGACTTTCTCCAACCACTTTGCGACGACTAAAATATCGCCACCAAAGACTATTAATGGTGACTTTATGACTTTTAGTGGCGATTTTAGTCGTCAGAAAAAGTCTTTTTTTGTAGTGTAATTTAAAAATGGCATATAAGTGTGGCTATGTGTGAAACTTGATCATGTGGTTATACGAGTGAATATGGCTTGATTGTGTGGAATGTGTGGTCTAATATTAGATTATGATAAATATGCATGCTTATGGGGGAAACATTTGATAAAGAATAAAAATCATGGGCTCATGCCCCTTATAGGTAGTTTTTACTAGTTGTTGATAAGGTATGTATAATACTAGCTAATGCTAGGTTTTTAGCTTGTTAATGTGGTTCAGGCACTTTGTAATGGCTTGGTGCTAGCCTCACTAAGGTATTTAGGATGATTGTTATAGTGGTAAGATGTTATGGGTAGTGTGTTGAATAAAGTCACCATGTTAAATTTTGGTTCTTGATAGATAGGGTTATGAATTTGTTAGTTTTAAGATGGTCCAATAGGGTATGGTGTGTTTGGGAGGTTTTGGTATGGCTTGTTTATGAATGGATCAAGTAGAATGGACCTATTTGGTTCCTAATGCAAGGCCAAAGTTGCTGATATTTTACTATGTGTTAGTTGTAACTTTAGTTCAAACTAGTTGTGACCTTAAGGAAGGTAAGTTATGTGTCATAGAAAGCCTGATTATAATTGTCATGCCAAAATCTAGGAATTTTGAATTAGAGCAATATTTTTTAGGAGGTTTATTCATTAGGTAAATCACCTTCAAATGAGCTAAGATTTTAATATGAGGTAGATAACATGTGAAGAAGGTAGTATGTCAAATTTCATCCAATTTTAGTTGGTATGGTTCCCTTTTAAGAAACCCAAATGCACCTTTCTCACTTAGAAGCAAAATAAGGCAATTTTGCAATTTATGGAAGTTTAAGAACTCACGAGGTTACTTATACCCAAGCAGGAACTCATTTAACTAATCTACTAATCATTGCTTGAGTAATAGTGGACTAGATTTATTTAATAAATGATGAACAATTAGAAAAGATCAATTTAGCTCAAGCTTAATAACCTTTTAATCACACCTAAGATACAATCATATAGCCTATGGATAAAAACAACCTAGCTTGGAATGAAAATCTCTAATTTTTCTCAAAATGGGAGATTGGTGTTGCAACCTTCATCACAACACTACGACATTATTGTTTTTGTCCTCTTTTCTAAGGGAGACAGAGGGTAGGGTATTGTGGCTCAAGGGAGTAGAGCCATAACATCCTCCATACTTTCTAGAGCATTGAAAAGCAAATTTTCCCTTGTTTCTAAGAATAACCTAGTCTCTCTATAAGGCTTCATAATTCACTAAAATTAACTTTAAGCATCCTTTAGATATTAACAAGTCCCTATAAAATTTACATTGATTGTGAAATGGTCAGAGACAATGGCTAATAAGCAAGAACAAGCTGAGATGTTCTAGGAAATGAATGTAGCATAGGTAAGATGACTAGCTTATTATAAGAACATGTCAAGGCATATACAACCACCACTCAAGTTTTGTAATGATTGTAGGAATCGATGGATAAAAGATATGAGGATAAGAATGCTGGAGATAACTTTAGAATGGGTGAGAAAGTTAAGAATGACAGAACTGCAGTGTTAGCCCAATTTAGAAAGGCCAATCCCCCATCTTTCTTGTTGAATTTCATAGAGAAAAAAGGCTGAGGAATGGCTAATGCAATTGGAGAATATCTTTGAAGTTATGAAATGTGCAACTAAACAAAAAAGTTCTATTAGCTATATAGATGCTTAAAGTAGAAGCAGAGAATTAGTCAAGAGATGAGAATAGATTATTAATGTCTAAAAGGACTTCAATAAACTAGGAGACCTTTCAAACAACCTACTATAGTAAATATTTTCTAGCGTTTATTAGAGATGACAAGGAAGCAGAGTTTATCCAGCTTAAATAAGAGGGTATGACTGCAAACTAGTATGTGGCAAAATTTATTTAGTTGTTTAGGTTTTCATTGTATTTTAAACATATGATAATGAGCCTTGGAGAGCTATCAAATTAGAGAAAAGACTTAGACTCGAGATCAAAAATAAGGTGATGACCTTGTAGATAAAGATTTTGATGAATTCAAGGCAGGAAGAAAGAAAGGTAACTCAAGGCTCAAATCCTCATTTTCTATTATTTAACATTTTATCCAAATTTTATTTGGCCTTAAATCACTCATCTCAGGAGACTTGCTTTTCAAATCGGCCCGTTTCTATGTTTTTACAATGTACTGGGCATTGCATACAAAGTCCTCTAGCAAAAATAACCAGACGAGAGGAAGTAGAATAAGTTAGAATAAGAGGTAGACTCTTAGAAATAATCTATGTGGAAGGAATGTGGCCCCCTAGAGGAACTTATGAGTGCCTCAAGTGTCTATAGACAATGTGGGAAAGATCATGCCAGTAGACCATGTTTGGTGTGCCATCATTTTGGCAAACCTAGACGCATGGCCAAAAATCATAATATGCCATGAGTTTCAGTCCAAGATACTAGACCACAGACCTCAAGGTAGAGTATTCGCCCTTATGCAAAAGGAGGCTAGTTAATCTCCTAGTATGATTAGAGGTATGTTGATGATACACAATCATATTGTAAATGCTTTGTTCGATTCTAGTGTCAATCATTCATTCATTTCATGTGATTATGTGAAGCATCTAGGTTTAAAAGTTAGTTCCTTGCCATTTGATTTATCTAAAATTCACTCATACACATGGTTTTGTTATGACATTTCAAGTTTGTTTGAATTGTACTATTCAACTGGCTTACCATTCTTTAACCCTAGATCTTGTATGCATTTTATTGCTTGATATTAATGTGATTATTAGCATGGCTTGGTTATCTACAAATAATTTTATAATTGATTGTGGCTATAAGTTGGTTTCTCTGCTAGCTTACATCCCTGACTTTCATTTTCTAACTAAGTTTTCATATCTATCTATTGCTTGGGTCGAGAGGTATCTAAGCAACGATCACCAAAGGTTTTTAGCTTTCTTTTCATGATATGTTAAGGCTGAGGAAGGGATAGAGAAAATCCTTATGGTTAAAGTATTTTGAGGTCTTCTTAAAGGAAAATTGTTGTCTTCCTTTAAATAGGAATACCAAATTCTTTATAAACCTAGTTTCAGGCATGGGCCTAATCTTTAAGGCTCTATATAATATGGCACCTTTACAGTTAGTAAAATTGAAAAAGTAAATAGAGAAACTATTATAGAAAGGGTTCATTAGACTAAGTGTATTCCTATGGGTGCACCAGTTCTTCTTGTAAATAAGAAAGATGGTAGTTTTAAGCTTTGTATTGTTTATAGACAGTTGAACTGAGGAATAGTAAAGAATAAATATCCCCTTCTTAGGATAGATAACCTATTAGATCAATTTTAGATCAAGTTATTATCAACTAAGAGTGAAGGCTACGGATGTCTTTAAAATAACCCGTAGGATAAGATATGGCCACTACAAGCTTTTGGTCATATTGTTTGATTTGACCAATGCTCTTGCCATTTTTATGGATTATATGAATAGAATTTTTCAACCTTACTTAGATTAGTTTGTTGTTGACTCCATCAATGATATTATGATATATTCTAAGAGCTCTAAGAACCATGAAAAGCATTTGAGAATTGTCTTTCAAACTTTGAAAGAAAAGCAATTGTACACCAAGATTAGTAAATGCAAGTTTTGGTTAAGAGAAGTGAAATTTCTAGGACATGTTATCTTTAAGCAATGGATAACCATGGATTGTAGTAGAATTAAGATAGTGATGAGCTAAGAAAGGCAAAAGTCAATGACAAAAGTCCATAGTTTCCTAGAATTAGCTAGATATTATAGGAGATTCATGAAAGAGTTTTTCTAATTTGTGACACTGGTAACTAGACTAACCAAGAAAGGCCATCTATTCATTTGGAACAGTACATGTGAGGATATGTTTCAGGAGCTTAAAGTTAAGCTTACCTCCTCCCCTATTTTAGTGATATTTGACCCTGGGGAGACATTTACCATATATAATGATGTGCCTAAGTTGTAGCTCATGCATCTAGGCATTTGAAACCTAATAAGGAAAACTACTAGACTTATGACTTAAAATTAGCAGCCATAATTTTGCCCTTAAGATTTAGAAACACTAATTATATGATGCAAATTCAAGGTTTTAGCTATCACAAGGGCTTGAAATTGCCATTTTAATTAGAGAAAGCTTAATATGAGGCAGCAGGGGTGGATAAAATTTCTAAAGAATTATGATTTTGTTTTGAAATATCATCCTAATAAGGCAAACATGGTTGTCTATACCTTGAGTAGGAAATATATTCACAATGATGATGCTTTAGGGGTAAAAGCTAATTAAGGGCTTAAAAGATTTAAATTTATCTATCTTCATGCATTTGGGTAGTTTGATAATGAGTGAGTTGAGAATAGAAAATAAATTGAGGAATAAGATCATAAGTGCTTAGACTTCTAATGAATATCTAAATGAGGTTAAAGAGTGGATATCGTAGGGAAGGTCCAAAGGAATTCAACATTTTTAAAGACAAGATAGTTAGATTTGGTGATAGGCTATGTGTACTAGAAAATGAAGAGTTGAGGAATACTAATGTGACAAAGTCCTACAAGAGTAAATACACAATTCATCTAGGCACTATTAAGATGTATAAAGATCTTAAGAGGAGTTTTTTGTGGCCTGGAATGAAGTTAGACATAGCAAGATATGTTTCCAAGTGTTTAGTCTTTTAAAGAGTGAAGTTAAAGCATTAGAAGCCCACAAGACTACTAGAACTATTAGATATCCTAAAACAAAAATGAGATAATATTTCCATGGACTCTTTAATGGGATTGCCAACAACATCATTGGGATATGATTCAATTTAGATGATAATGAATAGATTAATAAAGTCTACTTACTTTATGCTAACTAAAGCCACGTTTACTTCAGATAGATTAGCACAATTATATATCTAAGAAATAGTGAGATTACATGAGGTTCCGAATAGCATAGTATAATATAGAAACTCTAGGTTCACATCAAAATTCTAAAAATCATTTGAAAAAGCCTTAAAAAGCAAATTAGGCTTTAGCATAGCATATTATCCTTAGTCTAATGGACAAACCAAGAGAACCATGTAAACCCTTGAGGATATATTGAGAGCTAACATTTTGGAAATAAAATAAAACTAGGATATATAGCTATCTTTATCTAAATTTACATACAATAATAGTTATCATTCCAATATCCAAATAACTTTGCTTGAGGCATTATATGCAAACAATGTAGATTCTCTTTATGCTAAATAGGCCTTGATTTAATAGAGCAAACAACTAGGCACATAGACAATATCAAGAAGAAGTTGTTAGTTACCTAGATTCAGTAGAAAAATTATGCAAACAAAAGACAAAGACCATAAGATGGAAATAAAAGGTAAATAATCCTAGCTTGTTGTTAACTATAAATGAATTTAGTCAGCTATCACTTGAGTAGACATTAGTAGATTAGCCTAATGGGTTCCAATGCTTAGGCATAAGTAACCTCATGAGTTTTATAAGTGAAAAAAAAAAGACTCATATCGTGCATCGACATATAAATTAGTTAAGCTTCCACATTAATAGAACACTAATTAGACTGGAAAATCTTAAGTACAACATGTAAAGAAATAGGTTTGACAAAAATATTGATATAAACAAGCCTTATTACCATATTGCAATGACTAAAAATCAATGGTGACATTACACATTGGCAATTAAGCTAAAAGATGGCTAGATAGATTCAAAAGGTAAGGAGAGTCTACAAAAGAAAAAATTGCAAAAGGTGGGTGAGGATTTGGAATTTAAATTTAATTAGAGAATGATTGTTGAGGTACTTCCTTGCCAGTGCCTCGATAATATTATATATAATTTTTTTAATTAGTGAGAGATTGGCAATGGGGTAATAACCTAGGTTTTTTTTTTCAATGAAATCTATATAAATTATTAGTTTAATATAAGAAATAATAAATAATGCTCAATTATAAATAAAATATTAAGGGTAGAAAATATTGTCTAACTAATTTTTAAAAATTTTTTAAGCATATATCTTAAGGATCCATTTGATCTTTATATTTTACTTAGTGGAATTCTCTTATCTTTCAAAGCCTTAAAGTAACATACTTTTAATAAGCATAAGCTTGCAAGCATCTTGCCTTTGCTACCCAATTAAGGCCATTTCCAAGTCCAAAATCCTTCATTTTCATGTGTTTGAAATCAGGGTAGCCATTTAGGTTTTCTTCTAGGCTTTTAACAATTAGCCCACTCCATAAAGTCCTCTACTAGATGCTTCATGTCATTATTACTTATAATTTAAGAATTTTTTTATATTTTCTCAAATGTACAATTATTTTTTGAGTATATACTAGGAATCAAAATGATAGATAAAAAATATGCAAGATGCAAAGACAAACATGAGTGCAAGATGCAATGTAAAGACTAAGACTTAAGACAAGACTCAGAAACACAAAAGACTTTAGACTTAAACATTGCTTTATATTAGTAGGACTTTGATTGTTGCTATCTTCTCCATTTCTCAATTTTATGAACATTGCGTTATACTTCCTTTATATTTTTAGCATATAAACCTTGAGGCTCACAAAATTCTTCCATTCATTTGATTTTAGTAGCTTATCTTGACTTTCAACATGTCACTTATTTTGCTTCCCTTTAAATCAAGTTTTATACATATCTAGTGTCATACCACATATATTTCATTGTCATACTCTTCCATTCAAGGCTATTATATCCATTTTCCCCATGAACTTACAAGAAAAGTATGAAAATAATGCACTTTTGTTATGCAACATTAGGGTTAAATTTTTAATTCGCATCATATGGGCCACGTGGATGTTCCAACATCATGCTCTACTCATTTATCACTTGTACAAGTCACAAAAAATCTAAAACATTGGGCAATCCATGGTTTTCAAGCTTAGAACAACAGATTTTCTTTCATTCACCTCGAACAACATATAGTAGATTTCAAGAGCAACTTTGAAAATTCATAATTAAATGTAGAAAAATTGAAATCTACCATGCTATAGCTTCCTGGAAAGCTATAAGTGTAATTTATACTAAAAATAATTTCAATTCATGAATATAGCATTTGGACCACGTTAGAAATCAAAAAAGGCACAAAGGTTCGACTGGCTATTGATATTAATATAGATTTCTGATATAAACTTTCAAAAATGTCCAATTAATTCCACAAAAGTCCAATACATGCAAATGATACTAATATGGAAATATATGGATGTTAAATAGAGGAAAAGAATCATTCCAGACCATTCTAGGTTTGTTCAGACCATAAAAACTAATCAAATAGTGACACGGGTCTGACTGGATGCCTAATACTAGACAATAACTTCAAAAATTCATATCTCCCTCTCTAGATATCCAAATGGGGTGATTCTAATTGGTATAAGTCACTAGAAAGGTTTAGTTTATGTCTATAAAATTTTATGGTGATTGGACATCATTTGCCCTATGATTGATATAGAACAAATTTCGGACCAAAGCTATAATGACAGTGACCAAACCAGAAAATTTTTCCAAATTTGAAAATTCACCAAATATTCCATAGACCTCCAAATAATACTCACTTTCACTTTCCAAAAATATCTTAACAAGTTCTAGATACATGGCAAATTTCAAGCCAAGAAGAACTCATTTGGATAAAAAGTTGTGTAGCCTCACAAAATGGTCAATTTAGCCTCTTATAAGACACCAACTTGGTCCAAATGGCTTCCTATTATGTTTGGCTCCTCTTGGGTAAGTTTAAAAGTATGAATATGACTTGTAACTACTGCCCAAGTTGTCCCAAGCACCATATATCTCATTTTGGTCATTCCACATCCAAGGATACATTAATGCATACATACCATCAATTGTCAAGATTCCTCATTTGCATTGATTTTGTGCCATATATAGTTCATACAACATTCTTATATAATATTATATTTGTTCATTGGTCTACAACTCAAAAATAATGTGTACATGAGTATTTTGACATTCTTATATACTTTAAGATTACATAAGCTACATCATTGTCAAAACCATGTTATTCATACTTCGTTGCTTCTATTCCTTTACTCTTAAGTTCTACCTAAACCATATGAGAAAGGAGAAAGGAAGGGGTGAGATTCATGGAATCTTAATAGCTCTTCTCTCTTTCAAACACATAATATTGATGCAATTCCTATGTTTAAGATGCATGTATGGCATTCATAATTTCTCAAACATACATAAAGCATTTCTCCCATTTAATAAGTCACAAACAACATTCATAGGCTTGCCAAGACAATGGTTTAGCCTTACCCATTCTCTTTGGGACTTTTGGACTTGCCTCACCCACTTTCAAGGGACTTTTGACTAAGCCTTACCCTTTTCTAGAGAGTTTTGGCTTGTCTCACCTAACTTTTAGGGACTTTTGGCTCATCTTCACCCTTGCTAAAGGACTTTTGACCTCACCACACTCCAAGAAGCCAAGAACATACACAAAGTATCTTATAAACACATAGATAGAGCAACATGGTACCATGGCATTTAAAACTTGCTAAACATATTTCATGTTTAAACATATGCATACACCTTCAAGAACAAGGAAACACCCACATATGCATGAGAGAAAAAAGAGAGAGCTACCTTGGTGTTTAGGCAAGTTTTACTTTGGTTTATTCCTTCCCTTTCTTGGTCCCATAAGCACAACTAGTTGGAGTTAGTTTCCTTGGTCTAGCCACAATATACAACACTCAATTATACTCTTGGAACAAGCTAGGACATTAAACTTACACTTAAGAACACACCTTTTGCTTAATGGTCACATAATAACTTCATTAATGGCCTAATGAAGCAACCATTATAATTTAAGTTCTTAGCTTAATTCTCTTCTTATATTTAGGCCTCTTGAGCTCATTGAAGATCCTTGAGCCCTTACATACTCACTTTCAAAAGCCTAGACATAAGTTGCTTCATAAGGTCACATTATGAAAGCCATTGCCTCATCTCCCAATCCATAGCTCTTAAATTTTTTTCAAGGGTTCCTCCAACCTTCTACCATAATATGAAGTCCCAAACTAATGCTGGAATAAATTAAAACACTCCCTAATCCCTCCATCTGTCCTAGGCCAAAATTATGGAAGCATTTGGGGTTTAAGGGGTTTTTAATTTTTTTTTTTTGATAGAAGAGTCACTTGGGAGGCTTCTTAAGGGTCTTAAGAGTTCAAGCAAACACTCACACATGCAAGGGAATTCATACATCAAATCAATTTTTGCAAGGTATTCAAGAGCGCTACACTTTTCTAACTTGGAATCCTTTAGTTTTTCTTGTAATTTCTTGACATATTCCAAGTTCGCACACTCCAATTTTATAGTTTCTTATCAGTTCTAGGTTAGAACTTTCCTTCCATAGATGGTTATGTTTTTAGGCGTTACACACACATGGAAGAGTAAGAAGGAAGAAACAACAAAAGCAAGAAATTACCTTGGATTCAACCTTCTTTCAAGAGTGTTTCTTCTTGCCTTATATAACACCCCAAAAATTAATTAAAACTAATTATGGCGATTAGGGAATAACATAGATTAATTAGCAAAATTAATTAAAAGGGTAAACTTTTACTTCTAGCCATATAAAAAACTTAATTGAGTTTTAGACTAAATGTAGAAGCCCAATTATGCCACGAGTTTAGTAAGAAAGCCTAATACTAGTCTCCTTGTCAACTTAACCTAAATTTTTTGAAAAGTCCAAAACTTATTAGTGAATTTAAGTGAGATAAGAGCCTATTTAGCCTTCGCCCAAACTTGGGGAAATGAGACCAGTTAGGTCTTGGGCTATTAAATCAGCACACTCCATCCTCAACATAAAAACAAAATAAAAAAAAATCTGCAGCCCAAACCAATGGACCTTAGCCTAATTTTGAAAATAAATCAGACCATGGGTAACATTTAGGCCCTTAAGACAGCCCAAACCCACCATAAACCCTCCAACTTATGGTCTAATAAATTCTCACCCTAATCTAAATGGATTTTAGGCCTTCAAATCAGCACACTCTCCCCAACCCTAAGAGTCTCTGTAGCCCATCTCACTTAGCATCAGCCCACTTGAAATAATGGGCCCATTGGACCAGCCCATCTTCACTAAAACCCTAAGAAGTCTTCTCTCCACCCATTTGGCTACCAAGAAATTCATGTTCTGTAGACTTAGAAAGCTATTTTCCCACTTGAGAAGAGGGGCTAGGTTTTTCTGCATTCCTCCATCATTTTTCACTTCTAGAGGAAGATTTGGCCAAGGTAATCTATATAAAACATATCTCTCTCATTCTCCTTTTCATTTTAGTCTGATTAGTTTCTAGTTTTGGGCATTTTTATCTCCTTCTCAAATCTAAAATTTGGTGTTTAGGTGATTCCTTGTAAGATTTTCGGAGTTAGAAATTAGAGGGATGATTGGGTAAACATTTCCTTTCTATTTTTTGTATTAATTTGCTAGAAAATGCCCCTAAGGATTGATTTTCATAATGGGTTCTGCTATTATGCAAAATTACAAGGAGATGAAGGTGAAAATCTAAAATTTCTAGGCTTAATGACTCAAATTTGAATTTTAGAATTTCCCATGGTGTGTTCTTGATAATTGAGGCTCAACTCAGTCCATTTGACCTCTTAGGTATATGGGTAGGTGTTCCTTCTTCTTTTGTGTGGTATATATACAAAATTTTTATCATTTAGACTGACTTTTGGTGCATGGCTTTTATATGTGCGAAAATAGAGATGTTAGGAGTGACCCATTGTGAGTTCTTGTTGTTGTAACCTTGAATTGGTGCAGCAGACCCTTAGAAAGCTTAGGTAAGAAGTTAAGATTAATCTATGAATAGGAAAATTCCTTACTAATGATAGTTGAATAATAATTATTATGCTTATGTTAGGCTTGGTATGCTTTGAATCATGATGGTAGCTAAAGGATGAGTAATTGGCTTCATTGAGGTAACTAGAGTTACTTTCCTAATTCCATGTATATGCCCATGTTAATTTGATGTTTACTATAAATGTTTGAGTTTGAGATGTCAAATGATTAGTTAACTACTTGAATTGTTATTGTGATTAGACCTTGTGAGTCCATGGTGGAGCTATGGTTAGGCTGCCACCTATGCATGTGCTTAAATCGGGTACTGGGTTATGATCAGACCCCAGATGCACTGAGCCTTGGTTGTGCTTATTATAGAGTAGGTGTCGTGGACAAACCTCTCCCAGTGTTATTGGCCATTAACATGTTGTGTATGATTATTGGTATGGGACAGTAGTCATTGGTAGCTTAACTAGTTCATTTATAAATTGAATTGATGATTATGGTATTGATGATATAAAATTGCATTGTATTGATTAATCTGTACATATATATGGAATTTGCCTCTTGTTACTGAAATTGTATATTTCACCCCGATTGTGGGTTAATATTTTCAGGGATCAGATCTCTTAGTGGTAAGGAGAAAATTAATTAAAGCTTATTATATGATTTAGTAGTAGGTAGGTTTGGAAACCTTGTTAGATTATATTTGTATAACTAAACTACTAGTTTTATGTAATTACCGCATTACATCATGAATTGCCAAGTATAGGGACTGTAATCATTTGATACATCAAATGTCAATTTAAACTAGTGATGTATGGAATTTCTAATGGGATTTATGTTTGAATGGAAATGTGAGTAGTGTATGAACTATTTGCTGTCATTGATCTATGAACTCATTAGTTTATGGTGGTTAGAAGGTTAAGGATCCATATTTGAGTTTTAAATGGGTAATGATAGATGTGTTAGATAGATTAGGTAAAAGAAAGATACTAAATCTTCATAAACTAAGTTAAAGTGGCCTTGAGTGTTGCTAGAGGGAAAATTGGAGAGCATGGGATGAAATCTTGGGAGTTATAAGAATATATAGGAATTGGCCATGTAGCACCATAAATTCTAGCTCATCTCATGCTTTTGAGTGGCATGATATCATGAAATATATAGGATTCCCATAGAAAAGCAAGGAAAAATGGGATTATTTTCGCATTACGCTATATTTAAAAATTCCATTCGGTGTCATGTGGACCGTATGAACTTATACTATACATTCTCATATTTAATTACATCATTACAACTCAATTGTATCACAAAATCATGCCCACAACTCATGAAGCATGGAAAATGGAAGTTCATTCTCGGCCAGAATTGGCCTATTTTATGGGCAAAATTTGGAAAATCATATCTAAATTTAGAAAAATTGAAATCATGAAATCTTGGTCATTATGGAAAGCTTAGGATGTCTAATTCACATTAAAAATATGCTCAGACCATAATATTCATCATAGAGGACGTCTGACATACAAAATTGTCTAAAGGTCTGATTGAATTCTGGAGCTATCATAGAATTCTGTAGAAAAACTTTGAAAATGTCCAATTAATTTCAAAAAAATACAGTCCATACAAATGATACCAATATGGAAAGCTGTGGATGTTAAATAGAGAGGAAAAATATCTCCAGATCAGTTCATCAAGCCTAGACTTCGAAATTCAATGGAACAGTACTTCTGGTTGGGAAAATTTACTGATACTGGACAGAAAATTCAAAATTTTATATCTTCCTCTCTAGACCTCCAAATGAGGTGCTTCTATTTGATATGAGTCATTGTGATTGTCTAGTTTTTATATATAAAATTTCATGGCAATTGGACATCATTTGTGCCTCATGTGAGAGAAAATAATTTCGAACCAAATGAATAGTACAGTAGACCAAAACTATAAATTTTTCCAACTTTGAAAAATTATCAAATATTCTATAGATCTCCAAAAATTATGTTCTTTAGCTTTACAAAAATCTCTCAACAAGACCTAATTTTATACAAAAACTTAGATTAAGACTAGCTCATTTGGTTAAAAAGTGACATAGGGTTCCATTATGGTCAAATTTAGCCCCATATGAGGTACCAAATTTGCCAAATGGCTTTCCCTTGGTTGTGGCACCTTTTGGGCAAGTCTAAAAGCATATTTAAGACTTGTGTAAGCTACCCAAATGGTCTCAAACCTCATGCATCTCATTTTAGCCATTCAACCTACACTTATGCACATTTCTATCAAAATTCCACATTGCATACTTTGGCATTACATACTTAAAATAAATGCTAGAGGTCATATATCATATTCATACATCTAAGTATCACATAATAGTATATTTACACATGTCTTAGGGTTTATAGTACATTTACAACATCATATACATTATGAATCATCATTATGATTCCAAAATGGACAAGCTTGTCAATCTCTCTTTCTCATTGTTGTTAGCTCCCTTTACCATAGCTACTTGGTCCACCTAGCATGTTAGAGCATTGGAGAGGAGGGGATGAGATTCATAGAATCTCAATAACTCATCTCCCATTCAATCATATATAATATGTGCAAAGTAAACTTTACAAATGCATGCATGGAGAAAATGGAAGTCATGGATATTTTAAAAGCAAACTTGGTATATAAACAAGTCATACAAGACATTTAAGAGCTCACCAAGTGTTTGGATTAGCCTCACACTTCTCCTCATAGATTTTGGACTTGCCTCACCTATTCTTTAAAAGTTTTAGATTTAACTATACTCTTAGGAGCCCACTTTACTTTTGGGAGACTTTTTACTTTGCCTTAACCAAGCTTAAGGGTTCTTGACTCATCCTCACCAAAGGGAAGAGTTCTTGGCCTCTCCACATTCAAGTAAACTCAAATAAACATCATGTACTCATTTAGAAACATAACATGACATCAAGAATCATAACATATAAAGGCATGCTAGCATACTTTTCATAGCTTGAAAATACACATACACATATTCTAAAACAAGATAAACACACATCCATGCATGAGAGAAGGTGGAGAGAGCTATCTTGTGTACATTCACATATTTTTTCCTTGAAATTCAAGCCTCCTCTTTCAACCACACATCCACAAATTGGTGGAGATGGTTTCTCTTGGCCTAGATACAATTTATGGAAGCCAATTAGATTCATGAAACACATTCTAAGGCTACATAACTTGATGAAACACTAGATTGCTCTATAGGCTCCATTATGGTCCATAAGTGCACCTAATGAAGCAACACCCCTCAAATGATTTTTAGGCCTCATTCTTTCCTTTCAAATATGATTCTTGAATCCTTTTAAGCCTTTTGGAGACATCGCACCATTAAAACAAAAGGCCTAGCACCATGTTGCTTTTTTAGGTCATAATATGGAACCTAAGACACCAAATCACTTTCTATGAGTTCTAAATTTTTTCCAAGGCCTCCCTTCATTTTTATTCATCAAATATGACTCAAGAATGGCCTTAGAAAAATTTAAAACTCTCCCCTACTACAAGAACCCTCTTTGGCCGAGACTATAGGCTTCTTTGGCCTTTTTAGAGTTCTCTTGGTTTTCTTGAAGGAGGAAGCCTGTGGGGAGCATCTTAGGTGTCTCAAGAACTCATTTAAACTCTTAATTAAACCTAGGAATCATCATACAAAATCAAATTTTGGAAGGTGCATATAAAACCCTAAAATTTGCATCTTGATTTCTAATGATTATTTTGTTGTTTTCTCTGCATATTCTTAATCTCCACACCCTTTTTCCTTATATTCATGCTTGGTTCTCTCTAAAATCATCTCCTCCTCGGGTTTTCTCAAGTAGGGCAAAATGGTGGAGAGGGGAACCAAAGATGGCAACCATAGGAAGAGAAATTACCTTGTTTTCTTGCTTTTTCTCACTTGAATCTTGTGTTGTTTGAGCTTCTCTCTTCAAATTAGAATTTTCCCCTCAATTTCTCCCTTAAAATAGATTTATAAACTTCATTTTAATCATAGAAAACAAAAGAGAATAGAGGAGAAGAGGTTTCGAATAGAAAGAGCATGAAAAATTACTAATTTCCATACCTCAAGCCTTTGATTTCTCCTCATTTTCTTCCCCTTCTTATAAGCCTCATCCCCTAGGGTTTTCTTCTGGTTTTAGGCAGAACATGGTCCTACATAATGAAGGGAGGAGAAGGGTGCATCATATATATAGGTGGGAATAAGTTACACTTTTCAAAAATTTTTATTTTGCCCTTCGTTCTTGGCATTTTCGTTTCTCCTTCATTTTAGCTCCTTTTTTAGAACCGTCTTTTCCATTATGAAATTTAGGTTTCTAATTTGGTAAAATACCTTTGGAATTACTCAAAATAGAGCTAAAACCTTCCCAAATGAATCCGTCAAAGTTCGGGCACACTGACATTGGAAAACGTCCACCAGAGGGGCTTTAGCTGTCCCGGGGCTTTCCATGGCTTTTAGGGCCTCTGAAAACCCTAAGAAACTCAAAAATTTCATTTAAAAAGCCCTTCTATGTGAATTCCAAAATTTACTCAAAATTACGAAAATTCCATTACGTTTTGTAAGTTTTTCGTAAGAAATTGTTTCTTCATTCTACCTCTATGTTTCTCTTTGTCTTAGCCTGAGATTCTCATTTTTAGGAGTCTAGAATGCTTTTCAAATTTTTTGGGACCTTAACTACATCATCTTGGGGGACTTCCTTTTATATCCAGTGAGTTTCGTTCGTTAATGGAGAAACTGTATATAACGTTTCTCATGTTTTCTTTCTCTTTCAGAGAACCAGATGTTATAGGCCACAACTAAAATTTAATTGGCCTCTGCCAAAAGCGACAAAGTTATCTAGGGAGAGTAACAAAGGGTAATTGGCCGCGACCAACATTTAATTGGCCTCAGCCAAATGTGGCAAAGCTGCTAAGGGAAAAAAACAGAGAGTAATTGGCCGCGGGGAACAATGGGTTAACTGTGGCTAAGTCTGAGAGGCAGGTCTGAGGGTGTTCCAAAAGGTATTTGGCCACGACAAAAGGGATATTTGGCCGCGACAAAATGTGCAAAATTTGTAAAAGTGTAAGGAGTTGAATCTGAGAGTAATTTACTATGGCGCAAGGGAATTTAGTCACAGCGAAGGTGCTCAATTTCTCATATTCACCTAGAAACCTTAGTTTCTCTTATGGTAATGCTAAGGAATGATCTAGAAACACTTGTAGGAGAATTTTGTGAGTTAGAATTGATGGATGGAAGAATTAAAGGCTCTTCATTGATAATTAAATTCACTTGCACATTTGAATAATTGTGGTTGTCTAGTTAATGACCTTAATAACATTAAGATTTCAAATTTCCCTATATTTTTTGAATGTAATTGGTTGTAATGAATTTTAATCTTGATTTATAGTTATTAATTACGTACTTAACCTTAATTATGATAATTAAAAGTTAGGGTCATTACTCCTTAGCTTCCTCTTTGGATTTCTAACTTTTCCCCTCTAGTTCAAGGCCAAAATAGAACCATTTTACTTATAAAAAACATGGAAAGATGAAGCAAAGAAAGGAGAAGAAGGTTTCAAGAAGAAAGACTATGGAAATCTTTAAATTTTCCTACCTTTTGTTAATCTTTTCTTCCTCCTCTTAAGCTCTCTTAGTGCATCTCTCTCCCTTGGTCTCATGCTCTATTTTGGGCAGTAAAAAGGCTTGTTGATCAGAGGCTAAAAGAAAATGTGCTTTAAAAAGGAGAGGAGTCCACTTTATATACTTTTCTATTTTGCATTTTAGTCCCTATTCCTTGTTCTTATCATTATGGTTCAAATCAATTGCTTTTTGAAATCTATTTCCATCATATTCTTTAGGCTCTTAATTGTGAGAATTTCTTTTGGAATCACTCAAAAAGGATCTGAAACCATTCTGAACTATTCGGTTAAAGTTTCAATCAATCGATAATTGAAATTACTTACCAGAAGGGTTTTAACTGTTCTCTCTGAGAGCCCTAAAAAGCTCAAATTTTCTATTTAAAAAACCCTCCTATGAGTTTTTCAAATTTTTCAAAAATTACAAAAATGCCCCTACTTTTTTTGGCAAATTTTTTGAGCTCTTCTGACTCTGGTTTTTGGGCATCTTAAACTTCAAATCCTCATTTCTAATATTTATAATTTTATTCTAATTTTAGTTGACCACAATTCCTTTTATTTTAAGGATTTCCTTTTATATCTGGTCCATTTATAACGTTTACGAAGAAACAGAACATCGTGTTTCTCAGGTTTACGGTGAGATCAGATGTTACATATAGCACCTGTTTTTTGTAGTGAATTATATCATATCACTTTAGAATTATGTTTTCCTTTGTATTTATGATATTGCATTTGGGTTGGCTATTCTCTATTGCTTAAAATTTGTGGTTTGTTTACATATTGACTTTTCTTTTTTTCTCTTCCAAGGAATTTTAATAGGGTTGCTTGAATTTCTATTTTAATTCCTAAATTTGAGAATTTAAAGCCCATTAGATTATTTTCTCAATTAGATTGGGGATTGGGCTGTGCACACCTATACGTCTATATTTATGGGCAAAGGGTATAAGCTAGTCTTATTGCTATATATAAAGAATTGTCAGGGATTTTATTAAAACTATTCCATATGTGGAACAATTATTGCTTAATGATTGAAATTGACATCCAAAAATCCAATTAAGACATTTTTTTTACTATTAACAAACTTGTTGTAAAAGTCTTTCATTATTGATCATTTGTATTTTGTTTAACATAATCAAATCCAATTTGTAGGATAGCTAAGTAGTAGATCACTATAAAAAAAAAAATTAGGCTATGGCTATGGCTTTTAAATTTAGGGTGACTTAAATTGCCACTAAAGACAATAGGCTGCAATTACAATATTACTACTAAAGCCACAATCACAATGGATATAACAAAAATTTTAAACAAATTTGGGAGTAACTAACACCAAATGCAAAATAATGGCAATTCATAATCACCCTAAATCCATTGTATTTAGTGGTAGTTATGTTTGAATTTCCACTAAATACACACCTGTAATACCATATCAATCTAGTATTTAATATGTACCAAAACTAGATAAAAAGTATTTACTTTCATAAAATTAACACTTTTAGTAGCAGAATTTGTTGTTATTAAAAGCCAAATTAATTCATCTTTAGCTAAATGAGCCATGTGGACTTACCCAACTCATTTTATATCCATAACACATTTGTTCAATAAGAAATATCATAACTTGAACCATAAATTTTGGGTCTAAGGCATATATCACAAAATTACATCACACGTGTAATTTTTCACATGTTCCATATTTTGATATAAATTTTGAAAATTCATAACTAATTCTAAAAAAAATATAAATCATGCAAATTATGGCTTTCTAGAAAGCTTTGGATATTCTCTAACTACCATAAGAATTTTAGATAGAAACAACCACGTTTGGCCCATGAAATTTGATGGAACAATACTTCAGGTTTGGAGGGCATTCTACAGTAAACTAGAATTTTCAAAAATTCATATCTCTTTTTGTATAGATATAAATTAAGTGCTCTTAGTGGTTATGGAAATTTTATGATGTCGGCTATATGTTTGTAAAATTTCATGTATATTAGACTTTATTTAACCCCTGGATGACACTGAAAGCTAAACTAATCATATGAACAGTATTTATGACAATTTTTACATAATTTGACTAATTTTAAAAAATTATAATGAATTCTCTAGAGTTCCAAAAATAATGCCCTCTAAGTATGTGAAAAGCTCTAGATGAGACCTACATACTTGCCAAATTTCATGCAAAAACTAATCCATTTGGTTAGACTTTGGTTTAGGGCAAGAAAGTGGCTTAAAATGGTCACATAATGGCTTCCAATGATTCAAAATGACTTTTCTCTTGAACCATGAACATTTGAGTACATCCAACACTTACATTATAGTATATACAAGCATTAAAATAGGTTTAAACCATCATAGAAATCAAAATCACTCATCCACTTGTTCTTATACATATGTACACTAAGGCTTATGCATGTCAAAAACTCACATACTTATACATTTGGTTCTAAGTTTGATTCATACATCATAATTACATACTTTTACACATGCTCAATGGTTTATATCTCATAAACTTCATATACATACAAACATTGACATAAAATTATATAAATTCTTATTCTATTATCAAGGTCTTATCCTTTAAACTCCTTAGCTTTCATTTCTTGCTTTATGAGACTCACCTAGACATGGTTAGACATAATGTGGGGAAGAATGAGATTCATAGAATATCAATGGCTCTTTTACCCTTTCAAGCATACATACATGGCACATTTTCATATCAAAGAATCCAAGCATGTAATGAAAGCATCTAGTAGACATACATAATTATTTTTCATGTCACATAAACTCATTCAAATCAAACATAGGCCTTAAGAACTTTTGATCCAGCCTCACCTAATTTTTTTGGGACTTTTGGATTTCTCTCAACCACTTTTAGAGACTTTTGACTTAGCTTCACTCTTTATTAAGATTTTTGGCTCTGTCTCACCCATTTTTAGAGACCTTTGGCTTCTTCTCACCTAATCTAAGGGACTTTTGGCATAACCTCATCCATCAGGAGCCATCTTATATTTAAAACATGTTTCAAGAGATATAATGGTACTAAAGCATTTAATCAATGGCTATAAGCATATCTTATGATTCAAACATTAACATAAGCATCCAATGACAATTAAGCAATCAAGAAATACATACAAGAAAGGATAGAGAGCTACCTTAAATTAAGAAATACAAGCTTTTTTCCTTGGATTTCTCTTTCCCCTTCTCGGCCTCACACATACACACCTAGGAAGAGCTTGATTTGCTTCGCCTAAATACATCAAATAAGATACAAATACATCATTGGAACTAATTCTAGCCTTACATAAACTCTATGTAAACATATTCTAGCTTATAATATAGTTATAGTTACATACAAAGGTACAATGAAGCAACCTACATAATTCATAATCTTGGCTTTAACTTCTCATTCAATCTAAGTCTTATGACTTCATTTAAACTCATTAAAGTAATTACAAACTCAATTCAAGGAATCAAATATCAAGTTGCTTCTTTATGCCTTAAAAAGGAACATAAACTTCCATCTTATAAACCATGATTTTTAAATTCAAACCAATAGTTCTCTTAGTATTTATTAATCATATCTAGACCATTTCTATTCTTGGAATTAAAGAAAATCCTTCTTAGGCACCTCTTCTCTCTTTGGCTGAGACATAGCTTAAGGTAAGAGCCCATAGAGTTTTCTTGGTTTTACTAGAGAATTTGCCATTTGTATATCTTCCTAGGTCTCTTATGAACTCATACGTACTCTTATATAAGCTAGATTATCATTGGAAAACTCTAAAAATTACTAAGTGCAACAAGAACCCTAGGTATCATAACTTGAATTCTAAAGCTTCTCTTTTAGTTCTAATTGCATATTCTTGTTCCTTATACTTTAAAACCCTTATTCTTACCTTGCTATGACCTGAATTCATTCTCTTCTAAATAGGCCTAGGTTTGGCTGAAACTCACCCTTAAGGAACAACTAAGAAGATGCAAGAAAAACCATAATATCTTACCTTGTTGTCAAGTTTTTCCAATGAGCTTTCTAAAGCTTCTAATCTCTCCTTTAAACTTTATCTTTCTCTTACTGAACTAACCAAAAAACATCGCTAAATAATCATCAAAACCATGATAAGAGAGAGGAGAAAGAGGAGAAGAGGTTTGGTAAAGGAGAAGGCATGAAAAAGTGTGAAATTCTTACACTTTCAAGGCTTCTTTCTCTTCCCCTTACTCCCTCACTTGGTGTGCCACTTTGAGCTGCCCTTGAATCTATTTTGGACTAGAGGAAAGTTAGTTAGAAGGCTGGGTAGAATTAGGACATGATATAAGGAGCAAAAGGACAAGTTATAACACTTTTTCAAAATTTCAATTTAGTCTTTTATCTTAGTTCTTTCCATTTGGGCTCATTTTAATTCCTTTCTGAAAACTGTCTTTTCCATCATGAAATTTAGATCCTCTAATTCATAAAATTTATTTGGTTTTATCTAAATTAGATTTAAAACCTTACTGAACAATTTAATCAAAATTTTGGTCAACTAACACTTTAAAATGCAAACTAGAGGGGTTTTGACCATTCCAAGGGTTTCGATGATTTTTAAGACCTCTGAGAACCCCAAAAAATTCAATTTTCCCGTTTAAAGATCTCTCCTTTAAGTTTTGCTAAAATTTGCTTGAAATTACATAAATATCATTGGCCTTTGTAGCTTTTGATTTGGCCATTTTTGCTCTGATTTCAGACCATCATTAATCTTGTTTTCTCATTTCTTAATGTCTAAATCATTATTCTAATCTTATTTAGCTTCTAATCATTCAATTTAGGGAACTTCATTTTGTACTCTCCCTAGTTTTAAGACTTTTAAAATAATCGAGTATTACAACACCTATTGATTTTAGTGGCAGTTTGGATGTAACCACCACTAAATGGTACAATTATGGCAAATTTTTGCATGGATTTAATGGTAGTCTTCATTGAAACCATTGCTAAGTCCTTGGTAATAGTGGCAATTCAAATTGCCACTAAAATTTTTTATTTTTATTTTTTCCACCTCCTTTTATTATATTTATATAAAACTATACATTTATATTACCATAACTAGAATCCCTTTCAAATTATAGCCATAGCTAAAATCAATATTAAATTATAATCACATGTAAAATCAATTTTTTATTAAAATTATAGTTTAAGTCAACTATATAAAATTATAAAGTAAATCATACAAATTTCCCCTAAATTTGGTTAAAATTACATAGACTTCCTTGAAACAAGAAGCTACCTTGCACTTTAGTTCAATTTTAAATTTGTTTACTAAAATACCCTCCATTTAAAATTCTTCTAAACAAAAAATAATAAACGAAGGGTAGCTTGGTCAAAAAATTTAAAATTTGACTAAAGTGCAGTGTAACTTTTTGTTTCAAGGGAGATTTGTATATATTTTGAAAATAGATAGGAGATATATATAATTTCAACAAAACTTAAGAGATTGCTATTGAATTTACTCAAAAATATATTATGGTGAAGAAAGTACTTACACATCAAATCCTTTTGTAAGTCCTAAATGTCTATTAACATCATTAATTATAAGAGGTTAGAGAATGCTTTGTTACACGTGATTGATGTCTACTTTCCTAAACAAGTACCTAAATTATAACACAAAATTTTGCTAGAAATATATGAAAGTTTTATTACAATAAATAAATATTGTTCAATTTGTAAGATTGGACTACAATGAATATATTATAAACATGACCTACTGCAAGAAAACTAGAAAATGGAGACAGAATTCGAGGACAAAAACTTTTCCATCTGTAATATATGGAAATTTCGTCTCTCTTCAGTCTCAAATAGTATTTTTGAATAAAAAAATAATGTTAAAGATTGATTTTAAGAAACTAACTATGTTTAGGGACTAAATTATTCTGGACTTGGTCATATTTCTCAAGAATCAAATTCCGTATTTAGTCTTATAAACCGTTCAAACCAAGAATTTGTAACCTAGGATAGATAAGTTTTAAAATAAATTCAATAGTAGGAACTACTATTGCTTAAGTGATATAAGATTTTCTCCTAAAAATTAGCACATTCAATTCAAACCAAGAGTGAAAATTTGTTTGACAAAAATTCTTTATTACTTATTTCAAAGCATACATGAAAATATATGTATTACAAAATGATGAGAAAAGATTGTTCCTTTGAGGATTTGTTGTCAAAACTTATCAAGTGTCAAAATTTATACTCTAGCTTAAATTAATCAAATTAATTTCAAGTGATTGTGTAATAGAAAGCAATTAAAGATTAGCTACCATGCAAAACTTATAATCAAAATTAATGTTTTGATTATTGAATGAGGCATATAGAATTATTAATCTCCTAAATATTTCAAAGCGATTTAATTCAACACTAATTATTTTTGCTTTTAATAGTAATATATGTTAGCCTAAGGTCCAATTGTTCTTATAAGTATCTTTCTAAATCTCATATAGGATTATCCAATTAATTCCATACTTCTTTATGAAATCAACCAAGATCAATTTAGTAGGGCAATCCTTAATTTGGCTATGCGAGGTTAATGAGTATATTTCTATCTCATTTAAAAAACCATTCATATATCCTAACAAGCTTTAAGTAATTTGTAACAACCGGGAAAAGGGAAAAGAAAAGAGAGAAAAAGAAAGAAAGAAGAAAGCTAGAAATTTTCGAAATCCAGAAACTTTGCTAAGTCTTCTCTCAATAGCGAGAAATGGTCTCGCTGTTGCGAGAGTTCCTTCTCGCCATAGCGAACGTGATTCTAGCTATAGCGAGTGCGGGCAGCAGTCCATACAGAAACCAGGGAGTTTCTCGCCGTAGCGTGCACCATAGCGAAGGTTAAATCTCGCCATAGCGAAGGGAACTGATACGTGCTCACCGTAGCGAAGGTTAAATCTCGCCATAGTGAAGGGAACTGATACGTGCTCGCCGTAGCAAAGGTTAAGCCTCGCCATAGCGAAGCTAGATAACATAAGCTCACCGTAGCGAAGGTTAATTTTTGCTGTAGCGAGGGTCAGTCCAGAAGAGAGTAAAAGACGAGAAATTTACTACTTTACACGACCCAACTCATTCCTTCTCTCATTTTTGCCCTAGACTTCGACCCAAGGAGAGAAAAAGGAGTGGAGAGTGAGGGAAACCAAGAGAAGGAGGAAGAGCAAGGGAAAGGTAAGCAAGATCCTCCCATTTCTTCTTAGAATTCTGATCTCCTCTCTTTGCCCTCTCTTCCTACGGTTTTGTTTATGAGTTTAGTGAGGTTTTGGGCATGGGTCAGAAGAGGAAAAGTGGAAAAACACCCTTGAATCCCTTTGTTTTCTTTGAAAATATTGTTTCCACTACCTTAAGAGCTTGAGAGAAAGGAAGAGTTGATGGCATTCTAGAGAGAGAGAGAGAACCTCTAGGTTCTGGTATGTTAGAAGGTTTGCTCTAAAGATTACATTCTAAAAGAGTAATTCCTTGTTCTTGATTGTGCCTAGGCTCAAGTGAAACACCTCCATCAAGGTGTGATTATGAACCTAAGAAGGGAAAGGAGAAATTGAAAGAAAAAACTAGTGTTGGCTCATAAGATAGCTCTCTTTTCCACTCTTTCTTATTGCATTCTTAGATTTAATAGTCATTGTATGTTTACGTATATGCTTATTATATAAAATATGCCATATGCTATTACTTTGATGCATTGATGCCAATGTACTTGTGTGATGGATTGTGAGAATTGCTCGGGTGAGGTAGTGCCGAAAGTCCCTTGAGATGGGTGAGGTGAAGCCGAAAGTCCCTTGAGATGGGTGAGACAAGGTCAAAAGTCTCATATCCGAGTGAGGCCAAGTCAAAAGTCCCTAAACTCAAGTGAGGCCACCCAAAAGTCCCTAAACTCGGGTGAGGCTAGACCAAAGGTCCCTAGAGCCTATTTTTGGTATTGTTGTGATTTCCATAGCATGTACAACGTGTGTTGGATGTTTGAGAATGGCTAAATGCTTATTCACATGCCTTAACTTGTTATATGCCTTGATTGCATAATTGATTGAGTGCATGAGCTATTGAGATTCCCTGAATCTCACCCCTTCCCCTCCCAACTTAACATGCTAGGTGGAGCTCAAGGAGAAGCAAGTGCACACCAAGGAGCCTAGGATCATGTTAGCTAGAGGATAGCTTTATTTTGACTCTTTCAATGTAAAGTGGTGCCACAATGTATATGTGCTCACTATTTTTTTGAGATGTAAATGTTGTAACAAGTGTAAATGTATGGATATATAATGTATAAGCTATGCATAGAGCCAAATTAATGGAAATGAGGGTTTTGCCCTTTTTGTTGAATGTATGTGGTAGTGTACTTTTGGCCGTAGCATAATGAGTTTGGAATGTATGATGATTTGGACCACTTGGACTTATTATATATACTATTTTTATGCTTTCAAACTTGTCCATGTGGAGTGAGAATGTGTAAGAGGCCATTTGGACCCATTTTGGACCTCTTGGGTGCCAAAACCGGTAATTTTGTGAGCTCCGTCAAAGTATGACCAGATAAGCTCCTCTTGCCATGAAATTTGGCATGCCTCTAGAGTTTGTAGAGAGCTTTTTGAAAAGGTAGAGTGGGTAATATTCAGAGGTCTAGAGAATATTTGGTGAATTGTTGAAGTTGGAAAAATTTGGTAGTTTGGTCATGTATTGTTCTTATAGGTCAGAAATGAAATCCATGTCATACATAGACCAAACGGTAGCCACATGTCATGAAATTTTATACACATAAACTAGAAAACCACAGTGATATATACCAACTAGAATCACCTAAATTGGAGGTCTGTAGAGAAAGAACGAATAGTATGAAGTTCTATATCAGCATCAAGGAGCCGCCTGACCTCTGTTACTGTTCTATCGGTTTTCAGGATCTAGGGGCTGCTGAACTAATCTGGACTTATTTTTCTCCTCTAGTATACATCTGTAGCTTTTCAAATTGGTATAGTGTGCCTAGATTGGATTTTTCTGGATTTAGTTATGAATTTTTGAAGTTCATGATAGTAAGCTGCACCAGAAACAGAGACAGCCGGACCTTTGTCTAATTTTTAATGTCAAACATGGTCCAAACGCTGAGATTATGATTGGGAATTATTTTTAGTGTAAAGATAACACTTAGAGCTTTCCAGAGAGCTATGGTTTGCTAGATTCTCATTTTTTTATAATTAGTTATGATTTTCCAAAATTAGAGCCAAAATATGACTTTTTGGCCCAAGTGAGAAATTGCATTTTTTCTGGTTTTTGGCTCCATACCCGTGGCTTATGGCTTGTTTTATGCTATGTATGAGTTGTATAAATGGAGAGTGAGTAGAGAATGTGAATGATGGGTTCACAAGACCCACGAGGCAGAAGATGAGTGTATGAAACCCCGTTTCATAGCATGAAATGCCACGGATTGGTATTGGTTCTTTGGAAATCATATGGAACTGAGCCCAGTGAGAGGCTAGATAGCGGTAGTAGATTAAGGTGTTACATAATCGCATAACTTAATTCAAGACCTAATTTTACTTTCCTTTTACCAAGCTTAAGCAAAAGATCAAATCAATCTAATTGTTAGCCAAGTAATCAAAAAGCATGAAGTAAGGAGCTGAATAAACATGTTCATCACTAATCACAAAGCAAGAGTGAGAAACAACCACTAATCCATACAATTGTTCATAATAGTCTTAGACTAAGGAGTTTAGCTATATATATTCATGAAAATCAATAGCAAAATTGAAGCAAGAAAACATCTAGACAAAGACAAAAAAAAAAAGATAGATAGTGAAAATTAGTGATGGTTGCTTATCTCCTCTTCAATCTTCAATGCCTAGCACTCCTTTGCTCCAATGTGCCTCCAAAGACTCTTCCCAACCTTGCACATACCCATAATGATGGCTTCAACATAAAAAGGCTGCATTTTGGTAAGTACATCTTGCATTATAACTTAATGAATCTTACTGCAATGTATTTTGCTATTGGAGGAACCTGTATTATAGCTAAATGAAGTTGTGCCATAGAACAAGTAGTTTGTAAAGCTGCATCGTAGCCTGACTAGCTGCTCCATGGTGTACATCACCTCCGTATAGACTTGTGTCATGGCTTGATTATGTTACACCACAACATAGGTTGCCCTGGGTCATAACTCTTCTATTTCTTCAAATCAAGCTGCGAACTAAAGATCTCTCGCCATAACACTTCCTTGACTTCATAGAACTTCCACTTTGAAGCTTCTTGACTTTACATTTCCATCAATCCTATTTCAATATGATTCCAGTTTCATTTTTCTTATATTTGCAACATATAGAAAGAGAAAAGTATAAGTAATTTATAATATATCCAAAACTAAGCCAAAACTTATCATCTAAGGTATGAAAATTGAGTATAGGGCTGTTTGTCTAAATTGTGCACATTTTTCCTATAATCAATATTATTTAGCATATAATCAGAGGATTAAACATATATTTACTAGAAGAAAATATGCAAATAAAATGAATGTTTAGGAGTTAACACATCCTCAAACTTGAACTTTTACTCATCCTCGAGTAAAATAAAGAAAACATAATACTAGAATGTCCACCAATTAACTTAAAGTCAATGTCTGCTAAATCCCTTACTTGCTGCATCAGACAATATATTCAAAAGGAAGAGCAAGAAATAAATGCTAATGACAAATTTCAAATGATAACGCTAATACTTCTAACCATTTTGAAGTGAGTGTGTGTTTAACTAGGCATTCATCTTAGGGCAAGTACTAAAATTTTTGCACTCCAACATGCATAAACCATTCTCAAATAAAGAAACTTCATAAGCTTGCCTCTCCCCCCCCCCCTCTCCACTAAATTAGGTATTGTAAAACCATAAGATCAAAAGGACTTTCAAGTTTGTAATATGGCTAGGAATGTGGCTAAGAAAGATGGATAAGATCATGCAAAAATCTTGAGAAAATTTATATAACAATATACATATATAATGAACAATAAATTTTCTCACTGCGATTTCCACAATTATTTCTATTGAACCTTTTTTTTTCTTAACTAATTGTCCCCCAAAATTTGGTCCTTTTGACCTCTTAAATAAAACATTGAACTATTCTCTTTTTTTTTTCGAATAAACATGCATATCTATACAACTTTTGAATTAGAAAAAAGGGGTTAACACAAATCATATAGTTTAAATTTCATTTGTTGCACAAGCATCAACTAGTACATAACTTCCTCAATTAACCTCAAAGTTCCTTTTCATAGCGCATATGCTACAATTTTCTCAAGAAAAGGGTAAAATTATTAGTTCTTAGGCTAAACAGGCTAGGTATCAATATAGGTAATCCAAACAAAACACAACATTGTATGGTTTATATTTTAGAATGACAGCAAACTTAAACTTTTACCTTTTTATTCAGGAAGGTTTTAAATCTAATTTAAGTGAAAATAAAAACATTTTATAAATTAGAGGACCTAAATTTTGTTATAGAAAAGACAGTTATAGAAAAGGAGTTGAAATGAATCCAAATGGTAAAAATGAAAATAAGGGACTAAATTGTAATTTTTAAAAGTTATGCAAATGGACACTTAGCTTTATAAAAACATCCCATCTCTGGTCAGATCTCCTAACCAACTTCCACACATGTTGAAACAAAATCAAATAGGGCTAAGAGTGATGCACAAGAGGGAGAGCTAAAGGAGGAAGAAGAAGCTTATAAAGTGTAAGAAATTCTTAGATTTTCATATCTCTTCCTTTATTAAACTTCTTTTTCTCATTCTCTTCTCTTTTTCTTTGGTTTTAACACTTCTATTGGTTAGAGAAGGAAGGATTTAAGAGAGCTTTTGGTAGCATAAGGAAGCTCCCTTGAAAAGCTTATAAACAAGGTAAGCAAACTAAGATTTTGTTGCTTCTTCTTGATTTCCTTTTTCTCCTTGGTTTCAGTCAGACCTAGAAGTCTAGGTTAAGGATCTAATTCTGATTCATACTTGATAGTAAGTAAGGTTTGGAGGCATGAGAAATCAAATGAAGCAATTAGGATTCAAAAAGAACCATTAGAGAACAAGTTGTAGTAATTAGGAATTTGATTGCACCATGAGATATGTGAGACATTCTAATGACAATTTAGGTTGTCTAAGAGTGTGAATGAGTTTTTAGGACATCTAGGAAGTCTCCTAAGTGCCTACTCCTTAAATAAAATGAAGCAAACTCCATGGGTACCAAATCAAGAGCATGTCTCTACCTAAGCTAGTTCATGCACTTAGGGAAACTTTCAAATTTTTCTAAGGTTAGAAAGGGACTAAATATGATAGATGAACATCAAAGGAAGCCTTAGAATAAATTTAGAAACCTTGGTTTGTGAGATGAAGGTGTAAGCTCCATAATGAGACATAAAGAATCAACTTATATCTAAGCTCCTTAAAATGAATTTGCGATGACTCCAAGGAGTCTAAATGGAGTCAAAAGACTTAGATTGAATGAGAAATGGGAGCTAAGATCATGAATTCCAATAGTTGCTTCATTATACCTTGTATGGAAATATAATGAAGCCATATGAGGAAGTAGCCTTACATAGAGTGTGTGTGATGTTAGAGCTTGCTTCAATGATGTTATTGTGTCCCATTTGATGTGTTTAGGCCAAAAGAACCAAATTCCACCTAGTTGTAGGTGTTTGGCCGAAAGAAGGGAAGAATAATCAAAGAGAAAAACATGCAAATCTTACTTTAAGGTAGCTCTCTAACCTTTCTCACATGCATAGCTTGGATGTTTACTTATCTTTAAGTGCTTGTGTGAATGTTTAAATTATGAAATTTGTTTCTAGCCATTGCTTACATGTATGGTACCATTATGTTTCTTAAAAGATGTTTATGCATGAAATATGACTTGAATGGGTTTGGTTATGCCAAAAGTCCCTTACTATGGGTGATGATGAGGCAAAAGTTCCTTGAAATGGGTGAGACAAAGCCAAAAATCTCAAGAAAAATGAGGCTAAGTCAAATGTCCCTTGAAAGTAGATGAGGTAAATTTAAAAGTCTTAAGGAAATTGGGTGAAGTTAGACCAATGCCCTTAATAGCCTATATTTGCTATGTATGAGTTTGTCTGATAAGAAAAATGATTTATGTATGTTCACTAGCAACTAAAATGTCATACATGCATTCTTTAATATGTATATACATTCATTATGTATGTTTGAAAGAGTTAAAAACTATTGGAATTCTTAGAATCTCACTCTTCTCCCACATATTTCTAACCATATCTAAGTGAATTAAGTGGACCAAGAAATAGAGGCCAACCACCTTGAGAAGCAAGAGTTTGACAATGGAGTAGCTAAATAGGCATTTTGACGATATATTAATGTCAAATTTTGTAATTACATGATGTATATATGATGAAGACTATTGAGCATATCCAAATATCTGTAATAATGATGTATGTATCTATTTTGGAACCAAATGAATGAATATATGAGTTTTTGCCATTCCTATGCTATGATATGCATGTGTATTGTAACGTTATATCTATATAGCACATCTGATTCCTTTTCTAAGCTCATTTCCAAGAATGATATAATTTCTCAAAGAAAAAGCATAAAAAATAATGAATATTTTTGTGTTGCATAGCATATAAATTTTCATTCAATGTTCCGTGGATCATGTGAGCTCATGTATCACATTCTCATATTTAATTACATAGATACAACTCAATCCCATCACCAAGAAACATATGAAATTCCATAGTGTAGCCTCGGCCAGATTTCCATGGTTTCTGTCACAAACTTTGAAAAATCATAACTAATTCTAGAAACAAGAAAATCTGCCATGATATAACATCCTGGAAAGCTCTAAGTGTTAAATTTACACTAAAAATAATTTCAAGTCATGAACATAGCATTGGACTACATTTGACATCAAAAAAGGAATAAAAGTTTGATTAGCTACTGGCACTGATACAGATTTCTACTATAAATTAATTCCACAAAAATCTAATCCATGAAAATGATACCAATTTAAAAATTTATGGATGCTAGTTAGAGGAGAAAAATAAATCTAGACCAATCTAGGCACGTCCAAGCTTTGAAAACTAATTAAATAGTAACATAGGTCTGACTGGATGCTTGATGCTGAATAGGAACTTTAAAACTTTATATCTCCCTTTCTAGACATCCAAATGAGGTTCTTCTAATTGGTATAAGTCACTGGGAAGGTTTAGTTTCTTCTTGTAAGATTTTGTGGCAATTGGATATCATTTACCCCATAGTGATAAAGTTTCATTTTGGACTAGAATGAATAGTACACTGAACTAAAACTAGAAAAAATCCCAACTTTGAAAATTTATCAAATATTCCATAGACCTCCAAAAATTTTGAACTTTAGCTTCCCAAAAAGCTTTCACTAAGTTCTATGTGAATGCCACATTTTAGACTAAGAAGAGCTCATTTGGACAAGAAGTGGCATAGCTCACCAATATGGTCAATTTTGCTCTATATGAGATACCAAATGTGTCCAAATGGCCTCCTTTGATGTGTGGCACCTCTTAGGTAAATTTAAAAGCATGAATATGACTTGTATGAATTATCCAAGTGGTTCTAAAGCTCATGCATCTTAACTTGGCTATCCCACTTCTATTAATACACAAAATTTCACATGTTATCTCATACACTTAGCATCAAATTTCATTTATATATCATACATTTAGGTAATTACATATGTTCATATGATTACATAACAATTTCATCATGGGATTACACCATGTGCCATGTGTATGGCTATAAAAGAGACATAACTAAGTCATTTCATACATTTTGATGTCAATATCCTTTTTCTTGGCTTGGTGGCTTCCATTACCTTGCTCAATTGATTCACTTGATATTTTAAGACATTGGAGAGGAGGGGATGAGATTCAAAAAATCCCAATAGCTCGTCCCCCTTTCAATCACATATAAAGTATGTAATACAAGCCTTAAAAATTCATGCATAGACATATTAACATATGTGAACATTTAAGAAACATTCTTGGCATTTGAATAAGTTATACATAATATACATAGGCTTGCTAAGTAAGTGGATTAGTCTCACCCATTTACTTGTAGATTTTGGACTTACCTCACCCATTTTCATTAAGAGGTTTTTGACTCAACCTTACTTTTAGAAGTTAACCTCGCTTTTGGGAGACTCTTTACTTTGTCTTAGCCAACTTTAAAGGTTCTTGGCTCGTCCTCACCATGGCTAGAGGGTTCTTGGCTTCTCCACACTTAAATAAACTAAGACAAGTATATAAAACATCATTTGAATGCATAAAATATTATTATGATACCATGGAATAAAAGCTCATGCTAAAATACTTTTCATAGCTTAAAACATATATATACATATTTAAAGATAATGTAAGTACACATCTATGCATGAGAGAAGGTGAAGAAAGCTACCTTGGTTACAATCACACACTTTTCTTCTTGAATTTGCTCTTCTTTCCTTGGCCTCACACACATAAATGTGTGGGATTGGTTTTTCTTAGCCTAAACATAATTTATGGAAGCCAATTAGGTTCATGGCGTTAATTCTAAGGCCACACATCTTCGTTAAACGTTAACTTAGTCTATTAACCCTTTTATGGTTCCAAAAATGAATCTAATGAAGCAACACCCATCAAATGAGTTCTAGGCTTTATTCTTTCCTTTCATATATAATTCTTGACTCCTTTTAAGCCTCTTAAAGTCATCACATAATTAAAACAAGAAGCCTAACTACATGTTGCTTCTTTAGGTCATATTATAAAACCTAAGACACCAATTTATTCTCTAGGCCTCTTAAATTTTTCCCAAGATTTTTTCTCATTTTCATTCATCATATATGACTAAAAAATGGGTTTGAAAAAATTTAAAACTCTCCTTAGGTGTTTCATCCCCTTTAGGCTGAGATTATGTAGCATTTGGTCTCCATGGATGTTTGTTTTGTTTTCTTGATGGAGGATGAATATGGGAAGAATTCTAAGGATCTTAGGAACTCATTTAAACATTCATTTAGACATAGAAATTAAGGTATCAAGTTAGATTTTACAAGGAACACATGAAACCCTAGATTTGCCATCTTGAATTTTCATGGTTATTTGTTAATTCTCTTTATATATTCTTATTCTCCATACTCCTTTTCCTAAGATTCACCCTTGTTTCTACCCAAAATCCAAGCCCTCTCATAGCTTCTTAAGTAGGTCAAGCCAAGGAGACAAGAAGAGTAAGGGGTAGCTATCATGGAAGGAAGAATGACCTTGTTTTTCTTTGTTTTCTTGCTTGAATCTTCCTTTCTTTGGCCTCCTCTCTTCAAATCCGAATTTTCCCCTTTTTTCTTCCCTTAAAACATATCCATATACTTCAATAAAGTCATTGGAAAGAAAGGGAAATGGAGGAGAAGAGGTTTACTAAAGAAAGTGTATGAAAAATAATAAAAAATCCATACCTTTTGCCTTTGATTTCTCGTTCTCTTCCTCTCCTTCTTATGTGCCTTTCTCCTTAAGGTTTTTATCTGGTTCAAGGCAAAAACATATGAGTGGAGAAGTGGGGCACTCTATATATATAGGTGGGAGGAAGAAAGACTTTTCAAAAATTTCTATTTATTCTTTTGTTCATGGCATTTTCATTTTTAATTCATTTTAACTCCTTTTTTAGAACCATTTTCTTATTATAAAATTTAACTTTCCAATTTAGTAAAATGCCCTTAGAATCACTCAAATCAGAGTTAAAACCTTCTCAAATGAATCAGTTAAAGTTTGGGTTAACCAACGTTAGAAAATGTCCACCAGATGAGTTTTTACTATCTCGAGGCTTCCCATGATTTTTAGGGCCTTTGAGAATTTCATAAAACTCAAAACTTTCATTTAGAAAGCCTTTCTATTTGAATTCTAAAATTTATTCAAAATGACAAAAATGCCCTTATGTTTGTCAACCTTTCATTCAAATTTGTTTCTTCATTCTAGCTCCGTTTTTCTTTTCATTTGGGCTGGTATTCTCATTTTTAGGAGTCTAGAATGCTTTTCAAATTTTTCAAGACCTTAACTAAGTCATTTTAGGGGACTTGTTTTCATATCTGGTAAATTTCGTTCGCTTATAGAGAAACAGTATGTTACGTTTCTCGTATTTTCTCTCATTTTTAGAGAACCAGATATTATATGTATAAATGCAAGTGACATGGTGAGAATGAGCTCCATGATAATTTGAATCATTTTGTATGCATCCACAGGCTGTAATTGTACTATAGGACGTGCCCAAGTGGCTATGATCTAATAAGAAAGTCTTTTGGTGCCTTAAGAACCCATTATGAACTTCAAAATCGACCAATTTGTGAGCTGAACTAATGTCTAACCAAATTGATGATTTTTTCATATGAAATTTGGCCAGTAAATAAGTCTCATCTAAAGCTTTTTATAGAGTCAAAGAGCATTCAGTTTAAAACTCTAGAGAATTTATTATGATTTTTCAAAGTTGGCCAAATTATGTATAATTGGTATGTACATTATTCATATGATTAGTTTGCTTCTCTATATCACACGTAGACCAAATAAAATCCAATACTTATGAAATTTTCAAGCATAAACTAGATATCATAAAATTTCCATAGCCACTAAGATCATCCCATTTGGAGCTTTAAAGAGAGAGAACTAAATTTTTAAAATTTTAGGTCCTAGAGTTATCTGAGAATTGACCTAAGTCACTGTTCTATTACTTTTCATAGGCTAAATGCTTTTGTATTGGTTTGGGACTATTTTTATTCATTAGCTAACATCTAAATCTTTCTAGAAAGCTATATATTCATGATTTATATTTTTTTATAATTAGTTATGAATTTTCAAAATTTATATAAAAAACTTATGACAGCAAACCGAGAACAACTTCTTGTTTTTCTGGTGGATGGTTCCAAATCCGTGGTATATAAGACGAGTTATGATGTTTATGCCATGATTGGATATGTTATGGATGAAAAATGATATTAATGAGTTCACATAGTCCCTAAAACCATGAATTATGTATATGACTTCCTAATTATGCAATTACCCATGCATCAAAGTACATGCTTTCTTGCAAATATGTTCCAATATACATGAGATATGTTGAGATAGCCTATGTGACAATTGTGTAAGGGCTAAGAGGTTAAGGTGTTATAGTTTCTCTCATACACTTAATTAGCATGAAATTCAAGCAACCTTTAACCAAATAATGACCTAACCTAGGCTAATCTTATAAAGGACACAACATGCAATACTTGGCTAAAACATCTTTTTTATGAATACAATCCTCTAATACAACCATCAAGGCATAAATATAATTAAACAAGCAATTTAATAAGTGTATTAATAAACCCAAAGGATAACCTAACAATAAAGTATTGCCTAGAGTTATCATCACAGGCTCACATTAAATTAGCCAAAAGGCAGCTCTCAAACATCATGAATAAGGTAGCTTAATTTATCATCAAACAAATAAAGTGGAAGTCTTTTAGACATTTCATTAAATAGTTAGTGTGAACAATTCAAATCCTAAAATTAAAGACATGTTATAACCCAAAATAAAACACACTTCAACAATCTAAAACACCTAATACAAGTGCAACTTACAAACCTGAATGCATATTGAAAAATTCCTAAATCAATTAGAAGTAAAAGTCATACCTTAAAATGGATGAAATGTGAGTAACCCACACCAATTCAAAGGATGCTTAGAAAGTGGAATGGAAAAGGAATGGAGGTAGGAACGTTGCAATGGACAAGGAAAGGCTACCATACAAGTTGTGGTAGATGAGAAGACAATGCCATGAAAGGGGTGGTGGAAAATGAGAATTGAGATGTTGTAAGGGAAGGGGAGGTGGAAGAAAATAACAGCAAAAATAGGAAATGAAGGTGGAAGGTAACTAATGATAGTGACAAAAATGATAATGAAAATGGTGGTAAGGAGCTTGGAATTAATGGTGGTGGAAAATAGGGATTGGTAATGATGTAGTGGTGGAACTATGTGTGTATATGGATGAATGAATGGGTAAGTGATAAGCATACTTTTTATACATTTTATTTCCCTTAGCTTAAGCATTTTAATAGTTAAATAAGGCTTAATAGATTTACTTAGGTGGATAATTGATTTTTGTAGCCATTTTCTGCACTTTAAGAATTTAATTGCAAATAATTGATTTTAAATGCATAAATCTCTTTAAATGAATTTTGTGAATATTTCTATTTCGTCCTTTCCACTCTTTTGTGCAGAATTTTAAGCTTGAAAGGAGCTTGCATGGAGGAAACAAGAAGAGAACCAGCTGAGCAGAGCCAACATAGAACTGCACAAAGAGAATGTATGGGTTGAAGGAACAAATACGCATGAAAACATGTGAGGAAAAAGGAGCAACTTTGAGTTGAAAAGAGAAGCTAGAGGATGAGAAGGATGTGCATAAGAAGTATGAGCAAAACACGAAGCATGAGCTAGACGTGTAAGACAACGTGGAGAAAACTTGTGGCAAGGAAAGAATGCAAGATAAGCTATGGGTTCTGGTTAGGAAAGAGGCTACGGTTTTGAAAAAGTAATGAAGGCAGAAAATGACGAGGGAGTTGAGAAAATCTGGGCAAAGGAGGAGAAGAAAATGAAGCAACACAAAACAAGAATGGAGGAAGCTCACAAGGAAGAGGAATGAGCTGCTGGTTAAAAGATGCTAGAGCTAGAGGCTTGGGTTAAAGGAGCTGGCCACGAGTTCTGGTGCTTTGAAAAGGGGAGAGAAAGTTCACGAAGCAAGAAGAGAGAAGCTAATAAAGAGAAAGAGGCTGCAAAACACGTAAAAGACGTAAGAAGTAGCTGAAACAAGAAGCTTTGAGTTGGAAGAATTAAAGGAAACAACGAGCTAACACGAGGAATATGCAACAGAAGTAGAGGAGAAGAGATTAAAGCAACCTTGAGCAATAGATTTAATGGGTTATTCATGCATGAAGTTCACATGGAAGTCTGGGCTGAGACATACAAAGGAGAAGAAATACATACGGGCAACACGTGAAATATTATAAAAGGGAAAGCGGGGCCCACACTCATGCATAATAGAAGAAGATATTGATGTGGATAGCTTCAGAAAATTAAAAATAAGGTAGCACGTGGAATCATTTAAAGGAATCACGTGAGAAGGGCATCAAGATACATTCGGGCAAAGGCTAAATCACGCCATTCATTCCATATGCATTAACGTCATACACAATCCATTCACACCCCCCATCCATCGTCATTTATTTCCACGCTTCACTCCGTCATTCATTCTATTCATCCAGATCGTCCATTTTTTAATTCATCCAATGTCATTCACTCATTCTCCATCCTTTATCCATTACATTCACATCATTCACTTTCACGCCTTTTGTCCATCACTTCGTCCAGACTCCACCATATTCGCCCCCTTCGTCTTTTCCATTCACTAAACAAACTCCATGCCATTTTTCCATTCCCTTCCCACTCCATTCCACCTCCATGAGAGCTTAATTGAAGATTGTGATTAGCTTGGAAGACAACCTTGGCTGAAGCTTGAATCCCTTGGAGAAGAATGCAGAATTTTGGCTAAGACTTTCTTAATTTTCCTACACCTTTTCTCTTTCTTGTATTTGCTTAGTTAAGTAGTATTGGATTGAGAATTTGTGTAATTAATTAGTAGCTAATTAGGCACTAATTAAGAAAGCAATTGTTATTTTAATTAATTAATTTCAGTTCTAAATTGTTTATTTTCCTCCATTTTCTAAGTTTGTAATCAAGGTGTTTGATGAAATGTTTGTGAGAATTGGTGTACTTAATTATCTATTTGTGGATTCCTTAGTATTTAGTTGGTTAATTAAACATCTTTGGATGATGATTCAGAGGCCAATTAATCAACTAATCATTCAATTCAAGTGTTCATAGATCTTAAAGATAAGAGTTAACGATTTAATGCGGGATTAAGGTTTTAATTCAACGTTAGATTGTTAATTTCTTGATTCTTGCGTGGTAACTCAACATACAATTGTTGTGAACACAATTAAGGACTCTTATACTAGAATTAATCACAATTAGATTAGGATAAGAATAGTGGATACCAAGGGACGATTTCAAAGCTAGTCACAAGCCCATTATCAACTATAATTCATCCAATTAGGTAGAAATTAGGAAATTTATTTCAATTTAGTTTCAGGTTAGTTTCATTCAATAAAAAAACCCCCAAATTAGATAGTTTTTAGGATTTTTAACATTTAGAAAACCCAATTAGGCATTGAATTCAATTTCCAAGGGAGATGACCTAGGTTATACCACTAGCTATATAATTAGTTCAACTTAGTTTTATTTTGAAGGTTGCGCGACGAGCCTCTTAGTAAGGCTTTAAGAAGAAACAAGTTTTAAAATTCTTTTTTTTAAGAGTAAGGCACTATGCCATGACTTGAATTACCAAGTCATGGCAAAAGATGACCTAGGCAATGATAAGGCTAGCATCATGCCACAGCTTTACCATTTAGGCCATGGTGCAACACAACACTAGACCAAAGTGATGTTGTGACTTGATGTTCCAAGTCACAACAAAAATAACTACAGGGCATGGAAATGCCATAGCTTGAAATTTTAGGTCATGATACAAGAACCTTTGTACATTGAGCACGCAATGGCTTGATTGATGCTTTTAGCTATTGTTAAATGGATGCACCACAACTAAACTTTTCAAGCCACGATGTTTTAACTATTAATGCACCCAACATTCTTTTTCATTACATCAATGATTTAAAACTCATTTCCCACCTTCTAAACATATAAACCTTGTAATTGAAAAAGTTAAGAGAGAAATAACTAAGCGTAATGAAACAAGAGAAACTTCCCTTTTCATACAATTATCACTTTATGTTTTCCTTTTATCTTCTTTAATTCTTAAGCATCCTTGACAATCCTCCCATTTTTCCACATAAAACAAAACTACCAACAATAAATCATTGAAAACAAAAATTCAACAATATTTAATATCAAAGCTAAAAATAAAAGCTTAGGTTACTTCTTAAGAAGTGCTAAATTTATAATCCTTAGTCTGACTTTATATCAACTTCAAGTAAAATCTCCCAATGTAATGGCAAACTTTTGATGGCCCACCTCTCCTCCCAAATAGTATTTTAACCTCTAACCATTAGCCTTAAATCTCTTAGTTGAGTCTTTCCCTAGAGTTTCTATAGTGCCATATGGAGAGACATCCACCACCTCAAAAGGCCCCGACCACCTTGATTTTAGTTTTCTGGGAAACAACTTGAGCCTCAAATTATAAAGTAGCACTAATTGACCTAGCTCAAACCTCCTATCTAAGATCATCTTATCATGCCATTGCTTTTCTTCCCTTTATAGAGCTTAGAGCTTTCATAAGCTTAAAGCCTGAATTTATCAATCTCATTAAGTTGCAAAAACCTTTTCCCATTGTCTTTCTTTAAGTGAAAATTCAACATTTTCATAGCCTGAAAAGCACTATGTTCAAATTCCACTAGAAGATGACAAGCTTTACTAAAAACAAATTAGTATAGAGACATCCCAATTAGAGTTTTATATGTTGTGTGGTAAGCGTATTAAGCATTATCTAACTTATCAAACTAATCCTTTTTAGAGGGGCCTATCCTTTTCTCCAAAATTCTCTTAATTTCTCTATTAGAAACCTCACATTAGCCATTAATTTAAGAATAATATGCCAATGCCATCTTGCGCTGAAATCAATGTTTTTTTTCAAAAGTGCTTTGAGCTACCAATTATTGAAATAAGTCCCTTCATCACTAATGATAGCTTGAGATGTACCAAATCTAGCAAGAATATTATTCTTCAAGAATCTTAACACCACATTAGCATCATTTGTGTGACAAGCTATGACTTTAATCCATTTAGTCACATAATCAACAGTCATAAGAATATATTGGTTACTTTGAAAGGAAACAAAAGGTCTCATAAAATCTATCCCAGAAACATCAAATACCTCAACTTCTAGAATGCTATTCAAGGGCATCTTATGTCTTTTTACAATATTATCTAATCTTTTGATAATTATCACATTTCACCATAAAAGCATAAGCATCTTTAAACAAAAAAAGACAGTAAAATCCTAATTATAGGACTTTTGCTACACTACGTTGCCCATTGAAATGGCCACCATATTTTGATTATGGCATCATTGTAGAATGGATTCTTGCTCCTCTTATGGGATACACCTTTTCAATATTTGATTAGCACATGCATTGAATAGAAATGATTCATCCTAAACATAGAGCTTCAAGTCATGTAAGAATCTCTTCTTTTCGTGATAATTCAATTCCATAGGTAGTACATGGCATACAAGATAATTCACATCATCAACATACCTTGGCGCTCTATTGCAATCCATATAGAACAAGCATTCATCTAGAAAACTCTCATTTATTGACTTCTCTTCAGTACTTTAAGCTTCAGTACTCAATCTACATAAGTGGTTTGCCACTTGGTTTTCACTTCTTTTCTTGTCAATAACCTTTAAATCAAACTCTTATAAGAGAAAAATCAATCAAATAAGCCTTGGTTTAGAGTCTTTCTTTTTAATCAAGTATTTGATAACAAAATGATTCATGAAAACAATCACCTTAGCACCCACAAGATAGGCTTTAAATTCATCAAACACAAATGCCATTGCTAGCAATTATTTTTTCATGGGGGTATTATTTAATTGGGCATCAGATAGAGTTCTAATTGCATAGCAAATTAGATGACAAAATTTTCCTTTTCATTGCCCAACACTACTGTAATATAATCATTAGCATCATATATTACATTGAAAAGGATGGTCCAATCAAGAGCCACAATGATCATAGAAAATACTAATCTCTTCTTCAACTCTACAAATGCCATAAAATATTGATGGTTAAAATTGAACAATGCATCTTTCTCCAACAAGTGACAAAGTGACTTAACAATCTTGGAGAAATTTTTAATATAACTTTTACAAAAGCCCACATGTCCTAAGAAGCTATAAACTCCTTTAGTACTAGTTAGAGGTGTGAGTTGCTCAATAATAGATATTTTTGCCTTGTATACCTCAAGCCCTTTACTTCACACCCAAATGGCCAAAGACTATGCCTTTTTATACTATAAAATGGCACTTTTCCTAGTTTAAAACTAGATGAATCTCCTCATACCTCTTTAGCACTTACTCCAAGTTAGTGAGACACTATTTAAATAGATCTCTAAAGACTAAGAATTCATCCATAAATACCCCTATAGTTTGCTCAATCAAAAAGATAAACATCATACATAACTAAAATGTCACTGATGCATTACACAATCCAAATGGCATCCTCTTAAAGGTAAAGGTGCCATAGGGGCAAGTGAAGGTGGTTTTCTCTTGATCTTCTAGGTTCAATAACAATTTGGTTATATCTTGAATACCCATCCAAGAAATAGAAATAATCCTTCCCTACTAGTATATCTAACAATTGGTTAATAAAAGTAAAGGGAAATTGTCTTTTCTTGTGTCATTATTTAATTTCTAATAATCCATGCATACACCCCACCTAGTTATAGTCTTTATAAGGATTAGCTCATTAGGGACACATTAGACTGGGCTCACTTATGAGCTATCTGAGATGGCATAAATAATCTCTACATCAAGCCATTTTAGTTTTCCCTTCTTAACCACCTCTTTCATTATAGGATTAAGTCTTCTTTGATGCTTAATGAACTTCTTGTGATTTTCTTACATAAATATCTTGTGCATACAAATAGATGGACTTATCCTTTTTATATCTGCTATTGACTACCTAATCGCTCTCTTGAAATTCCTTAGCACTTGGAGAAGCTCCTTTTCTTATTGTTCAATAAGTGAAGCAAAAATTATTACCAATAAGGTGCATTCTTCCCTAAGGTAAGCATATTTCAAATAGGAAGGAAATGGCTCTAAGTCTAAAGATAAAGGCTCTTCCACTACTGGTTTTAATGCATACTTTGCTCTAGATGATAAATCAAGTAATTCAAAATGTTATGAAGCCTTAAAATGTTTTTAAGTGGCTTCTAGTAGCTTGATACATTCCTTAACCCATTTTCCTCCTTTTAAGTACCCTAACCAATGAAGCTTTCGAAAGGTCTTTAAAGGCTAATTTATAAAACTCTTCATGCACTATATTATCAATCAATCACATAAAACAACATTCTTTTGGCTTATCCAGACTCTTCAATGCTTTATACATGTTAAGAGTTACTTTTTGATCGTTCACCCTTATAGTTAGCTCTTCTTTTTGCACATCAATCAATGTTTTCTTATAACCAAAAAAGGTCTACCTAAGATGATAGGGATATCCCTATCTTTTTCACAATTTAGTACCATGAAATCTATTGGAAATATTAATTTGTCATCCTTTGCCAAAACATCTTCAATGATTTCATTTGGGTTCTAAAGATCTATTAGCTAATTGCACAGTCATAGTTGATAGTGACATTATATTCACACTTGCCAAAAGATCATGTAAGGCACTTCTAGTAAAGTGTTTCTTAATATTGCAAGGAAGGGTGAAACTTCCCAAATCTTTCATTTTAGGAGATAATTTCTTTTGTAAGATGGCACTACACTCTTGGATGAGAACCACAGTCTTAAATTCTCCAAACCATTTCTTGCTTGACAACATATCCTTCACAAATTTAGCATAGTTTGGCATTAGTTCCAAGGCTTCTATAAACAAAATGTTAAAGTGGAGTTGGTTGATGATCCCTAGAAATTTTTGGTACTATTTGTCTAAGTTTTACCTCTTGAAGCATTAAGGAAATGGTAACAGAGGAATAATATTCTTTTAATTCTTCTCTTGATCCTTCTTCTCAAAATACTCATTCTTTTTTTCAATAACTTCACTCCTTTTTAACAATTTTCTCCTTCTCATTTCCATCTTCCATTATGACTTTATCTTATCTAAGATTATTTTCTTACATTGAAGGTGACACTTCAAGTAATTCCTTGCCACTCCTTAATGTAATGGCCTTACATTTCTCTTTTTCATATGATATTTCAATATTATTATATTTTATATTTCTCATATTTAGTCTTAATGATAAATTATTATGGGAATTTGATGACTTTAGGCTTATTTTATATTAAGTGGGTTTAATTTAGATTAATAGACTTTAATTATATTTTTATTATATTTATCCAATGGAGGCCCAATTATTTTTTAATTGTATTTTGTAAGATAGAAGATTCCTAAAAGGATTGGGTTAAAAGACTCCTACAAGGATTTGGATATTATCTTATTCAGTTTTAAAAGGATTTAGATATTACTTCAAAATTAGTATTAAATTTCTAAAAATATGTTTTGATTTAATCAATTAATTAATCAATTAAATTCATTCTGAACCACGTTAAGATTTTGCATGTATCTTTGGTCAAGTGTAAAATATTTTGGCTTTGTATTATTAACAGAATCACAATTGCATTCTAATTGGCAATACGAACTAATTAAAATCTTGAATAGTAGTTTAAGAACATTAATTAAAATAACCAAAGGATTAAAAATTAAATCAGAGATATTTTTAGGTGACAAGGATAGGGAACTATTAGGGGAAGAATTTTGGATTGATTATGTATCATTCTGATTTAATTTCATTTTGTTTTATTTTCGTTCATTGATTTTCTATTCAGTTTAATTAGTGTGACTTCATATTCAAAGCCCTAATAATCATAATCCTAGTTTTATCATTTCTAAACTAATTAATTTGATTAAAAGCTCTGTGGGAGATGACTTGGTAGGCATTATACTGTAAACTATCGAAAATCACTAATCTTGACTAGTTTGACAACTGCGAGTAAACATAAATTTCTTTACTAAGATTTTGGTACTATTACCGAGGAGCCAACTAATCATAATCAATTAGAGGAAGGACCTTCCGCATGTATGCATAGAATGTTATTAGAGGAAGGACCCAAACCAGTGAGGTAACCACAAAGAAGACTCAATCCCACAATCCTAGATGTCGTGGAGAAAGAGGTAAGTAAATTATTGTCAGTTAGTATTATTTACCCCATATTTGATAACAAATGAGTAAGTCCAATGTAGGTAGTCCCCAAGAAGATCGGTATCACAGTGGTGCCCAATAAGAAGAACAAACTTATTCCAATGAGAAGAACGCCACAGGTACATTCCAGCGGTGTATGGTGAGCATCTTTTCTGATTTCCTTGAACATTGCATAGAAGTTTTTATGGATGACTTTATTGTTTATGGCACCTCCTTTGTAGACTATGTGGTTTTTAAAACTGGCATTTAAGTTGATAGAGCTATTGCTTCTTTACCTTACCCCACCTGTGTATGGGAAGTGTATTCTTTCCTTGGCCATGCAAGCTTTTACGACTGATTCATCAACGACTTTAGCAAGATTTCTCTACTGCTGTCTAAACTTCTTCAAAAAGATGCAGATTTTAATTTTGATGAGTCATACAAATTAGCATTTGATGAGTTCAAAAAAGGCTAACCACCCCACCTATCGTCTAACCTTTTAATTGGGAATTCCCATTTGAACCGATATGTGACACATCCAACTTTGCCGTGGGTGCAATTCTTTCCCAAATAATATATAAGAAGTCTCATGTGATCTTTTATACATTGTGCACTTTAGATAAGGCTCAGGCTAATTACACAACCACTAAAAAGGAGCTTTTAGCTGTTATTTTTACTTTAGATAAGTTTTGTTTTTATTTGCTTAGTTCTAAATTATTGCTCATTCTAATCATACAGCTTTAAAGTTTATACTTAAGAAGCCTGATGCGAAACCGAAACTAATGAGGTAGATACTGCTCCTATAAGAATTTGACATAGAAATCAGAGGTAAAAATGAGCAGAAAATCTTATGGCTGATCATTTGAATAGAATACCTTACTCTTTAGATTTATCTGCTATCAGGGATAGTTTTCTAGATGAGTAGTTGTACTCATTGCAAGGTAAAGATCTCTAGTATGCAGATATGATGAATTTCTTAGTTGCTTATGAATTGCCTACTTATTTTAAAAAGCACTAAATTAATAAACTTAAGAGTGAGGCAAAATATTATGTTTGGGATGACCCTTACTTGTGGCACATGTGTAGTGACCAAATTATTATGAGATATATTCTTGACCATGAATTTACATCTGTTTGCATTTTTGTCATATACTTGCATATGATGATCATTTTGGTCTTCAGCGTACTACTAGGAAAATTCTAAACTCTTGACTATTCTGGCCTACCTTATTTAGGGATGCATATGCTTTTTGTAAGAATTGTATATGATGTCCATAGACCAATAATATTTCTAATAAGAATGAGATACCTCAACAATCATTGTTATTCTGTGAGATATTTGATGTTTGAGGTATTGAATTAATGGAACTATTTCCTATTTCTTTTAGTTTCATGTATATTCTTTTAGTTATTGATTATGTTTTAAAATGGATGGAAGCAAAAGCCACAAGGATTGATGACTCTTCTGTGCTTGTGAACTTTGTTAAATCTCACATTTTTTATAGGTTCGATATACCTGGAGTAATCATTAGTGATCAAGGCTCCCACTTTTGTAACAAAAACATGCAAGACCTTCTTCAAAAGTATGGTGTGCTCCATAAAATAGCCACCGCCTACCATCCACAAAAGAACATACAAGCAGAGTTTCAAATAGAAAGATAAAACAAATTCAAGAGAAAACAATGCAACCAACTAGAAAGGATTGGAGTATAAGATTGGAGGATGCACTATAGGCTTACCATACTGCTTACAAAATTCCTATAGGCATGTCACCTTATAGGTTGATTTTTGGTAAAACATGTCATTTACTAGTTAAGGTTGAGCATAAAGCATACTGGGCAGTAAATAAGTGTAATATGGATCTATCTCAAGTTGGTTCTCAAAGAAAATTGCAACTTCAAGAGCTTAAAGAAATTTGGTTAGAAGCCTATGAAAACTCTAGAATTTAAAAGGAGAAAACCAAGGTCATGCATGATTAGATGATTGAAAGAAAACAATTTAATGTTGGTGAAATTCCTCCTTTATAATTCTTGCCTAAAGCTAATACCCAGTAAGTTACATTCTAGATGGATTGGTTCATTTGTTGTTACTCATGTTTTTTCTTATGGTGTAGTTGAGATTATGAATGAGTCAACTAATAAGCACTTCATAGTGAATAGGCAAAGGCTTAAGCATTTTTATGAGGGATTTCAGGAGCAGACAATAAAGGAGCTACATCTTTATAATGCTTCATACATTTGAACCACTCGGCTGTATTTCTTTCCCTTCTCTTTTCTTTTCTTGTCTTCTTTTTAATTGATGAATTAGATTGCTAATACATTGAGGACAATGTAAGTGTGTAGGGGAGAGAAATCACTCATTCTACTTTCTTTTTTGTTTTGTTTTCTGAAATTTTCATTTTTTTTTTGTTTCTTGTTTTTCTTGCAATTTTTTTTTGTTTTTCTAAAAAAAAAAAACAAGTTGAAACAATTTAAGTTTGGCAGTATTTCAACATAATTTAAGAATCAATCTTATTTTTTAGAGTTTAAGTAAATTGGCAATGAATTTAATTTCAATAGATTCATGTGATAGTTTTAAACCCATGAGGATTTTGGACTTATATTATTTCTTTCTTGTGAGAACATTCACCTATCATGATTTTTACTCTAGAACTTGTTTTAATTCTTAATTGAAACTACATTTGCACAAGCATTCATAAAAATGATTAAGGCATTCTTTCTTTTTTCCTTTTATTATAAATAGAGCCAAATAACCACCCCACTTATGTTTTATCCTTTGTTTTTGTTCCCTTTTTTAGCCTTTATGTTTTCTTTTTAACCCTTTAGCCAAAAAAAAAAAAATCCCACATTGTTTATGATACTTTTGATTATTAAGAGTATTATATCTTCATAGGGTGGATGGATGTACAGCTTATGTCAATTTTGACCCAATTAACTTCTTCACTTTAAAGATATCCCAAAAAAAAAAAAGAGGAAAAAAAAAGAAAATCTTTATGAAATAAGAAAAAAAAAGTGGTAAAAAATTGAACAAAAAATTAAGAAAAGAAAATTACTTTGATTTTTGTTAAGCTCTTTGTTGAGTATGTATTAGTTTACAGTAAATAAAACCTTGAGATGCACATTTATTCTATCTTTTTTTTTCTGCTCTTAATGATTTTAAGTGTCCGCTTTGTGTCCCTTATTGCGTCCTTAGTTCTTTTGTTTACTATTTGTTTTGTACCTTAGCCCTATTACAACCTTAGATAAAGGTTCTTTTGATTTATGTATTACTTGTGATTTAGTTAATGGAGATTGAAAAGATATACAAGCCTATGGTAATATTATTGTGAAATGTTGAATTTGAGAGAAAAACTTAACCTAAACACTTAAGAGAATTGAGAGAAAACACATAACTAGTGAAGAGCTACCACTTTGATTCATTTTTTTTATCAATTGGAATTGCCCTGCTACTTGTTCTTCCTCGATTAGCAAGAAAGATTGCCTTTGACTTTTGAATATCTAAAAAGCTTGAATTGTGTTTAGCTTGGCACCATTTCTTATTAGGTAAGAATGTTATCACCTAGTAGACCCCTATGCTATCTTAAATTTATAGATAAAGCCAATTGGCCAATTATATTTCCATGCTTTTAATTATTGACTCATGCTTTGCCATTACTGCCTCTTGTCTAGCTAGAATAGCACCTTCTTAGCCATAGTCACATCTTGCCTAGCTATGTATTACATGACTATTTCGTTTATACTTGGCTTTTTTTCTTGCATTGACGGTCTAGCTTGAGTCAAGAATCCAAGATGATTAGGTGGTCTCACCCCAAGAAAAGATGCTTAAGTCTAATTTTGACATTTACTCCATGAGAAATTGGGATGGTTGAAGGTGTTTGAGTATGGGTTACTCTAATTTTGTCTATAATTGCCCATATAATTAACTGCTTCCACCAATGAAAGACATTGATCACTAAAATGTCCCTCTTTATAAAGTTCACAACTAATGGCTGAAGTTTGAATGCATTCACACTCATATGTATACTAAAACTCATTTCAAGATTATCAAACCTCTTATTTATCATAGCCATTTACACAGAAATTATGGTTAAAGCATCAATTTCATGGATGCCTACCACCTTTTTCTTTTGAGGTCTAAATGCAAACTATTAAAGGGAATTTGCCACCATATTTTCCAACAAATTATAGGTAGCTTCAATATTTAGATTGCCTATAATGCTCTAATTAGATGTTGAGTCAAGGATGACCTTTGTTTCAGGTAGCATCCTATTGTAAAAGGTCTACACTTGTAGCTATTTAGGAAATCTATGGTTAAGGCATTTTTTTAACAACTCCTTGAACCTCTCCTATACTTTATAAAATGGTTCATCATTTTGTTACATAAAGGAAGTGATATCATTTCTCAAATCTATTGATTTGGTTAGTAAAAAGAACCTAGCTTTGAATTTTGTAGCTAGATCATCCTAAATGGGGATAAATCCATCATAGAATGAGTTAAGCCATACTTTAACTTTATCCTAAAGTGAAAGTAGGAAAAGCCTCAATTAGATTGCATTATCAAGTATACAATTCTGCTTAAAGAAATCAAGAACCTTCAAAAAATTTGAGAGGTAAGTATTAAGGTCTTCCAAAGATGGGCCTTCAAACTACCCTACCATTTGGAGTATTTGTAATACCACTTGCTTCATTTCAATATTGTTTGGTTGAATAGCCAGTCTTTTTATGCCCAAGTGGTATCCTTGCATATTCAACATAGCAACATCATAAATTGTTTTGACTTGATTTTCATCCTCTTGCACTATATTTCTAGTTGATTCAAAAGTCTCAAATTCTTCTTCTAGAATTTGATTGGAAGCTTCTTTAGATCCTTTTTAAAATAGCATAACTTCTAAACTATCCACTTCTTGGATAAGAAGTCTTGCATAAGAGTAGCATAACCACTACAAAATAAAATAGAAAAAGAAATGAGAGCAATTCAAATAAAACTATATACTAAGCTTAAGTTCAAACTAGGTATGCTAGTATTAATATTGATAGAAAAATATTTTGGCACACAAATCTCTAGCAATGGTGTCAAAAAATTGTTGCTTATTTGAAAATATACATGCAAGTATACATATTGCAATAATAACAAAGTGATAAAAAGAAATCGTTCCTTCGAGAATTTATGATTGAAACTTGTCAAGTATCAAAATCTACATCTAGCTTAAATTAAGCCAATTAATTTCAGGTGATTATGTGATAGAAAGCAACTAATGACTATCTACCATGCAAAACTTATGATCAAAATTAATGTTTAAATTACTATGTGAATAAAAGCATCTAGAATTATTAATTTCCCAAGTATTTCAAAGTGATTTAATTTAGCATTCATTACTTTTGATCTTAATAGTGATATATATTAGCCTAGAGTTCAATTGTTCTTATAAGTATCTTTATAAATCTCATATAAGATTATCCAATTAATTTTATAATTCCTTATGAAATTAATCAAGATTAGTTTAGTAGCACAATCCTTAATTTGGCTATGTGAGGTTAATGAGTATATTCCTATCTCATTAACAAAATCATTCACTTATTCTAACAAGCTTCAAGTACTCACATAACTCAACTTAAGATCTAATTTCACTTTTCCTTTTTTAATTTTGAGTAAAAATATCAAATTAATCTAATTGTTAGCCAAGTAATCAAAAAGCATGAAGCAAAAAGTTGAATACACTTATATTCACTAATAATCATAAAGCAAGAGTAAGAAATAACTACTAATCCATACAAGGGTTCATAATAATATTAGATTAGGGAGTTTAGCTACACATATTCATGAAAATTAGTAGCAAATTTGAAGCAAGAATTAGAAACATTTGAACAATACAAAGAAAAGAAGATAGATAGAGAAAACTAGTGATGGATGTTTGTCTCCTCTTCAATCTTCAATGCCTAGCATTACCTTGCTCCAAAGTGCCTCCAAAACCTCCTCCTTAGCCTTGTACACACCTAAAATGACAGCTCTAGATGAATGGAATGGCTATATATTGCAAAAAATCCTTAAAGTTTTAGCATAAAAATATAATGCATTTTGGTAAGTACATCTTGCATCACGACACAATTTACTATTGGATGAACCTATGTCATGACTAAATGAAGTTGTGCCATGGCACAAGCAGCTTATAAAGCTATGCCACGGTGTAAGTCGCCTCTATATGGACTTGTACTGCAGCATAGGCTACCTTAAGTGATGACTCTTCTGTTTCTTCAAATCACATTGTGCACTTCCTTAACTTACTAGAACTTTCACTTTAAAGCCTCTTGACTTTAGATTTCCATCCATCTTGTTTCATATATGATTGTAGCTCCATTGTTCCTATATTTGCTACCTATGAAAAGAGCAAAGTATAAGTAATTCACAATATATCCAAAACTAAACTAAAACCTATCATCTAAGGTATAAAAATTGAGTATGGAGCTGTTTGTCCTATCTATGTACATTTTTCCTATAATCAGTATTATTTACCATATAATCAGAAGGTTAAACACATATTTATTAAAAGAAAATGTGCAAATAACTAAGCAAGGATCAAGCATGGTGGGAGCAAGATTTAAATGTATCCATTCAGGAAAAAAAAAAGAAAAAAAGTGTTTCAAGTATTCTTAAGAAATTTTTATTTAAATACTTTGAAGTATATTTTGAATAAAATGTCTAAAAAAATGATCTTAATCTATATTAAAACATCCAAATTTAGAACATGTGGATTTATTTAAGAAAAGAGATATATAAGATAATAGAAAAACTTTGTTCAGTTTCCCTTAAAATCAATTGGTTACCAGAGTGTTTGTTCCTAAACTTGTTGGCATCTATACCAAATCTATCAATTGATTACCAAAGTGCTTATCCCCAAACTTGTTCTCATCTATACCAAATCTAAGTTAGCAAACATGTAAAAAGGCTTCAAAAACTAAAAAAGGATATCAAGTGTTCTTAAAATAGGATAAGAACCACACATGGCTAAGAAACTTTAATTCTAATTCCCCGTTTTTATGCCTAAGTCAATATTTGAAATTTTACACACGCTAAAACAAAGGAAGGAACATGTTTCTCATGAAGAAAATATGATCTTAATAATACAACACTATGCAAAAAGAAAAATTTGAATACCTTCCTTCCTTAAAGAAAAAACTGAAATAGTAATTAATGGAAAGCATTACTAAAATAGATAAAGAATACAAGCATAACTAGCAACAAACCCAATGATACTCCTATAGCTAAGATTAGGGAATAGAAAAACTAGTTCTCCAAAACTAACATCAACAATATTTGAATGAATAATAGAAATCTTATTACCCAAATAATTACCTAATATTTAAACTTGTTCGCCAAGGAATTCCAAAGCAAGGAATCACATTAAAAGTTACATAGAAAAAGAAAAGTTACTTTCATGGATCAACGACAAAGCCTATGCTTTCTTGACAAACCTAAAAAAATTTGAGAGATTTTGAGAGAATGGAAGAAATTTTGAACGAATTAAGAAATGGGAATGGAAGAACTCAAAAGATTATGGCTCTTGACAATGGCTTTCACTAGTAAGTGGTGAGTCTCTATAGTGCCTCCTAGTCATGATTGGTGAGTGGTGGTTTAATCATGAATAGTGGCTTAGGGGGAAGAAAGCAAAACACCAATGCTTGATCAAGGAATTGAAAGTTAGAGATAATGGGTTTTAATTTTGATCTAATGTCTTGAACATGGTCATTAAGCCCATTAACTTAACAGCAATGACTAAATTGACATTAAATCTTAGTTATGGCAGTTTTGGTTTGCTACTAAAGCCTGTATTTTTTTGTAGTAAATGCTTGGTTTGAAGTGCTATGTGCAATTCACCTTATGCCTATGCTTACATTGTCAGAGGCTAACTCGTTATTGATCCCAAATGACCATTCAAGATCTGGAATAAGGGTTGCATTTGTTGGATGAAAGGCTTTGAGCTTTTTGGCTTTGAATTATGTCTAACATGTTCAATTATGTGTTTTTAGAAAATATGGATTAATTTGGGTTAAGTTTATAATTCATGGAAATATTGGCCTAGACCAAAGTTACAAATATCATAAGTATTATTTTGGGCCAAAATTATTTTAATGGGTTACACATCATTGCATGGGTTGAAAAAGAATTTAATTAATATTCTTAATAAAGATATTACATGATTTAATATGGAATTATTATTATAGAAAGTTTTCAAAAAGAAATTAATTGAGTGAAATGCTTTAAATGGAAATTTTTAGAATTGAAGAAAATGTGATTTTCGAAATTATGATCATTATATTTAAGGAATGTCTTTGAATATTTTGCTTAAGGAAAGTTTTCTTAAATCCTTATAAGACAAGTTTTAAATTGATAATAATATATCTTTCAAATTAATGCAAATAGTTCTAAGGAAAGTTTTTGTATGAATTGGATAAGATATTTATGTGGAAAGATTTTCTATTGACCTTATATTGATATGTTTCCATGTGCCTTTGATGATACTATTTGAATTAGTAATGAAAGAGGAAACTTCATGAAATCAACAAGCAAAAAAGGAAACTAATGTTTGAAGGAAGCAGAGAAAGGGTTGCGTATAATAGAGCATTATTCAAGATTTGTTGCTTCTAAAATGAATGCATTAAATGAAACCAATGATATGCACTTGAAAGGTTGCTAAATGTAGAATAAAGTCACACTAATCATAGAATGATTTAAAGCTTTAAAGATATAGATTCCTTATCAGTAGGCATATTACACCATTTAAGGAAGTTGATGCACCAACAATCATTTGCTGAAAGCTAAACTATATAATGAAGATCAACTGAAGAAGAATAAAAGTAGAGAGAACAAAACATTGAAAGCTTATGCTATGAGATTGTATTCATTATGTTTTAACATGTTATTGCTATGTGTGAGTTGGCCTTTGAATTTGAGAGAATCCTTAGCAAGTTTGTGAGCTTAACTTGATTCTTCTTCTTCTAAAACTAAGTTTCTAGGTGTCTTGTAAAAAAAAAAAAACCTATGCAAAAGTTTCTAGGTATTTTGAGAAAAACCTTAGGAATAGTTTCATAGAGCCTTGTTGAAAAAACTAGTATGTGGAAAAATTTTATGGAGAGAGGAAAAATTGTAAAAGCCGAGTATGAAGCCCTATTATGTTGCCTTGGGTGAAGAGGTAAAAGGTAGAGCATTGTTCTTGTGTTGTTGGTTGCTACATGTTCTTGCTAATTACCCACATATAATAAAATGACCTTGCTTAGTGCTCGGGATTACTGTAGAACATAATGGTCTAAATAAGTATAAAATTGCTTGTGTGATTCTTTCTCCTCCATACTCTATTACTTTGTGATTGATGGTTTTTATAAAGAGCAGAATCTCATTCCTTGCGAACTTGATATTGACAAAAGGGATCATAAATTACATAAAAAGGCTATAATAATTTTAAAATCCAATTCTCACCCCTTCGTGGATTATTACAGAAGAAAGCTAAGATAATTTTAAAATTCAAGTCAATTCCCTTCTTGGATTAATTTTAGACTAATAGTATCCTTAGGTTATATTTCAATACATAAAGCTTTAATTATTGCCTATTACAGCAAGGTGAAACTAGATCTTATTTAATGATTTATAAGTTAAACAATGAGTAACCATGTACATTTGTACAACTAAATAGCAAAGCAATGAATTTATTACTCAAGGCATTAAAATACCTAAAACGCTTGTGTCAAGAAAATTATTCTTACTCAAATACTACTTGACGTCAAATATGTGTTTCTCTAGTCTCTACATTACAAGCTTACAACGAGAATTGGAGATGTTTTGGATACCCTATTAAGCTAATTTCTTAGCACAACATGCACGAAAATGTTACCGCACACCTTGCACGATGGTATACTAAAGGCTATATCCACTCAAGCACTAGGCCAAGTATTTAGTGATCATCTGCAAACCATACCAAATAGCATACCATAGCAACCATATAACTTGTTTAGTTGCAATCATGTTATTGTGAGCGTTGTTCTTATTCACTTTGCAATTCTATTAAAATGCATGAAGGACACAAGAAAACATGGCATAAAACCTCTCTTTTTCATCTTTGATCCCATTTTGAGAAGAAATAGAGATGGCTTCGCAAATTAAAAAATGGAGCCCTTATGGAAGCATTTAATTAGTGGAGGTTCCAAAATTGCCACTAAGTTGCATTTAATGACAATTGTTCAAGTGGTTGCTAGAAATTGTCGCGAAAATGCTTGTGATGCATGTTTTTGAAGTGGTTTTCATAACCACTACTATTGTCATGCTAAGTGCCAAAAAAAAAAATTGCAGTAATTTTTCAATATTTTGAAAGGCTTGGGTTATTGAGGGATGTCATCTTTCCCTATTTTCATTTTTTTTAAGTCATGAAAGGCTAGGGTTCATGTCAATTGGTGCTTTTATTGAAAGTTGATCAACACACATAGCGCAACCTATGAAGGAGCAATGTGGAAAAAGAGCTTTTAGTATCTAAAAATGTCAAGGATCCACCAAAGTGAAAGCCACCTAAAGTGGGCAACTAAAGTAAGTAGTCACATATGCAAATTTTCAAAGGAAAATGCAATAATATGTCTCTAATTGAAAATCAAGATTTGATGTGATACTAAAGTTTTGAGGCATTCTCATCTAATAAACTAATTAGCCTTTTAAAATGTGAGTTTTCCCATTGCTCAAGCTACACGCAATATCTAGGCATGACACTACGATCCTAGTTACGTAGGTATCCTATTATATTCTGTTAATTAGTTAACTTTTTTCTTTAATTATTGAGCTATATACATATATATTCAAAATTTTTTATCTCGTTTAATCCAACGATTAATGAAAATGTAAACTTAAAGGGAATTTTTTAAGGGTAAATAACTTAAGTCAATTTTAAAAACAAAATTAAGTTAGAAGATAGAGAAATATGTAAAATTTTTATTTTTGTAGTTTTTTTTAATATATTGCCATTCCCCCTATACCAATGTCACTTTCGCCGCCAGCATACTTAACACAAATAATATATTGTGTATTTGATCATAAACTACAATAATTAAATAGCATGACATACGTGGGAATAAAAGTAAAGAAGAAATTCATTAATATAATATTTGTCAATGATAGTGACGCAGGTTAATTACTTATAAATCATAATAAGTCAATCATAGCCTTCGGTCTTGACTAATAGCATTTTTATTGAATAATTCCAACAGGAAACTTAATAAGTGATTAAGGCATCGAGTCAAATTTTAATAAAAAATTATATACCATTGATTTAAATAAACAAATTAATTTCTTAATAACTATATTATTTATTTTTATATTTTGATTTGAAATTAGTGTATAATGTCCTTCTTAAAATTCTTGACGTCTTTTGATTCCCTTGTTTAATGAAAATGCGGACCGAAATTTTAAAATGGAACTTCTTTACATGATATTATTTTATTGAAATAAATAGAAGATGTGGAATTCGACGTCGAAATAATTTTTATTTGCACACTAATAAGAGAACATCCGAATTGCCAAAAATCATACCGTTTTAAAGACAAAGACATGATATAGAAATATGTAGGCTATTATTTGTGTAGGTTGTCTTTCTCGCAAATATTCTCAGCCTCCCATGAACACCACCTTGCCTGTAGCAATTTCACTTTCACAGTATAATTGATACAAATAATATATAGATTGTGTATTTTCTCTTAATTATAAATTAAGATTTAATTACATTTTTAATATATCAATTTGAAGAAATAAATAAATATAATAGCCTCACATTAAATGAGACTTGGAGGCAGCACTTTTTTTTTTGGTTTAAAAAACATTTAAATTATTAAATTCTTTAATAAAAATATGAGAAGTATATAATTTTTATAAATACATATATAATTTTTATAATTCAACATCATATAATTGGATCTTTAAATTTTTTTATTCATATCATATATTTATTAAAAAACCTAATAATAAAAATATCAAGAACTGTTTTTTTTTTGGATAAATATAATAATAAAATATCAAGAAGTATTTGTTACATTTTAAAAATAACATATTACAATAATAATTAGACATTAATTAGTTGAAAAAAGTAAAATGTGTTTTTCTTCCTTAAACTATAATAATTTAATATCATCAAACACATCAGAACAAAAATAAAGGGGGAATTTATTAAAATACAATATTTTGGAGTACACAATCAGAGAGACAGATCACCTCTGGTTTTCCCTATAAAAAGCATGGCCTTGACTTCTATCCTACCCACCCCTTACAATTACCATTTCCTTAACTTGTAAACATGGAGATTCAGATCCCATACTCCATCCTCTTCACCTTCTTTTGCTTCTTCCTTGCGATACGCAAGGTATCAAAATCCAAGAAATCCACCAAAACCTTACCCCCAGGGCCGCCCAAGTTACCTATCATAGGAAACCTACATCAACTTGTTGGGTCACTACCTCATCACTCTCTGAGAGACCTGGCGAACAAATATGGACCTTTGATGCACCTTCAACTCGGAGAGACATCGAATGTCATAATTACTTCCCCAGAAATAGTCAAAGAGATTACGAAGACACATGATCAGATCTTTGCTAATAGACCCAGAATTCTTGTCAGCGAGGTCTTCTGCTACAATAGCACAGACCTCGTCTTTTCCCCATACGGAAACTATTGGAGGCAACTACGAAAGATTTGCACTTTGGAGCTTTTGTCCGCGAAGAGGGTCCAATCGTTCAGAAAAATAAGGGAAGAGGAGGTGTCGGCACTTGTCAACAACATAGTTGAAGATGATGGTTCCATCATCAATCTCAGTAAGATAATTGGCCCACTCACAAATTCCATAGTTGCACGAGCAGCCTTTGGTAAAAAGACAAAGAACGTCGAACAGATCCTATCAACGTTGGCGTATACGGTAGAGCTGGCGAGTGGTTTCGCAATTTCCGATCTCTATCCTTCGCTCAAATTCCTTAATGCTATAAGTGGGATCAAATCTAAAGTTGCGAAGGCGCACAATGAGGTTGATAGGTTGCTTGGAAATATCATCAACGACCACAAAGGAAAGAAAGACAGCAACAATAATGGTGAGGCAGAGGAGGATCTTGTTGATGTTCTTCTCAGGGTTCAAAAGCAGAATAACGACGAAATCCCCTTATCACTCGACAACATCAAAGCCGTTGTCCTGGTTAGTCTCTTTAATTAACTCTTGGATGAAGTTGTTTATGGTTTGTTTGGTTTAAAGAAAATTGAGGAAAAGAGAAAGGATGTGAAAATTTTAATTATTTAAACATTTTTCTTTTGATTTTAGTTTAAATTGAACATCTTTCTCTTAGAATATGTCAGAAGGGAGGAGAATAGATGATACGGAAAAGAAAATTTGTTCTATTTAAATAAAAGTCATAGAAATTAAAATTTTCCCTCTCATTTCTTCCATTCTTCTCAACCGAAATGTAACTTAAGTTGCTATCACAATTTATAATAAATATATAGCATATGAAAAAGATTTTTTTGAAAGACCAAATCTTGTAGTATTAAATTGTAAAGAAAAAAAATTTTCATTGTTATATTTGAATTCAATAACAAATACTTAAATTGTACTTAAGTTTTGTCCTTATTTATTTGATTATGACAGTGTGCATAAATATTTTAGACCTGATTAATTAATCATGTTATGAATCCATTGCCAGGACATTTTCGTTGCTGGAACCGAAACTTCAGCAACAACAATCGAGTGGGCAATGTCAGAATTGCTCAGACTCCCAGAGGCAATGAAAGAGGCACAAGCAGAGGTAAGAAAGGTCTATGGAAGCAAAGGATACGTAGATGAGTCAGAACTTCACCAGTTGAAATATGTATATGCTGTCATCAAAGAAACCTTAAGGCTGCATCCACCTGGGTCATTGCTAGTTCCAAGAGAAAATAGCGAGAGTTGTGAAATCAATGGTTATGAGATACCTGGTAACACTAAGATCATGATTAACGCTTGGGCAATTGGGAGGGATCCCAAGTATTGGAATGAACCTGAGAAGTTTCAACCAGAGAGATTTCTTAATACTTCAATTGACTACAAAGACACAAACTTTGAGTATATCCCATTTGGTTTTGGAAGGAGGATATGCCCTGGAATCTCATTTGCCACACCTGTTCTACAACTCCTGCTTGCCAATTTGCTTTACCATTTTGATTGGAAACTTCTTAATGGGACAAAGGAATTGGACATGACCGAGGTATTTGGGGCCACAGTAAGAAGAAAGAATGATCTATGCGTAGTTCCAATTCGCTATTACCCTAGTTAGCGTTATTACCCCAACGATGGATGACTTGATCAACACTGGATCTATATTCTGGAACCCGAAGCCAATAAAATAGGAAGTTCAGTATTGGATGTCCAGTTAGTCTAAAATCGTCACTTTACACACACACTCCCACTCGTAGAGATGCATAAATCAATAAAATGCAACTATTTTCTGTAATAATAGATAATTAAAAGGACTCTTATGTGATAGAAGAATGTGTGACTCAATGCTTTGTATTTAAGAACTGTTGTTTGTCGCTTTGTGCTTAAATAAATAAATTAGACAATGTACGCAAAGTCTTTTTAACTTTCTTGTCTACCTTATTATTTATTCTCAAGTCGTCGCAATGTATTCTCTCCTGATCGTCACGTCTAAATTGCAATACTTCAAGGGTTTTATTAGAGAAAGGTTGACCATCTCTCGCTGGTCCAAACTTATATTATGTATTAAATAATAAATGTTACTTATTAATTAAAGTATTATTACTTTATTAAGAAACATCGAACCATGGGGGACATCCGCATACAAATTTATTTTCAAGAATTTTTTGTTTTTGTCCAATTCTTTTAAAAATAAAAACAGGTCCAAAGACGCAAAGCCCAAGTTTTTTTTTTTGTTTTTTTTTAAGTTTCACAATTCTTTCAGTTTACCATTTCATCCATTCTTAAATGGATGGCTGAGTATCCTCCCCCCAAATAACTTTGTTGTCTAAAACACTTGAGAACTAAAATGATAAGCTATTCTAATTTAAGTGGAACGCAAAGTAAAAGGTAGACATCGACGAATAAATTTTTAAATTAAATTCAATCACAATTTTATTGAATTTTTAATTTTCTTAAAAAAATATTTTAAAATTTGAAGCCAAAAATTTAGTAGTTGGTCCAATTTAATTCATAATTGACAAAAATTGACTTAAATATATTTTTGGCCCCTCCAATTTAACAAAAAGTTTTAATTCAGTCTTTAATGTAAAGACTAACAGTATTATTTTCTTTATTTGGAAAAAAGATCAAATTTTACTCTTTTGTTTTAAAATTATCCAAAATATAAAGCCAATTTTAACAACATGAAATCTAAATATGAGGTAGTGATACTAAGTGAAAAAGTAACGTGTATAAATGTTGCCAATTATTAAAATTAGCATTGAAGTTTGTATAAATTATAAAATAGATAAATAAATTAAATCATTTAAAAAAACCTTATCTATTTATAAATCCAACAGATTCACGAGCATCACATATATATAACTGAGCAATAGAAGTTGTTAGGGGATTTGGATCCTCTGAACTTTAGAAGAAATTCAGAGAGACAAAAAGAGGAAGAAGTGGAATCAACATTTACCTTGTATATCCCATATAAGTAAGGCTGATCTCTCCGTCTCTTTCTCTCCCTAAAGTTACTTCAAAGGACTTCTTAGAATATCTATCCAATTCTGCTTAACTTTTCTACATTAAAACCTATGACATTGCCCTACCAAAAGACTTATCACTTTCACACGTGCACACACACACACACACACACACACACACAGATATATATATATATATATATATATATAATCTCTACATATGGTTAATTTTTTCACTATAGGTATTAAAATTAGCAACCTTTATATTTATTTTTTGAATCAATAAATTCTTTTTTTTTCACTAAAGACCAAATAAAATATATTGATATTTAAGCCATTTTCTCAAAACTATTTTTTAGTGGGCATAAGAAAATGTTTTAAATATTCTTATATTAATTATGTTTTTATAAAAAGAAATACTTAAATATCTCTTTATGAATTTTTTTTAGTAAAAATAAAAATATTTAATCCAAAATACAAATTAAAAAATTACTAACCTCTATAATACTATTTAAATAGCAATCTCTGTGTGTGTATCTGTATGTGCGTGCACGCACGCCAAATATATGATGTTATTTCGCTGCCGCTGCCGGTTATTTTATCTTCCCCGTTGAAAATTTTGTAAACACAGAGAGACGGAGACGGAGACAGCCAAATATACAATTTTATTTAGCTGCCGTTGCTGCTAATTTTATTCTCTCTGTTGAAAATTTTTTAAATAGAATAATTTTCCTAATAAAAATTTGATTTGTGAGAAAAATTCCTAATTAAACAAACTTATAAAAAGGGATGCCTGTCGCTTCACGATTGGTACGAAATTGTGAGCAATGATTTTTGAAGTTTGAAATGGACGCATCTAATCTAATTTATGATATTGACACTTGACAATTATAATTATAATTATATTTTATAAGAAAAAATTATTAATCTTTGGCATGAGTCATGATTGAGCAAAACTATCTTCACATTTATTATTAATTATATATTATTCTTAATTTATTATTATCGTCATGTTAAATTATTTGTGAAAGGTGGAAATTTAAAACTGAAATTTTAATTTCAAAACATACATATATTTTAATTTGGTCATTCAAATTTAAATTTTTTTATTTCCATCCTCAAAAATTTATTTTTTTAATAAAATTTGTTCATTAAGTATATTAACAAAAAATAGCAAAAATAGCTCTGCAGCTTAGAGTTGGCAAAACTGTAAAATATTTAGCTGTAATTGACTTGTGAGAAAATTTCGTAAGTAGAATTTCTAAAAAAAATTTGATTTGTAAGAAAATTTTCAAAGTAAACGAACTTCTTCACTGTACGAAATTATAAACAATGACTTTTGAAGTTTGAAATGGACGCATCTAGTATGTAATATTGACACATGACGACTATAATTATAATTTTTTATTTCAAAACATATATATATATATATATATTAATTTGGTCATTTAAATTTTCTTTTTTTTAATTTTCATCCTCAAAAACTTTTAGCCTTCGATAAAATTTGTGCATTAAGTATATTAACAAAAAATAGCAAAAATAGCTATGTAGCTTAGAGTTGGCAAAACTGTGAGATATTCAATAGTGTTCGAACCACTTTGTCTGAAATATGCCATTTTGGGGCCTCTCTTTTATATGTTACATTGACAATTAAGTATTTAACAACTGTATGATGTGACACTTTAGAATTTTAACGTACATGATTTTTGAGTAGGCATGTAGACTTTTTTTTAAAATTATTTTCTTTGAAGACAAATAAAAATATGTTAACTTCCATTTATTTTTGTTATTTTACATATTTTTCACCCAGAAATAAGTATTTAGTTTATTAATTTATAAATAAAATGAATAACTTCAAATAAAAAGTATTTAATATTGTAATTTATCAATATTTAGTATTTGACATTATAAATGATATGTTTTGGGTTAATTTTGTTTTAAATAAGAATTGATCATGCTTGGATTACTTTTGTAGGTCGAAAATACAAGGAATTATAAACTAAAATTATATTGGAACTAAAACCATGGAAGCCTGGAGTTAGGACATAAAAAATAAAGCATTGTCAAAAAACAAAAACAAAAAAGCAATGGTGCCCAAAAAGCATTGCTTTATAAGAAAAACCAAAGTTGCAATGTGAGTGCTATGATGCCAAAACAAAATTTTACAAAGAACAAATAGCGTTGCACCACCAATTTTAAATTTGTGGTGCTTTTGATCATTGCATAAAAAAATAGTAGCGCGATAGTGAGTTTGAGTACTATCATGGCACTTAGCATGGAAAATGCAAAACATAACGTTTTATTTTTCTGGACGCCACCACTTTAAGGTTGTTAGGGAGGAAAAGGAAGGGGTTGGAACTCTATTTGCTATAGGAAAAGTTTAGGTTCAAGAAAAAATCATCTATTAAATTAGCTTTTCTCTTTTTTTTTTGTTTTTTTTAATATTTTTTTATCCATTTAGTTTATGCTTTATTTTTAATATTGTTATTTTTTATAGTTATGAACTAAACTTGTTAATTTAGAATTGTGATAAATTCTAAATTGTAATTACTCCATTTATTTGCAATTAATGATTTAATATATTTATTCAGTCTTTGCACTTTATGCTTTTATATGTGTAGAAACAATTATATGATTTGGGTAACTTAAATAAATTTGGAAAGTGGTTTTTAAAACTACCAATTAGTCAATGTGGATTCATAAAATTTGAAATGCTAAGTGTATTGGCCAAAGAATGCTTACAAGTAATTTCAAAAATACTTATAAAAAAATTGGAGTCTTAGGTTAGCAAATATTAACATAAAGAACAAGATGAATAGAGAAAAATAATTTCATATGAAACACTAGGGGGAATCATAATCTTAAACTTTTTTGCTATCCAATTTCATTTAGAATGGTATCTCTTCTTTATTTTGTCATTTCTATGTCTTTAAGTTAATTCAAATTTCTATCACTTTTATTGTTGATTTGATTTAAATTAAGGTACACAATTTTAGTGCTAGCAATTATCTTATTGATAGATTCTTATGGGAAGGATACTCTATCAATCACTATATTAATTATGAGATACATATACTTAAGTTTATGCTTTCATAGTACAACAAGTTTTTGGTGCCTTTGTTGGAGATTTGTGCATAAGTTTTTGCTAATATTTATAGCAAGCTTATTTGATCTATACCTAAGTCTTGTATAGTTTGTTTGTATTTATTGTTAGTAGTTAAGTCTTCTGGTTTATATTTTATTTTTATATCAGTGCTATTGATATCTATGTTTAGTTTTTGTTGTTATTTTTATTTTTAATTATAAAATATCCATGGTTGATAGAAGGGGTAACTAATATGTATGAATGTGATATTGTAACCAAATTGATGTTCAAATGACTATAATGAAATTATCTTAAAGAGTGAAAGGAGTTGTTAAAGCTTTCTAATGAATGTGATGGGAAATATGAGCAAAGAGTGGAGGTGAGGGAGAGTATTATGAGGCTAGAAGATCAAGAAGTAACCTTTCAAGTAACCATGATAAGGGATCCTCTTGATGAATTAGAAAAATGTAACAATGAAATGAAAGTTAAACAAATGTGATTTTAAGCAATTACTTGAGAAATCCTCCAATATAGTCTTTGGTTCTTACTAAAAAGAGCTAATAAGATTTCACATGGTGTTTGAAGTGTTTAGAGGCTCCCAAAATTGTCCAACAAGAATTAAATTTGGATCCTCAAATCATATAAACCAAAGTATATGTTCTAATAAAATTATTGGTTGAGGAATTACATGTTCTCAAAAAATGGAATGAACACATGTTGCAGTTGAAGCCTACTTACCAAGAAAAAAAAAAAAAAAGAAGTAAGGCAAGTATAGTTTTTAATACCTATGATCAGGTTCAACTTTAAAATTAGGTTGAAGACTTTAAATTTGGTTCCTTTTGGGAGGCAACTTAAGCTTTTCTTTTTATTTATAATTGTTTTTATTTTTAGTGATGTTTATTCTAAGTCTATCAAGCGGGAGATCCTTTAGCTTACCCTAGCCTATCAAGGAAGAAAAGTTGCTAGGCCTCAACCTTGCATAAAAAATCAAGGAACCAAAGAAAAACTTTGATGAAGAGAAAAGTTTTCAAAAGTTTATTGTGCTTATTTAGTCCTCCATTCACTCTTAATTTTGCAAAAATGCTTGTCTGGGTTAAGGCAATTAGATTGAGATTTATAGCATAAGAGGGGGGCGGGGAACTTATTCCTCTTCCCTTTTTGTCTTTTAGTCTTATTACTTGTCAACACTAAAGACAATATTGAGTTTAAGTTTGGAGCTGAGGTAATTTAAGATATTCAGACAAAATTACTTGAAAGTTTGCACTTGAGTATTTAACTCGTCAATTTTCTTTTTTAGCTTTATTTGAGCTAGCTTACTTATATGTCTGAGTTGATTTATGCCTATGTCTAATGATAAGTGTGTTCTCTTCAAAATATTTGAGCTTTTAACTTGTAATTTTATATGAATAAATTTTGTGTAGATCAATATCAACTTGAGAAAAAATTATTTATTTTAAAATTTTTCTAAATAAATGAGTTCAAGTCCAGAGACCAAAACATTTCAAATTTGATATTCCCATTAACGTATGAGTTCAGGAATGAAAAAAATTTTCCTAGGTTTGGGAATGAGGATTATAATATCGTCCTACTTACGATTATTTCATATTTCTTGACATGATTCATTTAATATTGTCATTATCTAATCATGTCTTGAAAATAAGATCATTCGGCTTGCCTTCGAATTATGAGGTTTATTGGGATTCTTTATCTTGTTAAATACCGAAACGTTTGATTATTATTATTATTATTTTAGCGTTCGTATTATATCAGGATTAGAATACACCATTGAATTTGATTGAACCCATGTGCTGCTAAATTAATTGCCTATTCTGCGCCATGAAATACGTGAGGAAAAAAAAGGACAGAGAATGAGATTACTTTAAGTAGATGACGGCAATACAGATTTAGAAGTCATTTGATATTTTATTTTCATATTTTACCAAATCCAATGAAATATAATTGAACCGAAATGTTAAGAATTGTGTCCTTAAAGTAATTGTTTATTCCGCGCCTTGAAATACGTGAGGAAGAAAAAAAAAACAGAAAATGAGATTAATTCCTATATATAACGACAAGATAGAGTCAAAAGTCATTTGATATTTTATTTAAATATTTTAGTCAATTCAATTAAATTAAAAAAAATTATGTTTAAAGATTAAAAATTTAAAAATTTATTTTTAAAAATTTTTATCATTAGATTCAACTTATTGTTATTAAATATAATAATAATTATCTTAAAATAAATAATAATAAATTTTTAAAGATAAATTTTTTTATTTTTTAATCTTTTATTATAATTATGCCTTCTTCTATCGAGTCTAATTTACTATTTTATTCCGCGCCATGAAATTAATTAATTGTTTATTCCGCGCCATGAAATTCGTGCTTGCATCCACATCAAAGAAGATGCATGACATTTTGCATTTGTACTGCGGACAAGATCGCCATTTTCTTTTAACTCTGTACACCTACTAATATAAATTTATATAAAATTTATCATGAAATTTTACTTGATAATTTATTTTTTAATTGAATCTATTTTCGATATAATATGATAAACCTATGCAAGCACTTTTGTATGAGGGAAGGTATTAAATATATTAATAATAAATTAATCAAGCTTTTTATTTAATAATTTAAGTTTTGAGATAAAATGATTTTAAAATGATTCATTTAATTTAGCTTAATGGTGCATTAGTAAACCATACCAATTTTTTAGGTGCTTTTTACAGTGTGGAAAGTATTTAAAAGGATAAAGAAAATGATATGATATAAAATTTATTAATATCTTCAATTATTTACAATAAAAATATATGTTTATGCGCACCGTGTTTTTTTATACATATAATAAACCAACCTACAAGCAACAAAAAATTTAAAACACCAGCTCATATTACCCTACCATAAAGAACCTCATTTCATATCAGCTGAAAAAAGAGCCATTCAAAAAAAAATTATTTTTTAAGATAAAGTTTAGATATAGATTAAAATTCCATCATTAAATTGTAATGTGAATTTCAAAATTTTGATATGGTGGTCAAGAAAATGTAGGGCCCATTTTGAGTGACTAATTAGGTATTCGGTACCCTGGTCGAATACGAATCCTATTAATAACTTTTTTTTATGGTTTAGTCAAAGTTGCTCAGCAGGTCACCCTTTCCCAATAATTTATTTTTAAGAAACTACAATCCCATCTTTCATGGGCTAATGTTATTATATTGTTTAGTTTAGTCAAATTTTGGTTTAGATATCTCACGTATTTTCAATTGATTTGTTTTTTGTATTTAACCAAAATTATTAGAAGAAAAAACTCACACATAACCATTACTAAACATTCAAAAATTGTAGGCGCATGTTTTCAATTTGATAAACATTTAGGTATACAAATATTTCTCACGGCCAATTGAACCTTTTTTTCCTTTTTAACACTTTTTTAGTATTTTTGTATGATTATTCAAACTAGGTTTAAAAAATATTTATTAGACGCTTCAATTTTAAAAATTCTAGAATGTTTATACCCTTAGTTTATTTATGAGAATAATTTAGTCTCTCTAACTTCAATTAGAACAATATTATTCCTTTAATCAATAGAAAAACCGATCATTATAGATAATTTTAAGTTTTACTTTTTTGTTATTGAACAAACTTGGGCTACTGTCTCTCCAAATTATTATTTTTCAGTACATTTTTAGTTTGATAGTTAGAGTTATTATATTACTTGTTTTTTGGGTGACAGAGTAATAATATTACTTTTATGGTGTAAAGTTATAATATTAAATTAATTAATACTAAAATGACTAAACTGTTCTGATGAACAAATCAAAAAAGATGATATTGCTCAAAGTAAAGGGACTGAATTGCTATACTTAGAGAACTAAAAGTGTGTAACAAAACATAAATTAACTATGACCAGTGTGGCTACTACAAAATATAACCTTAAAAGTACATATATAAAATAACAGAGAAAATGCTTTAAAAAAATTAAGGTCTAATTACAATTTTATTCATAAACTTAAAAAATTTAATAAAACACCCCTCACATTTACAAAAATGAAGAAGTTAAACGCTTGCTAATAGTAGCACTGAAACAATACATGAGGGGTTTATGAAGTGATGTTAACTCCCCACATTTGCTGAAAAATCCATAATCAGTTTCATCTTTCAACGTATATATTTTTCTACTTTCAAATGACTTTTATTCTACTTTGATATTGAAGAAATGAGATGGAATCGCTCGGAGATTGAAGCTGTTCAAAGTGTTGGATAATCAAAAAATTGCTTGCCTATTGACAGATTTTTTTTATGGCTCGTTGAAGTTGTTCGACTTATTGAGTCCCTATGTTTCTATCAATTACCTGTTTTACTACAATGATGCTTCTATTTTCATAAGCACTTTGTTTTCTAGTGTTTTGTTGATCATATTTAGCAGTATTGATATATCTATGAATTCAATGGGTAAATTATAGAGATGAAAATGGGATGGATCAGAACAAATTTTTTATTATCTATTGTCACTCTTAACTTGCCCTCTTCCTGCTCCATATTGCCATGGATTTTTTTTATATTTATTTTTCCCCATATTTGAACCTTGCGGGAACTAAAGGAGGGCACAGCAAAATACTTGTTCAAAGGAAATCTAATAGAAGAACGTAAAATACTTACAAGAGGTAACATTAAAGTGGCAAACAGAAAGCAATGTAAACATTTTTATTTATAAGTGAATGATCATGTAATATTATATTAATAATAAATACTTAAACATTTTGATAATATATATATATATATTATATATATATATATACTTAATACATATATATATATATATATATATATATATAACATGGCAGGAAATAAATCAAGGCATGTATTCCCGAACCCTATCCCAAATTGGAACATTTTTATTCCAATTTTCTTCAAATTTGTTTTGATATCCAATTAATTATTGAATTACTTACGTTGATGGAATATGTCAAGCCAAAATTGCTGTCCCTAATAAAATTGATATATCCACAACATCTTTCTTATTAATACGTATGCAGCGAAGAGGGGCAAGAATCAGCGGAAGATTAGAGCTTATTAATGAGTGGAGTGAAATGGAGACTAAGGAATTTTTTTTCTTCTTTCTTTCAGCGTTACTAGTCTTTTTTAGACAATAGGGTAAAATTTGGGGTAAACAGGTGAAAGAGAAGAGCATGTGCGCCCCACATGTTATTTCAACATTAATGTTAACGATTATATATATATATATATATATATTAAATTTTGTGAAAGATGAAGAAAGTCTGTTAGGTTTTGAAAATTTATATATAAAAGTTGATTGAATCTAAACTAAGGGGGGTAAAACTTAAAGTAAATTATTGAGTTTTTATCATAACCGCATAAATCTAAATAGTTATAGGGAAAAAATAATCTATGAAAAGATTGAAAAAAGAAACAATAGACGAAGAAAAGAATAAACGAAAAAATGAGAGAAAGAGGGAGAAAATCCTCACTACATTATAAAAAAAATAAATTTTTAGTGACGATTTTTAGTGGCAACTTAAAAAAGTGATCGTTGAAAAAAGTATTTTTAACAACAACTTTATTAAATTATCATTAAAAGTTGTCGCTAAAAAACTATTTTTGATTTTGAAAATATTTTTAGTGGCAATAAAAAAAAATTGTCACTAAAACTATTTAGTAGCAATAAAAAAGTCGCCACTAAATATTTTTTGCAATGACACCGATATAGTCGTTACAAAAAAAATTATATTTCACGATGACCTTTTAGTCGCTACTAATATGTCACTAAAATATAACATTTTGCAGCAATTGACCTTGTCATCATTAAAAGTTCAAACACCAAATTTTTATTCATTAAAAATATTAATGTCAAAACTTTTAACGGCGACCAGATTTAGTCATCCCTAAAATATAACTTTTAGTGATAACAGGTTTTAGTCGTCACTAAAACATAACATTTAACGGCGACAGATATAGTCGTCACTAAAAGTCCAAATGCTAAATTTTGACCAATACCTTGTCAACAAGATTTTTTATCATAATAAATTATAACACATAATAAGTTATAATTATAAAAGTTTCTATTAGGTCGTTATTATTATTATTATTAATTTTAATTTTTAAAACTTCCCTTCTTATAATTCATTTCTTAGTTAAAAGTTTTATAATTTTACAAATTTACATTGTTCAACTACTTTGTTCTCATAATAAATGTGGAATAATATAGGAAATGTTAGGTGTTGGGCGTAAAAGAGGGGCTGGATAAGGCGGACGGGGTTTAGGATGTCGAAATAGATGAAGGAGACAGAATGACATGAGTGATGTTGCATCCCCACCAGATACGAGAGGGCAATTTGAGCATGATGCACTAGAAGCTCAATATTCTCAATTGTCACTAGAGCCTGTTGGTGAGGAAGAATAAGAACAAGATGGTTTACCTCTTACCCAACCATCACGAAACTAGAGTAATGCAGATAAGCAAGAGAAACAATATAAGTGTTTAGTTAATTTTTTGCCTTATGTCATATATAAGTATATTTTTTTTTTATGTATCATCATCTAATCATTTTCTTTTTTTCATATTATTTAGCTTCTTGCAGTACTATTAAAAAGGGTTGGGGCAAGTACAAGTGTTTAGAAGTTAACCTTAAAACAAAATTTAGAAATAAGATCTTAATTACCATGTCTAGGACTACTGAATGCCCAATTAGAGATGGGGTTCAAGACTTATCTAGTTACATTGGTTAGGTGGTGCGAACTACTATGTCCTTAAGAGATGGTGATTAGAAAGATATGCAAACAAAGATGGGGACACCATATGATTAAAAGTGAAAGCAACAAGTTATATATTTTAAATGCATATCTTTTAACTAATGTGCAAATACCTATCTTATATTTGCAATTATAACTATTTATAATTTGAATTTGTCTATTCTATTCTTAATGCATGGAACAAATTTGAAGTTTGCGATCCTCAGCAGGAGGTGGCATTGAAGTTTTATTGCATGGACTCGATGCAACAATCCTTTAAGAATTGGAAGTCTTTATTGTAAAAAATATATAAGAACTACATGACTGACAAGGAGAGGCAAACAACAAAACCAAAGGATGTTAGTTTTGAAGATTGGGATTGGCTAATTCATCACTTTAAGTCTGATAAGTTTCAGGTCCTTAGTTCAAAGTTTATTGCAGCTGTATTATTATTAATTAAAATTATCATTAATAACACTTTGGCTTTATATGCAAGCTGTAAGTAGTAGAAATAGTAGAAATAGGTCAAAGCAGGTAACATTACATACATGTGGTATCCACTCATTTGCAGAGGTTAAAGAGTCTTTGGTAAGCATCTCATTGTATTTTAAAAGATATTCGTTTCTATATTCACTACTATTTTTTTTCATGCTAAAAAACTTTGAATACCAATGTTTGAAAAATTTGTAGAGGGACCCAGAAACAGAGAAACCAACAACAGCTGATCGAGTATAGGAGGTACAACATACTTGTTAGACAAAAAAGGGGGAGATAGTGTGGGCTGATCTGCAGTCCCAAGAAATCCATGTAATGTTCTCAAATTCATTAACTTTAAACAAATTATTTATACAACTTTCTATACTTCTAACTCATGTCCTACACTACAGTCACACATTCACAATCTTGTTATTCAACAACAAACAACAAATAAAGAGGCACACCTGACTGGAGATGAGATATTAGCTACTATACTGGGGGAAAGATCAGGGTATGTGTGTGGCAAGGGATATGGGAAGAAACCCTCAAAAAAGAGAAGCATCGGCAAGTACGAAATGGAATCTAGAGTCTCTTCTGCAATAGAACAAGTGCGTGAAGAGATATGCCAAGAAATGGAGCAAAAATTACAAGAGGAGCGAGCTTAAATGCAAGCATAGCTGCAAGTTGAAATTTGTGCTCAAATAGATGCCTTTATGACCACATGCCAACAGGTATCTTTTGCACTTCTCTTTTTCTTTTTAATGTTAAAAACCTTAGGTTATGTTTCTTTTCAGTAGGAAAATGTACCTCTGATGAACAATGCTTCAAGTGGAGAAGCTTAATAATTTTATGAGTAATTAAGAGTTTTAATGATTGATTATTCAACTAAAAAAATAATGTATCTTCATTTATAACATCATTTTTCTTTTAAACTTTTGACATTAATTTGTTTATGGCATACATAGTCTTTCAAACATTATGCTTTGCTGAAATTAGAATGTGGTCTCAATTTATCACACAGGTGATTGCTTTGATGGAGAAAGTCTTGGCATTTACAAAACAAAATGAAGTGTGTAAATTGAATGCTAGTGCCCCTCCCTTGAATTACGAAGATTCAAGCAATTGCTGATACTAACTTATTACTCTTTTCTTTTTGTTTTGTAATGTTGTAATGCTATTTTAAACATTGAATAGTGGAGTGTATGAGTGAGCTTAAAAAATTATTTATATGACAAATTTTTGTATTTATACTTGTTGGATGGACCTCTGCAGTAATGTATATATCAATCTTATTAGCAATTCTCTTTTTGCTTATGTATTTTAAAATGTTATATTTTGTAAAATGGTATATATTATTAGAGATTTAGAAGATTTATTTTTTACCATTTATAATATTATAAAATATATTTTAGCAAACAGGATTGAAGAAAACAATTAAGAAAAATATTAAAAATTTGAAAAAATAAAATAATCTCTTTAGCGGCGACTAAAGTCGTTGCTAATAGTGTACCAATATTATTGATAATAATTGATGCTAAAGATATATTTAGTGGTGACAAAATATTTCGCTACTAAAAGTATACATTTAGCGACGATAATACTTGCCACTAATTCCTCTAAATATTCACTAAAAGGAATTTCAGCGACTACTAATGTCGCTGCTAAAACAACATTTGGCGTTAAGATACATGTCGCTAAAGATCCCTAATGAAGACTTCTTGAAAGGCCAAATAAAAAGATTTTTGTAGCAAAAAAGTCGCCGCTAAATCTCTTGAACTAAAATGTCATCGCTAAAAGTATATATTTAGTGACAACAGCTATTGACAAAAGTCTTCGTTAAAAGTTTTAAGTGTCAAGAGATATTGTCGCCGCTAAAATCATACATTTAGTGACGACTTTTTTCACCTTTAAAAGTATTTTTTATATCGACATGAGCTTTGATGAACCTTTAGTGGCGACATTTATTGCTTGTAAATGCTGTGGCCCCAAAAGTTTAAGAGTTTTAGTGGTGAAATTACATATATTTAGGGGCGATTTCTGTTGTAGCAAAAAGCCTTTTTAGCAATGATAATTTTTTGGCTATTAAATCTCTTTAGCAATAGCTATAGTTGCGACGACTTAGTGACGATTACATTCTTGTCGCTAAATAATTTTAGCGACGACTTCTGATGTTTTAACAACGACTTTTGTCGCCACAAAATCCATATTTTTTTGTAGTGCTATATGAGAAACAAAGGAAAAATTCAAATTACTTGGCATTGCATTTTATATTATAGATACCTCTGCCTTTTCTATTGGCCCCTTCTATTAGAGCAATGTAACTACGTTAACTTACCAAGTAATCCTAACTAACTTGTCGACTTGGCATTCTTTATTTCTAACTATATATCTCTTTCCCTGATTCATATAACATTGACGAGCTATAAAAGGCCTATTTTTTTCCACATGTAATTAAGTTGAAAAGCACAAACTATCAAAGAAACATGCATAAGCTATTCAAATTAAGTTTGACTGTTCGGCCGAGAATGTTAAAAGAGTATTTCCTATGCGTGAAAGTTGTTTTCTGAAGGGAAATGAAGAAAAAAAGTTTTTTTCGTTGCCACAGCACTATTTTTCATTACTTATTTCTTTTTTGTGAAAAATAAATAAATTTTTTCCAATTTTACAAAATGTTAAAGTTTGTTCAAAAACTCAATGAGACAAAATGAGACTCTAAAATTTAAATTGAATTTTTAAAATCGATTTAAAATTTTGAGTAACTTCTAACCTTTTCTTTTTTAATTCTTCGTGGGCAATAATATAACCACAAACAAAATCACATTGTTTAATTATTATTGTGGTCCTGGCCTACGTAACTTTAAGGAGGGTAAAATTCTCTTATTGATTGTTTCTCATTTCAAATCGATGGGATCGCCGAGCAATGCATCTTTGATGTTGAACATCTCATCTGGCATCTCACTTTCATGCATCACGTCATCCTTCTTGTAAATCAAGGTAAGCAATTTGGCCATTTTCCAGAACACATCTTTGACATCTCTTGGAACTATACTCCCTTCTTGCTGCAAAACTAATTTCAGAAGCTCTTTTCTTTTCCCATCAATCATAACCTTGATCTTCTTTATGATCTCTTCTTCATTTACTACCCCTGACCCATTAATCACTTGCAAGGCAACTGAGTTCAATTTCCCTTGCTCCATTTCCCTCTGCAAAACCATTTAGAAGTTTATTGACCCAATGTATATAGCACGTCACATATTATAATAAAATTATTTAAAACTTTTTAATTAGAAATTTATGCTTTTGAATTAAAAATAGTCTTTGCATATTGTCAGAGCTATTAGGAAATTGACCCTTACCATTCTCACTCTTCATAATTTAATTAGATATTACCAGAGGGTAGGTAGTTGTTTGTCCTTACTTCAATTTTAAAAGATTTTTATGTGCAACCTAAATTGCCTACTTATTTCTTCAAAATGAGTAGGTATTTTTTAAATTTAAATAGTTTATATTTAATTTAAATTGTCTAGATTTAATATACTTTTTTTAATTTTTTTAATTTAAATTATTTTTTTGAAGTTGACAATTAAAAGACTATTTTTATTTTACATTATATATTATTACAAATAAAAAGTATCAAAATACAAAAACTAAAAATATCAAATTTGAATTGTCTAAATTTGATTTACATGACCTAAATAAAGATGAGTAGAGAACAAATAAAGAGAAAATGAGAAAAGGATCCAATTTGCTATGATAAAATTTTTATTTTGGTTTGTGATGTTATGAAGAGGCATTTCTCAAGACGTTGAGTCGTTCTATCCTTAGATCTATTGATTTAGAGATTCTTCTATGAGTAATTACAAAATTAGAATAAAAATTTTAAAGTCCATCTAATGATTAAAAAAATTTAATCTCTCGAGAGGCTAAGCTTTCCATAGGCTTGAGAAGTTGGTCTTCAATAGATGGTGTTATTATCAAGTTAATATTTCATATAGAATATATTTGACCTTTCAATGATTGTATTACTCAAAAATATAAATCATACTTTCAAGTTTTAAAGGATTATAAAGATCTTTTAGTTAAAGTATCAAATTAATAATCACATTACACTTTTCGAGATTCAAAATGAATTTTTTTGCCGAGAATTATATATTCATGAGCCTTTAATTAAAAGTTTTAACCTTCATTTTTGACATAGCATAGCAGAGATAACCCAATTAATTGGTTTGTGATGATAGACGGAGAAAGAGGCTTACCTTGTAGCCATTGATGTCATTGAGGAATCGCCCATAAAAGCTAAGGATCTCAAAGAGTTGATTGTATTCTGCACTTTCAATAGTCTCCTGTGGAAGCTTAGGCCCAATAAGATATAGACTTGGGAGGACAATTACTCCCATAGCCAATGATATTATTGAATTAGGCTCATACTCATCCATGGTTGGCACATACTTGCTACTCGACCACTCAGCTTCCTTTAGAAAAGACTTCAACACATCCACCCACTGCAAACAAAATGGAATCACCTGTTAACGATTCAAACACATTTTTTATGACAATTATAGTAAATAAGTGTTCGGGACGAGATAATAATTTTCTCACAAGCTGAATCAAGTGGCTTAGCACACTTCGTCCTTGAACCTTAAAAGCTTGGTCTGCAATCTCACAAATTGTTTCCTTCAGTGCTAAGAATAATATCTTGACTGTCTCAGAACAACTTTCTTTGCTGACATCTACATCCCACCTGTGGTTCAATGTTTATGTTAGTTCTTGATTTGGATGCAAATGAAAATTCACAGTCAAAATGCGTAGAGAAATCATAGTGTCAAGACCATTTTAATTAGAAAAGTTGAATTATTAAGTGAAAGTCTATAAATAATTTTTATTCTTATAAAACCCGTGGCCTTTTCTCTATTGATTTTCGACTGTTTTAATGCATTATTCTTTATATCCTGTCAATTACCATTTATTTGCACTGTTTTCATTTTTTTTTTTGGCTTTTTTTTTCCCTCTGTGGATCTCGCAGAAAAAAAATATTTCTAATCCCGCTTATTCACCTAGTTTTATTATAAATCTTTAACATGATTCCTCAAACAAAAATAAATTTTTTAAGAAATACAATTTTAATAGGTTATATTTTAGTGAGAGAACTCAATTCTATACTTATAGGTATTTTAGTCAAAATAAATTTAGTTGTAACTTATTTTAGTTTTATAGTAAAAAGAAGCTCATGTAATTAAATCATCTCTCAAGAAAATAAAGAGTGATTTAATCTTAATTTATTATAGTCTCTGACACATAGATGGTTAATGGCGAGCTCACTTCTCCATCAATTGTAAAAGATTGATCTGTTCCTCTTCAGAACCCCAGACATCATAGAGATCATCAGCGACATATACAAGCAAGCCATTCTTTGCCCATGCTAGGCGTGCTTCGGTAAGTTCGGGTGAGGAATGTCCTCCTGCTGCTGTCATGAAGGAATAGCCCAGTTTTGTTTTGGAAACGGAAAAGTGTAGCTTATCCATTCCACTCTCCATAAACCACCTGATTATGTATGATAAACTAATTAGTCAAGGAATTGTTAATAAATCATAGTTGTGCATGCATACCCACAAATTGAGCATGTTATCCACAAATAAATCATAGTTGTGCATGGAAAAAGAAAAGGAAATAGAAAATTTGGTGAAATTTTATTTCTGTTCCTATAATTATTATTTAATATTATTTATTGATCATTATTTAATTATTAAAAATAAAAATATTATAAATATTTTTTATTTATAAAATTATTTTTTATTTTTTATTTTTATTTTTATTTTTATTTCTATTCTTAACTTTCCTCGTACCAAATATAGGCCTTGGTGTTTAGAAGAGTCATTCTTGTGTAAATTTAACTTATATAAACTTGTCAATCAATGTTTCTCACACGTGATTTTAGAGCCCCCCACTATATTAAAATTGTAATGTGTTATTACTCATTTAGGGGGGAATCCACAGATGAAATGGTTGGCTAATTTACACAAGGAAAATTCCAGTTGCAAAAGGAGACATAGGCTTAATCTAACTAAATAAATTTAGAACCCCCTAAAAAATTTAGGTAACTTTTCAAGAGAGAAAAACGTAAAATGTGGAGTTTCATATTTAATAACGTAAGTGGGGTCCATTGATCAAATGCTCGACCCTACATATGTATTATAACACCATCAATTCTTTTTAAAAAATTTGAGAGTATTCCAATGCACTCCAACCGTGTTTGCAACATTGCTCAAGGGTCCCACCATGTTAAAATTATAATTTTTTTTATTGTTTACTCTCGCTCATTTGTGATGGGTTCGTAAATGTTCGTGGTACCAAAAAAAAAAAATCCTTAAAAATAGATACTCACCTGTTAAATTGCTGGAAGTCCTTACGATACATTGATAAGCCGTGGTTAAAGTCTTCCACCGCCAGCTTTAAGAATTCTTTGCTTTCAAGGTTCAAAGGACTAATTGAGAGAACCAGAGCCACAAAATAACAAGTGAATTATACCAATCATTCTAGTATAGCTTTTCAAAGATGAAGAAGCAAGAGGTTGATACTAGGAGGAAGAAACAAGCAAAAGTATACCTATATGAAGTTTTCAAAATTCTCTTTTGATCTACCTTGTAATGCTCTATAAATGTCCGGTTTAATATACGATCCAAATAAGTATGATAAGGAAACCTCACAGCATAACATACCTGAAATATAAAGGGAATTTTGTAGTTTCCATGATCAGAATTATAGAAAAGTTAATGAACTAATTAAAAGTGATATTGTGAGATTATATTCAATTGAAGGCTACTTACTTCATGGTCAATAAGGTTAAAAGGTTTATGAGCATGTTCTGAGGAAGACGACAAATATTCCTCAAGGAATTGTCTTGTCCAGAAATTTTGTTCCTCTAGAACTGAATCATTTGAATGTAAAACTATCTGTGAAGCCTTGTGTAACTCTAAAATAGCACCAACATCCTTCAAATATCCGTGAAGGGTATTGGAGAATTTGTCTTCTGAAAAACGGCTTATTTCATCTGAAGACAGATTATATCAGAGTTAGTTCCATAGTCTTTTTCATCTATAAGGAATATATTGAACTGGCCAGAGCTAGTTCTATGGTCTTTTCATTTATAACGAATGCATTGAACTGACGGAAATGTGAGAAAACCTGAAGAAACATCATATCCGTGCAGACGTAGTAAACGAAATACCACTGCACACGTGGTTGGCTCTAAAAATATATCTTCATCCTCTTGCTGCCACAATCTGTTAGTTGAAATAAATCAAGCAACTAGCATGTAATGTATTATTCACCTACCATGATATTTTACATATATATATATTAACTAAATTAATCACATAAATATCTTAGTAATGAACAATTTTAATATTAAAAGTTTGTTTCATTTATTTTTCATCGTATTTTGAGATTGTTGCTTAGCTAATTGCACAATTTTATTTTTCAAATGTTAGCCTAATCACAGTGATAATTTTAAATGACTATAAAATTGTTTAAGATATAAGCAAAGCATATTTTTAGCAGTAAAATTATTTATCGTTTTAACATTTATGTGATTATTTTTATAAAAATTATGACAAAAATATTAAAAAGCAATTATGTGATAATGTAAAAAATTGCATGAAGTTAAATGATACACTTTAAAACTATAATTTTACCCTTAGAAAAATGGATCAAATCCTATAACCCTCAGAATAATTTGATTCATATTTCAACTATACCTTTTCAGTTACAAGCTCAATTGACATATGTAAATATATAGAATGAATGCTAACCTGTATGTTTCATCCAATACTCTTTGAATTTCCTCCTTAAAGTGACGATCAATACCCAATTTTTTAAGACTATCAACCATGTAGAGTCGTGCGTAGACATCAAGAGGATGCACGGTAGGAACTGAAAAAAATTATACATTTATGTATATAAAAAAAATACATTAGTGTAAAATTGAGATTAAGATGAAATTAAAAGCCAAAATAAGTTTGAAAGAGACAAACCGGCGTTCTCATATTTATCTAATAGTGAAAGTAGATAATCAAGACACTGAGCGTTCTTAAGTTGAGTAAAAGCAGCTGCTGTAGTGGCTGGTGAGTTAAATAAGGACCCATTCTTTCTTTGATATTTCATAACCATTTCCCAATTCTGAGACTTTCCCAATCCTTCTGAAATATATGCTAAATATGCTTTCCATCCTTCTGAATTGATTTCCCAACCTCTGTTGTCAAGACAAGAGTTGAATATAAGAAAAAGAACACACAAACATTTAAAATTTTTTTTTTTTAAAAAAGAGAGAGCTTAATATTAATCAATACTAGGATGACAAAAGAAAGCTACCGTTTGAGCTCCAATTCTCTCTTTTGGATCAGTGCCTCCAAATGTTTCGCTCCAACAGGAAGATTTAGATCCGATTTTTGGGCACACTCAATTAAATGAGAAAAGATGATATCAAATCCAATTGGAGAGTATTGTTTATCATCATGAGCTGCAGCAATGTTTGACTCAATGTATTGAAGTCCTTCAAGAAAAGAGGATCATCCAATTATTTAATTACAGATAAGGTTTCAACAGTCTGTAGCAAATTATATAAACATCAACATATATATTTAATTATGAAACAAAATTTTTAAAAGATTCAATTTTCGTAATAAAGATAGACCAGATAAATTAATCATAAATAGTTATATAAGTATGTCAAATATATGTTTTGGTAATATCCAAATGTGACATATTTATATGTTTATTTATAATTAATTTAATTTATATATTGAACCTACCTAAAAAAATTTCTTTAATTAATACCTTTATTAGTTTTCTGTTCACCAACATCCCATTGCTTAAGTGCAAGGACACATGCCAAGGTAGATACAAGAGAGTCTTTGGTAAACAGCTCATGACGATCAGGATGGCCCCAGGAACCATCATTGAGCTGGTTCTCCAGTAACCAATTTAAGGACTGAGGGAACATAGGAGCTTGTCGAGAAGTAGGTGATGGGATCATGGCTACCCAAGCTGTGTCATAAGAAGATACAGGGAGTTCAACTTTATCAAACATCTTCTTGATTCTTTCTTTATTCCCCTCAAACATCTGCATTTAATAAAATTCACCGTTTTATTATTATCTTTTAAAATTAATTGGCATATTGGAATTAGCTCTGCATAGATACAAGAAATGGAAAGGTTGATATTTTACTATGTTAGATCTACTCTGAACTTTATCCCTTGCATTGGATCCAACCGAAGTTGCTGAGAGATGAAGGCAAAAAGACATTAGATTTCCGTAAAAATGTAAAATATACAGTCAACAAGTTGAAGATTAATTTAATCCAAATTACATGCCTATAGAATCAGAACAGTCAACGTCCTGATAAGAAAGGACAGCAGAATAAATTTTTTTTAAAAAAAGATAAGTTAATGTTATTCGTACATTTTAATATCAAACTACGTACAAGATGAACCTCCTGGAGATTATTAGATCATTTTCACAACCATTGTCAAAGATGCCGACACTGTTTCCATACACTTAGAAGATGTATTTTTTTTTTGGTCATGCTTTTTTAATTAAAATAAGAAACTTTATAAATTTTTTAATAAAATGATCAGTTAGATGTTTGATAGAAGTTATTAATATAATCACTAACGACAGTAACATATATATTATAACACTAAATACATTCGCATTTTAATCGCAAACAAATAATGATTGCCATTTTAAAGAAGTTTAATATTTACAAATTATTTCATATATTTTTAACAAAAATTTAAAAAGTACCCAATAAAAGTATTCCAAAATTACCTATAACCTTTCCACAAAGTTTTTAAAATGTAAAATTTTTTATTAGTAGTAAATCATGATTTTAACGATAAAAATTTACAAGCATTGAAAGCATTACATTCCTAGTAATTAAGGAAGATGTAAATATTCTTTTTAAATTTTAACTATTTGCAACACTTACTCGTCTACTTTGAAAAATAAATAAATAAATAAATCTCTCAAATATCACTCTTCCATTTCCCACTCGCGTTTAAGATTTAAACCCATTAGAAAACTCTGTCATTTTTTCCAAACGAATATATAGGAAGATTAAATATTGAATTTTTTTTTAATTTTTAAAATTAAAAACAATATTTACAAATGATACAAAGTTGAAGGGCGATATTTACAATTTTTTTTTTTTTTTTTTGCATTCAACTACTATATATTTGTGTTACAGATCATTTTCTTACCAAAATATAATAAATATTTAATATGTTCAAAGAGAAAGGAACGTCTCATGAATATTTTACAGTCTGAGCAGAGTTCGCCCATCCCCCCTGTTTCTCAGTAAACAATGTAGGATTGAGAAATAGCGAAGAAGATGATGATCAGCAACTCAATAACCCAAATCAAAATTTTGATTTGGATTTTTTTTATCAATTAATTATCTATTGGTTCAATCTTAAAATCTTGAAATCATGCAAAAGAAAAATAGCGAATTCAATCAACTGCGCACAGAGAGAGAGAGAGAGAGAGAGAGATAAAACCTGGAGAAACCGAAGGGAGAAGGTGGGCGCGCGAGAGAGACATGCTGGCACCCGGAAACTCGAAGGAATTCTTTTCTAAGAACACCAGAGACACAATGGAAGTGTTTGATACGCTTAAAGATATATAGGAGAGAAAGAGAACAATTTATTATTATTATTTTTTTTTTTCATAAAGTCCAATTTTTTTTTAGATAAAAATATAATTAAATTTTAAATTTTAGACTATAATTAATTATTTATTAAATAATGATACTAATCAAGTTTTTAAACGATTCTGTTTAATATACAAAAAATTAAGTATAAAAATAAAAAATAATTTTATAAATAAATCATATTTATAATACTTTTATTTTTAATAGTTAAATAATAATTGATAAATAATATTAAATAATAATTATAAAAATAAAATTAAAATTTTGCTTGACTTTTTTTTTTCTTTCCGTTTTTGGCGGCATACCAAACATGGTCCGTGTCTTCACTAGTCATAGCCATGTGCTTTTAAACTACACGCAACTCAAAAAGAGATTATTATACAATAAGCAGGATGATTTTTTTTCAAAGAAGATGACAATAAAGAAAGATAAATCAGGAGCCCGAGGGCTTCATCTTCATCTTTTGATCATGTTTTAAAATGTATATATAATAAGAAAAAGATTATTTTTCACAAATCTAAAGACAATTGCGCAAATTTTAAGATAATCAAAAGATAACATTTAATTGTGTCTTCACTAGTCATAACCATGTGCTTTTAAACTTCGCGCAATTGAAAAAGAGATTATTATACAATAAGCAGATTGATATTTTTTCAAGGAAGGTGACGTTATAGAGAAAGATAAATCAGGAGCCCGAGGGCTTCATCTTCATTTTTTGATCATGTTTTAAAATTTATATATAATTAGGAAAGAATTGTTTTTCACAAATCTAAGGACAATTGCACAAATTTCAAGCTAATCAAAAGATAAAAATTTAATTGTGGCTTCGCTAGTCATGACTAATGGCTTTTAAACTTCACACAATTGAAAAAGAAATTATTATACAGTAAGCAGATTGATATTTTTTCAACGAAGGTGACAACATAGAGAGATAAATCCGGAGACCGATGGTTTCATCTTCATCTTTTGATCATGTTTTAATATGTATATATAATTAGAAAAACATTATTTTTCACAAATCTACTGGCAATTGCACAAATTTTAAGATAATCAAAAGATAAAAATTTAACACCCTACGAAATCAACCTCTTCATTAAAAAAAAAAAAAAGACCCTTAATCTGATTACGACAAAAAGGTGAAGATTCAACTAATTTGGCAATATTAGTACAATCAAAGTGTGACAGTGATAAGTTTTTAAATTATTATATTTTTTATTATTTTAAAGGACTTATTATATAAATAAAAAATTTATTTTATATTTTTAATATATAAAATTAATAAATTTTAGTTAAGTTAATATTTAATAAAATTTGATTTTATTTCTTTAATTTTAAATTCATTTTTTGTTTTAGTTGAGTATAACTTGTGTTTTGTGTTTTTATTTATATTTTTATGTTGTTAAAATGTTTAATATTTATTAATAGATTATAAATAGTAATTAGATAAATTTTATGTCTTTATAGGGTTAAAATTACTAAGAAACAAGTTTTGAAGTTTTGAAATACAAAATAACTAGAGTTGAAAAGATTTGTTAAAAAGTGGTTAAAAAGAAAAAAAAGAAAAAGAAAAAGATGACTGTCAAAATTGCTATTATAAAAAATGCAGTGCTGCGAACTCAAATTTAAGCATTGCAGCACCTAATGATAGAACCAAAATGTACTAAGGCATAAAAATTCCATGCCAGGTACTCTTAATTACTACAAATGAAAATTTTGTAGCACTCTGGCATTTTTGAGCATCGCTGTAGTGCATTTTTAGAAAAAATGCAATATGCATCATTTTTAGTTGCATTTTTTTAGGGTTTTAAGAAAGGTTTTACCATTTTCTTTGAGGGAGCCACCATTTTGAACATTTTAGGGAGGAAAATAATCATTTGCCATGGGAGAAGCTTAGATTCAAGGAAGACTTGTTAATTAAATAAGTTTTTCTCTTCTTTCATCATTTTTTCTTGTATTTCTTTGCTCATTTGGTTTATATTCTGTTCTTAATATTGTTATTTCTTGTAGTTATGAGTTAAACTTGTTAGTGTAGGATTATGATGAACTCTACTTTATAATATGTTATAATTACTCTATTTATTTGTAATTAATGGTGTGATTTAATTACTTAATCTCTGTATTTCATGCTTCTAAGTATGTAAAAATCATTAGACAATTTGGATAACCTAAATGAATTTGAAAAAGGAATTTTAGGACTAGGCCATGAATTAGGTAGTATGAATTTATAAAATTTATAATGTTGAGTAGATTGATTCACTTGTAGAATAATAATATATCTATCTACCTCACATAGCCATATTAAGACTTATTATTGATTCATCCTCTAAATCAATTGCATAAGAAATCATGGATTAGTTAGAGAAATGCCTATAGGTAATTCAAAATATGTTTGTTGGTAAATTAGATTCTTAGGCTATTAATGACAATAAGAGTAAGATGAAGAGAGGTAATCAGTTCATATGAAATGTTAGGAGAAATCATAATCCCAAACCCTTTCTCCTTCTAATTTCATCTAAAATAGTATCTCTAATTTATTTTATTATTTTTATATCTTTAGTTTAGTTTTGTTTCCTATCAACTATTATTATTGGCTTAATTTAGATTAAAATGTATAATTTTAATACTTATAAATTATTTTAGTGACAAATTCTTATGGGAACGATACTTTATTTATCACTTTATTACTATTAAAATATGTATACTCTCGTGCATGCTTTTAACATGTTTTTGGTGCCATTGCCAGGGATTTGTGCACTAAGTTCTTGCTAATATCAATATCAAGCTCAATTAATCTGAACTTAAGACATGTATATTTTGTTTTTGTTTATTGTAAGTTGCTAAGTCTTTCAATTTATGTTTTGTTTTTGTGTTATTGTTGTTGATATTTGTGTTTTTCTTTATTTATGTTGTTTTTATGTTTTTAAGCATGGATTACCCATGGTTGGCAAAAGAGGTAGCTAGTGTGCATAAACTTGATAACGTAACTAATTTCACTATTTAGGAAATTGAATTTGATAGGAAGTTTTATGATCATTATATGCACACTTGATATGCTACTCATGTTAGTAATTTTCAATGTTTATACATGACTTGTGATAGTTGTGGGGATGGTTACTACAGAAAGTAGTGCTCATATTTTATAGAAAATGCATAGATAAAAGACGATTTCAATAGTAATCTAAATAGTTTTTATGATAACACATATATTCTTAGTTGGAATAATGAATAAAACTTTTTTTGAAATCAGGGTTAAGTTTCTTCATCATATGCAATATACCTTTCCTAACCTCCCAATTTCTAACCACAAGATGAAATTTCCATTCAAGAACATAATCTTAACTTGGAAGAAATTGTTAGATACTATATGGACAAGAAAGATGCCTATATAGCCAAGCAAGATCACACAATAAAAAACTTAGAAACTCAAATAGGCAAACTAGCCAATGTCATCTATAATAGTTCACAAGAAAGTCTTCTAAGTGATATGATAACTACTCTTACAATAAAAGATAAAGAAAACTATGATGGAATTACTTTGAGGAGTGAAGAAGAGTTGCCAAAAGCTTATGTCCAATTTAGGGGGAATTATGAACAAAAAATGAAGGAAAGGGAGAGTATTATGAGGTTAAAAAACTAAGAGATAACCTCCTAAGTGGCCATGGTAGGGGATTTTCTTGATGAATTAGAAAAATGTTGCAATGAGATGGAAGTAGAAAAAGTAATTCCAAGCAATCTCTTGATGAATCCTCTAATTGAATTTCGGTTCTTATAGAAGAGAATGAAAAAGATTTTATTGGATGCTTGATATATTTGAAGGCTCTTAAAATTTTCCAATATGAATTAGAATTGAAGTGTCCTATCATGTTAGTCAAAGCATGTTTTCCAATGAAGTTATTAGATGAGGAATCACTTGTTCTTAAATGAATAGAACACATATCCCTTATGGAGCCTACTTACCTGAGGAATAAAAGGAGTAAGGCAATTATAGTTTTCAATGTAAAGCTAGGCTGAAGACTAAAAAACAAGTACTTTTTTAGAGGCAACCTAAGTATAACTAAATAAATAATATATAAGATCAAAAAAGTAAATAAATTTATCTATGTAGCTTTTCTAACCCTTGGCATTCTTTCTTTTAGAGTCCATTGGCGTAGGATTCTTAAGATGCTTGTAGGTTGAAATTAGAAAGAAAAGCTGAATAACTAAAGCATGCAATTGAGGGAGTGATTTCAAATCAATTTTGTATTCCTTTTATGAAGTTTATAATTGTGTTTGGCGTGCTTATATGTTGAATATTATTCCCTTTGTATACTCTTCTTTCTTAATTTTGTTTTCTTATGTTATTGTGAATGAGTATTAATGTCGTAACATGACTAGAAAAATTTGGGAGGATTTTAAATTTTGTTATGAATTTCTTTTGGTATGTTTGCTTAGATGTTTTGTCTTAGGCATACAAATTTTAAAACTAATTGAATTTATTTGTTACATAATTTTCACATATTACTAATTAGTGCTATGTTTTGTTACACATGTCTATGACTTAACTTTACAAATTTACTAAGAACATGTCTGATTGAATTTTTGATTGAAATGTGTGTCAAAATTTTTCTTTGCTTGTCTAGCTTCTAAGAAAATTTGTTTCATATGATTTGGAGTTTATATGGGTTATTTATTTGCATTTGAATACACACTACTCTGTTTTGACATGTTACTAGAATTTGCTATATGCTAGTTCATTTTCTGAATTTTATGGGACTTATTATGTAGTTATCGACATGTAACTTTAGGTTGATCATATTTATTAGTGTGTTAAGATGTCCTAAAATTTTTTCATTAGGTTATTTGGACATTTGTTGGATGGATTCCACCAAAATGTCATTACAATTCTATTTTAGCAAAAATTTGCACTTGCTTTATTTAATAATGTTTTGGTGTTATGCTAGTTAAGTTGTACAATATTGATTTTATGTTATATTGTCAAATTGAGATTGAGAAAATCATTCCATAATAAGGTGCTTTGTTAATATTGCCCTTTAGTTTATAAGATTTTGAAGTGGACAAAGAGTAAAATATGTCAAGGGAGTTTTCTTGATTCCTTACTTCTCTTATGTTGCGTTATGTTTTGAATATTGAAGATAATGTTCATTTTAAGTTTGGGGTTAGGAAATTCAAATTGAAAATGTGATTCTATTGTTTTAATTGTTTATATTTTTAGACAAACTTTTATTAAAAAATTTTCTATTTTCCAAAATTTTTGAGCTTAAGTTTTGCTTACTTGTCTTGCATTTATTTGTTTATTTTGTTGATGTTAGATACCATAAAGGAACTTAATTACTAGATAGTGTATAAATGGTACGAAATATCTATTAATGCAATTTGTAGGTGAGATTAATTGTTAATGGTAATGTTTTCCTTACTCATTGAGACTTTTTTTTGGGTGCACTTACACCATGCTTAGGAAAATTGTTAGTTTTAAATAATATACGTGACTTTGTGATAGATCTTAAACCTTATACTTTAGGACTTGCTTTATAGTCTCTTGAGGTGAAATCTTAAACTTTATATGATTTATTAAAGTGACTTAGGCATTTATTAGCTATGTTTGTGAGTTTACATGTAATTTTTCCATAATATATCACTAATACCTCTTTGGCCTTAAGCGAAATATTTATTTAATTGTATGAAATTTCTTCTTTTTAACCACATTAATGACCTTTAGCCCAACAATAATGTTCCTACCTTTACCAAGAGAATAATTAACATTTGATATTGTATGAAAAGGAAACTTTAGGGTAAAATAAGGTATAATATGGGTTTGATATGAATAATTGTTGTTTCCTCATGAGAGATGTAACGTCTGATTTTTGTAAAAATGATGGAAATAAACCAACTATAAAAAGGAAGTCTCATAAATGGAAAGATTTGAGGCCAAATAAAATTAGACTAATAATCTAGATTTCAAATAATGAGAATACGAGGCCCAAGGTGCCCTGAAAACAAAGCCAAAATAGTTAAATGAAAATTAATAGAAGCACAGTAGCATTTTCATAATTTTAGGCACTTTTTAGAAAATTAAAAGGAGAGATCTTTAAATGGAAAAATTTATTTTTTTGGAGTTCTCAAAGGCCCTAAAATCTATAGGAACTCTTAAAATGGTTCAAACTCCTTCAATTTACGTTTTAGAATATCGGTTGACTTGAACTTTAACCAGTTTGTTTAGGAAGATTTTAAATCCAATTTGAGTAAAACCAAAGGCATTTTATCAGTCAGAAGACCTAAATTTTATGATAGAAAAGACGATTCTTAAAAAAAAGTTGAAATGAGTCTTAAAGGAAAGAACCAAGAAAAGATGATAAAATTAAAATTCTGAAAAGCTTTTAATGAGTCTCCTTGCTATACATTACATGTCCCTTTCCTGCCCCTCACTTAACCAACCTTGTTTTTATTCCAAACCAGAGGAGAGACTAATTGAGTGAGGCGCACAAGAAGGGAGCAAAGGAGGAAGGAAAAGCCTAGGAAAAAGGTAAGAAAAGTATGGATTTTTATGCTCCTTCCTTTAGCAAACTTGTTCTCCTCCTTTTCTTCTCTTTCCTTATGATTTTAATGGTTGATTTGGGACTATTTTAGGACTTGTTTAGAAGGAGGAAGTTAGAATTTGAAGGAGAAACTTGTAGCAAAGGGAAGAGCTCTTGAAAAGGCTAAAAAACAATGTATGAATCATGGCTTTTGTTACTTCTTCCTTGTTGTTCTTTCTTAGGTGTATTTCGGCCAAGTATAAAACACATAAGAGGGAGTGAGTTGTGACCAAGACCAAGCAAGAAACTTAGATTTTGGAGTATGAGAAACAAATATATGTAAAGAAATTCCAAAAAGAAGCATTAGAAAGATCAGTTATCAAAACCTAGGGATTTTGTTACACCTTGATATGTATGAAGCTTCCTAAGGGTATTTTAAGTTGTTTAAGAGTGTGTATGAGTTCTTAAAACACCTAGCAAGTATCATATGTGTCAACTCCCTAGAGAAAACTTACAAAACTCTATGGGTTCATAATCATAGGTGTGTCTCGGCTTAAGCAAGACAAGGCACCTAAGAAGTCTTTTAAATTTTTCTAAGGTTAGAAAGGGATTAAATATGATAGATAAACATCAAATGAAGTCTTAAAATGAATTTAGAAACCTTGGTTTGTGAGATGGAGGTGTAGGCTCCATAATGGGTCATAAAAAAATAACTTATATCTAAGCTCTTTAAAATGAATTTATGATGACTCCAAGGAAGAGTCAAGAGACTTAGATGAAAGGAGAAAATGGAATCAAGATTATGAATTCCAATAGTTGCTTCATTATGCCTTGTATGGAAACAGAATGAAGCCATATGAAAAAGTAGCCTTACATAGAGTGTGTGTGATGCTAGAGCTTACTTCAATGATGTAATTATGTCCCATTTGATATGTCTAGGCTAAAGGCATCAAGCTCAACCTAGTTACAAGTGTTTGGCTAAGAGAGAGGAATAATAATCAAAGAGAAAATATTGTGTTATTGCTTTAACATAGCTCTCTAACTTTTCTCACATGCATGGCTTGGATGTTTACTTGTCTTTGAGTGCTTGTGTGAATGTTTGAACTATGAAATGTGTTTCTAGACATTGTTTACATGTATGGTACTATTATGTTTCTTAAAAGATGTTTATGCATGGAATATGACTTGAATGGGTATGGTTGTACCAAAAGTCCCTTAGCATAGGTAAAGATGAGCTAAAAGTCTCTAGGAATGGGTGACACAAAACTAAAAGTCTCAAGAAAAGTAAGACTAAGTCAAAAATTTTTTAAAAATAGGTGAGGCAAATCCAAAAGTCTCAAGAAAGTTGGATAAGGCTAGACCAATGTCCTTGAAATCCTATGTTTGCTATGTATGAATTTATATGATAAGAAAAATGATTTATGTATATTCACTAGTAGCTTGAATGTTATACATGCATTCTTTAACATATATATGCATCCACTATGTATGTTTGAAAGGGTCAAGAGTTATTGGAATTCTTTGGATCTCATTCTTCCCCCACATATCTAGGTGAGCCAAATGGACCAAGAAATGGATGCCAACAACCTTGAAGACTAAGACTTTAACAATGAAGTAGAAACATAGGCTTTATAATAGCATTTTGATGTCAAGAATTGTAGCCATACGATTTATATATGATGTAGACCATTAAACATATCCAAATGTATGTAAACATGGTGTATGTATCCATTTTAGAACCAAATGAATGAATGTATGAGTTTTTGCCACCTATGTGTTATGATATCCATATGTATAAATGCAAGTGGCAATGATGTGAACCATTTGACATGTTTCCTGATAATTTCCAACTATTCATGTTATGGTGCATATTTTCTCTTAGTAAAAATGATTTCAACCTCTAATTATAGGGTAAATAATACTGTTAGAGATAAAATAAACACACTTAGGATGAATAGTTTCATACTCACTTCTTACTTAGAAAATGATAATTTTTATTCAAATTGAGTATTTTGAGAACTACTCACACTTTGCTCTTATTATAGGATACATGTTTAAGAGAAGATTGAGCATTTTCTCAGGAGCAAGAGGCTGTAAAGTGGTAGTTTGAAATCTCACTGTGGCCAAGTGTCCTCATGTAGTGCTAGAATTTAGTCAGAAGCAAATCACGCAATAGCTAGAGCATAGGGAGCCGCGGTGCTAATCGAGTGAAACTAATTCTACAGCGTGTGTGTGGTGAGCTGCGACACGAAGTCACATAGAACTAAACCTCGCCGCGGTGGAAATGATATGCATCAAGGCGAGGAACTTGCATACCACTCAGAAGCTGGTCAGAAGCCAATCTCGCCATGGCACGTCATAGTCAGGCTGAGGCCCAAATTCTCCCAAAACTCAATTTGGCCGCGGCACAAAATGCTAAGCTGCAACGCAATGCGAATTAACTAAACGCAATGTTTTGTTTTAAGACTTTTTGAGGGTTTGAAGCTTCATATGCGAGGAGAAGAGGTAGAAGCCGTCATTCTGGGTTGTTTTTGTTTTTGTTCCAAGTGTGTAGAAGCTAAGGAGGAGCTAAGAAGGCATTTTGAAGCAAAGTGAAGCTAGAGATTGAGCATTGAAGTTGAAACCATCTCATTTATGAGTTTCTTCTTCTTTTCTTCTATTTTTATCATTTGTATTGATGTATCTAACTTTTGCTTCAACCTTGTCTTTGGTTTTTATAATCATGTATAGCTAAACCCTCTCTAATATAGGATTATTAGGAACTCTTATATGGATTAGCGGTTGTTTTTCACTCTAACTTTGTAATCAATGGTTAATGTCTGTTCATTCAACTTCAAGCTTCATACTCTCTGATTGATTAGCCAATCATTAGATTGATTTGATACCTTACTTGAACTTGGGAAAGGGAAAAGGAGGTTAGATTAAAAGTTGAGTGGTGTGGGTGCTTGAAACTTGCTAGAGTAAGTGGATGGTTTAGTTACTGAGATAAGAATATACTCAATAACCTCACATGGTCTAATTAGGTATTATGATAATAATTTAATGTTAGTTGGTTTTGTAAGGAATTATAAAATTGACTAGGTAACCCTATATAAGATTTAGAAAAATACATATAGGAACAACAGAACCCTAGACCAACATGTATTGCCATTGAGAGCAAAAGTACTGAATGTTGAGCTAATTGCTATGAAGTACAAGAGGACTAATAATCCTAGATACTAATAATCACCCGAAAATCTAAATACTAACCTCGAATTTTATATAGCTTAAAACCTATAATCATTTCTTTTAACACCAATTTTGAAAAATAGATTCGCTTGATTTAAATTAGGGTGTGAATTTCAATACTTGACATTGTTTTGACAACAAATTCTTAGGGAATGATCTTTTCTTATCACTATATTGCCTTCGCGATACGTATACTTGCATGTATGCTTCAAAAGAAACAACATTTCCATAGACTATAATTATACTTTTAGAGTTACTCAAGTAGTTGTGGAAAGGTGAGAAGAGCATTTGGTGCCTTGTTATCCCATTTTGGACTTTAAAATTAACTAAAGAGTTAAACCAAAGTCTAACCAAATGGATGATTTTTTGCATGAATTTGGCTAGTAAGAAGGTTTCATCTAGAGCTTTTTATATAATTAAAAAGTACTCAATTTGAAGCTCTAGAAAATTTATTATAATTTTTTAAAATTGGCCAAATTATGCAGAATTGATATGTGTACTGTTCATATAGTCAGATTGCTTCTCTATGTCATACATGGGCCAAATAAAGTCTAATGCTTATAAATTTTACAGGCATAAATTAGATATCATAAATTTTTCATAGCCACTGAGATCACCTCCTTTGGAGCTTTATAGAGGGAAAACCAAAATTTTAAAGTTACATGTCCTAGAGCTATTTGAGGCATGACCCGAGTTACTATTCTATTACTTTTTGTAGGTTAAATGCTGTTATCTCAGTCTAGAACTTTTTTTATCATTAGTTAATATCTAGAGCTTTCTAGAAATCTATCATATGCATTGTTTTAATTTTTCTAAAATTAAGTATGAATTTTTAAAGTTCATATCAGAAACTTGTGATAACAAACTCGAGAGCAAAACTAGTTCTTCTTGAATTTTGGCTCCAAATCCATGATGTATGAGATAAATTATGATGTTTAGGATATGATTAGATATATTATGGATGGAAAATGATATTGATGAGTTCACATGGTCCCTAAAGCCATGAATCATATATATAGCCTCCCTATTACACAATTTTCCATGTATAAAAGTACATTATTTCTTGCAAATATATTCCAATATGTATGAGACATGTTGAGATAACCTATGAAACCATTGTGTAAGAGGTAGGAGGTTATGTTATTACAAGAGAAATGCAAATTAGAAATGTGGGAACAATGATTGCCTGGTTCTTTATTTCTTGAGAGACATGAAGAATATGATAATTATAAAGAAGAACTAAATAGAAAAAAATGTTTGGTCAAAGAATTAATCCAAAGAAAGAAAATTTGATGGATTAAAATGAACGAAGTTTGAGGGTGTAAAAGTCAAAAGAAAGAAAAGTAGAAAAGAAAATGAAAGGGAATATAAGAAGGGAAGGAAAATAAAAAAAAGAGGGAGAATTCTATTTTTTTTTATTGTTGTACTTAATGGTTATTCTTTTAAATCTTGCTCATAATTTTTCATATACCAATTTTCTTTTGATAGTCATAACCATGAGTCCCATTACAATCTTAAAAGACTTATTGATTAATGGGTTATGCAATGGCCTACAATAGTAGAGACTGATAGAAGAGTAAGCATATGAAGTTCCTAAGGGAGGTTGATTATGTAGTTTAATTTACATAAATTATTCTAAGGCTTGCAATTGGACTTTAACATGGTTATTTTAAGAATCTGTTACTACTAGGTTCAACTATTTGTTGCTAAACTCAGTAATAATCATCTTAAAACAAGTGGTAACAGGTCCTTAAAAATAAATTTCTTCATTTTTTGATCCTTTTTTATAATTCTCCCTTGAATATAAGTTATGTTTTATGTTTTTGATTTATATTTTTAGGTTATTACTTTGTTTAATATTTGTTAATAGATTATAAATAGTAAATAGATGAATTTTATATTTTTATAAGGTTAAAATCATAAAGAAACAAGTTTAAAAGTTTTGAAATGCAAAGTAACAAAAGTTAAGAAGATGTGCTAAAAAAGGGAACTAATTTTTAAAAAAAAAAAAAGAAAAAGATAGTGCGCAAAAGCGCTGTTATAAAAAATGTAGAGCCATGGCAACAAATTTAAGTGCCACAGTACCTAATGACAAAACCAAAATGCGCCATGCCATAAAAATTCCATGGTGGGCATTCTTGATTGCTATAGATAAAAATTTAGCAACGTTGCAATACTTTTAAGTGTTGCTTTGGCAAATTTAAAAAAAAAAAGGGCAAAATGCACCATTTTCAGTTGCTTTTTTTTTTATGATTTTAAGAAAGGTTTTACCATTTTCTTTGAGGGGGCCACTATTTTGAACATTTTAGGGAGAAAAATATGGGTTTAGAGCTTCAGTTGCTATAAGAGAAGTTTGGATTTGAGGAAGATTCATTGATTAAATTAGTTTTTCTTTTCTTCTCTTGCTTTTCCTTATATTTCTTTACCCATTTGGTCTTGTCTATTTTAAATATTGTTATTTCTTGTAGTTATTAACTAAAATTATTAAGTTAGGATTGTGATAAACACTATATTGTAATTACTCTATTTATTTGTAATTAATGATGTGATTTAATTACTCAATTCTTGCATTTTATGCTTCTAAGTGTGTATAAACTATTAGATGATTTGAGTAATTTAAAGGAATTTGAAAAAAGAATTTTAGGACTAGACTATGGATTGGGTAGTATGGGTTTATGAATTTTACAATGTTGAATGGATTAATTCGCTTGTAGGATAAAAATATATCTACTAGCCTCACATAAGTCTATTAAGACCTATTCTTGATTAAGTTTTTAAATCTATTGCATAAGCAATTATAGATTAGTTAGGGAATGCATGTATGTAATTTGGAATACACTTATAGGTAAAATAGAGTTATAGGCTATTAATGACACTAAGGGTAAGATTAAAAAGGTAATTAGTTCATATGAAATGGTAAGGAAAATCATAATCCAAAACTTTTTTACTTTCCAATTTTATTTAGAATAGTGTCTTTCATTTACTTTGTTATTTTTATGTTTTAGTATAGTGCAATTTCCAATCACCTTTTATTACTTGATTCACTTGTAGAATAGAAATATATCTACTAGCCCCATATATGTCTATAAGGACCTATTTTTTATCAAATCTTTAAATCAATTGCATAAGCAATTATAGATTAGTTAAGGGAATGCATGAATGTAATTTGGAAGATGCTTATAGGTAAAATAGAGTTATAGGCTATTGATGGCACGAAGAGCAAGATAAAGAAAGGTAATTTTAATTAAAAAAGGTAATTAGTTTATATAAAATGGTAAGGGAAATCATAATCTCAAACCTTTTTACTTTCCAATTTCATTTAGAATAGCGTCTTTTATTTATTTTGTTATTTTTATGTTTTTAATATAGTGTAATTTCCTATCACGTTTTATTATTGACATGATTTAGATTAAAATGTACAATTTTTATACTTAGTAATTATATTTAATTTGCTATCACCTTTTATTATTGGCCTAATTTAGATTGAAATGCATAATTTTAGTACTTTACAATTATCTTAGTGACAAATCCATTTAAGAATGACACTTTATTCATCATTTTATTGTTGTTGTGATTTATATATTTGTGTGTATACTTTTAAACAAGCAATAGACAACATAATTGCCATATCTTATCTTTTATTAAACAAATATTGAAATCAAATGCCTATCTATCTTCCTACACTAGAAAGATATGATGTCTTTTTGTTAAATAAATGTTGAATAATACAACTATTTAACTTATCACATTACATTTCAAATTCATTATGATTCATGATATATATTTGCATTTTTTAAGGTTAAATAGGTTATTTGTATTGACATTATTAGAATGGACTTTCAGTTATGGCTCGTTTAGTACATAGAATTTTTTTTTTATGGAAATAGGAAAATAATACTAAATGGAATGAAAGAGAATTAATTACGTTTGGTATGACATGAAAAGAAAAATGAATGCCTTTCCATTTGTCTTTTTGGTAGAATAAAAAATAGTACAAGAATAGAAAGTAAATTATAACAAATGACCAAATAATGTTCTTTTTATACTTTTGACTTTTGTATGGAGATACGGAAACATGGGATGTGAAATTTGTACGATGAGTTTTCCTTTCCCTTTTACAACTTGAAATAGGAAGGCATAATGATGTAGTGGTACAAGAGCTATTAGATTCTTTGAAACTCAAATATGCCCAGTCAAACATTGTGCTATAGTTGCAATCAAAATATATACCTAAAGACAATGCAAAATATTTGTTGCATCTGTAATCAAAAATCCTACAATTTCATCTAATGCATCATCACCCTATACACATTATGGTTTTGCTACATTCACCTGTAATAAAAACTCTTGCATTCATTTGTTGCAAAAACGTTTATGAACACTTGTGCTCAAGCATAGAACTTGAATGGATTTGATTAAGGAATAGGTTTGATTAAGCATGTGCATACACAACATCAATGGATTTGATTAAGGAATAGGTTTTATGAGGACTTAGCAAAGAACTACGAAAGCAGAGAGATCATTTATGGGTCTTGAGAGGAACTAGTAAAGGAAAGAGGGATTGGGGAAGGCAACATGAATAACTCACTTATTTTTATAAAGGATTGAAGAGGATTGCAAAGATGCACCTTCAATAGTGTTATGTTAAGATAGGGGTAGTGACCAATAAGCATTTTGTGATGGGTGCGAAGGATAAGCTTGAACATGCTTGAGGCAAGGATGAGACCAAGGGGTTGCTTTAGCAAGTACAAAAGGGTAATAATTGTAACACACTTTTTAATTACCTAATTTTGGAGAATCTTTTTTTCTAACTACTTACTTAGCTAATAGAATTTGCAGCATAAATACTAGTTAAATTATTTCTAAATGTCTCAACATTTTAAGTAGGCTTTTTCCTTAAAGTAAATTATTATATGTTAAGTAAGTTGATACTAACACTAATGATAAAATAAGATACTACATTTAGTTAGTACATATTGTTTGTCTATCAATAGAGTAAAGTAAAGAGGACAGGAGTTAATACAAGTACAGTTAACATAGTACTACTAGGGTTTGGTCTACATCTACATATAAAAAGAAACTCCAAATAACAAAAGCTAATATAGATTAGTCCCCTATTAACAAAAGCTAACATAGGTTATAACTCCAATATATGGGAACAGAGGAGGAGGTGCAAAGTGCATGTCTCCCATTGGAAAAAGGCATGGCTCCTGCTTATTTGGCGGTATAAAGGCAATTGGAATGACAAGAACTTCATCACATTCCAAGATTTGGATGTTATGTATCATAAATATCCAACCTCAAAGTGGGAAGTGCATCCAATCTACCTAAAGCTTAAGGATCATAGTGTAATTGGGTATCTAACAAAAAATATAAACCATGATCAAGTGAGAAATAATTTTTTTAATAATATAGATAAGGTCAATACAACCTAATAATCATGAAGCGAAGTCAAGTGCACATATTAATATACAATTCACATAATTTAGTTAATAGAAAGCAACATATAATTTTTAGTATACCCAACATATTGACTAATCCTGACTAATCCAAGAATTCAATATACAAGCAAAGGTCAACAAAAATTAGTAATTAGATTATATACACAAATCAGATATATGCATGATAAATGAAAAGCAATAAACAATAAATGATTTTCTCCTAGCTAACTTGACCATTAGGCCTTGAAGACTATGAGTCATACTTGAGGTTGCACCACCCATACCCTTGGCCTATAATCTCACCATGATGAAACTAGCACTAATGTGCGTTCTTTAGCATATGATGGCCCTACCATATCCATGATAGCACCACCCATGCAATTCGGCATATGGTCACTAATTAATAGGTGCTACTTGCATTCCTTACTAATGTGTTCCCCAGTGATACACAAGAAAAGTCATATCAAAATATCGCAATAATAAGTTATCTAAGCCATTATTTGACTAAGACATAATAGGTACATGTGAGAAAGAACTAGCTTGTACAATTCTATGTGTCATCCAATAATTCAAATAGCATACTAATGTACTAGAGTCTAAAAAATTATATTTAAATAATTAAAATTATCTTTCCACTTTTCTAAATCTAGATTTGTTTTGGGATCCATTTAATGTTCAAAATAATCCATTAGTCAAGATCAAATATGGCCTAAAAGGCTCAATCAAGTACAAAAAGGCTAAAAAAGCCTAAATAAATCCAACTAGGTCAAATAATATATGAATGGCCCTAAATAATCCTAATTAGTTATTTTAAATGTTTAAGTATCGTAATTAATTAAAATTGAACATCCAGCACTACCATAGCTATCCAATGCCAACTTTAGCATATACAAGATTCATCCCCTGATCAAGGCAACTTTGCCAAATCTCATATAAGCTAATCCTTTACGAAACAACCCATAGCCATATAGAATCATGAAATCAATCAATATATTATCAAATCAATTATCCATCGTTTTGATCAAAAAGTCAATGTAATACTCATAAATTTTGACTTTCATAAATGAACTATAAAAATTAAAAAATAAATACCAACATGTTCTAGATAGCATATAAAGTGCATTAGACTACACTAATCATCCAAAATACCTTACCTAACATTAATAAAAATTCATGCAACATATGGTCAACACTTGTCACATATTAAGGTAGATAAACAATAACCCTAAATCAACATCCAAAGATTCATCAAAATTTCTAAGCTTTTATCAAATTGAAACTTCAAGAACAACTTGCTAAAACTTCATAAAAATCAAGATTATATAAACAATCTTCCATTTAAGCATTCTTCCATCATCTTCCCACTTATTTTCTCTTCAATCTCTTCTATGGCTTCTTGAAAATTTCATAAATCAAGGTAAAAGTCTCTAAAAATTGGAAGTATTCTTGAAGTAAATGAATCATTTGCTATATGCATCAATTTCTTAATCTTTTCTAGATAAGAATTCATGAACAACCAAAAACATTTTTTCCTCTAGCCTTGGCCAAAATTTTGAGGAGAAGAAAAGAGAAAATAAAATGGTGAAAAGTGAAAGAAGACCAAAAAGAAGAAATCTACCTATGTTACCTTGTCTCCTTAGTTTTTCTTCCTCCTTTTTCTTCCTTTCTTCCTCCATCTTCCTCTTGGCTTTTCTCTCTTCTTTTCTTTCTCCCTTTGGCCTAAAATATAAGTGTTTGTATGTGTGAGTATGACGTGTAAGTGTGTGTATTTATGTATGTGTGTGTGTTTTAATATATGGTTGAGATTAAATCTTGTTCCTATGAAAGATTTAAACCATTAGATTAAATGGAGAGCTAGGATTAAATCTTGGTATTAAGGAAAGAATTTAGACCATTGGATTAGATGGATGGTTAAGATAAAATCCTTAGGAGCAAGAAAGAATCTAAGCTAGCAAATCATTTCAATAACCAAGATTGCATCTTGGATTAAAGAGAAATCTCTATCGTCAGATAATCCTTTTCTAATTATTTATTTCTAATCTAACTAGATTTCCCTCCCAGTTTGGCTAGAGTAACATAATCTTATCTAATTCAATTACTTCATGTTAATTGCTAGAAATGATTATGCTAATGTTGGTGGTTAAATTAATCATATTTTCTCGATCAAAGTGAGATATCAATCTTTCAATCAGATTCGGTGATCTTGCTACTTTGAAATGCATGCATATTCTAGAAGTTTCCTTATATGTGGCACCACATATGGTCTGGTTAGCCAAAAATTATGAAAATGCCATCAATCAAAAGAATTTTTTGGTCTTTTCTCTTGTCAGTCCTCTGGTTAGGTCATTGTATCCTCCACTGCATCATTTTAATATTAAACGTATCTATGTGGGTCTCATTTGTATTTTATAATTATTTATTTTATTGTTCAAAGTGAAAAAGACTGTCGGAGACTTTATATTGGTTAACAGCTTTGACCTTTTCTTATTATAACTTTGTTTTAACCTCATTTCTTTGAAATTCTTTACCACTATCCTATGGCTCTTACTGCATCGGTTCTCCTAGAGTAGTTAATCTGAACTTTATAAGCTAATCTAATTTTATACAGGCTTTTAATTTTCTTGTATTATTTTCTGATCTTAACAATTTCTAAAATTTATGAAACAAATTTTATAATTTTATACATATTATTTCCTAACTCATGATATAAAAATTATGCCAGTTCTTAATACTTTATCCATAAAAAAATTCATTGAAGACTGTTTAGGTGTGAAAAATAATTTTTCCCTTGTGCCCTATTTGGCCCTAAAAATTTCTATAGATTTTACTAAACTCATATCTCTTAAGTATGAAATTATTTCATTCTAATTTATTAATTTTAAGATAAAATAAATTCATTCCACAAAATACTAAATAATTAAAAAATCTTAATTTTTACGAATGTTACAATAATTGACTTCCTTTCATATTTGCTTTAAAACCTCCTTCCCTTTTTTGTGCTAGAAAGTTCCCTTCCTTTTGACTTTCCCTTTTTGTCATCCAATCTCTCTACCAAACAAATAAGTTAGCTTATTCCATTTCACTTTCCTTTTCTGGAGTGATACCAAATAGGCTATAATTATATTAATGGTTAATAGTAATAACCTATAAATGTTTTGAGGGATATAGGGAAGAAAAGTGTAATACTTTAACCTCTTCACCCTTACACAATGGTCCCATGGTCTATCCCAATTCATTTCAAGTATATTGGATTTACAAGGAAGCATATGTTTTCATACATGGGAAGTTGCATGATTGGCTTCCATTCATGATTCATAGCTTTAGGGACCATGTGAACTTATCCATATTATTTACTATCTATAACATATCCATTCCATATCATTTGCTATCCATAACATATCTATTCAAGTCATAAATATTATCATTTACCACATGTATCACAAGTTTGGAAGCCATACACCAGAAAATTCAAGTTTGCTCTCGGGTTGGCATGTCTAGCTTTCTTGTGTAAACTTTGAAAATTTATAACTAATTTTAGAAAAATTAAAATCAAGTATATGATAGCTTTTTGAAAATCTCTGAATGTTAACTAATGACAAAAATAATTCCAGACCAATTCAGTGACATTTAACTCATGCAAATTGATGGAATAGTACTAAAGATCGAGTTGCGTTATTGATACTATTATGCAACTTCAAAAATTTGGTTCTCCCTCTACAAAGCTTCAAATAAGGATATTCCTCAATGTCCCATACTATTCACGGAACATGAGAAGCAGATGAATAATGATCTTAGTGGCTATGGAAAGCTTATGATGTCTAGTTTATTCTTGTAAATTTCATGAACATTAGAATTCATTTGACCCACATGTGACACAAAAATATAAATTGACCATATGAGTGTTGTGCATACCATTTCTGCATAATTTGGCTAACTTTGAAAAATCATAATAAATTCTCTAGAGCTCCAAATTTAGTACTTTTTAGCTTTGTGAAAAGCTCTAAATAAGATTTACTTGTTTGCCAAATTTTATGGAAAAACTCACTCATTTAGTCTAACTTTTGTTTAGCACACATAATGGTCAAATTTGAAGTCCAAATTAGTATCTCAAGGCACCAAAAAGATTTCCTCTCATTCTATAGCCACTTGGAAAAATCTAAGCATATTTACAACATATAAAAGCATGCCAAATGATCTAAATTACATGCCAAATGACCTAAATTACCATGGAGCTAAATCTCACCTTGCTTCTCACATCTATACACATGTATACCATGGTGTTAGGATATCAATCTTCCATATATCCATTCATTTGGCTTCAAAATTGATACATAGATCATAATTGTAAACATTTAAACTTGTGCAAGTGATTGCATATTATATACATCATATAGATACAACTTTTGATATCTAAATGCTATTAAAATGCCTATTGTTCTACTCTTTTGTCATAGTGCCATGCTTCAAGACCTTTGGCCTTTATTTTTTAGTCCACTTGGCTCACTTAGGCATAATTAGGCATATAGAGGGGAAGAGTAAGATTCAAAGAATCTCAATAACTCTTTATCCTTTCAAACATATATAATAGGTGCATATATATATATGTCAAAAAATGCATGTATGACATTTAGGTTACTTATAAACATATAAACATCATTTTTCTCATCACATAAACTCATACTTGGCAAATATAGGCTTTCAAAGGCATTAGTCTAACCTCACCTACTTTCCTTGGGACTTTTGGATTTGCCTCGCCATTCTCAAGGGACTTTTGACTTAGCCTTAATCTTATTGAGACTTTTGGCTTTATCTCACCTATTTTTAGGGACTTTTGGCTCATCCTTACCTATCTCAAGGGACTAAACCCATTCAAGCTACTTTACAATCATAACTCATTTCAAGACACATAATGGTACCATAACATGTGAGCAATGGTTAAAAATATTTCTCATGGTTCAAACATACACACAAGCACTCAAAGACAAATAAACATCCAAGCCATGCAAGTGAGAAAGGTTAGAGAGCTACCTTGGAGTAAAAACATAACACTTTTTCCTTGAACTTGTCTTCCCCTTTTTAGCCAAGCTTATAGAATTTGGTGGCATTTGGTTTGCTTGGCCTAAACACATTAAATGAGACATGAATCACTCATGGGAATAAGCTTTAGCCTTATGCAAGCTCTATGCTATACTACTTTCTCATTTAACTTCATTATGGATCCATTCAAGACACAATGAAGTAACCTTTAGGATTTAGGATCTTGGCTCCCATTTCTCATTTAATATAGGTCTCTTGACTCCATTTAAAATCCTTGGAGTCATCACAAATTTATTTTAAAGAGTCTAGCTATAAGTTGCTTTTTTATATTTTATTAGGGAGCCAACACCTCTATCTCACAAACCAAGGCTTTTAAATTTTTTTCTAAGGCTTTCTTTGATATTCCCCTATCATATCTTGTCCTTTCTAGCTTTAGAATAATTTAAAACACTCCCTAAGTGGCCAAACCTCTCTTGGCTGAGATTATGCATTGGTTTTGGATCGATAAACTTGCTTTATTTTTCTTAAAGGGAATGACTCATATGCAACTTCCTAAGGTCTAAGGGATTCATGCCAAGTCTTACATAAGTCTAATTGCCCTTAGAAAAAAAATTAGATTTCAATATTTGTTTCAAAACCTATAAGTTGTGCAACTTGAATTTTAAGGCTCCCATTTTGTTTTCAATTGCATAATCTTAATTCTCACACTCTATAAGCCTTCTTCCTACCTTAATTTGGATAGAATTTATAATGTCTCACATTAGATAGGAGGATCTTAGGCTAGGTCCATATAAATGAGAGTGGTACTCTCCCTCTCGATGACATATTTTAGGTTGTGACCGATTGAGGTAACCTTGAGAATAAAACCCTACCATGCAAATATGTCGGGTGCCATAATGAGGACAATATGGCTGAGGGCTTTATATAGAAGTGGTACCAAAACTGACCTAGCTACATGTGCAACTCGAGAATGAGTTGGCTCCAAGGGGGTGGAATGTAATGTCTCAGATCAGATAAGAGGATCTTAGGTTAGGTCCATATAAATGGAAGTGGTACTATCCTTTTTGGTGACACATTTTAGGCTGTGACCAATTGAGGTGACCCTAAGGACAAAACCCCACCAGGCCAATGTGCTAGGTGCCATAATGGGGATAATATTATCAAGGGCTCTATATGGAAGTAGTATTAAAGCTGACCTAGCCACATGTGCAACTTGAGGATAAGTTGGCCCCAAAAGGGATGGAATGTAACATCCCACATTGGATAAAAGAATCCTAGTCTAGGTTCGTATAAGTGGAAGTGATACTCTCCCTTTTGATGACACATTTTGGGTTGTGACTGATTAAGGTGACCTTAAAAATAAAACCTTACCAGGCCAATGTGCTAGGTGCCGTAATGGGAAATATATTACCAAGGGCTCTATATGGAAGATGAAGATAATATAATATCCCATATCAGAAAGGAGGATTCTAGGCTAGGTCCATTTAAGTAAAAGTGGTACTCTCCCTCTCAGCGACACATTTTGGGTTGTGATCGATTGAGGTGACCCTGAGAATAAAACCCTATTAGGCCAATGTGTTGGGTGCCATAACAGGCAATATATCACTGAGGGCTCTATATGGAAGATGAAGATAGTATAATATTCCACATAAAAAAGGAGAATCCTGAGCTAGGTCTATATAAGTATAAGTGATACTCTCCCTTTTAACGATACGTTTTGGGTTGTCATCGATTGAGGTGACCCTGAGAACAAAACCCTACCAGGTTAATGTGCCAGGTGTCGTAACAGGGACAATATTGCAGAGAGCTCTATATGGAAGATACATTTAAGTCAGCTTTGATACCATTTTCATACAAAACTCATGGTGATATTATCCCTGTTACGGCATCCGAAACATTGGCTTGATGGGGTTTTGTTCTTAGGGTCACATCATTCTATCACAACCCAAAATGCATCGCCAAAAGAGAGAGTACCACTCCTACTTATATGGACCTAGCCTAAGATCCTCCTATCTGACGTAGGACATTACATTCTACCCCCCTTTTAGGGCCAACTTGTCTTCGAGTTGCACATATGGCTAGGTCAGCTCTGATACTACTTCCATACAGAACCTTTGGTGATATTGTCCCGCCAGCACATTGGCCTGGTGGGGTTTTATTCTTAAGGTCACCTTAATTAGTCATAACCCAAAATGCATCGCTGAAAGGGAGAGTACCACTCCCACTTTTATGGACCTAGCCTAGGATTCTCTTATCTTATTTAGGACATTACATTCCACCCCCTTTGGAGTCAACTAGTCCTTGAGTTGCACATGCGGTTAGGTCAGCTCTTATACCACTTCCATACAAAGCCTTCGACAATATTGTTCTCGTTACAACACTCGACACATTGACCTGGTGGGGTTTTATTCTCAAGGTCACCTCAATCGATCACAACCTAAAACGTGTTGCCGAGAGGGAGAGTACCACTTCCACTTATATGGATTTAGCCTAGGATCTTCCTTTCCGATGTAGGATATTACATTCCACTCCCCTTTAAGGCCAACTTGTCCTTGAGTTGTACATATGGCCAGGTTAACTCTAATACCACTTCTATACAGAGCCCTCTGTAATATTGTCCCCGTTATAGCACCTAACACATTGGCCTGGTGGAGTTTTATTCTTAAGGCCACCTCAATCGGTCATGACCCAAAATGCGTCGCTAAAAGGGAAAGTGCCACTCCCACTTATATGGACCTAGCCCAGGATTTGCCTATCCGATGTGGGATATTGCAGAAATCACCTCTCCTTGGCTGGGCCTATAATTCGCCAAACAAGCACTATAAAGATTAAACAAGAATGTGCCATGAAAAGCTATATTTCTTACCTTGTTTCAACATTTTTTCAAAGGCTCTTGCAATTGCTTTAGACTCCTTCAAATTCTATATTCTCTCTTCTAGACCTGCCCTAAACTAGCTCCATATGAATAATAAAAATTATAGGAAGGAAGAGGAGAAGGAAGGGAATAACATTAAGAAAGGAAGGAGCATGAAAAACTATATATTTTCTTATCTTTTTGCTAAGTTTCTCTCATCCTCCCTCCCCCATCTTGTCCACCTTTCTCCTCTACCTTGGTTTTGTTTCAGAGGTGAGGAAGTAGGTTATAAAGGATGGGGAAGGTTGGAATGTGTTTTAAGAAGCATAAAAGTAAAATTAACACACTTTTTTACTTTTCATTTTAGTCCCTAAACTATCGTTTCTTCGTAGTGAAAGATGTTCCACTAGAAATATTCTTGTTATTGCTTCAACTCATATTCCCCAAAAAGTAGTTCTCGCTCTAATAGCTTTGAATAAATTAAATACATGCATTAAGATACAAAGGCTTCTTATTCCACAACAACAAAAGCACTTTTTCGCTCTTTCATATACTAGGGGATTTCACCTGCAAATAGCTATATTAAATAGGAATTGTCTTTATATGATTTCCAATGAGATCATAAAATAAGAATTCCCCGGAGACTGAACTCCGGGAAAGTAGAGTAGAGATTTGTATGATAAAATAGAATCATATGATAAAGTCGTCAAAATGAGCAACCACGTTCAATAAAAAAAGATTTATACTAGAATTCTAAAAAATTGGATTTTCAAAGTCAATCTTTTTTAAGTAATTCTAAATTAGATATAAATATCTAATTTCTATTTAGAATTAGAATATTTAAATATATAAATAATTAGTCAGTTATTCTTTTCCCTTTACTAGTCTATTAATAATAAAAACGGATTCTTCCAATGTATAAAATAAAAAATTCTAATGGCTTTTGCTACTATAACCTTCCCAACCACGATTTTTTCTTTTTATTTCTAAGCATTTAACCTCGAAATAAGAAATTGTATTGATACTAGGTATCAAAAAAACATATTCAATTAAATAGAAATGGATAAAGAAATAGTGGATTCTAACTTTTGGGCGTTAAGATACGTTTCAGACGTGGATGATTATCATAAGAGATTCCCACCATATCATAAGATTCCCTTTCTTGAAAATCGTGTAGAAATTTAAGAACTATGATCCTAGTTGAACTGGAGAAACTCGAATTCACACTGGTATCATAAATTTACTTAGCTTAGATATGATCTATATGATTAGATACCATATGAATAGGCCCTGCAAAAGCCTTGAAAAATTGTCAAAAAAAAAAATGGAAGCACGAGAATTTCCTGAAAATTCCCTTGTAGGCATTATATACGGATAAGATACCTGATTAGATAATATATGTGTAACAATTTATGTTCCATTCTCTTTAATTTGCAATAACTCGGGATTTAATCCCATAGAGATGATAAATCTTTCGTCGGTAAATTCAATGGTATAAATTACATCTCGATGATATCGAATCGGATCAATATCATGAATAACAATATTTGAACTCTTCTACTTCATTTTTATTTACTTTTTTTTTATTATTATTTTTCTTTTCTTTTTTAATTTCTTTTTTATTTCCTTCTGTCATCCCTTAAGTCCCATAGGTTCTCCGGGCGGATGGGTAATACTCGAAATAGCTATTTATGATACTATGCAATTTGTGCAACCAGATGTACAGACAATATACATGGGATTAGTCGCTTCAATGGGATCTTTTATTCTCGCAGGAGGAGAAATTGCCAAACGTCTAGCATTCCCTCACGCTTGGTGCCTCGATCTGCAAAAAAATGGACTTTGGAGTTTTTTTTTATTAATCTGAAAGAAAGGAAAATAGAACAAAGAAGACAATAAAAAAAGAAAAAAAATGAAAGAATAAAATAGAAAGTAATAAAATATATGATACTGTAGTAGTTTACTACACATAGAAATTAGAAGAATACATAAAACTATTTATTTTTCTCAATTTCACGAATAGAAAATTTAAAATAAAATAATAATAATAATAAATAAAATAAGAAATTAAGAATAATTATTTAATAATAAATAATTAATTCTAAATATAATAATAATAAAATTCTATATAAAATCAAATTCTATATAAAATTAAATATTTAAATATATATAATATAGGAAAAATATAATAAAAAATATATACACTAAAAAATATTAAAACTAAAAATGATCAATCTACCCCTGTGTGATTCCTGTTGAAACATATAGGGGGTGGGTGCAGGGGAGACAATTTCAAAATGAACTCCCCATTCAAACATTAATTTATCCTTTTTATTTTATATTTCAAAAGATAAAGAAAGATTGATCAGAAAAACGTATAAATTAGTAAAAAAGAAACAAAAAGTATGAAACTCCAATATTTTTTTTCTTATGTTAAAATAATGTTAACGAATGTTGAAGTAAATAAAGAATTGATGTATGAAGAAAAAGACTTCTTTTTCTTCAACTTCTTTTTGAGAACTGTCTTTTCCATCACAAAATCTAAGTTCTCTAATTTATAAAATATCTTTGGTTTTACCCAAATTATATTTGAAACTATTTCGAACTATTCGGTCAAAATTTTAGGTAACCTTTTACCAAAATTGTTCACCGGAGGGGTTTCAACTATTTTGGAGGTTTTCATGATTTTTAGTGCCTCTGAGAACTCCGAAAAACTCAAAATTTTCATTTAAAAAGCCCTCGTGTGAGTCTTCCAAGATTTTCAAAAATTACAAAAATACCCTAACTTTCTTTTACTAAAATTTCTTGCTCATCTAGCTTGGGTTTTTGGGTATCTTAGGCCTTAGATGTTCATTTTTCATTATTTAGAATTTTCTCTTAATTTTATTTGGCATCAACTCATTCATTTTAGAAGATTCCCTTTTATAATTGACTTATTTTCATCATTTACGGAGGACTAGATGTTACAAAAAGCAAGAATGAAAGAACTCAAATCAGGTTATTATTGTATTGCATTATAATGAAGGCAAGCCATATGGTGTACTCTTATCTATAGTTAGTCATGGTAGTAATTTCTTCACTAGGAGTTTGGTGGATTAGGTGAGGCATAACTTGTCTAAGAGTCTTTAAGACTTTTCAGGATATAAATCGAGCAATAACAAGATGTGTTAGTGTATGGCTTTAAGTGGTGTTTGGGTCAACCTATCAATCTACCAAAATTAATCTAATTCACACAATTGAGTTAATTTAGTTCAGGTTAATTTTTTTTTTTAGGACTTGTCATTTATGGGTTAATTTGGTTATGGGTTAATGGAGTTTTAACCTAATCTAGATCATGAACCTACCTATACTTTCTTCATATATATATATATATATATATCAAATTCTATAAAGTTTAGTTTTTTGGAATTTTAAATTTTTTTTTCGTACACATATGATGATGTAATTTACATTGTATTTGTTAATTTTGATATTAGAGATAAAGTTGACATTCAAGATAGAACATATGATTTAATAATGAATGAAGATTTAATTCTTTTATATGATATTAACTTGTTTATTCATGTTAAAATTTAGTATTCTAATTTGTAAAAGAATAATTTTGATTTATAATGTTGTATTTCTGTTATTTAAATATATTTTAATTTAATATTTTTAAAATATAACATTTTTAAAGAACCTAATCTAATTTAAGTCATAAATGAACAAGTCAGTAGTTTGGTTAATTTGTTAAATCTTATTTATCCATGTTATTTTGCATACTTTTATTGGAAAAAGGTGATTAGTTGTTTAATTTTAAGTAAAATAACTAACTTTAGGAAAAATGTGCATAGCTATTATATATAAAAATACTCAAGTTTTGATATTGGAGATGATAATTTTTGACATAATTTCATTTTGAACAAGATTTGATCATAGTTTAATTGTTTTTGTAGGTTGTAAATACATGAATATTTAAGCTATATTCATTTTGAAGCTTAAATCACATAAGTCCAAAGTCAAAACATGACAAAAAGGCAACATTGAAGCATTTTAGGCTTAGTTTTGAAACTTAATAATCTAGATTAACTATGCCCATTATGTTTCTCGAACTAGAATGGAGTGGCACTACAACTTTAGCTCCTAACATTGCAATGCCATTGTTGTAAAGTTTCTTTACCTTATGGAAGGGGCCAGCACCATGATGCTGAAGCTAGTGTTGTGGTGCCAATCATGTGACTCAAAACAGTGGCATTTTTGCTTCATTTTTTGGCTAGGTTTAGAGGCATATATATGATATTCTTTAATGAGAATCAACATTTTAGGCATTTTAGGGGTTTGAAGGAGCATTTTGATAACTTAAGGAACCAGGGAAAGCCTTGGGTTAAAGAGAACACAACATCCATCACTAGTTTTCTCTACTTCTCTTTTCTTTGCATTTCCTTGATGTTGCTATTACATACTTTATCTTTGATGATAGTTTATTATGTAATGAATGTTTAAACTTTTTAATTTAGGATTATCATGAACCCTTGCATGAATTGGAGCTTGTTTTACATTCTTTCCTTATGATTAATACACTACAAAAATTTATGGTTTTAGCCATGATTTTCTTAATGGCTTTAACAATAATTTTAACCATTGCTAAAACCTTTAATGACAGTTTCATAATTAACTTTGAAACATCCATCACAAAGGTTTTAACCATAATTTTATCTAACTATTGATAAAATCATCGCTAAACTGTGGTCTAGTTGTAGCCAAAATAATTATGGTTAAACCATAGTTTAGCTATAGCTAATCATAATTGTGGCTAGATTATGGTCTAGTTATGGTTTAGGTAATCGTGGTTGTGGTCTTGCCATAGTTACAATAATCGTGCCTAGAAAAATCTATAGCTAAACCAATGTTTGACCACAATTAATCATGGCTAGACATTTGATCTTTAAAGGTGGTTGTTTTAACCACTACTACAAAATAAACTTCTATAAATATTTATAGTATTGTTTTATCCTTTTTTTTTTGGCATACCTATAACAATAATTTTCAACTAACATATCCAACAACAAATTGCCAATAACTAAACAATTTTTGGTCAATGTGCTAATTTTTCAAAAAGACCAAGGCTTAAGGTCACTTGACGTATTCCAAACTCACTCCAACATTATAAGATGTTACCTAAACATACCAACTACCCTATACCATCATTCTTATTCTTATGGAGGTGATTTACCCCAAGTAAACAAGAAGACATTAATTCAAACACTTGCCAAAGCTTTTAGAGCTATTAGGATGAGGGATAGTTAAGTTCTTCATATTTTTTCCTTCTCTACAATTTCTTAGTTATTGATAAATATATTAATAAGATCATTCAAGAATTGGTACATCTAGGAAAATAAAGTGTGATTATATGAGTTTTCTCTTGAAAATGATAGGTTACAAAACTTACCTTGTGATCCCTATCGATAGGACATCTTGAATCATCTACTCCTTAGTGTGACTCCTATCAGTTTATACAATTTATGTCATCTTGTCTCCTCTTATTGCCAAGTATTTGATATATAATCTTTTTATGCAAATCTTCAAAAACAAATCTAGATTGTAAGATAAAATACAATAGTTAGTAAAGATATGAACTCGAGGCATTAAGATAAATGAATAATCAATGTGTTATTACTGTACATGAGTCTTAAACACCTCACTCTTGTACTTTTGAGGAATAGTCCTCCAATCTATGTAATTGAGTAGAAACAATTTCAAGTTAGTCCCCACCATATATAGAAAAGACCCAAGTAAGCCACCTCCTTCTTTAATTGGTTGGTTCTCCTTATTAAAGGGCACTTTGAACCTTTTTCCTCTAGGAAATAACCAAGCATCATACATTGTTAGCTCCATGGGTCTCAAATTACCTTCCTCATCTATAAAATTAAAGTTAGTACACAAATTAAAAATAAACAAATTAGCAATAATATATGCATTATTTTACTTACTAATAACCTCAACTAACCAATTTCATCTTTGTTGTTATAGTTTGGACTATACATGCTGTCATACCTAGCTTCCTTTCTAATTACCTAACTTAGGCACAAGCTTTAACAACAAATTTGCCATTGTTACTATACTTTTAATAGCGAATTTCAGCTTATGTATATACCAATTGGAGCTATAGGGGTCCAACTTTAATTTTCTTTTCTTCTTCACTCTTAGTTATCATAAATAAACTCATTTTGTCCACTAGATCATAAATTATACTTGGATTGCTTAAAGGAATTACATGGCCTGAATTTGCCTCTTATGACATATTATGTATCAAATTTTAAAAATTTATAACTTGGATTACATAACTTCAATTTGCACAAATTAGGCATCTATGGAAAGCTTAAGATGTGTACCTTATGTTAGTAAAATTTCATGAGCAACTAAATTCATTTGAGCCCTCAAAAATATGAAAAACCAGAACTGGTGCATTATGCACAATGTCAAAGACCATTTTGCATTATTTTTTAAACTTTGAAAATTTATAAAATATTCTATAGAGCTTTGAAAATTCCCATTTTTGACTTGTAAAAAAACTCTATAAAATGTCTAGTTGTTGTGCTAAATTTTAGCCCTAAAGTTGTAACACCATTATACATTGGACTCAATTATCCTTAACCAAAAATGTAACACCATTATACATTGGACTCAATTATCCTTCACTTAAACTTGATTCCATGAAATTCCCAAGAAAAAGGGCTAAAATCGTGGCATTTGATGACGTTATGTTAGCGTTTAAACGTTTATACTTCGCCTCATGGGTCCTGTGAACCTATCATCACATTTTCTACTCAAAATCCTTCCATACAACTCATACATATCATTAAACAACCCATGAGCCATGGATATGAGGCCAAAAACCATAAAAATGCAAATTCTCTCACGGGTCCAAAAGTCAAATTTTTGGCTCTACTTTTAGAAAATCATAATTAATTCTAGAAAAATGGAAATTAAGCGAACCATAGTTTTCTAAAAAGCTCTGGATGTTAAATTTATGCTAAAAATAATTTCAAGCCATGAAAATTTCATCTAGACCATGTTTGATAATAGAAAAAGTCAGAAGGTCGAGTTACCTAGAAATCTGATACAACTTGTTAATATAAACTTTGTAAATTTATAACTAATTCCACAAAAATCTAATCTGGGCAAAATATACTAATTTAGAAAATTACAGATGTTAACTAGAGGAAAGAAAATAGTTCCAATGCCAATCCAAGAGCATTTAGATCCCAAAAATTAATCAAATAGTAACATATGTTTGGAGGTGTGCCTGGAATAGAACAACAATGTCAAATTTTCATATCTCCCTCTCTAGACATCCAAATACGGTGTTTCCAATTGGACAAGTCACTGGGAAGGTCTAATTTCTTTTTGTAAAAGTTCATAGCAATTGGACATTGTTTGCTTCATGAATGACACATATTCATTATTAAACTAATTACACAGTACACTGACCAAAAATTAGAAACTTTTTCAACTTCAAAAATTTGCCAAAAATTCCATAGACCTCCAAATATTCTGCATTTTAGTTTTTCAAAAAGCTCCAGACAAGACCTATAAGCATGCCAAGTTTTAGACCAAGAAGAAGTCATTTAGTTAAATCTTGACATAGCTCTTGAATTTGGCAAATTTGGCACTTTATATGGTTCAAAGTGGGTTCAAATGGCCTCATACATATTTTAGCATACCTTGGGTAAGTTTGAAAGTACTAATAGTCCAAACTATCACACGTCTCAAATTCACCATGCTACAGGTAAGAATATACTACTACATACAAGCCAACAAGTGACCAAATATCACATTTCCATTGCTTTGGTTTCATACATGGTTCACACATCACTTACACATACTTTTACATTTGCTCTAATTGTTACAACTCAAAAATAGTGTATACATAGGCACTTTGACTTTCCTATACATCGAAACTATACAAAATTATGCAAAAGTGTCAAGAAATGGCCATTTATACTTTATGACCTTCATTTTTTTGCTCTTGAGCTCCACTTAGATAATATGAGATGGGAGAGGGAAGGAGGTGAGATTCATGGAATCTCAATAGCTCATACACTTATTCAAGGAAGCAATCAAATCATATAAACACGTCAAAGCATGCAAGTAGGCATCAACCATTAAAAATCATTCAACACTTGATTTTACATGCCATGAAAATCATATTAATGCCAAGAATAAGCTCTAGGAACTTTTGGTCTACCCTCACCTATGGTTTAGGGACTTTTGGCTTGTCCTCACTCATCCATGAGACTTTTGGCCTTGTCTCACCCATTCTTAGGGACTTTTGGCTCTATCTCACCTATCACAAGGGACTTTTGGCACCACTTCACCCTTTAAGAGCAATTTTCACTACCTAAAACATAAGCATATTGGTATCAATGCATCAAGGCAATATCAAATGGCATGTCTCACAATACAAGTGCACACACAAGCATACAATGACCATCATACATCCAAGAATGCAATAAGAAAGAGTGAAGAGCTACTTTGGCACTCAAACACAATTCTTCTCTTTTAATTTCTCTTTTCTCTTCTCGGTCTCACAATCACAATTAGTTGGAGCTTGATCTCTTTGGCCTAGACACAACATATAGCATGTAATTACTCTGTTAGAATAAGCCAAAGCGTCAACTATATATTTAAGAAGTATACCTTATCTATGCTTCCATAAAAGGTCTAATGAAACTTCTAGATTTTCCTTGAAGGAAAAGGCACTTGAGAAGTGTGACGACCCTAATTCTTATCGTCATAATTAAGGTTAAACACGCGATTAATCATCATAGGTTATGAAAATGTGAAGAAATTTAAACCTTAAGGTGATTAAAGTCATCAATCATATGATTACATATACTTATGTTCATAAGGGAATTAAACATCCATTTATAAGCCTTGGATTCTATTACTCATAAATTATAACTCATCCTAATGACTCTAGATCATCCCTTGTGATTAACATATGAAAAACTAAGGTTTTCTAGTTAATATAAGTGTTACAGCATGTTCGCTGCGGCCAAATTACTCTTAGCCGCGGTGAGTTGGACCTTCGCCACGGCCAACCTACATGGTGCCGCGGCGAAGAAGTCTCCTGGAACTCCCTCACTCGCCTCTTAATATTGGCCGTGGCCAATTCCTCTCTGGAATGCCAAGGAAATTTTCCTAAAATTTCACCGTGGCCAATTCCATAATTCGTCACAGCTAATTTCTCTCTGGACGACTCCCAGTTTGACCTCTCACATTTCGCTTCGCCACGGCTAATTTCTCTCTGGACGACTCCCAGTTTGACCTCTCACATTTCGCCGCGGCCAATTGACAATTCGCCGCAACGAATTCCTCTCTGGCACTCTCCCTGGGAAACTCCGCCTCTATTGGCCACAGCTAACTCTATTTTAGCCGCGGCGAAGTGCCTTCTAGTCCTACACTCCGAAAATCTAGACTCATACTCTTCTCTCTCCCTCCAATCTCACCCTAGGGTCCCTCTATCTTAATTGTGGGGCTCAAATAGCTTTCCTTAGCCTAATTTATCTGACTAATCTATCCTCTCTAATTCAAGATCCAAGGGTCATTTTCTTTCCTCTAATTACCCTATATCGGCAAGTCCATTTATCAGCAATTTGTAAAATAACAATAGCAAGAGTTCATGAACTATCAATAGATATCATTTGGTACCCAATCAATAGGGGCTCAAAGCAATATGTCAAGATTACCTCTCCAATAATAAGCTACATCAAAGTTCAACAAGGCTCATTACAGATAACATAAATCTATACATCAATTACCAATTTAAAGTAAGGCCTACTCCTCAATAAGTACACATTATATTATCAAAATACAGACTCCTACACTTGGCAATACAGATACATGATGATGCTATACAAGACTTAACAAAAATTAGCATCTATCCTATTCTACTCAGACCAAGTGTAGCTCCCCCACACCGGGCCTCAGCTCATGGATATTCATCCACTTGCTTACCCTTATCCTTACCCGAGGAACCTTCACCTGAAATTGTAATCCCATAAAACGGGATGAGATAATAATCTCAGTAATCAAGGCAATTCCATTATATAATCTAGTTTAATTAACATATATGCATGAAGCAAAATCAACATTTAAATCATATCAGTCATATCCATAAATGAAACAATTAGGCTATCATGATTACTATCCCATACTAGCAATCATATTTTAATATGTTAAAGGCCATTAACACCGGGAGAGGCCCGTCCACGGCACCTACTCCCCATTGAGCACAACCAGGGCACAGTGCATCTGGGGTTTGATCATAACCCAGTGCCCGATTGAAGCACATGCACGGGTGGCAGCCGCACCACAGCTCCACCATGGACTCACAAGGTCCAATCATCATACAATAGATAGCCAACCAATTCATTCAACATTTCAAATCATTCATATACAGCAAGTATGAAATTTAAACCGACATATGCATGGAATTAATGTAAACCCCGATTATCTCACTTGTGGATAACTTGCAACAGCCACCAATGGTACAGAGTCTCCCTATAATCATAGCATCAGATAATTACTACTCTAATTCATCATTAACAGTTACAACAAGTACCCAAGAAATTTAAATGCTATTAACTACCTTAAGAATACTTACCCAGCTACCACAGATCCTAAATTCGGATTAAAGTGTCCTCTACCAGAAATCTCAATATTCTACCCAAAATCCTAAGCAAATTCGTACAAAATTAATACCCATAATATAAATAAGCTATGGGGGTCTCAAACCAACAAAGAAAGCATCAAAAGGGGGTTTAAACTCACCTAATACCAGCTCCAACCTCAACCTACAAATTTCACCAAGAAAATCCCCAAACACCCACATTTCAGATTTTGGGTATGATGAAAATACTCCAAATGAAAAACTAATCGGACCAAATTAAAGGGGAAGATGAGGGGATTAAGTTGTATAACTATTACCTTGGCTAAATCTTGCTCTAAATGTGAGAAAATGTGGAATTATGCCAAGAACCCTAGCCTTTCCCTCTCACCTCCGAATTTGCTTTATGTATTTGTGTTTTGCAGAATGTGGGAGGTGGCTGGTCAGTTTTTAGGGTTTTAGTGGAGTTAAGTTGGGTCAAGGGATGGATCATGGGTTACTCCAAGTCCAACTCCTAATGGGCTCCAGATTTTTAGCTTTGTTGGGCCAGTTTTTAAGTATTGGGCTGCATGATTTTATTGGGCCAGTTTTATACATTGGGTTACTAAAGTTTAATGGGATTTGGGCCAAGTTGGAAGAGTTCAAGGGTTTGGGTCTACACAAGGGTAATTGGGCCACTTATAAGAGTCTATACAAGGTGGATCTTGGGCCTTTATCACACTAAAGTTGAGTTAGATTTGCACCTAACTCATTGGGCCTCCATTAGCCTCTCATAATGATTCATTAATTTGGGCCTAGGTGAAGTTTCTATCCCAAATAAATTCCCAACCCATATTAATAATTTATCTCTCCAAAATTCCTATTTACTTAGCTTATCCAATCATCCCATATTAATTATTCTTAATTAATCTAAATCCATGATTAACACCTTAATTAATTTTGGGGTGTTACAAGAAGCTTCCTAAGGGTCTTGGAAACTCAAACAAATACCCATAAAGGCTAGGGGATTCTTAGACAAAATCAGATTGTACAAAATGTTCAAGAACCCCTATGTTTCCTATCTTAAAGTTCAATGGTCTTTCCTTCATTTACTTTGCATTCCGTAGCTTCCCACACATTAATTCATGAGCTTCATGGTTGTTCTAGGTAAGAACTTCCTCCCTCTCTCAAGCTCTCAAGTTGGTAGAACCAACGTGCACAAGAAGGAAAGAAGAAGAAGCAATAATACATAGATATCTACCTTGAATTCAAGACTTCTTCGAAAGTGTTTCTCTTTGCCTTAGCCTCCCTTTGAATTTCTACCCTCCCTCTTCTGAACCAAAATCAAAACAGAGCTAATTCAACAACCAAAATCATAGAAAGAGAAGGTAAAGAGAGAAAAACAAAATTTTAAGGAGGAAAGCTATGAAAACCTCAAGTTTCTCTCACCTATTCCTTAGTTTCCTTCCTTCTCCCTTCCTCTTCTTTTGTGCCCTTCTTAGATCAGCTCTCCTTTAGTCTTAAGCAAAGGAAATGTCAGTCAGAAGAAAGGAGAAGTTTTTGGGGTCTTTAAGAAGTAAAAATTCACTTTTTCATGCTTTTTCCACATCAATTCTTGTTATAGCAAAAAATACCTCTCACTATGACAAGCACTTATCAATCCTAGGTTCCCTGTTCTCACTATGATGTGCAATATTGCGAGAAACTCCTTAGATTTTGTATGGGACGTACGAACTTGCTATAGTAGGCTGTATCCTCGCTATGGCAAACTAGCACCTTCGCTGTAGCTAATTGGAAACTTGCTGTAGTGAACAGGTATATTTGCTATAGTTAACGGGGGTTTGGGCTATAGTTAGTAGACTTAAAAAATTTTCAAAAATCTTAGTTGTTACAAAAGTAGGTCATTTGGGCCATTTTTGGTAGAGGTGCAATTTAGAACTTTTTTAGACTAACTTTAAATTCAAAAGGGGTCTAAATGGTTTCTAAATTGTATTCTTCCACTTTGAGCAAATTTCAACCATGTTAAACATTACATGAGAATGGGCTTGGATCAAAATATGACTTTTTTACATCTAAGTTACACATGGACCCTATTACACTACATAGGCCAATTTAAGAACTAGTAGCCATTTCATGCATTAAACAACTAGTATACATACTCTCATGTTCATACAGTTAGTTTCATTATAAGATATAATAATAAACATCATATTATATCATAGGTACAAGGTAGGCTATTTATATGATTCTAGTACATTTATCAAGTTTAAATACATGAATGGCTTTTAATACATCATTTCTAATGTCTAGCTTTTATCAACTTCCTTGCCTTTGCTTGGAGAGCTTGAAATAGTTAGTGGGATTACATGGGTGAGATTCCAAGAAGAATCTCAGTAGCTAATCTCAACCAAATTAACGCAAGCATAAACATTATGAGGAAATGCCATGCATGTAATGCAAGAATGCCAATTATATGCCTCATGTAATTCAAATGCAACTTTAAGTATAAAAACTCATTTCTCATTAAGTTATGATATCTAAACAAACTAGCTAGGCTTAATTAAGCTCAACCCAAGCTCAAGGAAGAGCTACTGTGCTCAATTCTAGGTCATAAGGAGCTAAGAGCCAAAAAAACATGTCAATCTCATGCATAAAACTCGCATTGTAAGACATATTAAAACATAGCTCATGGATACATCAAGCAACAACACATACAAGCATCTTAACCTAATCGAGCATTCAAATGTATGCAAAGTAAAGAGACAAAGGTACTTTAGAAATTGTGAGGCTTCAAAATACCACTAACCTACTTGTTTTTAGTTTTTCTCTTGTCTTTTCTTAGCTTGACACTTACACTTTGGTGAGTTTGGACTAACTTGGCTTACACATAGCAATTACAAGACAAATCAATCCATTTGAATCTATTTTAAGCCTTATTACTAACATCTTTTCCATTAAGGCCTGATATGCAACTTTAAGCTAGTTTAGGTCCATTATAAAGCAATGGGGAAGAAAGGAGGTGAGTTTTAAACTTTTGAAAAATTTCTATTATGCCCTTCCACTTCAATTCTTTTATTTAAGATCCTTTTAGCTCCTTTTTTTGAATACCTTTTTCATATGAAAATTTTAGGTCTTTTATTTTATTAAAAAAACTTATTCATTTTTATGGGATTCAAAATCATCCCAAATCGTCTAATCAAAGTTTGGATCGACTAATAGCCTAAAACATATATTGGGAGAGTTTTGGTCATTTTAAAAGTTCTTATGATTTTTAGGGCTTCTAAGAACTTTGAAAAACTCAAACTTGCCATTTAAAACTCCTTCCTTTGAGTTTTTTAAAAGTCACTTGAAATTACAATTTTGCCACTTCCTTTTCAGTTTAAAATGATTAGCCATTTTAGATTTGGTTTCAAGCCTTTTTTAACTTTGTAATCTTATTTTTAGATGTTTAGATTATTATTCTAACCTTACTTAATCTCAATTCATTTTATTCTAGGGTCTTCCTTTATTATTTCATCAGTTTTAGTTCAATTTGGAAAAACTAAATTATTGTAGATGGTTTCAAAATAAACTTAATCTTGAATGGTAAATCAAGTGATTCAAACTATTATAAAGCCTTGAGAAATTTTGGAGTGGCTTCTAAGAGCTTAACCCACTCTTTGATTTCATTTTTCTCACTCTTAACCAACTCCCACAACAATGCTTCTAATAGGTTTTTTCAAACTAATTGTTGAAACTTCTCATGCTCCATATTATCACTCAACTATACAAAACAACATTCCTTTGGATCATCTAGGCTATTCATTGCTTGATACATATTGAAGGTTACCTCTTGGTCATTCACTATTATAGTGACTTCACCCTTATGCACATCAATTAATGTTCTATTAGTGGCTAAGAATGGCTTACCTAATATGATTGATATTTTTTTATCTTCTTCATAATCAAGTACAATGATAAGGAAGATCAATTTACCCACTTTGACTGCCACATCTTTGATAACTTTATTGGGATAAGTTAGTAACCTATCAGCTAGTTGTGAAGTCATTGTGGTTGGTTTAACGTCTCTTAATCCAAGCTTTTTAAACTAAGAGTGACATAAGGTTGACATTGGCTCCAAGATTGCACAAGGCATTAACAACACATTTTTTCTTAATGTTGCAAAGGATAATGAAACTGCCTATGTCTTTCAATTTAGAAGGCAACTTCTTCTATAAGATATTATTGCATTCTTGAATCAATGCCAATGTTTCAAATTCACCAAACCATTTCTTTTCCAAAAGCACATCCTTCATAAACTTCACATGGCTAAGCATTTGTTCCAAAACTTTTGCAAATGAGATATTAATATGAAGCTACTTGAACACTTATAAGGACCTTTGATATTGTTTACCCAAGTTCTACTTAAACCTTTGAGAGAATGGCAAAGGTGGAACAATTTTTTATTGGGTCTTTTCTTAACTATTTTTCTTTAACTTGTTCGTCCTTCTCATTCTTTTCTTCAATCACAACTTTATCTTGCTTTAGCTTGTCTTCTTGAACTGAATTTTTTTATGTTAACACTTTCATTAATTCTTTGCCACTTTTCAAAGTTATAGCCTTGCATTTTCTTTCTCGTCGCTCCTTGGGCTAGGTATGATGTCACTTAAGAGACTTTCTTGTTTCCATTCTTCATGGATGAGGCCAATTGGCCTACTTGTGTCTTCAACCTTCTAATAACTAATCTTGCCTAGCTAAAATGGCATCTTGCTTGGGCATATATTGCATGAACATCTTCTCTGTGCTTGGTTTCTTTTCTTGCGTTACTGGTCCTTACTTAAGGTTGGAACCTAATAAGGATTAATTGTCTTGCCCCAAATAAAGATGCTTGATTCTAATTTTGATTTTGGAAAACAAAATTAAATTTGGATTATGGGCAATTAAAGGAATCTAAGATTACTTATACCCAAGTACTTCATAGAAACTAAATTTAACCCTCTTTTCCTTGCTTTTAATGGTGTTATATGCTGGTTTAGGGTTCAATTTCACCTATAAGTATTTTTCCAAATCTTATATAGGTATATTCCTAATTAATTTCACACTCTCTTATGAAATTAACTAGGCACACATTAATAGCACAATTCCTAATTCAGTTAGTATTTTCCTACCTTATTAGTTGAACTATCTACTCATCCATGTAAGTTTCAAATACTCACATAATTTAACTCAAGTCCTACCTCTAATATCCCTTTTCCAATTCAACTAGAGCAACAAATCATTCCAATCAGTGGCCAACCAACTAGAAAACATGAAGCATAGAGTTAAATCAACATATATTTACCATTAATTACAAGTAGAAAAAGTTAACAAACTCTAATCCATACAAGGTTTATAATAATCCTAGACTAAGGATTTTAGTTATTCATTACAAGAAAATCCATCAACAAGACTAGAACAAATATCAGCAACATGAAGGAAATGCAAGGAAAAGAGGATAAATAGAGAAAACTAATGACGATGCTTGTCTTCTCTTTAATCCCTAGCTTCCCTTGCCTTAAAAAAAATGCTCCAAAGCTCTCCTTTCAGTCTTTAGGAGTCCTAAGCCCCTCTCTAAAAAAAGCAAAAGCAAAAATGCTACGTTCTATTAATCATTTTATTTCAGTAATGACCATCTTTTGTAAGTTGCCACAATGCTAGGACAGGGGCACTGTAATGCCATCTGTTTTGGCTTCTCCTTTTTAGAAAAATTTTTACCATTTTGGCTCAAAATCTTTGATCATCTAGCTATATGATGACTTTGGCTTACATTTTCTTATATTTACAACCAAAAAATTAGTCACAATATGAGCAATCAACAATTTAATCAAAATTAAGCCAAAATTTATCATCCATAATGTAAAAATTTAAGTATAGAGCTGTATACATTAAAATACACTTCACTATGACAATGTTGTAAACTTTCAACCGAGATTTCTAATAGAAATTTGTCTAATATATATATTCTCAACATATACATAGTTTTGGACCAACTTTCAGTTACTAAAAAGTTGCTCAATAGTGTAAAAAAACAAATAAAAAATAAAAATTTACATTGAAAACTAAAAAGCCATTAAAAATTGTACAATTCCAGTTTTCACCAAAAATTTGGTTAGGCTTGCCTAACCGAATGAAAAAAAAATATAACACACACACACACACACACACACACACACAGTTTTATAGATTTAATTAATTGAATTAATTAATAATTTTACCATTACTATTTATAAGAAATTTGAAATTTTATAATATAGAATATATAATTCTGATTTATTAATTTAATGATCAATTTATTTTGTTATTTTAAATCAAGTAAATATAAAATTGATTGCAATTTTTTAAGGTTGAGAAAAATATAAGATCAAAAGTGAACGTTAAAATAGATAAATATAACTTTCCTTATTTTAAACGTAACACAAGAAGAAATGAACTCCCTTGATATTGTTAAAGAATTAATTTTTTAGTAAAGTATAAAAATATTTCTAGTAATAATCTTGATCAGTAAATGGGGAAAAAAAAGCAGAATCCCATTTACTAACCATTTTTTTTATTAAACTACAATAATCCCATTTGCTTTACCGACTGCATGTTGGTAGAAGAATGTAAAATTTGAATATATATATATATATATATTAAATATTAACATAAATTAAAATATATTATTATAAATAATTAATATATTGTTATTAATATTTAATATACTAATGTAAAATCTATTTTAATTTAAATTAATTGTATTAATCCATTTTAATCCAATTTTGTACACTTTACACTTAAAGAATTACTATGATAGTATTTTTGTAATTTTTTATTTGATAGTATGTGTAAGATTTTATTTTGTTTACCAAAAATTATAAGATAATATTCAAATTATTTATTATCATAAAAAATGAAAATTTCTAAAAAATCAAAGGTGAACATATAATAGATTAAATCCTAATCATAAAAGATACATTGATGAAGTTTTCAATGGGTAGAAGAGTTTATTGTTTTTGCTTGTAAAAAAAGACCTAAATCAAGAAATGAAAAAAAATTAGATGTCTTTGTATTAAACACAACAATAGAATATATCTTACTAGTGATGATGTAAAAGTCAATTTTTATAAAAAAGGGTTTTACTGTAGATATTGGTACTGGAATTGGACATGTTATAATGAAATTGAACCATCCCCAATTAAAATACACATTAGAACATCTAGCTTATCAGGATTAGTAAATAAAGATTATACTAATAGTTATGAAAAAAATGATATTATCTGAATGTAGTTATGATGAAGTGGATAATAATGATAATATTAATCATATTGAAGAATTACCAACTTTAGAAGCCAATTTTTTTTTTACTTTATTAAATGCCTATCAACGATTACTATAAGTAGGATGTAGTAATTAGTTTGAGCTATCTATTGAGTAACTCGATATAAAACTAGTCAATTTAGTGAAAGAGAAAGTTGTAAGGAAATTCTAGTAAAAGAAATATTTAATTATTAATATTTTATTTTGGTGACACAAGAATTAAGGAGACCACTAACTTATTCTATGATCTTCCTTAAGACTCATAAAAATAAGGTGTTTGGGTTTATACAAAATCCAAAGTTGTATATGCAAGTGTCCTTTTTATATGTAAGTAAGGAAGACCACTTACTTTCTTATTATGCAACTGGAAGAGATAGACCTTTGGATAGATTTGCAAGTTGAAAAAAATATATTTTTTAGATGGATGTGCAAGATAAAGATAAAGATGAAGACCAAGAAGATGATGAATAAAAAAGATAATATTATATTTCTTTTTTTATCATAAAGATTAATTTTTTCCATTATTAGTATTAATATTATTTATTATTTATATTAAAATTAATTTAAAATTAATATTTATAAATAATATTAATTATTATTTTTATTAATAATAATAATTATAATTAAAAGGTATTGATTACAAATAATGATATTGATAATTATGAATATTGGAGAGATATTCACCAATAATACAAAAAATTATAGTTTACAGGATTTTAGGTAAAATTTTAAAATTATTTATCACATAATTATAGTAGTGTATATTTTATCTAATTAATATTTGAAATTTCTATTTTTTAAAACAGAAATATTACTATTAGAAACATGAGGATCACACTTAGATTTGAAAAATTGGAAGACTAGAGTTCAATGCCAAGGATCATGCTTGACTTTCTAGCATATGGAATATTGTCAAGGTTAAGTATTATTAGAAAATTAATTTGTCCATGTTATATAGACAATTCAAAAGTTTTTTCTCTAAAGTATAGGAGAAAGAACTCTCAATTTGATTGTTGATAGGAACTCCTAGTTTGATGTTATCAACAATTTTTACCCATGAATTATATTTTTAGAAGGAATGATAAAGGTTATTTTAGGAAAAATAGAATTAAAAACGATTTCCCTCCCTTAACATTGGATGGAAAAAATTGTGGCAATATGTAATGATCTTTCCTAAAATAGTAAATTAGGGGGTTTTTTAAATTACTAGGTTAAGGCATATTACAAATAAATGAAATAGAGATTATTTTAAGAGCTTCTATAGTAGAAATATCTAATGGTTGGGCATAATATATTTTTTATTATTAATATATTTTGAAATAAATATTTTGTAAGTTATATTAATATTAATATTACAATAACTTTTTTTTAATTGATGTTAATAGTAATTGTATATTATTAAGATTATTTATTATTAAGATTAATTAATAATATATATATATATATATATATATATAACAAAAAGTGTACAACATGTCACATGAATGCTGCATATTGAAACATTGAGCAAGATATATATATATATATAATTAATTAATTTTTATGTAATTTTATTAAATTATCTCATATTTAGATTTTTTTAATTCTTATTTTATTTAAATTTCATCTTTTTACTTCATAACATTATATATTATACATAAGCTTAGTAAATTTAATAATATATACATATATTAATCACAAATAAAGGCGCACAAAATTTTATAAAAATGAATCACATCCTGTAAAGTTGGGTAAAGCTGAGTCATGCAAAATTTTAAAATTGCCAAATTATTGAGCACCAAATTTTTGTTTTTTTTGGAATATATATATATATATATATATCCAAACTTTAGTTTTTTCTTTTATTTTCTTTTGTGATCACATTTCACTTCAAGTTGACTCTTATTTTCTTTCTATTTTTCTAGTCACTTTTTTGCTTTCTTATTCTTTCTTTTATTTTACCTTTTTACATTTATATATATCCAAATCATATATGTTCTTCTCTCTTTCATTTCTTTTTTTATACTCATTACCAGTGAATCAAATGAAATTGGAATATTTTTGTTGAGGTTTTGATTTTTTATTTCTAACTCTGCCTATGACAAATTTTATTTGTCATAGCCGGTCCCAAGCTCGAAAAAAGAGGAGGGTTGTGTTAGGCAGTCGATAGCCAACGTAAAACTTTGTCGAATCTTTATAACATGGACAATCGATATATTAAACGTAAGGCTAGGTCGTTGCCTGTAAGTAACGCGCTGTATAGCTCGAGTACAGTGAGAAGTGAGCAAGATGTGACACCCTAAACTACTACCGCTACCTAGCCTCTCTATAGGCTCGGTTCCATATGATTTCCAAAGAGTCACTACTCTTTCGTGGCATTTACATGCTATGAACCGGGGTTTCATATACTCATCTTTCACCCCGTGGGTCCTGCAAACCCATCTCAAGCATCCTCAACTCAAACTCCATACATACAACTCATACATAGCATAAAACAACCCATAAGCCATGGGTATAGAGCCAAAAACCAATAAAATACATTTTCTCACTTTGGGCCCGAAAGTCATATTTTGACTCTAAGTTTGGAAAATCATAAGAAATTGTAGAAAAATGGGAATGCAGCAAACTTTAGCTTTCTGGAAAGCTCCAAGTGTCAACTTTACACTAAAAATCATTCCCAACCACAAACACATCGTTTGGACCATGTTTGACATCGAAAATGGGAGGAAGGTCCGGCTGTCACTGTTTCTGTTGCAGCTTGCTGTCATGACTTTCGAAAATTCATAACTAAATCCAAAAAAATCCAATCTGGGCACATTATACCAATTTAGAAAGATACGGATGTCTACTAGAGGAGAAAAATAAGTTCAGATCAGTTCAGTAGCTCCTACACCCCGAAAATCGATGGAACAGTGACGGGGGTCAGGAAAGCTCCCTGATACTGATACAGAACTTCAGTCAGTTCAATCTCTCTCTACAGACCTCCGATTTGGGTGATTCCAGTTCCTACAAGTCACTTTGGTTTTCTAGTTTATGTGTATAAAATTTCACCACATTTGGAATCCATTTGGTCTAAAAGTGCCACAGATTTCATTTCTGCCCTATGAAACAGTAACATGACCAAATCAACAATTTTTCCCAAATTCAACAATTCCCCAAATATTCTATAATCCTCCGAATATTACCCACTTTAGCTTCTCAAGAAGCTTTCTACAAACTCTAGAGGCACGCCAAATTTCATGGCAAACGGAGCTCATCCGGTCATACTTTGACGGAGCTCACAAATTTACCGGTTTTGGCACCCCATAGGTCCAAAACGGGTCTAGATAGCCTCTCACACACTCTCACTCCACATGGACAAGTTTGAAAGCATAAGACTAGTATATCTAACATGTCCATATGCTCCAAATCATCATACATTCTATTTTCACTATGCTACGGCCAAATTTACACAACAACATTCATGCATCAAAGGGGTAAAAACCCACATTTCCATTACTTTGGCTAATAACAGAGTTCATACATCATCCTTTCATATTTCTACACGTGTTACGAACTTTACATCTCAAAAATAGTGGGCACATCTTCATTTGGCACCACTTTACATCATATTTACATCAAAATATCAAAACATAACTCAAAACTAACTACGCATGCTCCTAGGCTCCTTGGTGGGTGCTCGGTTCTCCTTGAGCTCCACCTAACATATTAGTTTGGAGGGGAAAGGGGTGAGATTCAGGGAATCTCAGTAGCTCATGCACTCAATCCAACAAGCAATCAAGGCATATAACAAGTCAAAGCATGTGAATAAGCATTTAGCTATTCTCAAACATCCAACACATAATGTACATGCTATGGAATTCACAACAATGCCAAAAATGAGCTCCAGGGACTTTTGGTCTAGCCTCACCCGAGTTTAGGGACTTTTGGATGGCCTCACCCGAGTATAAGGACTTTTGACTTGACCTCACTCGTTTGAGACTTTTGGCCTTGTCTCACCTATCTCAAGGGACTTTCGGCTTCACCTCACCCATCTCATGGGATTTTCGGCACTACCGCACCCGAGCAATTCTCACAACTCATCACACAAGCATATTGACATTCAATGCATCAAAACAATAGCATATGGCATATTCCATACAACAAGCATATACATAATCATACAATGACTATCATACCCAAGAATGCACAAGAAAGAGTGAAAGAGAGAGCTACCTTTGGAGCCAAAGCTAACACAAGCTTTTTCAATTTCTCCTTTCCCTCCTTAGGTCCACAAACACACCTTGATGTAAATGTTTCACTTGAGCCTAGACACACCAAAAGCATGCAATTACTTTCTTGTAATTCAATTTAGAGCAACCCTCTATCACACACAACCTAGGGTTCTCTCTCTAGAATGCCATTAACCCTTTCTCTCTCTCAAGCTCCCATGGTAGTGGAAAACCTCACTTTCAAAGAAACTCAAAGATTCAAAAGAGTTTTCCACTTTCCCTCTTCTGACCCATGCTCAAAATACAACCATTTTCACAATTAAAACCGCAGAAAGAGAGGGCAAAAGATAAGAGTTCTAAGAAGAAATGGGAGAAGTTACCTTACCTTTCCCTTGATCTTCCTCCTTCTCTTGATCTCTCACACTCTCCACGCCTCTTTTCTCTCTTTGGGTCGAAGCTTAAGGCAGATATGAGAGAAGAAATGAATTTGGGCGTTTAATGAAGTCTAAATCTCGCTATTTACTCTCTTCCGGACCGACTCTCGCTACGGCGAAAACTAACCTTCGCTATAGCGAGCTCGTGTAATCTGGCTTCGCTATGGCGAGGTGTAACCTTCGCTACGGCGAGCTCGTGTCAATTCCCTTCGCTATGGCGAGATTTACCACTCGCTATGGCGAAATCGCGTCAGTTCCAGACTTCACTCTCGCTATGGCGCCGCTACAGCGGGCTGCTCCCTGGTTTTTGTATGGGCTGCTGCCAGCACTCGCTATAGCTAGAATCGCCTTCGCTATTGCGAACTAGCTCTCTCGCTGTAGCGAGACGATTTCTCGCTGTTGCGAGAGGACTTAGCAGAAATTCTGGATTCCGAAAATTTTCAGATTTCACTTCCTTTCTTTTCCCTTTTCTTTTCTTTTTTCCGGTTGTTACACAAGAGCCGCTGCATCGTCGCCTGGATGTAGTGCAAAATAAGCAAGGGCTACCACATTTTCGTGAACGAATGTGGCTAAAGAAGCTAGTTCATGAGAGTAGGATTCGTTTTGGAACTTGGAATATAGGTACACTTACGGGTAAGTCTATGGAAATAGTAGATACTATAATTAGTTTACAAGAAACTAAATGGGTAGGAGAAAAAGCGAAAGAATTAGATACTTCAGGTTTTAAACTTTGGTATACTGGTAAATATAAATCTAGAAATGAGGTAGGTATAATTGTAGATAAGTTTTGAAAAAATACTGTAGTAAATATCAAAAGGTTAGGAGATAGAATCCTTGTATTAAAGTTTGTAGTAGAAAAAGAAATCTTTAATATTATTAGTGCTTATGCACCACAAGTAGGGTTAGAAGAATCTCATAAGGTAAAGTTTTGGGAAGATTTAGAATGTTTAGTTCAGGAAATACCATTAGGAGAAAAGATTCTTGTAGGAGGGGATCTAAATGGTCATGTGGGAAGGGTAGCTTCAGGCTACGAGGGTGTTCATGGAGAACATGGTATAGGAGAAGTAAATGCAGAGAGTAAAACTATTTTAGACTTTTCATTAGCATTTGATCTTACATTAGCTAACACTTATTTTAGAAAGCGTGAAGAACATCTTATCACGTATAAAAGTGGAAGGGTATGTTCTCAAATTGATTTCTTTCTTATAAAGAAATCGGATAGAAAATTTTGCATGGATTGCAAAGTTATATCGGGAGAGAGTTTAACTACTCAACATAGAGTTTTGGTTATGGATGTAAGAGTTAGGAGGAGAGTAAAAAGTAAATGTGAAAGTAAAGTGGTAAGGACTAAGTGGTGGCAACTAAAAGAGGATAAAGAAAAGAATTTGCAAAGACGGATTATGGAGGAAGGACCTTGGGAAATACAAGGAAGTGCTAACGACATGTGGAATGAAATGGCTAAAGAGATTAGGAAGGTGGCAAAGGAACTATTAGGTGAATCAAAAGGTTATGGCCCTAGGGACAAAGAATCTTGGTGGTGGGATGCAAGCGTACAAGATAAGGTTAAAGTTAAAAGAGAGTGTTATAAAGTGTGGTCATTATGTAAGAGTAATGAAAATTGGGAAAAATATAAGGTAGCTAAGAAAGACACTAAGAAGGCAGTGAACGAAGCGAGAGCGAGGGCATTTGATGGGTTATACCAATCTTTAGGTACTAAAGTTGGAGAAAAAAGTATTTACAAGTTAGCTAAAAGTAGAAAAAGAAAGACAAGAGATGTGGATCAAGTGAAATGCATTAAGGATGAAGACGGGAAAGTGTTAGTTAGGGAACGAGATATCCGGGAACGATGGAAGGGTTATTTTCATAGGCTTTTTAATGAAGGGCACGAGATTTTATCGCAATTGGATAGGTTAGACACGGAAGTAGAGGATCGAAATTATACTTTTTACCGTAGGATTTGTGAAGTAGAGGTAAAAGAAGCATTAAAGCGAATGGAGAATGGCAGAGCAGTTGGACCGGATAATATACCCATTGAAGTATGGAAGAGTTTGGGAATGAAAGGTATAAGTTGGCTCACAAAATTATTTAATAAAATTATGAGATCTAAGATGATGCCAGATGAGTGGAGGAAAAGTACTTTAATCCCTATTTATAAGAGTAAAGGGGACATTCAAAATTGTGCAAATTATAGAGGAATTAAACTCATGAGCCACACTATGAAATTATGGGAAAGAGTAATTGAGCGAAGGTTAAGGAGGGAGAGTCAAGTTACAGAGAATCAATTTGGTTTTATGCCAGGAAGGTCAACTATGGAAGCAATATACTTGTTGCGAAGATTAATTGAGAGATATAGGGAGAATCAAAGAGATTTACACATGGTGTTTATTGATTTAGAAAAAGCATATGATAGAGTGTCAAGGGGAGTTCTATGAAAGGCTTTGGAGAAAAAAGGAGTTCGTATAGCTTATATTCGAGCAATCCAAGACATGTATGATAAGGTTACAACTAGCGTAATAACAACAGGTGGACTTACAGAAGATTTTTCGATAACTATTGGTCTACATCAAGGCTCAACTGTGAGCCCTTATCTTTTTACCTTAGTCTTAGATGTGTTTACTGAACATATCCAAGAACCGGTGCCACAGTGCATGCTTTCTGCGGATGATATTGTCCTAGTTGGAGAATCGAGAGAGGTAATGAATGAGAAGTTGGAGAGGTGGAGACAAACTTTAGAAACTCATGGCTTTCGTTTAAGTAGAAGTAAAACGGAGTATATGGAGTGTAAGTTTAGTAAGAAGCACACCACTTCTAGCGTAGAAGTAAAAATTGGAGAACATATCCTACCACAAGTCACACGATTTAAGTATCTTGGATCCATCATACAATATAATGGGGAAATAGAAGAAGATGTAAATCATAGGATCCAAGCGGGGTGGATGAAATGGAGGAGTGCTTCGGGTGTTATTTGTGATAGAAGAGTACCACTCAAACTTAAGGGTAAATTCTACTGCACAGTTATAAGACCTGCAATGTTGTATGGAACTGAGTGTTGGGCAATAAAAAGTCAACAAGAAAATAAGTTTAATGTTGCAGAGATGAGAATATTGCGGGGGATGAGTGGACACACTAGACGAGATAGGATTAGAAATGAATGCATTAGAGAGAAGGTGAAAGTCGCACCTATTGTAAAAAAAGTTGTAGAATCGAGACTTAGGTGGTTTGGTCATGTGGGGAGAAGACTTATAGAAGCCCCCGTTAGGAGAGTAGATGTGATGGAGAATAGTCCAATAAGTAGAGGGAGATGAAGACCAAGAAAAACTATAAGAGAAATTATTAAGAAAAATTTAGATTTAAATGGTTTGTCTAGAAATATGATTTATGATAAGAATTTATGACGTCGATTGATCTATGTAGCCGACCCCACTTAGTGGGAAAAGGCTTTGTTGTTGTTGTTGTTGTTGTTGTTTGATTTTTTATTTCTATTGATTTTGATTGTAATATTGAAACCAATATGTTTTTATTACTAATATAAATGGTTTTATTTTTCTTTTCTTGTTTGTTGATATGAATATGTTTTGATTATTTTATTTTGATTGTGAATGTATCTAATTTTATTTTTCTTTTCATTTGATACTAATGACATTTTATTCCATATTTTGATTTGATTAGGAATGTTTTTCAAAAGACAAGGCAGTCCCAACTTGAAGATGATTTGCCTAGGATTAGAATCTTTTTGTGTAGGCCTAATGTTTTGTCTTTTTTGTGTAGACAATCCCAAAATAGTGGCTGTTATTTAATGACTTGCACATGGGTAGTGCAACTCTTGTATGGCACACTTCGGCTAAAAATATATTTTAAAGTGGCAAAGTGGGGTGGTCGGGTAAGATAAGCCAATATTTAATGACATTGCACATGGTTGATGTATATTGCATATTTTTTGTATAGCAAACTAATATTTAATGACATCGTGAACTTGGTTTATTTGAACAATGAGGAAGAACTTGGTTTATTTCAGGTTTTGTGGTCTGCATGTAAAGTTATGATACACATTTCATTTTGTGGCTCATTATTATTACCACCCAAATCCCTTGGTATTTTGCATAAAATTTTCTACACAGTATTTTTTGCTATAAGGAAGAACTTGGTTTTTATTACTCTTCCTTCACAGTGTATGCTAGTTTAAAAAGGCAAGGAAAATTTTATTAATTTTTTTCTTAACAAAAGTAAGTTCAAATAAATGTATGTGTTTAAAAAATATATATTTCAAAATGAACCAACTTTATAATAGGATTAAAACAATATTTTTTTAACCAAAAAAAAAGCCCATACAAGGTCTTGTGATTTGGTTGAAAAAAAGGATTATTATCAAAATTATCTTTTAAAAAATTACTAAATAAGCATTTAGGTTAAGGAGAAGTAATTTGGCAATAAAATATGTCAAATTAGGTATAAAAACACAAACAAACAGCCCATTAACAAAGGAGGAACGGAAAATGTATATTTAAAAATAGAGGGAAGGTCTGTGTAAATTTTGAAAATTTAAAAAAATATCTATGTATATTTTCAACAAAATTCAGAGGAAGTTTGTGTATTTTACTATTTTTTAAAATTTATTTCATGATCCTAGTTTGCACATATAAAATTTATAACCCTAAAGAAAACAAACTAAAACCAACAAGTGAAGTAGGTATATAAAAGTAAGCAAGCTTTAAACCAAAAAGAAGAGAGGTGACCAAGCAACATAAGTATAGAACCAAAAAAGGTGTTGCCAAGCAATAATATGGAAAATATTAAATAATTCAAAGATGATATACCAGCAATACTATAAAATCTATCTACAATGAAGATAATAGAGGATAAAAGTAAAATGATGTCAATTAGCCAATAGCCTTAAGACCCTATTAATCCTTATTAGTAATATGCAACACAAGCGCTAAGTTTAATACAATGAAATGACCACTCTAATGATGAAGTAAGCATGATGTTTATCCACAGAGTTCCATGTCTGAATGTATATACATATCTACACATAGCAAGAATGAAATGAAGATAAAGATACAGAAATAACCAACTCACAGAAATGGCAGTGTAGCAAGCTCGAACGTCAATTTCTCCTTTATCATGCATCCTGAATAAAGTATTGATGATTAAAAATATATATATCTATTGATTCAAGGGCTATATAAATTCTGACTGTGCCAACAAGGACACTAATTAGCATCAAGAAATGCTTTTTACACCAACTTGGAGTCAAACCACTCACCTGCACACAGTGGCATCCTTTTATTTTATTTGAAACTTAGGAGCTATTATTTTATATTTTTTTAGAAAAAATCACATAAACATTTTACCTTTATTTTAAAAAAAAACACATAAACTTAGGAGATGTTACAATGAACCACATCCAGATGCAAATAACACACCTCACATAAATAGTAAATTATACATATTGCAGACAAATCAATCAATGACAAAGTGCATCCAACGGGGAAAATCTACAAACAGTCTTTCCTTCCAAGAATAATTACTCGCCTGTCTACAAAGAGTCCTCAAAGATGACAGAAAGTATTCTACGCAAACAGAGTGAAGGAAAAATAAAGGAAGCAACAAGGACTGCAGGGCCCATAAACCAGAGTATGCTGTTTTGACTCCTCTCTGCATTCAACTGAAATATCTCGCTATCTCTCCCATATGGACAATTATAAAATGAGATTAAACCTGGCTTTCCTTCACTACTTGATAAATGGAAAGAAGAATTGCTAGCAAGTGAGGTTTTCTCAGAATTCATATCATGGTTCTCCGGCACTAAATCATCTGTTTTGAGCTCACTATATTGCGACTGATCCTCAGAGACAACAAAAAGAAGATGCTCCGGCTTCTGGAACCTTCCTTTTAACTTCATCATTCCATGTATAAACTGGCATGAATTGTCTAACCAAAAAACCAATACACAAACAAAAGAATGTTAATAGAGGATATGTCAAGAAGAAAGCATATAAAATATTTTTGAGTTTCTGCAGCTATAATAAAAAAACTCAGTGAGAATCAATCAGATCAAACTTGCTTTGACGAAAGGATGATTTGAGAAAGAATTTTAAACTATAGAAGATGCCCAACATTTAACCAAGCTACCTCTAGTGTATATTTGCTGCTTAGCATTATTTTGCTGGTTGTTGAACAACTTTAATGATAAACTCGACTGAAAATTAAAAGAAAATAAATCATGTAAGTGAGACAGATTTTATTCAAGCGAGAATAAACTGAAATAGCAAGTCGCGAGAATAAACTGAAATAGCAAGTCACATAAATTACTTGAATGGTAAATTAAACATCTAGAGATTTCCCAAGAACAGCTCAAACTAAAAAATGGAAAAATTTACCAGACATATACCTATCTTCACCACTTTGCAGAAAAATTCATGCAGAAGTTTATGTTTCTGTAGCATACCACACTGAAAATTCAACTCTCCTTTTTGCATGCTTACCACATTTTTGAGGTTCTAATGCAACATTTTTTTCGGAGAAAGTTCAAATAGTCCATTGACAATGAGTACGAATAACTATGAAAATCTAGAAGCTGATGTGCATTTTGTTAACTTCAATACCACTGGTGCAGTAAAGCAAACCGAAAAAATATGCCTTAGGGAGACTAACTTATGAATACCAAAAAATGAAAAGAAAACTTTCCACAACCTGAACCATATTAGGATACAATTTTCAATAGGGCTAAATTCATCTAAAAGAGGCATTAACAGGACAAGCAGTTTACCCACACTTTCCAATTCCACAATTCACTCTAATAAAGTCAAAGTGATTAAGCTAAGAGAGCCCAAAGAATTCGAAATTCCAAACCAAACCCACTTTGGACGGTTCCTATCACAGCCAACAGGGCACCATGTCTATTAAGCTAGAAGATGTTGAAAAAATAAGTTTCTATGAAGGAAAGAATAGAGAATGCAACAAACAAGCCTTACTCCTTTCACCAGCTCACTCACGGCAAAGAGGGAAGACAGAAATTTGCTGCAACAGCCCTCTCCTGATGCTGATTCTGACAAAGACAGCAACTAAGGAAAAATGACGGAGAAAATGAAGATTTGGGTGGGCAAAAAATTGTTAAACAAATTTGAAGACAGAAGGGAGATGAAGACCGAACAATAGAGCTGAAATTTTGGGTGGAAAAACGCAGATCAACGCCACAAACAGAGCTGCCATACCGGCAGCAGTCACAGTTGAGCAAGCCGGAAGGGATTAGGGTGAGAAAATGGGGTTTCGAGCTGCACTATTCTGGCCGAGCTACAGCACAGCAGCAACGGAGGTTTCAGTGTCTTTCTCACGGAAGAGAAGGAAAAGCTTAATTCTTCTCCTGCACCAGAAAAGCTCGATAATGGAGCATGCCTCACCGTCGGCGAAGAGAACAAGCAGGAAAGGCCACCTATTACTGACTTCTGAGAATTGGATGCCGTATTCGAAGCCGACGACAGAGAAGATCGACACCCCAATTCCAAGTCGCAGGACGCATGCCTGTTGATTTGGCAAGACTGCGGCGTCGAACAAACACTGTTTTTGCTTTTGTCGACGCAAAGTTAAGAAAGAGTGTGAGCATCCTTTATCCCCTTTTTTTTTAAATTAATTTTTATTTTATTATCTATTAATATATAATAAAAATTATTAAATACAAAATATTATTTTAAATTAATATATAATAATACAATTTATAATAAAATGAAAGATAATATGATTTTTTTTAAGATTAAAAAAGTACAAATATTTAAATCTTAAAAATAATAATTTGCTAGTTTTTCAATCTTAAATAACAAATGTAAAAATTTTATAAGTCGTGATAGGCATTATATTCTGTCATCCCTGCAATGATGGATTATCCAGTCTATTATTTACGAAATATAAAAAATATATACAAATTTTTCAAAATATTACACTATATTTAACTCCATAGTACAGGGTGTTATCTGGGGTATTAAATTTTAAATTTTTACTATTTTACATTCAGAAACTTGCATATTATTATTATTATTATTATTAATTTTATATTTTAGAATTTAGACATACCATTTCATCTTTTTTTTAGGGCCAAAATATCATTTAAATTACATTATTTATATAGTCTACTATTATATATGTGAGCATTTTTTTTTTTTTGGTGGGGGAATTAATGGACAACATTCAATCAAGTGGATATTAGATAAAGAAAATTAATAGATCAAAAGATAAGATTATAGTATGAAATATTAAATTAATTTAAAAATTTTTATAATTTTTTCATAAAAAATAATATTAATAATTAGATAATTTATACAACTGAATAAAAAATAATCAAAAAGAAATTACCAATAATATATTTTTTGAGATTCTTTCAATTGAAGTAGTACCAATTTTTGGGGGATAACTATTAAAATTTTCATAAATATTATAAAAGTTTATTTCATAAAATTTGTAATTTATTGCATAAAAAAATTATGGCTTTTGCAATGAGAAAAATTATCACTAAAAGTTTTGATACTAAAATTTTTTTTAATACTCCAAAAAAATATTTAAAAGTTTTTGTAATGACAAAAATGTTATTTTTAGTAACAATATCTAGAGCTTACTTTTAATTTCTATGACTAAAAGTTTTACTACCAAAAATTGTGGATCCTAAGATAAAGAATTTTAAAAGCTTTTGTGATAACTTATCTTAAATTGCTACTAAAAAATATTTTGAAATGACATTTTTTTTATAAAAGACTTTTAATGGTAATTTTTTTTATATTGCCACTAAAAGTTTTCTTAAAAAGAGAAATACTTTTTTATGATTATATTTAGCTACAACCTTTTTTAGTTATTGCAAAAAATCATAGCTTTTTTTTTTCTTTTGGGGTCGTGATCAGTCATCAAGCAAGTTCAACTATAAGTAACATATCAAGTGCAGCAGCAGGGGTTTCAAACACTGCAAAACAACAAAAACCACAGTAATTTGAGTATTGGCATGATTCTAGAAATGGGAGGCAATGTGATAAGTTATTATAGACATAATGGCCCTAGAAAATTACAAAACAAAGACAACTTTAGCATGTAGATATCAGAAAATTAATGAAAAAATTTAGGATGGCAAAAGTTAAAAGGAGCATTTCTGGAAAGATGATGTTCGATAGATTCTTAATATTATAGTTTTCATACATGGGAATTAGCTACAGCTAAAGAATATCTCTCTATAAAACTGCATACCAAGTTCCTACCGTGGCCATAACTTTAGAAGGGCCATCTACTTCTCCTTTTGTCAACTTTTGCTATAAATATTTTATAAATTTTTCATGACTTAAAGCCAAAAGATTTTCATAACTTTTCAGCCAACATTTACAACTTCAAAATCAATTACAGTGAGCACATACCTTTCATTCCAGGCTTTCTAAACGAACCCCTTTGGCAACTAATATTTGACGTATGTGAAATCAAAAGATGCATTTCTCATTAGCAAATACACAGTTAACAACCACAAGATGAAAGGGCCAGCTTAGTAGCGTATCATGAAATGGACCTATGAAATTTAAAAACAATTAGAAACTAAATATAAAATTCGAGAGGTAACCCTTACACAAATATCCAGGGAAATTTGTTAACAGTGCATATCGGTTTTATTAGTGCATATTGGTTTTATCAATGCATATTGGTTTTATCAGTGCATATAGGCAACTTTTACACAAATAAAGAGAGCTCATTAAACCTTTTGACCTTGAGCTTCTTGAATCTATTGATTACCTTATTCAAGGATTTCTGAAAATATGCTAATAGAAGATTATTAAGAAAATTGTAGCCATTAAAGCTCCTAATCCACTGATAAGTATAACTTATAGCACTAGATCAGATGCCACCTCCAATAACCCCTAAAATCCCAACTTTCTTGCTGCTCAATGATAAACATAAAGAAGGGATGGTGAAATGATATGTTCAACTAAAGCCATAATGGACAGTGAGGGAAAAGAATATCTTGGAATGAAGATACTAGTGAAGCATCAAAGAAGGTACCACAACCTGGCGGGGAGTGACTTGGTCACAAAGTATTTACTTTCAAAGCTTCATTTTTTAACAATTTTTTTATATATAAAATTGTAAAGAATAAATATATTTTCGTCCAGGTTCAATCTGTTATTGTTATGGACAGAGACAAATGTATCATATGTTATATCTTTACAAGGAAATAAGCTCCTTGAAACCAATGACAACAAATGCTAAAACACTAAGTAAAATTTGGATACATTTCATTCATTTTTAAGTCATGAAGAAATTTAATCCTGGTCATGCCTCTATAATTAAGCGCAAAAAAAAAAAAAAAAGGATCACAAACTTGATGACAAAGCGATAAATTTTTGCTATTTTATTGGGGAGTTTAAATTTGAGCTTAAACAGCATATAACAAGGGTAAATATATTACAGGAATGCTGTATTTGGGCTTAAATATAGCATACAATCAATATTCGTGTAATTTAGATTGGGAAACCCCCATTTAAATTTGAGCTTAATTGCTTATTTGGAAAACTATTAATATTTCAACATTGTAATGGTTGCACAGATGATGAAAAAAAAAATGCAAAGTCGCAAACAAATATAAGAAGGTTGAGAAAGGGAAAATGACTTGATATACCAGTCTCTCAAAGCTCGATGTGGAGGAATAAAGCTCATGGAAGTGAGGCCTCCTCACATTTATGTTCTCTTCATAGACTTGGCATGCCATTAAGCCTGTTTCCTGTTTCTATTCAAGATTAATTTTGAGTGCGCCTTAATTAAAAACCAAACAGCATCTAAAACTTAACCCAAAAACTTATAACAAGAGGGATGATAACTGAAAATCAAAGCAAAATGGTTATTTTAAAACTCATTGAAACTGGGAAACCTAAGATTTAAGGAAATTTAATGAAAAGCAAAAAGCTAAGATTTTAGGGTGGGGGCTTGCAATTTCACTGAAACCTTGCAAAATGCATGCTACATCAAACGAAATAGCAACTAGGGGGTCACTGTTCTTGGTTTCTATTAGGTGTGTCACCGAAACTCTGCTCGTTGGTGGTGGGGAGAGCTCTAGGAATGTCGTTAGAGAATAAGATCAAAGATGAAGAAGAAAATGGGGGTGTTTCGTGTGTAGGGTTATATTTAAAAGGTCTAATTATAGTTTTTAATAAATGGCTTAATCATGTTTATTAAAAATCATGGTTAAAGCTATGCTGAATCACAGTTTTTCAAAATTGTGGTTTAAGCCATTAAGAGGCTTAGCCATAGTTTTATAGAATCATGGTTAAGCCATTAAGAGGCTTAGAGAGCTATAGTTAAACTAGAGACTTAACCACAATAAATTAACCCTTATTAGACGTGTCATTATGACAGTTGAAATAACCATCTTTAAATCATTGTCATAATGCTCTTTTTTTATAGTGAATTTATCAAAGACATTAAAAACCTTTAACTGCTTTACACCTGCACGTTGAAATATATTTATCATTAGAGAATTTTAGATCCTTCTTACTTTTAAATTTTCTTTAGTAAATCAAATCGTTAATGTCACACCCCACAAATTTAAGTATGTTGGCACAGAAGACAAACAATTTTCCCCTGCCACAAGTCTATTTGTATTGACATCCTCCTCAAAATTTAGATAATATCTCTCAGTTGTAACATCATATAATAACACTATGAGTATCACTTTCGAAACATCTTTATACAAAACATATAAGTTTTTAGGTGACTTTTGTAGAAATTTCGACAAAGTCTCCTCTCTAATTTAGACCTCCCGATATTTCTACAATCAATCAGCTAAAACAATACACCCAAAAGAAACAATCCCGTATTCATTTAGACTAATCAATAGACTTCTAGGGATTGGAGATACTCTATCTATGATTCAGTGGAGCCACACTCTACACTATTCAAAACAAAATAGATTACATGCATAGGAACAAAATACCCATATGAACAACTATGGGCTCGCCAAAAGAAATAAACGGAAGATCAACTACTAGTAGGCTGCTCAGGGTAGATTAAGGTCTGCACCGCTATCTGAAAAATAATTAAAAAAAAAGTATGTTTGATACTCAATGAATAAGTAATGCCAACCCTTAAAAGTAGGGACAAGGCCTGTGAAAAAAAATGTAATGCATGAAACAAGCCTTATGCAAATCATTTCTTAAAATGCACTGGAAGAATCTAAGCAGAACCAATTGAAACAGACGCAGAGCACATAGCTCGCAGGGAGAATAACCACAGATGCAAAGCACTTTGCTTGGGAAAAGAAAATGACTCCGCGTGTGGTGGCCACCCACACGGGACTAGCAACACCCCTGCTAGCTGAGGTACAGATCATGGTGCACCATGGCTAACAACTACTGTTGTTAGCTGCAGGGTTCTGAACAGATAACCTCTTAAAATAATACTTTTCTCAAATTAGCATTTCAGACAGAGTACCATTCCTATCAGTTCAATATCAAAGTTTCCAGATAACTCAAACAGACGTCAATTTGCAAAATTTCATGTTCAAATAAATTTTTGGTAAACACGCATATGACAACACATTTAAAGATGTATCTCCATAAATAGATTTTCAAATGTTAGAACACTGCAAGGAAACTTAGTAATAAAATAATAATTACTAGTTACTTACGGTCCGCATTACTTACTCACCTTCCAAGATGATACATAAATTCCCTGCCCACTCTTCAACTATGACTCAGTCTCCTGAATACCCTATAATACCCGTTCACCAGATTTTAGAGTGTGAATAACTACAATTTATCTCATTAGCTTAGCCTATTTGAACAAAATTCTAGATAAAGAAAAGAACATTGGTATCTATTCTTCATTCCCTTAGCATGCTATAGATATATATATGATTTCAAGTAACTAAATTCACCATCCTCTCCTCAATTTCATGCCCTCTATACCCATACAATACACACAATATACATATATAAAGATATAGATTTGTATATATATGTGTCCGTATATGGCAGCAGAGCATTTTGGATTCTACTTCAAAGACCGAAATTCGCTCAAGGGAGGAAGAAAAATAGAACCATGTCAATCTTATGCCCTTTCCTCCCTTATTCCACTAAGGAGCTAGACTCAAAAACCAAGAAATAAAAGAAAACTCATACCACACAAGGCTATCCATTTTATAGCAAAACACGTTAGAGAGGAGCTTATTCTTCACAACAAGAATTGGCAAGTAAGAAGTACAATGAAATTTGGTTTAGATTAGGAAGTTTATGCAGAAAATGGGAGCAACCACCCTATAGGAAGATCGAACTACATTTTTAGCATAAAGAAAACTAAGATTTCCCTAACCAAACTCATCCTCTTACCCCAAATTTTGGTCTGCACAACACTTTCCCCCAACTTGCTTTACACTAGAAAACGCATTGCAGAACTAAGAATAGGGGAGGAAGATGCTTTGAAGATGGAACTAGAAGGAGCAATACACATAGCAGAAACTCCAGACCTGGGGAAAGAATTTTTCTGGCATTAATTTACCAGCAAACCAGTAGTGAAACTCAGCATATACAAGGAGAAAGCAAACAGCAAAAGAAAATCGAACCAGAGACAGCAAAGTGACGGTGAACAGGGGAGAGAAGGTGCAGCTCTTTCTTATGCAATTTCTGCTACTTTTCTAACCGAAAGGATGGCAGTAGGTGGAGGTTCTGTGCTGCAGAAATTTGGGTGGTAAAATGACGTGAAACCCCGGCTTGAAGTGGATATAAGAGGGTATATACAGGATACCAGGAAATTGCAAAGGAGAGGAAAAAAAAACTGATACGTGGCAGCTTCAACACATATTTGAAAAGTCAAACTTCCTATATATATATATATATATATCCATGCACGTCTGGCCATTACAGTTAACAATGAACATTGCTATTGGAGTTCCACATTAGTCTCTAATACTTAATACTTGAAAGTTAGAACTTTGCAACTTAAGTCTGATACCCCGAGAAGTCATCTATAGTGAGAAATCTCATCCGTTGTTTAACTTTGCCCATTCTCTGCTCATCACTGTGTTGAGAATCTTGATTTGATTGTGATGATTTCTGTTGGTAATTTAAAAGTCTGCAAATATCATATAAAAGATGAATTATTTTGGCATTTAATGTCTTTCTTAAATTATGGAGTGGCTCTTGATTGTCTACGACTAAGGTATCAATCACTCCTCTTTCTCCCTTATTTTGTCATGAAAGGAGTTATTAAATTATTTAGTAGAAACTGAACCAATAGTTTTCCTCTGTTTCACTTCATTCTTTTGTTACTTCTTGATAAAAATTCATTTCTCTGTGTCTATTTTAGTAAGCATATTATTGGACTTTGGCTTCTAACACTTATTGTCTTAGTTAAAATTGAAGATGGCAATGTGAGGATAAAATTCTAAAAAGAAAATTAAAATTAAAAGTATTTAGATGGTATTGGACTTTTAACAGCAACTTTTATAACTCCTGAAAGCACTTTTTTTGCCTAGCGTGCAACTCTATCAACATTGACAATAGTCTTTTCCTTTCACTTTGCTTACTCCCATTTTGAACAACTACAAGGAATTCACAACATAAATGAACCAAAATCCAATCACCAAGAATTAAATACAATATGGACAACAGTTGATTTGAAACAAATCAAACGTAAGGGGGTGAATTTAGAAGCAATACCTTCCTTTTCCATCTTATTGTTAAGCCTATAACAAATCTACTATCTTATGACCTAGCGCCTTGTGATAATTAATTTACCTTTAAAAGGCTTCTTATTTGGTCCTAGATTATTATCATGTTTATCAGCAATTCTTTATTATCACCTTTCTTATCCTCAAATTGGGACTTAGGCTTTTTGCCCTTGTAAAAATTCACATTAGATTTGTTGCTAGACTCATTAGACAAATAATTCACAATAAGAGTGGAGGTATTCCCCTTTTCTATGTCAAAAGAGGTCAACTATTTAATGTGTATTACAACTAAATCCTACTAACCCACTAATTCAAAATATCTAGCAAATAAAATTTAAAAATTAAGGACCATTGATAAAAATGTTTTAATTTAAAAAATAGAGATATTATGAGATGTTATTTGATTATTTTAATTTTAAAATATCTCAACTTTTGATATGAAATATCTTCAATGAGTATTTAATTAAACTAATATCTCAACAATTAAATTTAAATTAAATATTCTAAAAATCAATTCAATGTGTTGCAATATCAACAAAATATAGCCATAATGTTATATCGATAGAGCATATACCCAATTAATATAAGGTGACTAGCAATTTACATACAATAGAAATCAATAGAGGAATAGTTCAGCATGCATATCAACCGAGTTAAATATTTCAATTAAAAATTAACCAAACACCTTTATGATTGATCCTACTTATGATAAGTCAGTTCACAATCACAAAGTATCCATATATAATCAAAATTATCTTATAAGCAAATAATTAAAAGACATGCTATCATACTCAGTCAAGAGTGATATCTTTAAAATCTTATAACAATAGTGCAAAAAGAGCATAAATTTGGATAACATGGTGTACAAAAATACATATTTGTTATTACCAAGATTGTGAAAACAAACCATACTTCCAATAATAAACCATATTTAGATCATCAAATATCCAAATAACGTGCATTAAAACACATAAAATGTCATTTCCCCAAAAGCAGGGGATGGCACCACAGACATAGGTTCTGGGCACCATAACACCTGAGCCTCATGTTGCTGCACCATAACACCTTAAAATAAGGTTCATCTTCTTCATGAAATATAGGGTTTTTGGCTAAAATTTTTTGTAAAACAGCTTATTTTTGGGTAGATCATGATAAACAATATTTTACTCAGCCAAATAATCATTAATCAAATTAAAATGTGAATATTTGAATAAGAATCAAGAAAGTTTAACTTTTAAGGATGAAGGAATAAAACGTCCAAGATGAAAGTTTTTCTCTCTTTATAGATCACTTCTTTGCCGCTCTAAGACTAATTGATAGATGTACAATAGGGAGATAACAAAGGTAAGATTAGATTATTCCTAATACAATGCTAGAATCCATTGTTGAACTTGAAACCTAGAGGGGAAATCACGATAGGAAGAAGGGAAATAGAACAGAGAAAGGTTAGAACTCAGAATATCCAATTTCTTAGAGAGTTTGCCAAAATGTTACTGAAAGACAAATCCTAACTAGTATAAATAGAATAACTAGCTCTAGATAAGTTATAAGTTGTGGCTTATTTCTTAGTAGACTCATAACTAACCTAATTTATTACAAATTGTCCATGTAATCTAATCCATTTAGATAGTGCCAACTCAATAAACTAATTATTTGATATTATTAAAATACAATCTGTTCATTCTAATAATTGATTAATTCTAGTTCACAATTGAATAAAATATTCCAACAGATTTCTCATTTCGAAACAATGGGATCGCCCATTACTGCATCTTTGATGTTGAACAACTCATCTGGCATCTCACTTGCATGAACTACATCTTCTTTCCTTGAAGTCACGTGCAATGATTTGGCCATTTTCCAAAACACATCCTTGATATCTCCCGGAACAATGCTACCTTTTTCTTGCAAAACTAATCTCAGAAGTTCTTTTCTCTTCTCGTCAACATTACCCATAGTCTTCTCTACGATTTCTTCCATTGTTATTGCCCCTGATCCTTGAATGAGTTGCAAGGCTACTGAGTTCAATCTTCCTTGTTCTATTTCCCTCTGCACAAACATATATATAAAAGCTTATCAACCCAATCTGTTTGGGGTAAGAATAGGGATGGCAAATTGTTTTTGGGTTTGTTTGAGGGGACCCTTGGGGAGATTGCCCAAATAATGGGATGTGGATGGGGAGAATTTCTTCTATGTGGGGGCTCGGGTAGAGGTTACTTTTCTCTCGTCAAGAATATGGGACAAGGACCATGTTCTTTGTCTTGTGCGGTCCCCGCTGTATTAAAATTATTCATATGTGTTTAATTTATTCAATGATCGAGTAACTTATCTCTCGTCAAGAATATGGGACAAGGACTATGTTCCTTGCCTTGTGGGGACCCTACTTTATTAAAATTTCTCATATATGTTTAATTAATTCAATTGGTTGTGTGTGTGTGTGTAGAGGGATTGCTAACCTTCTGTTCTGGACCAGTAAGTCCCTCCCCCTTCTATTGTGGAACAATAAGTCCTTATTTTTTCAATAAAAGACAAAAAAGCAAATGGCTTAGGTTGTTTCTCCATAATCATGCATTCAGTGGGCATAAGGAAATAACTTAAGCACCTTGCATTAATTTTGTCCATATAGAAAAAATAACTCGAATAATCCCTAGTCTTTTCGGCTGCCATTCCAGCTAGAAACTAGCTGGGAAGATTGAAGAGATCTAGACTCACCTTGTAGCCGTTGATGTCATTGAAGAGTCGGCCATATAGGCTAAGGACCTCATAGAGTTGATTGTATTCAGCACTTTCTACGGTTTCCTGTGGAAGCTTAGGTCCAACAAGATAGAGCGCTGAGAGGACAATTGGTCCCAAAGTCATTGATGTTATTGAATTACGCAAATATTCATCCATGCTTGGCACATACTTGCTTCTCAACCACTCAGCCTCTTTTAGATAAGCCCGCAACACATCCCCCCACTGCAAACAAATGGAATCATATGGATGTTATATAACTCGTAAAGAACTAAATTTTCTATATAAATCAACAATGTTCATTTTAAGATTTTCTTTTTTGGATGATCACGAGATAGAGATAAATTATATATCTCACAAGCTGCTTTAAGTGGCTCAGCACACTACGTCCTTGAACTTTAAATGCTTGGTCTGCAATCTCACAAATTACTCCCTTCAGTGCCAAGAATAATATTTTAACTGTCTCGGAAGAACATTCTCTGTTGACATCTACGTCCCACCTGAGGGGTTCAATGTCCGTTACATAATCTTGTATTTGGAAGGAAATGAAAATTCGAAGCGAAAATGAAAAGAAACATACTTCTGCATCAATTTTAAAAGGTTCTTCTGGTCCTCTTCACAACCCCAGACATCATAGAAATCATCAATAACACAAGTGAGCAACGCATTCTTTGCCCACGATAGACGTGATTCACTTAGTTGGGGTGAGACAAGAGTTCCTGCCGCCGTCAAATAGGAATAGGCCACTTTTGGTCTTGGAAATTCTAGATTGTCCATCCCACTATCCTTAAACCACCTGATTAATTATCATAGGCCAATTAATGGTTCTCAGAAATTAAATTTAGGATAAATTCTTTGTTATACTTAATCTATAAAAAATAAGTAGACGAACCTTTTTCTTTTATGACTCAAATACAACAATCAAAATAAGTAAATAATAAACATGTAAACATATCAAATCTTATTGACAAGTTTGCCTAGCCTTACAAAGCTCTTTCAAAATTGAGTTGGTCCTATGGTTCGACTTTAAAGGTTGGTGGCTCTAAAAGGCTTGTGCTGAAAATATACATATAAAAATGCTAATAATTTTAATAATGACTTATTGGGCTTTGGGGGCTTGACCCCACCAAGCAATATTCAATCAATTAAGGAAAAAAAAAAGATAATAATAATAATCATCTAATTATAAGGGTAGGCTCATCCCAATTTTTTCAACCTTAAAGTTGAATAAAATCATGATTATATTAGTGGGCTGTTATTTTACTATCTCAGCCTTGTATTTTTATTATGATTGAAATGGCTAACTTATGAGGCTTGACCAGGACTCTAGAGTATTCACAATCTTGATTTGTTCCATTTATTATTTTTATAAGTCTATCTAAGAATTTTTGGTAAGTTTGGAAAAAGGTCAATGGAGAAAACTACTAACAAACTGTAGTTCTGCGTGCCAAAATTCGAAGTTGTTTATTACGTTTAAAAAAAAACTCAAGAAAATTTCGATAATCAGCTTTGGGTTCATGAAAAATAGATATATTCACCTGTTATATCGCTCGAATTCTTCATGAAATACCAATTGGCAGTGGTTGAAGTCTTCTGCTGCTAACTCCAGGAACTCTTTGTTTGCAAGGTTCAAAGAACTAAGGAAAGAAAATCCATAAAATAACAAGTGACAACTTGGACTAATTATTTTTGTTTCTCGCTATGAAAGAAAACGGAGAGAAAAAGGAAGAAATTTAAGAGGAAAAAAAAGGTACCTATATGAAGTTTTTAAAATTCTTTTTTGATCAACCTTGTAATTCTGTATAGTTTTCCGGTTTAATATACGATCCAAATAAGTGTGATGAGGAAACCGCACAGCAAAACGTACCTGACATATATAAAACTTCAGAATTATCCAGAAGACAAAAACTAAAGTTGATTTTGTGTGAGATTATAGTTGAAGGATACCTACCTCATGGTCAATATGATTAATAGGTTTTTGAATATGTTTTGAGGAAGAGGACAAATATTCCTCAAGGAAGTATCTTGTCCAGGAGTTTAGTTCCTTCAAAACCGAATCTTCTGAATGTAAAACTATTTGTGAAGCCTTATGTAGCTCCAAAACAGCCTCAACAGCCTCAACATCCCTCAAATATCCTTGAAGGGAATTGGAGAATTTGCCTTCTGAAAACTGACTTAGTGCACCTGACGACACAAATATCAAATTTAGCTCTTTCTTTGATCAACTTCTTTAGAATTGAAATGATAGAAATGTCATGGAACCTGAAGAAACATCATATCTGTGCAGACGGAGTAAACGGAATGCCGTAGCACATGTGGTTGGTTCCAAAAATATATCTTCCTCCTCCTCTTGCCACATTCTATTCGTTGACAAATGAGAACCAAATAGAGAAAGGACTAGAGTTGCGTAAAGTTTGTTAGCTATTTGCAATTAAATTCTTTAATAAACACGTAACATTTGAAATTTTTTTCTTGAAATACCCATTTATGTGGTGTTGAGATATAAAAAATTCTATTTGTCAAGTTTTTATGGAAGAACTTAATAAGAAACACTTAAAAATAGTATGTAAGTTTAATTTGTAAATTATATTGGTGAGACTGATTTACAGTTTCCTTCCCTCCTACTTCTAAAATGAATGCTTAGTTACCTGTAAGTTTCATCCAATACACTTCGAATTTCTTCCTTAAAATGACGATCAATACCTAATTTTTCAAGACTGTCGACCATATAGAGACGAGCATAGATATTAAGAGGATGCAATGTTGGAACTGAGAAAATTTACACACACACGCACACACACAAAAAACAAGCATTAGGATAGAACGAACAATAATTAATATAAAAGCAAAATCATCGAAGTAATTAATTTTAAAGGGACAAACCAGCGTTCTCATATATATCTAATAGTGAAACTAGATAATCAAGACACTGTGGATTCCCAAGGTGAATAAATGCTGCTGCTGTAGCTGCTGGTGAGTTAAATAAAGAACCATTCTTTCTTTGATATTTCATAGCCATTTCCCAGTTCTGAGACTTCCCAAGTCCTTCTGAAATATATGCTATGTATGCTTTCCACCCTTCTGAATTGCTTCCCCTCCCTCTACAAATAAGACAGCTCAATAGTTTTAGGCTCCAAGTTTGTTTCGAAAGAAAATAAAAGATTTATAATTAGAAAATTTTTCCTTGAAGAAAATTTTCAAAGGGAAAAATCTCCTATTGTTTGTTCTAATGAAAAATTTTTGTATGAAAAATTTTTATTTGGGCCCAAACGTGTAACTCATGATGGATTTCTGTGATAATGTTAGCTTATAATTAATAGATAGTGGTAGTAGCTAGTAAGCTTATAGGAATTAGCTCAAGTAAAAACAAAATGATTTATTAACATAATTTTAAAAATTTCTTATAAATTTAAAGTAAAATTTAGACAGGTGAAATTTCTTTCTTTAAATTTTTTTTGGACAAAATAGATTTGAGAATTTTTTTTTTTTTAAATGAAGCAAGCAAAATCGTAAGTCATCTTTAGATCCCATAGAATAAGCTAGAGATGGAGTAAGATGGGAGATATCTACAGTGGATGCCACTACTAGAAGCATCAAAAGTGAGAAGAAAATTTTTTAGGCAGGGAGATATCACAATTGCTTTCGCAAATACCAACTAACACAAGCAAGGCACCCTAACTACTCCAAATTTGGAAATTTAGTTCAATCAACTTCCAAGATTGCTAATAAACACGGGCAAGTGTTATAGGAGCTTTGCAAGCTAAATATCCTCAGGTCCAAAATAATCTAGTCCACATTGTCAAGACCAACATTATGAGGATTACCCCACTAACTCTGGGGAGCCTAACGATAGTTAGCATAGATCTCAAGCTATACGAAAAAAAAAAAAGATCTAATTTAGACAAGATACACAACAGACATATTGTTGCCACAAAGGCAAAATCTTTAGAATTCATCATCTTAGCATTTTCATCATTGTACTTTGGCGGCTCAAGACTGTATTCCTCTCCACTTAGCTCATGAAAGGAAAAAGGTTGTGAACCACTCTTATACCAAGCTCTAAATTACATTTTTGCTGGTGCAAGCCTTTTTCCCCCCCTTTGGCCATTACCTTGAGAACCAACAGAGCCTATTTGCCTAAAATTACTATCATAGTTTTTGTCTTTGGAAAAGAGAAAGAGATGAGCGCAGTTTGTTTTAAAATATTTTTTTAATTTTCAGTCACAGTGATAAGATCATGTGGTTGTTAATATGTTTTATCAACTCACCCAAGCCATTTAACATGCATGACATCACATGCTCCAGATTCAAGAGGAGATTTCACTCCATCATGTATTTATTCTTTTTGTTGGCTTACATTATGCAAATATAAAGTGCTAAGATGGCACATAATTGATCACATCAACATAATTTAATAATACACAAATAAAATTTAATGGAAGTACCAAATCAAAAATTTTAAACTATAAATTAATTATAAATTTTTAAATTATAAAGATCAAATTAAACAAATCAAATTAAAAAAAAAACCAATAAAGTAATTTAATAAGAAAAAACTTACCTTTCGAGCTCCAATTGTCTCTTTCGGATGAATGTCTCTAAACTAGTCCTTCCAAGAGGAAGATTTAGATCCATTTTCTGGGCTTGCTTAATTAAATGAGAGAAGATAATATCAAATCCAATTGGAGAATGTTGCTTATCATCATGAGCTGAAGCAATGTTTGACTCAACATATTGAAGTCCTTCAACAACACATGGTGATCCAATTGTTTAACTATATATAATGGGTTTAAAGAGACTTTAGCAAAGACATAAAGATGATTATATCTATACCTCTATTGGTTTGCTGTTCACCAACGCCCCATTGCTTTAGTGGAGAACACATGCCAAGGTAGATAGAAGAGAGTCTTTGGTCAACAATTCATGACGATCAGGAAGACCCCAAGATCCATCAATGAGTTGGTTTTCCAATAACCAATTTAGGGACTGAGGGAACAAAGGGGCTTGTGGAGAAGTAGGAGACGGGATCATTGCCGCCCAAGCTGTGTCATAACAAGATACAGAGAGTTCAACTTTATCGAACATCTTCTTTATTCTATCTTTATTCCCCTCTAACGTCTGCCTTTAATAAAAGAAAAATGGTCATTTCATTTGTTTTTAACATTGTAGTTGCTATTATATAATCTACAAACATATAAGGAAGAAAAGTTCCAAGCGGATACATACAATATTAGATTTACTCTGAATTTTGTTTTCTGCATTGGGTCCAACCAAAGTTGCTACGAGAAGAGAGCAAAAGAAATTAGATTTCCATTAAATATTCAACAATTAAAATTGAACAGAACACTCAACATTGAAATATAAGTACAAAAAATCAAAATGAAAACAAAAACAGAGAGACAAGTTTATAATTTCTAGAACTATGTTCCACATGCACTTTTCTTTCTCTTGGAGCAAAGCGAGGAGTCAGATTTTCAAACATTGGTCCAAACAATTAAAACTGAAAACATATTACTGAAAAATATCTACATCCAGTAAATGATTACCAAATAGGAAAATATTTTCTTTTCCGAAATTAAACTTTTGCTGTCTGAACAGAGTTCACCACTTATTTTTATTGCTTTGTTCAAAGATAAAGTTTTCTCTTAATTGTTTCACCGCTTAATAATTTAATCCTCAAAAGATTTTTTTTTAATTGAAAATTTTGAAAATAAAGTCATTCAATTTAATTTCTTAAAAAAGTATTCTCTTCCTAATTTAGTCTTCGAAAAATAAAATCTCTCAATTAATTTAGCTCTTAAACATTTTTTCACTTAAAATGATCTCTTCACTAAAAAAAATAAACCATTGACTAATAATGTATACTTATCCTGGTGATTACAACCTCCAAAACAATATCGTTTTCTATCAAAGCTATATTTAAGTGCATCACAGAGCCCATAAATGCTTTTTAAAATGATTATTTTGATAAGAAGAAAATATTTGAAAAACTAAATAGAAAGACTTAATCTTTAAAAGATCAAATTAAAATAATAATAATCTTTCAAACTAAGTTATTAATTTAATCGTTTTTAAAGAAGGCTTCTAGATTGCAGATATGGTTAAGTGAGGCTGCGTTTGGATATGAGAAGTTTTAAAAATTCATATATTTGAAATGAAAGGGAATTGAATTCACAGTTGGATTCTTATATTTTTATCTAATAAATAATAATCTGTAAACAAAAATAAGAATTTAGTTATATATACAAAAGCTTAATCCTTGAAAAGGTTGAGTTGTTCATAGAAACACTAAATCAAATATTGGTCTAAAAACTCTAAACAATTAAATTTGAAATTATATATCCTGCACCCTGTAATTAACATGGTTAAGAAAATCAAACCGAACTTACCAATCAAATCTGAAAATTGGTGAATTGGCCATGACTCTAGTTTGATTAGCCATAAAAACTAATTAGGCAAAAAAAATTAGCTAAACAAGTCAAAAATTGTAAGATTTGAACAGTTAAACACTAAACCAATCAAAAAATCGGTTTTTGTTTTTTGTCTAAATCAAAATTTTGGCATTTATTAATAGAGATTTATTATATTTATTAGATATCAAACCCATTTCATATAAATTTATTTTCATATTTAAATACTTTATTTTATTTTTAAATATTTATATTTATTTTAAATATTATTTTATAATATATGTATCTATTTAATTGTAAAATATTATATATATATATATATATATTTATATTTATATATTTTTAAAAAAGCAATTCAACCTCAATTCAATTATGTTCAGATCAATGAATCGTAAATCGCTCCTTATCTTAATTTAATGGTTAGTTTGATTTTTAAAACATGGGTACTTAATTATCAATTACCCAAATTAAAATTCCTTGTAAATAAAATGGATATTGAAAAAAGGGTTAATGAAGAAGATGATCAGCAACTCAATAACCCAAATAAAAATTTTGAATATTAATTCTTATAACTTTATATATATATAGACATACACACGTGAACTCAATCATATGTTGTGATCAGAGGCGGAAATAAAACCTGGTGTGACCAAAGTGGAAAAATGGGGGCGAGACAGAGACAAGCAGCAGGCACCCAGAAACATGAAGGAATTCTTATCTAAAGTTGACAAAGCAAACACAATATGAGCAGCACAGACACCCACAAAATGTCTGATGCTTCTATATATATATATATATATATACGGTATTAATTTTAAAGGAAAAATCAACTAAGTAGTAGCTTGCACACTTTCCATTTAGGAAAAAATAAATTCATTGATAGGGACAACATATATAGCATATTTGCGTGTTAGTTGCAAGGAGAGCAACAATGACTCTGAACAAGTCTACAAGCTATTTTATTTATTTATTTATTATGTTTGTTGCACTTGTCAACATTTTTTCCCCTAATTTTTAAATTTTGTGGAGGGCCTAGCTCGTGGGACACATTTGTCAACAATTTATGGTAAAAAACAAGTTGGTAATGCTTTCATACATAGTTGTTGGGACAAATTAGAGATTATTGCTTGCATTCTTTCAAACCCTTTGACATATAATTAATTAATGATTAATTATAGTAAAAGCAATCTTGAGCTGACCAGCATGCCAATGAAAACAATACCATTTATTTTTCATTTCTTGATGTGATTCATTTATAGAATAGTTTAATTGTCGTTATCTAACCATTAAACACGAAATATAGGACCTGAGTTCCCGGTGAATTATGGCGCTTAATAGGATTGTACATATGATATAGTAAAACTTATAGAGATGATCTCTTTTAATTGTAAGACTTTTTATGATAATTGATAGAACTCAATTATGTTATAAAGGTGGCATATTTTGTATACAATAGTTAGCATTATTATTAATTGTTAGATGAATTTTGATGTCTTCCCCTGATTCTCAATTAGCTAGATAAAATCGTCAAGAAGTTAGATTAGTGACTAAGGAGATGTCTTTCCTACCTTAATTATTTGGTTCTAACTTTAAGGCTAATTTATTTTTCTATGTGCATCAGGCTAATAAGATATATTTTTAATAAAAAGTAATATTGTCCTCGAGGATATTTTAGCCAAAATAAGTTTATTTAAATGCAATCTTTTAATTCCAATAGAAGGTAGTGCATATTTTTCATAATGAAGAAGAGAGTTATAAAATTAAGTTATCTCTTAGTACAGGGAAATGCAATTTATCTTTTTTCTTTGTCTTATTTTAATTTTTTAAATAACAAAATATTGCCAATTTAATTCTTAATACACAAATTCCATCAATGAAATTTGATGATTTTATGTCTATATATGTGATGCCTTGCCAATCAATAAATTATCTATTAGAGTTTGAGCTGTGTCATGATCGATTAACTCATAACTCAACCCAATAGTTCAAGATAAGAAAATTAATTAGTTAGTTAATTAATTAATTATTAAGTATTAATTATTTGAATTTTGAATTTTGAATTTTTAAATTAAAAAAGGTGGTTAATTATAGGTGTTTATTTTTTGAGGAAGGAAATTAATTGTAAGAATTACAAGAGTGTTCTCTCCCTCAGACTCCTTTCAACAACACATAGGAACAAAAACATAGATAGTATTTTTCTTCCTTCTTTACTCAAACTATGGTGCATTTGCTGTAAAAAATGATCAGAGTCTGTCTTATGATTCTAGTCCAAACTACACAAGATAAAGATTTGACAAGATTCACTTCCATAGAAGTAAGTACTTGAATATCCCTTCATTAGTATTAGAACCTAGTTGCTCTTTTTCTCTCAATTCTTATATAATAAATGAGTTTTATTCATGTGTTTATTTCATGAATTTACAATTCAATTTGCTTGAAATAGCCATGTACAATATGGAATTTTCAATCTCATTAATGGGGAAATTTGATGGAGACCATATTAGGCCATATTTTTCTAAGGATATGAAGCTTATATGGTAGGGAATATGTGGTAAAATTTCGTGACAAAAGGGATTATCCATAAGGGAAAATTTTGAATTTTAAGTTTTTAGAAAACATGTTACAAGATGCTATTTTACAAGGCCTTAGTTCTTTGTGTAGGATGTTTCAAAATGTAAGCCATATATCTTTGAAAAACTTTTGTTACAAACTTTCTAACAACACTACTTTCATTCAAAATGGATAAAATGAGTGAGACACACACACACACATATATGTATACACACCATTTAACACACACACACACACACATATATGTATATATGACCATTTAACATAGGGACATTGAAATTGAAATTTTTGAAAAATATGATCGAATAACCCACTTTTTAAGGATGCCATTTTCTCATCAAGCCACCAATTTGTGTGAGCACTGTATCTTTGGAAAGTTCATTCTATAAGTTTTCCAATGATACTAATTTTGTCTAATTCTAACAAGAAATAAAGAAGATATGAAGCTTTAAAGTTGGATGTTTGAACACAGGTTTTGAAAATTTTAAACAAATGGTTAAGTCTAGAGGTTGAAGATGAAGCGTCATACCCACACTTGGCACTGGCACATAATACTTACCTCTAGCTTTGATAGGCCCCTTGAGAAGTCCAACAATAAGAAAAATATAATAAGAGATCAAAAATGCAATCCTCATATCCTAAATTCACATAGAAATGGGAGGGTGGAGCTCACTTGCCACCATAAGAGAGTGAAATTGAGAATTTTTTTTTCTTTTTTCTAAAAATTTTTTAGGCAGAAGCTCATTGAGGCATATGAGGACACGTACAACATCTTTTTTTAATGTGATTTAAAAAAATCCCTAAAATCATACTCTACATGTAGGTATATGATATAATTATATTTGTGTCACACCATAGCAAGATATACCTCAAATTATATCACAAGTGGCATTAAAACTCCATTTCGACCAATTTACCATTTTTAGTAGTGAAATTAATCCATATCATAAGCCAAAATAATTCAATTTTAATCATATGATGCAAGCAGAAAAGGCAATCATAAGACAACAAAGATGCAGATAAAACGAAGAAATTAAGCAGCAAAACAAAACAGAGCATCTAAACAACCAAAGCTAACCAAAGAAAAGAGAAGAATAGGAGACTCAACTTCAAATCAAAAGCTTCAACATCCCTCTTCTACTTCTCATCCAATTAGTCGAAAATCCCTAAATCATAGGAACCTTATATTTGTGTCACACCATAGCAAGATATACCTCATATTATATCATAAGTGGCATTAAAACTCCATTTCGACCAATTTACCACTTTTAGTAGGAAATTAATCCATATCATAAGCCAAAATAATTCAATTTTAATCATATGATGCAAGCAGAAAAGGCAATCATAAGACAACAAAGATGCAGATAAAACGAAGAAATTAAGCAGCAAAATAAAACAGAGCATCAAAACAACCAAAGCTAACCAAAGAAAAGAGAAGAATAGGAGACTCAACTTCAAATCAAAAGCTTCAACATCCCTCTTCTACTTCTCATCCAATTAGTCGAAAATTCCTAAATCATAGGAACCTTAAATCAAAAATTTTTAATGAAAAATTAATCAGAAAGGGTTGTAGTGCAAGGAGAGGAGATAAGTTTTTTCTAAACTCACCTAGATCGAAAATACTTTCTTCACCCATGTGCAAAGCTTAAGGCCTTGTTTGGTTCAAAGGAAGGGAGGGGAGGGGAGGGATTTTAATGGAAGGGAGGGAAGGGAAGGGAAGGGGAGGGGAGGGGAGGAGAGATATATTATTTAGTTCAGGAGGGGAGAGGAGGAAAATACTAATATGTAGACTATTATACCCTTATATATTTTAAAAGTAATGATAATATTGTTAATTATTTTTTTATTTTTAAAAATTTAATATTGTCATCGCCAAATTAAATAAATGTCAGAAATTATCTATAATTATAATTATTTTTAAAAAATTTGTAAACAAATAAAATTAACTAAATAATTATTTCAACAAATATATAATTTAACATGTTTTATTTTATAAAATTAAAATGCATTTGAGTTGAAAATATTGGCATGTTTACTTTTTTCTCAATATGGTAATATACCCGTATTAATTGGTACATTGGAATTTCTCCTCAACCATACCTATAAAAATTTTATGAAATATAGAATTAATAATTAAGATAGGGGGCATTTTAGTTATTTTTCTAACTTTTCCTCCCAATTCCCCTAAATTGGAGGGATAAGAGAGGAGGGGAGGGGAGGAAAAATTTCATTAAACTTTCTCTCTCCTTCCTTTCAAAATTGCAAACCAAACAAGGGGAGGGGCCTCCCCTCCCCTCCCCTCAAACCAAACAAGGGGTAAAGGTCAGAAATGGTGGCTTCATCCCTGTGTTGTTCTCTCCTCTCCCTTCAGCGCTACACGCATCGTGAAATTGAAGTGGCTTAATGGCTTAAGTGATATATGGGCTAGGGTTTGGATAATTGGGTTAATGGGTTTTTCTTTTTTCTTTTTAGTTTTTCTCATTTTATATTAGTATGTATTATCTTATTATTAATTTAAATTTCTTATTGAGTTAAAATAGCATTATTATTTATTTAATAATGTTATTTATTATTATTTAGATACTTATTTAGATTATGTTATTTAAATTAATTAGGATAAAAAAATGACAGGCTAATGTTTCAACTATATATCTTAATTATATAATAATTAATTAATTAATTAATATTACATAATAATTTATTTACATATTTTTTATTTTATTTATTTTTATTTGTCCTATTTATTTAATTTAGTCAATTTTTTTAATTTTGTTTTTATCCTTTTATCCTAGCAATTATTATCTTTATTAGATAGTTGTTTAAATTAATTAAGATTAGGCTAATTAGATTAATTAGGATAAGAAAAAGACAGATTAATGTATCAACTGTATATCTTAAATATATATAATTATGTAATATGTATAAATATAAATAATATATTAATTAATATTAATAATAGATGATCATTTACTTTATTTTAGTCATTTTTATCTATTCAATTTATTTAATTTAAACAATTTTTTATTTTTGTTTTAACCCTTTTATTTGAAAAGTTATTATCCTTAATAGATAGTTATCTAAAATTATTAATTCAATTTTAAAATGAGAATTAATTAAAAATTTTAAAATGCTTTAAGTTAAATTTAAAAAATATTATTAACTATTTAATAATATGTACAAATATAAACAATATAATTAATTAATATTAATAATATATAATAACCTATTAATAATTTTTATTTTAGTTATTTTTTATTTGTTTTATTTATTTAATTTTGTCCATTTTATATTTTTTCTTTTTCCTTTTATTTAGAAGTCGTAATCTTTATTAGATAATTATCTAAATTAATTAGTATAAAAAACATACCTTAATTATGTATAATATATAATTATATAATACATATAAATACGAACAATATAATTGATTAATATTAATAATAGAAAAAAATTTTATTGACATATTTTTTAATTTTAGTTATCGTTGTTTGTCTTATTTATTTAATTCAGTCAATTTTGTATTTTTATATTTATTCCTTTATTTTAGGAGTTATTATCTTTATTAAACATGTGCTTTAGTTATGTTTTAGATTAAAAAAAAAACACTGCCATTAAATGTTTTTTGTGTAGAAGAGTAAGTGAAAAGAGTTGTTAGGGTTTTGAAAAATTAATTTGATGTATTCTTTGATTTATTTTTATTTTGAAAAATTAATTAGAGCTATGAATAAATACTTTCTTTGTCAAATTTTTAGCAAATTTTAATGAATAAAACTTTTGAATTATTCAATTTAGCCAATTTAAGAGGAAAATGTTTTTTATTTCATAAACAAGTGTTATGATTTTTTTTTCAAAATATGTCTTTTTGCTCATTTTAGTCTTCATTTTGAATTAGTATTTATCTTAAATAAAATTATCTATTTCAATTATCTTATAAAAGGGGTTTTTTATGTTTGATTACTCATTGGATAACTCCAAAAATTAAATAAAGAATCTTTAGAAAAGACTTCCAATAAATGTTATATATATAAGAAATAAGTTTATATAATAAATATACCCTTTAAGATTATTTAAGTTAAATTAATATGAATTTTTATAAAATAATTATTAGAATTTTAATAAATGTTGTACAACTTTATGAATATAATTATCCTTTTAATTTGAAATTAAATAATTATAATACAATTATCTATTTGATTTATTTCTTGTTTTTATTAATAATTAGATAACTCTTAAAACTAGATAAAAAGTGAATACAAAGAAATAATTGATAATTGATATGTATAGTTTAAGTGATAAATATATTATTTGAAATTATAATAATTAACACCATTTCTCACTTTGCTTTCTTTATTCTTACCACCCACTTCATTCATTGAATAGAAAGAGAGAAGATGAGGCATACAAATATGAAACAAATGTAAACTTGAATTTAAAGGAAAGGAAATTTAAAGCAAAATGGAGGCAGGGTTTCGAATTTAAGAGAAGAAATAAATATGTAGGCAAAACTTTGATATCAGCTTTAAATGACAAATAGGTTAATTGGAAAAGAGAATGTAGATCTAAAAATTGAAGAATAAGAGAAACAATGAATAAAGAAAGAAGTATGGGTGTGAATAAGTAACGAAGAAGAACGCACAAATATGATTTGTGACTGGAAGAAAGAAGAGAATGTGAAATTTAAGATTAAATTAAGGACATTTTATATTTTTATAAAATCATTTATAAAAAAAATGATATATATAATAATAATAATAATAATAATAATAATAATAATAATAATAATAATAATCTATTAATAATTTTTATTTTAGTTATTTTTTATTTGTTTTATTTATTTAATTTTGTCCATTTTATATTTTTTCTTTTTCCTTTTATTTAGGAGTCGTAATCTTTATTAGATAATTATCTAAATTAATTAGTATAAAAAACATACCTTAATTATGTATAATATATAATTATATAATACATATAAATACGAACAATATAATTAATTAATATTAATAATAGAAAAAAATTTTATTGACATATTTTTTAATTTTAGTTATCGTTGTTTGTCTTATTTATTTAATTCAGTCAATTTTGTATTTTTATATTTATTCCTTTATTTTAGGAGTTATTATCTTTATTAAACATGTGCTTTAGTTATGTTTTAGATTAAAAAAAAAACACTGCCATTAAATGTTTTTTGTGTAGAAGAGTAAGTGAAAAGAGTTGTTAAGGTTTTGAAAAATTAATTTTATGTATTCTTTGATTTATTTTTATTTTGAAAAATTAATTAGAGCTATGAATAAGTACTTCCTTTGTCAAATTTTTAGCAAATTTTAATGAATAAAACTTTTGAATTATTCAATTTAGCCAATTTAAGAGGAAAATGTTTTTTATTTCATAAACAAGTGTTATGATATATTTTTTTTCAAAATATGTCTTTTTGCTCATTTTAGTCTTCATTTTGGATTAGTATTTATCTTAAATAAAATTATCTATTTCAATTATCTTGTAAAGGGATTTTTTTATGTTTGATTAATGATTGGATAACTCCAAAAATTAGATAAAGAATCTTGTATAGTATTTCTCTCTATTATGAAAATATAAATAAATCCCCTTAAGCTAAAATATGAAAAGAAAATGTCTTAAAAAATCTTAATTACTTTTATAAAAAAAAACTATAACTACTAAAAAATTACATATTTTAAATTTTATTTCAATATTATTTATTGCAGTAAACACCATAAATATAATTTATTATCGATTTAAAAAATTAATTATGTTTATATTAATCAAATATATATTTAATACTTGTTTTATTATAGCTTATTTTTTACTACAGAGAATATTAGCATAACTTATATTTGATTTCACGATAAGAGAGTGTAATTTCTCAAGAAAATTTGTTATATTATTTTATAACTTCAAGCCATATCTGAGTTAGTTGATCTAGTTAGATAATAAATTTTATGGATTAATCAATTTTAAATGCACCAGCTGATGCGGGGGTAAATTTTTAAAACGGTTTGAGAAGATATTAACTTTAATTAACGTACAAATTGACAAGAGAATACTGTCTAATTCTGTAACTCACCTTTCCCATATTTTATGGGCAAATAGCTCAATTCTTATATTTATTGAATTTTTTCTAATTACACGGATTAACAATATTTTGAGTACCTTGTTTTTTAATCTAAATCCGACACTCCAACAAACATTCACCTGTCTTTTGAATGCAATATGATCATTTAAATATTTGTTATAAAAATATTTTATTTTATTTTATTTTCAAAGATTAAGCATCAACTAATCAAGTAGAAATAAATTTAAAAAAAGGATATATAACCTTTTTTAAAAAAGTAATTGATTATGAATCGTTTTGATCGTGGCTATTCAAATTCTTGAAATCCCACAACTTGAACCATGGGTGGTTCAAGCAGGGGTAGATTTTTCCAAAATGAAATTGATTCGCCTTGGTTTTACAATGGTTAATAAAAGAAATTGATCAGCCACAGCTTCAAACAGAGTAATTTGGAAAGAAGTTGATTAGCCAGTTTTAATCGTGAAAAATAAAAATAAAAAAACAAGTTTTAACATGTTTGATTTAATGTCATTATGAGTAAAAATTTATCTTTTAGAGTGTGGAAGTTAAATATTTAATTTTCCATTCTAAAAGTTCATGGGCTATTTTCAAATAAGTAATTTAAAGTTTAATGAATTATTTACATTTTTTTTTTTTGCTATAATATGTGACAACGATTCTGTAAAAGTTGCTTTTAACAATAAAAACGGTAAATATAATGCTCAAAAATAATTTTAAAAATGGACATATAATTTTTATGTTTTAAATTTTTTTACTTATCTTATTAAATCTATAACATTGGATAATTTAAATTAATATTTTTATAAGTGGAAAACTTTTTTTTGGGTTAAGTTTTAGTCAAAGTTTGGCTGTCACCTTTTTCTCAAAAAAAGAAAAGAAAAGATTATTCCCTTATTTTCTTGGTCAAATGGATTATTATATTGGTCATATTCATTCTGTTTGTATAAGTGTTGTTTGGCTAAATTGATTCATGGGGTATATTATTTAAATTATTTAATGAGAGATTAAATTTGAATTAACGTGTAAGCTGGTCAAAGAATACTCTTACGCCAAAAAAAAAAAAAAAGTCTAACTCCTCAACATGACTCACCTTTCAGGCAAATGGGTTAATTATTATATTCATTGAATTTGGTCTAATGAAGAAATGAAGACAAGTTTGAACTTTATCTTATTTTATATTTGAGAGAGAGACTAAAGTAGCTGCCATACTCGACGGTCACGGTATGGCGCACCAAAAAAAAAAAAAAAGAAGATTAATCCCTTATTTTCTTGGTCAAATGAATTATTATATGAAAAAAATTATATTCAATTGCTTACATTTTTCATTTCAGTTTTATAATAAATATATAATTTTTTAATGAGAACATTATAGGAGTACAATTTGTACTTATAAGTGTATCAATTTTTAATTAAATTATAAATATCAATTTTTAATTAAATTATAAACTTGTCATGTTTTAGTTATAAAAATATATATTTATTATATTTTAATTAAAAACTTGATAATAAGAATATGAAAAACTGTATTTAAATCAAATTCTTATATATTAATCATATCTATTTTATTATTTTAAGCATCGTCTGTTTTAAATGATTTAGTTAAATAATTAATTTGGTAGCTTAGTCAATTTTAAATGCACCAGTCAACGCTAAGGGTATATTTTTAAAATCGTCTGAAAAAGAGATTAAATCTTAATCAACGCACAAATTAAACATAAAAATACTCACACTGGAAAAAGTTTTAATTGCTCAGCATGACTAACTTTTTCCTTATTTCCGAGGCAAATAAGTTAGTTATTATATTTATTGAATTTGTTTTAATTACACAAATAAACAATACTTTTTTAATTTTATTTTATTGAATAAACAGAAGGGTTAAAACACGACTCACGGATGCCATTAGGCAGGTACATGGCATGCAAAGCTAGGCAATTTGCCTTTCCGTGAAGATAATCTTTTTGTAGACCTCTGAAATATGGTTAAAGCTAAACTTTGAGGCACGCTTGCGAAGCATTGGGATTCTGAGGTACTAAGCTAAAGCGCTTGGGAGGGGAACGTCTAAAATTTGGCGCTTTGTGGCCCTTGAGAAATGCACATTTTTCAACCAGTAAATCTTAGGTTTGGCCCAGTTCATTTTCTGCCTTAAAAAGTTGCAGAAAATATTCATACATTCTGTCATCATCTCGATCTGATCCACACTAGCTTCCACGAAGATAATAAAGTCCTTTGTAAAGAAAAGATGAGTAATAGGGGTCCCCTTCTAGATAAACAAATTGCTTTCCGTTTTCTGTTCTCCAAAGCCCACCTAATACAGTGTTTGAGCCTCTTCATATAAAGAACAAAGAGTTACGGGGACAGAATTTCCCTCTATCTGATACTCCTAGAAGGTTCAAAAGAATGAAAAGGCACACCATTCTAAAGGACTCGCATCTAAGAATTTGAAGTGCAAGACATAATGATGTTAATAAATATTGGATTCAAACCTATGTCACCAAAAGTATTCTTAATAAAGCTCCAATCGAGATAGTTATAGTTCTCATTGTATGAATCATCTCTTGTGCTATTATGATGTTGTCATTGCCATGACGTTCAAGAATAAAACTGCACTGGCTTGGGGGGGCAACCAACCTTCCCAAATAATTTTTCATTCATATTGGCTATAATTTTCATAACAATTTTAAAGCTAACATTGCATAAAAAATAGGACGGAACTCTTTAAGAGACCCTAGATTATTTACCTTTGGAATGAGAACAATGTGAGTTTTATTAACCCTTCGAATGGGTTCCGGATTACAAAACACTTCCTTCACAAAACTACCTATAGATTTCCGAATCACATTTCATTGACTGTGAAAGAGAACAGCTTGTAAGCCATCATGTCCTGGGGGTTTGAAGGCTCTGATGCTAGCTGTTGTATTCTTGATTTCTGTGTTTGAGACATCCTTCCCAATAAACTCAAGATCCTCATAACTCAAGGAAGGAAACCCATTAGAAATAGGTATCCTTAGCTAAGTGCCCATGTCATTCGTATACAGATTATGGAAGAAATTAGCTGCCATATTCCTTACAGTTTGCTGATAAGAAATCCATGTCCCATTATCATCCCTAATGGCTTCGATATGATTTTTCTTGCTTCTTCTTACAATGGTGGAGGCATAAAAGAATTTAGTGTTGCGGTCACCCAATTTAGCCAATTAAAATTCGATTTTTGGTACCAAATCAATTCTTCCTGGGCAAGAATTTTTTCATACTCAAGCCAAAGTTAGTTTTCAAGCGGATAAAGGTGGGGATTATCATCCAGCATTTGTTTCCTTTCAACACCTTGAATACGATTTAAGATTTTCTATTTCTTGTAAAAGATGTTTCCCACCGTCACCTTGTTCCATTATGCTGCGCTAGAAGCAAAAGTTGCAACCCCATCTAGCTAATTTTTGTCATGCCAAGAATTTTTACAGCGAAATGCACTAGTCTTGCTGAATTTAGGTCACTGTATGGCCAAGGAAATTCTTAAAGGGCGGTCGTCTAATCCATTTTCATTTAAGTGATGTACTTGGGCTTGTGGAAAGTCCATTTCCATCTAACGCAATCTAATCTCTCCTTCACTTACCCTTCTCCCTCATATATTTAGGCCTATGAAAGCCTAGGCCCAGCAAATGGAAATCATTTATGTATGTCGCAAACTAACCCATGATCTCCAGTTCCGGTCGGCTTCCCCACTTATATCTCCAGGAGACAAATAAGCACGGAGATCACCAAAGAGTAGCCAAGGTTCCATTATAATGTTGGCTAGAGAAGAGATCATCTCCTAAAGCTCAGTATGCATATAAGGATTGGGATCACTATATATACTCGTGAGATGAAAAGATTTCCCAAAAGCTTTTATTTTGATATAACAACGCAAAAATTGAACGAGACCAAGTAATTGAACGACGCCATGTCTTCGATCCACAAAAGCCGAATCCCCCCTTCAAAACCCATGGCCTCCACCTTGATTCTGTCTTCGATCCACGAAGCCCAATCTATGAACCACCTGATCAGCCTTATTCCCACTGATCTGGGTTCCACTAAGAGAATAATATTATTCATATAACCAGGTCGCTAACATGGAAAAGGAACATTTTCGGACCATTTCTTCCGTAATTCCATCAAACAAAATCCATAAAAAAAAAATGAAAGATAATCTTGAAGAGGCTACACAAGCCTAACAAACTATTATGGTATATCGTCGTGGCTCTACAAGCCTCCAATACCCTGTCTGGATTACTACCCAATAAGGATTGTCGCGCGTATATAATTGTCTTTGTTGCTTCACTTTGATCATTGTTTACTGGCCTTGTTTGGTGAGCTTATCATACTCAGTGTATTCTGCCCCCTTGAAGGTACAGGATCCCCATTAGGTTTACGCTCCAAGATACAAACACAATTCTTTTTATTTGGGCCTACTTGCTTACTCAAGCCCTTGCCCTTATATCTTATTTTCGATATATTCCCTTGCACCACTTGGCGAAACTTAAATTGGGCTTCTTTTTCTATTCTTTATGTATCTCTTCGAATTTGGGCTTGGATAATATTCCCTATGATGGGGCGATCTCTTTCACGATCCTTTCTTTGGTACGCTACACATGAAAATTAGCTGTGTCGCCTTGTGCCACAGTTGAAGGGTCGACGTTTTCTTTATCATTGAAGATTTGAGACACATTAGAGATACCATCTGAAATCCTAGTGCTCCTTGCCTTTTCTGAATCTTGCCCCCATTGTTTAGTAATAACAACCTCAAAACACATTCAAAATCATCGTGCTTCTTGCCTTATCTGAATCTTGGACCCTCTGTTCAGTAATAACAACAGCAAACTCCCACATTTGCAATGGCTGCTATTTTTGACTTGCTTAATGCAAAATTGTTCCAAGATTCATGCAATAACTATCTAGCGTGATCTTGCTCCGTAGAATCAAGAATGTTCTCCCTCAGATTTCGTGGCCTTGCTATTTTCCTCACTATCATTCAGGGACCATATGCTTTATCAGAGGGAATATTCAGACTGGGATGAGCTGCGAAAGGGGGCAGTTTTTCAAGTCCTTGACATTCATCATTATAGATGTCCTGTGCTTAGAACGACATTCTTCCTTTTTATGCCTGTGTCTATCACCACCAAAGCATATTAAGTTTAGCCCTTCATATTCTATAGTGAACAAGGAATTCCTGACTATAAACTTGGAGATACGCTTTTTCCTTAAATCAATTTCAACATTGATTCAAGCAAACCGGCCTTTTTCTATTCTCATCTCCTCCCCTGGCCTGTAGACCGAGTGTTTGCATCAACCTTAAGTGTCCTTACAATTCTATTCTTTAGTCTTTAAAGGAAATGTTTATTATACTACTGAATCGAGAGCTCTGGGATTTTTACGCAGATAGCAATTTTCCCTATGCTATTAATATTCAAATCAAAATCAAGCGTCCAGCCTTGCACGACCAAATAGTGCTCCCTGATATACCAAGGTCCCTCATTTAGAACAAAGTGATAGTATTTAGAATCAGTGAATCTTGCTACAAAATAAGTATTCTCAAGATCAATCATTCCAAAGCTTCACAAGTTTGGCCTTAAAGAAATGATAGCTAAGTCTCCTCTCAGCAGATTTAATATCAGTGCCTTCTTCCAAGGACAACAATAATCTCTCACTCTTCCTCCGATAACAGTAGAACAGGGTGCACTTTCATTAGTTCTTTAAAATTTCCTCCGGGACTTCTATTTCTCCTTCCTCCGTGGAGTTCACTTCATCCTCAACTAAGTCCAATGACTCACAATCATCAACCTCGTTATAAGCTATCAAAGAGTCTTTGTATGACATGATTGTTCTTCCTGAAGACCTCACTACTGAAACTACTGTTTTATGCCCCACCGAAGGTTCTCCACCCAACTGCCTCAAATGGCCTTCTGGCTCATTGAGTTTCAGATCTGTTCCCTCCTTTATAACAGTTTTGTCAATCATCCTTTCATCCAGAGGAGAATCCACCTTCTCATCTGGACTTAACTTCTAATTTCTTTATGCTCCTCTCCATCTGGTCGTCTTCCTCCTTAGACTGCCAACGTTCACCTTGGTCTCCAGTAGTAGGCATCTCATTCACCATCGCTCAACACTTTATTGATCAACTTGATTTTCAAACTTAACCGTGAGTAATATTTAAGAAGAATAAAGAAGTCTAAGGTGAATAAACAATACTTCAGGTATCTTTGATATGTAATCTAAATTTAACACTCAAACGAACATTCATTAGTCCGGTGAATATAATATAATAATTTAAATATTTTTATACAAATATTTTAAATTATTTTGTTCATTTCAAAGAGTATTGTAGTTGTCTGTTTTTCAGATTAGCCAACGTGTGACCTGTGCAATTAATACTTATTTTTTTAGAAAATGATGTGCTTTTTATTTTAATAACTTTTTGTTATAAATTTATAAACTTGTTTAGTATGTCTTTTAGATATATTAAATTATTAGGATGTTTTTCAAAAATTTTTGGAATTAATAAAATTATGAAAATGATAAGTTGTTTAAAATTTTACTTTTCTTTAAGTCTCTATTGTCTTTTTTCTTTTTTAAGTTTCAATTTAATCTTTGTTTTTGTAATTCTCAATGATGATGCTTTTTTTTTTCATCAACATCTATTTTTTAGTATGTAATACACACCGACTAATTTTATAGTTGTATTAATAAACAATATTTGGAATGTTCTTCTCCAGTAGCTTTTCAAGAATATTTTTTAAATACTTGCAACTTTTAAAATAAATCGTATTTTATATAATGTCTAATTAAATTTTATTTACATATATTTTGAGATAATAGCTACAATTACATATTAAAAAAATTGTCAACTAACAATATATATAATAAACAAAGAGGAAATAATTTCAAATGTTAATTCTTTTCGCTAATAGGCAATATATCCTATCACAAAAATATGAATAGAATCAGAACTATGAAAAATTCGTACATACGTTTGGCATCTACTGGGTTTTTATGATTTACTTTGAGCTGTATGGTTAAGCAAATTGATAAATATCCTTAAAATTGCCATTATATATAAACAAGGGGGCAAAAAAAAAAAAAAAAAAGAGCGAAACTACTAAAAGAAAATCATAATAAGCTGATAAAAATTCACGTGACATTGCACCTTCAATTTTTAAAATTGAAGTGTGTTGTCTAGAAGTCTTGACTTAAATGATATTTTTATGGACATAAGTGTTGGTCCTAATATACACGAGTTTAATGCTTACCCTGCCCCATCCCTTTTCCTACTCTCTAGTTATTGTCAAGAATTTATGCCTCTTGTGTTTTTTTTCCTTCCTTTTAAATAAGTGTGTTTGAGATATTGAATTTGATCTTTTTTCCCTCTCTCACTACAAGAAAAAACAAAATTAGAGATGGAGTTTTTTCCGTCTCAAATCCATGGCTTTTCTATTTCTAAATCTATCTTAGATGTTTTTTTGAAAAAAAAAAGATTAGAGAGAAATTTAGAAACATAATTTTGTATCTCAAAATATTGTCTCTAATTTCATATCTAATATCTTGTGAAAATATTTTTTTAATTTTTAAATTAGAGATAAAAAATTCTATGTCAATGATTTTTAGTCAGATTTAAAAATGAAATTTCTTGTTTTAAACTATTTCATCTCTAATTTGTTGAAAAAATAATTTTAAAAAATTGTAAATTAGAGATGAAAATTTTTATCATTAATTCCATCTTATAATACTTTTTTATTTTAAAAAAAATAATATGAGAAACGGATTAAGAGATAGAATTTTTCATTTCAAAATTATCATCTCTAATGTGTTAGAAAAATAATTTTTGAAAATTTGTTTTCAAAAATTAACAAATACCAAATAAATGACTTTAACAAAGGAAGGCTTTATTGGTGAAGTCTCTAACGGCTCGTTATTTCATTCATCTTAACAAGGTATTTATACACGGGGAAGTCTTGACGCACAAGTCATCAAAACGTCAACTCTAACTCTCAACTCCTTACTAAACTCTAACAACTAAAGTCATATTTCTAACATACTAGTAAATGCACTAGTCAAGTAATAGTAAAGTGACTCAATAAGTATGGATGTTAATCTCATGAGAAATGGTAATTACTTCTATCTTCTATTATTTTATAGATTTTCACAATATAAAAACATGCGTACCCATAAAGTTAGAAAGTTAGCCTATTTTTATATGTCCAACTAATATTGTAGTTGCTCTAGTTATTAGTAATCGATAACAAAAGCAAGCATTAAAGATATAAAAGACTCAAGACACAGAGACATAAACGAAAGCCTTATGCACATAGAGACTCAACACGGGGACATTAATTTACTTGTTTCCTTCCAACAAGAACTATAGCACTCGAGTAATTGCTTTCACTATGGATAGCAACATTCTTAACAAGCCCCTCCTAGTTAACTAGAACTAACTTGTTTATAGTTTCCCTAAAACATTCCACACGGTACTTTCTCTAGGTTAACTAATCATAAATTGCATTAAACTTTAGAATGTGAATTCAATTAAGGTAAAATCCCCTCATAGTTAGAAATTGCACTTAGCCAAATTATGCTCCACAAATCCAATTCCACCCATTACTTTGTTTTATAGTCTATGTTAAATTTTTAGTCATCATGCAAAACACCTCTCCGGATTAATACTCAAAATAGAGATTCAATTAACTAGTTACTAGAGATTATTAATGATTCCACTTGGTACCCTTACTAAACCTCAAAATCAATTCAACAAGCAAAAACAATTCACTACAAAAAAAGTGGGTTTTGCCATGATTTTTTTAATAACTTTAGCAATAGTTTTAACTATGGTTAAATGGTTTTGCGATGGTTTCAAAATCTATAGTTAAATTGTCTGTTATGAAAGATTTAATCATGATTTAAACTAATCATTGATGAATGGTTTAACCTTCTTACTTCCTCATTTTTGCATGGATAGTTTTGAGAGTTAGACCACGCCTAATCACGATTTATTATAACTGTGGTTAGACCGCAATTTTTCAACATTGGCATTAAAAATTTGTTGATTTAAAGTGCCAGTTTTAACTAATGCTAGACACACACACACACCCCCTTTCTAATATATTTTTCGATCCATTTTTTCCCCAAGCAAACTTGCAAAATTCAAAAAAACTTGCAACAACTTGTCTTATAAATTTGGTTAAATTCAAACAAAACAAGTTTTTTATATAAGAATATCATATATACCATTAATCTTGTACTACATTCAGGCTTTGATATGTGATTGCTCCAATTATCAGACTAATCTATGCAAGCTCCCCAATGTGAGATACATACACATTGATACCATAATCACATATCCCTGAAATAGAACTATTGCCATATTAACAATAGAACTATTGAATTATAGATGAACATAGACATCAAATATGAATTTAATTAGTGGTAATAAGTGAATTTCACACTACCAAACAAAAAAAAAAACTTTTAAAGGCAACATTTGGTTGTCACTAAGTGGTATTTAGAAAATAAAATGTTTTTAGTAATGACAAAAAAGCTATTACTAAAATGATATTTAGTGGTTATAGCCCTATTAGTTTTGGCTTTTGTAGAAAGTTGTCATTATAGCCTTATAAATTTAGCTTTCATATAAGGTTACCTTTAAAAGTGGGCTTTTAGTGGTGATATGACTTATTAAAAGTGTCCTTCTAGTGATAATTTTTAATGTTGCCACAAAAGAGTTTTTTAATTTTTTTTTCGAATGAGTAAAATCAATTTTGTTGAAATTACATAAATTTTCTTTTTATTTTCACAACTTACACTTTAGTTTAGAGTTATTCATGAGTAGGCCCGAGCCGGACATTTAGTAAGCCTAATACCTAGTCCGATTAAGACATTGAACTTGTTTTTATATCCATGGCTTGACCTAACCCCAATAAACTTAATTTTATGTCAGGTTAGGGTGAGTTAAAGGCGCCCGAGCTATTTTTTTTTTTAATGAACTGATACTTGTAATATAAAAATATATTTTGCAAACTCAAACATGTATTTCAAAACAATGAACTTTTAGAACCTTCATGTTTTTATTATTAATAAAAAAATAACTTAGTATTATCAAGCAAAATATAAACTATACTAGAATAATTAGCCTTAGATAAACATGTGTATTTTCATTATTCAACAAAAGAAATGTCAGTAAGTATGCACATCAATAATAAAAACAATTAAGAAGTAAAAAGAATTTGGGTCGGCAATAAAAGTTGTAATATGCAGAGAGAATCAGATGAAATAAGAATAATTATATATATATATATATATAAAAGATGGCAAGATATTGATAATTAAAAAAATAATTAACTACTAGAGTGGGTTAGGCAGAACATGTCTTCACCCATAGCCCGACCCGATCTAATATAATTTTATTTAAAGTTTTGTCTATTTATATTTTTAGCTCAGCCAAACCCAGTTTGACCTGATTAAGTTGGAGTAGGGCGGGCCCCTAGGGCCTAATGGGCTAATGAACACCACTACTTTAGTCCACTTATCTAACATTGTTAAGCATATTCCTTAAGATTATAAAATGCCTTTTTAATTAAAATATATATATCAAAATAATATAAAATGACCAACATACCCCTTTTACCCCAAATCCCCATCTAGCTTTAGTCAACCATGTACACAAAGGAAAACATAGCTAAGACTCATGGATGTCTTGGAAATTCATTCCAACGCATCATCGCTGAAGATTTATTGTCGACATTGGTGGTTGGTCATTGTTGAGCCAGTGACAAGTTCAAGTTTCAAAAGAGTTCGAAGTGAGGTTGAATTTCTCCTCACCTCATTTGTGATTATCTTAATGATACATCAACTTCTCTTCATTTTTGCTAAAATTATATAAACATCCCCTTTATTTTCAAAACTTACATTTTGATCTAGTTATCTAACACTATTAAGAAAATTCTTTAGAAGATTATAAGATGCCTTTTCTTTTAATTAATATATATATATATATATATATATATATATTAAAATAATACAAAATTACCAACATACCCCTTTTACCTAAAATCCCCATCTAGCTTTAGCTGACCACAAACACGAAGGAAAATGCAATAAAGACTAATGGATATCTTAGAAATTCATTCCAATGCATCATCGCTGAAGATTCGCTGGCATTAGCACGTATTGCTAGTGATTAGTTATTGCCAATGGTGAGACAAATTGCAAGTTCAAGTTTCAGAGGAGCTCAAAGCAAGTTTGAATTTCTCTTCTCCTCATTTGTGATTATCTTGTTAATACGCGGACCTCCCTCAATTTTACTAAAATTATACAAACCTTCTCTCTATTTTCAAAACTTACGCTTTAGTCCAATTGTCTAACACTATTAAGAATATTCCTTAAAAATTATAACATGCCTTTTTTAATTAAAATATATATTTAAATACTATAAAATTACCAACAGACCCCTTTTACCCAATATCTTGTTTACCTTAAATCCTCATTTGGCTTTAGTTAACCACGAAGATGAAGGAAAATGCAACAAAGACTCATGGATGTCTCAAAAATTCATTCCAACACATCATCGCCAAAGATTCTTCACCAACATTGGCACGTATCACCAGTGGTTGCTCGTCATTAGTGGTGAGGCCAGTCACAAGTTGAAGTTTCAGAGGAGCTTAGAGTAAGGTTAAATTTCTCGTCCTCATTTGCAATTATATTGTTGATATGTGTGATGAAAAATAGTGATCTCTAAATGTTATGCTTTAATTTATGCTGAATGGAAAGTACTAATATTTGAATCTCTCTTATCCTCATTTGGACAAGTTAGGGTTTAATTTTAAAAAATCGTATCTTTATTGGGTTTACAATTTTTTCTTCTTTTCTTTCCTCTTTTGGTTCTTTAGTTATTGCTTATGTTTTAACTTTTGTTGTTCATGCATTAAATTAATTTAGAATCATGTTTCAACTTTATATCTATTGGGTTTGTACTTTGCTTATGTTTCAACTTTTGTTGCTCATGCATTATATCAAACTTGATTACAAGCTACTACAAACTCCTTCAACATTTTACTATTATGAGAGCCAAAGATCTATTCATAAGATAAGAAACTAGGGTTACAACAACTAAATCATTTGAGAGTTAAATCTAGGAATTTCTTTTTTGGTGGTTTAAGAATTCCCATCAATTTTGTTTTGATATTCTAATATGCTCTTATAACTGCAATGGAACTTGGCACATGTGCCTAATGACCAAAACCCAATAACTACTAATATTGAAGATATTGATGAGTGGGATAGAAGTGAACCCCTCTTGATCAATTGTATACTAATACTGATGAAGAATGTGATGTTAACAAAGAAGGGAGTGAGGTAAAAGAAAGTAAAGAGAGGGAGAGGATGGATGAGGAATTGACATTGATAAGGGTAGAAGAAAGCAAAGATAGTAAGCCACAAATTGACCTTCATAGGGTTAAGAATTCGGCTAGTGATAGTGATGTAGAAAAACTAGAAATTTTGAACATTGTTAAGAATGTAAAAGGAAGAAGATTTGAATATGATGTTAATAGCAAAGTCCATTTGGAAAGAGGCATGTTTGTTAATGTAAATGATTTTTTTGGCATAATTAGAGTGAGATATAAAAAAGGAAGAGTGACAACTATTTGCACTTTGGAGGGCTGTCCTTGGAGAATTCATGTTTCCAAGGAGGCTAGAAAAAAGTAGGAAAAGAGAAAAGATGCTGCACCATCATATGCAAGACGGAGATTATCAACTGTTAAGTGCACTAATTGTGGAGGGTTAGGACATAATAAAAGGAGTTGTCAAAGAGCTCTAATTAGAGTTTAAAAAACAAAAGGAAAAAAGTATTCTATTATCTTTCGGAAAAAAAAATATTTTTTTTTTTTAAATTGAATGATGTTAACCTACTCTTTTATCAATTTGTAGGGAGCTTGCATCACAAACTTTAGTTAAAGAAGGAACTCAGGAACATGCCTCAACACGAGTGAGGACAAACTCACAGATACAACCTAGATGAACAAAGAAGGTAAGACATGTCTAAGTTAGCCACACTTGATGTCTCTTTTAAAATATGCTGAAATGCCTTACTAAAATCTACTCTTTGCTTGATATTAAAGAACATTAGGTTAGGGGGAGTTTTAACGATATTGCTTCTCCTTCTTCAACTGCCAACAATGCTAGATTTAATCAAACTAAAATCAAACTCAAAAGACAGTGAGTAAAGATGAAGAACGAAAATGAACCTAGAAGATGAACAAAGAAATGAAGCCATAAGAGGAACAAAGATGAATAAAGAACGTCAAAACCTCAAAAAATTTTAAAAACACTACATAATCTCCTAATAAAATTTTAAAATGAAAAATAATAAAATAATAATATATTTATTTTGATAAACAATTAATATATTAAAAATATTATATGGTTTTAAAAAATATTTTCATTTATAAAAAAATATTACAAAATATTTGCATTTATAAAATATTTTTTTAAAAGAAGTCATTTCCAACTATGTTATGGTAGGAGAAATGTCCTATAATTCGGTTCAACACATCTCTAAAATTTGGTTGGACAATGTCCATCTGAGATGTGGTAGGACACTTGTCTTACCATAATTTTGTCAGTAACTTACTAAATTGTTTTAAAACAATTATAATTCTATTGTTTTCATAATTTTGTTTTTTAGATACATAAATTAAAATCAATTAATTTTTATTTTACTTTTTAAAATTTTAAAATTATTATTTATATTAATTGAAATAATTATCATTAATTTTTCATTTAAATTTTGGTTAAAATTATACTTTATTATTTATTATTTTTTTCATATTAAATAATTTTTAAATAAATTAGAAACCTGATAGATGACTGTGACGTGATTACAAAGAGTTTAGAGAAAAAGTGTAATATCCGATTTCTCTAAAATTGGATCAAAATTGATGAGATTACAAAAGGAGACCTTCATAATGAAATGAAATAAGGCAAGGTAAGACTAGATCAATAAATAGAACATTTAAAAATGAGGTAAGGATCTAAAGGTGGGCTGAAGTTGGAGCTAAAGTGGCTAGACGATAAGAAATGTTATGTAGTGGCAAAAATTGTAATTTCAAGCAAATTTTTAGAAATTTAAAGAAAGGATTTTTAAATGATAAAATTGAGTCTGCTAAGGTTCCCAGGACCCCTGAAAACCATGGAACATCATAATGGTTAAAACCCTCTTGATGTACGTTTTCAGCAAATAGTTAACTAAAATTTTGATTGGATGATTCAGGATGGTTTCGAGCTTCATAAAATTAGAAGAAAATATTTTTAATAAACTAGAGGACCTAAATTTTGATATGCAAAAAACAATTCTAAAAAAGGAGCTAAAACAGGCATAAGTGAAAGAGCCAAAAAACAAAAAGGGCAAAATGAAAATTTTAGAAAAAGTTAACTCACAACCTTTTTGCTCCATATTAGCCATGTTACCTTCTTCTTCATTTAGATATGTCACTTCTAGCCTTGAACCAGACCAAAAATGGAATGAAAAATGGGAGAAGAGAGAGAAAGAAAACTAGGACAAAAAGGTATAAAAATATATGGAATTTTGCAATAAGCTAATTATGAAACTTTCTCCTCTCTTCATTCTCTTTCTTTTAATGGTTTAGATTCTTGAAAAGAGGAGTTTGATGGTTGACCTCTTGAGAAAAAGTGAAAGTTTAAAGCAACCAATTATGGCTCAAGAACCATCATTGAACAAGCTTTCAAACAATGTATACCATAAGTTAGAAAACTTGATGTTCCATGAACTTTCATCCTCCTTATATTTCGGCCTAGAGAGAAAGGCAGAGGACAGAGCTTGAATCTAAATCAAATTTGATAAAAATAGGAGTTTACAAGGGAGAAGAGTAAGATTGTGCAAAGAAAACACTATAAAAAGCCATAGAGAGCATGTTATGTCACCTAAGATTTCAAGTGAACCATAGAAGATTTAGAACCATATAAGAGTATTTTAAGCTATATGAAACCATGAATTAAACTAAAGAGAAGCACAAGAACATGGCCATACATCAAAATCTATGAAGGAAGCAAGAAAACTCCTATTAGCCCTTTTATGAAGTGTGTCTCAGCCATGGTGTGGATAAAGCACCTAGGGAGAAATTGAGTTCTAAGGATTTAAGAGACTTAGATGAGGGAAATAAATAATTATAGAACCAATGGATTAAATTTAGAAGTCCTAGAATGAAAGTTGGCATTTTGGGGCCTAAAATAGGATAAGGAAGCAAGTTGGCTATAGACCCCTTTAGCCAAAGATATGATAGCTCAAATAGGTTCCATTGAGGTTAGATGGCATGTAGCCTATGGAAAATTAGGACCTAGATGAAGAAAAATGGAAGCTTCCTAATGATCCTAAATTGAGTCTAAAACACAAGTTAGACTAAAATGGGATAAGTGTTAGTGCTAAAGCTTTAGATGGATTCAAATGGGCTAATTTGCATTATGGATTGATACTTGTAGGCCAAACTAACCTAAACCTACTAAGTGTGGGTGCCAAGTGGTGGAAAAACAAGATATAAGAAAGTAAGGACAAGTGGGTTAGTGACTTCTTAGACCTCTACAAGTCTTAAAGTAGCTTTCTCTCTATTTCTTGTATGCAATCAAGTGCTTAAATAAGTTGATATGCTTGTGTGGGCAGTTACTTGATGCTTTCATGAAGTATAATCCATTATGTTTTCATATAAACTTTATGAGCACCTTATGTTTATGAAAAGTTTATGTGATGGCTTCTAGCTCCCTAAGGCATGGAATTGAGCGTAATAGTTCTTCCTTTGCACCAGGTTGAGATTGGTAGAGACTGGTTAGTTTTATGATATTGCCATGGTAAGAAATGAATGAGTTTTTATGTTATATGATGTATATGATTTAAATGATGCATGTGCATAGCATTCTTGCACCACATATATTGCATTCACTTATAGCATTCTTGTCTGCATTGAATTGGATGAGATTTTGTTGCTGAGATTCTCTTAAAATCTGACCCTCATGCTCCAACTAACCATTTCAAGGTTATTAAGCCAAATCAAGGAAGATGAGAAGATTAGATATTGGGATTTATGTGTTAGAAGCATATATTTGCTAAAATGTAATTTATGTATGAAGAATGACATGGGTAATGTATTATGAAACTTGTAATGTAAATAGTCCAACTTTTGGTAAGTGTGTATGTATGACTTAACCATTACATATGGATGATGGTTACTTATATATTAAATGGTGTTTAAGAATGGAACCAAGTATTTGAGTATGAGAACATGTATTTTAATTACGTGAATATATGATTTGGCAATGAATAGCTAAAATGATGTATGGAATTTCATTGGAAAGCATGTGTTAATTAGGTGCCAAAGGGTCAAATTTTGATCCAACTCCTTTGTGGCATGATATGGAATAGTTAAAGATGTCATTTAGGATAATTAAAACATGCTCCAAGTGGAAGAATTCCATTTGGATGCCAAATGACCTAAAATGATACCAAGGTTAGATGTAAAAAGACCCTAAATAACCTCTATACCCAAAGTAGCCCAAATGACTCAGTTGGAGTCTAAGATTTGGCATGCATATAGAAACTTAAGAGAGTTTTCTAACAAGCTAAAAACCATAATTTTTAGAGATTCATAGATTATTTCACGAATTTTCAAAGTTCCAAAAATTATGCAGAATAGTCCTTGGTATTATTCATGTGGTAGTTTTGGTTTTTAGTGGATTTAAAGGGTCTACTTAACTCTAACACTCATGAAATTTTATAGATATATAGTTGACATTGCAAGCTTTTTAGAGCCACTAAGTTTGAATAAAAAGGAATTGTATAGAAGAAGTTATGAGTTTTTGAAAGTGAGGATCTAATGATGTCTGAGTATTGTACTAATATGTAAGATTTTTAATGAGGCAAGTGAGCTTAGCTACTTATGAAATTTTACAAGAATATAGATGATATTATAATTTTTTCATAGCCACGGAGACTGCCTTATTTGGACTTGTGTAGCTTAAGATATCCATTTTTAAAATTAAGGTCTATTGTATTCCCTCCATTTCTACTAGAGTTACTATTCCATTACATGTGGCAAGGCAAATGAACTTAATTTCACCTAAAATTTTAATAACATGTAGTTTACATCTTAAGCTTTCTATAAACACCAAGTTTGTATGATTTGGACTTGTCTAATAAGTTACGAATTTTCAAAGCTAGTGTAGAGGTTATGTGCATGTTGTCATTTCGAGTTTTTGATCTTTCTAAGAGGTTCCATGAGCTAAATATGTTAAAATGAGTATGAACAAACTTGCTTATGATAAACATAAATTAAGAAAAAGAATGAATGAATGTTAGACCCTTATAGTTCAAATTGACCTATAAGTGGGCTGATTTAGGTGTTGAAAGCTATGAATGTATGTAAATTTTTGCTTGAAATTTCATAAGCGATATGCATGAGTTAGTTAGATAAGTGGTAGAGGATAAGGGGCATCAAACCTTGTCAATACAAGAGCTAAGATAATATCTTGTCAACAAGGTCAAGGATCTTGTCAATAAGATTTTGTATTCTGTAATGTGAAACCTGAGACCTTGTTAACAAGGTTTTTTAATATAAGTACAAGGTTTCTAATGTAGTAAGTTATAGCATATAGTATGTAGTGGCATGACAAAAAGCAATGGTTATTATGCGATACTTTTTAGCCATAAAAAATATAACAGATTATCTAACAGGATATCTAGTAAAAAAATCATGTATTTTCGACCAAAATTAATATGTTTTTGACAAATCTTTCAATCGATATTCACACATTTTGTCATATTAATTTTTCTAAAACTGCATGTATTTACTTTAAAATCAAACAACTAAGTACCTAATTCTTAGAAAAAAAAAGTGCAAAATAATATAAATAAATAGGAGTTAACAAATGCTTTACTATTAAGCCCCATTTATTCATGTTATTTTGTACAAGTTTTGCTAGGATTTTAGTGGTTAGTTGACTTGTTTTAGGACTAAAATGACTAATTTTAGGAAATAAGTGCATATTTTTTATGTGTAGCTCCACACTTATGTTTTGACATTATAGATGACAAATTTTCGCTTGTGTTTTATTTAAATAAGAATTAACCTTGCTTTGATTGCTTTTATGGGTTGTAAATACAAGAAAATGCAAGGCAGAGTCATCTTGAAGCTAGACCTTCAATAATCTAAAGCTAGGATGCAGAAAAAAAAAAAAGGCTAAAAAGGAGAATTAGAAGCTCAAGCACTATCGCACCACTATTCAAAAGCCCAAACAAAAGCTTGGGCATAGTGGTGCCTGTTGCGTAAATTAGTATAATGTCCTTTTTCTTATGATTTTGGAGGATTTTATGGCATATAACCTAACCTTTTGATTATAGGCATAATTTTGGACAATTTTGGGGGTTAAAGGAGCTTGGGAATGCTTTAAGGAGCAAGGGAGAAGCTTGGGTTTTATGGGAAAGACAATATTTCCTCTTAGTTTTCTCTATTCCTTCCTTCTTTCTTGCATAATTTTCTAGATCCATTTAATGATGCTCTATTTTTCCTTGTTTACTCTTGTAATTATGAGTTGAGATTGTTGTTTTAAGATTGTAATAAACCCTAGTATGAAATAGGTTGACAATACTCTCTTGCAATTTATGTTGTAATTTGTTTACTCAATCCTTATTCTTTATTCTTCTAATTGTGCAAAAACCATTGGATGATTTAGGTAGCCTAAATGAACTTGGCAAAGGGATTTTAGGACTGGACCATAGATTGGATAGTGTGGATTTATGAAATTTACAATGTTAAATGGATTAATTTACTTGTAAGATAGGAATATACCTAGCAGTCTCATATAGCCACATTGTGGCCTATTCTTGATTAAGTCTCTCAGTCAAATGCATAAAAAATAATGAATATGTTAGGAAAATGCTTATAGGTAATTTGAAAGATACTTATAGGTAAATTAGAATCCTATGTTAGCAAAGATTATTATTAGGAGCAATATACAAAGAGGTTAATTAGCTTCTTATGAAATGCTAGAAGAAATCATAATATCAAACCTTTTAGTTCCCAATTTAATATAATGTTTCTTTCTTTTATTTTGTTATTTTTTATGTCTTTAGTTTAATTTAATATCCTATCACCTTCATTGATGAATAAGATGCTCAATTTTAGTATTTAGCAATTATTTTAGTAACAAATTCTTATGGAAACAATACTCTATTAATCAGTGTTACTTGCATAATACATACATTTGCACATATGCTTTCTTAGTGCAATAAGCTTTTGGCATCATTGCTAGGGACTTGTGCACTAATTTTTTGCTAATATTAATGCGAGGCTCACTTAATTTGAATTTAATCCTTGCATAGTTTGTTTTTATTTATTGTAAGTGGTTGAGTCTTTTGTTTTTATGTTAGTGTTATTGATTTGTATTTAGTTTTTATTTTTGTGGTTTTTGTTTTCTAATTATAGAATACCCATGGTTGGCAAAGGGGGTAGTTGGTGTGTATCCGCTTGATAACTCAACCAATTTGATAATCTAGGAAATTGAATTTAATAGGAGGTTTTATGACTATGTAAACTAGTTATGTTATCCTTGTTAGTGATTTTCAATGCTTGTACATGACTTATGATAATTGTGAGGAAGGTCTTTATAAAGACAATGCTTGTATTATGTAAAAGATGCATAAATGGAGAATGATTTCAATTGGAATATAAATAATTTTATGATAATACTTATATTCCTAATTGGAATCATGAACAAAATTTTTCTTAAAATTAAGGTCAAGCTTCTTCACCTTATGCAATATACCCTTCCTAACCTCTAAATTTTAGCTATAAGATGAAGTCTCTATTCAAGAGCATAATCTTAACTTAGAAGAAATGATTAGGCATTATATGGCTAAGACAAATGACACAATTAGAAATTTCGAGACTTAAATATGTAAATTAGCCAATTTCATCTACAATAGACCATAAGAAGGTCTTCCAAGTGATATGGTAACTACTCCTATGAGAGAAAATGAGAAACAATGTATAGATATTACTTTAAGAAGTGAAAAAGAGCTACTGGAGGCTTTTAAAAAATTAGAAGGGAAAGTTGAGTAGAGTAAGGAGGAAGGAGAAATCATTATAAAGTTAGAAGGCCATGAGGTAAGCATCTAAGTGGCCATGGGAAGGCAATCTTTTGATGAACTAGAAAAACGTTGCAATGAAATTAAAGTAGATATTGTGATTCCAACCAATAGTGAAAAGAATCCCTTAATGAATCCTTCGATTGAGTCTTTGGTTCTTATCGAAGTGAACCAAGAAGATTTTACTGGGTGTTTAAAATATTTGAAGGCTCTTAAAATTTTCCAAAAAGAATTAAAATAAGAGCTTCCTATTCTATTAGCCAAAGAAGTATTGGTGTATGCTTGATAATCCTCAACTATTTATGTTATTGTTCATATTTTCTCTTAGTAAAGATGATTTTAACCTCCAATTATAGGGTAAATAATACTTTTATAGATAAAACAAATGCACTTAGGATGAATAACTCTATACTCAATTTTTACTTGGAAAATGATAGTTTTTGTTTTAACTTTAAGTATATTTAGAACTAATCACACTTTGCTCTTGTTATAAGATGCATGTTTCAGAGAGGATTGAGCATTCTCAGGTGAAAGAGGCTTTAGAGCTAGTTTTTGCATTTTTTTGAAAGCTCGCAGCGACTCAGGTTCTATCACACCATAGCTAAAAAGGAAGAAATTAAAGAGTAAGTGTGCTGGACAACCTGCGTTGTGGCACATCTTATTATTGTCATGGCAGGAATCTACTCATAAGCTGACTATGTCGCGATAAGGACGTGTTGAGCCACAGCACTGGTTGAGAGAAGCTAAATCCATAGTGAGGATGTGTTGAATTGTGACATAAAGTCACACAGAAGCCAAACTCACCACGGTGGAAATACTATATGCCAAGGCAAGGAGCGTGCATTCCATCCAAAAGCCAATCTCGCCATAACACATTCGAATCAGGTTATGACTTATATTCACCCAGGACTTAACCTAGCTATGGCGCAAAATGTAGAGTTGTAGTGCAAATCATGTTAGCTAAATGTAGCATTTTCCTTATAGAGTTTTTAAGGGTTTCTGGCTTCATATGCGAGGAGAATCGAAAAGAGCTGTCATTCTAGGTTGTTTTTATTTTGTTCCAAGTGTGTGGAGGCTAGAGAGAAGCTAAGAAGACATCTTGGAGTAAAGGGAAGCTAAGGATTGAAGATTGAAGTTGAAATAATCTCCATTTTTGAGTTTCTTCTTTTCTTTTATTCTTATAATTATTCCTGACATATTTTTTTACTTTCACTTCAATTTTGCTTCTAGTTTTCATGATCATGTATAGCTAAACTCTCTAGTCTAGGATTATTAGGAACTCTTGTATGGATTAATGATTGTTCTTCACTCTAACTTTACAATCAATGGTTAATATCTGTTCATTCAACTTCATGCTTCATGCTCTCTAATTGATTAGCTAACACTTAAAGTGATTTGATACCTTACTTGAACTTGGGAAAGAGAAAAGGAGGTTAGATCAAGAGTTGAGTGGTGTTAATACTTGAAACTTGCTAGGGTAGGTGGATGGTTTAGTTAATGAGATAGGAATATACTCATTAGCCTCACATGATCCAATTAGGTATTATGCTAGCAATTTGATCCTTGTTGGTTTTATAAGGAATTGTGAAATTGATTGGATAACCCTATATAAGATTTGGAAGAATAATTATAGGAATAAGTGAACCCTAGACTAACATGTATCATCATTGAGAGTAATAGTATTGAGTGTTGAGCAAATTGTTATGAAATACAAGAGGGGCTAATAATCCTAAACACCACTATTCACCTGGAACATCCAAATACTAATCTTGAGTTTTGTATAACTTTTAATCCATAATCATTTCTTCCTAACACCAACTATTAAAAATTGATTCACTTTATTTAAGTTAGGGTGTGAATTTTAGTATTTGACATTATTTTGACAACAAATCCTTGAGGGAATGATCTTTTCTTATTACTATATTACCTTTGCAATACGAATACTTGCGTGTACACTCTAAGTAAGCAACAATGCCTTAGAAGCTAATCATAAGATGATTGTAATTACATACATTGTATTATGTTTTGATAAATTAAACATTTTACTTATTATATTTAATGTTATATCTGCATTATATATATAAATATATTAATTATCCATAAAATAATTTATTATTCTTCAATTGTTCCTAATCAAGTATTATTATGAATTGTAATAACAATAATATAACAAGAGTAGTATGTATATTGGCTGATGACCATGGTTAATGATGTAAGATATCAAGTTATCATAAGGCTACATGTTAGAGTACAAATGTACTAAACAGACCTACTATGAGAGTGCTATCTAAATCACTATGTCATAAGCCATTCTTATAGTAACCATGATGTCTTTTGACCTGAAATCACTACAGTTCCCTACATTAAGAGTCATATACTTTGATGTCATCAACCATCATCTTTGATAAGGATGATCGGAAGGTGGTGATTGGATGTATCATAAATCATGTAGAGAGATATGAGTGATATAAATGAGATTTTGTCCCTCCAATATAAGAGAAGTGATATTTGTGGGCCTCTTGATTGAGTGAGACCAAGAAATGCATAACCATGCTCAAATAGATTAATATGTGATATTGGTTCACTTGTTTGGATATAGTTTACTCAGGGATCAAGAAACACATAAGTTGAATTATGAAGAGGAAGACACATTTCATAGCTCAAGTTGAATCTAGATATCCAAATAAAATAGGCTGAACTACATGGAATATTAGCCACATATTAGGTACGTTGAATCACAAATATTCTTATTACTTGGATGATAATGATATATTGTTAGACACCATTTGCTATCTATGATACTAAAATAGAATTCTTTTTTAAATCACTACCAATATAATAAGAACATACAGGATCACACATAAAAAGTAGATCAAAATTAGAGTTAATATAATATAATTAGAATTCCTACTTCTATTAGAGATACTAATAATATAGCTCAATATATATAATATAATAATATAATATGTTATTGTTTTATATTAAAGTAATGTTAAAGTAATATTACATCCTTTTTTGCATAATTGTTATTAGAAGGGGTCAATAACTAAAGCTCAATTATCTCTTCACTCATTATCTAATTTGCTAGGGCCATATAAACCTTAGGCGTTTACTTATAAATAAATGACTAAAGGTTTTGGTGGATGTACCAATGACAATCAAGTGTGAGCTACCAAATAGAGTAGAGTCTTCTAGTAGAGATTGAGAGAAGAGAGACTCCATCCATTCATTCATGAATTGGACTTTTAGCCTACTCGTGTGTAGATAGTATAGAGACATAGATTTGTTAATCTGCATTTGTGATTCCTTGCATGTATCATAGAGATTACAGAACTATTTGGTAGTATGTGCGTTTGAAGGAGGTTTTGGTGGATGTACAGATGAAAATCAAGTGTAAGCTACCAAATAGAATGAGAGTCTTCTAGCAAAAATTGAAAGAGGAGAGACTCCATCCATTCATTTAGAGATTAAGGTTTTAGCCTATTCATGTGTGGATACTACAGAAACATAGATTCATTAATCCATATTTGTGATTACTTGCACACATACATAGAGATCATAAAACTATTTGGGAATATGTGCATTTGAATAAGTTTATTCATCTGCAGGATTGGGAGTTTGTGATGTGAATAAACATGGACTTACCTACGATAAGCGATCTTTGCAAAGCTAATATTTTTATCATTAGTTTATGCCCTTTCTATAAGGATCTTTAGTGGATTTTAGGGAAAATTTTTGAATTATTCTACTATGTTTGTCCTTGGAACCCAATAAGCATGTGTTCTAATGAAGTTATTGGTTAAGGCATTGCATGATTTCAAATGGAAAGAATGGGTGTTTCAATTAAATCTTGCTTACCTGAGGAAAAGTAAAGTAAGGTGATTATAGTTTTTGATACCCATGATTAAGTTCTACAATAACATTGGGCTAAGAGCTATAAACTTAGTGTTTCTTAGGAGGCAATCTAAGTTTTTGTCTTTAGTTGCATTTATAAACAATTTTGCATTTTTATTTTTAGTGATTTTTGGCTATTTTATTTCAAGTTTGTCAACTAGGAGAGTCTTCAAGCCTACCTAGATAGATCAATGAAGCCAAGTAAAAATCTCAAGTTTGCATGAACAATCTAGAAAGTAAGAATTGATGAGGGAAATTTTATGAAAATGGAAGTTTATAATATTTATGGCACTTATTTAGTCCTCTCTTTACTTTTAATTTTATGAAACTAGCGTGATCGAGTTGTAAAAAATGGGAGGGATTCTTAGCTATAAAGAGAAACATTTTTTATAGGTGATAGAAGTTTGGGCACTACAAAGCCCAACTTTAGCATTATGGCGCCATAAATTTTTGCTAAAAAAATATTTTGAAATAAAAGCTTAGACCTTATAACACCCAGTCTTAGCATTGCAATGCCAAGCTCTTAAGATTATGACAAAATCTTAGGCGTAACGATGCCTAATTTTAGTGTTATAGTGTTAAACCCTTAAAAAAATTGGTTAATGACTTAGGTACCATAGTACCTAATTGCAATATTATAGTGCTTTTTGTTATTTTTTTAAATAAAATACTTGAGACCTAACCCAAACTTGATCTATGACCTGCCATTTATAAAACCTTAAAACCCAGTTCTTTTTCTCCCCTACTAGACTCACCTTTTCTTTTTTACAACCTTAAATATCATCTAACCCTTCTCCCATGCCACCCATCCCATTTTCTACCAAATGCATAATCCTTTTTTGTTCAAACACCATTTTTGGCATTTTCCATTAGGCCTTCGCCATTGTTCTTCCTCATCTCAGTGGCATTTCCTCTTTCTTCTTCAACCCAACACCCACCTTCGCCCTTCATTAATAGTCCATAATTTTTAATGTCCTTCACCATAATTTTTGGCCATATCCTTATCTTTGGCACACCTCCCTTATCTCCTTCCCATTTTTAGCTAAACTTACAAGTCTCTCCCTCAATCTCAACCTTTATCAATAATAACTAATCTACTTCTAAATGTAACATCCAGTTCCTCTATAAACGTAAGAAACGTAACGTTTGGTTTCTCTATAAGCACACGAAACTTACCAGATATAAAAAGAAGTCTCTCAGATAGAATGATTTGAGATTTAATAAAATTAAAATAATAATCTAGACCTCAAATAATGAGGGTCTAAAGCCAGAGGTATCTTAAAAATAGAGTCTAAATAACCAGACGAAAATTAACAAGAGTGCAGTGGTATTTTTGTAATTTCAAATACTTTTTTAAAAACACAAAGGAGGGATTTTTAAATGAGAAAAATGAGTTTTTTGGAGTTCTCAAAGGACTTAAAAACTATAGGAATCCCTAGAACAGTTAAAACCCCTCCTATTGATGTTTTACAATGTCAATTAACCCGAATTTTAATTAGTTCGTTTGGAAAGGTTTTAGATCTAAATTGAGTGATTTTAAAGGTATTTTATAAGTTAGAAAACCTAAGTTGTGTTATGAAAAAGATAGTTTTTAAAAAGGAGTTCAAATGAGTCTAAAACGAAAAAGCCAAGAAAGCAAGATATAAATGAAAATTTTTAAGCAACAAATTTAAGAAAGCATGTGACATATGTCATGCTCCTTCTCCTCCCTCACTTAGACCAACTTATTTTTTGGCTAAAATAAAGAGAGGACCAACAGGGGAGGATGCACTAAGAGGGAGGGAGAAGAGGAGAAAAAATCCAAGAAAAAGGTAAGAAAAGTTTAGAAATCTATGCTCCTTCCTTTAGTAAACTTGCTTTCCTCATTCTCCTCTTTATTCCTATGGTTTTAATGGCTCACATGGGACTGATTTGTGGTTAGTCTAGAGGAGAGAACTTAGAATTTTAAGAAGAAACTTGAAGCAATGGAAAGAGCTCTTGAAAAAGTCTTGAAACAAAGTAAATTTCTTAGCTTTTCATGCTTCTTTTCTTGCTCTCTCTCCTTTGTATTTAGTCCCACCTAGAGCCCACCTAAGAGAGTATGAATTCTAGTCCTAGCAAGAGAGAATCATAGGTTTTGGAAAGTGAGGAACAAGTATATGCAAAGAAATCCAATTAAGATGCATTAGAAATAAGGTTACAAAGATTAGGGATTCACTTACCTAGGCTAAGATGAAGCTTCCTAATAGTAATTCAAGATGTTTAAGAGTATATGTGGGTTCCTAAGACACCTAAGAAGTCTCCCAAGTAGCCAACTCCTTAAAGAAAGCAAGCAAAATCCTTTGGTGCACAATTAAGAAGCATGTCTTGGCCTAAGTAAGTCTGGACACCTAGGGAGAATTTTAATTTGTTCTAAGCCTAGAATGAGACTAGATATGATAGGAGAATATCAAAGGAAGTCTTGGAAAAAATTTAGAAACCATGAAATGTGAGATAAAGATGTAGGTTCCATAATGTGACATAAAGAAGCAACATATAGCTAGGCTCCTTAAAATGAATGTGTGATGGCTCTAAAAAGTCTAACTAGAGTTAAGAGTCTTAGATTGAAAGAGAAAATAAAGCCAAGATCATGGATTCTCATAGTTGCTTCATTAGGTCTCTTATGGAACCACAAGTGTGTCTTAGAACCAAGCAAGCCTTCATAGAGTTTGTGAGAAGCTTAAACTTATTTCTATGAGTAATTTATGCCTCCTTTGGTGTGTCTAGGCTAAGGAAACCAAGGGTCACCTAATAGCAAGTCTTGGCTGAGAAGGAGGAGGAAGATTTCAATGGAAAAGTGTGTGGCATTGGCTCCAAGTTAGCTCTTTAACCTTTCTCTCATGCATTGTTAGATGTTTTCTTATATTTGAGTATTTGTATATATGTTTTTGCCATGAGAAATGTTTCTAATTAATGCCTATATACCATAGTACCATGATATTCTTAAAATGTGTGTTATGAATGCTTTATAGTTTGAATAGATTTGGTAAAGCCAAAAATCCCTTAGCAAGGGTGAGGATGAGCCAAAAGTTCCTAAGATTGGGTGAGACAAAGCCAAAAGTCTAAAGAAGAATGAGACTTAGTCAAAAGTCCCTTAAAAATGGGTGAGACAAATTTAAAAGTCCTAAGGAAAGTGGATGAGGCTAAACCAATACCCTAGAGAGCCTATGTATGCTACGTTTGAGTTTCTTGAACATGAAATATGCCATGTATATGTTCACTAGTAGCCTTAAAAACATGCATGCATGCTTTGGCAATTGTATAGAATCTATTATGTATGTTTAAAAGGGTAAAGAGCTATTGAGATTTTTTAAATCTCACTTTTCCCCTTTAATGTCTATCTACGTCTAGGTAGGCCAAGCAAGCCAAGGAATAGAAGCCACCATTTATGAAGACAAGGAATTTGCTATATAGTCATTTTGTTGACATATTAGTGTCAAATGATCTAACCATATGTTGTATATGATATGTAAACACTTGAACACATGTAAATGCATGAATATAACATGTGTGTATTGGTTTTGGAACTATAAGGATGAGTATGCATGTTCTTAACATCCTCATGCCTAATATAGGTTATGGAATCTTGTATATATGAACAAGTAAAGAAGTGGTTTTGTGATATATGGGTAGTTATACCTCTTGGACAAGTTTTGTATGCTGTTTTTGATCATTCTCATGTGTCCAAGAGGTCATAGCCAAGGTAGAAGAGCATTTGATGTAACTTTGACCCCATTTGGTGCCTAAAAGCTTATTTTGGCACCCTATATCACAAATTGACCAAATAAATGAATTTTTCCATGGAAATTGTCCTAAATATAGGTATCATTTAGAGCTTTTTGTAGAGCTAAAAATCATATTATTTGGAGCTCTAGAGAGTAAGTTATGAATTTTGAAAGTTGAAAAAATTTTTAGATTTGGTATGTGTACTATTCATATGGTCAGTTTTTTATCTTGTGTTATTCAAAGGCCAAATGATATCCAATGTTCATTAAATTTTACAAGAACAAACTAGGCATGATAAAATTTTTGTAGCACTTGAGAAAAACTCATTTGGATTTATATTGAGGGAGATATGAATTTTTAAAATTGGTAGTTAGTACCAATAGTGTAATAGGACCTATGGTACTATTCTATCAATTTTTATAAGTTAAACATCATTTTCTTGATTTAAAATTATTTTTTGTCAAAATTATACATTCATAGATTTCTAGAATGATATGATTTGTTGGGTTTTGGTTTTCTTAAAAATAGTTATGAATTTTTGAAGTTTATATTAGAAACCTGTGACAGCAAACCTATGTAGCTAGACCTTTGGTGCTATTCTATTGTCAATTATGGTCTAGTTAATGTTTTATGGTCTAGAATATTTTTAGCCTGTGATTGACATTCTGGCCTTTCCAGAAAGTTATCATTTACTTGATTTTAATTTTTTTGAAATTAATTATGATTTTCTAAATTTGAGGTCAGAAATCTACCCTTGTAACCCGAGAGCAAACCATTGATTTTGTGGAATGTGCTCTAAAACCCAAGACTCTTGGGTTGTTTAGTGATGTGTATGACTTGCATGGATTTGTTATAGATGGAAAATGATATGGATAAGTTTATATAGTCCATGAAGCATGAAATGAAAATTTTAGGCCTCACATAACGCAACTTTATCCTATTAAATGTATTATTTTCAAGGAAAAGTGCATGAAACTAAGTCTTGATATTGAAGTAAGATGACTAGAGAGTAAGATATGAAATTTTATTCCCCACAGAGCCTTCGACAGTATTGCTCCTGATTAGACACCTTTCCTATCCAGTACCAGGCTCGAGATTTTATCTCTCAGGGTTTTCTTATCTAGTACATACTCCAAAAGTGCACTATCGAAAGGGAGAGTACTATTTCCTCTTATGGGGCCTTAGCATAAGGTCTTCTTACCTGATATGGGACTTACATTTTCACTCCCCTTTAGGGATAATCCATTTTCGAGTTGCACATGTGGCTAGGGCGGCCTTGATACCAATTCCCCACAGAGCCTTCAAAAGTATTACTCCTAATTAGATGCTTTTCCTATCCAATACCGAGCTCGAATTTTGTCTCTCGGGGTTTTTCTATCCAGTATATACCTTAAAAGCGCATCGTCGAAAGGGAGAGTACTACTTCCTATTATAAGGCCTTAGACCAGGGTCTTCCTGTCCGATGTGGGACTTACACTAAATCCTATTATATCTTTCACATTTCAGCCACACACCACCACTTTACTCCATTTTGGGCATCATAGAGTTTTTGGTAGAAGCCTCTTTTAATTTCATTTAGGTTTTTCATGAGAGCTGTGGATTTTCTCTTCAATTTTCTTTAGGTCAGGGGTAATTCTATTTTTCTAAGTTTCTAAGGTATGTTATCATTTCCTAGTTGTGTAATTTAAGGCTATCTAATAATGATAAGGTTTATGGTTATATTCAATTAGTTGTGCTACATTATTTACTATTACTAAAATTATGATTTTTTTTAATTATTTGATTGCATACTAATAGATTGGTTATTGCTATATTGCTTGAAGGTTTAAGCCTCCCTTATTGGTTTTCTGTGATAGGTTATTAAAATACTGATTAAGACCTTAAGTAACTATCTTGGCAATGCTTAAGGATAATAACCTAACTTAACACCATGTCTGGTAATGCTAATTTTACTCTAAAATTACTAGGCAAGTTTACTCATTCCTATATTAGATTTGTGTGATCCTCTATCTATTAAGTTTTTGAATTGTAGTATAAGTTAGGTTTTAGGATACTTGTGTATTATTACCTTGAATCGATCAATTATCTAAAGCTAGCTTATCCTTCATACATGGGTTGCATATAAGGCATTTTGTTCATTAAATTGCTTGGCATGTGAGTTGACAATGATGAATTTGAAATGCTAAACCTTATTGGACATTTGAATAGCATTGCATTTGTTAACTAGTTCTTATGATTTATAGCTCCCTATACTAGCAAATTGCTTAGTGTAAGCTTAGACTTAATTAATTGAACTTTTATTTATGTGCTTAAGGATAGATCTAATGTTCATTTGAGTGGATTCGTTTACTTTAGTAATGTGTAGAAGTTTACAATTGACATTGACTTAGCTAAACTATTTAGTGATTAGTTTATATGACCTGAGCTATTTTTTTGAATTGAATTGATAACCTTCTTTTCATTTTCTACTACTTATCGTGGAGATGTGAATACATTGCATAAGTGAAAATTTTCTTTTTCTGATTAAATGTGTGTATTAGACTAAATGTGGACTAAATATCTTATTTTTCTTTTCAAATTTTAAAGATGGCCCCTAAAAAGAAGTCAATAGTATATGCTTCTTCCTTTACTTCTTGCTCTTTTGACAAGGTAAGTTTATAACCTCTAAAACTAAGGGCTAGTATACATATATCACACTACACAAGTGGCTGATTTAGGAGTGGGGATTTTGCATCCTCCTAACCTACAACTTGGCAATCTATAAGGAGATCCATCACATGCACTAGGTTAACTTATGTTCAGGGCCTTAGGCTACAACTTAAGAGAGTGTAAAGTACATGAACACTTGGTTTACATAACTGAAAAGGCTATCCAAGAATTTTATTACTTGCCAATGGCTGAAGATTGTGAGTTGAGCATCTTTATGGTGACCTATAAGGTGCCTAATCTCAATAATGTGGTCAACATCCTCATAAAGTAAGGTAATCACCATTGGAAGTTGTTAAAAGGGGTGCTGACTTCCATTCCACAAGGAAACTAAATAGAAAGATGCATGCGTGGGCTCACTTCATTTGTGCTAACTTGATTCTTGGCGTGCACATGAGTGACATCATGAAAGAATAAGTAATCCTTATTTATGTAATCATGACTTAAAGTCCCATTGAAGGTTATGTCGAACAACCTAAATAAATTAAGTTGAGTAAAATTTGTAATATAAGGTACAACTTACATCATTTCTCTTGTAAATGAATTTCAATATTTAATTAAGCCTTCTAAATGTAAGAGAACTCTAAAAACTACCTAATTCAATGGGGTTTTGATTTAATTATACTAACTAGAATTTAAATTGAATAAAAAATATAAACTACTACCTAAATTGCATGAATTAACAAGCAAGTGATAGACATGTGACTAGTTTTGAATTTATCCCTTGATATCCACTATCCTTATCCTAATTCAATTATCAATGATTTTAGTTTAAGAGTTCCTACATGTGTTCATGGCAATTTATCTTGAATTACCACACAAGATTCAAGACATTAATAATTTGATGTTGAATTAAGATTTCAACTCTATATTGAATCATTAATTCTTGTCATGAGGATCGTTGAATACTTGAATTGAGTGATTAATCATTCAAATTCACCTCTAAATTTTCATCCTAGGATGTTCAATTAACCAATTAAATTTCAAGGAGACTTCAACTCAAACATTTAAGCATACAATTTTTAACATACATTTCATTAAACACCTTGATTGCATATATGAAAAATTGAAGGCTAATAAAAAATCTAGCACTTAAAATAATCCATTAATCATTAAAATACCCTCCTAATTGATGTCTAACTAGTCATCAATAACAAACAACACTAATCCTAATTCATTATAAGTTTAACCAAGCAAATACATGAACAAAAAGTAGTGTAAAAATAGAGGAAAAATATAATAAAATATCTTAGCCAAAACCCCTTATTATTCTTCATAGATTCAAACTTCAATCCAAGGTCTTCTTCCTAATTAGCCACAAGAATGGAATGAATGGTTTATGGAGTGCAAAATGATGGAGGAGAAAAGGAGTGGAAAGTTATTGCAAAATGGATAGGATGAATGGATGATGTAGAATGATATGAATAATCCTATGCCCCCCAGCCTCTTTTTTCTATTCATCCCATGTGATTTTACCCACTTGTATCTTTAAAATCTTGTGCTTCTTCACCTCTCATGTGCTTTTTGCTTCTCATTCATTCCTTCTACAATTTTCTTCATGAACCTCTCTTGTAACTAATTAACTAGTGAGCTGTGCAAGCTTGAGTAAAAATAACTGGACATGAAAATTTGATGCCTTCGTGTATCAAAGAGTAGGCCCACCTAAATGTGATTATGTACTTTATGTTAATGCTATAACTGGCTGAAGTAGTATGTGTAAGTGTATAAGTGTGTGTAAAGCTCCCAACCCATGTTTCTCTTCATGTGAGTCCATATGTGTAAGTTTGTGTATGAGTAAAAGAATGATACTTGCTTCGTGTGATGAATTCATGTTACTGAATGAATAAGCCATCATGTGAACTCCCTGCCATGCCTACATGTCAACCTAAGAGAATGCCTTCACGTGTGATTCATGAGGATGAAGCTTGAGAGTGTGTGATTACGTGCATGCTTGATGTGTATATGTAAAAGAGAGTGTGTGGCAATGTGAGATAGCTCATGAGTGTGGATAAGTGAAGTGAGCTGGATGTCCAAGGTGTGCTGCCTTCTTCCCTTAGCCTGTGTGCTACATAGATGAATAGAGAGATCATGATACATTGACTTCGTGACTTGGTGCATTGTGTGTGTTAAAAAACCTGTGCATGGTGTATATGTGTGAGTGTGTTTTGAATCCAGTGAATCCCATGTGTGTTACTGTGTGAATGAGAGAGCCCTTGTACATATTAATGTATAGCTACATGGAGAAGCCCATGTATGTTTATATGTAAGCTACTCCTTCCTTCTTTCACATGACTTCCTATGTGCCAGCTCCATGTGTGCATTAGGTGAGGTGTTGTGCATGAAACCCATGAGTTAATATGTTGTATGTGATGTTTTAATGAACATAAAAACGTGGAGCCTTTTTCTTCCAACTCGTGACTTGTGTGATGGAGTTGCTTCTTCCTTCATTTCTCCCCCCACGTGCTAACTGCTTCATTCTCTCATTTTTTCCATTTTTATTTTCCAAAATTCCATAAAAAATGTGAACCATTTTTCCCTCCTTGAAATTGCACACTTAAAGCTCCATCTCTTCTCCAAATCAATTTTTTCATTTATATTCCATTTGCCCATTAAAATCTATAAAAAAAATATTAAGTAAGATAATTTACAAAATTATTTAAAACAAATTTATGCATTAAAAATAAATAATTTTGTAAATTAATTCTTAGAATGCAAAAATGACTAATAAAATCCAATATCATGTGATTGAATCCATTAAGCCTTATTTAATTATCAAAATATCTAAATTAAGGGAAATAGAATATATGAAAATGGCATTTATCACCCATCGATGTAAATGCGCTATCACTTCAAATATTATGAAGATTGTTCTATCTTCTACTATCAGCCTAGCCTACCCACACTTAATCATAGCTTTATACACTCAAACTTGGGTGCACTATGACCCACATGAGGAGCTTATCCAACCAAAGAATACCTTAAACATTTGATTGATTTGGTAAATAAGAGGCTCTAATGAAAAAGAACAAGAAGAACTTGTACCACCTTTTTCTCCTTCTTCTCCTCCTTTTCCTTCACTATATCGAACCCACCCTAGATGACATTTATGCTTTAGCCACAGAGTCATTCTATCAATTCATAAAGATATAGCTAAAGATACCTAATAGGTTTAGGTGATGCACCATTGGTAGTATTAATGCATCTTTACTTATGACATCCGTTGGAGGTAGTTCATGGTTTAGTATGATTTAGAAATTGCTACTCTCCTTTCACCACTAGCTTTCTCATAGGGTTCACCGACTATAAATGCATCACTCTTAAAGGATCCACCCTTTGACACACCTAAGGATGACCTACCTACTTGACAATTAACTATGCTTAGTTTCATTCTATCTTCTTTATGTTTTATTCATTATGGCTTTGCTACTTTAATAACACTTTACATAGTTATTTTTCATTATGCTATATACTTTCCATTTAATTGTATTACTTTTTTATTACTATTATCCTAGATTTGATCTCATTTTCTTTCTTTGTCTTGTGTTGATTAAAAAAATTTTAAACTTCTTTAAGTACAACTCAGTCGCATCATGCTTTTCTGGGAATCTAAGGAGCTATATTAACGGGAGTCTATTTTTCTCCCTTATCTTTTAGGGCTTTTGGTTTAATTAACTACCAACATTGGGGATAATTTTAAGTATACATTAGGGGTAGTTTAGGATATATGGGTAAAATAAGATGAAATTTTATGATTGAACTTTTAAATTATCCTTTTCATTTTTGAGCTATAGTTAAGTTAGTTTATTTGCTTGCATGTTGTGATTTATGTCTATTTCTAATGATAAGTAGTGTTGTATCAAGATATATTTAATAGAAATTCAATGCCAATTATACCTTGTGCTAAGTTTAAATTTTTAATATTGTCATTTTTCCTACAATTTTGAAAACTTTTGCACACTAATTGGCCAAACATAGTTTGAATACATGTGTTAGGAGAAAATTTTTTGTAATTTAGATTGTATATTTAGTCTCAAACCAGGGGCTCTAGAGTTTGTCTTATATCTCTCAAGGCATATAATTAGTTATTGTATAATTTTAAGAAATGATTTAAGCATTCATTTGTTATGGGTGTGCCTTTCAAGCCGAGCCTTTATGTAGTTATGCTTTCACTTGAACACTATTTGAGCCTACTCTAGAGAAATTATGTAATTTTGTGATTTATTTTATTTATCCATGTTAGCACCTAGCTTGTTCAACTTGAAAAACCAAGAATTGTCTTATTTCTTGAGAAAATTTTTGCTCATTTGCTTGGAAATGGAAGTTAAGGTTGAAGGAGGAGTTATGGAAATATTAAATGCTTTTGTGTGGTAGATGCTTGGTTCTTTATGGTTTCTATTGTCTTTCTTTCCTTTGAACTTCAGTATTAGTGTAGGCACATATATATATATATATATATTAGAAAAAGTTAAAACAAAACAAAAAGAAAAAGAAAAGAAAAGAAGAAAAACACCAAAAAAGGGTACATATTATTGGGCAAAATAAAGGTAAAAAATTTGTATAAGTGATCAAAATGATCCAATGGAAGTGATTATTCATATGAAAAAAGAGGGTTCAATAGGATGAAAAATGAGAAGTATGATGAGAGAATTTGTTTTTATTTTGCATCATGCTATCATGTAAATTTTCTCAAGGTTGCATTAACCTATATCCATTTTTTGTTAGCAATAGAAGCCACATTACAAGCCTAAAAGTCCCATTGATCTTGAGGTTGCATGATCCCTAAATTAGTGAAGAGAAGGGCAGACATATAAAGCTGCTACATTTGAGGCTACTTTATACATTTTGGAGTACATATACAAAGTTGATCTTAACACTTGCATGAGAATGATTATCTAGCCAAACACACACACTCACTTCAAAATTGTTGGAAATAATATTATTGTTTGAACTTTGTTACTAGTATTTATTACTTGATCTTCTTATTGGAGATATTATCTTATGCAACATATGAGGATTTTGGCAAGCATGAATCTTGAGTGGGCATGTAAACATTCTAGTTTCTTTTTCTTATTTGTTTTACTCTAGGACAAGTAAAAGTTCAAACTTATAGGTATGTTCAATCCCATTTATTCATGTTATTTTGCATAATATTTGCTAGAACTCTAATGGCTAGTTGATTAGTTTTAAGAATAAAATGATTAATTTTAGGAAATAGGTGCATAATTGTTGTATATAGCTCCATACTTACACTTTGACATAGTAGATGACAAATTTTGGCTTATCTTTGATTTAAACAAGAATTAACCTTGCTTTGATTGCTTTTATAGGTTATAAATATGAGAAATGCAAGTTAGAGTCATCTTGGAGCTAGATCCTTGAAAACCTGAAGCTAGGAAGTGAAAAATGGCTAAAAGGGAAAATCAAAAGCTCTAGCACCATAGTACCAGAAGCTGGCACCGAACATTACTATTTAAAAGCCTGCATATAAGCTTAGGTGTTGCAATATCCAACCTAGTGCCATGGTGCCCATCATGTAAATTAATACAATGCCATTTTAGCTTTTAGTTTTGGAAGATTTAACATATAACCTAACCTTTTAACTCTAACAGTCATTTTGGACAATTTTAGGGATCAAAGGATTTGGGAGTGCTTCAAGAAGCAAGGGGGAAGCTTGGATTTTACAAAGAAGACAAGATTTCCTCTTAGTTTTCTTCACTCCTTCCGTCTTTCTTGCATATTTTTCTTAGCCCATTCAATGATGCTCTATTTTTCCTTATTTACTCTTGTAATTATGAGTTGATATTACAGTTTTAGGATTGTGATGAATTTTAAAGTGTAATAGATTGACAATAATCTCTTTACTTGCAATTTATATTATGTTTTGTTTACTCAATTCTTGTTATGCTTTTTAGGTGTGTAAAAACTATTAGATAATTTGGATAACTTAAATGAATTTGGGAAAGAGATTTTAAGACTAGACAATGAATTGGATAGTATGGGTTGACGAGACATATAATGTTAAGTGGATTGATTTACTCAAGGATAGGAATATCTTTATCGGTCTCACATTGCCACATTAGAACCTGTTGATGATTAAGTCTCTCAATCAAATACATAAGTAATTATGAGTTAGTTAGAATAATGCCTATAAGTTATTTGAAAGATGTTTAGAAGTAAATTCCCTAAGCAAATATTATCATTAAGAGCAATATAAAGAGAGATTAATTAGTTTTTACTTCCCAATTTAGTTTTGAATGGTCTCTTTTCTTTATTTTGTCATTTTTACGTCTTTAATTTAGTTTAATTTTCTATCACTTTGACTGGTGATTTGATTTAAATTAAGGTGTATACTTTTAGTATTTAACAATTATCTTAGTAACAAATTCTTGTAACAACAATACTCTATTGTTGTATTATTTGCGCAATACATGTACTTATGTGTACATTTTCATAGCACAACATTTACTTATTTTTATAATAATATTATAATACGTATACTTACATGTAAGTAATAGTATATAGAGAACAACATGGTTCAACTTTAATAATATTTTTTCTTCAATCCAAAACAACTTAACGTGCAAAACACCTTGGCTTTTGTAGAAATGGAGAACTTTCTTTCTATTAATTTAACGCTCATTTTCAAAGGCCATCAGAACCTGGGATTGGTATATGTAAGTTGCTTGAGACGATATTGATACAACTATGACATCAGAGGGATAAAAGTGTATTTAAACTTTTAGCAAAAGTGAAAACAAAGGTAAAAAGCAAAAATGAGGTAAAGTTTCATTTGACTCATTTTATTCACATCTAGCAGAGCCAATTGGGGTAAAGTCAATCCAGAACCCCCCTTTGTCCCAAAGTTGTGTAGAAAAACAAGAAGCACAAATAGCAGATACTATTTTTCTCAAGCAACACAATATGTTTATATTATGTGATTGCATAAAAGACCAGATAAAAGAAGATATTAACATGTGATTACTTAAAGTGAATTTAGTACGTATAAATAACATAGATACACAAAATTGCACCTGCCACAGTGAAATACCCGAACCTTGAATCTTCAAAGGTAACTAGTTAGTCTCTTTGCTTATTACCCACAATAAAATTTTGATTCTTTATTAAATCTTAGATTATAACTAATAATAATAATAATAATAATAATAATAATAATAATAATAATAATAATAATAATAACATTTTTGTACTACTCAATTTCATTGGGTTTTCACTAATCAAAACCATGCTCTTATAAACTTCACGCAATTAAGAAAGAGATTGTCATACAATAAGCAGATTGATATTTTTCCAAGGAAGGTGACAATACAGAGAGAAATAAATTAAGAGTTCGAGTTCTTCATCATTCGATGGGTATGGTTATAAAAAATCATTTGTTGCAAATCCCAAAATAATTATACGAATCTCGAAATGATTAGTTGATGAAGAACTCAATCTTATAAAAAGTTAAATTCTACCCCAAAAAAAAAAAGAGCCCTAATCCTTAACAGCCACATGAAGTAAGAAAACTTGACTACTAAAAATTATATGTATTGCCGTAAGTGTATGGGTCGGATCAAGTAGTTCAGGGATAAGTATGAGTATCATTCCCACGAAGAATGACGTAAATACAATTAGGCAATGCACAATCTACTTTCATCCACGTTAAGCAACCAATTAAGCAAGTAATGCACTTAGAACTAATTTGAAAACAAAACAATTTAAAGCAAACTTGGTTGGCAAAGAAAATTTAGACAAAAATCCAAGGCTTTGAAATTACCTAGAGTCACTATTCTCTTTATGCTTACTAAAACTTAATTACTTGTTCAATTGCAATTAATTATCACCTTGTGTGTTAAGAGATTCATAAGCTATAACCGTCCGTCGATGTAATTATAGCCTTACTCTTCCCTAAAATCTAAGTGTCCTTAGAATTAGGTTATAGTACATTAAATACTATAACCCTCTATAAACCAATTAAGGCAATTAGGTATATTTCTATTCCAATTACAAATTAGATAAATCTAAACTTAATTTATCCAACTCTTAGGTCCAATTAGAACTCCTTTTTTAAGGTAAATTCCAATTACCTAAATCAAATCCAAGAGGTGGCCAATCCCTAAGTAAGCATTAAGCAAAGAGAAGGATACACAAAGCTCTAATCATTACAATCAATAAGAAAAATAAAGATCTAGTTCACTTCAGGTTCATAGTGCTCTAGGTAAGGAGAAGTTTAGCTATACATAGATAAATCTAACAATGAATTCCCAATTAAATACATAGAGAAGATAAGGAAAAGCAGATAAAGCAAACAAAAGAATAAGATATATGCAGAAAATTGAGCTTCTCTTTTGATTCTTCTTCTTCCTTCACTTCTACAAACTCAATGAACCACCAAAACCTCCCAAAATTGCCTCCTGGATGCTCAGCCTTCTCTATTGCGGACTCCCCAAAACCTAGCTACATCTCGCTTTTTCTATCCTCATTAATCAAAATGCAGAGTTTTGACACCGATTTTTGTGGTCGTATCTTCAGATAATGCGATCGCATCTTTGCCTGGAGTTTAAGAACAATATAATGGCTTCTAAATCCTCATAGATAATAATTCTGAAACAAGAAATATTTTCCATTAATGCAACATCTACTCAATCATAATTAATCACAATTAACTTCATTTCTCTCTTTTACTTTCAATTCCATAAATTACTTAAAAATAGGAAATAAATCTCACTAAAACTTTAATGGATGACTCTCAAATTCAATCAAATTGACTATAAGTAATACAAAATATTGGAAGTCATCAAGTACTAATTTGGCAATATTAGTACAATTAAAGCGTGACAATAAGTGCCATCTTCATTAAACAAATATTGGATCAAACACCTATGATCTAAGCGGTCCCAAATGGCTGCGGGCATTTTTTATTAAACAAATGTTGAATAATACAACTATTTAATTCATCACATTACATTCAACATTCATCATGATTCATGATACAGATTTGCGTTTCTCAAGGTTAGTTTAGGTCAATTACATCGATATTATTAATGTGTACTTTTAGTTAATCATCTTGGTGGGCTAATAGTTACTGTCCATGCATGTTTCGAGGGATACAGCGAAAAAAAACCAAGAATGAAAGAGTTCAAATTGGGTTTATTATTGTATTGCATTACATTGAAAGCAAGCCATGTGGCGTCCCTTTGTCTGCAGGACTCGCCGGAGTAACTTCTTCACGACCCGGGTTGATAAAATTTTAAGTTTTTAACCCAATAAAAATTCCCCCATACTTTCTTTATTCTATATATAGTGCACTTTTTCATTTTTTTTTATACATTTAATGATATAAATTACAATATATATGTTAATGTTTGATGTTAAAGATAAAGTTGATATCCAAGATAAAACATAGGACCTAATAATGAAAGGAGCTTTAATTCTTTTATATGATATCAAGTGTTTATTTATTTTAAAATTTAGCATTTTAATTTGTAAAAGAGTAATTTTAATTGAGAATGTTGTATTTTTGTTATTCTTAAATATTTGAATTTAATATTTTCAAAATATAAAATTTTTATAACTTTCAACCAGCAAACCCAATTTGGCCCAATTCATAAATGTACAGGCTGGGTTGGTTCAAGTTTAATAATATTTTTTCTTCAGTCCAATCCAACTCAACCAGCAAAACACCTTGGCTCTTGTGGAAATTAATGCAGAGATTTGTCTCTATTTAACTTCGATTTTCAAAGGCCTCAGGAGCCGTCATTGGTGTAAGCACGTTGCTTGGGACTAAATTAATACATCTATAACATTAGTGGGATACAAAATGTATTTCAACATTCAGCAGTAGTGAAAGCAAAGAGAAAAGAAACAAAAAATGAGGTAAACTAAGTCTCATTTGACTCATTTTATTCATATCTCGCAGAGCCAAAAGAGGTAAAGTCAATCAGGAACCCTTCAAAACAATGATGCGAATGTCGAGATAATTAGATGGTGAAGAAGAAGATTTTCTAGGAGATCGAACTCTACGTAATACTAATACATAACAGCCAAGTAAAGGAGAAGATTCAACTGATTTGGCAATATTAGTAGAATTGAACTGTGACAATAAGTGCCATCTTCTTTAAACAAATATTGAATCAAACACCTACGATCTAAGCGGTCCCATATATTCCTACTCGTTGAAGATATGGCAGCCGGGCATTTTTTTTATTAAACAAATGTTGAATAATACAACTATTTAATTCATCACATTACATTTCACATTCATCGTGATTAACGATGCAGATTTGCGTTTCTCAAGGTTAATTAGGTTAATTACATTGATATTATCAATGTGGACCTTTAGTTAATTATCTTGGTGGTAAATAGTTACAGCAACTCCTGCGTGTTTCGAGGGATACAGGGAAGAAAAGCAAGAATGAAAGAATACAAATTGGGTTTATTATTGCATTGCATTTCAATGCAGGCAAGCCCTGTGGTGTACCCTTTGTCTGCAGCAATCATCGTAGTAATTTCCTCACAACGGGTTGATAAAATTTTAAGTTTTTCACCCAATCCAAATGCGGCCATACTTTCTTTATTCTATATATATATATGGCACTTTTTAATTTATATATATATATATATATATAATGATATAAATTACATTACATTATTCTAAAATATAAAAAACTTTTAACAGATTCACGCTTCTTAAGAAAAATTAGTTACATTATTAAACTTTTCAAATATTATCATGTCTTTTTAATTTTAACCTTACTGCCAACACAACTGTTGTCATTAAATAAAGATTTCCAATGCAGTTGTTGCCATTAAATGCAGGGTACTATGGGTAAAAAAATAATAATCATTGTTAGATGACTTATATTTTGAACCAAAATTTTTCTCTTTAAATAACGTATATTTTGAATTGGAGGGAGTATATATTAATGTTTAATGTTAAAGATAAAGTTGATATCAAAGATAAAACATATGACATAATAATGAATGGAGATTTAACTCTTTTATATGACATTAGCTTGTTTATTTATTTTAAAATATAGTAATTTAATTTATAAAAGCAGAATTTTAATTTAGAATGTTGTGTTTTTTATTTTAAAATATAATTTTAATTTAATATTATTAAAATATAAAATTTTTAAAGACTTCCAACCAGCAAGCTCAATCTAACCCAAATAGTAAATGTACAGGCCGGGTTGGTTCAAGTTTAATAATTTTTTTTTTTTCAATCCAAACCAACTCAACCTGCAAAACACCTTGGCTTTTGTGGGAATGGAAAATTTTGTCTCTATTTACCACTGATTATCAAAGGCACAGGAACAGTCATTGGCGTATGAACGTTGCTTGAGACTAAATGGATACATCTATAATATTAAAGGGATAAAAAATGTATTTAAACTTTTAACAATAGGGGAAACTATGAGAAAAGAAACAAAAAAAAAAGAGGTAAATTAAATCTCATTTGACTCGTTTTATTCACATCTAGCAGAGCCAAAAGAGGTATAGTCCATCACGAAACCATCTCTTATAAAAAATCATTTACGGCAAATCTCAAATCAATCATTTGAATCTTGAGATAATTAGATGGTGAAGAACTCAATCTTCTAAGAGATCCAACTCTATGCAAACCTAATCCATAGCAGCCAAATAAGGGTGAAGATTCGACTGATTTGACAATATTAGTGCAATTATGTGACAAGAAGTGCCATCTTCATTAAACAAATGTTGAATCAAACACGTATGATCTAAGCGTCCCATATCTTCCGACTCGTGGAAGATATGTCGACATTTTTTTATTAAACAAATGTTGAACAATACAATTATTTAATTTATCACATTACTTTTCATATTCATCATGATTCATGTACAGATTTACTTTTAGCTAATTTTCCTGGTTGTTAATAGTTACAATCGATCCATGTGTTTTTCGAGGGATACAGGGAAGAAAAGCAAGAATGAAAGAAAAACGGACTCTATATATTATTGGACTGCATTACAATGAAGGCAATCCCTGCGGTGAACTCTAGTCTGCAGTAGTCGTGGTAGTAATTTCTTCCCTGGGAGTTTGGTGGATTGGGTGAGGCATAGCTTGTCTGATGTTATTTTTCTTATACATATAATGATGTAAATTACATTAGATATGATAATGTTTGATGTTAGAGATAAAGTTGATATTGAAAATAGAACATATGACTTAATAATGGATGGAGATTTAATTCTTTTATACGATATTAGCATGTTTATTTATGTTAAAATTTAGTATTTTAATTTGTAAAAGATTGATTTTTATTTAGGATGTTGTACCTTTGCCATTTTAATTTTAAATTTAACAATTTAAAATGGAAGTTGCTAAATAATTTCAACCTGCAAATGTACAGGCCAGGTTGGTTCAAGTTTACTAATGTTACATTTTTCTTTTCAAATCAAACCAACTCAACCTGCAAAACACCTTGGCTTTTGTAGGAATGGAGAAATTTGTCTCTATTTAACACTGATTTTCAAAGGCCTCACTCCTGCCATTGGTGTATGCAAGTTGCCAGAGACTAAATTAACACACATAATATTAGAGGGAAAAAAATGTATTTAAACTTTTAACAGAAGTTTGAAAGAAGGAAAGAAGAAAAAGGAGAACAGGAGAAAAGAAACAAAAGATCCCTTTCATTAAAGGCACATTTCAATTTTCTTCTCACCACTAAGAGTGAGTATCGGTTAAGTTTGATTTGGTTAAATTGAGTGGTCAATTTGACCAACTATCATTCAAGTTCCCGCAGCCAGGGGGTGGTGGGAGAACAACCAAAGCCAATCAATTATTGTCAACCAAAATTTTTTGGGTTACTACAAGAAAAAATGAGGTCAAAGACCCAGAAAAAAAATTCATCTCTAAATAAAAGAAAATTCATTTCAAAACAATTAGAGATGAAAAAAAATTTTGTCTATAATTTTGGCATTGCAAAAAAAAAAAAAAATTGAGATGGAATAGACAATCCCATCTTGGATTTAGAGATAAAAAATTTTGTCTTAAAAAGAATTTGCCCTTAATTTTCGAGATAGGAATATCGCTACTTGGAGATAGAATCTATATTTCGTCCCTAATCCATCTATAAACCCATTCCTATATTTGAAATAAAATATTTCATCTCTAAATCCATCTTTTGATTAGAAACAAAAATTTTGATCTAATCTATCTCTATTAGTAAATAAAAATTCTGTCTTAAACTTTTTTAAATTAAAAACAAAAAATTCTATATCAAATATATTTCTAAATTAGCAATGAACAATTCTGTCTTTAAATTCCTTCAAAAAATTACAAATGGAAATTTCATCTCAAATTTGTCTATAGAATAATAGTGGCAATTTAAACCGCCACTATATGCAACATTGTCTTTTTTTTAAAAGGTTTTTTTTTTCAATTCCCTTGAAATTAATTGCTATCAAATGAATTTATTCCTAACAAATAAAAACCACAAGAATTTTATTACTTAAAATAAAAATTTATGAATACAAATATTGTTTGTCCATAGCAATAAAAGTGCAACCTTACTATATATTTTTCTATAATACTAGCTTTGTACATAGCATAATATATATAATTCACCATAGCATGTATTTCTTAGGATTGTCTAGTCTACTCTACTTGATGTCTTTAAGATACTTAAGAGCCCTTTCATCATGTTCAATGATCTACTCTTGAAATGTGAAACATCTACTTGTGACATCTAATATTATGAACAAAATCAAAATAAAAAATGGACTAGTTAAAAAGAGAGTTGTACAACCAAATGAAAAAGATATAAAGGCATCTAAATGAAAATCATGCTCTTTCCCCTCTGCATGGATCTCATGCTTAATTGCATAAATAGTTGCTTAAATGGATAGCTATATCTGCCTGAAATAAAGGAATACATGCACATCACCAACTACAACTTTGTAACTAAATTATATTAAGCTAAAGCTAGCCTCAAAATGGCCAAAATACAATTTTTTGTATGCTAAGGAGTTACAAATTAATGAAAGTTACTTTACTATAACAATTCTTGATCCATATATATTGGTTAGGCAATGAATAATAAGATAACTCCAACTTCATATTCTACCCATCTCCCCCCTCAATCAACTTACTATTAAAACTTATCTATTTGTAATATTTCTTGAAGACAAAATTATCTCTCTCGTAGGTCTTGTCTCCAACTTTTACTCCTTATTCAAACTAAATGATGGAATTGCTACAAATATTCGTCATAGTTTCATCATAGCAAATCACAACATCTTAAAGGAGAGCCATCAAGTTTTTAAACAATGTTGATAGTTTAGATAGTTATTTAGAGAAGCACATAATTATCATGTGCATATATGAACTCAAATTATCATCCTAGTTCCTAGCTAAAATTAAGATATGTTTAAACAATCTACAAATCATAAATTAATTTAACTCAAGTTTTGTTCAAAGACAAAAGTATCAAATATATACTAAACCAAATCCCCACATAAGATTACCAAAATTTGACAGTACAAATATTTAATCTCTCAAACAAACTCAAATAATTCTCTTCAAGGGAATTCATATGAAGCAAAAAGTAAAATGCATTAGAAAATGTACCAAAGTTCGATTTGACCACAAAATAACTCAAGTTAAGTAGCTAAGAAAATAGACAGCAAGGATCATTACAAACTTGAATATGATAAATAAGTTCAAAGTACATAAACCCATATCAACTTCAAGTACAGATGTCCCTATTCAAGAATCTTTTATAAGGAAAAATGAGTGGTAGGGCCGTAAGTTTGATATGATAGGCTAACAAAATTGTTTTAACAATATTAGTTTTATTAACACAACCTCATATCAACCAATTAAAATAAGTAATTAATAAAAGTCAAATTCCTAGCTAGTTGTAATTTGACTCCACTATCAACATGATTGAATGTAGTAGTAAACATAGGCAATAAAATGCATCAAAATCTATTCTATTGATTTCTATCTTATTCAAACTATCTTTGATAGCATCATATTAAGAAAAGAAATCATATACATGTATGAATTGTTATTATTAAAGAATTAGAAACTAAGTTTCCCGTTCAAACATGCATTATCACATTAGTCGTAATGAAATATAAATAAGGAATTGGTCATTTTTCCACACACAAGGTATTGAACAACAAGATTATGCAATAAAGAATTTTATTCAAGGCTACTTTCATATTAGACAACTTGTATACCATAAAGCTAAATACAAAAAGAAAAGTACCAAACACACCAAAACATACTTCTTGCACCAACATACCAATTCATATCTTTTGTACAATAACTTAGACAAGAATCCTAATGAATTATTATAGACTTTAACATCACAATTCCAAATTTCAATCAATGAGTGCCTTATCAATTATACATATTAAAAGAAGATCTAAACCAATACTAAGAAATCATATGGAGTTTGTGCATGTAAGAAAAAAAATTCCTCAAATAATTGCAAAGGCATCAAATTAAATTGGCTTCTATCTATTACCACAATCAGAATTAAATAGGGGAGAATCCACCAAAAAAACCAAATCAATACTAGGTATGAACGACTTCCAAAAAAGTTCTTTCAAATTGAAAACCATTAAAATGTTAAAAGTATAAATAGTAACCAAGGGTAGCAACTAAAATCTAAGATGAAAAGAGAAACTTTGACAAATGGTAGGGTTATTTGTTAGGGAAAAAAAGTAATAGAAGTAAAATAGAATTATAAGTAACTTCATTGGAGATAATGATGTGCACTATTAAACCAATAGAATTCATATTAATGATTGAATAATTTTAGTAGAGTAAGCTACTTAAGGAGCAAGTTGACTAAGTAAAGATCATGGTTGTTATCATCAAACCCAAGGCATTCATGTACTTTCCAAGTTACAATCAATGAATCATACATAAAACTCAAGAGAGCAAATGTAGTTGGTAGGCTATTTATTTGTGAGATTAGTGGTTGTTGCTTTCTTTTGAAAGAATATACGTAAGTATATGTATCACAACAGCAATAAAGTGATAAATAGAGTATCGTTCCCATGAGAATTTTTTGTTAAGTTAATTGCTAAGTACTAAAATTGTGCACCTTAATCTAAATCAAGCCAACAATAAAAGATGATATAAAATTAAACAAAACTAAAGACATAAAATTTAAAAAAAAAAAAAGAGAGATACCATTCTAGATAAAATTAGAAAGCAAAATGATTTGAGATTATAACTTCCCTTAGCATTTCATATGAACTAATTACCTTTCCTTATCTTGCTCTTAATGTCATTAATAGCCTAGAACTCTAATTTACCTATAAGTATCTTTCAAACTACATATAGGCATTCCCCTAACCGATCCATAATTTTTTATGCAATTAATTTAAAGGCTTAATCAAGAATATGTCCTAATATGACTATGTAAGGCCAGTAGATATATTCTAATCCTACAAGCGAATCAATCCACTCAACATTGCAAATTTCATGAACCCACACTATACAATCCATGGTCAAGTTCTAAAATCCCTTTTCCAAGTTTATTTAGGTTATTCAAATTATTTAATGATTTCCACACACTTAGAAGCATGAAGGATAGGGATTAATTAATTAAATCATATCATTAGTTGCAAATAAAGAGAGTAAATACAACATATTACAAGCTAAAGTTCATCACAATCCCAAATCAACAAGTTTATCTCATAGCTACAAGAAATAGCAACATCAAGAACAAAGCATTAATCAAATGGGCAAAGAAATACAAGGAAAAGCAAGAGAAGAAGAGAAAAATTGAATTAATCGGTGAATCTTCCTCAAATCCAAGCTTTTTCCATGCCATTTAAAGCTCAAAACCCTCCTTTCTCTTATTTAAAACCTTCATAATGGCAGCCTCCCTTGAAAAAGCACTGAAAGTCCTTTAAAACTCTAAAAAATGTGACAAAAGACGGTGCATTTTATAATTTTTATGAATTGCGCTACAGAGCAGATGAATTTTTTTTTTTTTACAATAGCGATGAAAAGTGCCATGGCGCAAAATTTTATGCCGCGGCTCATTTTGCTTTTGTTTCTCAATACGCCACAGCACTTAAATTTGTTGCCGCAATGTTGCATTTTCTTTAGTAGTGGTTTTAAGCACTATCTGTTGCTTTATTGTCTTTTCTTCTTTTTTTCTTCTTTTTCTTTTTCTTTTTCTTTTTGATCCTTTTTCAACAAATCTTCTTAATGTTTGTTGCTTTTCATGCCAACACTTTTAAACTTGTTTCTTTATAATTGTAACCCTACAAAAATATAAAATTCATATAATTAATATTTATAATCTAGTAACAAAAGTTAAACAATTTGGTAACCTAAAAATTAGATAAAAACAAAAAATACTATTTATACTTAACTAATTCAAAAAAAAATTAACTCAAAATCAAAGAAATAAAACCAAAACTTACTAAATATTAACTTTAAAATTTATTAATTTTATACATAAAAAACATAAAATAAGTTCAATATTCATGTGATAAGTCCTTAAAATATTAAGAAAATCATAATAATTTAGGAACTTGTCAGTGGCCATGAACTAAAGAAGTAGGTTGTTGCACTGAAGGTCCAAAATTGTTTAGTGTATGTTGTCTCAAGATGAATGAGGTAGAAGATTATAGTTGCCTTTCTATTATAGTTAACCAACTTCACATTGACATTGTATATAAAGCTAGTTATCCTAATCTTATCAAAGAAGCCAACATAGAAAATTCTTAACAATTGATGTGCTAGATAACAAGCTTTCATTTAGGTGGTAGTAGTGGAATAGTCTCCATCTATTTTCTTTTAGATAAAAAGAATTCTTTTAGACATCATTGTATAAATCATCACTCTGAGTGATATGCATAAATAGGAAGTGCTCTTGTTTATAGGGTCATAAGAAAATATATATGATGTGGTTATTAAGGAAATAAATAAACAAAGAAAAAGGATGAGTAATGTGGATGCATAAAGTAAGAATTAACCTAAGGTGATTTCAATTTTAGGATAAGGAATTCTTTGCATTTTATTTGTTTTAAAGTTAACCATAATGTAGAAAGTGGTGTATTCTGGTAAATGTTTAAAGTAAAGTAAACTATTAGCAATTCCAATGAAGCACACAAAGCACAAAGCTATCATCTAGGAAAATATCAAGAAGGTTAAAGTTAGATAGTGTTGATGTAGATGTATTGAAGAAGTGAATGTGCATGGAAAGCTCACTATCAACAAATTGTTAGTTGGTCAAGATGAGGCCAGAAGCTATATACATTGTTTTTTTTTTTTTGCCTTTATTAAATAAGTATTATGGGTAGCCATCTAGAGAAGAGGTTAATAAGAGAATGGAAGACAAAGAGACACTTATGACAAGTATGTAACAAAGGAAAAATGCCTTGGCTATATCAACAAGATGGAAACCAAAATCTGGAACTATATCAAGAAGAGGTTTAATATTGATAAACTTCATCATAGTGTCTTTGTAATGTCCCACATCAGATAGGAGGATCTTGGGCTAGGTCCATATAAGTGGAAGTGATACTCTTCCTCTCAACAACATGTTTTGGATTGTGATCAATTGAGGTGACCCTAAGAATAAAATCCCACTAGGCTAATGTGACGGGTGTCGTAATAGGGACAATATCACCGAAGGCTCTATATAGAAGAAGTATTAGAGCCAACCTACCTACATGTGCAACTCGAGGATAAGTTGGCCCTAAAATAGGGTGGAATGTAATGTCCCACATCGGATAGGAAGATCTTGGGCTAGGTTCATATAAGTGGGAGTGGTACTCTCCATCTCGACGACACATTTTGGGTTGTGACTGATTGAGGTGACCCTAAGAACAAAGCCTCACCAAGCCAATGTGTCTTTTTAGCATATTTTCCTTGAGTTATGCATACTTTTTAGTGTATTTTTGTATATAAATCATACTCAAAATAGGAAAATGTGCCTTTTTGATAACTAAGCTTGACTGATTCACTTTTAGATTAATTACGCAAATTTTAATCTCAATTTAGGATATTCTTAATACATTCACAATTTCATACTTTTGCAGATGTTATTGGATGAGTCCTTTGAAGTTAATATACTTGTTGGAATTTGCTAAAAGTTTTGCCTAATTCACTATGGCCAAATCAAGACGTTAGCCATGGCCAATTCTTGCATGGAGGAGAGAAAAACAGAGAGCACTTCACCACAGCCAACTATTAAATAGAGATGCTAGTGAGAACCCAAAGCTGTTTCATCGCGACAAAGCACATGTTGGCCACAGTGAACTACAGTTTACTGAAACACTACATTTTGAGGCTTGACAGACTCTAGTGCTTCATATATCCCATATTTTTGACCAAAGAAAGGATCCTCTATCTTCTGGGCAACTTGTGTGCTAGGGTTTGGAGATTGGAGAAATGGTTAGAGCCAAAGATTGTAGTTTTAGAGAGATTTAAAGCTTTTTCCATCGATTTTTCTGATCCTCTCCTTTTCTTTCTCTTGTATTCTGCTATGGCTTCAACTTCTTTATTTTTTGTAAGCTTATGGCTAATTATGAGTAGCTAGACATTTGTTCTAGGATTATCTTGAACCCTTGTATAGATTGACACTTGATTCTCCTCCACTTCCATTGATTAATGACATATTTATGTTGATTTCACTCTATTCTTAATGCTTCTGGTTGATTGGCGACCAATTAGTTATTTGTTGGCTTGGGTGATGCTTGAGAGAGCTAACTTAAGTACTGAACTTAAGTTAAATCATACAATAACTTGAAATTTATGTATTAAACAGATGGTTTTGTTGGTAAGGTAGAGATACACTCACTAACCTTGTATAGTCATATTTGGGTTTGAGCTTGAAATTGGGATTTTATCAATTGTGAGAGAGATTGACCAACTAATAGAATTAAACACTTATTCTTGACTTGAGAAAGCTTTTTCAAGTAGTATTTCATCCCTAGACTAGCACATACAGTTGTTGGTCACTTGTGTGAGAGGAGGTTGTTCTTGTGTCATGAAATACAGAGGGGAGAAATAATCCTAGGTTCCCTACATACTTAATGTCAAAAGGATCTCTTAACCTCTTTTTTAAATTAATTTGCAAAGTAATTTCTACATTTTTACACTCAATTTTGATAATTAATTGCTCTGCTCAACCTAGTTTAAAGCATGAGTTTAATGACTAACTAAGTTCAATTCCAATCCTCGTGGGAACAATAATCTTTTTATACTGCTTTGTCACGGCTGTGCACTTACGGTGTAAGCTGAGTGGTAAACAAGTTTTTGGTACTGTTGCCGAGGATTGAAAGTTGAAATTTCTCTACTTTATCACTAAATTAGTGTTAGTAAATTATGATTAAACTTGTATCTAAAATTTGTAGATTGCTTTAATAAGTTAATTTGCATTTTTAATTTTCTGTAGTTAGTTTGATACTTGCTTGGAGTGTTTCCATTATAGGTACCTTCCTCACGCATGCAAGGGTTGCATCCAGACAGTCTTGAAATCTTTTTGGATAAAGAAGACATTTTTAAAAGAGCCAATCCAGAGCCAAAAGTGCCCCCACAACCTATTATGGTTGACATAGATGAAAATGATCTCTACACATTGAATGATTTCCTCAATTGAGAGGCACAGAGTTACCATGCAAGTATTCGGATGTCAGATATTCAAGCTAGAAACTTTGAGGTTAAGCAAGTTATGCTTCAAATGTTGTAGATGAATGGATTGTTTGGTGGCAATTATAATGAGGATCCCAATGTACACCTCAGCAAATTTATTGAGGTGTGTGAATCCTTCAAACAGAATGGAGTGTCCAAGGATGCATTGAGATTGAGGTTGTTTCCTATGACTATGAAAGATAAAGCTAAAGCATGGATTAACTCTTTTCCAGAACAATCTATTGGCACATAGGAAGACTTAGTGGCCATATTCAAGGCAAGATTTATTCCTCGAGGCCAAAGAGCAACCATAAGAGGAGAAATCTTGAATTTTAAGCAACAACCTGGTGAGCTATTTCATGAAGCGTGAGAGACATTTAAAAAGTTATGTAGAACATGCCCCAACCATGAACAGAACAAAGTATATACTAATGGAAGCTTTTTAGAATGGTCTTGATGAAGATGTAAAAAGAATGATGGATAATGCTTCTTGATGAAGATAAAAGTGAATGAGCTTTATAATCTATATGATGACATGGCCTCCAACACCATGCAATATACATTTAGGAGAAATCATCTAAAAAAGGAGGACAATCCTCTAGCCCATCTAATGACATTGTAGTACAACTAGAAGCTATGAATAAAAGGTTTGATAACCTGGAACATCAAATGAAGAAACCCAACTCCATGGGAATCCATGCAATATAGTCACCCTCTACTGTTTGTGATCAATGTGGAGAGGGACACTCATCTAAACATTGTCATTACACATTGAAATTTGTAAATTACATGAATAATGCTCAGCGTAGTCAACAAAACAATTCTTACTCTCAAACATATAATTTAGGGTGGAGGAATCATCTAAACTTTTCTTGGAGTCAAGGCCTAAAATTGAATCAAGCTTCTTTGTCAGCTGCAAAGCCTGCTTAACCTCCCGAATTTCAAGTGTAGTCAAGACAAATCTCTATTAAAGAAGAAGAATCTAAGATGGAGAAAATATTAGCTCAAATATTAGCTAATCAAGAAGCTCAGAGGGTTAAAACAAAGACCACTTTCTCTTTACATGACACAACTATCAAGAACTTGAAAGTGCAAGTGGGACAACTAGCCTCCCAAATGAATGATATGTCAAGAGGAAATCTCTCTAGTGATATAATTCCCAATCCTAGAAGGAAAGGCAAAGATGAGTGTAAGGCCATTACCTTAAGGAGTGGTAAAGTTTTGTCAAATACAGCTAAGCCTAACATGACGCCCCTTGAGGCAGAAGATGAAAGGACCTCTTCTTCTAAGGAAGATGGTGTAGAAGAATTAAAAGTGGATAATGAGGAGCATGAGAATAGGAAAGAAAAAAGGAGTGAAGGTAAGAAAATGCAACAAAGCACTTAGATTCCACCACTACCCTTCCCTAGATGATTCAAGAAGTAGAATGAAGATACTCAATATAAGAAGTTCTTAGATACCTTTAAGCAGCTACATATCAACATCCCTCTTCTGGAAGCCTTAGAACAGATGCCTAAATATGCAAAATTCATGAAGGATGTACTATCTAGAAAGAGAAGATTTCAAGAGCATAAAGTGGAAGCATTGACAAAGAGTAGCTCATATTTCATAAAATAATTACAGCAAAAGAAGGGAGATCCTGGAAGTTTTACCATTCCATGTCACATCGGAATGACTTTCATGATTAGAGCATTATGTTACTTAGGTTCTAGCATTAATTTGATGCCCATATCCATTTTTAAGAAGTTGCAATTAGGTGAAGTTAGGCCTACCACGGTTACTTTTCAACTTGCTGATAGAAGTTTAGCATATCCTCGGGGAATAGTTAAGGATGTCTTGGTGAAAGTTGATAAATTCATCCTTCTAAATGATTTTATTGTTCTCGATTGTGAAGCTGACTGAGAGATTCCTATTATTCTCGGGAAACCCTTCTTGGCTATGGGTAAAGCCCTCACTGACGTGGAAAAAGGAGACATTTACCATGAGAGTTGGTGAAGAGTAAGTGACATTCAACATGTTCAAAGCTCTCAAATTGCCAGATGAGCTAGAACACTGCTTCTATCTAGATATGATTGACCATTTAATTTACTTTGAATCTCAACAGTTTATGATAGAAGGCAAATGCGAAGTACCTTCTCTACGAATTGAACAAGATAAGGAGGGAGAGGAAGAATGCGCAACTATAGTGAGTGAAACTCTAGTCATTCCTCCATCTAGAGTAAAATTTGAAGCTCTAGACTTGACTTTAACTGATAGACCTCCCCTAAAACCCTTTATTGTGGAGCCTCTGAAATTGAAGTTGAAGATACTTCTAGCACTTCTAAAATATGTCTTCTTAGGAGAGTTTAATACTTTACCAGCCATCATTGCTGCTAACCAATCCATGGAGCAAGAGTTGAAGCTCTTAAGGGTGTTGAAGAAATATAAGAAGGCGATGGGATGGAATATAACGGATATCAAGGGTATTAGCCCTTTAATTTGCATGCACAAAATCCTTTTGGAAGATAACCATTGACCTTCCATAGAGCACCAATGAAGATTAAATCCCAATATGAAAGAAGTTGTAAAGAAGGAAATTCTTAAATGGCTAGATGCAGGCATCATATATCCTATCTCAGATAGCTCTTGGGTGAGCTTAATCTAATATGTTCCTAAAAAGGGAGGCATGATTGTAGTGGATAACACTCAGAATGAGCTAATCCCCACCCGTATAGTAACTGGATGGAGGGTTTGTATAGATTATCACAAAACTGAATGCTACAATCTGAAAAGATCATTTTCCTTCACCTTTATTGATCAGATGCTAGATAGACTAGTCAGGAAGGAATTTTTCTATTTTCTAGATGGTTATTTAGGGTACAACCAAATTGCAATTGCCTCAGAAGACTAAGAGAAAATGACCTTTACTTGTCCCTATGGTACTTTCGCATTTAGAAGGATGCCATTTGGCTTATGTAATGCACTGACAATGTTTCAAAGATGTATAATCTCTATATTTTTTAACATGATTGAGCAAACTATAGAGGTTTTCATGGATGATTTTTCAGTGTTTGGTGACTCATTTAATGAGTGTCTCCATAATTTAGATGTTATGTTGCAACATTGTAAAGAAACTAATTTGATGCTTAACTGGGAAAAATGTCACTTCCTGGTATAAGAAGGCATTGTGTTGGGCCATAGAGTATCCAAAAAAGGATTGGAAGTGGATAAGGCCAAGTTATCCATCATTGAACAACTACCCCTACCTACTTCTGTCAAAGGTATAAGGAGTTTTCTTGGCCATGCCAATTTTTACTGCTGCTTTATCAAAGATTTCTCCAAAATTACTAAACCTTTTATGTAAATTGCTAAAAAAGGATGTTGAGTTTAAGCTTAATGATGCTTGCTTGTAAGTGTTTGAAGAGTTAAAAAGAAGACTTGTCTCTGCACCCATTATGACTGTGCCTAATTGGAGCTTTCCATTCATTATCATGTGTGATGCAAGTGATTACGCTATTGGAGTAGTCCTACGTCAGAAAAAGGATAAAGTTTTCCACCCCATCTACCATGCCAACAATACCCTCGATGAAGCCCAAGAGAACTACACCACTATAGAGAAGGAGATGCTAGCCGTGGTATTTGCTTGTGATAAGTTTAGGACATACATTGTGGGATCTAAAGTGACTGTATTCACTGATCATTCAGCTCTAAAATACTTGGTTAGCAAGAAAGATTCTACAGCCAAGTTAATTAGATGGGTGCTTTTGCTGCAAGAGTTCGATTTAGAGATTGTGAATAAAAAAGGTTGTGAAAATCAAGTGGCTAATCATATTTCTCAGTTGAATACTAAAGCTCAACCAGAATGTGCTCAAAACATTAAGAAGGCATTCCCTAATGAACAACTATTGAATGATCAGTATACTATAGATCCTTGGTATACGTATATTATTAATTATCTAGTGTATGGAATGGTTCCTCCTGATTTGAAATAGCATCAATTGAATAGGTTCTTTCATGATACCAAACATTATTTTTGGGATAAGCCATACTTGTTTCGGTGGTGTATTGATCACATTCTTAGGAGGTACATACCAGAAGAAGAACAAGAAGTGATCTTATAGAGTTGTCACTCGTTAGATTATGGAGGCCATTTCAAAGGAGAAAAGATAACAGCGAAAGTTCAACAAAGTGGTTTTTACTGGCCCACTTTGTTCAAAGATACTTATGCTTATGTGCTTCAGTGTGATCAATGCCAATAAGGGGGGAATATATCAAAAAGGAATAAAATACCACTCACAAACATGTTAGAGGTGGAATTATTTGATGTATAGGGTATTGATTTCATGAGACCTTTCCCCAACTCATTTAGTAATCAATACATTTTGGTGGTGGTGGATTATGTATCTAAGTAGGTGGAACCTGTTGCTAGTCCTACCAATGATGCAAAAACGATGCTTAAATTCTTAAAAAAGAATATTTTCACTCACTTTAGAGCACCAAGAGCCATAATTAATGATAGAGGATCATATTTTTGCAATAGTCAATTTCAGGCCCTCTTGAGGAAGTATGGGGTGAAATATAAAGTGGCTTTGGCTTATCACCCCCAAACCAATAGACAAGCTGAGATCTCCAACTAGAAAATTAAAACCATCCTTTAAAAAATGGTGGATGTGTCTAGAAAAGATTGATCATCAAAGCTTGATGATGCATTGTGGGCTTATTGGACTCCCTTCAAAACTCCCATTGGTATGTCATCATATAAGTTAGTTTTTAGGAAAGCTTGTCATTTATCGATTGAGTTGGAGCACGATGCTTATTGGGCTATCAAGAAGTTGAATCTTGATTTCAAGACTGCTGGTGGGAAGAGGCTCTTTCAACTTAATGAGCTTGATGAATTTAGGATGTATGCCTATGAAAGCTCCAGAGTGTATAAAGAAAGGACCAAGCAACTTCATAATAGAAAAATCACTCCTAAGTGTTTAAAGTGGGATAATAGCTATGCTGTACAATTCTCGTCTTAGAGTCTTTCCTAGAAAATTGAAATCAAGATGGTCAAGCCCTTTTATAGTGGTTGAAGTTTTTCCCCATGGAGTAGTTGAGTTGGTGAGTGACTTAGGTGAAAAGTTCAAGGAGAATGGCCAACGGTTAAAGCATTATTGGGGAGGATATGTGGATCATCAAACATCCCTTACCTTGCTGATTCAAGTTGAACAACTGATGAGTCCAGCTAAGGATTATAAAGCAAGCACTTCTTAGGAGGCAACCCAAGCTCTTTACCTTATCTTTTGTTTTGTTTTGGTAGATTTTAGCTTATAATGAAGTTATGTGTGTTTTCCTTTGTTTTGTAGGTAAACTTTTCAGTTGAGGCTAATGGCAAATCAAAGCAATATTGCTGAGGGCATTTAATTCAAAGATCATTTTTGGACAAACATTTTCAGGAAAGTGTACCTTTTCTTGCTATTTACTTTACAATGTGCATAAACCCTTGTTAACATAGGTGCAAATCGGTGATAACTCAAATCTAGTGGTAGTCTGGGATGTTTCCTTCGCAAGTTCATGTTTGTTTCTTGAATCTCATATTGACCCCTAAGGATTGTTGCAAAAATCATACATATTTGAGTTGATTTTAAGCCCTATTAAAGATTATGCATGTGGGAATAAGTAGAACATTGTTTGAGAATGGATTACATGCTCCTCTCATTTTCATTTTACTGTGTGAGTGAATAACTGCTCCATTGATGTATAAAAATGGCTTTGTGCCTTATTAGCTCTGACCAATAGATTTTTTGGCCATGGCGAATTGTGTTCTGGAACTCACTAGCCAAACCAGAAGACAATTGGCTGTGGCTAAAAAGGATATTAGCTGCGGCAAGTTTGCATAAGTGGTTGCCAATAAAGACAATCCGAGGATAATTGGCTACGACTAACATATGAATTAGTTGCGACTAAAATAGTGATTTGATAACTAGAAGCATATTGGCCGTGACAAAATTGTGTTTAATTCGTTCCTGGAATGAAACAGAAGCATATTGGCCATGGCGAGTAAACAATTGGCTGCAGCCAACAATTAGCTAATGCCCGAAAATTATTTGCTTTCCTCCCAATTTTGCCCTCACAACTCTCACTGAATTCCCATGCTGCCTTAATGAATTCTCACCCATTTTCAGTCTAGATTCATTAGGTCATTTTAAGCTCCCCCATATGAATTTCCTAACTTGCCCTTGACTCAACCTTAATCTGAATTCCCCAGCATCCTCACTCCCTTCGTTATTCCTCATTCACTCTATCGTTACTACTCTTCTTGCCTCCCCACGTCTCAACTTTCTCCCTTCTTGCTGCCATCTCTTCACATCTCAATCCGTTTGCCATCTTCCTACCCTTATACCTTCACTGGCCTTTCTTTCTTCATCCTCTATCTTTCCTACTGTCCACTTCATGTCATTGCATTCCTCATTTCCCATCGCGCCATCTTCTTCCTTCTTTACTTCCTTTATTTTATGTTACCTTCTTCCTTGGTAAGTCTGCTCCCCCTTTCAGTCTCTCCCTGCATTTTGGATTTAGGTTATGTGCTGTTGTTATCTTCATTTTGCTCTATTATGTTCTATTGCTTATAAACCTTGCTCTTGAGTTTTAGTTTTTTAGATTGAGTTTTGTTTACGTTAGGTAGTTCTTTTTGTTACTCTATTTTGGGTTAAGTTTAGGGATGATGTATGAATTTATAGAAATTGAAAACATCTTACTGATCTGATTTATGTTATTGTGCTCTGGTTGTGTTGCTCTATTTATTAGGCATTTTGTGTATAGGGGATAAGAGTATTATATTAGGTTGGATTTGAGTAGGAAATCATCATTTTGAATCATTACTTGGAGGTTGTTATGCAATTAGCTAGGGGCTTGGGTATGGTTCTGACATTTTGGATGAAGCCATAGTGAATTTAAATTATAGTTGAATAAGGATGCCAATTAGGATTGATCAATTAGATTTGTCATCTAATTCTATATTAAATTGCTGGACTTGTCAACCAATGGAGAATTTTATGGTTATTGTCTGGGCATTGTGGTCGGGTGAGTTGTGACAGATATTAATGGTTGGTTAATGATCATTTAGTTTAATTTGTTCAAATTTGATTGTCACTTGAGGTATCCTTGGTTTTGTTCAACTGTGTTCTAATAAATGAGTTAGTGTGGGTTAGTGTCCTTTCATTTTATTTAGCATGTGCATGTCAGAAAGTTTTGTCTAAGAGTACTTTATCTTTAGATTTTTGTCCCTTATATTTTTCTCTTTATGTTCTTTGGTAGTTAGCTGGGCTGGTTCCTTGTGACTTTACAGGTATTATGGCTCTAAAGAGATCTCGTCCGAGTTCCTCGCATCAATTTGAATAAGAATCTCTTACTGTCATTAAAGAAAGAGTGTAAAGTCAACCTATTTTATCTAAGCGAGAATTTCCTTACACAACTGACTAGGCCTTTTATATGATTGCTAATCAGACTTATCACCTATGCCCTTTGATGGGTGAAAAGCCGGGTGGGAATGCTGCCATAGTCAGGGAGTTTTACACACAGGCAGCCATTGCAATCAACTTGAAGTGTCGTGTGAGAGAGGTTTAAGTTAACATTTCGATGGAGGCACTCTGCACATTCTATCAATTACCAGAGGTAACCGATTACTGTCACACTTACTTAATGTAGCGTGAAGATGATATCTCCTTTGATGACATTGCTTCATAAGTGTTGTAAAAGATCCCTTATGGTAGGTAGCGATATCTTAAAAGGAAGAGATCGTGTAGAGACGCTAAGTTTTAGCTTTATTTTATTTCTTTCAACATTTTTTCAACCTCGCATTTGAGTGATGCCATATAGGAGAAGGCCCTCCTGATCTACTTACTAATGACCCAGCAACCAGTTGATATTGCTACTATTATGTATCAAAACCTCGAAGCAGCAATAGTAGACCATTCTTACACTATTGTCTTTCCCCACTTTATCCATGAATGGTGTCTTCAATCGAGGGTAAAAGGAAGAGCCAATGAAGAGGTGTTCTCAGCTCCTATACTCTTCAATCATAGAGCAATCAAGTCATCCCGCAGGGCACCACAAGCCCTAAGGGCAAACTAACCAGACTAGGACATGATGGAGGAAGAGGCGCCAATCCCTGATATTCCAACAGTGGAAGAGTCTGACCCAGCACAGGTGGATAACCTATGGAAGGCAAGCATAGATAGGCGTTTGGATATGATGATGGGTAAGGTGGACAGTATTTGTGATGATGTAGCCTAGATTCGGCTTCAACTACAACGCCTATTGCCATTACTGACTGAAAGGACTTTTGGAGTTAGGGGTAACGAGGAACCAAGTAAGAACCAGCTTGATGATCCTTAACTTTTCCTTTTCCTCTTGATTGTTTTCTATTTTTATATTCCTGGTAGTTATTTTGTTACTTAGTTTGTGTTTTCATATGGTTACTTATAGTAAACTGGTGGTTACTTGGTTAGTTGTAGCTTTCTTATCAATGTTGGATCTAGCTAGATTTCAACCTCTTTTCATTATTGCCAGTTAAGTTTAGTTTTTAATTGATACTTGTCTCGATTATATTTTGTTATCAATAACTACTATTTTGGTGAGTGCAGGTGTTATGTTCTCTCGTGCAACTCCCTTTTTGTTGGGTGATAGTTGCATGAAAGCTGACTCTCTTTTTCCTCTTATGTCAGTGAGGACACTGCCCATTTTTAGTTTGAGGGTGAGGGTGCACTTTTTTTGTTGCTGATTCAGCATGCTTTTAATTTTGACACTTAGACTTTTATTTGTAAACTACTTAATTTTGGTGTTAGGTTGCTGAATTTTCCTTTGATTGGATTGTTTGGGTCTAATGATTGTGGGTTGCTTAGATTATATGCTTGACAAGGAATTTTGGAAGTGTTTGTTAATGCTTGAGTCATAGAATAATGCATTGTTTTATGATATTTTTAAGGCAAAATTTTTGTACACAAAAGTTGGGAAATTATTTGAAAGCTCTTGTTTTGGAAAAATTGCACAAATTGGTGTATATGTTCTTTCTCAATTTCAAGACTCTAGAACCATCCTTATAATTCCTTGAGGCAATTTAATGACTTCACTTGATTTTGAAAAATGATTTAGGCAGTAATTAAAATGTGTTTGTGCCTTTCAAGCTATCTTTTATCAACTATATTTTCTCTTGAACCTCCCATTTGAGCCTAATTAAAAAATCATGTAAATTTTTTATTTGAATCTGTGCATTAGATTTCTACCCTATAAACTTGAAAAACCTTGATTCCACCGTGGACTTGAGATAATGGATTAGTGCTCGACAATTTGGTAGGGGCAAGATTTTACATTCTGATGAACTTTGATCATAGGAAGATAAATAATGGGTAGTCTATAATTACTTGCACTCAAGATGTCTTTAGTCCAAAAAAAAACAAAAAAACAAAAAAAAATGAAAACAAAAGAGAAAACCAAAAAAAACAAAATTTATTTTTCAATGAGACTAAGTGCATTTAAATTTAAAGATAAGTTTGGGGGACGTGTTAGCATTTCGAAAGAATGCTTTGAATGCGAAAAAGAGGGTAGAATTTTGTACTATCATTTATCTCAAGTAATTTGTATTCTTTTTTGCCTCTTCTTTCAATTAGCCTTTACCTTGGCCACATTACAAGCTTAAAAGTTCGAATGATTTCAAAATTTTGTAAGGTCAAATGTATAATGGAAAGGGAAGAAAAGGTTTGGCATATAAAGTGCTGTTGTTGAGGTAGTGTATATATATATACATTGAAGTGTAGCTTTTGCTTTGGACAATTGTTGGAAAATGGTGCCCTAACTAGCCACACATACACATACTCTGAAAGTGTTAGAAAACTTTACATTGTGTTGTGAGTCTTGCATCCTCTTACATTCCATTTTCCCATGTCTTGCCTATCATTGGTAGCAACTAATGAGGATTATACCATGCATACATAGCATTTGGATAATTCATGCAATCTTGCTGATTCTTCATTTTGTTTTGCTCGAGGACAAGTAAAAGTCTAAGTTTGAGGGTGTGATAACCTCTTTAAATTCATGCCTTTTCAGCACATTTTTCATGAGCTATGCATACCTTTTAGTGTATTTTTGTATATAAATCATACTCAAAATAAGAAAATATGCCTTTTTTATAGCTAAATTTAACTGATTCACTTTTAGATTAATTATGCAAATTTTAATCTTAATTTAGGATATTCTTGATACATTCACAGTTTCATACTTTTGCAGATATTATTGGATGAGTCCTTTGAAGTTAATATACTTGCTGGAAGTTTTGCCTAATTGGCCACAGCCAAATCAAGATGTTAGCTATGGCTAATTCTTGCATAGAGGAGAGAAAAACAGAGAGCACTTCTTTGTGGCTAATTGTTGAACAGAGATGCTAGTGAGAACCCAAGGTTGTTTCGCTACAGTGAAGCACATGTCGACCGTGGTGAACTATAGTTTATTGAAACACTACATTTTGAAGCTTGACAGACTCTAGGGCTTCATATATCCCATATTTTCGACCAAAAAGAGGATCATATGTCTTCTGGGCAACTTATGTGCTAGGGTTTAGAGATTGGAGAAATGGTTAGAGCCAAACATTGAAGTCTTAGAGAGATTTAAAGCTCTTTCCATCGATTTTTCTGATCATCTCCTTCTCTTTCTCTTGTATTTTGCTATGGCTTCAACTTCTTTATGTTTTGTAAGCTTATGGCTAATTATGAGTAGCTAGACATTTGTTCTAAGATTATTTTGAACCCTTGTATGGATTGACACTTGATTCTCCTCCACTTCCACTGATTAATGACATATTTGGGTTGATTTCATTCTATGCTTAATGCTTTTGGTTGATTGGCCACTAATTAGTTGTTTGTTGGCTTGAGTGATGCTTAAGAGAGCTAACTTGAATACTGAACTTGAGTTAAATCATGCAAGAACTTGTAATTTATGTATTGAATGGATAGTTTTGTTGGTAAGGTAGAGATACACTCACTAACCTTGTATAGTCATATTTGGGTCTGAAATTAAAATTAGGATTTTATTGGTTGTGAGAAAGATTAAGCAACTAATAGAATTAAACACTTAGTTCTTGACTTGAGAAAGTTTTTTCAAGTAATATTTGATCCTCAGACTAGCACATACAGTTGTTGGTCACTTTTGTAAGAAGAGGTTGTTCTTGTGCCATGAAATACAAGGAGGAGAAATAATCCTAGGTTCCCTGCATACTTGAAGTCAAAAGGATCTCTTAGCTTCTTTTATAAATTAATTTGCAAAGCAATTTCTACACTTTTACACTCAATTTTGATAGTCAATTGCTATGCTCAACCTAATTTAAAATATGAGTTTAATAACTAACTTAATTTAACTCCAATCTTTGTGGGAACGATAATCTTTTTATACTACTTTGTCACGACCTGTGCACTTGCGGTGTAAGCCAAATGGCAAACAAGGATCCTCCTATCCAACGTGGAACATTACATTCCACCCCCTTTTAGGGCCAACTTATTCTCTAGTTGCACATGTGGCTAAGTCAGCTCTGATACTACTTCTATAGAGAGCCCTCGATGATATTGTCTCTGTTATAACATCGGACATATTGGCCTAAAGGGGTTTTGTTCTCAGGGTCACCTTAATCAATCATAAGCCAAAATGTGTCATCGAGAAGGAGAGTACCACTTCCATTTATATAGACCTAGCCTAAGATCCTCCTATATGATATGAGATATTACATTCCACTCCCCTTTGAGGCCAACTCATTCTCAAGTTACACATGCAGCTAGGTTGGCTCTAATACCACTCTATACAAAGCCCTCAGTAATATTGTCCCCATTATGACACCCGACATATTGGCTTGGTAGGGTTTTGTTCTTAGGGTCACCTCAATCAGTTACTACCCAAAATGCATCGTCAAGAAGGAGTGTACTACTCCTACTTATATGGACCTAATCCAGAATCCTCTTATCCGATGTAAGACATTACATTCCACCCCTTTTAGGGCCAACTTATCCTCAAGTTGCACATGTGGCTAGGTTAGCCTTAATACCACTTCCATACAGAGCCCTCAACGATATTGTCCCCATTATGGCACCTGGCTCATTGGTTTAGTGGGGTTTTATTCTCAAGGTTACCTTAATCGATCACAACCCAAAATGTATCGCTGAAAGGGAGAGTACCACTCCCACTCCCATTTATATGGACCTAACCCAAGATCATCATATCTAATGTGGGATATTATATTCCACCCCCCTTTAAGGCCAACTCATCTTTGAGTTGCACATGTAGTTAGGTTGGCTCTAATACCACTTCCATACAGAGCCATTGGCGATATTGTCTCCATTATAGCACCCCATACATTTTCCTAGTAGGGTTTTGTTCTCAGGGTCACATCAATTGGTTACAATCCAAAACACGTCACCGAGAGGGAAAGTACCACTCCCACTTATATGAACCTAGCCTAGAATCCTCATATTCGATGTGAGACATTACAGTTTTTGGGATCTAAGTAAATTTTTTTTCTTTGTGGCGTTAATCAAAGTAAACAAAAGGCAGTATTTTCAAGTGTAAAAAATAAAAAATAAATATGGATCTTATATAAGCAATGATATGACATTATGACACTGTATCAGCAATAGATGTGAACAAAGGAATCTTACTTTAGGATATAATATGATGCTATATCAACAAAAGATCACTAAAATAAATTAGAAGTGAGTTTAGATCAAAGAATAGTTAAAGTAAGCAATAAGATATTTCATTAGGTCAAATAATAAATTCATTTAGCTAATGCTACTATTGAACTTTACCATAACTTTTAATGGAATAATTGGTCCTTTTTGAAAGAAAAAATACCACATTTGTGTTTCTAGGGTTAGCTCTACAACTCCATTTGATTAGGCATTAGAAAGATAAGTATTGTTAAGGTTCTAAATATTAGATTATGTCAATTTGTGTTTTTCTAGAAAACTCTATACTAGTGACTATAGATATAAAACTACTAATGTTACCACATGCTACTAAGTATGAGAGGAAGTACTTTGGTCTTAGTTACATGTAAATGTTTCAAATTCATTTGGCAACCTACACTTAAAGAATATACAAATGCTTCTATTGCATAGTTTTATTCTTTAACATAGATTATAAAGTTTATTGTTTTAATGTGTGTATGTGTATCTATATATATATATCAAATTTGCTATTTATCCATCAATTCTATTTTCCAATTGTTTTCTTCCTTCTTTTTTCCTAATATTTTTGTATCTACCAAAAAAAAAGAGTTTTGCAATGTGCTACAAAATATCCCTAAAAATCACATTTATTAAAGGTACATAAGAAAATAAAACTATAAGGCAAAATACCCAATCGTGAATAAACCCAATCACAACAAAAACTATCAAATTTAAAATATTTGTCCTTTGAAATTTGCAATTAATGGAAATTAAAAAGGACAAGAACATACCAAGGCTTGAAGGGGAAAATAGTTCTCAGTTCCTCAAAGCAATCTTCTCACTAGATTCCACTCCAAGCAATATTCTTTAACAAGCAATCTTGTCATTGATGGAATGATGGAATGAAAGTGGAGGAAGGTGTAAACAGGTGGTTTGCTTCTCTTCCTTTCCAAGCTTAGGTTTATAAAGTGAAGAAGAAATGTCAAGGGGGAAAGGAAATTAAAGATAAAATTAGTGCAAAACCAAATGATGCCATTTAGCATGGAAATTCATCTCTAACTTTTAAAGTAAACGACTTCATTTATATATCACACATTGAATTTTCTATCTTTAAGGGAAAGTTAAAAATGGCATTGTTTTCATTTTCCTGACACAAAATTTATCACAGAAATAATGTGTCCAATTCCAAAAATTTTGAAATGGAAACTTCTATCTCTGAATCTATTTCTAATATAATTTTCTTTTGCAAAAATAACTTGAACATTCTAAGGTGAAATTAGATAAATAAATTTTGTCTCTAATTTCAATTTTGCCTTTGTCAAAAGAAATTTATTTTCACGAGTTATTTGTGACAAAAATTTTTATATTTAACTTCAAATTTCAAATTTAACCTTTTTTGTTATAACCATAATTTAAAAAAATAGAAATAATTTATTAATCTTAAATAAACTATCATATAGTAGAAAACAATAATTAATTAAATTTAATCAAATTTTAAAGCATGTAAATTATCTTATAGAGCTACTTGGATAACTGTTTGATACATAATGGGATTCTTTTGTATAAAAAAGCTTCCATATAAATTATCCTTATGAAGCCTAAATAATTATGGGACTTTTATTTCACTTAGTGGGCCCAAATATAATGTATCTAGCATCTTATTCTGAACTCAAGTAGTAGAAAATCCTAGATTATTCTCTTTTTCTTCCTTTCCCTTGTTTCTTTTCCTTCTATTTTCCTTATTTTCTCCCTCCCACAAATTGTAGTGCCCTTCACTTTAGCTTCCTTCTTTCCCATTCAAGCCAACATCCTCCACAAGGTGGCAACCATTATGTTGCAACACTATGGTACTCCATTTAGCCATCGTCTAACCACCATTAATGCTTTGCTCCAGTGCTAGTAAGTCCCTATCATCGTCTCGTTGTGGATGATTGTAGGTGGCTATGAAGGAAGCCATAAGTGTGGAAAGCTTCCTCTTTGGTTTCTTTTTCTCATCTTTTCAATTTTTATCATCTTAGATGCTTTTCTCTTTACTATTGTATTCCTTCTTTAAGATTAGCCATTAGAGAAGCTTGGAATTCGAAGTGTTTTTTGTTCTCAACTTTCAAGTGCAAAATTAACCCTATATTCTTCAATTCTCAACTCTATAAGGTAATTCCTAAGTTAAATTTAAATTTAATAAACTTAATTTGAAAATTTTATATCTAGAGTTAGTGGTGATGATTGGAAGTTTAAATTAAAAGTAGGTGTTTAGCTATTATTAGTTGTGTTTAGTCAAATTAATAGTATGAGATGTTAACTAGATAGTTAGTTGTTAATTTTATATTTAATGTTGTTTCAGGCATCGTTGAGAATATCCCATCAACTGAGGTTGTGTCTTGTGTCAGTAAAAGGGATCTCTATTATTGGTTCTTATCAATGAGTGTATATATAGTAAGGTGTCATCTTTTATTTGCACCCAAATTATATTTTCTTATCTTAAATATCATTTTAATAATTTTTATTCTGATATGCTATAGGGAAGTAAATCTTAAGCCTTTGAAACCCTTCAATTGCAAAATATATTGTAAATAACTATGAAATTCATTTGTGATATGAGAATAGTGATGTTTATATAGATGTGCAAAGTGTAGATCATGGTAGAATCCCTAATATATTGTTCTCTTTCTTTTTCTTACCATGAAAATTTAATTTAATTTTCTCCCTTATTTATTTTATAAATTATATTTATTGTTGTAATTTTTTCTTATATAATTTTCTAAAAATCTATTTCTTTCTAATTAATAGATAATTATCAAATAAATATATATATATATATATATATCTATATATGAATTATCTTTCTTTTAAAATTTCAATTTTTTTATTTGTTTATGATATAGTATTTATTTATATTATTTACAAATAATAGATGAAATATAATGTGAACACTGTAAGTGGGGGTAATGGCCTAGATGTGATTAGTTAAGTTAAAATATGACAAAAAATGTGGTGGCACTATATGATGTGTTTAAAAGTGCAATGGCGCTATGCAATTTGATAAGCAATGCAAAGGTGATATGATATTATAAAATAAAGTATGGTGGCACTAAGACAAATTTGTGAAATAAAATGTAGTGACACAACGTGAAATAAGTGAAATGTAATCGCATAGCAAATAGTACACACAATGTGGCTCTCTCACAAGAAACCCGTCTAATGACTTTTTATTTCTTTATCTTTAAAAATCAAATTTTTTGAAGTTAGTTATCACCTAAATGAATGTGTTTAACTTTTTTAGTATTGATGAGCTAATTTCTCAATTTATTTTATTTTCTTGTAAATGTTATTAAATCACAAAAAACTCATATCTACATCTTATTTTCCCTTCTGCTTACTTTGTTATTTATGTACTCACTAAATTAGTAGACTTACATCTTAACTTTATATTTTTTTTAGATCATGTAGCAAGTAGTCAAATGATGTGCTCTAGCATTAGCATACCTTCCTAGACATATTGGGTAGGATTTTTACTAGACGTTTGGTAATGTAGAACACATGACTATTAAATGTCATGTCAAATAGTGTAGTGTTAGAGTTGAAGTGTTATGTAGGCCTTGTAATGGCCATAGTCATTTTATTTTTCTTGCTTTTCTTACTTCCTTTCTTTCTTTTTGTTTTTGCTTTTTTCTTTCTTAGAGATTGATAAATGCTAAGTTGTGGTTGATTATTTAAACTAGGAAGCATCCATTTTTCAAGGGATATGCCATTGGATTTTTGGCAACTTCTAGATAATTTTGTTTGTGAAATAAGATTGGCATTTTTTAAAGTGTAATAAAAACTTTAAATTTTCTTAGTCTTTAATTTGGGTGGTTTAACATCCTATGGGTTTGCTAAGCTAAGCTAGCCTAAGTTAAGTTAGTCTATGCTCTAGTCACAACCTTAAGTTTTAGGTCATTACAAAGTTGGTATTTGAGTCTAGTTTGTTTAGGTCATAGTCATTTATGTCCTTGGCCAGCACAACTTACATGCAGGAAGCTACTATCACCTAATCTGTGTCATAGAGTCTTATGGCACAAGGAAAGGATGGCAACTCTGAGAGTAATCCCTAATGAGGCTTCTAATTTGCCTTATGACACCATTCTAACTTTTAAAGGCCAAGCACATGGTAGTACTAGAGGTCGAAAACATATTGGTGGTCACAAACCTAGCCATAATTAGAGAGATGAGGCTGCTAAAGTGGCAGAAGATTAAATGCTTGAGGTTGGACAAGTGGATCCAACCTTGGTCGAGGGTTATCACTAGAATGCAAGGCATGCAACCAACTATGAAAGAAATGATGGACATGATGATCTAGCAACAATAACAAAAACAACAATAAGAAAGAGAACATGTTATAGACCCTATGCCTAAGCAAGAGGTTAGGTTAGTGAGTGAACAACTAGCTCCACAAAGGAGAAAAGTAGAAGTTTAGTTATTTGACTTTCTTAAGCTTAAATCTCCTTCTTTTTTGGTATAAATACGAGTAAGAACCTATAAGATTTCCTTGTAAGGTATACCGACATTGTAGAGCATTAGGGTGTTCACCTGTCAAAATAGTGGAATTAGTAAAGTTTTGTTTAGTGGACATGGCTGGAATATGGAATGAGACCATGATACATTAAAGACCATAAAAGTCACCTCCCTTGGTTTTAAAATAGTTTAAAGAGCTATTAATGAGGTTTTTTCTCCTATAAATCATTAGAGACACAAAGGCAAAAGAGTTTGAAATGCTAACACAATCAAAGGCTAGCCATAAAGGAAATGGGTCTGAGGCATTTTGTCCACAATCTATGAGATTACTTGTTCTGATTAGTGGCAAAAACATGTTATAATTTGTATGAATATGTCATTAAAGGTGTAAGAACTTTCAAGGCTTAAAGTAAGGAAAGTTGAAATATGCAAGAGTGACAAGTGATAACTTTCAAAGGGTACTTAAAGTGACCAACAAAGTTATGATGGTGTTAATGTAGGAAGAAAGGTTATAATGGGCCAATAAGGCCATTAAAAAGCCTTTAATATCAAGGAGGCTTGAAGTTATGACTTGTCAAGATGCCCCGGCATCAAGTAAAGTGGTTACATGTATACTTCCAATTTGTACATTTGATGCTTATGTTCTATTTAATGTTGAAGCTATACATTTTTTGTATCTCCATTCTTTGCATTGTAGTTGGTGGGGATGTATCACAATTAGATGAACCTTTATCAATACCCATATTGAAGGGAGATTTAGTCATAGCAATCATGTGCACAAGCCATTCGAAGTTTTAATAGGAGGTAATCAATTATTGACTGATTTAGTAGTCCAAAATATGATGGACTTTAATGTGAGTTTGGGCATGTATTAGTTATCTTCTTGCCATGCCATGCTCAATTATTAGAATAAGGTAGTGAAATTTAAACTACTTAAGGGCAAAGCATTTACCTTTCAAGGTGACCGAAGCTTGGAATCTCACAATATAATTTTAGCTTTAGAAGCTAGAAGGTTGTTGAAGAAAAGGTGCAAAAGGTATTTGTAATGGTTAAAGAGTCATGAGTGGCAAAAGTAAGCTTAGAGCACATATTTATGGACTGTGAATACCATAATGCCTTCTCGAAAAAAGGCTTACCTTTATATAAGGTAATCGAGTTTCTGCATAGACTTGGTTCCAAACACCTAGCCTATTTCCATACCCCTATATAGAATGCCTCTTATAAAACTTAGGGAATTGAAGGAGCAATTACAAGATCTCCTCGATAAAGGTTTCATATGCCCTAGTTCTTCTCCATAAGGTGCTCTGGTATTATTTGTAAATAAGAAGGATGAAGGATGGTTCTATGCAATTATGCATCCATTATAAATAATTAAATAAAGTAACAATGAAGAATAAGTAGCCATTAAAATGGATAGATGACTTGTCGAAGATTAACTTGAGAATAAGGTATCAATAGTCAAAAGTCAAACTGCAATACCAAGTTACTTGAAAAAATCTGAAACTAAAGGAATTTCTAAAAAAGGTCCCTTAAATAAAAAGAATTGAGGCTAAATGAAATTTGACTAATAATCTATACCCTTAAACATGACGATTTGAGGCTTAAGTTACCTAAAAAAATCAAGTCAAGAGAGTTAGGAAAACTTTACAAAAGAATGTTGGCCAATTTCATAATGTCTAAAAATTGTGAAAAACTCACATAAGGTCTTTTTAAATGGAAAATTTAAGCTTTTTAAGATTCTCAAAAGCCTTGAAAATCATGAAAACCTTGGGAATAGTTAAAACCCCTCTTGTGAACGATTTCGGCTGTCAATTGACCAAAACTTTAACTAAACAGTTTAGAATAGTTTTAAATCCAATTTGGGTGAAACTAAAGTTATTTTATGAATTGAGACCTAAATTTTATGATGGAAAGACAGATTTTGAAAAGAAGTTGGAATGAATCTAAACAGTTAAAACTAAGACGAGGGACTAAATTGCAAAGTTGAAAACTTATGAAAATGGACACTTAGCCTTACAAAAACGTCCCATCTGGTTTGATCTCCTAACTAACTTTTTCACAAGATGAAATAGAACTAAGAAAGGCTGAGAGTGGCACATAAGAGGGAAAGTTAAGGGAGGAACAAGAAGTCTTAAAAAGATAAGGAAATATACACTTTTTCACTCCCTTTCCTTGTTTAAACTTCTTCCACTCCTTTTCCTCTGTTATTCTATGGTTTTAATACCTTGATTGGTCTTGCTTGGTGACTGAAATCAGTGGAGAGAAGAGAGGATTTGGGAGTGCTCTTGGTAGCATAAGGAATCATCTTTGAAAGGCTTGTCAATAGGGTATGTAACTTAAAGTATAATAACTTCTTCTTGATTTCTTCTTCCTTCATGGTTTTGGTCAAAATAAGGGGAGTATGTTAGAGACTTAATTCTAATCTAAACTTGATAGGAGATGTGGTCTTGAGGCAAGAGGAACCACATGGAGCAATTAGAACTCAAAATGAACCATTAGATAGCAAGTTGTCATAACTAGGGATTTAGTTGCACATTGGCAAACATGAAGCTTTCTAATGGTAATTTAGGATGTCTAAGAGTATGAATGAGTTCTCAAGACATCTAGGAAGCTCCATGGATACCTTTTTCCTTAGGAAAATTAAGAAAACTCTATGGGTGCAAGTGTATGTGGTTGTTTTGGCCATGAAAGGAAGAACATACCTAAGAAGAGTTTTTTTTATTCCAAGGTTTAAAGTGGTCTAGATATAAATTATAAATACTAAAAGAACCATTGGTTTGAATTTAGAAAACCATATTTTGCAAGTTGAAAATTTTAAGTTCCATTGTGCATAAAAGGACAAATTGATATTAGGCTCCTTAGATTGAATGGGAGATAACTCTAATGAGTTTGAATGGAGTCATGTGCCCGAAATTGAGTGAGAAATTGGAGCTAAGATTTTGAATTTCATGAGTTGCTTCATTATGCCTTGAATGGAACCATAATTATGTCATAAGCTAGATATAGCTTGTGTAGTGTTTATGTAAGGTTAGAGATGGTTCCAATGATTGAATTATGTCTTGTTTGATGTCTCTAGGCCAAGTGAACCAAATCCTTCCTAAGTGTGGGTGCAAGGCCGAGCCAAGGAAGTGAGGAAGAAAATTGTCTTCTTGCACCAAGGTAGCTCTCTACTCTTTCTTCCATGCATTTTTTGGTTATATGATTGTCATTGAATGCTTGTATGTGTATTTGCATCATGAGACATGCCATTTGATGTTGTCTTATTGCTATGGTACCATTATGCTTGATTTACTTTTGTAATATGAATTACTCTTTATGGGTGAGGTTGTGTCAAAAGTTTCTTGAAATAGGTGAGATAAAGCCAAAAGCCTGAAGAATGGGTGAGACAAGGCCAAAAGTCTTAAGGATAAGTGAGACTAAGTTAAAAATCCCTAAATAAAGGGTGAGGCCAATCCAAAAGCTCTAAAAATGGGGTAAGACTAAACTAAAAGTCCCTAGAACTTATTCTTAGCTTTGACATATTTGTATGACATGGAAATTATGAATTGAATGGTTCTTGAAAATGTTTATGGCATGCTTGTATTTTTTGACATGATTAGATGCCTTATTTGCTTACTTAAAAGGGTGTGTTTGAGCCATTAAGATTCTTTAAATCTCAACCCATTCCCTTTTCCATCTCACTATGTCTAGATGAAGCTCAAAAAGGCAAAAAATGGGAGCCAAGGAGCATAGGAAGCTATCTCTTGACAATAGCTTGCTTTTTGGTGTAATTAAGTGTCAAAGTTTGTATGTATAAGTCATTTTTTAGATTTAAATACTTGAGCAATTGTAAAAGTATGCAAATGTAGTGTATGGATCATATTTGGAGCCATATATGTAAAATTATATGATTTTGGCATTTGGAAGCCTATTCTTAAATGTGTATTTATGCATATGGGATAGTGAGTTTAAGGTTTATGATGATTTGGACCATTTAGAATTCTTATATATGTTGTGTTTATTGTATGGGATGTGCTCAAATGGTCATGGAAGTGATAGAAGACCAGTTAGCACATTTTTTACCCAAATTGGCACCAAAAAGTGCCATATCTATGAGATGAACCAAAATCTAAACCAATGCACTAGTCTTAGCATGAAATTTGGCATAAATATGGGTCTCATTTAGAACTTTTCACAGAGTCAAAGAACACTCATTTGGAGCTCTAGGAAATTTATTATGATTTTTTAAATTTGGAAAAATTCTGTAGAAATGGTAATAGCAATGTTCATATGATCAAATTCTTCCTCTATGTCATCCAAAGGCCAAATGATATCCAATGCTTATGAAATATTATAGATATAAACTAGACATAATAAGCATTCAATAGCACTTGAGAGCACCCCAATTAGGGGTCTGTAGAGAGAAAATTGAATTTTTAAAATTGCATGATAGTACCAATAATGCAACTTGACCTTTAGTATTATTCTATCAATTTTCATGGAAAATGCCAATTTCTTGATCTAAATTTATTTTTATTAATTAGTAGACATCCAGAGCTTTCCATAATGGTATGGTTTGCTTAATTTTGATTTTTTTAAAATTAATTATGAATTTTCAAAATTTATATTAGAAATCTCGAATGGCAACCTAAGACAAATAATTCTGTTTTGATGAAAATGGCTTCAAACCCATGAAATGCATGATGAATTGTGATTTTTTTATATGCTAAGTACATTATAAATCGAAGAAAGTGTTGGTAAACCCATATGGCCTATTTGATCAAAATTTAAACTCACTTGGCTTAGGGAAAATTATGGGAAACTATGGTGTAATGGATGTTGTGATATGATTTTGTGGAATATGATTTGTAACCAAATTGTGAGCTTCCAATTAGGTTATTTATGGTTAAACAAGTGTGTTGGAATTGAATATCAAATTTGGCAAGCTCAAATAATTCATTTGGCCATTAATGAATTATTTTGACTTTACGTGTCGATTGTTTCCACTGTTACAAGTGGCAAACTAATTAAAATGGTATTTTAATGCCACTTGTGATATATTTTGGATGATATCTTGATATGGTGTTACACAAACAAGAAGACACCATGAAGATATCTTTCAAGACTCGATATGGGCATTTGGTTATGCCATTTAGGCTTACAAATGCCTTAGTAGCTTTTATTAAGTTCATGAACCAAGTCTTTGAGCCATGCCTAGATCACTCTATGATTGTATTCACTAATGATATTCTTGTGTGCTCAAAGAGTAAGAAGGAGTATGAACAATACCTAAAAATGGCCTTGCAAATCTTAAGAGAACATTGACTATATGTTAAATTCTCCAAGTGAAAATTTTAGCTAGATAGTGTGGTTTTCTTAGGACATATGGTGTTGAAGGATGGGATTAAAATAGGTCGAAAAGAGGATGAGGTGGTATAAGGTTGGCCTAGACCTACTACAATGATTGAGATACGTAGCTTTCTCAAGTTAAAAGGATATTACCAAAAATTTGTTAAGGACCTCCAAACTTGCAACCTTTCTAACTTGGTTGACAAAGGAATGAAGTTTTAATGGATAAATGCCTACAAGAAGAGTTTCCAACAGTTGAAAGAGTTTCTAACTTTAGCACCAATGTTAACTCTTCTTTTTAGTAGCAATGGGTATATAGTTTATTATGATGTAACAAGAGTAAGCTTGGGTTGTGTATCAATGCACATAAAAAGGTGATAATCTATGCATCTGGACAACTTAAGAAGTATAAATAGAATTATCCTACTCATGACTTAGATGACATTGTGGTTACATTCATCTTGAAGATATGGAGGCATTACTTATATGGTAAAGCTTACAAAATTTACACTCACAACAAGAGTCTCAAGTATATCTTCTAACAACAAGACTTGACTTTAAGACAAAGAAGGTGGATGGAACTCTTAACGGATTATGATTGTGACATCTTATATTACTTGGGTAAATCCAATGCAATTGCTAATGGCTTAAGTAGAAAGTCTAAGGGTAGCCTTGCTCATATAACTAAAATCAAGAGACTAATAGAGAAAGAGTTTTAAAGGCTTGTCAAGAGTGAAATACAATTTGAGATCATAGGGTTTGGTTCATTGTTAGCTTATGTTCAACTTCATTCTAGCCTGATGAATAGAATTAAAGTAACATAAGACCAAGACCCTCAATTGAAAAAGAATATGGATGAAGTTCAAGAAGGGAAAATATAGGGGTTTTTAATGGACTTTAAAGGTGTTTTGCATTATTATCACAGGTTATGTGTATTAAATATGGAAGAATTGCAAAGAAAAGTATTGGAAGAAGCTTATCATTAAACCTACACTTTTCTCCTTAGTTCTAATAAGATGTACCAAGATTTGAGAAAGTTATATTAGTGGAGAGGGATGAAGAAAGATATGGTAGAATTTGTACCCAATATCTAATGTATCAACAAGTAAAGACTGAACATAAAAAACTTACACTTTTATTATAACATATCGAGATACCTAAATGGATGTGGGAGAGAATCACCACAGATATTTTCACTGGTTTACCTAAGACATTTAAAGGTCATGACTCAGTAAAGGTGATTATGGATCAATGAATAAAGTTTGTACATTTCTTGCATGTGAAGACTACTTACAACGTAGTTAACTATACCAAGCTCTACTTGGACAAAATTATCTCTCTTTATGGCATGCTAGTATCTATAATCTTAAATCATGGACTGCAATTTATAGCCAAAATTTAGAAGTTTTTTCAAGAAACTTTGGGAACCACTTGTAACATCTAACCTAAAGTGAACTAAAATTCGACAAGACAATGAAAGAAAGTCCTAGAATAAAATAGATTAAGGCTAAAGAAGGATAGAATAATAAAAAAACTTAAAAATAAAAGGTAAAAGATCTTGGATAGCCTGAAATCATAGCTAAAGAAGCTAAATAGAATAAATTGAAAAGACAGTGGCAAAATTATAATTTCGAGTAACATTTTAGAAACTCAAAGAAGAAAATTTTAAATAACAAAATTAAACTTACTAGGGTTCTCAGATGTCTTAAATACCATAAAAACTATTAGAAAGACCAAAACCCTTTCGATGTATATTTTAGGCCATCAATTAATTTAAATTTTGACCAAATAATTTAGGATGATTTTGAACCCTATAAATTTGGAAGTAAATGTTTTCAACAAACTAGATGACCTAAACTTTCATATGAAAAGAAAGGTTCTTAAAAAGGATTTAAAATGAGCCCAAATGGAGCAGTTGAAATTATGGGACATAATTGGTATTTTTGCAATTGTCATAAAACATCCCTTTTCACCTTATATAAAGTCAGCCACGTCTACCACCCTCATAACCAACCTAAACCAGCTCTTAAACATGCCAAGAAGCATACACAAAAGAAGGGAGAGGGAGGAGGAAGAAAGCCAGGTAAGGAATTATGCATTTTTTTATGGTGTATCCTTTACAAACCTTCTTCCCCTTTCTAAACCCTCTCTCTTTGTGGTTTTAGCTTTATAAAAGGAGCGTTTTTATGGCTAAACTTTTGGAGGAGGTAGAGAGTTTGAAGAAACCATTACCATCACACGAATCTTCATACAACTAGGATTCAAACAAGGTATATCTTGATGGAATACTTGATTTTCCATGCCTTTCCTCACCTTCTTATGTCTAGCCAACCCTAGGAGGAATTAATGGGAGAGGGATTTTAGTTAAAACAAAAAAGGAATAAGGGTTTTGAGGTGTGGAGAATTAGATTATACAATTAGAATCAATTAAAAAGCTTTAGGAACCAAGATAGTGTAATTAGGGTTTCAATTGCTCCGAGATGGAGATGATTGTATCCTTGACAAATCTAGTGAGAGATGAAGCTAGTGGGAATTTCCAAAGTAACATATTATTCAGCCTGAGTTGATTACAAACCACATTGATCTAGTTTTGTACCTTGTACAATTTCTTTCATAAAAGGGGTTTTGGAAGATATTAGTTTACGGATGGAACAAGTGAAGGAACAATTTTAATTCTAGAGTTCACATAGGTTGAGAAGAGGGGCAATAGCTTCTTCTAAGTGAGATTCATCTGAGATATGAGTAATTTTTACAAGGTTATCTATCTTATTGGAGGCATAAGATATACAGGAAGAAAGGATAGATTTAAAAAAGGAAAGTGAGGAAGAAAACCTAATAGGTTCATAGGAGTCTTCTATGGATGACATGGTTAAAATGTATTCTTCTTACTTTCTTTTTATAGTGAATCTACTTCCGATTATTTTGGAAAATGTGTAGGCTACGCCCTTGCTTGTCCCCATCCCTGGCATTTCCAGAATCTTGCAATTCAACAGACCATCTACCATGATTGCCCCAAAAAATAAAGTACTCTCCATCTAGACCTCCGCGCTGTGAAATTGCCACTTTCATCGCCCACCGTATTCGTTAAGGGGAAATATCTTTTACATTTAGAGTTTAGTGTTCTTGTTAATTATATTTTAATTCAAAATTTTTATCCAAAATTCAATTCAACCATGAAGTAAAGTTAAGATATAATTTTTTATTAGAAATAAATTAAATTATATGATAAAATATAAATAATAATATTATTAAGTGCTCAATCTTATATAAATATTAAAACTGAACTTTGTTCATGAGTTGAAAAATGGGCGATGAAGAGTTGAAGGTAAAATGAGTATAAAAAAGAAAAGGAAAATTGATTTTATTTCAGTAATTTCAAATGGCTAATTAAAGATTAAAATTAACAGTTAATTTTGACGCTAAAAGTTTTATTGCAATGAAAATAATAAATTGGAGGTTAATTATAAAATTTATAAAATAAGAAAAATATTATAATAAAAAGCACATCAAAATTAATTACAATTGAGAGTTAACGTCACTTTTGAAAACTTTCTCAGAGGTTGAAGTATGAATTGAAACTAGATAGAATATGAATTTGTAATTTGAAATCTCAAAGGAGGAAGGTAACCCAATGTATTCATTATTTTATCATAATAAATATAGTAATATACAAAAATCACATCGCATTGTAAAAAACCCTGAACAAATTATTATTTAAAATATTAATTACAAGTGAAACAAAATAAATAACGTCTATATGCATAATTAAAATAGATGATAAACTATTAAATTTGGAAAAAAAAATTAAATATCATTAAAGTAATATTTTAAACTCTATTATTTTATATTTATATATATATATATAGAAGCAAGGATATGTCAAGATGTGGTGAGGTAAGAAAGGTCTATGGAAGTAAAGGATATGTCGATGAGTCAGAACTTCATCATTCGAAATATGTACATGCAATGATAAAAGAAAGCTTGAGGCTACACCCACCTTTGCAATTACTACTTCCAACAGAAAATAGCGAAAGCTGTGAGGTCAATGGTTATGAGTTACCTCCTAAGACTACGGTGATCATCAATGCTTAGGCAATTGGAACAGATCCCAAGTATTGGAATGAACCTGATAAGTTTCAGCCGGAGAGGTTTCCGAATATCACACGTGTTTACAATTTTAGACGCAGAGTTTGAATACATCCCATTTGGCTCAAGAGGGAGGATATGTCCTGGAATCTCATTCGCTACAGCTCTTGCTGATTTTCTACTTGCCAGTTTGCTTTACCATTTTGATTGGAAACTTAATGGGTTAAAGCATGAAAATTTGGACATGATTGAGAACTCCAGTTCCTCATTAAGAAGAAAAAACGATCTATGCTTGGTTCCCATTAGCTATCACCCTTGGTTAGAGTTATTATCTCAGCGAATATACATATGATTTCAGCTTATGAAAGCAAAAGCCAAGAAAACAGAAAGTCTGATATTTGGTTCTTCATTATCATCTAAGTAAAAAATAGTTAATCAAAACATGCACTTACCCTTCACTGAAAAAGTCGTCATTGAATGTCTTACTTCTTGTAGTGGATTGAGATGGTGAGACTTCTATGTTTTGTACTTCAGAGTTGTGAGATGTATAATGATATTTAAGTGTCTCTTTTTTCTACAATGTTTTAACGGAAACTGCATGACTTCATGGAACAATTTCTATAGATAAAGTTACATAATTCGGACATTAACTAATAATTTTTATGAATTTTTGAACACTTTGGTAACCTCTTGATATAAGCACGAACTCAACAACTTGTATTAAGCAGTACCTTTAAAATCACTCAAAAAAGACCAAATCTCAATTAAAGTGCAAACTAAGTAAAAAAATATCTTTGCCGTATAACTCAAAACAAACAAAACAATATACTTATTTCTATATATAATTATATACAACTGAATTATCTCTTCAAAGATAGGTTTATTATAATAATTATTTTTTTAAATACATTAAAGGTTTTAATACTATTTATATTTTTATCTTTCTTATCACTTGGGCCAACACCAAGTGACTTAGATAAGTTTTATAATTAATTTAAACTAAGTTAGGTTTACTGATAATTTTATATTATGATACATAATTTTATGTCATGATACCTTTTGTGTGGCTCTTAGTTTGATTATTCAAGATTGTAATCATAATCTTGTATGTTTTTGTACGCTTTGACTAAAAAAAAAAAATCTTATACATGGTTCACAAAGATTTTTTAAGGGGAAAACTATTTTGCCTTTTTTTAATAATTTAGAGACAGAATAGAGTAACACGTTCTCTTTGTCAATAGACTATACTATTGAGGGATATTCATGGCACAACAAAGACTTTAAGCACCCTGATTGAATTTAAATCCAACTCGATAATTTTGTGATCTAATTTTTTGGTTTAGTCAAAGTTGCTCAAAAGTTCACTTTTGCAGTAATTTTTTTAATGGTTATCGATAAATCATAGTTGAGACAGGGTCCAACCGACTTGCTATACCCGAGGTCTGATTCGTCAAAAGCTCATTAAAGCGACACTTGAAAACCTAGGGCTCACTTTGATTGAGAGGTCTATGGATATTTCACTGACACCATAAATAACCCATAATCACTTAGACGGCTACATAATAGACCAGTCGGAGACATAAATAGAGAATCTCCTCTCACGAACCACAGGCTAGGGCTCACTTTGATTGAGAGGTCTATGGATATTTCACTGACACCATAAATAACCCATAATCACTTTTTCTCCATTCTTATTGCATTTACTGCTTATAAATCTTTCTAACTTGGCTATAACAGGTACAAATTGAAAATCCCCACCCCCCCCCCCCCCCCCCCCCCCCCCCCGGCGTTTTGCATTGCTTTTGTAGGTCGACCACTACAACAGTTGAACGCTATAAGTTGCTATTCTTGCAAATAATTGTTCATAAGTAATTATATTATAAAAAAATTACACTTACCCACTTTTCCTTGACTACTTTAAAATAAATTTCAATTGACCTTCTCACTAGTTAATCTTATTGTAATAAGGTGTCAATTATCTAACTTTAAAAAATTGAATTATATAAAATTATTAAAATATCCTTTATTATTTAATATATTTTTACACCCATCTCCATCTTTTCTAATCAATTAATTTATAGATTAAATTTTTTATATTTTTATTATCAAATTTTTAATTAAAATATAATAAATATATAATTTAATTAAAAAATTATACACTTATTATGTTATTGTTAAAAAATTATATATTTATTATATTTTGATTAAAAATTAATAATAAAAATATAAAAAATTATATGTAAACTTTTCTGATGGCTTTTAAATTTAATTATGAGTTTCCAGAAACATCTCTAACCAAATGCCCCCACAATTGGGACTCGCTAGGTAGTGACGCAGAGGCTGTCCGAGTTGCGCGCGCCGCACAAGTTGGGCCCAATGACATACTCAAAAGCTCCACGTCGCATGCTTTGAAGTTCTTGGCAGCGCCATTGCCTTGGAATATTCATCAACAACCCCGGGGATTCGGTCTCTCCTCTACATACTAATTGCAATTTGACGCACAGCAATTGAGTTAATTAGTGAAAAAGCTAATTGTAATTATTTTAAAATTAAAAATGATATTATAATAAAAAACAAACATCGAAGTTAATATAATTTTCTATACATGGTTTGGTCAATCTTTTTCAGATATTTCATTTGTATTTAGTTTATTTAATTTAATTCTTAAAAAACTAATGCGTTGTATGGATATGTCATATATTTTTAGTCTCAGAATGGCCAGTTCTTTCATAAGGGCAAACTTTTTAAATTTTTTGACACATATATCTTTTTTCCGATTTTATTTCCGGAATTTTTTTTTGTTATTTAGGTGCAAGTATTAATTTCAGACACAATTAAAAAAAAATTAATGTCAAAAGGCCAGTTTCCACAATTGGTGCAGCTTCACATTTTTTTACCCCAATTAGGGATAGATAAAATGAAGATTTGGCGTTATTGTTTATTTTAAAATAATTTTTTTAAAAAGTAAGATTTCATTGAAAAATGTACAAAAATAATTTATGTTGATAAAATCATTTAAAAATAATGTGAAAATCTTATATTTTGTACTTTATAACTGGTTGGTAGATAACGTTATTTAAGGGTCTCTTTCTTCTACAATTTCTTAATGGAAACGCTTAACTTCGTGGAACAGTTTGCTGAAAAGTGGAGAGATCAAGAATATATTCCATCAGATAAAACTAAATAATTCAGAAATTAACTGACACTTTTTATGAATTTTTGCACACTTTGACTAATGTGTTATGTACTTTAGACATGTTTGGTGGATGATGTTACAAGTGTCTCTTTCTTCTACAATTTTCTAATGGAAATTGCGTAACTTCATTGTCGAAAAGCTAGGAGACTAAGACTATTTACTATTAGATAAGTCAAATAATTTAAAAATCAACTATTTTCTACTATAAATTTTTGCACACTTTGACTATTTCAGCCTGTGATACAATCAAAAATAGGCGTACATTTTAGAATTAGAACAATTAATAGCCAAGAAATTCTTTAATCAATTACAGAAAACTCAAAGAGATCAAGTCTAGCAAAAGAAGGTCTATGCACTTATTATCCTGATTACTTAGATTCAAGTTTTAGAATCAACTCTAATGTTGAAGAGAATTTATCCTTTTAAATATTATGACAAAGTCTTTAAAATTATTTAAAAGATTTAATTTTGATTAAAGCACAAAATAACACACTTTGACTAATATGTTATATACTTTAGACATGTTTGGTGGATGATGTCACAAGTGTCTCTTTCTTCTACAATTTCTTAATAGAAACTGCGTAACTTCATCGCTGAAAAGCGAGGAGACTAAGACTATTTTCTATCAGATAAAGTTAAATAATTTAAAAATCAACTAATAATTTTTATAAATTTTTGCACACTTTGACTATTTCAGCCTCTTGATACAATCAAAAGTAGGCGTACATTTTAGAATTAGAACAAATAATGGCTAAAAAATTCTTTAATCAAACACAGAAAACTCAGAGATCAAGTATAGCCAAAGAAGGTTTATGCACTTACTATCCTGATTACTTAGATTCAAGTTTTGGAATCAACTCTAATGTTAAAGAGAATTTATCCTTTTAAATATTATGATGAAGTCTTTAAAATTATTTAAAAGATTTAATTTTGATTGAAGCACAAAATAACTCAAAAATACTTTTATTGTACACAACTTCTAAACAATATTCCTGTTTCTATGTACCACAAAATCATCTATCCAAAGATAAGTTTTATCATTATAATTTTTCAGTATATTAAAGATTTAAATCTTTACACTACTCATATTTATACCGTTCTTACCATTTGAGCTAGCATTAAGTGATTTAGATAAGTTTTATGATTATTTTATACTAAATTAGATATGCAGGTGATTTTATGTCATGATACTTTCTTGATCGGTGGCTTAGTTTGGTCAAGAGTGTAATGTTAATCTTTTATCTTGTTTAGGTTATACATATATATAAATATATATATATATATATATATATATATATGATTAATCACGTGAACAATTGATGCACATGCATTGGACAACATGTTTAAATAAGAAATAAACAACGGAGAGAAGTTTTAGTTTTTTTTTTTTTAAAAAAACTCATTAATTACAGAGAGAAAAATAATCTTCATGGCTATTGTTAGAACTGTGAAGTGGTAATGAAATAAGAAACACAAATGGAGACTTTGTATGTTAAACACATTCTTAATGTAATAATTGCCTCTGCTTAGTTATTATAGGATTGAAACAAATTGTTTTTAGAAGTGATCTAAAACATCTGGAAAAATTACACTCAACACTAATAAATTCTCTGATCAAAATCACTTTTTAAAGGTGGAAGAAAAGAAAGATTTCTTATTATATTCTTTTGAGTTCAAAATCAATTTATACAATTAATTTTGAACCAACTTGCATTTCCTTAGAAATTTGATTTTGAATTTAAATTTCAAGTTTCCATCATGTTTATCTTGAACATTTAGAATGCCCACCATTAAAAAAAAAAAAAAAGGTTCACTTTTAGTTATAACTTTTAATAGTGACTAAAAAATGTTGCCATTAAAAGTGTAGATTTAGTAGTGACTTTTTCACATCACTACTAACACTTGTTGCTGATATGATATTCTTATTTTTTTTCTAGAATTATTAGTGGTGTAAATAAAAATTCACGACTAAAGATCTTTTGTGACAACAAGTAAGTTGTCACTAAATGTCTTTTATTTTAGGTTGCTACTAAATGTCTTTAAATTTAATTGATAAGAAGTAAAAAGTAAAATTAATAAAAAAAACTAACAATGAACCTCATATGTCACTACTAATGCTTCTTTTTGTGGTAATAAGTGTCACCAAAATTGTATTTTTAATGGCGACTTTTAGAATTACTAGAAAAAACCCTTTAGTAATGACAATTTATCACCATAAAACAAGTTTTTGTGATGACTCATAGACAATGAATTATTCAAAAAGAGGCATGAAGGATTATTGATAGAATGTTTAAGCAACATAGAAGGTTTGAAAGTTATGGGAGAAGTTCATGAAAAGGTTCGTGGTTCTTATCAATTATGACCTAATATGTGATGATTATTTCACAAGCATGGCTATTATTAGTTTGTTATAATAGTTGATTATTTTAAATATGCCAAAAGGTGTAAAGCTTGTTAATTACATAGTCCTTATTTAAAGATTACCAGTTGATGGATTGCATCCAAGTATCAAACCCTGACCATTTAGAGTTTGGGATATGGATCTAATAGTTAAAATTCATCCTCCTTCATTTAAACTAATAGTTATTAAAAAATCTTTTGTGGACTTACCTTTTGTTCCCACACTAATTGTAACCCTATCATATATATCTTGAATTGCTCGAATAAGCAATACGAATTTTTTTTTTCTCTAGAACTTTCTATAAAATCTCTCTTAACACCCTATCGTATGCCTTTTCCAAATTGATGAACGTCATGTATAAGTTTTTTTTATTCCTTCAATATCTCCCTATCAATCTTCATAACAAGTATATCACTTCCATAATTGATTTTTTTTTGTATAAAACTAAATTGATTTTTTGTAACTTAAGTCTTTTACCTTAATCATTACTCAAGTATCCTCTCTCATAACTTCATAATATAGTTCATAAGTTTAATTTCCCTATAATTTGCACAATTTTATATGTCTTCTTTGTTTTTATAAATAAGGATTAAAATACTTCTCCTCCATTCGTCCGACATTCTCTTAGACCTTATAATCTTGTTAAACAACTTTTTGAGCCAATTTATGCCTTTCACCCCTAAATCTTTTTATACATCAATAGGTATATTATCCAGTCTAACTACTCTGTTATTCTCCATTCGCTTTAATACTTATTTTACCTTTAGCTCTTAATTCTACACTAAAAAGTATAATTTTGGTCCTCTTCTTTAGTATCTAGCTTATTCGAGTGTAATAAAACCCTGTATCCTTCATTAAATAGTTTTATGAAAATAACTTTTTTATTTTTTTTTTATATCTTGTTCTGTGACCAAGACTTTCCCTTCTTCAGCCTTAATGCATTTCACTTAGTTCATGTCTCTTGTTTCTATTTTCCTACTTTTAATTGTAAATACTTCTTTCTCCAACTTTAATATCTAAGGATTGGTATAACCCATCAAGGACCCTAAATCTCACTTCATTCACTGCCTTTTTAGTGTCTTTCTTAACTATCTAATATTTTTTCTAATTTTTATCACTTTTATACAAGGACCACGCTTTATAACATTCTCTTTTAACTTTAAATGATCATCAAATTTATTCAATAATAAATCATGTACAAATTTGGTATTTCTCAAAGCATAATAGCTAATTAAGATACGATTTTCACAGGGGATAAAGTGGTGGGCTTTGCTTAAGAATGTGGTATAAAAATGATTCATTTAACTGCATACTATACTCAGGCCATTGGACAAGTAAAGGCTATTGATAAAATTTTAATTGACACAATTAAGAAAGTTTTGGAGGATAAGCATAAAAGGTGGCATAAAGTCTTATAGTACTTTAGGCATATAAGAATGCTAAGTGTACTACAACTAGTCATACTCCATTTCAACTAACCTATACTCAAGATGCTATTTTGCCTTCAAAGATTACTATAAAATCTCCTAGAGTGGCTAAGTAAAATGGTCTAGAACTAGACCAATATCATCAAGCTTTTTATATGGAAATGGAATTAGTACATAAGGATCAACTAGCGGCCCTAGATAATATTTGGATGAATAAGATAAAAGTGGCAAAAGTATATAACATGCAAGTCAGACCTAAGAAATTTGTTGATGGAGACCCGGTTTGGAAAACTATTTTGTTAATTGAAGACTCTAAATTTAGCAAATGGTTGCCAAATTAGGAAGACCTTTTCAATGTAAGTCAAGTTATTTTTGGCAGCACTTATCGACTAGTTGACATACAAGGCAAAGAATTAAATAGAAGCATCAATGAAAAATACTTAAAGCTTTATTACCCTTCTATCCAGAAAGGCATTCAAGATGTAAGTCCTTAATGGTAGCTATAAGCTAACTAGCTAGCTTTAATTTAACAAAAAGGAGAAAAAAAAAAGCCTAAAAAAGGCAGTCAAAACATATAAAAAAAAAAACTACTAAGCTTATTCTTAGGGATTGGCAGGAGGAGGAGGAATTGTTGTCAAAGGAATAGTTTCTTCAGCAACAGTCATTCCAGAAGTTGCAACCTAACTTGGTGAGGTAAGGGTCATTCTGGCACTTATCCCAACCTTTTCTTGGTTAAATAGTGCAATAAAAAGAGTAAAGTATACATCATTTTAGCTTCTTCTTCTTATTATTATCATTAGTTAAAAATATGTAAAGGGGAAAAGTGTCAATACCAAAAAATAAATTGGCTAAACCAAACTTTAGGCTAAACCATTAGAAGATATTAGCTAGACTACGCTATATTAGCTGACAAGAGAGCTAAAATAGGTTGAAACTAAATTGGACTTTTAAGTTGAAAATGGGCCATAACATCTTTAGGCCATGTATTTAAGCTATTGAATTTTTTGAAATATTTAAGAAAAATGGCCCTGTAATATGCAACTAAAATATAGGATTATTTTTTGGTTTTTCTAGGCCATTTTTAGCAATTTAACCACTTTCTTACAAACTAAGGATTAAACTTACAAAATATTCTAAAGGTAGTTAACTAGATCAATTGGAAGTACCTTCTAAGCTAACCAAGTTAATGGAAATGCAAAATATACTTATTGACCTACTCTCCTAAATTTTTTGGATAAAGGTGATATGGTCAGATGATGAAGCAATTAGTTAGCATGTAAAAAAATTATTTTTAAATATTCATCTTTTTGATATGGCATAAACCAACACTCAGATTGTTGGCTATGATCTTATATTATTGCTAACATTGATGAAAAATACGGAAGAAGTTATAGATAGTTTTGGTGTGGTTAATGACTAGTTTTATATTATAAATACTTATTATACATGATCTTTGAAAACACACATCCAATCAATCAAGCACAAGCCTTTCAATTTTATTTTCCATTTCTATGCCTTTAAATTCCATAATTTATCACTTTAGTTATAGCTTTTTTTTAATTGCATTTATGCCTTTACTTTCCTTTATTGCTATTTTCAATCATAGGTATTAGTCACTTTTTAAACTAGGTGCTTCCTTTAATGGCTTAGAGACCCAAAATTAAGGAATAGTCCTTTCCTTAGTGTATCACCTAAACATGGGAATAAATGGTGCGAATCAACTCATCAGTTCATCTAATCAATCTAAATTCAAAACAACAATATATATATACACATATATTGAAGTTTAAAATGTCAATATAGCCATATTTGTGTGTATTTTTTGTAATCAAGGCATTGGGCTAAGCTAGTTTTTATCCAAATTTAACTAACAAATACTAAGTATTTTAAATCAAGTATACATACCAAATATGATTGCAACATATATATGTGACAAATCATGCAAATAAGCTTTGAACTGGCATGCATACAGCTATAAGATGGTTGCATATGCACAAGATGAAAGGACATTGAATAGAATTAAAGCCTTTCATAATTATATTATATCTTTAATTTCCTTCATATGCATTTTTAGATGACTCTTCCCTATTTTTTTTCTCTTTAGACTTTTCAATATATTATATATTTATTATATATATATATATGCATGCTTATCAACCCAATATATATTTTCTTCAGATTAAACTACTAAAATAATAATAGATTTTCTTTTGTCCTTTGTATGTAGAAAGTGTCACACCATATTAAACCATATCGAAATATTTCTTAAATAATATCAATAATGGCATAAAACAAACATTTTCATGAAATTTACACTTTTAGCAACAGAAATGATCATCATTACAAGCCAAAATAATTTAATCTTTGGATAAATTGACTATATGGCCTTAGTAACATCATTTTCCATTCATAACACTCTTAATGGACCATAACTATCACAATTCGAGGCTTGCATGTCGGGTTTAAACCATCCACACCCAATTCCATACCATACATGCATTAACACATTATACAAGAAGATCTTGTACTTATTGGCAAAAACCTTGTCGACAAGGTCTCAGGATTTGCACAACAGATTACAGGATCTTGTGGACAAAATCTTGGACCCAGGTGACAAGATATTATCTCAGCCCCTAAATTAACCTAGTTCACTGCCAAATTCATCTTTAACAACTCCTAACTAACTCATGCATCTCAAATCATAAAGTCCCAAGCCATATTCACATGAGTTTCAAGCAACTTCTTTTAAGTATTTTCAACACTTAGTTTGTGCTACTTATGGTTCATTTTGAGCTATAAGGGTCACAACTTTAATCTTTCCATTCCCTAATTCATTTCCAGCATAAACAAGTTTGTTCATACCCATTTTAGCATGTTTAGCTCAAAGAATACCTAAAATCCTCATAAAACCCGAAATGATAGCAAACACATAAACTCTGCACTAATTTTAAAAATTCATAACTTGAGCTAGAGAGCTCCAAATTATGCAAATGAGGACTTTCAGGAAAGCTCATAGTGTCCTCTAACTACCATAAAAATTTCAAATTAAAACAACTATGTTTGGCTCATGAAAATGAATGGAACAATGTTATAGGTTTGGAACTCATTCTGCAACAAACCAGAAAATTCAAAATTCCGTTTCTCTCTCTATAGAGTTCCAAATGAGATGATCTCAGTTGCTATAAAAATTTTATGATGCCAAATACATGATGTAAAATTTCATAAGCATTGGACTTTGTTTGGCCCTCCAAAAACTAGACTATCCAAAAGTACAGTAGCATGACAGTTTCTACATAATTTGGTAAATTTTAAAAAAATCATAAAATATTCCATAGAGCTCCAAAAATTCTGATCTTTAGCTCTGTGAAATACTCTCAATGAGATTTACATGTCTACCAAAATTCATTCATTTGTTCTAGTTTTAGTTCAGGAGCAAAATATAGCCTAATTTGGGAGCATAATGGGGTCAAATCGCACTAAATGGCCTTCCAAGCATTCTATGATCATTTGAGCAAGTCCAAAAGCTTAAACACAACATGTGGAAGCATCATAACAGGTCCAAAACCTCATGGAACTCAAATTTACTATTCCACTTGCATAAATACACATAGGCATCATGGGTCAAGGATGTCCAAAACACACATTCTCATACATTTCATTCCAAATCTAGTTCATACAATATATTTACGTACATTTACATATGCTCAAGGGTTTACATCTCATAAATAACTGATACGTATATACTTTGACATCAATTTATATAAAAAACTATTCTATTGTCAAAGTATTATAATTCACACTCCTTGGCCTCCATTTTTTGCTCTTTAGGCTTCAGCTAGACAAAGTTAAATAGAGAGTGAGATTCAAAAAATCTCAATAGCTCTATCACCCTTTCAAGCATGCATACATGGCCTATAATTATGTCAAAGAACATAAGTATGCACTAAACACTTTCAAGAACCATTCAAATCATGTTTTTAAGATTATATAAACATATCAAGATTAAAACCAAGCTCTAAGGACTTTTGATCTAGCCTTACCTTATTATTTGGGATTTTTAGATTAGCCTCACTCATTTTCTAGGGACTTTTTACTTAGCCTCACTTATTTCAAAATACTTTTGGCTTTGTTTCACTCATTCTTAGGAACTTTTAGCTTTACCTCACCCATTTCAAGAGACTTTTGGCATAACCTCACCCATAAAGAGCAATTTCATAATCAAACTTAATTCAAGAAGCATATTGGTACCAAAATATCAATTCAACAGCTATAGACATGTTAAGCATTCAATGACAATCACATGACCAAGAAATGCATATAAAAAAGGATGGAGAGCTATCTTTCTCAATAAGCACAACTTTTCTCCCTTGGATTCCCACTTTTCTCTCTCAGCCTTATAAGCATATTTGGGAAAGACTTGATTTGCTTGGCCTAAACACATCAAACAATACACAAACAAATCAATAGAACCATCTCTAGTCTCCTAAAATCTCTACACAAGCTACATCTAGCTTATGCCACCATTATGGTTCCATACAAGAGCATAATGAAGCAACTCATACAATTCAAAATCTTAACTCTAATTTCTCACTCAATCTAAGTCACATGACTCCATTTAAACCTTTTGGAGTCACCACCCACTCAATTCAATGAGCCAATTGCCAAGTTACTTCTTTGTGTCTACAAAAGGAACCTAAACTCTCATCTTTCAAACCATGATTTTTAAATTCAAACTAATGGTTCTTTTGGTATTTATTATTCATTTCTAGGCCGTTTGTATCATTAGAATTAAAGAAAACTCTCCCTAGATACTAGTTCTCTCTTTTAGTCGAGATACTCACATACTTAGGGAACCTATGGAGTTTTCTTCAATTTCCTAGGGAATTTGTCATCTATGGAGCTTACTAGATGTTTTGAGAACTTAAACATATTCTTAGATAATCTAAATCATCATTAGAAAGCTCCATAAATCCTTAGGTGTAATCAAATCCCTAGTTTCTAATACTTGTTACCTATAGCCCCTTTTTGAGTTCTATTACTTCCAAATGGTTCCTTAGGTTTCAAAACTCCATTTTCTATTAAGTTTAGACCAAAATTAAACTTCCTACATAATGCTCTAATTTTGGCCGAGACACTCAAGTAAAGAAGAACCAAGAAGAAGCAACTTACGCTATGGTTTCTTACCTTGCTTTCAAGCTTTCCAAGAAAGCTTTCTCAAGCTTTCAAGAATTCCTTAAAACTCTTCCTTCCCTCTACTGAACTAGCCATGAAACATGTCCCTTCAAGAATCTAAAACCTTCAAGAGAAAGAGGACGAAGAGAGGATAAAATTTCATGTATTTTCATATCTTTTTGCCTTAGTTTTCTTTCTCTCTTTTCTCCTAGTTTCCATGCCATTTCTGGTCTAGTAGTTCTGATCTCAAGTGGCATTTTGGAAGGGTGGAGAAGCTAACTTGGTTATATTAAAAGGTGGAGGATAATGTTTATAACAATTCTCAAAAATACCAATTACATCCCTCCACTTCTGTTCCTTTATTTGGACTCGTTTTACCTCCTTTCTAAAAATCGTCTTTTCAATATGAAAATTTGAGTCCTCTAATTCATAAAATGTCTTTGGTTCCATCCAAATTAGATTTAAAACCTTACCGAATCCTTTGGTTAAATTTTTGGTTAACTCTTTATCAAAAACACACATTGGGAGGGTTTTAACCATTATGATGGATCCCATAGTTTTTGGGGCCTCTAAAAACTCTGAAAAACTCAAATTTTCCATTTAAAGATCCCTCCTTTGAGTTTTCTAAAACTTTCCCAAAATTACGATTTTGCCACTGGCCCTCGTATCTTCCCATTTGGCCGTTTTGGCTCCGATTTTAGGTTATCTTGAGGCTTTAACCCACATTTTTAAATATTCTAATTAACATTCAAATCTCAATTAGCCTCAATCCACTTTACTTCTGGGTTCTCACTCATTAATTAACTTATTTAAATTTCAATTTTAGTCTATCATAGTTCATATTGGCCTTTATTAAGCCCGTGACCCTTTATAAGTCATTCATTCCACTCTTTAAGGATGATTTGGATTTCCAAATCATAGGATATTATAGAAAATGTGTTAACCATAGCCTAGTACAAAAGTATCCTTCAATCCCTTTCATCTCTTTATATATGAAAGAAATGCATCAAAAGCTTTAAAGAAGAAATATTTCATAATCCTTCAATATGTTACTAGGTACTAACATGTCTGTCTCATGTGCCACCTTTCCCATTTTGATCCCTCTAGGTTTCATCTCTTTCTCTCTCTTTCTCTAGTATTTATAGATGATTCAGCTTAATATTTTCTTTTCCATGATTTCAAGTTTTTAACATTGGCCCTATAAATAAGTTCATAGGAAATTAACATCCAATTCTTAAAATTTTGATTTAGGTTATTATGTTGCCGATGATCATCTTCTTTACTTTTTCTCTATCCTACTTTGGTTTTATTGGGAAAAAATGGCAAACAACAATTAGATTATATTTTTCAATTTGGTAATCACGTGCTGGATGTATAGTTTTTCCAATATTTCATTGTTGAAAATCATTTAAAGCTTCAAACATGTAGCCAACTGGAACATACAAACATTATATTGTTAATTATTTTGTTAAGGACTTAATTATTGCTACTAACTTTTAAAATAATTAATCATGATTAATGAAAAACTTTTAAAGTATAATATAGTGTGTGTCTCTGTGTATAAGACAATTAAAATTTTCATATATGGTATTATATAGTGCATTTACTTGTTCAAATTGATAAATCTCCAATGCCTATTTTCTAGCGCTAAGATAGGCACCAAAACATTTGCCAGGTGGCATAATAGGGCATGGCCATATGAAGCACAGTGGGATGCCCTACAAAAAGATTTCTATTTAATATAATATAAAGAAAATTACAAAGAAAAGCCCAATTTTTGCAAAAATTATTTTTCAAGCCTTAATTACCTCAATTTGTAACTTAAAAGACAAAAATGCCTCTTTAACTTAAGAAGTAAAACTTGCTACCTTACATGTCTTACTAATTAATCAAATCTCCCACTCCTCTCTTACTCAATGACTTAGTCTTTAGCAAACCCACAATAGCCCACAATGCATGGCTTACGACATCACCCATCCTATCATAGTTAATGGCGATTGCTCATGGAAGCTTACTTCTCCTACTCAATGGACTTAGGAATCCACTAAAGCAATTCATCAAAAGACTAACACTATAGTTCAAGGACAATAGTGTATGCTAATATCTTAGTAATTTACTAGTTGTTTACGGATCTTTATCATAATGATGTGTTAATTTGGTTACATTGTTCATCCATATGTGAATATTGTATATTTCTTACTATAACTTGATGAATAGACTGATGTTCTAGATTAAGTATTTGTACATTTCATGTTCCATATGCTAGTATAATGTTATGTGACTAATTGATCACACAAAAATTACAACAACCAAGTATTTTGGATTTACTATCTTATGAACATGGTAACATTTGTAAAATATGGTACTAACATTACTAAAATTGGATGGTAAGTTTTATTTAGCTTAAAATTGGTAGTCATATGGCAACAATAAATATAAAACATGGTAGTAACTTCTCTAAACCTAATGGTAACTTTCATAACATCTAAAACGTGATAGTAAGATGTTTGAGCCTTCGTAATAACCTTTTTAAAACATAGTAGTAACTTTCTTAAACCTAACAATAACTTTCTTAATGCCTAAAACATTGTTGTAACATTCTTGAACCTTTGTAGTAACATGTGCAAAATATGACAGTAACTTCCCTGAACCTAATGATAACTTTCATAATGCTTAAAACTTTTCAGTAACATTTCTAAACCCTAGCAGTAACTTTCGTAAAATATAGTAGCAATTTTTTTAAACTTAATGGTAACTTTAATAATGTCTAAAACATAGTTGTAACATTTTTGGACCCTAGTAGTAACATGCATAAAACATGGTAGTAACTTTTCAAAACTTGATGGTAACTTCTATAATGCCTAAAACGTCGTAGTAACATTTCTAAACCCTTGTAGTAATTTCCTTAAACCTTATGGTAACTTCTATAATACCTAAAACATAAGAGTAACATTCCATAACTACCATGCAAACTAGAATGTAACAACTAACATTCTATAACTTTCCTAAAACACTATAGTAACTTTAATGTTACTACTCAATTTTTACCAAGTTATTACAAGATTTTAGGGAGCTTACAACCTTGCTCCTAGACTTGATTCTCAACACTAGTTACAAAGGATTCTTAAAAAGTTACTTTAGGTTTTAGGACAATTACAAAGGACTTTTAGGAAAGTTACTTCTAATTATTTTATGGTTTTACAATGATCCAAATTTACCTATATTTCATGGTTTTAAGGATGAAACAAAGTTCTATTTGTTATTTGATGTGTGTGATTCTTCTTGCTAATTATTTTTTTAAGTAAGTTCTTTTAAGGTTACTCAAAACAAGAATATATGAAGTAGCTAACACATATGGATAGCTTTAATTCTCATTAAAACAAAAATTCTCAACATAATCAATATATTTTATTTCTGAAATGATGGCTTTAATCGGCATGTGTTGTGTACAAATAAAAGCTGCTAACATAGATGGACACAAACTATTTCAAGTAAAAAGTTATAGATTAATATCTTAGTATAAAATTCCTACTGAGCTTATGTAAATTTTTTTAATAGCCTCTCTATATCCATTCAAGAGTTATTTTCCCCTACTCCTTTATGATTCTCACAAGTTCCTCAAGGAAAGGAATATGCTTTAGATTGTAGGTAGATATTCATCCTTTTTTATCTACAACAAAATGAATATATGCTTAAGCACTTTAAGTCAATCACAATCACCATTTGTTCATTCTATAATAATTCTTAAGTAATAATTAGAAAAAAAGAATGAAATCTCAAGATGACTTAGTTGATTACTTTAAACAAGAAACTATTCTTTATGGTGGACTTTAATACAATGATGAAACCATTCATATGATGAAACCATAGACTTTAATATAGTAATGATAGCATAACAAGATTTAGTATAACAATGGACTTTAATACAATGATAAAACCATTCATTTTTACGTTGAGATATAAGATAACAATAGTGATAAAAAGAAAAGAAAACAAACTTGCATACAATGGCATCAAACTAGAATAAAGGAGACAATAAATAATATTTCACATTATTATATTTTATTCTTCATATTTATCTTAATAATAATTCATAGTGGCTAATTTAATGACTTTGGATTTATTTTATATTAAGTGGGCTAAATTTAGATTAATGGATGTTAATTGCATTTTTACTATATTTTTTAAATGGAGGCCCAATTAGTCTTATTTGTGTTTTGCAAGTGGGCTTTGTTGCTTCAAGATTAGTATTGGATTTCTTTTATTGCAAAAAATCTTGGACCATTAGATGCCCTTAACCCATCTTAGCCCTTGGATCTTTCTTAGGAAGAAGGCAACATCATCTATATAAGGAGGAGAAGCCGTCACCATATAACACACTCTATCTTCTCTATTTCTCATTCTTATTTTCGTCTTTTCATGGCTTTTTAATTTTTCTTTGTAATCAATCCAAAGGCTAAACCTGATATCGAACTTAAGTTTATGGTTGTATAGAACTCTAGTTTGGATTTTGATTTCAGAGGAATTTTGTTTTTGTTCTCTTCGTTTTTATGTAACTTATATCATTCTGGTTAGATGATTTTTGTTCTATGAATTCTAATTCATTTGACCTATCTGAGAACGCAATTTGATTCAATCTATTGATTAATCAAATAAATTCATTTTGAACCATATTAAGGATTCTGTGTGCATCTTTAGTTAGGTGTAAAATAGTATAGCTTTTTGTTGTTGTTAGAAGCACAGTTGCATTCTAATTAGCAATACGAACCAATTAAAATCTTAAGTGGTAGTTTAAGAACATTAATCAGAAATAGCTAGAAGATTAAAAATCAAATTAGAGATATTTTTAGGTGATAAGAATAGGGAAAGTTTAAGGGGAAGGATTTTGGATTAGTTACGCATCATTCTGATTGAATCTCATTTCATGTTCGTTAATTGATTTGCTATTCAGTTTAATTAGTGCAACTTTATATTCAAACCCCTAATCATTGTAATTCTAGTTTTATGGTTCCTAAACTAATTAATTTGATTAATAGCTCCTTAGGAGATGACCTAGTGGGCATTATACTGCAAACCAGTGAAAATTCACTAATCATGGCCAGTTCGACAACTGCGAGTAAACGATTTTTCTTTACTAAGATTTTGGTGCCGTTGCCAGAGAGCCAACTAATTATAATCAATTAGAATAGAAAATTTCTTACTTTCAATTTTGATTTAAGCATTTTTACTTAATATTTGTGGTCAGTTTTTGGCATTTTGTAACTGTTTTGGGTAATATCGGCATAAGAGATGACTAACTCTAATTAAACTAAAATTTGGTATATAAGTTCTATATGTTGTGAAGACTAAGAGACATAGCTATAATGCAAGCTAGGCCACTTTTTAGCCATCATTTAGATCACTTTTTCAATTTTTTAGTATTTTTTTCTTTGATTTTTAACAATTTTTTAAATTTTTTGATTTTATTTCAATTTTCCTTAGCAATTTTTAGGTTTTTTCTTTCATTTTATTTCATTCTTAATGTATGATAAGATTTTTCAATAAGGATTTAGTTGAGTTTGATCTAAAAATTGATAGGAGTTTTTATAAACAATTTAGAAATCATAAGATTATAGAAGCTATGACTACTGAGTTGATTTCTGAGATAATAGATAACACAAAAAGCAATTGTGAACTAAATTTGGATTTGGATTTTGATTCTGAAGTAGTAGATATGGATGATAATAATAATAGGACTCTTAGAAAATTGGCTACATCTAATGTTAATTATCAACCATTGTGTATTCAACATCCTGAACTTAATGCTAATTTTGAACTTAAATCTAGACTAATATATTTGCTTTTAAATTTTCATGGTCATATGGTGAGGATCCTCATAAGCATCTCAAGGAGTTCCATGTGCTTTGTTACACCATGAAACCAGAAGGAGTTTTAGAAAAGCACATCAAGTTTAAAGTGTTTCCCTTCTCATTGGATGGGGCGACTAAGGATTAGCTTTATTATCTTCAACCTCAAGCCATTACTTCTTGGAATGAATTGAAGAGAGTATTTCTAAAGAAATTCTTCCCTACCTCAAGAACTACTGCCATCCGAAAGGAGATTAGTTGTATTAGATAGATGAATGGAGAAAAACTACTTGAGTATTGGGAGAGGTTCAAGAAACTATGTGTAAGCTGTCCTCACTATCATATCAGTGACCACCTTCTAATTCAACAACTTTTATGAAGGCTTACTACCCATAAACAAAAGTATGATTGATACAGTTGCAAGTAGAGCATTGGTTAACAAAACTCCAACCACCGCTAGAGACCTCATTGTGAATATGACTCAAAATACACAATAATTTTGCACTAGAATAAACATGCCAACCAAAGGTGTAAACGAAATCTATGTCACTCATATGGATTAATAAAGAATAGAAAATAAACTTAAGAAAGTAACTTTTATGGCTAGATAGGTAGCACTTGGGCAAAGACAACCTTAATAACTCCCTACACCTTTGTATGGTATTTGTTTGTTAACCACACATGCCGTAAATCAGTGTCCCCAGTTGCAAGATAATATAAAATCATGTGTTAACATTTTCCCTGATAGATCTTTATAGCAACAGCAATAGAATAGATATGACCCTTGTGCGGCAACATATAATCCTGGAAGAAAAGATCATCTAAATTTGAGATATGGCAGTGGGTCTAACTAATAGTAACAAAAATTCAACGCTCTTAGCCCAAGCAACTAATAGCTTTTAAGATAACCCATGCAATAGATGAATAAGTCAGAACCAAATCTAAAAGATATAGTGAAGTAGTTGACAACAAATATAATCCAATTCTAGCAGTAAAGAAAGATGACAACCTAGAGTTTGGAAACCCAGATTGGCCAACTTGTAACAAATATCAATGAGTTGAGAAGTCAAGATTCTAGCCAATTACCCTCACAGCCCATGACCAACCCAAGAGGCAATGTTAATGCAATAACTTTGAAGAGTGATAAACAAATGAATGGGCCCATCACACCTTTAACAGAAGCATTATAAGAAAAAGAAACTGACAAAGAACAACAGCCCTCTTCAATCTAGAGCAAGAACATCACAGAAAAGGGAGAGAATTCCACATATACTATACCCCTTCCATTCCCCAACAGAATTATACAATCTAAGAAAATCACAGAGGCTGAATTAGATAGGGAAATTATAGAGATATTCAGAAAAGTGAAAGTAAATATCACTCTCTTAGAAGCAATCAAACAAATTCCAAAATATGCGAAGTTTCTTAAGGAGCTATGTACATTTAAGAGGAAGTTGAAAGGGAATGAGAAAGTTAGCACGAGGAGAAATGTATCAACTTTGATTTAACCAATGATGCCCACTAAATGCAAAGATCTTGGAACATTCACCATTCCTTGCACAATAAGGAATATGCAGTTCACTAATGCTATGTTAGATTTAAGGGCTTATATTAATATAATGCCTAAATATGTATATTCCTCTTTATAGATTAGAGAATTGAAGCCTATGAGAGTGATGATTCAGTTAGCAAACATAAGCACAGCCTACCCTATAAGAGTACTTAATGACATTCTAGTAAGGGTAAAAGATTTAATTTGCCTTACTAATTTTTATGTTCTGAACATGGAGGATGACAATATACATGGATATGCACCACTGATTCTAGGTAGACCATTTTTGAAAACTGCTAAAATGATAATTATTGTGCATGATGGTAATTTATCAATGGAATTTGGTGGTGACATTGTTCATTTTAATATTCTTGATGCTATGAAACACCCTTCAGAAGAACACTCCATGTTATATGTAAATATGATTGACTTGATAGTTACTGATACTTGTGTGGACATAGATATTAAACTTCCTACCATTGTTAAATTTATAGATGCAATTTAATGTTCAAAATGTTATGATGGACTTAATAAATGTACTGCATGTTCTAAGATTAATGCATCCTTGAATTCTGATTATGATTCTACTTCTAGTTCTGATTTTAATTTTGATTTTGACTCTGTCGATTTACTTGATAGTATTTCCTCTATTAAGAAAAATGAACAAATGGAAGCTGTTGTATATTTAAATTCACACATATTAGTACCTTCCATACAGCAACCACTCACACTTGAACTCAAACCTTTACCTAACAATCTCAAATATGCTTTCTTAGAAAAAGAAAATAAATTACCAGTAATAATAACAAATAACCTTCCACCTAATCATTAAATGAGGTTGTTAGGATTGTTAAGGGAAAAAAAAAGGTTAGATATTGGTAGACATTCTAAGGATTAGCCCTTCCATGTGTGTGCATAGAATTTTATTAAAGGAAGGAACCAAACTAATGAAGCAACCATAGAAAAGACTCAATCCTATGATCCTAGGTGTTGTGAAGAAAGAAATAAGTAAATTACTTTCAGCTGTTATCATTTACCCTATATTTGACAGCAAATGGGTGAGTCTAATGCAGGTAGTCTCCAAGAAGACCAATAACACTATGGTGCCCAATGAAAAAAATGAGCTTATGCCTATAAGAGTTTAGAACAATTGGAAAGTCTACATTAATTACAGAAAGCTAAATCAGGTCACTAGAAAGGACAATTTTCCTTTTCTTTTCATTAATCAAGTGTTAGAAAGATTGGTTGGCAAATTTCATTATTGCTTCTTAGATGACTTTTCTGGTTAGTTTTAGATTCACATTATGCTAGAAGATTAGAAAAAGACTACATTTACCTGCTCATTTGGTGCCTTTACATATAGGAGGATGCCATTTGAATTTTGTAATGCTCCAGACACATTTCAGCTATGTATAGTGAGCATCTTTTTTTATTTCCTTAAACATTGCATAGAACTTTTTATATATGACTTTACTGTTTATGGCACCTCTATTTGTTGAGTTTAGGAATGGTTTTAGAAAAATACATTAAGAAAAATCTAATTTTAAATTTTGAAAAATGTCATTTTATGGTAAAGTAAGGAATTATTTTAGTCCATATGGTTTTTAAAAATGGCATTGAAGTTGATAAAGCTAAAGTAGATGTGATTGCTTCTTTATCTTATCCCACTTATGTGCGGGAAGTGCGTTCTTTTCTTGGCCATGTAGGTTTTTACAGGCAATTCATCAAGGATTTTAGCAAGATTGCTTTACCACTGTTTAGACTTCTTTAAAAAAATATAGATTTTAATTTTGATGAGTCATGTAGATTAGCATTTGATAAGTTGAAGAGAAGGCTAACCACCTCACCTATCAACCAACCTCCTAATTAAGAGTTTCCATTTAAATTGATATGTGATACATCCAACATTGCTATAGGTGCAATTCTTTTCCAAAGGATAGACAATAAGTCTTATGTGATCTCTTATGCATCTCACGCCTTAAATGAGACTCAGGTTAATTATACAACTACTGAAAATGAGCTTTTAGTTGTTGTTTTTGCTTTCGATAAGTTTTGTTCTTATTTGCTGGTTATAAAGTTATTGTTTATTTTGTTCATGTAGCTTTAAACTTCCTACTCAAGAAGCCTGATGTGAAACTAAGACTCATTAGGTGGATGTTGCTCTTATAGGAATTTGACAAAGAAATCAAAGATAAGAGTGGATTAGAAAATTTTGTGACTGATCATTAAAGTAGAATACCTCACTCTTTAGATTTATTTACTATCAAGGATAGTTTTTCAGATGAACAATTATACTTGTTGCATGGTAAAGATCCTCGGTATGTAAATATGGTAAATTTCTTAGTTACTTTTAAATTGCTTACTTATTTTAAAAAGTACCAAATTAATAAACTTAAGAGTGAGGCAAAATATTATATTTAGGATGACCCTTACATATGGCGCATATGTTATGACCAGATTATTAGGAGATGTACTCCTAACCATGAGTTTACATCTATTTTACATTTTTGTCATGCATTTGCATGTGGTGGCCATTTGGTCCTCAGCGTACTGCTAAGAAGGTTCTAGATTCTTGACTATTTTAGTCCACCTTATTTAGGGATACATATGCTTTCTATAAGAATTGTACACAATGCCAACAGATAGATAATATTTCTTATAGAAATTAGATGCCTAAACAATGATTGTTATTCTATGAGATATTTGATGTTTAAGGTATTAACTTCATAAGATCATTTCCTGTTTCTTTTGGTTTCACATATATTTTTTTAGTTATTGATTATGTTTCAAAATAGGTGGAAGCAAAAGTCATTAAAACTGATGATTCTTCTGTTATTATGGACTTTGTTAAATCTCACATTCTTTGCACGTTCGGTATACCTAGAGCAATCATCAGTGATCAAGGCTCCCACTTTTGTAATAAAAACATGCAAACCCTCCTTCGCAAGTATAGTGTGCTCCATAAAGTAGCCACCCCTTACTATCTACAAATGAATAGTCAAGCAAAGGTTTTGAATAAAGAAATAAAACAAATGTTGGAAAAGACAGTGCAATCTAATAAAAAGGATTGGAGCAAAAGATTGAAAAATGCACTATAGGCTTACCGTACTACCTATAAAACTCCTATAGGCATGTCACCTTATAGGTTAATTTTTGGTAAAACATGTCACTTACTAGTTGAGATTGAGCATAGAGCCTACTGGGCAATAAAGAAATATAATATGGATCCATCTTAAGCTAGTTCTCAAAGAAAATTGCAACTTCAAGAGCTTGAAGAGATTTGGTTGGAAGCCTACCAAAACTCTAAAATTTATAAAGGAAAAAACCAAGGCGTACATGACAAGATGATTGAAAGAACAGAACTTTATGTTAGTGAAAGAGTCCTCCTTTACAATTCTCTCCTAAAACTAATGTTCGGTAAGTTATATTCTAGATGGATTGGTCCATTTATGATTACTCATGTTTTTCCTTATAGCGTAGTTGAGATTATGAATGAGTTAACTAACAAGCGCTTCATGTTGAATAGGCAAAAACTTAAACATTTTTATGAGGGATTCTAAAAGCAGATAGTGAAAGGAGTTACATCTTTACAATGCTTCATACACTTGACTTACCTAATTGTATTTCTTTCCCTCCTCTTTTCTTTTCTTGTCCTCTTCTTGACTGGTGCATTGGATTGCTGTTATATTGAAGACAATGTAAATATTAAGTGTGGGGGAGAGGAATCATTCTATTATGGTTTTTCTTTTTTCTATTTTTGTTGTTTTTCTTCTTGTTTTTCTTGAAAATTTCATATCTTAAAAAAATTTATAAATTTTTTTAAAAAAATTACAAGCTGAAACAATTTAAGTTTGGAAGTATTTCAACATAGTTAGGAATTAATCTTATTTTCTAGAATTTAAGTAAATTGGCAATGAATTTTGATTTCAATGGATTGCATGTGGTAGTTTTAAACCTGTAAGGATTTTGGGCATTATGTTGTTTCTTTCTTGTGAAAGCATTCACATATCATGATGTTTGCTCTAAAACTTGTCTTGATTCTTTATTGAAACTAAATTTGCACAAGCATTCATAAAGATAATTAAGGCATCATTTCTTTTCTTCTTTTATTATAGATTGAGTCAAATAGATATCTTGCTATGTTTTATCCTTTGTTTGTGTACCCTTTTTGAATTTTTTATATTTTCTTTTTAACACTCTAACTTTTAACCATTAAAAAAAACTTTTGTTCCATCTTGTTTAGGATACTTTTAATTATTAAGAGTATTACATCTTGATAAGGTGGATGGATGTGCAGTTTACGTTAATTTTAAGCCAATTAATTTGTTCTCTTTAGAGATGTTTAAAAAACAAAAACAAAAAAAAATTAAAAAAGAAAAAAATGGGTGAAGAAAAAAATGAATGATGAAAATGAGGAAAGAAAAATTACTTTAATTTTCATTGAACATGTATTAGTTTATGGCAAATAAGACCTTAAGATGTACATTTATCCCATTTTATGTTTTTTTTTAAATTGTTCTTGATGATTTTAAGTGTTCGCTTTGTCTCTTGTTACATCCTTAGTTCTTTTATTTACCATTTGTTTCTTACCTTAGTCCTATTATAACCTTAAAAAAAGTTCTTTTGATTAATGTATTGCTTGTGACTTAGTTAGTAGAGATTGAAAAGATATACAAGCCTATGGTAGTAATATTATGATAGGTTGAATTTGAGAGAAACGCTTAATCGAAACACTTGAGAGAATTAAGAGTAGACACATAACCAATGAAAAGCTACCACTTTGATTCATTTTTTTATCAATTAGAATTGCCATGCTACTTGTTCTTCCTCAATTAGCAAGAAATATTACCTTTGACTGTTGAATATTTAAAAAGCTTGAATTATGTTTAGCTTTGCAGTTTTGCAATTTTATTTTAGTTTTGATTTGTTGTGTTTTGCCCAGGAGTACAAAAGCCTAAATGTAGGAGAATTTGATATTTCGATATTATTATATTTTATATTCCTCATATTTAGTCTTAATAATAATTTATAGTAGCTAATTTGATGACTTTTCATTTATTTTATATTAAATAGGCTAAATTTAGATTAATAAATTTTAATCACATTTTTATTATATTTTTTCAATGGAGGCCCAATTAGTCTTATTTGTGTTTTACAAGTGGGCTTTGTTGCTTCAAGATTAGCATTGAATTTCTTTTAATGTGAAAAATTTTGGACCATTGGATGCTCTCAACCCATCTTAATCCTTGGATCTTTCTTAGGAAAAAGGCAACGTCATCTATATAAGGAGGAAAAGCCATAACCATAGAACACACTCCATCTTCTCTATTTCTCATTCTTGTTTTCGTCTTTTCACAGCTTTTTAATTTTTCTTTGTAATCAATCCAAAGACTAAACTTGATATCGAACTTGAGTCCACGATTGTGTAGAACTCTGGTTTGGATTTTGATTTTAGAGGAATTTTGTTTCTATTCTCTTTGTTTTTATGTAACTTATATCATTCTAGTTAGATAATTTTTGTTGTATAAATTCTGATTCGTTTGATCTATCTGAGAAGACAATTTGATTCAATTTGTTAATTAATCAAATAAATTCATTCTGAACCACATTAAGGATTCTGTGTGCATCTCTGGTTAGGTGCGAAATAGTTCAGCTTCATGTTGTTGTCAGAAGCATGGTTGCATTCTAATTAGCAATACGAACTAATTAAAAACTTGAATGGTAGTTTAGGAACATTAATAAAAAATAACCAGAAGATAAAAAATCAAATCAGATGTATTTTTAAATGACAAGAATAAGGAAAGTATCAAGGGAAGGATTATGGATTGGTTATGCATCATTCTAATTAAATTTCATTTCGTGTTCGTTAAGTGATCTGCTATTCAGTTTAATTAATGTGACTTTATATTTGAATCTCCAATCATCGTAATTCTAGTTTTGTAGTTTCTAAACTAATTGATTTGATTAATAGCTCCTTGGGAGATGACTTGATGGGCATTATACTACAAACCGATGAAAATTCACTAATTTTAGCCAATTCAACAACTGTGAGTGAATAGTTTTCTTTACCAACAAGGATAAACTAAAGATGCAATCCTTAAAATGCTCCTAAAATCTTTATAGAGTAAAGTTCAAGTTGGAAAATGCAACCCAACAATTGACCATGATAAGAATGGCCACAATCAAACTTAGAATAAAAAATTAGGAGATGCATAATGAATTCATTTCATTATGGCATAAACAAAACTAATACAACCTATGAGCAATTGAGCATAAGTAGAAATTAAGAGATTGGTTTTTATTCAAATACATTGTTAAAGGAGTATGTCTTCGAATCATGGAATTTGAAAGTTCCATTGGAAGTCGTATACAAGGAATATGAAGGCGAGGAAGCAAAGGTGGATCAAAATGAGAAAGAAGATGTTGGAAAATACATGGGTGATTTGAAATACCTTTCATTATCATGGTACTACACAGAATTGGAATTAGAATCAAAATCGAATAGGTCGTTAGACTGTGGATTTCCACGAATAAGGAAATGGGAATTGTTGGAGAACACACGTATCACCTTTAAAGGCTTAGCTCACCATCACCACTTCTGACTATGACTCAATCTTTATGGCAATTCATTGTTAGAAACTCAACTAGATCTCAACACTGGAGATATAAAAGTATCAATCCATAATTGAAGTGGCCATGGAGCTTTATAAAGTGGTGGAGAAAAAAATAGAGCTCAAGGAACTGGCGAAGGTGAGATGAGGAATGGAGTTAGAGAAGCCAAGGGCATTTTTGACCAATTTATGTTAACATTTTGGCCCTTTGACACTTGAAAATAATTTTAATTTTTAAGATATTTTATTATGAATTTTAAAAAATGAGTTTTTATATGTAATTTATCTTATAATATAATTGTTGACTTTGCAGTTTAATTTTGGTAAAAAGCATGTTTTTAAAATCAGACTGGACCCCTTGATTTGACTGAGAACTAGTTCCTGGTTTGATTTAGTCAGTGCAGAAAATTGGCAAGCCAAAAAACCAATCAAAACCTGATAAAATTGAATCGGTCAAAATTGATTTGAGCTAATCTGTAACAATTTTTTAAAAAAGTTTTTTCTTATATAATAAAATAATTCATCTTAAATAAATTTGATAAATTAAAAATAGAAAGTAATAAAAAAAAGATGAAGTTGAAATATAAAGAATTTTAAAAAAAGAATATAAAAAAAGTAAAATATACATATTTGGCTATTTTTTATGCTTGCTCTCTATTATGTTTTTGTTTTATTTCTTAATAATATTTCTTTCAAATATCAAGGTATTTAACCAAAATTATTATTTACTTTTTTTAATTTTTAATGATATGTAGAATTTTAATATAATTTAGCAACTATAAAATATTTTTTTGTAATATCTTAAGAAATATTGAATTAGTAATCAAATATTTAAAATTTACTAATATTTATTTTTTAATTAAAATTTGACCATGATTCAATTAATAAATCATAAACTAGTGCCTCAATAGTTCAATAATTGGTCCAATTTTAAAAATATTAGTTAAAAAAACAATCTTCTCCTTTCAAAATAATAAAAAAATGTTAAATTGAAACAGGAAAAGATGATCGAATTGTATATTTTTCTTTTTTACAAATTTTTAATTTTAATATTTTATTATTTATTAAACTCATCCTAAATTTTACTCTCTCCCTAATGCAGCGCTGCTTTTGATGCAGCATTTTTTTAAAAAAATTACTATGTAAGTCACAGTTTATTGAGTTTAGCCAGGATTTTATTCGTAGCAAAATAATTTTTTTTAATTCCTTTATAAGAACAAACACATAATTTGTTAAGGCCGGTGATGAATCTCCATAAAATCAAAAAGCTGATTGGCAGGGCTTAGAGGACAATTTTTTAAAAATGTCATATTGTAGTCGGAAAGCCCAAAATGTGTATCTACTTTTGAAGAAATAGTTAAATTTTTTTTCACCAATATTGTTTGGATGATTTGAATAAATGTTTATAATTAACATGTGCTTTCCCGTGGAATTATACAGGGGTCATACGATGATTTGATTAATTTTTTCTAGTAATTGATAAAGCATTAAAATGATAATAAAATATCACAAAAGTAACTTACACAAAAATTAGGTAATATTCTAAATATAAAAATTAAGGGTCAAACTGTACAGAAAGCTTCATGTGGGTCCACAGTTTTTCATTTGGCCTTTAACTTGTTATGCCTCCAATGTTGCTGTTATCCGCTAATTTTTTTAAAGATTTGACTAAATTAGGTTTAATATTTCTTTTATTTTAAAAATTATATTTAGCTTTGATAATATTTAATATATATTATAAATTTTTAAAATTTACTTTTTGTTATTAAAGTGAACTTTATACATAAAATAAATATCATTATTTTTAGTATAATAATAAAGGCAAGTAAAATTAAGTTGATGCTAAGTTTTAATATAATATTATAATTTTATTTTTTATATAACTATAAAGATAATAAAATGATTATGTTTTTGAAAAGAAAATATATTATATAAAAAATTAATTTCATAGACAAAAAAGTAAAGTGATGAGAAAGTTTTTTATATTAAATGTCAAGAAAGTTTAATAAAATTTTAAAATAAAAATAGTATATATGATTTAATCAAATTTTAAAAAAAGTTAGTACAATATATTTTTATGTTCTCTTTTATCCTAAATATATTAAATACTTACTATATTTTGGTGATCGTATACCTTATAAATAATATTTTAAAAATTAAATTAATTATTGAATGAGAATAAAAAATCGATTATGATTTAATAGTTGACCTGTAATTGAAGTGAAGTTAAACTATTGAAGTATATAATATTTTATAATAAAATTAATATATATATATATATAATAAAATATTATTTAAAAATATAATAATTAATAAAAACATTTTATACGTGACAATAAATTATTTGAAATAAGTTAAAAATTTTATTAAACTTTATAAATATTTATTATAAAACAACAAAATTTTAGTTTAAATAAAAAAAATTTAAAAATTACTTTAAAATTAATTCACTAATTCAGTGTCAAATTAGTTAATTTTTTTATAATTCAACAAATTTTTTATCAATTTTTTTCTTAACCGATTTGAAACACCCACTGGACTAAAGCGACAATTAATTCCGTGACTTTTCTGTCAAATCAAGCAGTCGAATCCCATTTGTAACCTATACCAGTGACCTACTAATCTATGGACAAGAAATTAGTACAATATACTTTTATGTTCTTTTTTATTTAAATATATTAAATATTATTGTATTTTAATGATTGGATGATTTATAAATAATATTTTAAAAATTAGATTAATTAAATATTTATTAGAATAAAAACTAATATAAGATTAAATAATTTAATTATGATTAAATTGAGATTAAATGTTGTATATAATATTTTATAATCAAATTAATATATATAATATATATTATAGAATAATATTTAAATATATAATAATTAGTGAAAATATTTTGTATAAATAATAAATTTATTTAAAATAAATTAAATTAATTTTATTAAATATTATAAATTTTTATTATAAAATATTAAAATTTTTATTTAAATAAAAAAAACATTCAGGAATCAACTTTAAATTAATTCAGTGCCAAACTCAAGCAATTTTTCATATCAACGATTTTTCCCTTAGTCGATGATAAAGATCAATGGACCAATTCACAGACTTTTCTGTCAAACCAAGCGGTCGTATCCGATTTTCTAACCTATACCAGTAACCTACTAATCTAGGGACATTAGTACATAGACAGAGCTAGGCTTATGTAGGTAACGTAATCCTTCTGATGCTCGTAGTTTTTTCTCATTGGAATTATAGTTAATTTGATTAAAAAAACGTATTTTTATCTGCGTCTAAAGGTTATAGGTCACCTTCGAAAGATTCTGTTGGGTACTTTAAAATTTGAAAATCTTGATTAAACTTGTTTTGAAATCCCAACCACGGTCTGTGTGTGGTTTAAAAGGAAAAAAAAATGCTAAATTTATTTAGTTTGTAATATCCTTTCTCATTGTTTTCCCTTTTCAGTGATAACAATAATACTCAATAATTTTTATGAAACAATTTATTAGATACAAAATTTTTATTACAGACATTAAATTTGAGGATTTTTTTTATAGAAACTCATAATCAAAAGGTAAATCTCCTGAATCCATGAAAGCTAGAGTAATACTCATGCACGCACTTAATTTTCTCCCCATAAATTAAAGTACACTTTCTTTTAACATGCCGTTATCCGTGGCATTGTAACATAGTCTAGTCTTGTGAAAAAAATGTTATATGTGTAACATTATTCGGTTATTCCAAAAAGTATAACTACACAAATATCACTTTATTTTATTTCTTTCTACTTTTTGTACTTTTTTCAACGTATTGTTAATTGTACATTTTGCATCTTTAAGAAAACCTAATAGTATCTTTATGCTTTCTTCTCTCAGCAACTTCGGTTAGACCCGATGCAGAGAACAAAGTTCAGAGCAAACCTAACATTGTATAGGTCCACTGTATGTATATATATATATATATATATATATATCATAGTAGTATTTACTGCAATTTAGATTGATTAGTTGAATAAATTAGTTAACTTTGCACAAATGATTCTCATATTCAAATAATGTGCTGAGGAAGGGATTCTATCCCTCAATTCTGAGTCTTTAGGTTATTAAAAAAAGAGCTTAGTTCAAAGATATAATTAGTAGCTAAAATTATGACTAAAAAGAGTAATAAATATTATGAATAACAAATAAAGTGGAAAAGAAAGATAAAACTAAAAAGGTAATATAAAATAAAGACATGAATGTAAAGGAATGTTAATGATAAAAGATTTGTGTTTTGTTGATTAAATGTGTGTAAAATGAACCTATATAATCTTAAAACTAGCCATTAACTCTTTTAAACTTGTCTGCCACTACTCCCTAAATCTTCAACCCATGTTTACAATAATATGGGATCATGATCAATAATTTTTATATAAATGGGTGCTACATCAACTCTTCGTACAAATAATAACAATAATTTATTTGTTGACTACTTGTAATGTCAATTGATCATAATGTCTTTAGCCTTAAAATTAGGGTCGTGAATTTGTAATTATATTTTGCATGTTTTTTTCCCCTTTTTACTTAGTTAACTCACAAACCTTTCCTTATTTTGTAGTTGATTCAATGAACTACTTTCAAGATATTTGGCAAGCTTGATCCCTACATTGTAAGAAGATAGCTAACCAACGGATAGCTTTCTTAAAATCATGGGAATATCCTCTTATTTCCTAACTCCACATTATTGAGCTTGTTTAATTCATAATTCTAGAAAACTCAATGGATAAAACATAGCCCAAAAATGCTATAACCCTTTTTTTAAAAAACTTTTAAAAGCCCAATTTAGCTAACTTATCTAGCATATAAAAACCAATCCAACTAATATTGTCTAATCACTGGCCTAAAAGGTGGGTTGAATTTTAGGCACAGCTTAAACCAACTTTTTTTTTTGTTGCTAACACTTTGCCCTCGACCTCCCTTCAACTAATGGTAAAGATAAGAGGACTCTAAAGGGATGTATTTTTTAAATTTGAAATTTAAGATTTTGAATTTACCTATATTAACTCACAATAAAAATTGAGTGTCTCAAAATTGTGTCATTACTCAATTTTTTGAACAAAATTCCAAATCTTCTTTAAAACTTGGAGTTTTACTCTATCGATTTTAACTTGACTCCTACCTTCTTGATCATGTCGATCTATTATGGTGCCCAACATCATTTGTGCTAAAGTTACTATCTGAACATATTAACAAGTGTCACTATGAAAAAAAAAAAAAGTTTAGGATAGACGTTTAACCACGGTTATAATAATCATGACTAAACCTAAGCCTAACCATAGTTATTATAAATCATGGTTAAGTCTCCAAGTGACTAACCATGATTACAAATAACCATGGTTAAGTCTAAAGTTTAACCCAAATTATTTTGTAATTGTGGGTAAGCCTGAACTTAACCATGGTTTTATCCTCGTGGTTAAGTCTAACTTAATCACAATTTTTTGTAAACCATGGTTAAACCACAAGACTTAACCACAATTTAAAGATAAATGTGGTGAAGTTTTATAGTTTAACCATGATTATGAGAAAAATGTGGTTAAGTCCACTTTTATAACCATAATGCTTGGCTGCATCATCTCCACCAATAACCTTTTGAAGTTCCTTTTATTTGAACTTTGGTCTACTTATCACATTGTTTTGATCTACTTATTCCACTACCATTTTTTAAGCTCATTAGTAGTGTTGTTCCTCCTTCAAATATGCAGCACCAGCCACATTTGAACTCCATTATCAAAGCTCCCATCAATGTCTTGATCTATGGCTCCTCCACCATTGTTTGTGAAGCTAAGGATTAAAGCTCTCCCTTCCTCCATCATTGACGGCAATAACAATTCACCCTCTAAAGGTCCCCCCACTTCCTCATGCACACCCTCTCTCATGCACAAATCTATGATTTTTTTTTTTGGGTTTAAAATTAGTAAGGCATTGTTTTGTGATGGGTGTCAAAGCCACCAAAATAATTTCCTACTCTTAAAATAATTTTTATCATAGATAGAGTGAGTAGGATCGTATTCCATAGGGACTAACCAAATTATTTAACCTGAAATTAAAATATAAAATAAAGAAAATAAGGGAGATTTTTTTAATAAAATAGCAATAAATAAATTTAGAAAATAATTTTAAAAAGAATTACATGCAAACAACTCTTAACTAAGGTTTATTTCAGATCTAGTTCAACAAATTTGATTATTATAAATAATTTCTCTTCTAAAATAGATTAGTTATGAATATCAATTAGCTATGATGTTTTACTCTTCCTTAAGGATGTTTAAAGGGAATAAGCTTTTTAATTAAATCTTGTTTATTAATTAATCCCAAATGAGTTTTCAGAATTTAAATCATGAACAGCATTAAGAACAAAAAAAGTTACCAATTATCATTTATCAAGACATATAATAACATGTTTAAAATGGAAGAAATATTTTTATCAACACACAGACAATTTTGGTTTATCAAAAGTATTGAACTGCTACTCTACTAAATCTAATGGACAAATGCCGATTCATAAATTCATATAGTAATAATTATTTAGTTAAAATAAGGTACCAATTTAAATTAATTGAATAATAATGTTATAAAAATAGAAATATTTCAATATTTAAGAAAAGAAAAACAAATGAATCAAGACTCTCATAAATTATTCATTGAGCCAAACCCTTGATATCTCTGACTAAGAAACTAAAAAAATTAGCCATTTATAGCTTTGAAGAACTTAAGAAAAATTCTATAGAAATTTGTAAAAAGGTAGAAAAAAAAAATGAAGAGAATATATGAGAAGAAAAGAATAAGAATAGATTTTAAATATGAGTTATTCTTGGTGCACCTTCAACCTCTACTTTTATAGGCCTTCTTTGTCGCATCTTTTATGTGTTTATTATGCTTATACGTCCTCTACTATTTCTCCTGACATATATCTCTATCTTTATCTTATTTCTACACAAATATTAAAAAGGGAATATAGATAAGGTATGTAATACAATTTCTTTTATTTTCTTTAACTAATTATGGAAAGAGATGTATATAGAATCAACTTATTATCCATATAATAGCTAAAATTTATATTACTTCAAATCTAAAAAGGGAATATGAATAACCTATGTAACAAAATTTTCTTTATTTTCTCTAACTGACTATAGAAAGAGATATATATAGAATCAACTTATTATCTATATAATATCTAATATTTATATTACTTAAAATCTCAAAATTATATCTATTTAAGTGTGTAAAATATGCTCATCATTTTGTTTATTTTGGTGTATGCTAATTGTTGAATTAGTAAGACATTGTTTGATTAATTGATGGGGTGTTGATTAGTGAATTGATATGTTGGTGCTCTAATTTGAATGTATAGTTTGGTACATTGATTTGAATGTATAGATTAAGACTATGTAAATGTGATATATTGAATGTATGTAAAGGGCCTTGTTATGCTTGCTATGATATACCCTAGAAACCAAATAGCACTAAAGCTCTCATGGAAACGAATGATAAAGCTCTCCATGCACAACCCATCTCTTTGTTTCATTCATTCATTATATATTTTTCACACCAATATAATTCATAAATTACTATCATTGTATCATTAGATGAACAATATTGAGGTCAATATTTGGTCCTCAACCCTCCCCTTCCAATCATGTAATTCTATTCCTACACTTGTTACTTTAGCTAAGAATCCACACGATAGCTAAAACTTTTTTTTTTTCTTTATAGACTTAGTTATGTGAATTAAAGAGCTAGAAAGCAACCTATATATAGTTCATGATTAGGATAGAGGTTTTAAGTTTGATTTTTGATATTTCTTGACTACATAAAAAGTGAATTCAAATCTTCATCCTTTATATCTACCATATAGTTGAAAGCTACATTTTTCAATTTACATTTTGGTAATAAAAAGAATGATTAAAATTTGACATATAGACATAGTATTCTACCACAAAAAAATGACATTATAAGAATAATATTTATGAACCTTAGGGTTAATATATAGATAGCCATTTTTTAATTTTGGGGTTTGGGTTAGGAGTAGATTGCTTAATATATAGAGAAGACTTTATATTAAAACTTGGGAAAAAAATTGTGGAAATAGGCACTGTACTAATCTATTTTGTGGTAGTCATCTGTCTCACCTTGTTTGGTCTAATTATAACTATTAGTCTAGGTGAATTTTAGAGTGCACATGAAGTAATTATTATAATTTTTATATTCCATCTACAAATGAATTTAAGTGTCACAGAGACCATTTCTTTCATTAGGTAATTCGACATATATACGTTATAATCATCCCTTAAGCATACAATATTTGTTATAGGAGTTTACATATTTAGTTTTAACTATATAAAAACACAATTGGGATTTGATTGTTAACCTTATTATGGAAAAGTGATGGCAACATGCAATATTTGTTATACGAGTTTATACAATATTTATGCAAGTGTTAGCAATGGCAACATGCAATTCAGTGATGTGTTGTATTATGAAAAAGTAATAGACATCATTAAATTAAATTATTATGGTCGCTTTGTGTAAACCTTATTCAAATGGATGTGATCCAATACTATTAATGTAGGAGGCATTAAAACTGATGAATTGGGATTCAAGTGTATTAAATTTTAACAATTAATACACATAAGTAACAATGAAGATGACAAGCCATACATTCAACCATCATAAGCTCAACGAGTATATTATGTAAAAGATAAATTGGATAAAAACTAGAGTATGGCTTGGCATTTAAAGTCATGTGACTTGTATGACATGGATAAAGGTGACGATGATATTATTTATGTGAGCAAGCCTTACCAACCTCAACAATTAGAACCATTATTCACATAATTGGAAGTATATTTATGCTTGTCTAGGTTAATTGATTTTTAGTTTTTCTTTTGCCTTCAATTTGATTATATATATATATATAAATGCTTGTATGCCTTTTCTTATATATTTCATGTTGATTATTTACTACATTTATTTAGCTATATTTCATGTTATTTGTCTTAATTAACAGGAATTTTAAAAATGAAAAGATTCTTAAAGAAGGCTAAATTAGTTAGCATTGACAGAGGTGGTGAACCCAGTACCATAAGTCTGATACCTACTCTACCAATTAGTGATAATGGACATCTAAGTTACCTAATGCCAAATGATCCATCATGTCCATCCACATTGCTTGCCCAAATGTCTAGGGAACCTAGTTAGAGTTTGATGTTGATGACCTATTTGCAAAGGATGACCACAAATAGGCCGAATAACTTGCATAGTCTAAACGACGACAATGAAGACGAAATTGGTTTGTTGAGGTTATTAGTGAGTAAAATAATAATTAAATTATTTCTAATTTGTGTACTAACTTTAATTACATATATGAGGAAGGTAACTCGAGGCCCATGCAATTGACAATACATGATACTTGGTTGCTTCCTAAAGGGCACAGGGTCAAAATACCTTTCAATAAGGAGAGCCAATTGATTAGAGAAAAAGTTGACTTATTTGGGATTTTTCTAGGTATGGTTAGGACTAACTTCACATTATTTTCACTCATTTACATTAACTAGAGCACTATTCCATAAGAGTACAAAGATGAGGTGTTTAAGACTCACAACACATTTATTATTTGTTTCTCTTAACACCTCGATTTTATATCTTTACTAACGGCTTTATTAATGTATTTTTCAATGACTAGGAAATTATAGAGAAGAATAAACAAAATAGAAAGAACTTAACTATGCCTTATACTAATGGCTTTAAAAGCATTACACAAAAGAAGGCTAAGATGGTAAGTTTACTTTGGCAAACAAGTCATTTGTGTTTTAAATACAATTTAAGATGTGTTATATGTGCCTTTAAGTTTGCAAGAAGTTAAGTGTGATTGTCCAGTTACTCGGGGAGATATGTGAAGTTACAGTCTATAAACATGGTGATGAATCTTACGTCAACAATGAAGTTATAGGTGTTTATGTAAGCATTTGAATTATGTGAATGTTGACCTCTATTTTTATTGAAAAGCTTTATTCTTCAAATGATTTATGGCTTTCTATTTGAATTTATAAAAAAAAATTGTTTAGTTTTATGCAGAGGGCTCCTCATCCTAAGAAATTTTGAATGATGATTCATTAGCCATGGTTTTGGGAACCTAAGAGTACTATGGTCAAATCCAAGAAATAGGATTGGGTGCTTGTCCATCCTAATTGTTCAGACATCAAGCTCATAGAAGTTCATTATTTGAGCCTTCTTATATAGAATTATAAAGTGAGGTTGCTTAACTTAAAGCACAAATAGCAAAAAAAGAGGAGCGATAATGACAAGAGAAGGCTAAAAGGGAAGAGCGACAAGGACAACCAAAAAAGCAATAACCAAAAGTGAATGCTAAAAGAGACAAGCAACAATAGTAAATGAAAGCAACTATAGCTTTCCTACTTTAAAGTTTTTAGGGTCCATTGCCATTAAAACTTGCAACCATTCAAACTCGAGAAGTAATTTTCTAAACTTTACGAATTATACGAATGAATATTTTTATTTTTGGTTTTTACTTTATTACTAATAAAATTTTATTTTGAGTTTTAGGCATCAAGTGATTAGTATAATGAATACCAACTTGCTTGTAATACCCGTTATTCCAAAATGGCCTGAAACTAACCAGTTATAAAAGAAAGTCATCCAAATTAAATGAATTGAGACCAAATAAAATTATAGGGATAAACTAAATCTTAAAAATAAGGATATAAAACTTGAGATGCCTAAAAACTCAAGCCAGAAGAGACATGAAAAATTGCGAAAACATGTAGTGGCATTTTTGTAGTTTCAGGCAAATTTTGAAAAACTCACACGAGATATTTTTAAATGAAAAATTTAAGTTTTTTGTGATTCTCAAAGGCTCTAAAAATCATAAAAGAATAGTTAAAACCCTTTCAGTAAGTGATTTCAATAAAGAGTTGACTGAAACTTTGTTCGAGTAGTTCAAAATGGTTTCAAATCTAATTTGGGTGAAACCATAGAAATTTTATAAGTTAGAAGATCTAAATTTTATGATGAAAAATATGGTTCCAAAAAAAGGAGTTAAAATGAGGTCAAACAGAGAAACCATAATTTAGGGACTAAAATGAAAAGTAAAAAAGTGTGTTAACTTTACCTTTATGCTTCTTAAATCACATCCCTTTCTTCTCTAGCCCTCACTACCGACTTTCTCTAGTCTAAAATAGATTCATGCTCAGTCCCAAGAGGTGCACAAGAAGGGGAGGCAAGAAAGGAAGAAAACAAGCTTGAAAGGGTAAGATTTGGTCAAATTCAGTCATTCTGTGAAGCTACAAATGTTAAATTTATGCTAAAAATAATTCCAGAATAAAACAGATACATTAAGCTATTGGAAATCTATGGAACAGTGACTGAACTCCTGGGGCGCTACTGCTACTGATAGCAGATTTCAAAAATGCATAACTCTTTGTTCAAACCTCTAAATGAGGTGATCTCAGAGGTTATAAAAAGCTTATGACCTCTAGTTTATACTTGTAAAATTTCACAAGTATTGGACACCATTTGACTATCAGATGACATAGAAAACAAATATGACCATATGAACAGTACATGCCTCATGAGAGCAAAAAAATCTGAACTTTGAAAATTCATAATTAATTCTATAGAGCTCCGATTTCTCTACACTTTAGCTTCCCAAAAAGCTCTTGATGAGCCCTACATGTCTGCAAAAGTTCATGGGCAAATTCATTCATTTAGTTAGTTTGTTCTATGGGATTCCATTTTGGTCATTTTTGTGCTCCATAATGGTATCAAAGGGTCCAAATTTGCTTCCCAAGCTTGTGTGGCCATTTAAGCATATGAGATTGCACCAAAATGACATTTTAAACTTATCTTAAAGGTGCACAAACCCAAAATTCGAGAACTCACACTCTCACGTCATACCATACACACATTTCCATAAGGCTAGTCTTGGCATTCCATACCCAAACTCTATTACAACATTCACATAACATAATTTTTTATTTGTACATGATACAATAGTATAATTACATATATTTATGGGGTCATAGGTTATATACAACATTAGATCACAACATGTGCACTTGTATATCCTTAAAGAAGCAAAAACCATACACTTGAATATCATACTCTCATCTTTAAGGTAATTGGCTTCCATTACCTTGCCCATTTGGTCCACCTAGTATGTTAAATCATTGGAGAGGAGGAAATGAGATTCAAAGAATACTAATAGCTCATCTCTCATTCAATCATACATAATATATGTAAAGCAAGCCTTAAAAATGCATGCATGGACATTATACAATTCATGAGCATTCAAGAAGCAAGCTTAGCTTATGAACAAGTCATATAAGACATTCAAGAGCTCACTAAGTGTTTGGATTGGCCTCACACTTCTCCTCATAGATTTTAGACTTGCCTCACCCATTCTTGAAGCACTTTGGACTCAACCATACTCTTGGGAGCCTACTTTGCTTTTGGGAGACTCTTTACTTTGTCTCAACCAAGCTCAAGGGTTCTTGGCTCATCCTCACCATAGTGAAGAGTTCTTGGCCTTTCCACACACTCAAGCAAACTTAAGAAACATCATACATTTACTTGAAAACATAACATGATATCATGAAATCATGGCAAACAAGATCATGCTAGCATACTTTTTATGGCTTGAAAATACACATACACACATTTTAAGACAAGCTAAACACACATCCATGCATGAGAGAAGGTGGAGAGAGCTACCTTACTTGCATTCACACACTTTTTCCTTAAGCCTTGACTCCTCTCCCTGGACCTCACACACCTAAGAAGGTAGAGACCATTTCTCTTGGCCTAAACACACCAAAACAAATATGGATTACTCATAGGAACAAGCATTGGCATTATACACACTTTACATGATGCTACTTTAGTTTATGGCTCCATTATGCTTCCATAAGGCACTTAATGAAGCAACTACAAAAATTCATGATCTTGGCTCCCTTCTCTCCTTTAATCTATGAATCTTGACTCCATTTAGACCTCTTGGAGTCATCACACAATTATTTTAAGGAGCCTAGCTAGGAGTTGCTTCATTGTGCTACATTATGGAGCCTACACCTCCATCTCATTATCTATGGCTTCTAAATTTTTTCCAAGGGTTCCTCGCACCTTCTACCATCATAAGAAGTCCCAAACCAAGGCTAAAACAAATTAAAATAGCCTCTAGCCCAATGGTTCTGTCTTGGCCGAATTGATGGAGGAAGGAGGAATCCATGGGCTTTTTGATTTTTCCTTCATGGGAGAGACACTTGAGAGGCTTCTTGGAGGTCTTAGAAGCTCAATTAAACACTTACATAGCCTAGTAAATTCATGAATCAAAACAGATTATACAAACTCTTTAAGAATCCTACACTTTGCTAACTTAAAATTCAATGGCTTTCACTTACTTCCAATGATAGATTCTTAATCCTTGCACTCTAAAACCTCTAATCCCCCCTTTATTTGGACAGAAAACAGCCCCTAAGAATTGGGCTCATGGTGGCCAAATCGTGCAAGAGGAAGGGGGAGGAAGAAGCTACCAAAGAAAAGAAGTTTTACCTTGTTTTCTTGCTCTTTCTTGGTTGCTTTTCACTTTCCTTGGTTGCCTCACTCCAAACACGAATTTTTCCTTTCTGTTTTGCCTCCAAAATAGCACCAAATATATCAATAAAACTATAGGAGGAAAAGAGGGAAGGAGGAGAACAACTTTGCTTAAGGAAGAACTAAAAAAACCTATAAATTCCATACCTTTTTCTTAGTCTTTTCTCCTTATTTTGCCTCCTCCCTTGTAGGCCTAAAATTTCTGGTTCTCTTCTCTGTTTTAGGCAGAGAAAAGTCAGCCTAAAGTGAGGGAGAGTGAACGTGAACTTAAAGAAGAATAAAGAAGCTTCCTTTTTACAATTGTTTCCAATTTTGCCCTTCGAAATGGCGTTTCTAGTTTGTCTTCGTTTTAGCTCATTTTTTAGAACTGTCTTTTTCATTATAAAATTTAGATTCCCAATTTGGTAAAATGCCTTTAGAATCACTCAAATTAGAGATAAAATCTTCCCGAACGAACTAGGCAAAGTTCAGGTCACCTGACGTTAGAAAACATACATCGGAGGGGTTTTAACTGTCCTGGGACTTCCTATGGTTTTTAGGGCCTTTGAGAGCCTTGGAAAACTCAAAAATTTTATGTAAAAAACCCTCCTATATGTTTTTCCAAAATTATACTTATTTACAAAAATGCCATTACCCTTTCGGCAAATTGTTTGAATTACTCCGGCCCTGATTTCTAGGCAACTCAAGACTCAAATCCTTATTTTTCATTATTTATAACTTTATCATAATTTTATTTGGTCCTAATTCCTTCTATTTCGAGGACTTCTTTTTATATTTGGTCCATTTCTGACGTTTACCCCCACTACCAAAACCTTTTTTAGCCAAGACTATGGGCTTTCTTGGCTTTCTTGGAGTTCTCTTAGTTTTCTTGAAGGAGGAAGCTTGTGGGGAGCATCTTAGGTGTCTCAAGAACTCATTTAAACTCTTAATTAAGCCTAGAAATCATCATACAAAATCAGAATTTGGAAGGTGCACATAAAACCCTAGAATTTACATCGTAATTTCTAATGGTTATTTTGTTATTTTCTTTGCATATTTTTAATTTCCATATCCTTTTTCCTTAGATTCATACTTGGTTCTACCTAAAAATTATCTCCTCCTAAGGTTTCCTCAAGTGGAGGAGGGAACCAAAGATGATAACCATAGGAAGAAAAATTACCTTATTTTTTTACTTTTTCTCACTTGAATCTTGTATTCTTTGAGCTCCTCTCTTCAAATCTAAATTTTCCCCTTAATATCTCCCTTAAAACAGATTTATAAACTTCATTATAATCATAGGAAAGAAAGGGGAATGGAGAAGGAGAGGTTTGGAAACGAGAAAGCATGAAAAACCATAAAATTCCTTACCTTTTCCTTGCTTTTTCTCCTCCTTTCTTCTCCTCCATGGTGTGCCTAAGAGAGCTGGTGTTTTCTCTGGTTTTTGGGCAGAATGGGTCGTGCAAATTGAGGGGAGAAGAAATAAGAAACTTAAAGTGTGTTCAAGAAGCTTTCACTTTCTCAAAAATTTCAATTTTGTCCTTCGTACTTTGCATTTTCGTTTCTCCTTCTTTTTAGCTCCTTTTTTAGAATTGTCTTTTCCAATATAAAATTTAGGTTCCCAATTAAGAAAAATGCCTTTGAAATTATTCAAATCGAAGCTAAAACCTTATCGAACGAACCAGTCAAAGTTTGGGTCAACTGATGTTAAAAAACATCCACCGGATGGGATTTAACTGTCCCGGGGCTTTTGTGAGTGTGTGGCCGAATTTATGTCAAATGTCTTCCTCTTAATGATTCATGAACTACAATTATTTTTACCATGGGGTAGACATCTAGAGCTTTCTGGAATGGTAAATTTTGTTGGATTTCAATTTTTGAGGATTTAGTTATGAATTTTCAAAGTTGTGATAAAAAAAAAACTGAAATTTTGACCATGGCAAATCCATGGGAATTGATATATTTCATCCACTTGTATGAGTTTCAAGCCACTTTTTTGAATGATTTCAAATTGTATTAGTGTAATTAAATATGAGAATATGATACATGATATCATATGGTCCACGTGATATCGAAAGAAATTTTCATATGCTACGCAACATTAAAATATTCACTTTTAAGGCTATTTTTCTTTGTCTCTTTATGAAATACTTGGCATGAGACATAAGAATTGCATGACTAAAACTAAGAAACTATGGTGTTACACAACTAATTAAAAGAGGGCAGTATGTTTGCATATGCATAGAGATTGACTTGAAGAAAATTGTCTCCAAAGTAAGGGTCTGGAAGAGGATTTACAAGGTGGAATACGAAGGCCTTAATCTAATGTGTTTTGGGTGTGGTCACTAAGGTCATCACAAGGACCAATGCCGGCCTGAGAAAAATGCTAGAGTATTTTTCTAACCTACTAATCGTGCAGCCACGTTGACGTGGAGGGTAGCAGCAACCGGGTGGCACCGATCGCATTGTACTACCAACAAGAATTTTGGGCTATGGATGATTGTCCAAAGAAATTAAAAGAGACTTTTAGCCGTGAAACAAGGAGAGCTGATCGGGGATAGGATTAACTTTGACGGAGAGAATCTTGGCTGAAGACTGACCTTCCAAAACAAAACACCCAGTTTTTTTTTCTTAGATTATTTTTCCAAACCCACCCACATAAAATATAGTGTCTACATTAGCAATAAAAATTAGAGTGGCTCTTATCCTAATATGTGTACATAATTAATTAAATTAAGGACCAAAAACCTTTTTTTTCTGTTTATAATTAACAGTAGTAATTAAATTGATAGTATTTCTTTTTCGCCCGGCAAGTATAATCCCATTATTTGAATCCAGCGAGTTAATTTATGATTTAATTTTATGGTTTAGTTGATAAAGTTTCTCAAAATAACTTACCTTTAAATTGTTTTTTTTTTTCAAGTAATCCAATGTGCATGATATGGTTATTATATTTAATGGTTTATTCAATTTTTTTTTTTTAAATAATGCCTTGTGTTCTTGGTCAAATGGACTATTAAATTGATTGTTTTTATAGTAGGACAAATGCTTTAAACACTGATTGAATTCGAATTGGACTAGTTTAAATTTTGAATTAATTATATGGTTAGTCAAGTTGAAGTTGCTTAAATGTCTCCTCCAAACATGAAATTAGTGAATTTCTTGATTTAATTAAATGCTTTAGTCAAATTAATGGATTTTGTAATTTAATTATATAATCTAGTCAAACAATACCAAATTTGATTATCAAGATACTTTTTTAATTATTAATAAATTGATAGCCCAAATGACGTTAACCTTTAAATTACTAAATTTGATGTAGTGTTTGACCCATACTCACGTCACAATTTTTTTCTAATCTCCTAATAATACCCAATTCTTTTCTAAGACGCAACTGTTTTACCTTTATTTGGAATGAAATTTAGTTAAGTAAAAAAGTTTTAAAAAAAACAAATAATATATTATTCTAAAAGATTTAAGGATAAAACATTTGAACTACATAAAAAATTACAATTGAAATCTGTAATCCTATAATTCTTTAAAATAATTTTAAATTTTAAAATTATTTAATATAAATATATTTAAATTAGTTCCTTAACTATAATTTTATCTTCTTTGTATTATTTTCAATTTTAGGACGACGTGGGGCATGGCGGGTATAAGACAACATAATACTCACGGGCTTGGATATGGAGCAGAAGTAAAAAAACCTACAAGATTATGGGACAAATATGGGACAGGGCAAGGAAGAATGGGGCAAGGACGGGTAGTAAAAAACTTCTCCGCCCTGTCTCATCCCATTGCCATCCCTACATACTATACGTGAAGATCTTGAGAATGGAAGCGAAATGGGTGCAACTAATTAAAAGAGGGCAGTATGTTTGCATATGCATAGAGATTGACTTGAAGAAAACCATTGTCTCCAAAGTAAGGGTCTGGAAGAGGATTTACAAGGTGGAATACGAAGGCCTTAATCTAATGTGTTTTGGGTGTGGTCACTAAGGTCATCACAAGGACCAATGCCGGCCTGAGAAAAACGCTAGAGTTTTTTTCTAACCTACTAATAGTGCAGCCACGTTGACGTGGAGGGGTAGCGGCAACGGGGTGGCACCGATCGCATTGTACTACCAACAAGAATTTTGGGCTATGGATGATTGTCCAAAGAAATTAAAAGAGACGTTTAGCCGTGAAACAAGGAGAGGTGATCGGGGATAGGATTAACTTTGACAGAGAGAATCTTGGCTGAAGACTGACCTTCCAAAACAAAACACCCAGTTTTTTTTTCTTAGATTATTTTTCCAAACCCACCCACATAAAATATAGTGTCTACATTAGCAAAAAACATTAGAGTGGCTCTTATCCTAATATGTGCACATAATTAATTAAATTAAGGACCAAAAACCTTTTTTTCTTTTTATAATTAACAGTAGTAATTAAATTGATAGTATTTCTTTTTCGCCCCAGCGAGTATAATCCCATTATTTGAATCCAGCTAGTTAATTTATGATTTAATTTTATGGTTCAGTTGATAAAGTTTCTCAAAATAACTTACCTTTAAATTGTTTTTTTTTCAAGTAATTCAATGTGCATGATATAGTTATTATATTTAATGGTTTATTCAATTTTTTTTTAAAAATAATGCCTTGTGTTATTGGTCAAATGGACTATTAAATTGATTGTTTTTATAGTAGGACAAAAGCTTTAAACACTGATTGAATTCGAATTGGACTAGTTTAAATTTTGAATTAATTATATGGTTAGTCAAGTTGAAGTTGCTTAAATGTCTCCTCCAAACATGAAATTAGTGAATTTCTTGATTTAATTAAATGCTTTAGTCAAATTAATGGATTTTGTAATTTAATTATATAATCTAGTCAAACAATACCAAATTTGATTATCAAGATACTTTTTTAATTATTAATAAATCGATAGCCCAAATGACGTTAACCTTTGAATTACTAAATTTGATGTAGAGTTTGACCCATACTCACGTCACAATTTTTTTTAATCTCCTCATAATGGCCAATTCTTTTCTAAGACGCAACTGTTTTACCTTTATGTGGAATGAAATTTAGTTAAGTAAAAAATTTAAAAAAAAACAAATAATATATTATTCTAAAAGACTTAAGGATAAAAAGTTTGAACTACATAAAAAATTACAAGTGAAATCTGTAATCCTATAATTCTTTAAAATAATTTTAAATTTTAAAATTATTTAATATTTAAATTAGTTCCTTAACTATAATTTTTTCTTCTTAATATGTACTCAGATACAGTAGTTTATCCAACATTTCAAACCTCACTCACCTCGTTTATGACAGCTAGTCACGATCAATTAATGGTTCAGATCTTTAAGTAAACTTATTTTCAAGATTAGATCCATTTGGTCCCCTCATAATTGTTCAAAACCTAAATTTAATTTCCCTGAATTTCGTCTTGGTTATAAACAGACTAGGCTTAAACAGATTTTTAATACTTATATTTTCATTATTAAATGCTTTAATAAAAAATGACATTGTAGTAGAATGTTTAAAGAAACAATTATATACTATTAAGTTATAAAAAAATTCACATGTTATTTTTATTTAAAAAAAAATTTATAGCAAAGACCAAAAAACAATACTTAAGTTTTCTCTCATATATATAAATATGTAAAAGAAAGAGGCTAGCTGATTTCATTCATAACACGGATCCAAAGTTTAACACATTAGATTACAAATGAAAGAAAGGGATGCAAAACAAGAACAGATGGAAGTAATCATGTATCTCTCTTCCAAATTTTCAAGGTCAAGTGTCACTTGAGCTTGTTAGCATACAAACTCAAGTAATAATTTTATAAATTTTTCATTCTAGTTAAATTATACAAATGAACATTTATTTCTTTTAGTTTTTAACTTATTATTAATATTATTTCACTTTGAATTTTAAGTACAGAGTGATTTTAATTGTATTCACACCTAACTCTATACTCATTGTAGTTGCAATTGAATTTATTTAAAATTTTAATATTAAATTGTTAATTGAATTTATTTGAATTTCAACTATATAGCTCTATATAACTAAATATTAAGCAAGGAAAAACTTTAAAACTAAAAGTAAAAAAATAAACAAATAAAGGATTTAATGGTGGTAAAAACCAATGCTAAATTCTTTGTAGTGTTTAACAATTCAAGTTAAATGCCATTAAACCTATTAGTCTAACAGCAAGTATCTAAACTACTGTTAGACCTATTGTTTTAATGATGATTGGGCAACCACCATTGAAACTGATTTAATGGGGTTGTCCCTACAGTTGCCGGAAACCGCCATTGAATCTTTAGGGACAAATAGTTCAATGACAGTTCCAGCAATTGCTATTAAACCCTAGAGCCAAAAATAGCCTCCTAAACCATAATTGCTTGGTGACATGCAGTAAGAAAACTTCAAATTTGGTGATTGTCCAACCAAGTTGGAAGAAAGTCTAGTATTTAGAGGGATAACTTTTTACATGGTAGCTTTTTTATCATTAATTTTTAGACTTGTAGCATTTCAATTAAAAAGCCTAGTCAATATGCATAATTGAAATAGAAGCAAAACTATTTGATATCTCTCTTTATTTAATTTTGAATTTTCACGGATGAACTTTTATTTTTAAATATTCAAAACGAAATTTATTTGAAAGAAAAAAATGCCACTTTAGTGTAAACTAGATGTGGGCCTCGTATAATTGCATAGAAATCTGTGCCAACCAATTCAAATTTAAGGAAAAAAAAGCCAAAAAAAAATTTACACAACTTTAAAACATACATCCCTCCATATTTATTAGATATATAGATTGTATTAAAGTATTTTTTAACCCTATTAATTTATATATCAAATAAACATTAGTTCTATTAATTTTATCTATGCATAATAAATTAAAAGCAAATTAGCTAATTTGATCTCTTTCTTTATAAAAGCAGGACTTCTAACCTAAACCACACAATTCACCATTTCCTTTGCGCCATCAATGGAGACTCAAATCCCATACCCTATCGTCGTCGCCATCGCTTGCTTCCTCCTTGTAACACTGAAGCGATCAAGCTCCAAGAAATCTATCGAAACCCTTCCCCCAGGGCCACTGAAATTACCTTTCATTGGGAACTTACACCAACTTGTAGGGTCACTACCCCATCACTCACTGAGAGACCTAGCGAACAAGTATGGACCCTTGATGCACCTTCAACTAGGAGAGTTGTCCCATGTCGTTGTCTCTTCCCCAGAAATAGCCAAAGAGATCATGCTAACACATGACACAACCTTTGCTAATAGACCCAGCCTAATTGTGACCACAATAATTGCCAATAATACGGACATAGCCTTTTCTCCATATGGAAGCTACTGGAGGCAACTTCGAAGGATTTGCACTTTAGAGCTTTTGTCTGCAAAGAGGGTCCAATCATTCAGAACAATTAGGGAAGAGGAGTTATCGGAACTTGTGAAGAACATATCCGAACATGAAGGTTCCATCGTCAATCTCAGTAAGAAACTTTACGCGCTCACAAATTTCATAACTGCACGAGCAGCCTTTGGTAAAAAGACCAAGAACATAGAAGAAATCCTATCAACTATGAAGCGTACGATAGAGCTGACGAGCGGTTTCTCAATTGCTGATCTCTATCCTTCGCTGAATATTCTTCAAGTGATCACTGGCATGAAAGCTAAAATTGAGAGTGTGCACAAGGAGATTGATACGATTGTCGGAAATATCATCAACGATCACAAAGAAAAGAAGGGCAGCCATATTGCTGAGGCGGAGGATCTAGTTGATGTTCTTCTGAGGATTCAAAAGGAGAATAACCTTGAAATTCCCTTAACTCAAGAGAACATCAAAGCTGTTATCGTGGTGAGTATTTATTTAAATTTATGATTGAATTATTTTGCCATTTGTTTAAAATATATATGTTCTTGGACTGGTGAGGCTTTTGAATGGAAGTCCACCTTGACATGTTAGACTCACGAATCCAAGTGGGTTAGTCGCCTTTTCTATATAAACTTACTATTATTTAGATTTGAGAAATGAATTTCTTTGAGAAAATTCAACAATTTTTACAAGTTAATAGCATTTTTAGATTAAAAGTAAGGGCAGTTCCTTTCAAATAGTCACCTTTTTTCCATACTCGATTTATTAGAAAAGAAAATTAAATTTAGAGAGTGGAAAAAAATGAAACATAATAAAAGAAAAATATATATTTGGAACAAATAAGACGTACTTATATATATTATAAAATTTAGAAAGCAAATAAATTGATAAATTTTGTTCTCAGACCGATCTTGGCCAAGTCTAACCAAGCTCATTAGGCCTTACAAATTTATAGAATTAATCAATTTATGTTAATTTAATCCAAATAATAGACTTAAGCCAAAGCTCATTAAGTCAGACCAGGTGTATGCATACGCCTGCCTATAGCCCATAAATAACTCTGGTCTAAAAAACTCATTGTTAGCTCTAAACCTCAACTCATATATCTATTTTCAGGATGTTTTTCTTGGTGGAACTGAAACATCAGCAACAACTGTAGAGTGGTCAATGTCAGAACTTCTCAGAAACCCTAACACAATGAAAAAGGCACAAGAAGAGGTAAGAAGGGTTTATGGAAGCAAAGGATATGTAGATGAGTCAGAACTTCATCATTTGAAATATGTATCGGCAGTCATAAAAGAAACTTTGAGGCTACACCCACCTTTGCCATTGTTACTTCCAAGAGAAAATAGCGAGAGCTGTAAGATCAATGGTCATGAGTTACCTCCTAAGACTAAGGTCATCATCAATGCTTGGGCAATTGGAAGAGATCCGAAATATTGGAATGAACCTGAAAAGTTTGAACCAGAGAGGTTCCTGAATACCTCAATTGATTACAACTTTAGGGGCACAGAGTTTGAGTACATCCCATTTGGTTCTGGAAGAAGGATATGTCCTGGAATTTCATTTGCTAAAGCTCTTGTTGATTTTCTACTCGCCCGTTTGCTTTACCACTTTGATTGGAAACTTCCTAATGGGTTAAAGCACGAAAAGTTGGACATGATTGAGAATTTTAGTTCCGCAGTAAAAAGAAGAAATGATCTATGCTTGGTTCCCATTAGCTATCACCCTTAATTTGCGTTATTATCTCAGTGAATATATGATTTCAGCCGATGGAAGCAAAAGCCAATAAAACAAAGTTCAGCAGTTGGTTCTTCGTCATCATCTTAGTAAACAGTAGTCAATCAAACATGCGCTCACACTTTCGCTGAAAAAGTCCTCATTGAAGGTCTTACTCGTTGTGGTGGATTGAGAAAAAATTGTTTGGTGAATACTGTTACTTAAGGTTTTTTTTTTCCCTTACAATGTCTTAATAGAAACTGCATAACTTCATGGAACAGTTTGTTGAAAAGTGGAGAGACCAAGAATATTTTCTATCAGATAAATTAAGTTAAATAATTCAGAAATTAACTAACAATTTTTATGAATTTTTGCACTCTTTGACTAATCCAGCCTCTTGATACAATCAATGATGTGGGCGTATTTTAGAATTAGAGAAATTAATGGCAAAAAAATTATTTAATCTTAGACACAGAAAATCCCAGGGGCCTAGTATAGTTAAAAAACCGGTGTGCTAGCTCATCCGCGTTTGAAAAAAGTTATTCGTCGAAATATATTAGGGGTTAATAAACTTCTAAATGGTTTTGCAGGGGGAAATAGAACAAGGGAAATTGAACTCAGTTGAGTTGCAAGTAATTCATGGGTCAGGGGTCGTAAGTAAAGAAGAGATCAAAAAGAAGATCAAGGTTATGATTGATGAGAAAAGAAAAGAGCTTCTGAAATTAGTTTTGCAGCAAGAATGGAGTATAGCTCCAAGCAATGTCATAGATGTGCTCTGGAAAATGGCCAAATTGCTGACCTTGATGTACAAGAAGAGGATGACGTTATGCATGAAAGTGAGATGCCAGATGAGATGTTCAACATCAAACATGCATTGCTTGGCGATCCCATCGATTTGAAATGAGATACAATCCTCCTTGAAGTTATGAAGGCTAGGGCCACAATAATAATTAAACAATGTGATTTTGTTTGTGGTTATATTTTTGCACATAATAATTTTAAAAGAAGTTAGAAGCTACTCAAAATTTCAAATCGATTTGAGAAATTCAATTTAAATTATATTCCCATTTCGTCTCATTGAGTTTTGAACAAACCTTAATATTTTGTTAAATTGGAAAAAATTTATTTAAAAAAAAATAAATTAAGCAATGAATGATAGTGCTGTGCAACGAAAAAACTATTTTCTTCATTTCTCTTTAGAAAACAGAAATTTGCACGCATAAGATACTCTTGTAACATTTACAGTCTGGAGAATCAAATTTGAATACCTTATGCATGTTGTTTTGATAGTTTGTGCTTTTCAACTTATTTTGGAAAAAAAAAATTGATAGCTTGTCAACTTTATATGAATCAGGGAAAGAGATGTATTGTTAGAAATAAAGAATGCCGAGTCGACAAGTTAGTTAGGATTACTTGGTAAGTTAACGTAGTTACATAGCTCTAACAGAAGGGGCAAATAGAAAATATAGAAGTATCTATACTATAAAATGTAATGCGAAGTAATTTGACTTTTCCCCTCGTTTCTCATATAAAGAGGATTTTCTCTCTCTTTCTCTCATTTTCTTATTTATTCTTTTCTTCCTCTGTTTTTTTTTTTCAATGTTATCATAGATACTTGTTTTTCCTATAACTATTCAGATTTATGAGGTTATGATATAAACTCTATTTTATTTTAGGGTAAAATAAATTTTATCCCCTAGCTTAGATTCAATCAACTTTCATATATAAATTTTGAAAATCTAACAGACTTTCATCACCTTTCACAAAATATTAAAAAAATTAAATATTTACAAAGATCAATGTTGAAATAACATGAGGGGACAATGGCGTCGTCCTCAGTTCCTCTTTACCTTGTTTCACTTAAGTTGATTTCTAGTTGTATCGTATATAAAAAAGGAAATAACATGTAGGGCGCACATGCTTTTTTCTTTTACCTGTTTATCCCAAAATTTACCAAATTATCGCAAAAATATTAGTAACAATGAAAGAAGAAAGAGAAAAAAAATTCCCAAGTCTCCATTTCACTCCAATCTTTAATAAGCCCTAATCTTCGCTTTGATTCTTGCCCCTCTTCGTTGCATAGGTATTAACAAGAAAAATGTGGTGAACACATTAACTGTGTTGGTGATGGCAATTTCAGCCTGACCTATACTGTCCCATTCAAGGTGGGTAATTCAACAACTAACTAGGTATTAGATCAAATTTCCCAAAAAAAAAAAAAAACACTCAAATAAAACTGTTAAGGATTGGGGTGGGATTGGGGCATAAGTGCCCTGAACCTATCGTGTTTAATATATATATATATATATATATATATATTATTTTCTCTAAAAAGATTGAAGTATTTATTATTAACATTTATTGGATTTACTTTGAACAAGTATTTTGTCCTACCCCCACTACCAAGAAAAGGAATTTTGTGACAGTTACATAGCAGTAGCTGTTAAAACCATTTCTACAAACATATTTTAACTACAATTAATTCAATCATTGCTATAATCTACACTACTAATTTGTAATTGTTGTTTAGCAACCCGTAGCTAATTTGTAGTAGTTGCCAAAAATATCACTGTTAAATTCTTTAATTAACCCCCATAGATGACAAATCTTAAATCTGAGATCCAAAATTTTTGAAATCCCCCAACAGCAGCAGCAAAGACCTCTACACATCGTTCGAGAAGAGCTGTTGCCTTCCATCATTGCGGTGTCACTATCGAACCGTCTACCAATCGTCAACCATCCTCCGCCGTTTGTCACACTATTTCAGCTTCTCTTCTCTTTTTTTTTTTTTTTAAACTATTTTGAAGCAATTTTTTCAAGATTTTCACTTTGTTGAGATATATTGTCTAGTTGTTGGCTGAAATTGGTTGATCTGTGCTAAAATCCTAGACTGTTTAAATTATTGTGTTGAAATCTTATATTTGTGTAATTTATGATTCTCTTATATTTTCAAATCTGAGTTTTTTTTTTTGTTGAAATAAATTATTTTTAATGTTTGATTCTTTGTTATTTTTATACATATATAAAATATTCTTTGCTTAAACCCTCATTCTTCCTTTAATTATTTTCTCTATTCTTTGATATTTTTTTATATAAATTTCATAAATATCTCTTTGGTCTTTCTATTTAACTTATTGCAAATATGAAATTTTCTTAAATACTTATTGCGAATTGCAATGACAATTAAATTAGTTTGACAAATTGAAAAAAGTTAAGCTAATTAGTTTGGTTTTAGATTAGGGAGCTATTAATTATGATGGATTTGGATTTTATCTCTCCATTTCCTTCCCTTCTTTTCCTACTTTATTTTATTTTTCATCTCAATTTATTATGTTTACTTAATCCAAATTTTTTTCCTGTAACAACCAAAAATTGCTAAAATTTTCTAAGTCCAAAAATTTTTCTATTTCTACTACCTACAACCTAGCTATAGCGAATGTACCTGTTAGCTATAGCTAGAAATGGTTTAGCTATAGCGAATATACCTGTTCGTTATAGCGAGAATGCTTCTAATTATAACAAGTTCAGGCATTTCATATAAAAACCAGGGGGTTCCTCGCAATATCACACGCCGTAGCGAGGATAGGGGTTTGGGATTGATATATGCTCTTTGTAGCCAGAGTTATTTTCTGCTATAGAGAAGGTTAGTCTGGAAACACGTGAAAAAGGAGAATTTTGCTTCTTAAAGCTTCTAGACCCTCTCTTTTTCTTCTAACTGACCTAAGCTTTGTTCAAAACAAAGAAAAAGGCTTGAGAGAGAGAGAGAAACCAAGAGAAGCTAAGAGAGAAGGAAGGAAAGCAAGGAAGAAAGGTAAGAACCTTTAAAGATTTTCATGCTTCTTCTTCTTGACTTTATTCTTCTCCTTCTAAGTTCACTTTCCATGGATGATTGAGTGAGATAGCTCTGTTCTGACCTAGAATGAGTAAGAAAACTCTTGAATTGTAGTGTGATAAGTTGATAAATGCAAAGGAAGTAGAAAAAGAGTTAGTGAAATTTTAGAGAAAGAACTCCTAGTTTCTTATATACTTTATAGGGTTTGCCTTGATGAAGAACCCCCTAGCCGTGTGAGTGTTTATTTAAGTCATAAGAAAGTAATTGCATACTATCTGTTATGTCTAGACTCAAGAGAATCGGCTCCATTTAGTTGTGGTGTTGAGACCGAGAAAGACAAAGAGAAATCAAAAGGGAAGGCTTGTGTTGGCTTATAAGGTAGTTCTCCACTCTTTCTTGTTGCATTCTTAGATGTATATAGTCATTGTATGCTTGTGTATGTACTTATATTGTGAGACTTGCCACTTGATGTTGCCTTGATGCATTGGTACCAATATACTTATGTTTTTTGTTGTGAAAATTACTTTGGTGAAGTAGTGCCAAAAGTCTCTTGTAATGGGTGAAATAGAGCCAAAAGACCATGAGGATGGGTGAGATAAGGCCAAAAGTCTCATGGATGAGTGAGGCCAAGTCAAAAGTCCCTAAACCAAGGGTGAGGCCATCCAAAAGTCCCTAAAATAGGGTAAGGCTAGACCAAAAGTCCCTAGAGCTCCTTCTTGGCATTGATATGATATTCCTGGCACGTACATCGTGTGTTGTATGATTTCGATTGATTCGATGCCTACTTGCATGCTTTGACTTGTTTATATGCCTTGATTGCTTCCTTGAATGAGTGTGATCGCAAAAATTTTTATGCGTGTCTGCAAGTGCACGGGTCGGATCAAGTAGTTCAGTGATAAGTAAAAGTATCGTTCCCACGAGGAAAGGTTTAATTGCAATTAGGCAATGTATAATCCGTTTTCATCCACGTTAAACTGTCAATTAAGTGAATCATGAACTTAAAACTAATTTTAAAACAAAACAATTTAAAGAAAACTTGGTTGGCACAGGCAGTTAAGATAAAATCCAAGGTTTGAAATTACCTAGAGTCACTATTCCCTTGATGCTCACTAGAACTTAATTTCTTGTTCAATTGCAATTAATTATCACCTTGTGGGTTAAGAGTTCAGAAGCTATAACCGTCCATCGATGTAATTACAGCCCTATTCTCCCCTAGAATCTAAGTGTCCTTAGATTTAGGTTAGAATGCATTAGATACTATATCCCTCTACAAACCAATTAAGGTAATCAGGTATATGTCTATCCCAATTACAAATTAGATGATTCTAAACTTAATTTATCCAACTCTTAGGTTCAATTTAGAATTCCTTTTTCAAGGTAAATTCCAATTTCCCAAATCAAATCAAAGAGGTGGCCAATCCCTAAGAAAACATTAAGCAAGAGAAGGATACACAAGATTCCAATCACCACAATTAACAAGACAATTAATGATTCAGTTCACATCAAGTTCATAGTGCTCTAGGTAAAGAGGAATTTAGCCACACATAGCTAAATCTACAGAGAATTCCCAATCAAAATACATGGAGAAAATGAAAAGAACAAAGAAAGCAAACAAAGGGAAGAATGAGATACAGAAAGTGGAGCTCCCCCTTTGATTCTTCTCTTCCTTCACCCTCCAAGCTTAAAGAGCCTTCAAAGAACTCCCAAAATCGCCTCTTGGATGCTCAGAACTTCCTCTGCCGCCGAATGCTTTTTACCCTAACTTCTCCTCCTTCTTTTTAAGCTGGAAAAGTAAAACTGTGCGTTTCAGATCCGCTCTCGCTATGGCGAGGAACATCTCTCGCTATAGCGAGGTCTCATAAGTGCTCAGGTTCCCGCTGCGCTCGCTACCTTCACGCCATAGCGAGTTGATCTCTGGAATTTCTATGCAACACGACTTCGCTATTGCGAAGCCTCCCCTTCGCTATGGCGAAAATGCCATCTCGCTATAGCGAACTGCGGTCTCGCTGTAGCGAGAGGACTTGTTAAATCTGCCTTGGCTATTTTCAGCTTCCTTCATCTATATTCAACTCTTTCTACCTTTTGCTACTTTTCCCTGAAATTGAAATCAAACGTAAAATGAGGCTTAAACTGATAGAAATATTACAATTATAGTACTTTCTTTGCTTTGTTTGATTGAATACACTTTTAATCATATTAATCAAGAGAAAAGTATTTTACCTCCCTAATTTAGTGTCAAATATAACCTTTTTTAATCCTAAATTAGGAGGTTATCAGAGTGCATGAGCTATTGAGATTCCATGAATCTCACCCCTTTCCCTTTCCTATCTCATATGGTCCAAGTGGAGCTCAAGAGCCTAAGAGTGAAGGTCATGGGCATAGATAGCCCTTTTTACCCTTTTTTGCCCACTTTTGCATAGTTTGATGTATAGGAAAGCCAAATTGCTTATATATACATATTTTTTTGAGATGTAAATACTTAAACAAGTGTAAAAGTATGTATAAATGATGTATGATCCATGTATGGAACCAAAGTATTGAAAAGATGAGATTTGGCCCTTTGGTGGCTTATATGTAGTAGTGTACTTTTGCTCTTAGCATGGTGAGTTTGAGATGTGTGTTGGTTTGGATCACTCGGGCAATTCATATATGTTGTGCTTATACTTTAAAACTTGCCCAAGAGATGCTAGAGCATGTAGGAGACCATTTACCCCCATTTTGAACCATTTATGGTGTGAAAACTGCCAAATTTATGAGTTTATCAAAGTATGACCAAATGAGCTCTTCTTGATATGAAATTTGGCATGTCTTTAGAGCTTGTTAAGAGCTTCTTGGAAAGTTAAAATGGGTAATATTTGGAGGTCTAAGAAATATTTGACAAATTGTTGAAATTGGAGAATTTTTTGGTTTTAACTAATTCCTATGCTAATAGGTCCGAAAATGAATCTATGTCATTCTAGACCAAACGGTGTCTAATTGTCATGAAATTTTATGGGCACAGTGACCTATACTAATTGGAAGCACCACAATTGGAGGCCTGTAGAGGGAGAAATAACTTTCTGAAGTTCTGTGTCAGCATCAGGGAAGCCATCCGACCTTTGTTACTGTTCCATCAGTTTTTGAGGTCCAAAAGCTACTGAAATGATCAAGGCTTATTTTTTTTCTCTATTTAACATCTGTATCTTTCCAAATTGGTATAATTTGCCTATATTGGATTTTTTTGAAATTAGTTATGAAGTTTTGAAGTTCATGACAGTAAGCTGCATCAATATCAGGGATAGCCAGACCTTTGTCTCTTTTTCAATATCAAACATGGTACAAACGCTGAGATTGTGATTGGGAATTATTTTTAGTATAAATTTAACACTTGGAGATTTCCATAAAGATATGGTTTTCTTGATTCCCATTTTTCTATAATTATTTATGATTTTCCAAATTTAAAACCAAAAATATGACTTTTGGGCCCGTTTTGAGAAATTGCATTTTCTTAATTTTTGGCTTCATATCCATGGTTTATAGGTTATTTGAGACTATGTATGAGTTGTATGAAGGGAGTTTGAGTAGAGAATGTAATTCATGGGTTCATGGGACTCACGAGGCAAGATATGATTGATTAAACCCCGATTTAAAGTGTTAAAATATCATAGTTTTAGTCTTTTTCTTTAGAAATCATATGAAATCAAGCCTAAAGGGAAATTAATTGAGGTTAATACATTATGGTGTTACATTTTTTGTATCAAAGCAAAGGTTCAGGCACTTTTGCTTGGTGTTAGACTCTTGAATGGTGTGTTTTGCCTGTGTTTGGTGTGAATTGCCATGGAAGTGGTAGCATACATATGCATATATACTTGTGATATGATTATAAACTGAGGATTGCTACTTCTTTTCAGAGAAGATGGTTGAGACTAAACAGAGCAGGGGTAGAGACAGGCCGCCTAGGGCTCAGAGAGCTGAGCCAAAAGTTTCAGTTGGGCTTGAGGATCCTCTGCGGACTATCATGGAGAGGCTTGGCCAGTATGAGGCCATAATGGGCCAGCACCAGGAGATGCTAGAATAGCAAAGGTACATTGCCCAGTAATAACATGATATGATTATGCATTTGCAAGATGCCCTGGCTAGGCAAAAAGAAGCTAAGAGAGAAGACCCTGTATCTCAGTCATTCACATCTGGCATTCCACCTGCACTTCCTCAGGAGCCTACTACTGCTCAAACCCAGACGCCTATCCAGAAACTGTTGAAGCAGTTTAGGCAAAATAGTCCACCCTCATTTGATGAAGAGTTAGATGCAGATAAGGTGGAGGCTTGGGTTATGGAGCTGGAGAAAATATTCTCGATGATGGATTGTACCACCGAGCAGAAAGTTCAGCTTGCCACTTTTGTGCTACAAAAAGAAGGCAATACGTGGTGGTGTAGCATAAAACCCTGTATGGAGACCAAGAACATACTGATCACTTGAGAAAGCTTCTTGGTCGAGTTTTATGAGAAATATTTTCCTAGTTCAGTGAGGAAGAAGAAAGAGATAGAATTGATGAGTTTGAGACAAATAGATGAGATGACTGTAGGCCAATATTTGGCCAAGTTCATTAAGTTGTCTTAGTATTCCTCTTACCTCCAAAGGTATGATGATGAATCTTGGAGATGTGAGTAGTTTGAAACTGGGTTGAAGCCCTTGATTAGCGATAGAGTTACTCCACAATGGATCAGGAAGTTTAATACCCTTGTGGAAGTCAGCAGGGTAATTGAGAATAACCTGCAAGCTATCATGCTGCTGCGGCTACAGCTAGTCAAAAGGGGGCCTCATAATCAAAAAGATTGAGACCAGAGGAGGGCTCTAGTGTGACACCTAGCACCAAGAGGATAGGTAAGGCACCATGGAATAGAAGGCCATAACGAGGTAAGCTGATGTCACCTCCTTGGAGCCAGTCATCCTTCCAACAATCTCCGATGACATGCCTCAAGTGTGGGAAGCCTAGGCACATTGCTAGAAACTATTCTCAGATGGATATAGCACCTCCTCCTAGGCCTTAGACCTAAGGCCGAGTGTTCTCCCTCACTCAACAGGAAATCAGTGCGTCCCTCAATTTGATCCGAGGTATACTAATAGTGAATGGTTTTCCTGTAGTTGCTATGTTTGATTCAAGTGCTAGTCACTCGTTTATATCCTATGATTGTGTGAGACAATTGGGTCTGGCTATTAGTGTCTTGCCATTTGATTTATCTATCATTACACCCACTAGAGGCCACGTGGTTACTTCCCATACCTGTTTGAATGTCACTATTCAATTCAATCATTGTCATACCATTATTGATTTGATTTATATGCCCTTCTATAATATTGATTTGATTGTTGGTATGAATTGGTTGGTCACGAATAATGCGGTACTTGATTATGAACACCGAACCATTTCCCTACCTACTTGTGGAACTATACCTAGGATAGAAGCTGAGTTATCCTTTATAACCACTGCCCAAGCTGAGAGATATTTAGAGTGTGGATGTCAAGGGCTTTTAGTCTTTTTCTCTATTCAGGCTGAGGTAGAGGAAGGGATAGAGGAGATCCCAGTTGTCAGGGAACTCTCAGAGGTTTTCCCTAAAGATTTTGACTTTAGTAGTCTACCCCCTGAGAGAGAGTTAAAGTTCCCAATAGACATAGTGCCTGGGGCGGGACTGGTGTCCAAGGCTCTTTACAGGATGGCTCCTGTCGAGCTCGCTGAGTTGAAAAAGCAAATAGAAGAATTGTTAGAGAAAGGGTTTATTCGCCCTAATATTTCACCTTGGGGAGTTTCGGTGTTATTTCTGGGAAAGAAGGAGGGTAGCTTGCGATTATATATAGATTATAGAGAGTTGAATAAAGTTACCATCAAGAACAAATATCCTCTCCTTAAAATCAATGATTCGTTAGATTAGTTAGCTAGGGCATCTATGTTTTCTAAGATAGATTTTAGATCTGGGTACCATCAGTTGAGACTGAGAACTGAAGACGTCTCCAAGATGGCCTTCAGAACGAGATATGGACACTATGAGTTCCTTGTGATGCCATTTAGGCTGATAAATGCACCCGCTGTGTTCATGGATTACATGAACAGGGTATTCAAACCGTATCTAGATCGATTTATGGTGGCCTTCATTGATGATATCCTAATGTACTCTAAATCCTTTAAGGAGTACAAGAGGCATTTGAGATTAGTTCTAAAGATCTTAAGTGAGAAAAGGTTGTATGCCAAACTTAGTAAATGCAAGTTTTAGTTGACTGAGATGAGATTCTTAAGTCATGTGATCTCACGAGATGGGGTCGCAGTTGATCCCCATAAAGTTAAAGCTATGTTACAGTGGGATAGACCTAGAACAATCATCGAGGTTAGAAGTTTCCTAGATTTGGCCGGATACTATAGATAATTTATTCAGGGCTTTTCTCAGATGGCCTTACCACTGATGAGGCTAACTAGGAAAGAGACATCTTTCATGTGGGATGATAGATGTGAGAAGAGTTTCCAAGAGTTGAAACTCCATTTGACCACTGCCCATATACTAATTATCCCTGACCCTAGTGAACCATTTGTAGTTTATTGTGATGTCTCGGGTAAAGGGTTAGGATGTGTGTTGATGCAGCAGGGTATAGTAGTGGTATATGCCTCAAGGCAGTTAAGGCCTCATGAGGAAAATTATCCCACGCATGACCTAGAGTTAGCCGCCATAGTGTTTGCTTTGAAAATCTAAAGACACTATCTGTATGGTGCTACCATAGAGATTTATAATGACCACAAAAGTCTGAAATACCTATTTGACCAGAAAGAACTCAATATGAGATAGAGAAGATGGATGGAGTTCCTGAAAGACTATGATTACATGTTAAAATATCATACGAGCAAGGCCAATGTGGTGGCAGATGCCTTGAGCAGGAAATCCATCAATGTAGCCCATATGATGATTAGGGAGCAAGAGCTCCTAGAGAAATTCAAAAACATGAACCTTTATTGTCAGCTGGTGTCGAGTAAATTGTATCTGAGTGAAACCCGAATTGAAAATGTATTGAGAACTCAGATCTTAGATGCCCAGAGAAAGGATGAGTTCTTGAGACAGGTCAAGAATGAGATTTTCCAAAGTAAAACCTTAGATTTTAAGGTGTTTGAGGATGGTATGATAATATACTGAGATAGAATCTATGTGCCTAGTCAGAATGAGTTGAAAGAAATTATTTTAGAAGAGGCACATAAGAGTAAGTATACTATCCACCCAGGTGCCACCAAGATGTATCAGGATTTGAAACAGATTTTCTGGTGACTAGGGATGAAGAATGATGTGACAGATTATGTGGCTAGATGCCTGGTATGCCAGAGGGTAAAAATAGAACATTAGAGACCTGCTAGGTTGTTGCAACCTCTAGATATCCCTGAGTGGAAGTGGGATAGTATAGCCATAGACTTTGTTATGGGGTTACTCAAGACATCCTCTGGATACGATACTATTTGGGTAGTTGTGGATAGACTGATGAAGTCTATACACTTTTTAGCTATCAGGGCTACTCATATATTGGATAAATTAGCCCAATTATATATTAGAGAGATAGTGCAACTTCACGACGTACCCAATAGCATAGTTTCAGATAGAGACCCCAGGTTTACATTGAACTTCTAGAGATTGTTACAGCATGCCTTAAGAACCAAGTTGCAGTTTAGTACTACATATCACCCCCAGACAAATGGTTAGAGAGGACCATCTGGACTTTAGAAGACATATTGAGGGCATGTGTGTTAGAAATGAGGGGTAATTAGGATGTGTATTTACCGCTAGCAGAGTTTGCGTATAATAATAGTTACTATTCCAGTATTCAGATAGCCCCTTATGAGGCTTTGTATGGGAGAAAATGCAGATCTCCTCTATGTTAGGTTAAGCTAAGTAAGAGGAGCATAATAGGACCTGAGATTGTGGACCAGACCACTGGACAGATAGAATTAATTAGAAAGAACTCCTCACGGCCCAAAGTAGGCAAAAAAGTTATGCCAATAAAAGAAAGAGGCCATTAGAGTTTGAGATTGGAGACCATGTGTTCATTCAAGTGTCTCTAGTGACGGAAGTGGGTCGGTCAATAAGGGTAAGGAAGCTCAGTCCCATGTATATTAGTCCGTTTGAAATCCTTAAGAAAATTGGACCTGTGGCTTACTGAATAGTCTTACCTCCTAACCTAGCCCAAATCTACAGTGTTTTTCATGTCTCCTAGTTGAAAAAATACTTACCAGACCCCTCACATATCATAGAATATGAGCATGTGCAATTGTAGGAAGATCTTCCTATGTAGTAAAACCAGAGAGAATTATGGATGCTAAGCTAAAACAGCTGAGAAGCAAGAATATTCCTCTGGTGAAAGTGGTCTGGAAAGATCTGACATCTGAAGAAGCAACTTGGGAATAGAAGGATAAAATGAGGCAAAAATATCCAGAGTTATTCCCTTGAGGTATGTATTTAAATTTTGAAGACGAAATTTCTTTTAAGGGGGTAGAAATGTAACAACCAAAAATTGCTAAAATTTTCTAAATCCTGAAATTTTTCTAAGTTTGCTAGCTACAGCCTAACTATAACGAATGTACCTGTTAGCTCTAGTGGGAAATGGCCTAGCTATAACGAATGTACCTGTTTGCTATAACAAGAATGCTTCTAGCTATAATGAGTTCAGGCATCTCATACAAAAACTAAGGGGTTCCTCGTAATAACATGTGCCGTAGTGAGAACAAGAGTCTGGGATTGATATGTGCTCACCGTAGTGAGGTTATTTTCCACTATATCGAGGGTTAGTCCGAAAAAGCGTGAAAAAGAAGAATTTTGCTTCTTAAAGCTTCCAGACCCTCTCCTTTTCTTCTAACCGACCTAATCTTCTTCCAAAATAGAGAAAAAGGCTTGAGAGAGAGAGAGAGAAACCAAGAGAAGCTAAGAGAGAAGGAAGGAAAGCAAGGAAGAAAGGTAAGAACTTTTAAAGATTTTCATACTTCTTCTTTTTTACTTTATTCTTCTCCTTCTAAGTTTCCTTTCCATGGGTGATTGAGTGAGATATCTCTGCTCTGACCTAGAATGAGTAAGAAAACCCTTGAATTATAGTGTGATAAGTTAATAAATGCAAAGGAAGTAGAAGAAGAGTTAGTGAAATTTTAGAGGGAGAAGCCCTAGTTTCTTACATACTTTATAAGGTTTGCCTTAATGAAGAACCCCCTAGCCGTGTGAGTGTTTATTTGAGTCATAAGAGAGTAATTGCATGATATCTGTTATGTCTAGGCTTAAGAGAATTGCCTCCATCTAGTTGTGGTGTTGAGACCAAGAAAGACAAAGAGAAATCAAAAAGGAAGGCATGTGTTAGCTTATAAGGTAGCTCTCCACTATTTCTTGTTGTATTCTTGGATGTATATAGTCATTGTATGCTTGTATATGTGTTTATATTGTGAGACATACCATTTGATATTGCCTTGATGCATTGGTACCAATATGCTTATATTTTTTGTTGTGAAAATTACTTTAGTGGGGTAGTGCCAAAAGTCCCTTGTGATGGATGAGATAGAGCCAAAAGTCCCTGAGAATAGGTGACACAAGACCAAAAGTCTTATGGATGAGTAAGGCCAAGTCAAAAGTCCCTAAACCAAGGGTGAGGCCATCCAAAAGTCTCTAAAATAGGATGAGATTAGACCAAAAGTCCCTAGAGCTTCTTCTTGGCATTGATGTGATATTCATGGCATGTACATTGTGTGTTGTATGATTTTGAATGATTGGATGCCTACTTGCATGCTTTGACTTATTTATATGCCTTAATTGCTTCCTTGAATAAGTGCATGAACTATTGAGATTCCATGAATCTCACTCCCTTCTTTCTCCTATCTCATATGGTCCAGGTGAAGCTCAAGAGCCTAAGAGTGGAGGCCATGAGGCATAGATAGCCCTTTTTGACCTTTTTTGCCCACTTTTGCATAGTTTGATGTATAAGAAAGCCAAAATGCATATGTATACATATTTTTTTGAGATGTAAATGCTTAAGCAAGTATAAAAGTATGTATAAATGATGTATGATCCATGTATGAAACTAAAGTATTGGAAAGATAAGATTTGGCCCTTTGATGGCTTATATGTAGTAGTGTACTTTTGCCCGTAGCATGGTGAGTTTGAGATGTGTTTTGGTTTGGATCACTTGGTCAATTCATATATATTGTGTTTATACTTTAAAACTTGTCCAAGAGGTGCAAGAGCATGTAGGAGACCATTTACCCCCATTTTGAATCATTTATAGTGTCAAAACTGCCAAATTTGTGAGCTATATCAAAGTATGACCAAATGAGCTCTTCTTGATATGAAATTTGGCATACCTCTAGAGCTTGTTGAGAGCTTCTTGGAAAGCTAAAATGGGTAATATTTATAGGTCTATAGAATATTTGGCAAATTGTTGAAATTAGAGACTTTTTTGGTTTTAGCTAGTTCCTATGCTAATAGGTCTGAAAATGAATCTGTGTCATTTATGGACCAAACGGTGTCCAATTGTCATGAAATTTTATAGGTATAAACTAGGAATCTACAGTGATATATGCCAATTAAAAGAACCTCAATTAGAGGCCTGTAGAGGGAGAAATAACTTTTTGAAGTTCTATGTCAGCATTAGGGAAGCCATTTGACCTTCATTATTGTTCCATCAGTTTTCGAGCTCCAAAAGCTACTAAAATGATATAGAATTATTTTTATCCTCTATTTAACATCTTTTTCTTTCCAAATTGGTATAGTTTTCCCAGAATTGATTTTTTTGAAATTAGTTATGAATTTCTGAAATTTATGATAGTAAGCTGCATTAGTACCAGGGATAGCCAGACCTCTGTCTCTTTTTCGATGTCAAACATAGTACAAACGCTGAGATTGTGGTTATGATTTATTTTTAGTGTAAATTTAACACTTAGAGATTTCTAGAAAGATATGGCTTTCTTGATTCCCATTTTTCTAGAATTAGTTATAATTTTCTAAAATTAAACCTAAAAATATGACTTTTGGGCCCATTTTGAGAAATTGCATTTTCTTAGTTTTTGGCTTCATATCCATGGTTTATGGGTTATTTGAGGCTATGTATGAGTTGTATGAAGGAAGTTTGAGTAGAAAATGTGATTCATGGGTTCATGGGACCCACGAGGCAAGATATGACTGATTAAACCCCGACTTAAAGTGTTAAAATACCACGATTTTGGTCATTTTCTTTGGAAATCATATAGAATCAAGCCTAGAGGGAGATTAATTGAGATTAATACATTATGGTGTTACATTTCCCCCAAAGCTTAGGCATGTTATTTGGTTATTTTTATACATTTATAAATCAAATCCATTGTAATTATAAAATAATGCTAAGAAATATTCTTTGATTAGAATGTTATTTACAATAAAGTGTTATTGTTTTTAGTAATGAATAAATTTTGGATTGAGAGACCTGAGAATACCCTTGAATATGTGGAATAATGAAATAGAGTTTTGGATTTTGCATTTGCTAACAAAAGTGTTGAAGGTAGGATAATTTGTCAATATCCTAAATACAAGTTTAACAAATAACAAATTAGAGATATAGTGTATGGTCATCTAATTGTTAAATCATTTTCAAGAAGGTACATTTTTTGGCTTAGACATGAGAAGACAAGAACACTAGACACTATAGTTGAATATATAATTCAGAAGAGGATTGTGATTGATAACACTGTATAAGATTGGTCAATGATGAGGCTAAAGCAATAATTGTAAGTGTTTAACTATGATTGTGGTTTGTGTTTGACAATATGATGATTGTGGGTTCTTGAATTAGTCATGCTTGGCAATATTGTAATGATGAGTTGTTAATTTAGCCATACCTCATAATATTTTTATCATGATTTGTAGAGTTGATAATATTTTGATTAGAGTTTGTGGAATCAAGAATATTTGGCAATATTGTGATTATGAGTTGTGAAATTGGTCATACTTGGCAATATTTGTAATTGTAATTTAAATTTAGCAATATTGTAATTATGGTATTGGTAATATGTTCATATTTAGAAATATTATGATTATGAGTTGTAGAATTGTTCATTATTGGCAATATTGTGTTTATGGTATCGGTAATATTTGATAATATTGTGATTATTCAAGAAAAGATTTCTACATATAAATCTAGTTCAATGTCTCTTTTTTAAGAAATATCACTTGAAGATTCATTAATTTTCATTCTAAGAAGTCACGAGCATTGGGATTGTGTCTGAAGCTTAAGATTGGATCCTTCCCCATCTTAGGTGTTTGGAAGTTTCACCTATTTTTATAGTGGAACGAGTTCTTCTACTCATTCTTCTGCAAAGCTAGAGAGTCCATTTTCTCAATTGTAAACAATGGTGGCTAAGCAAACAAGAAAGCTTAATAAAATAATGGCTTTCATTTTCCAAAATTATTAAGATCACCTGCCTCTACGTTTACTCCCTTCCAAACTCCAACGATAATATTTATAATGTATCCATTGAATAATATTTATCTCTTGTAATTTAATTTTTTTATGTTTCTAATAACATTTTATACTTTTAATTTAGGTACCACAATGTTCTCCACTATCTTCCAATCAAGAAGACACTACAAAAAAATACTAGATTTGCAACGGAATTTTGTGACGAAATAAGCTTTTGTCGTAAGTCTGAGACAAATTTGTCACGTAGTCTATCGCAAAAATTTGTGACCGTCACTAATCCATTGCAAATCAAGTTAGCAACGAAAATCAACGACAAAATTTTCTATCGCTAAAGAGTAGGATAGCTAATTCCAATATTGCAATGGAATTCTGTGACATTAAATTCTGTCGATAATTTCCGATGAAATTAGCAACAGAATTTCCGTCCCAAAATTTTTTCCGTCACTAATTCATTGCAAATTCCGTCGCAAATCTTAATTTTAATTTTTTAATAATTTATATGATATAATGATTTATATATATATATATCTCTCTCTCTCTCTCGGAAATGATTTAAATATTATTAATTTTACAAAAACCTTTAATAATTTATATAATATAATTTAAATTATATATTAATAATTTAATAAAAAATGAGATAAATACTAATATGCTTAATTATTCTATGGTCAATAAGGGTTCTTTGTTTTTATTCAAAATTTAAAAATTTACCATTTTATTTATTTTAAATCATATATTAAAATAAATATAGAATATATATAATTAATTAGAAATAGAAAAAACTTTTCAAATCTAAAATCATAATTTAAATAAATGAATATAAGGAATGATTTTACTAAAAATATAAAAAATAAAAATAAAAAGTAAGAAATAAATAAAAATCAAATAAATATTCAACTCAAAAAGGAAAAAAGATAAATAATATTAGAAAAATGTGACAAATTGTTTCTTTCTCAAGATTTTACAGATTTTATTCAATATGCTTCAATTATACCACTTGTCGCTCACCTGTCTCCTTTCCTAATTGGTTTTTCTTATTTGTTATACTGTTAACTCTTAGTTAAAATCATACTTTCTTTCGTATTTCTGTTTGTTTATACACTTGCTTAACTGATTGTGATAAGGTTTTTCTTTCTCCGAAAATTTAAACTTTATCTCATTTGAATATCGAATCTCTAGAATTCTCTCAAAAGAAGCAAAAGACTAAATACCCACTCTCAAATGAATGGAAGGCAAAATCTAATATGTATCACACTATAAATTTATGGAAGGAGAGGAGATCTGCCCACTCTCAAATGAATGTAACTAAATTTTCATTGTTAATAAGCTAGTTAATTTCGTATACAATCCTCCCTCCGATTTTTGAATAAATTCTATTTTTATAAAATCTTTAACAAATTGATTTGATCAAAAGCTCCATAAGAGATGACTTGGTAGACACACTATTGTAAGCCAATTACTTTTACTAATGCTGGTAGTTTGACAGTCGTAAGTAAAATTTTGGCGCTAATGTTGGGAAGCTAATTAATTATAATCAATTAAATTAGGAATTTTATTATTTTTAATATCAATATAGCTTTCTTACTTTGTTTCTGTGGCCCATTCCAAAGCCTAAAAATTCGATGTTTTGAGGTAATTCTACACAATACTAGTTACAAGGCTTACTAACTCTGATTGAGTTAAAATTTGGTATATAGGTTTTAGGTGTTGTGAGAAATAGTATTCATAAAAATAATTATTTTAAAATTTTATAGTACTTGATTAAGGTTTTAAAAAATTAAAGTGATATTAGAATCGATTTTTTTATTGTAGGATTAAGCCAAAAATTAGAATATTTTCTTTCAAGTAAATCAAAAGAAAAAGATTATTTTTCTATTAAAATATCACATTCACTCAAAATGATTAAATTCATAATTATTTTTAATATTTTTACTTATGGTTTTGAATACATGCCCTTTTAAGTGCAATTTCATTTTTTGGAAAATTTGTAAAACACAGAAAAGAAAAACTTATCAAATGATTTGGTTAAACAAATGAGCTTTTTTAAGTGTGCTTTATGACATTTCATTAAAAAAAATTTTAAATTAAACAAAATTTCACAACAACCTCAAACATGCATTTAACTCAATTATTAAAATCATTAGACTATGATTGTAATAATTATTTTTCACCTTGGTAAAGTTTATGTTCTCTTGGATCATGTTTAGTTTGAACTAAAGACAAATTAATACGTGCCTATCAAATTAGAGAATCTGTACAAAAATTTCTTGCCATATTATCTCAAGAAATTGACAAAGCAAAATTTTGCTTTTTCTAATTTTGTAAATATTTTTTAAGGTGGTAATATTTAAATATCAATGCACTAATGAAATATTAAATATTGCACCATGTAGGCTAATAACTCCATTCTTCACCACTTCAATTATTTAAAGAAAAAATTATTTATTAATCAAAACTATTTTTTTAATTGAAATCACATCTTTTAATTTTAAGTTATGATTGAATTACATGTTACATTTTAAATAAGAACTATTTATTAATCAAAACATAGATGAGATTGATATCTATAGCTGTGTATTAATGGTAATTTGTTTATATATTGCAAGCTCAAATGATTAGACATATAATTCATTAGATTTGATTGTTAATTGGATTGTAGGTTGTTTTATTCCATAAAAATTGGTTTGAGTTTCAAAAAATGAGTTTCACATTTATACCTTCACTAATACAAAAATTTACTTGCATTTTTAAAGAATATTACACATAGTATAATGGGCTAGATTCCATATAAATTGTTCAAACACAATTATATTAGCCAAGTTGGAAGCACATGTGGTTAGTGGAAATTGAAAATTTTAATGATTTATAGAGAAGACATAAAAGTTTTTTTAAAAAAAAAAAAACCTTTTTAAGCATTTGATGTGTTATTTTCTAGTTTCTTCGTCTCCAAACTTATATTGGATAATTTATATCGAATGATTAAAACTCTAACTCATCTTCATCTGTATTGGATCATTAAATCTATGAACCCAAATCATTCACCTAAAAAATTTAAAAGGAATTATTTGTTCTCAAACGAAAAAGTATATTTATATGAAATTAATTCATATAAAATTACAATAAAAAATTATATGTCTTAAATATCAAAATTTATAAAATATTTTTTAAATGATATATTTTAATCATATATATTATCAATTTAAAACAAAATAAGGCTGATTATAAAATATATTTAGTACTTGTCTTATTATCCATAATTGTCTTTGATTATTTGTTTCATTTTTAATTTAGTACTTATCTTGTTATTTACAAATAAAATAGTTTATTGATTTTAAAAATTATAAAGTTCGGTAAAATCAAATTTAACATTTTGTAGTTAATTAGAAACTAATTTTTAATTAAATAAGCAATGTTTTGTGTTGGTTAATAACAACACTTGAAATCTAAATATAATTTTAAAAATAAGAAAGGCTTATAGTTATTAATTTTTATTATTCAATAATCAAATTTTTATTGGTAGAGAGTTAATAAAACAACAAATTACACTTTTAATAATTTATCAAATAATACGTGAAAAATTTTTGGAATGAATGTTAAAAGAAGTCAGTATTAAAATCATATTTGAAGGATGAAAACAATGTTTTTGTTTAAAAAATTTAAATTCAACAATAATCATATCTAAATTTTGAAGCATACCCAAATATTTGTATATATTTTTGAATTTTCCCTACATTTTTCTTATTTATACTTAACCCCTTGAATTGTTGTATATCCTTTTTCCCCTTCTGTTTTTGGTTTTTGCCAATTTAGCAAAACAAAAGGAGAAATATCCTAATATAGAATTGTATAATACAATCTTTGCAGACCCTAAAGTAGAAAAAGTTAAAAAAAAATTAAAAAAAATTAAAAGAAAACTACCTTTTAAAGGATAATGTTTGGCTTGTATATGGAGTGAAGTTATACTTGTCCAAATTATTCAAATCTATCATTTATTCTTAAAAAATATTTTTTTAAAATCAAAAAACATGTTATACTTACCTAACCTTAAAAAAATTTCAGTTACACTTATTTTAAGTAATATATTTTTATAATTATTATATAATATATAATTTTAAATAATTTACATTTGACTAATATGAAATATTAAATTTTTTGAATTTAGTCAATTGAAAAAATATTTGATAAAATAATAAATTATTAAAAACAAAAAACATACTTAAAATAATAATAATTTAAGATTAAATAATTTAAAGATAATAGTTTAATTTTAAGAAGAATATTTGTATTAAATATACATTAATAAACACAGGAATTTCCATAAATTTAATAAAGTTTTAAAATGAATTAACTTTATATTTTTCACTATAAAATAAAGAACACTAGAAGTGTAAGACAAATATATGTCCAACTCGGGTAAAAAATGTGGAGATTCAAGAACAGGGATAGGAATGTTCTTTTGAATGGGCTTAATGCGATGCCGTATAGTTTCTCAATGCTGGATCTTGGGACAATTTTAGGTTCTTTCTAGTTTTCTCCTAGGCTTGTCGAACCTTGGGGCACCACTTCTCATCTATTGTCTTACACAGCTTGCACTCTTCGCCAAAAACCCTAAATCATCCCTTTGCATTCGAAACTCATCCCTCATCACCATCTCTGTGTTGAAGCTCTGCAAGGGTCATTGTTGGAGCTGTCGTTAACGAAGTGCTCTCCTTTACTAGCTAAGGTTTGTCCTTCTCTTTCCCTTACTAGCCACCTCACTCTCTTCCTTGCAAGCGGCGCTACCATTGTTGGATCCCAAGTTTTTATCTTCAATTTTAACCCTTCCCCAATTAAAAGTACAGCACAAGGAGAAACGGAATTAATTGCTTAATGTCATTATAAGTTTTAACTTTGTCTAGTATTGTTACCCTTCTTGGCATTCTTCTTTAGGAGAATAAATTGTGTATACGATGAACAATTTTGCTGATATCATTTCAGGATTTTGAGCATTGGAATGTAGTGGATCCCATCCCTTCTTATGGTTGAGGAATTGAAGTTCCAAGACAGAGATATCGCAGCGTAATTTACGGATAGAATTTAAGTGACGTGGTGATTATAGCCAAGGTCCACTACCCTTCTTTGTCTCTCGTGAACTATTTCACTTACAACTAGGATAAGCATTGCAGTATTGTTCCCTTGCTTAACTTGTTATGATCAATTAATGTGCCAGGTGATAATGGAACTATTGATGGCTAGGGTTCTGTCTGGTAGGACATGTTTAGTTCTCATTCCTTAAATTATAGCAGAAGACATCTTATGGAATTCATAGGTTCTGAAGATGTCATAATCTCAAATTTGACAATTTTAAATCCTTCTGCTTGGGACATCCATCCAGTATATTGCAGGTACATGTGCTTCATGCATCCACTCATTGTCTGATATTTAAAATGCTAAGATAAAGTTGTGTTTACGGGTTGAATCTGTTTTGTTTTAACATTCCTTTTGTACACAATGCAGCAACGTTCAAATTCACAACATAACAGCCTGTGCACTAGTTGATTCCCTTTACACCAGTGGTATAGTTCCAGGTATATTCACAAGTAGTGATTAATGTTTAACTTATATTTCTTTTCTTGGAAGTTAGACATTTTTGCCTATTCTGTGAAACTAGTTTCCTGACAATGACAATTCAGCGAGCATCCTTTTCTATTAAATATTTAAATTGTAAATCCAATCTAAATGTCAATTTATTAATAAAACAAATGTATATAAAATTGACATAATTAATTGATCAACATAATTAGGACATCAAAATATTGTTGACTTTGAAATAATGATAAAAGGTTGAAATCCTTGCTTGCTTCCTCTTTTATCAAAAGGTTCATGTGCGCTTCTTTGTATTGAAGGATGTTTAAATGGGATGAGAGACGGAGGGCCAATCGAAAACAAACTTATCATATTTGTTTGTTGCATGAGTGTTTTTAAATGGATCATTTGTAATATGACAAAAGTATCACTTCTAGTACTATATGCAAATGTACCACTAACTCCACTATCTTTTTTATAAGAACAATAATGTTGTTCCTTTGTTTCTAAAACATATAATACACCATCACAGTTTCTGATGCAAAAATTTGTTAGTTTCTTCTAGAAAATGATGCTTGATGGGCTTGGCTGTACAAGAATTAAAATCCTAGAAAATTAGAAAATTCTAAAATAGTAAAATTTAAAAAAATAGATAGTGTTTCTTCCTTTTTCAAAAAAAAATTAAATCTCATCCTACTGATCTTTAATTTTATTACTTTAAGATCTTATGAAATTTAATAAATCTTGATTCGACTGTATAGAACCTTATTACTATGCATTCTATTAATTTGTGTTTCATGTTATACATATATAAATTATAGAAAGTCAACATTATTTCCAAGTCATAATCTACTCACCTTGTCGATGTATTATCATTGTTTTTCCTACTATACCTAAGGCTGATTACTTACTTTTCCAACTCAGGTTACTCTCTCGTTCCCCTATGCTTCTGCTCTTCTTCTATTCAATTTGTTTCCTACTTACGTTTTTCTATTTGTTGCCTGAGTCGAAATGATTCTGATGTCTGTTTTGGTTAATATTATTGCTGGAATTCATGCCGCAAGAGTTGATTGCATATATGTTTTTTTTTTTATAAAGCTAGGTTTCTTTCTTTCTTTCATTTTTCTGGCTTTCCTCAATAGATATTGAACTTCAAGTTTTGCTGAGGAGTTTTTAGATTTTTAATATACCTATTGACATCACTTGCTTGATTTCAAAGTAGCTAGATCTGGGTACTATGCTCGGTTTATGAGAAAAAAGAGAAGGTTTAGGGGAACAGAATTTAAGGTTTAGTGCTTTTTCTAGTGTTTAACCATAATTTAGTAGAAGGGAGCGGCCTAAATCCTGTTTTGCTTGGCCACCCTGTGGTTCTTGCAATTTAATCTGTTGCTTTGCTACATGATTATTTGAGGATTTTTTAATTATAAGTTTACATTAATTGTATATTTTTACTTTTTAAATACAAGTTGGTTAATAATTTATTAAGATATTATCAATTCAATTTATTTCATAATTATATGATTATTGAGTTTAATACAATATTACTTAAGTTTGATTAGTGATTAAATCCTAAGTTATTAGACTTTATTGAAATCACAATAGAAAGATCTAATCAGATATTATTTAAAGTAAGGTTAGGTTTTTTTTAACTTTAATTTATATATTTATTTTATTAAAAATTACTATTCAACAAAGGGTCATAAAGAGAAAAATCTTACCAAATATAATTGATCAATTCTATTATGGTATGAGGTGTCAACAATGTCTTTTCTATTAATTTTATTAAATAATTTGATATTTTAATTATCATCCAAAATCTTATGTGTAGTATTAAAGCTTATCATGCATGTGATTCATGGTACATGGCATGTTGCATTTTCAGTGACAGATTGAGCCAATTGTTTGACTGCTTTTCTTACTACAAGGTCCAACGATGAGAGAGAGAGAGAGAGAGAGAAAGACTGTTGTTAACTTGTTGAGGTGAAATTGTTTGTATGTTGTCAGAGACTCCAATTTCATCTCACGCTTTTCAAATTCAATATTGCTGATAACGTTTTTTCTTTGGATGCAAATAAGACATGTTCATTATTCTCTCACTCTTTCTCTTAACTTTACACAATTTATATCATGTTTTTGGTTCATGAGCACACCAACTAGTTTTTCTTTTCATCATGGAGTTTCTTCATCGTTTTAAGCCATCTTCCACTTTCAATTCATATTATGCAAAATTTGGCAAATGAGCAACTAAATTAAAGAGATCATTTACGTATAATTTTTATATTTTTATTATTAAATTATTAAGTAATAAATGATAAGTGTATGAATTCTCTAAATAAATGTATATATTTCATAATTCAATATTATATGATTACATTTTTAAAAAAATGTGTATTATACTATCTAGTAATAAAAATATAAGAAATTATAATTAAATGTAATCTTAAAATTAAAGGAGAAATTACATTTGGTCTCTTGCACTAAAACTTCCGTATAAAATTAATATATGAATTTTAAATTGTGTAAAATATTATTTTAAATGATATTTTGTTTTTAATGAAAGAGGGCTATAAAATAAGGTTCTCGTTCTCATATAAGCAATTTCGTTCTTTACCTTCCGGCACAGGAGGGAGATATTGGGCTTTTGATAAAGCTTCCATATTGATGTAAGTCGTGCGCCACAAAATGGAGCCAATTTTGGGCTTCACTGATGCCGTTAAAAATGTCTAGTTAAGTTTTGTTGCTAGACTTAGACTTGTATGTGTTATCGATCATTTTGAATTATTGTATGGAGTAAAATTTTATTTTGATTATTTGTAAATGGAAATTTCTTTAATTTAATCTTTTATAAAATTATGTTTTAAATTTGGTCCATCATAAATAAGGTATCTCTTAATTTGCTCCCTTAAATGGATATCAAACATAAATACACTATTTGCTAATATTATATTTGATTTTTGTTTTGTTAATTTTTATATTAGATAAAATTTTATTATTATTCTTAGAAAAAAAATAAGTTTTATCTATGAAAGATATAGAATAAATTAAATAGACGTATCCTAAAATAAAAAATTATTATACACTTTAATCTAATTTAAAATTTCTTATCAAAATATCTTTCGTTTAATTTTTTTAGTTAAAAATATATATATTTAAGTTAATTGGGAGCATTTTAATTAAAAAATTAAAATTAAACTAAGGTATAAAGTAATTTTTTTTTTAGAAGAAGTATGTATATACTTTTATAATAAAAGAAAAATGTATATAATTTCAACAAAAATTTAAAAAATGTTTATATAATGTGCACACAAATATATGCTTAAGTTATTTAGTCTCTATATCTTAACATACACAATTTACTCTTTAAAAAAAAAAACATGTTTCAACTATTTAGTCTTTAAATATTAGAAATATATGATTTAGTCTCTAAAAATTTTGATTTGCAACCTAGAGTATGTACTAGTGAGAATGAATGGTAACAAGTAAAGAAATTTCACCAAGTGAATCATTTATTCTTAATATCAAAGAACCAAGGTATATAAATGTATTTCGAACCATCCAATTTAGACAAGCATATTCTAGAAAATAGTTATTAGATTTTAATTACTAAATTATAATACATAATACCACTTATAATTTTGTTATTTTGTTTCAAGAGAGATATTATTACTAAATTACTCTCCATATACTTAAATTACTCTCCTATTGGTGGGGAGCGCCATCTTGATTTACTCCAAGGGTATCCATTTTGAATTAATTGAGATATTGGGTTACCTGTTTGCATGTTTGATTTTTCTAGCTTTCTATTGTATTATTTTCTGTTCTAGATTTATCCTTCTACCTTGTATTCATCTTTTATAATAAAATTTACTGGACATAGTAAGAACTGTTATGCGGATCCTTTGAATAGGCTTCTTACATTGATTTTCATTGTTCAAGTTATTTCTTTTTCTCCAATCTATAGATGTAACAATGAAATTATGTATGAAAGATGCATACATGGACTTCGTGGTTGGTTCTCAAATTTTGAAAGAGAATATTTTTTGAGATTACACTATACTACATTAATGTTATTGATACTAGTCCTTATAATTGATGATCATTGCCTGGAATTGGACTTATTCAAATCTCTATTATCTCCAAATGTGCTTATCCAATTACCTAATATTAAGCATATTACTAAGCGTGCCCTAATTAATATTAGGGGGAAAATAAAGCAAGTATGCCATTATGATATTCCATTGTAACCTCTTTTATTTTAGATCCTAAAAAAATAACTACAAACCATTATAGCTTGGTAGACGAATCTGTGATGGTAACTAAATATTTGTTGGACTACTTCATGACTACTTGAAAACAAATTATTGCGAGATAGAATGGAGGTGCCAAAAAATCAAAGATGAATGTATAATAGAGTAAATTCGAGCCATCAAAATTTTACAAGAGAGTTCGAGCAAGGTGTCAAGGAGTTTCTTGCTTATGCATGCCGATTGTCTTCCTTTTTACAATCAGAGAAGATTAGGTGTACATGTACCCAGTGTAAATGCAAGAACCATCTATGTTTTGATAAGGTGAAGGTGCACATTTATAAACATGGATTCAAGCCAGACTACTATATATGGACTAGTCATGGCGAAACGTTGGCTGACTATCATTTACCCGTGTGTCCAATGTCAGGCGCTCAACATGTCTCACAAGGGCCACTTAGGAACCAACTGGCACAATATGAGACCATGATAATGGATGCAGCTAGGTCAAGTTTTAGGGATAATTATAATACAAGTGCTGAAGAGATGCCAAATCCATATGCAAGAGCATTTTATGACATGTTACATGCTGCACAACAGCCCTTGTGGGACGGTTGTGAAGAGGAGTCTGAACTTTCAGCAGTTGTGTAATTACTAAGCATTAAGGTAGAAACCAACATGTCACAAAAAGGCTACAATTTAGTGTCACGGCTTATGTGGAGGACACAACCTAAAGACACTCGTATGCCTATAGACTTGTATTAAACAAAGAAGTTGCTGTCAAAATTAAGGCTTGGGTATATGAAGATTGATTGTTGTGTAACTGGGTGCATATTGTATTATAAAGATGATGCGAATGCAACCTAATGTAAGTTTTCTGGTGAAGCACAATATGCCACAAGGAAGTGTCATGGAAGAAAAAAGAAAATTACAACCAAGCAATTGTGGTACCTACCACTAATTCCTAGATTTCAGAAATTATTTGCTTCTGGAAAAATAGCAAAGAAAATGAGGTGGCATTATGAGAACCATCGAGATTTTGGCATCCTTACTCATCCATCTGATAGAGAAGGATGGAAAGTGTTTGATAGCACATACCCTGACTTTGCATATGATCCATGAAATATTCGACTTGGGTTGTGTACTGATGGCTTTACGCCATTTGGCCAATATGGGAGAAAGTATTCTTGTTGACCAGTCATTGTCACTCCGTATAATCTACCACCAGCAATATGCATGAGACAAGAGTATATGTTCTTAACACTGATTATCCCTGTTCCTAACAATCCTAAAGGAAAAATAAATGTTCATCTGCAACCACTGATAGATGAATTAAAATTATTATAGACTGAGGGTGCGCTTACATATGATGCCTCGTCGAGACAAAACTTTTAGATGCGCTGCACTATTATGAACAATCAATGACTTCCTAGCGTATGGCATGTTGTCTAGTTAGATGACATCAGGGAGATTATCATGCCCTATATGTATGGAGAATTCAAAGTCCTTTCAACTAAAGCATGGGAGGAAAACATCTTTCTTTGATTGTCATCAACAATTTCTTCCCCAAGATCATACATACAGGAGAAATAAAAACTCTTTTCATAAGAATAGAGTTGAGCAATCTATGCTTCCATCATGACTAGATGGAAAGGAAGTTTTGGTAAAGAGTATGCAATATGCCAAAAGTGATCGAGTGGGGAGAACTTGTACCAATTGAAGGGTATAAGGACACTCACCATTGGACAAAACAAAGCATATTTTAGGAATTGCCATATTGGAAAACTAACCTCATTCGACATAATCTTGATGTCATGCATATTGAGAAAAATGTGTTTGATAATGTATTTTATACCATCATGGACACAAAAGGAAAGACAAAAGATAATACACAAGCTCGGTCGGATGTGGAAGAATATTGTCAATGAACAAAATTAGAACTTGTCAATAGTAGAGGGAAAGTTTTGAAGCCCAAGGCACAATACAATTTGAATATAGAACAAAAGTGAGCTATTTGTCAATGGGTAAAGAACTTGAGACTCCCTAATGGGTATGCATCTAATCTAGCCCGATATGTTAACATGAAGGAAGCAAAGCTATATGGAATAAAGAGTCATGATTTTCATGTGTTTATGCAACATTTGCTTCATATTGCCTTCGGTGCTTTGCCTGAAACTGTATGGAATCCTATAACTGAGCTTAATCAGTTCTTTAGAGAACTTTGTTCCATTACATTGACGATGGCTTAACTAAAGTTATTGGAGCAAAACATTGTTGTGACATTGTGCAAGTTGGAGAAGGTCTTTCCTCCTGGGTTCTTTAACTTAATAGAGCATTTGCCCATCCACCTTCCCTATGAAGCAAAGGTTGAGGGGCTTGTTCAATATCAATGAATGTATCCATTTGAAAGGTAATAAAGCCTAGTACTATATGCATGGAATGAATATATGTTTCAAAGGTAATAAAACTTGTTTACCTCTTTTATGTAGGTTCCTCCAAAGATTGAAGCAAAAAGTCAAGAATAAAGCTCGAGTGGAAGGATCTATATGTGAAGCTTGTATAATTGAGGAGATTGCAACATTTTGCTCGTATTACTTTAAGCATGATATGTCATCAAGAATTATGAGACCTCCAAGGAATAATGATGGTGGAGAATCAAGCCTACCTACAATTTCATTTTTAACTATCTTGGAAGGCCTGCCGAAGAATGCAAGTCTCATTTCTTAAATGATCAAGAAGTGGAAGTCACCATAAAATATGTTCTAATAAACTGTGATGAAGTGTAACCTTATATCAAGTAAGTGATATTCGTTATACAACACTTATTTATATATGTTTAACACTTTCCTTTGTTATGCAATTTATTTGTGCATGAGTTAACTTTATCTAATCCTCAAATTGTGGATGCTGAAATAAAAGCTCGAATTGAAGCAAATTTTTCCTCATTGTTTCAAGAACATGTAAGTAGTAATACATTGAAATTAATTATGCCTTTAAACTAACTTCAACTCACAAAAAATATTAAAAAATATCACACCAGTTCAAAATCCAACCAATAATATTCTAGATTCTTTTTTACATGACATTGCTCGAGGACCAAAAAGAAATGTTAGAACTTAGCCTATTTACTTTGTCAATGGGTACAGATTTCACATTCATTCACTGAGCCATCGAAAATTAACAATAAATAGTAATGTATGCATGAAGGAGACTGACTTTACACAATCAAAAAATGACTTCTATGGCATTCTAGAAGAGATTGTGGAGATTGAATATACGGGGGTTCCTGTAAAATGATTAGTGTTATTCAATTGTCAATGGTATGATCCTTCACCTAATCATGGTATGAGAGTACACAAACAATATGGGATTATGGAAGTTCATAAATTAAGGAGGTATAATAAGTTTGATCCATTTATATTTGCACAACAAGCGACACAAGTATATTATGTGAATTATCCTAGTTGCCATCAAAAGAAAAATTAGTTATTTGTAATCAAAGTTAAGGCTTGTAGCATAATTGATGCTTATACGTCTGAAACAAACATAGGATCATTTTAGGTCAATAAATTAGAGGTCATACTACCTGCGATTGTCCTGAATGATGAATTCCGTAACCTAAGAGACACCAGAGGTTCTTATGAAGAAATAAATATGTCAACCGCTAACACAGTTTGTGATGATGAAGAAGAAGAAAAAGAAGAAGAAGAAGAAGATGATGATGATGATGATGATGATGACAATGGTGGTGGTGGTGGTGGTGATGATGATGATGCATGAATTAGGGTTGGGTTTAATTTAATTGAGTTTGATTTTTTTAATAATATATTTTCATTTTTTGAGTGTGAATTTATTTACGTGAGACATGTTCTTTTTTTAATGATATGTTTTCTATTTTTTTAGTGTGAATTTATTTTTTACATTTTTTATTTAATTTTTTGTCAACTTATGCTGACTCAAGATTTGTTATTACATGTATTGATATCAGGTCGTGGCTCTAGGCGAGGTTGTGCTCAATGGAGTACCTCTGCACTACCACCTTTGCACCCTCAATCATCTCTTTATCCTCCAACTTCAACACCTGCACCAGCTCCTATAGCACCAGACACATCCACTGCACCTACATCAACTCCAATTATGCCTAAATCATCTAGGAGACCCTCAACATCACCTGTATCATCCCTTCTAGTACCATCTCCTGGCTCCCAGCACTCAAACCCCACTCCTCAGGGTCCTTCTACTAGTTCTACATCAATGCCACCTATCCAACCTTTTAGTCGTGACCCCACAGATGGTCGAATATGGTTGTATCCTAATAAGAATACATAAGTCATCAAATTTATATTATTTTATTTGTTATTCAATTAACAACTTAGTGTCATTATAACATTTTTAATCATTATTGTTAAATGATTAGGATTAATCCTGTTATTGCTGTTGTCGGTAATATTCTCCCTGTAATTCAAACAAAATTTGAACATGCATGTTATAGTTAGAAAGTAACACCTCCTACAATCAGGCAACTATAGTTTGATGAATGGGTGGTATATATTTTATCTCATCATTATATATGTATCATGTATTGATATTCTTTTTTTCTCATTTTGTCTCATTTTTTATTTTTCTATTGTTTATGCAGAAAAAGTACAAATGGCTACCACAATATGACCAAGTTACTAGATGCAACTGGAATAAAAAGTGTGAGGACATATTGCGAAATACAATGCATAAAGTATGGGTAGATTTGGAAAAGGGAATCACACCTAATTGGATCCCAGACAATGTAATGATCCAATTAAAGCACTATGCGAGTCAAACGAATATAAAGCCATATGTCAGATAGCTAAAAACAACCGAGCATCTACCACAGGAGGCATGCAACACAAAGAGGGTAGCATTCCCTCAACTGAGCATAAGAAGAGGCTGGTAAGTATTTAAATTCAAGCTTAATCCTAATTTATTTAATGCATGAGATAACTTATATCAATAAATATCTACTGACTTTACAGCTTGGAAGACCACCTACGATGTTTGAATTGTTCAAGCACACACATTATGACGAGACAACTAGCCAATTTGTGGACCATAGGACAACTGAAGTCTATGTATGTATATGTCTATCTTTTCCTTTTTCATTGGGATTGTGCTAACGGCCAGAGGCCTGACTAATTGTAGTGTAAGTTTTGATTCTTTGCTTTTATTGTCACTAAATTTGTGCTAATGACTAGAGGCCTCAATAGTTGTAGTGTAAGTCTTGTTTTTAGTTTTCATTGTCATTGAACTTATGCTGACGGCTAAAGGCCTGACTAGTTGTACTGTGTGTCTTGTCTTTTTTGTTTTAATTGTCACTAAACTTGTGCTGATTGCTAGAGGCCTGATTAGTTGTAGTGTGTATCTTGTCTTTTTTGTTTTAATTGTCACTGAACTTGTGCTGATGGCCAGAGGCTTGACTAGCTATAGTGTGAGTCTTCATTTTTTGTTTTTATTGTTACTGCACTTGTGCTAATAACTAGAGGCCTAACTAGTTATAGTGTGAGTCTTCATTTCTTGTTTTAATTGTCACTGAACTTGTACTGATGGCTAGATGTCTGACTAGTTGTAGTGTGAGTCTTTATTTTTTGTTTCGACTATTACTAGACTTGTACCGACGGTTGAAGGTCTGAATAGTTGTAGTGTAAGTCTTCATTTTTGTTTTAATTATTAATAGACTTGTACTAACAGCCAGAGGCCTAACTCGTTATAGTGTGAGTCTTCATTTTTCGTTTTGTCACTAGGATTATGTGATCCTTTATTTAATATTTTTAACTTATTTAATTGCTTTGTGGCTATTAACATGACATATTCTTTTCATATACCTAATTGTGTAATTTTAATATTTCATAACTTTGATTGTAATGACTAAATATATTTGTAATTTCAAAATAGTTATTTCTCATTATATGATCACACTTCATGTTAATACTATATGACAAAAAAGATGTTTAAATATGTGCATACTTCTGGTTTTGGATGCACTGTCATTGTTTTCCTTATTGTAAAATTCTATTTCTTTAATTCCTTTAACAGGTTAATTATTTAAGGCTTAAGAATGCCAGAGCTTCTACTCAAGACTCAACAGGCATAGCGTCAAATGATGTAGAAGATGATGATAAAGTCACCTTATGGTTGGAGGCTGTTGGTGGTAAAAACAAGAAGGGTCGCATTTTTTGGATAGGATCTGAGGCTTAAGATATTGATGTTGTCTGTTCTCGTGGGACCTCTTCTTCTGTTAATAACTTAGGACTCCATTCATATTTTGAAGAGGAATTACGTAAGAGGATTGCCACAGAAAAAGCCCCTTTAAGATAGGAGAATCAAGAGCTTAGAGAGCAAAATCAACGTATAACAGAGCAAAATCAACGTATTACAGAGTAGAATCAAGAAATCTTATCTCTACTAAACCAGCATCAGCAAATACTTAATAGGTTACAAGATCTAGAATCGTGGTTATCTCGTGCTCCATCAGATCCTGACGATTATCCTCTACCATAAAGATGATTTTCCCTTAATTTAAGACATGTTTTGTTGAGAATTATTATAATTTGTTTTAGAATGGTTATCATTTTATTAAAAATCATTTTAATATATTTGTTACTTTTTATTGAATATTATTGTACTTATATACTTTATTAGATAGAGAGAAATACTTAAAGAAAAGTGAAATTTTATTATTTAATAATATTATTATTTTCAATTAACCCTACTTTATTATACTTTTATTGTATATTATTGGATAGATAGCAAATTAATATTGAGGTTAAATTTTAAAAAAAATTATAAAATAAAAAATTATATCAGTGACAGAATATTCTGTCATAAATCCGTCGCTGATTAGCGACGGAATAATCCGTCACAAATCTGTCAGTGATTTGTGACAAAATTTTCGTCACAAATTCATCAGTAATCAGTGACAGAAAATTCCATTGCTAATCTGTCAGTAATTAGCGACGAAATATTCCGTCACAAATTTGTCAGTAATTAGCGACGGGATATTTGGTCACAGATTCGTTAGTAATTAATGACAAAAAAATTTCGTCGCTCATCCATCGCTAATTAGCGACAAAAAAATTTATCTCTAATTTGTCACGAAATATTTTGTTGCTAACATGTCACTAATTAGCGACGGAATATTCCTTCACTAATTCGTCACTAATTAGTGACAAAATTTCCATCACTAATCTGTCACAAATTCAGAATATGCTACTCTTAGAATTAGCGATGAAATTTTTCTTTGTGATAGAAACTACCGTCCCTAATTAGCGACGAAATTTCAAAATCCGTTGCAAATGGATTAACAACAATGAAATTAACGACGAAAAAATTCTGACGCTAATTCCATCACTAATTCATTTAGCGACGGAACTATTCATATTTAGCAATGAAAAATTTTGTCACTAATTTTTGTTTTTCTTGTAGTGAGAAAACCATTAGTAACTTTATGACTTATAGTATCTTTTGTTAAATGATGCTATAATTGTAGAATTTATCTTTTGATTTGTGAGACTTTTGTTCTTGTGACAATATATTGCATATACTAAATTTAATTTTTAATTTTATATCTAATTATAGTTTAAATTTTATAATTTTTGCAATTATTATGTACTAGTTATTTTTAACTATGTTTATATTTAAATTCAAATATAAAAATTAAATAAAAAAATCTGCTATGGTTGTTTTAATAATGGTTAGAACTGTCACTATAAGGAATTTTTTTTGTGGCAGTAGTTATGGTACAACAATTACTAAATTTGCCACATAACTTGCAGCGATTGTATCAATTTGGCCATAAATTATAGCGATAGTTGTTCCAATGATTAGAAACAACTACTGTAATATCATGCCTGATGGGACTTTTAGCAGAGGATTTTGCAACCACTGCTAAAATGTATAGCAACAATTGCAACCATTGCAATGGCCAGGAAACAACCGTGCCATTTTTCTTGTAATGCCCACCCTAATTGCCGTATGATTCAAGTATTGGGATAAAAAATAAAAAATCAAGAATGGTATGAGGCAGAGAGGGAACAAGTTATAAGTAACAAAATGAAAATAAATAGTAAAAATCTTATTTTGATCCGCGACATTGCCACGCCAAAGATTTACCTATTGAATCCATAGATTTATCAATACTGCTAAATATGATTGACAAAACACTAGAAAACAAAGTGCTTATGAAAAATAGAAGCACCATCATTGCAGTAAAACAGGTAATTGATAGAAACATAGGGACTCAATAAGTCGAACAACTTCAACGAGCCATAAAAAAAATTTGTCAATGGGCAAGCAATTTTTTTACTATCCAACACTTTGAACAGCTTCAATCTTCGAGCGATTCCATCTCGTTTCTTCAATATCAAAGCGGAATAAAAGTAATTTGAAAATAGAAAAGTATATACGTGATTATGGATTTTTCAGCAAATGTAGGGAGTTAACATCTCTTCATAAACCCCTCATGTATTGTTTCAGTGCTACTATTAACAAGCGTTTAACTTCTTCATTTTTGTGAAATGTGAGGGGTGTTTTATTAAATTTTTTAAGTTTATGAATAAAATTGTAATTAGACCTTAATTTTTTTAAAGCATTTTCTCTGTTATTTTATATATGTACTTTTAAGGTTATATTTTGTAGTAGTCACACTGGTTATAGTTAATTTATGTTTTGTTACACACTTTTAGTTCTCTAAGTATAGCAATTCAGTCCCTTTACTTTGAGCAATATCATCTTTTTTGATTTGTTCATCAGAACAGTTTAGTCATTTTAGTATTAATTAATTTAATATTATAACTTTACACCATAAAAGTAATGCTATTACTCTGTCACCCAAAAAAAAAGTAATATAATAACTCTAACTATCAAACTAAAAATGTACTGAAAAATAATAATTTGGAGAGACAGTAGCCCAATTTTGTTCAATAACAAAAATGTAAAACTTAAAATTATCTATAATTATCGGTTTTTCTATTGATTAAAGGAGTAATATTGTTCTAATTGAAGTTAGAGAGACTAAATTATTCTCATAAATAAACTAAGGGTATAAACATTCTAGAATTTTTAAAATTGAAGCGTCTAATAAATATTTTTTAAACCTAGTTTGAATATTCATACAAAAATACTAAAAAAGTGTTAAAAAGGAAAAAAAGGTTCCATTGGCCGTGAGAAATATTTGTATACCTAAATGTTTATCAAATTGAAAACATGCGCCTGCAATTTTTGAATTTTTAGTAATGGTTATGTGTGAGTTTTTTCTTGTAATAATTATGGTTAAATAAAAAAAATAAATCAATTGAAAAGACGTGAGATATCTAAACCAAAATTTGACTAAACTAAATAATATAATAACATTAGCCCATGAAAGATGGGATTGTAGTTTCTTAAAAATAAATTATTGGGAAAGGGTGACCTGCTGGGCAACTTTGACTAAACCATAAAAATAAGTTATTAATAGGATTCGTATTCGACCAGGGTACCGAATACCTAATTAGTCACTCAAAATGGGCCCTACATTTTCTTGACCACCATATCAACTTTTTGAAATTCACATTACAATTTAATGATGGCATTTTAATCTGTATCTAAACTTTATCTTAAAAAATAATTTTTTTTTTGAATGGCTCTTTTTTCAGCTGATATGAAATGAGGTTCTTTATGGTGGTAGGGTCATATGAGCTGGTGTTTTAAATCTTTTGTTGCCTGTAGGTTGGTTTATTATATGTATAAAAAAACACGGTGCGCATAAACATATATTTTTATTGTAAATAATTGAAGATATTAATAAATTTTATATCATATCATTTTCTTTATCCTTTTAAATACTTTCCACACTGTAAAAAGCACCTAAAAAATTGGTATGGTTAACTAATGCACCATTAAGCTAAATTAAATGAATCATTTTAAAATCATTTTATCTCAAAACTTAAATTATTAAATAAAAAGCTTGATTAATTTTATTAATATATTTAATACCTTCCCTCATATAAAAGTGCTTGCATAGGTTTATCATATTATATCGAAAAGAGATTCAATTAAAAAATAAATTATCAAGTAAAATTTCATGATAAATTTTATATAAATTTATATTAGTAGGTGTACAGAGTTAAAAGAAAATGGCGATCTTGTCCGCAGTACAAATGCAAAATGTCATGCATTTTCATTGATGTCGAAGCAAGCACGAATTTCGGAATAAACAATTAATTAATTTCATGGCGCGGAATAAAATAGTGAATTGGACTCGATAGAAGAAAGCATAATTATAATAAAAAATTAAATAATAAAAAAATTTTATCTTTAAAAATTTATTACTATTTATTTTAAGATAATTATTATTATATTTAATAACAATAAATTGAACCTAATGATAAAAATTTTTAAAAATAAATTTTTTAATTTTTAATCCTTAAACATAATTTTTTTAATTTAATTGAATTGACTAAAATATTTAAATAAAATATCAAATGACTTTTGACTCTATCTTGTCGTTATACATAGGAATTAATCTCATTTTCCGTTTTTTTTTCTTCCTCACGTATTTCAAGGCGCGGAATAAACAATTACTTTAAGGACACAATTATCAATATTTCGGTTCAATTATATTTCATTGGATGTGGTAAAATATTAAAATAAAATATCAAATGACTTCTAAATCTCTATTGCCGTAATCTACTTAAAGTAATCTCAAAAAAAGATAAACTCATAACATATATTCATATTATAAACTCATAAAAAATTATATTTATTAATAATTACATATAAAATATAATATATAAACATAAATTCATTTAAATACACTTTAAATTATATTAATTTTTTAAAAAAATTATTTATATTCTATAATTCATATTTTATAATATAAAAATTTTAATAAAATTTATACATAAATATTATTTTTAAATTCTTCTTCAATAGATTGTACTGAATTTAAAAATTTTATTTTTTTAAAACTCAGTTTAACTTAATTATATAAAAATTTGTCAAATTTAGTTCAAAACACATTAAGTTAATTAAATTTATCTAAATCAAAAGTAAATTAAATTAATTTTATATTAAGTCCAAATTTACAAACGAATTAACACGTTTTTTTAAGTAAAAATTTAAACTCGTTAAAATCAAAAAATCAACTCATGAATTTAATAATAATGCTCCCACTCATTCTTCAATAGTCAATAGTGTATTTTAATCCTAATATAATACGAATGTTAAAATAATAATAATAATAATAATAATAATAATAATAATAATAATAATAATAATCAAACGTTTCAGTATTTAACAAGATAAAGAATCCCAATAAACGTCAAATGATCTTACTTTCAAGACATGATTAGATAATGACAATATTAAATGAATCATGTCAAGAAATATGAAATAATCATAAGTAGGACGATATTATAATCCTCATTCTCAAACCTAGGAAAATTTTTTTATTCTTGAACTCATACATTAATGGGAGTATCAAATTTGAAATGTTTTGGTCTCTGGACTTGAACTCATTTATTTAGAAAAATTTTAAAATAAGTAATTTTTTCTCAAGTTGATATTGATCTACACAAAATTTATTCATATAAAATTACAAGTTAAAAGCTCAAATATTTTGAAGAGAACACACTTGTCATTAGACATAAGCAGAAATCGACTCAAACATATAAGTAAGCTAGCTCAAATAAAGCTAAAAAAGAAAATTGACAAGTTAAATACTCAAGTGCAAACTTTCAAGTTATTTTGTCTTAATATCTTAAATTATCTCACCTCCAAACTTAAACGCAATATTGTTTTTAGTATTGACAAGTAATAAGACCAAAAGACAAAAAGGGAAGAGTAATAAGTCTCCCCCCTCTCTATGCTATAAATCTCAATCTAATTGCCTTAACCCAAACAAGCATTTTCACAAAATTAAGAGTGAATGGAGGACTAAATAAGCACAATAAACTTTTGAAAACTTTTCTTTTCATCAAACTTTTATAAAAATGTTCCAATTTGGGATAGGGTTCGGGAATACATGCCTTGATTTATTTCCTGCCATGTTATATATATATATATATATATATGTTATCAAAATGTTTAAGTATTTATTATTAATATAATATTACATGATCATTCACTTATAAATAAAAATGTTCCCATTGCATTCTGTTTGCCCCTTTAATGTTACCTCTTATAAGTATTTTACGTTCTTCTATTAGATTTCCTTCGAACAAGTATTTTGCCATGCCCTCCTTTGGTTTCCGCAAGGTTCAAATATGGGGAAAAAAAAATATATATATATATATATATATATAAATCCATGACAATATAGAGCAGGAAGAGGGCAAGTTATGAGTGACAATAGATAATAAAAAATTTGTTCTGATCCATCCCATTTTCATCTCTATAATTTACCTATTGATTCCATAGATATATCAATACTGCTAAATATGATTGACAAAACACTAGAAAACAAAGTGCTTATGAAAAATAGAAGCACCATCATTGTAGAAAAACAGGTAATTGATAGAAACACAGGGACTCAATAAGTCGAACAACTTCAACGAGCCATAAAAAAAATCTGTCAATGGGCAAGCAATTTTTTGATTATCCAACACTTTGAACAGCTTCAATCTCCGAGCAATTCTATTTAGTTTCTTCAAAATATCAAAGTGGAATAAAGTAATTTGAAAGTGGAAATGTAGATACGTTGAACGATGAAACTGATTGAGGATTTTTCAGCATAAAGTAGGGGGGTTAATATCTCGTTGCAAACTCTTCATGTATTGTTTCAGTAAACTATTAACAAGTGTTTAACTTCATTTTTGTGAAAGGTGAGGAATGCTTTATTACATTTGTAAAGTTCATGTATTGTAAAATTATAATTAGACCTTAATTTTAGAAAAGAAATTATTTTCTCCGTTATTTTATATCAGTAATTTTAAGGTGGTATTTTCAAGTAGTTACATCGGTCATTGTTAATTTATGTTGTGTTATAGTTTTAGTTCTCAAATTATAGTAATTCATTCCCTTCAACTTTACTTTGAGCAATATTATCTTTTTAATTTGCTCATCAGAACATTTTAGTCATTTTAGTTTTAAGTTAATTAATATTATGACTTTACACCATAAAAGTAACATTATAACTGTCACTCAAAAAAAAAAAAAAGAAGTAACAAAATAGGTCTAACTGTCAAACTAAAAATGTCATGAAAAATAATAATTAGAAGAGACAACTGCTCAATTTTGTTCAATAACAAAAAATAAAATTTGAAATTGTCTATAATGATCGTTTTTCCTCTTGATTAAAGGGGTAAGATTATTCTCATAAATAAACCAAGGGAACAAATATTCAAGAATTTTTAAAATTGAAGCGCCTAATAAATATGTTTTAAACCTAGTTTGAAAATTCATACAAAACTACCAAAAAGTGTTAAAAAAACAAAGGTTCAGTTGTCTATGAGAAACCTTTGTATAATTAAATGTTTCTCGAATTGAAAACATGCATAAGCAATTATTTATTGAATGTTTAGTAATAATTATGTATGAGTTTTTTCTTGTAATAATGTAATTTTAATTTTTGGTGGCTCTTTTTTCAGCTTATACGAGATTGTCTATGGTAGAGTCATATAACGTGTTTTTTTTAGTTTTTTGTTGCTTGTAGGTCGGCAGATTATTTGTATAAAAAACACGGTGTGCATACACATATATTTTTATTCTAAATAATCAAATATATAAAAGTAAATTTTATATAATATCATTTTTTTAAATCCTTTAAATACTTTCCACACTGTGAAAAACAGCAAAAAAAAAAATGGTATGGTTAGCTAATGCACCATTGAGTTAAATTAAACGAATCATGTTGATAAAATTATGTCAAAACTTTTAAATTATTAAATGAAAAGCTTGTTAGTTTTATCAATATAATTAGTACCTTCCCTCATATGAAAGTACTTAATTATATTTATCATATTATATCGAAAATAATTTCAATTAAAAATACAAAACTATCAAGTAAAGTTTTAAGATAGATTTTATTGATATTTATTTTAGCAAGTGTAATGAGTTAAAAAATGGCATTCTTTGTCCGTACTCTATAGGGCAAATGCAAAATGAAAAATGGATTGTTCGCTACTTTAAGAATTTGCTGCTCTTTTTGGAGAGCTGCTCCGAACATATTTAAATTGTATAAATTTAGATTTTTTATATTTGATTTAGATACTTTAAATTTTATATTTTTCTTTAATTATTATTTTTTTATTTTGAAAAAACATAAGATGAGACAAAAATTTAAAAATTATATTTATATTTTATTTTATTTCTTTTGAAATAAAAAAATATATTAAAATAAAAAAAAATTTAACCATTTAAATTTGCTCCACTTAAGGCGAAAAAATGTACAAGGGACAATCCTTTCCCTCTATTCGCTGCAAAATGTCATGTATTTTCATTGACGTGGAAGCAAGCACGAATTTCATGACGCGGAATAAACAAATAATTGAATGACATAACCTATAATTTAAGGGGATTGTTCGGTGGATTCTCTAAAATATTCAATTGAGTTCCTAAAAGAAAGCATAAATTAATTGGATTTGCCAAAATTTTAAAATAAAATATCAAATGACTTTGAACTCTATCTTGTCGTTATATGTAGATATTTATCTTATTCTATGCTTTTTTTTCTCACGTATTTCAAGGCACAGAATAAACAATTAATATAATGAAACAATTATCAACATTTCGGTTCAATTATATTTAATTGGATTCTCTAAAATATTATAATAAAAAGTTAAATGATTTTAAATTCTATATTCTCGTTATCTATTTAAATTAATCTCATTTTCTGCTTTTTTTTCTCACGTATTTCATGACGCGGAATAAGCAATGCCTAACATGTAGAATAAAATTTTTTTGTAAATGTAATTTTATAAATAAAAAAATTTATATTCTTATTTTAATTAAAATTAAAAAATAAATATTATTTAATAATAATGAATAATGATTATAAAAATATAATAAATATTGTATATAATTTTATACAGGATTTACTTTCATAAAGCAACCAAATGCTACGTGGCTAAAATTAAATTTAATTGGATTTGCTGAAACTCATAGTCATTCTGCATTAGTATATTCCAATCCTCTACAGCACGAACAGTAATAATAACAACGATAATCAAACGTTTCGTTATTTAACAAGATAAATAATCCCAATAACCCTAATAATTCAAAGGCAAGCCGAATGATCTTATTTTCAAGATATGGTTAGATATGACAATATTAAATGAATCATATCAAGAAATATAAAATAATTATAGATAAGATGTTATAATCCTCACTCCCAAATCAAAGGAAAATTATTTTTTTATGCCTAAACCGATACGCAAATGGCTATGTCAAATTCAATTTCCAATCCCTTCTTCATGAAATCTTTGAATTTCTGGACTTGAACTTATATATTTAGAAAAATTTTAAAATAAGCAATTTTTTCTCAAGTTGATACTGGTATCTTACACATTATACTATGAGATACATAGGTATAAGATAGTATATAATATTTATGATACCTATGCTTAATATGGCAATTAGTGGTATTTTATATCCTAGTGATGTAAGATAAGAATATTTGGTTGCACATATTAATCAATATTTCCTGCTTGTTAAAATTTTCAAATACCCTTTCAAGTTTAAATAAAGTATATATCTTAAAAATTTATACTATTTTTACTATGTGTGAATGAAAATATAATTCAAAAAATTAGAACATTTTCTATCAGATAAAGTTAAATAATTCAGAAATTAACTAACAATTTTTATCAATTTTTGCACACTTTGACTTATCCAGCCTCCTATAGAATCAACGACGTAGGCGTATAGTTTAGAATTAGAAAAATTAATAGCAAAAAAATTATTTAATCTTAAACACAAAGAAAATCCAAGAGGCTTAGTATAGTTAAAGGTGAGCGGTGTGCTCATCTGCGTTTGAAAAAAAAAAAAAAATTTCTTCGAGATATATTAGACCATGTTTCTAAAATTACTCAAAAAGAAACCAAGTCTCAATTAAAGAGTAAAATAAGTTTAAAATATATTTACCTTAACCCAAAACACACTAAATAATATACTTTTTTCTATGTATAGTTATATACCATGGCCCTTATATCAAAATGCTTCAGTGTGAAAAATTAATAATCAAATATTATAGGGTCAAATATATCATATTGAGATATTATACATTGCTTCAAATTTGGTGACCCTGCCATAGAGTTTAAACTATTTCGCTTAAACAATGCCACCAAGTTTGAAGTATTTTGTGAAAATTTCCCTGTATTAAATTTGTTTATGTTACATGTGTTTTGTTTATATGATTATCTTATTAGAATTAAAATTTAGTGCTAGTCAAAATAAGTAAAATAACATGTGATAACAAGTAAAAATAATCATATCAATCTGACTAAAAATTTGTAGTATAAATAAATAGATAATAGGTTTATCAAATTATATTACCTGTCCACTTTCATATCATCAGTGAAATATGCAACATCTGGATATATAACAATGACTCATCATCTACAATGATTCGTCATCTGGATCTTTAGACACTGTACATTTCATAGGCCATCCGATGTAGACAAGTAAAATAATTTGATAAACCTATTATTTATTTATTTATGTTACACATTTTCTGGTCTGAGTGATATAATTATTTTCACTTGTTTTACTTATTGTAATTGATATTGAATTTTAATTCCAATAAGATAATCTTATAAATAATAATAATAATACTTCAAACTCAGTGACACTCTCACTGAGTTCTTGAAAAGTGTAGCATATGATTGTAATTATTTTTACAGTGACAAGTTTTTTAAATAATAAAAAATTGCTCAAAATCTATACACCACCGAATCATTTATTTAAAGATAAGTTTTAATTTTTTTTAAGTATATTAAAAAATTTGAGCCTTAATATTCATATTTTCATCTAACTCTTATCATTTGGGTTAAAGTTCTCATCTAATAGGAAGAATAGAGAAGAATGTAGAAAGAAAGACAATAAAAAAATTGATTTTATAAATGAAAAATAATCATTAAATCCTTGTTTCAGAAATAATAAAAATAAATAATTATAAAAATGTAATAAACATTTCACGAAATAAAATGTAAAGGGATTCATTTTATATAGTGTACCAAACAACGCATACGTTATACAATTAATTTAGACTGAGTTAGTTATACTGATGACTTTATGTACAGATGTTATTTAAGCGTCTTCCACAGTTTCTTAACGAAAAATGCATAACTTCATGGAACAGTTCGCTGAAATGTGGAGAGACGAAAAATATTTTATTTCTATCAGATAAATTTAAATAAATCCGATTTATTATTTTTTCCACACTTTTGACTCATCCAGCATCATGATACAATCAATGACGTACGCGTACATTTTAGAATCGAAGAAATTAATAGCGAAGTCATTCTTTAATATTAAAACACGGAAGCCTAGTATAGTTATAACGGAGGTCAGTGCTTAGATTCAAATTTAAAAATTAGTTCTTAAAAAATTTATACTCCTAAATGTATTAAATATTATCTTTAAAATCATTCAATAAGAGACTTAATCGCAATTAGAGTATTATTAACTAACTCAAAAATATTCTTATACTAAACAACCCAAAACACTCTAAACAATATACTTATTCCTATATTATATAGTGAGGATCACAAATAAACTTCATGGAGGGGTTCCTGCTAACTCTTGGCAAGTGCTCAGTCACTCATTCATTTTTTTTTTTTTAACAAAGACTTAAATATATTTTCAGTCTCTAATGTTATAAAGGTTTTAAATTGATCCCACTCATTTTTATTCAGTTAATCAATATTTAAGGTTTATGCAATTCAATCTTATGGCCTTACTCTAATTCATATGATAACAAAAATTAGTGATACTCCAGTTAATTCGCTCACGCAAATGCAATTTGGACCACATAACTTCTCTACCCTTTAGCCCCATGACATCCCTTCTCCAATTCATGGTTCTTCCAAGTTCAAGTAAAATTTAGTAACTTCACTTGATTACTTGTCATTTAAACGGTCAATGTACAGCTCAAATCACATCCACATGAGTTAATCCCAACTTCATTATTTTCATTATTACTGGAATAGAGTTAAGATGAAAGAACTTAGCTGCATTATTTTAAAATATTAAAACTAATTCAATTAAAATCAAAGGAACCAAATCGAAACATTTTCAGTACTTAGGGAACCGAAAATGAATTTAAGCCCTTAGCTGAAGTGAAAACAAGGCGAAATGAAACGAAAGGAAAATTATCCCTTTCATTCAAAGGGCATTTTTCCATTTTCAATAAAAAACCGACAAACCTCATTTGACTCATTTTATTTCTTCCATACACATCTAGCAGAGCCAAAGGAGGTAAAGTCAAAGAGCCCTCCTTTTATCCCTAGGTTGTATGAAAAACGACTGGCACAAATAGTGGATACTATTTCTCTCAAGCAACACGATTATATTATGATGCATAAAAGACACAGATAAAAGAAGATATTAACATGTGATTGCTCAAGTAAATTTAGTACGTATAAGTAACACAGATACACAAAATTACACCTGGCACAGCAAAATACCCAAGCCTTGAATCTTGGAAGGTAACTAATTAGTATCTCTGCTTATTGCCCGCCGGGACTCCTATTCCAAGACAGATAAGAGGGATCTCCAAGTTGCCTATAGAGACAGCAAGAGACAGACAGATTAGAACCTAGTTACAATTTAATAATAGCAATTGTGCTATCTAAATGTGAAAAAATTAGCCATTCAGTAAACTACTGAACAGAATCTGACCGATACGAAATTTGTAGTAAAATTAACATCAATAGAGAAAAAATGACAGCAGATATAGCATGTACAACTACAAGCAGACTATGCCGACCTTAGCATTTAAAATAAAACTAGGATGGCAATGGTCACATATTATCCAATAAATAGAGCCCAGTAGAAATCAATTCTCTAAAGAATCTTCTGATAATTTTCACATTTTATGCTATCCCACATTTAGTTACATTACGAGTTCTAGTCAAGCCTTTAATCTAAAGAATCCTCCTACAATTTTCACATTATTATGCTTTTCCACATTTAGGTATATACAAGTTCCAGTCAAAACCTTTAAAAGTAATCATTATACCCTGAATAGTATAACCTTTTCTGTTAAAAAAAATGCATTTTGAGTATTTACCTTGGCTTGATAAAATATACAATGGCAAAAGCCATGGCCAGAAAGAAGCACAATCCTCCAACAGAGAGATATGCAATGCCAAGGAAGTTATTCTTCCCGCCAAGCCAGGTAGTAGTTGACAGTACAAGCTTCTTCTTTCCATTAAAACTGTATGTGTTGTAGTTGTTCTTCAATGTCACATGTATCTGTTCACCTGCATCCAGGTCCACCTCTATCTTTCCGTACAACTTCCTAAAAGTCGGAAGAGCAGCAGTTCGCATCCACACAATAAGATCCTCCTGCTCACTCAACTGTTACATACAACATTCAAAACATAAGCAACTTATCTGAGTGATGCAAACTATAGAGAATTACTCAAACTAATCACAGGACGAAGAATGCAATATCCTGTAAGTCACAAAAATGAAAGGGGAATAAAAGAAGAATATAATATAGCAAAGAAATTGACATCTCTGTCGTAATTATGAGCATTTATGGCTTGCTGTTTCGCTTTTGTTTTGCAGTTTGGGGGGATATCTTATCCTCCTCCCACTTGTACTTTCTCTCTTATCTGTATTAAAAAATTTTTATATAAAATACCAAAGGTGAAACATAAATGCGTTTAAAGGGTTACAAGATTGATTTATTTCAAGATCGGCCTAGGTAAAGCCAAAATGCATGACTGAGTTGTTGGAAGATGAAAGGGCATGAGGTGCAGAATTGACAATTCGTTGAGGCAAATGTATATGCCGAGAGAACTGATCACAATTCACAAGCATTACCCATATATATGCACTACAAGTGCAAAATATGGACTTAAAAACCACATTCTATCCTTGAGTATTACTTTAACTACAAAGCAACAGTTACAAATGCTTATTCCTCTGTGCAACCCCATATAATGGCCTGTCATTCTTACTACAAACCCTAAAATGCTAAGCTACATACAATCTCTAATGTACAAAAAAGCCATAAAATATAACCCCAGACCATGGAACATTTAGCCTCCTGATTAAGAAATAATTCTTCTAAAATCAATCCCTATTTCCTAATACTTATCCATTTCACACTAGTGTAGTTACAGACCTAGCTCTTTTTCTCATCACTTCTAAGTCTTACAATCTCAAGTTTCAAGCCTTAAAGGTTAAATGAGCAACCATACAAAGACCATATTTCCCAATGGTTCAGGCAAAACCATGAAAAAAAAAATTATAAATAGGGATAAAAGAGGAAAGAAAAAAGAGCAGCTGTTTCCTGCTACTGCCATTGTTTTTCCTCCCTGGCATAACTAAAATTTCAACAAATTAACTAAATTTGACAGGTGACACCTCCAACCAATCTCTCACTCTCTCATTAACTATAGCCTGAACTAAAAAATTCTGAACCCCCAAAAGCTGATAACTTGATCCTCCTGGCAACAAAATAACTCAACTAATCCTATCAATTTTGTCTTTTATGCTTCTCATTCACCAAATAAATATATTTTGCCTCAGGAATTTACAAGTTAGTTTTATGGATTAACTAGCAGAGCAGTTTTAGCCAGTTAAATGCTACTCGTAAATTAAATTATGCAACCAGTTAGAATTCCATTCCAAACACCTTAGGAAAATTTATATAAATAGTTTCCTCAAATTAAAAAGTAACAAGAAGCTTCAAATTGAGTAAAAAAAACATATTAGATAACCTATGTGCACAATATGTATATCCAACATCAGACTCCTGAAGCAATGAAGTAATATAATATTAAGATGCAAGCTATACACACACACAAACACAAGTGTAAGCATTAGACACCACATTCCAACATAATCTCAAATTACCGCACTAGACCTAGTAAATAAAGAGAATTATACATACAAATAGATGCTCTGTTCAATCAAATGGTTTATGAAAAGACTTACTGGTATGGATTCATTGAGATGTGCACCACCTACAACAGAACTATTCTGAAAGTTTTTAGGAAAGACATCTTTTCCAAATTTGTGGTCCCTGTCACTCTTCCAGGAGATGCCTTGCTTGTTCACTGCCAAATTATTGTTCTTGCGGGAGAAGACATATGTATCATTGAACAAGCTCCAAGCTATAAGACCACAAGGTACAATTGCATTGCCTTTGAAAAGATCTTCAGGTTTACAACTATCAGTTGAATTTCCCTTTTTTGGGTCTCTCAACTGCTCATCGCTTCGGCTTTTAACATACCTGAATTATAGAGAATTGGCACCAGAATAATTGCAATCATAAAAAATGAATTACATGCATTATATTCAATTGTTAATCAGAAAATTCCCAAAACTTTAACACTGAAAATTATTGACATATATAATAAATCAATGACATAAAAGTAGTTAAAGTGTTATGAAGATAAGATGAATACATTAAAATCTTCATATGGATGTCGCTTGAAATTATATCTCATGCAACTAGAAATCTGTCATCACTGACATAATTCCCTACAGCTCTTAGAAGTTAGGAAACCGAACTCAAGCCATAGCTTAAGAGACTCATAATTATATTTTGTTAACTACATATATTCTTCATAGCTTAGATGATGGGCTAAAAATGAACTTCCCTATATTTGCCAAACAATTTATTTATCTTTTTTAAATTATTTTCTTCATTTTATTATTATTCTTAGATAAAAACTCATATTTCTTATAACCAAGGGCAAACAAATAATTAGTTCCTGACCAATAGTTGCAATGATCAATAACATTTAAATTTAGTCTAAACTAAAATTCAAACATGAATTACAAGAACCAAATGCCATCCATATTATAAAAGTAAGTAACTAAAAAGTAACTAAAACAGAACAAGTTTAGGTACAATGCTGAATATCATGGTCCAGAAGAATTGTTCAAGGATTTATCTTGCACAGAAGTCAAATTTGTAGGGTTGTTAAGATAATAAGCATATATAGCATTAGTTTAAGCAAAGCCATCAATTTGGCAGTTGAATCTTTTCAACAGGTAACCTGAATGGAAACATAAGATAATTTGGTGTATGGGGTAAAGAATAGGAAAAGAATATTTGGAGCTGGAAACATAAGAAAACTGGGTGTATGTGATGAAGAATAGGAAAAGAATATGTGATGTGGTCAATGTATGGATAATTATTCCTAAATTAGGAAGTAGGCTATCAAATAAGGCTTAAATTAGGGATGCTCTTTATTGTTATTATTTACTTTATTTATTTAAGCATGCATTTTCAGTTACTTTTATAAACCCTTGGTTGTAGACTTTTCATTCAGCCTACTGATTGAATAACATACCAGTATTTGTTTTCTCCCTCTTTCTTCCTCTACCTCTCTGTTTCTCCCTTTTCCCTCTTGTTCTTCCTCTCTCCCTCTCTCTCTCTCTTTGTCTCCCCATTTCTCGCTTCTCCCCTTTTCTTTTATTTCACTCTATTTTTCCCCTTCCCCTGTTAGTCCTATATCAAGTGGCATCAGAGCCTTCCAAATCCATACAGCCACGCCCTCACTACACCTCCAAGACACCCACAATACCAATTGACCATCTGAGGCAGCCCAAACCAAGGCCACCCACCTCTGACCACCCCCACTCAAGGCCTCACCACCATCTGGCCAGATACTTCACAGAGCTGCACTGCCAGAGCCACCAGCAACCTCACCAGAAAGTTGTCTAGAGGCTGTTTTTGGTTCCAGGTTCATCAGTTTTAACCTTCCGACCATTTCACAATCTCTTGGCAGCAATTTTAAGGGTACTTTGATGGTAAAATCCACTCTTTCAGGATGATATACTAGTCTGCCTTCTCAGAATTGTGTTTTATAAGCCCTCAAAATACTTTTGAAAAATTGTTGCAAGTCTCTTCCCTACCATATTATTGTCATATGGCTTGTAGCTAATCTACTGTTGGGAGATACCATTATCCGAAGGAAACACATTCTTATGGGTATCAGACTTCAAGGCTCCCCAAGGGGTATGAAATCCACAGTTAGCCATTAAATTCTAGAACCTCTTTTCATCTAGATAGGTCATACACTCCAAATTCCTATCATGATTCCTACTAAAGTGGAAGGCAAAATAGGAATATTGGGTAAAACGACTCAGTAGCTGCTCTCAATAACAAGCCTCATCTTATTATTGTGATTACTATTATTATCATGGCTCTTACTACTCGTACATAGAATATCAAGATCATGTTCAGCTCAGTTTCCTTTGATACTTGAACAACAAAAATATCCTCAAGATTATAAACTATAAAGCAATACATGGAGCTGTGAAAGAAAAGCCCCATGAAATCATAATAGCAGAATCCCAAGATTGCCCATGTGATATTAATGATGAGGGTAACATTGTAATGCTAGATTTTGAAAAGCATTTCGGAAGTAAAGTTAGAATGTGCACAATGTTAAGATACTGAAAGCATTCTAAAGAGAAGTTGGTATGTGAGAAAGATGAAAACATTCATCTTGCAAGCATTAAAGACAATGCTGTTTTGCGGGGAAGTTAAACCCCAAATTGCAGAAGTTCACATTCATGTTCAACCAACCAAAGTGCTGTACCATGACAAATAGTTATTCCTGATGTGTTGGAGAATATATATTTGCTCCAACTCAAGGTCAAGTCTTCTCCAACCAGGGGAGACTGATAAAGGATAGGAAAAGAATATCTGGAGTGATATGGTCAATGACATGGTTCATCATTTGTAAATCATGAATTAGGCTATCAATCAAAGCTTAAATTTGGGATACTCTTTGTTACTATTTCCTTTATTATTTTAAGCACATTTTTAGTTTCCTTTATTAACCCTAGTTGTCAACATTTCATTCAGCCTAGTGACTCAGTAAAATATCAGTAATTGTTTTCTCCCTCTTTCCTTCCTCTACCTCTGTTTCTCCCTTTTCCCTCCTTTTCTTCCTCTCTCTCTCTCTCTCTCTCTCACTCTCTCCCTTTATCTCCCTATTTCTCCCTTCTCCCACTTTTCTTCTATTTTTCTCCTTTCACCTGTTTGTCGTACATCAATGTGTATTTTCACCAGAAATCAGTGAAAGACTTTTAACGAAATTTAATGCAAAACTTAGTTCTTTATTGGCTATAAATAAGATATGTTAGATTGTTAATAGAGTCAGAGAATAATCTTGACAGAAGCATTTAAGGTTAAAAAAAAAATTTGTGGCAACAGCAACAAGTTTCACGATAGCACCCCCCTCCCAAAGAAAATGAACAAGTGTTGTTCTTGTTTTTCTTCACTTCCAAAATGGAGCAAATAATCCCTTTTGTGCGATACCAATCTGTAGCAGGAAATGTGAAAATGGGCAAACAACCAGCACAACTTGACAAAATTTGTTCATATGAACATCATCTCTTTGGACTATAGTCTACCTAATATCTGCTACAAAACTCATGATATAAAGAAGAATTTTTTCACTAAACAAGAAATCCACAAAATTAAAGCAGGGAAGTAGGCAAGGGGGAAAAAAGAAGCTGGAATTCTCAAGTACCACAGAAGAGAGATGGAACAGAAGATCCTTATTATTTACGAAATAATTAAATTTTCAAAAAAAAAACACACACACACACACGTACATGAGAGAGAGAGTGTGTGTGTGTGTGAGAGAGAGTGGGTGATGCATAGATTATGGACAAAGTGCACATGAGAAATAAAAGGGTCACATACCGCCGATGATTCTGGTAGAAGTTGTCAAGCTGATAGTAAACATAAATCGGTGCCTTCATATTTTTTGTTACCTACTCATAAGAAACGATAAAAACATTATAGTGCAAATTCCATTATCTATTAAGTATTTTAACAGAGCTGGTACCATGATCAGTGGTGTATCCAAGGGGGCAGGGGAAGTTGTGGCCCCCGAGTTATTTGAAAACATGTATTCTATATGGAAAAATTTTAGTATGGCCCCCTAAAAACTTATAATTTACATATGGCTCCCCAAAAAGTTGAAGTTTGTATATGATCTTTACATTAATTTACCTAAAACAACAAAATATTATTGATTGTCACTTACTATTTATGAACCATAAGTTATGTTTAACAATTATAAGTTTTCAAGAATAATAAAATTAGGAAAGACAAAAACTTCCAAGAAACTCGCTCTCTACTCTAATTTTGCTATAGGCAACTTTAGGAAATTAAAAAATCCAAAAGGCTTTTCCTTCCACTTCCATGTTTGTAGACTAAAATGAGCAAGACTGAAAATCGACAAGTTCACCACTATTTCAAAAAAAAAAATTTTGGTTGCTTTCCTTTTCATTTTCTCATTCATTCAGTCATACAATATTCACTTTTTAACTTTCAATTAAGGCTTTTTTTGGTTATTTAATGGGTTTCAACTTGCTCTTTGCATTCGCCTTGTCTCTACAAGTCTTTAGTTTCTCCTCACATACAGGTTTGATAAATTGCTTCACTTTATTACTGTTATCCAATTATGAATAGAATGTATTTGTTTTCAATTGAAATTAGTTTTATAAATCATAGAAATTTAGGCAACAAGTTGGATAAGATGAAATGAAATGAGACCTATATAGGAAATATACTCCTTTTTGGTTGCGCATTGTGACATTGTCTGAATAGCCATGGCTCTGTGCATCATGGCCTGCTAGTAGCATCAGTAATTTGAATGCAATATATTAGCTTCTTTATAATAATAGCCTATACACTCTATTTCATATATTTCTATCAGGTTAAATGTTAGATCTCTAATATAGTATATATGTATTGTATAATAGTCCAAATTTAATTCAAAAAAAGAAAAGATTATGGTATATTATATCCTCAAATAGTTTTGTCCCCCTCAAGGAAAAAGTTTTCCCTCCACCCCTGACCATGACATTGATGAGTAAAAGTAAAAAACGTTAAGGAGAAAGTGGTGCCAACGGGACTTACGTTTAGTGTCCTGTTGCATGTTTTATCAGCAGAGCTCTGAATATATTCTACTTTGTTGTTCTTAAAGTTTTCCGGTATACACTCAGACTCATACCTATCAATAATTTCAACAACCTGACAGGTAATAAGATAATCACAGTCAGCATCATACACAACAGAAAGCATAATTACAAAACATAATGGCACTTTCCCATACATCATTTGAGGCAAGTAGGGAAGCAACTCCTATAGGAATGAAGAAAACACTAACAATCAAGAATGACGAAATAACCTGCAGGAAAATATTTAAATTAAATACAATTCATAATTATACAAATTTTAACTTATATATGCATGGAGATTAAAAATATGATACTGGCCAACTAATATTAAGTAGAGTTACCGCTCGCGGGGTAAGAATCGGCTTGCATGCTGGAAGTTCTTGTTGTGTAAACTTCGAATCTAAAAGAGAACTCTAGTGTCTAGTCAGTTAAGTTTTCTGTTGGTCGATTAAAAAGAATGACATAAATGCAACTGTCACTAAAGCAGAAGATGCCATCTAACTGCGAAGAGCACCACCGTTAGGTCAACAACCAATATGCATACCAAATAAATTTTAATAGAAAAGTTCAAATGTTAAGTCTCAAAAATTAAAGTGGATGTTTACTCGCAGATTAATCAACCATCCGACCACAATATTGCCGTTGCAATTAAAATTATGAGCTTGAGCAACAGGCACAGGCATCTCCATAATTTGCACTAAGTACCAAAACAGGCGAAGCCAGCATACCAAACCCCCTACCCCCTCCTCCCTCCTCTTCTCTCTGCAGAATGACTCGCAATAAAGGCATCAACATTTTTCAAAGCACAATTTCATCACAAAGTGACATACCAGGCGCACATTGAGGGCATAAAATTGCAGGAAAACATAAACATGCTAATAAAACAGAACCATTCAATTGTGGGTATCTGCAAATTGAACACCAGAAATCAAAAGAAATGATCACAAATCAGGAAGTTTCAGGTCAATACACTTGGGTCGCTTCGTATGTCTTCCGGCAGTTGTTGCATCAGCAGATCCAGCACCTACAGAACTCCACGATGCCATATCCAAACGCAAAATCCTCAAAGCTTCGCCTTTTTCTCAAAGCCGAAAAAATTAACAGATGGGAATTGAAACCCTTGAAATTTGAGGAGAGAAAAAGAGAAAATGCGTTGTAATTGGAGCAAATGTATGAGATTATGGTGCTGCACCCTCTCTCGGGGTTTGAGTTTTACGAGGAAACAGACAAAGAATGATTCATTGCGAGGGGCGGCCGGTCACCTCCTTCCCTCTCTGAGGAAAGGAGAGAGACAGAAGAAGCTAAAGACCATAGACAAGCCAAAAAATACAAGGCAATTACCCGGTATAGGACGGCTTTACGGTTTGGACGGCTTCTTTTAATTTCTACTTTAACCCATATTTTATTTTTTTCAAAATTTCCTTAAAATTTTTATATATTCAATTCATAATTTGTCAATTTCAGGCCATGTTATAAATAGGGGCCAAAAATAAAAAGTTTTTCATTTTTGATAACAAGAAAATAATAGTACAACTACAGAACCATATATCCCACATAAACTAATTTCATTTTTACACTTTTGTTGAAGGTATGCCTGCAAATCCTCCGGAATCATCAAATTTGTTGTGACGTAAATCTGGACATCAAGTGCCAAACATCTTCACGGATAATTTGTAATGAAGCTAGCAGTTGAAGATGTGATTGCAGAAGAAACATTATGAATGTAAACACAAAAAGACATTGACGGGTAATATCGAGGGTTAGAAATCAACTCTTACTGAAAAACAAAAAATAGAGCATGCCTCACCACTTCCAAGAAAAAAAAAAAGAAAAACTTTGACTCTTAATTGATGAAATTTATCAATTCAAACCTACTTCTTCGAAATAGTATGACCAAATCAGGGTCAAATCAAGACTCGATACTTTCGTTGTCTGGTATTACGATTAGCACCCCAAAAGGAAAATTGCCCGCCATCATAATTAGACATATGTTGAATAGTCCTAGGACGAGTTGGATTGAATGCTTGTTAAGTTGGATGTTGCTACTAAGTGGTATGTCGGTATTGCCTGAAAAGCCTATGAACCATATGTAATGCCACGTACGAACCTAAGTGAGGATCCTTAAATATTTTGCGATTCCGACAAAACCATGTATCACATGTAGAATCAAAACGAGAAGCACAATATAGTCTTCAACTTGGGGCTTAATAACCTAATCCGATCAAACCATGTTTGTAACCAAACTGAAAGCTCTAATGAATATATCTAATCAACTCACGAAGTTAGAAGAGAAACAAAGCAAATGGCACAAGCAAAAGGGCATATGAAAAAATTAATGATTCATCGATTCCTCAGATAAATGGCAAAAAGACAGCAATTCTCCACAGACAACGATGAACACGGAGAATGGATGTCAAATAAAGAGCATTTCACAATAGTTTTTATAAAAATAAAAAAATATGAAATGAAAGTCAAATGTTCCAAACATCATCCCACACAGTATATTGGGACAACTAATCTTAAACCAAAGTCTGAATTAACAAACAATTCCCATCGGCCACAGTATATTTACCCAAATTGTTACCTGTCCGTGCAAACTTACCAGACTAACCTGTCAATGAAAATAGTATTTGAGAAATTTGATGCACTTGAGAGAGTAAGTAGAGCTGAGATAGCACTTGAATATTCCATTCCAATATCCATTATCATGTAGACTAAGGTTACACATTTTTTCATAAAAGGAAAATGAACATGATTACATCGGCCAGTAAAAATAGTTAAATAGAGAAATATGATTGACATATCTCACTTGCTATTGAAGATGGTCATAAATTATAAAACTAAACTTTCTGATACTTTTCCAGATTTGTGTCATAGTTGAGTAATTGTTTAAACAACCCAAGTACTTATCTGTATAACACTGGTTGTAATACTCGAGCAAACAGAGAGGCTGATTCATCAGCGAGAAACGGCCAAACATGTTTTGTCAAAAAAGTCTTATTAAAACATTGAATTTGCTTAAAACCAATCCCTCCTCCGAAATGTCAAGGCTGACATACACTTGACCATTTAAGCAGATAAGGTTTAAGAGTGGAACTAGAATAAGTCCAAAAAAATTTTGAAATTTTTATATCAATGTCATGATAATATTTCATAGGAAGCTGAAAACAAGATAAAAAATAAGTTAGTGTGAAAGTAAGAATATATTTAATCAATGTCAATTGACCAACCTACAATAACAATATAGATTTTTAAGCTTGAAATTTTTGGTCAATCGTATCAACAAATTCTCAATAAAGCAGTGTTTTGTATTATGACCTTTATCCACTTGAGCACCCATATTTCCCCAATCAAATTTTAAATTTGACACCAAAAATAGCAAATAAAATTTTTAAAAATTTATATGGCACATAGAGGCTAAAAATAGTTTCTAATTTAGTAGTATTGTTGCATTATCCTAAAATCTTGTCGTAATGCTATAGCCTGAACCATGTCACATACTTGGGATAAAACTTTGAAAAAGAGTCACGTATTATCCACATACATCAAGTGTGAAGTTTACTGTGAATTCTTATAAACTCTTATACCTTTCTATTCTGTTTAGCCTTGTGAATCATATTTGACAAGATGTTAGCATATAAAATTAAATGGTATGGGAAAAGATTATCACAAAAAAAGGTCACTTATGAATGATGGATCTTTTATGAAGAGCTTATAGTTTCGAAATTTATAATAAGTATTTTTTTTTTATAACATTATCCATCCGCATCTCAAAGTGTTCATATAAGTCATGTCATTATGTGAATTTTGGCAAACGCCATGATTCAATATATAAATATACTAAATAAAATAAAAGAATCATAATTCTAGTTATAATTATATTTTTATTTATACTTCTTGATTAAATGGTCCTTTTCCCTTGATGATTGGTTTCAATTAAATACAGATGCTCCTTAAAAGTGAAAGAAAGTATGGCTGCATGTGGTGGGCTCATCCGTGATGCTATTGAAGCTTATTTAATTAGTAGGTTTTGCTTGTAATCTGGGTTCTTGTAGTGTGCTACGTCTAAACTATAGGATGTCTTGGCTAGCCTTCATCTTGCTTGGGCTCATGAGATTAGGAAGATCATGATCGAAGTCGATTCTCTCTCAACTATTCAGCTCGCTGAATCACACTGTGATAGGATGCAACCTCATTCTAGCTTTATTTTGGAGATTAAGGAGCTTTTGAGCAAGGATTGGATTTGCCAACTTAACCATGTTTTCAGAGAAGGAAACAGATATGCTGATAGACTTGTTAACATTGAAGAATGCACCTAGAGGGGGGTGAATAGGTGCTCTTGCAGAAAATTAAAGAGTTAAAGACAATTAAATCAATTATACATAAATATCAAATGATTTCAATAAAAGACTTGATAAAGAGTACTGGTGCGGAAACCTTGTAGTCAAATTAAGATCTTGTCGACAGGATCTTCTAAAAGATAACTGAAAAGTAAAGATCAAGGAGATAAAACAGGACCTTGTCGACAAGGTTTTAGCACAGAGACTGAAACAGAATAAAAAGCGAAGTAAAGGGAGAAAAACACCAGATATATCCTGGTTCGGTCTTCAAGACCTACGTCCAGTCCCCTTGATATACAACAAGGGATTTCCACTATAAAATCAAAATGTACACCCACGGAATCTAGGTTTCCAAGCTCACCTAGAACTTTTACAATACTTGGGTTTTACACAAGCTTACCCAAAACTTTACCACACTTGGGTTTTACACAAGCTTACCCAAAACTTACCACACTTGGGTTTTGCACAAGCTTACCCAAAACTTACTTTCCCCACACCTAGGAAAGATTTACAGAACAATGATATAATAATATGTTTGAAATCCTTATCAATAAAGGATTGCAATAAGCTCACTTTCAAAAGCTCTCACAAGCTAGATTTATCCAGAAACTAAGCTCAGAAAATTTAAGATGAGGAGAACAATATAAAATCACTTATCTCCTTTTTGCTTCTGTTCTCACTATCTTTTTTGTTCTCTGGTGCTTTTTTCTCGTTCTGTGTTCTGTTTTCTGTAACAGACCTCTTACACACATATATAAGCACACAAAAAAATAGCCGTTACTCCATTTCCCTCATTTTTGACCGTTTGAAATCAGTAGCCTTGAGTATCAACACAGTAGCTGAGAGCTTGTCATGTTTACAGCAGAACAGAGAGGCTTTTCTGAACTTCTTTCACCATTTTTCTCCTTTTTCAGCATATCCAGAAGATTGAAACAGATTTATGCTTTTGATGAGTAAACAAAATGGAAAGGGTTGACTTTGAAACAAAGCAGAAGCATGGTCACAGCAGAAAGACAGCTTTTAGCTTTTCAGAGCAGCAGAATCAGAGATAAACTTCCTTTTCTCTCTCCACAAATTTGCTTTTGTAACTTTTTATCTCTCTTGCTCTGTTTCCCTTGTTCTTCGATGAAGTTTTCTGATTGTATGTGGGATGGACAGAAACAGAGATATATTTGCTTCTGTATCTCTTTTTCTCTCTTGCTCTATTTTTCTCTCTCCTTTCTTTTTACGATTTTGCCTCTGCAACTTTGCTCAGATGAAGAGAAAAACTTGGATGGAGAGCTTACCGTATTAGTTTCCTGTGCTTCTTCATCCCCAACAATGATTTTTGTTTGCCTCTTTATTTCTTTTGCTCTTTTCATCTTTCTTCGATGAAGCTTTAGAGATTTCGTTTTGCTTTATGGCATCAGAATTTTCTGGTTTGATGAACTAGAGATTGCACACAAATTTGTGTGTTTTGATTTCCCATATTCCTTCATCTCCAACAATGGCCTTTGCCTCTTCATTTCTGTTTCTCTTTTCATCTTTCTTGCTCTTCTCTTCTTCTTCGATACAGCTTTTCTGATTAGTGTGGGATTGACTTGTCAAAGCTTCTTTTGCTTTTACTTTATGGCACCAAGTTCCTTTATTGTTTCTTGAGCTTTTACTTTTTCATTGTCCAATGCTTATTTCACTCTCCAATGCATCATTTATGTTCTGCAAAAGTAAAAAGGTAAGTCTCTAATATAATAACACAACTTTGAGACTTTAATGCTTGTATAAAATTTAACTTCAGAATTTTGTTATCATCAAAATAATTAATTCTTGGAGCTAACAAACATAGCTCACACTCAACCTCTTGGATCACTTATTTTTCGAGCTCCTCCTAGTGTCTTGCTCAAGCCTTTACTTGAAAATTTCAGTGGAGTTTGTCTGCCTAGATTAGGAGATAGCTAGTTTATTTTCCATTTTTACCAAAAATAGTATAAAAATTAATTCGAAATTAATATTAATCGGCTCAATTAAACAGTTTTGTAGCAGAAGATTTCTAATTCGATTGCTGTGGATGGTAGTTAAAACTCAAACAATATATTTATTTACTTTTATTGGCAAATATATATATATATATATATATATATATATATATATATATATATATATATATATATATATATATATATATATTTATTTATTTATTTTCCAATTTTTTCAACAGAAAGGTTCAAAAAATATTTGCCAACTTTTAAAGTTGGATAACTAACAACAATATAGCTTTTTTTATTTGTCTTATTTTTTATAACCACTAAACCTAATTCTTAAAAAATTAATTTTAATCTAATCAATTTTTATTTCAATTAAGATTTTCTTAAACAAATTTTAGATAGGATAAGTATAATTTAATATTAAATTAGAATTTATACGATCCATTAAGCTAGTTTTCAACATGTTATTGAATTTGCCAAACACTCCTAATAATAAGAGTAAATTCCTTCCCCTATTTAAATTACATAGTTATTTCTTCTATTATGAAAATATAAACAAACACCTTTTAAGTTAAAACATAATCAAAATATATTTCAAAGTTAATATTATTTTTTTACTTAAAATATTAATTATTAAAAAATAATTTTTTATTTTAATATTATTTATTTTGTGTTAAAAATGATAAATTTAGTTATTCTAAATTTGGAAAAGTGACTATTTTTTTATTAGTCAATATATATTTAATATAATATTTGTTATACCATATAAATAACAGATGTAAGAGAATTTTCAAGGGCATAGATAATTATAAATAAAAAGAGAAATCTCAAAGAGAGAGAGAGAGAGAGAGAGAGAGAGAGAGAGAGAGATGTCTTATTTAAAAATATAGATAATACAAGGGTGAAGAACTTACAATCTGTTTGATTAACAAAAAATGTTTTAATAGAATTAGAAATTGAATGTTAAATGAAATAGAAAAGAATTAATTTTGTTTGGTATAGCACAAAATAAAAAAATTTACTTTATTTGTTGGGCATATTGAAAAGTAATGGTGTTCAAAATTGATCCAAATCAATTGAATTGATCCAAATTAATAAAAATTGAATTAAATTGATTAAAAAAATTAAAATTGATTTTGAAAATTATAAAAACCAATTAGTTTGGTTTGGTTATCAGTTTTGTCAAATTTGGTTCAACTTTACTGAACTAATAATATATATATTTTTGCTTCTATTAACTAAATCTAAATTATACATAAATATTTTATTAATAAAAAATAGTGATAATTTTTTCTACTTTACTTACATTTAGATGATCTTATCAAATAAGTTATTTTGAAAATATTATTATTTTATTGTCTTTATATATGATATTTAATTATAATTATAGAATAATTAAACATAATTGTGAGGGTAAAGGATACTTTTTTTTAGAAAAATAATTTATAATAATTAATTATTTCAACATTATTATTGATTAGAATGTTAAAAGATACATCATATTAGAAGTCAAATTTTACATATTATAAAAAATAAAATCTTAAAAAAAATAAAATACCTTTTAGGCTAACAAAAAAATATAAATCAAATTAGATCAAACCAAATCAAAACTGAACCAAAATGATTAAAATTCCAAACCAATAAACACCCTTGTTGCAAGAGAGTGAAAGAATGAAAAGTAAGTTAGATTTAAAACCCTTACTTATAAAAGAGCTCAACAACTGAATCTGCACATCTCAATTCTCTACACATCGCCTGCGTGCATCTCACAGTGCACTTCTTTAAAATGACACTGTTTTGGCATCTAATCCTCACTGCTCACATGATCCAACGACTCCATATGCGTCGCGTCATATCAAGCTCAAAATGCATCATTCTGATTTAATGAAATGGTGCATTTTGAATTGTAAAATTCATTAAAAAAAACATAATGCATCTCATCTGTTCGTTACGTTAAATCTAGACCATCCATTCAATCCCATATCAGTGCCTTGTGTATTAGCTTCTTTCAACAACTCATCCCTATGGCATTAAGGTGCCAAAACATGAAAAAGATGATGTGTTTAGTGGGAGTTTAACATTGGCATGGGAAGGAAGGTAAGAAGTGAGGGAGAAGAGGGTTTTCAAAGAGTGTTCTCAACTCTCATATTTTGTGAATACTGAACAGAGGACCAAACAAACCAGAGTTTGTACAACATAAAGGCATTAAACTCCAGTAATTACACAAGCTATTTGTAGTTTCTTTCATGCATCTATTTGCAGCTTGTGGGTTATTTTAAAAGATAGACCATTGTTGATTATTAGTCTTGATTAAGGTTAGTGTTCTTGCGATTTGTTGACAAAACTTCCTATTTTGGAATATTTAAATCATATCCATTATTGTTTGCCACTTTGTAAACAAATTTTCTCTTGTTTCTGCCGATTTTGGGGTTGCTATAATTTGCTCTTGTATATGCACTTTGTAAAAAAAACTCTCCACAAGTTGAAGGAAGAATGGATTGAATTTTTTTTTGGTTGACTTTTGTATAAATTTATTGGCTTTTGTATAAAATCAAGTATCAATATGCTAAATATTTTATTTTGAAGCATGTATGCAATATTTTATTTTTTGAATTTTGAAGCATGTATATGCAATTAGATGAAGTGTAAACAATCTTTTCCATTCAACATGAAAGAATGAAAAAAAATGTGAAGCATGCAATCTTTTTATTTGATAGGTTGCCTTTCCAAAAATTAAATGTTAAATAAAAATATGTTTAAGATTGTGGGGTTGCTGTAAATCAAGAATTGAAAGATGGAGGATTGTAATAGCAAGAATGGATTGGTGATTTTTTTCATTTGGTGCCTAATGGTTTGATTTGAAAAAGTAATTTTTTTCATTTGGTCCATTTTTTTATCCCTTTTAAAATAAAAACTAAAATTAAAGTAGTTAACTTTCATTTGATCCATGAAAAATGAGTCCATAAAACAATGGAACAAGTGGAAAGCATGCAATATCTGTATTCAATGGCTCACTTTCACAAAAATGTAAGGTTAAAAAGAATGAATAAATGTGATTTTTTTTTTTCCAAAGTATGTGTTCAAATCATGTACATGCAATATATTTAGCTTTTGTGATTAAGGTATGTGCTAAAGTTTTGTCATTTCTTTCAGGGACCATTTGATAGAGGGTGACTTGACTCCTAGGTTGGGCATGGAATTTGATAACTTAGATGAAGTATGGAAGTTTTGGGTTGCATATGCTAGAAGAGTTAGATTTGGTGCAAGAAAATATAATTTCACTAAAAGTAAGAAAGATAGATCTATACTTTCCTATATATATGTTTGCTGTAAAAAAGGTTTGTGAAGGCAAGACAAAAGGGATGGTATAACTACCAATCCTCATCTTGAAACTAGGACCAATTGCAAAGCAAGAATGGGTATTGCACTTATAAATGAAAAATATAATATTAATGTCTTTGTTGAAGAGCACAATCACTCACTTTAATTCCCTGAGATAGTTCATATGTTAGCATCTCAACGTAGATTGACTAAGGTCCAAGCCCATGAGATATAGTTGGTAGAAGAATCTGGGCTTTAACAAAAAGCCTCCTTTTTAATGGATGAGTAGACATGCTGAAGGTAGAGCTAATCTCGACTACACTCAGGAGGATGCAAATAATTATCTTAAGTCAAGAAAGCAGAGAAGCATGGAGTATGGAAAGGCCATATGTTTATTATGGTATTTTCAAGAACAATTGGCAAAAAATTCATCATTTTATCATGCTTATCAAATGGATGTGGAGGAACATATTACAAATATTTTTTGGGTGGATACGCAAATGTTGATTGATTACGCTTATTTTGGCAAGGTGGTAGTGTTAGACACTACATATAATACAAACTGTAATCATAGGCCACGTACAATATTCTCTGAACTCAATCACTATAGGGGATCAATGATTTTTGGGGCAGCATTACTATATGATGAAACTATCAAGTCTTTTAAATGGCTATTAGAAACATTTTTGGAGGCACACAAGAAAAAAAAAGCCTCTAACTATTTTTATAGACCAAGACCAAGTAATGACAAGAGCAATTAGCGAAGTACTCCCAAATACAAAGCATGCATTATGCATATGGCATTTGAAACAAAATGAGATCAAGCATCTAGGAAATTTGATGAAGTATGGATCACATTTTTTGATTGACTTTACAAAGTGTATGTATCAATACAAAGAGGAAGGCCAGTTTGAGGAAGTATGGAGTTGGTTGCTATCAACATATGATGTGCATGAAAATACATGGTTGAGTTCAATTTATAAGAAAAATGAGAAATGAACATTGTGTCATATGAAAAAGGCTTTAACTTTACATATGCGGAGCACGCAGTTAAGTGAAAGTGTCAATGCCGAGATCAAAAGTTGCATAACAGCAAGTATGGATATCAATCAATTTTTTAGGAATTTTGAATGAGTTGTGGAAGATAAAAGATATAATGAATTAAAGTGTGAGTTTGAGTCGTGATAGAATATGCCTCGACTAATTATCTAGATCTCACCTATACTTAGATAAGTTTTTAAAATTTACATAGTTTCTATCTTTGAAATGTTTCAACAACAGTGGAATTTATTTGTAGCTGCTAATATAAAGCATAGAAATGATATTGGTTCAATATATGACTATGTTGTTAGTATGGTTGATGAAGAAGGAGAATAGAGGGTTCAATTTAACCCAAGCAATAGATCAATTTTATATAGTTGTCAAAATTTTGAAACTGTTGAAATATTATGCTGTCATGCTTTAAAGGTATACGATGTTCAAAATATGGAAAAACTCCCTAAGTAGTACATATTAAAAAGATGGACAAAAGATATGAGGAGCGGTATTATATATGATAGTAGGGGAAATGAAGTCTAGGAAGATCCTAGGCGTGAAATGATATAACAGTATAGAGAACTTTGTCCTATACTTATAACACTAGCAACTAAGGCATCTGATTGTCCCAAAACATACTCACTGGTTCATAAAAGCACGTTAGAATTGAGCAAACAAGTGGCAAATCTTCATTCGAATAGATCACACATAAACAGTGATAGTGGTACAAGCACGGCGCCTCAAACAGAGTTTGTTGCACAGCCCAAAGGATTTAAGAAAAGAGATGGCACAAGGAAAAATAAATGATTAAAGAGTTGGATTGAGAAACTACATAAGAGAAGAAGAAAAGTTTCACTAATTAGAGATTCACAAACTTATGGGACTATGGTATGGATATGCTTTCCTGTCTCAATTTTTTTTATAGAAGTTCAATAAACCTTTATGTCGTCTTTCTTTTGTAGGACATTCAAATGCAAGAAAACTCCTCCACCATTACACTTTGAGCAACGACTACATTTACACCTCTAACGTATGCCACATTCCCTCAAACAAATGAGAGTGAATTAACTTATACAAAACTGTTGTTGGTTAAAGCACTTAATTTTATATAACTTACATGGTATTATTTGCTATTTAGTGCATACAATGTGATCAATATTCATTTATAATTTAAGTGCCAATGGATTCTTCCATGCTGTCTCTAGAAGCATTGAAGTTCAATAGAGATATCTCAAGAGGTATATAATATTAAAGCAATCATAATGTAGTACTATTGCCAATAAAAAAGTCACTTTTATTGATCTAAAGATATTTGTTACAATGAAAAGAGAAACACAATATTCTCTTTTTGATTCATAGTGTACATGCTATCTTTGAGTTCATACATTGTCAACTTATCACGTTTTTTTCATTTACATTATATTCTATGTCTTAGTATTTCATTTGGATTCATACAACACTTCTTAGATCTTCTTTGGCTTCCATAGATGCACTTCTTGCATAACTAACACTTCTTTCAAGTGTTAACAAAAGCTCCTTAACAATCTTTTACTCCCTTTATATGCAGAACCAATGAGCCAACATACCTTCTTTGTAATGCAACTTCTTCAAGTAGACCTCTAAGAGAGACAAGTAGATATGTTTAGCATCATGAGGGTGGATACATGTATTAAGCCATTATGGACATTAACAAATGTGTACATTCAAGTCGTTTTTGGCTGTTCCACATATTCAAATATTCATCTTTGTTTTGGCATTATCATTTTGTAACATTCAAGTTGTTTTTGGCTATTCCACATATTCAAATATTCATCTTTCTATCCTACCATAGCTAATGCTTTATATTAATGAGCAGGAGTAACTGATCAGATTTGTGATGATTACATGTTTATATTGAAAAGCACATTTTTTTTTCCTTATGCTCTTATTCTTTCCATCTCTATCTTCTACTTCAATAGTTTTTGCTATCTTTTTTTTTCTAGTTTCCATTTTCCTTTTATAGACATGTTAATAAATTAGTCCCTGCCTTTTCTTTCTCCCATGTAACTTTATTCCATTTTAGCTTCTTCTTATGTATTTTTTTATATATAAGAGCATTGAACAATAAAACAATTATTAGTTGATAAGTTTTCTATAATAATCCTGGGTTCTTTTGTTTTACATGACTATCTTCCTTTGCAAAGAGTAAGGATGAGACTTTTCTAATGTTTTCAAGAGGTTTGTCATGCAAATGTAGGTTTATAACTCTATTTCAAATTTGTTTCCTTCCAACTGGATTCAGTTGATCCAGTAGCCACACATATCAACCATATACATCAGTGTAGATTTGTAAAGTTATTCTGCTTTATTACATGAGCATTGATCATTTAAGAAAAAGAAGCTATTCTTGCGAATCTTTTAACAATATTTTTTCAAATAAAGTGTAAAATTGATGGCCATAATACATAAAAAAGGAAGAGAAAAGAAGCACAAAACAAATAATGTAAGAGACACCTATTTATATTTGTCATTGAAAATATTGCAGACGAGCAATACCAGAAAATCCACTCCCACAAGGTACCATTATGCATGAATTCATTAACCAGAATCTAAACTTGTATGCGTTTAGTTTTCAAATTTTTGCAGGTACAATGTCAAATTCAAGAAGTATCCTCACCGTTAAGTAAGTAATAAGTTTCTCTCTTGAGCCTAAAATGAAACAAATGATTTTCAACTCAATATTTGCCTCCAATTTGATATGTATACAACAATCACTATATAAATCTAAAACACTCATTTTGCACATTAATTTCCTACTTTAAGATCAAACTCCAATTAATCAACTTGAAGTAAAAGCCACAACATTTCATAAGTAGACTAGACTATGCATTCAATTAGTAAACTTTAATGGCAACTGGATGATTAAATGGAAAAATAAATGAATGGTTGATAGAAAACACAAATTTCACATAAGTTCCATTAAAATGCCATAATAATCACATTTCAAGTTAAAAGTTTTACCTATAATTCCTTCATGCGATGCCCTAGCTCTAAAAGGCCAGCTAATCCCGACACTCTCTACTACTAATCACCCTAGTTGCTGGAGGACAATGGGCTACTGTTGGAAGCAGAAGCTGATATAGGATTAAATGGATGGTTTAGATTTAATGCAATGAACGGACGATATTTTTTTTTCAAATTTTACATCTCAAAACTTACCATTTCATTAAACAAAAAATAGTACATTTTAAGTCTGATATGAAGCAATGCATGTGAAGTCATTAGATCACGCGAGCGTTGAGGACTAGATGCCAAAATGACTGGAGTGCATGGCGAGATGCAATATGTGTAGAGAATCGGGACGCCCGAATCTGTAGTGGTTTTGGTTCATTTCTTCTCCTTGTGAGCCTCCAATGCATTTATCCACCTCCATCCTTGTCATCGTGTGGCTTCTAGTGGGAAACATTGCAGCTACGTTCAGATGCAATTTGAGGACAACCCAATTTGTTGAGAAGCAAGGCTGAGGGAAGGGGATTCTAGAGCTTCCCATTTGACGTTCGGCCATAGTAGGCTTTCTCGTTCCCCCACGTTTTTGGATCTTGAAGTTGTGACTAAAATCGATTTTTGAAGGTAAACCATGGAAGGCTTTTCTTCTTTGTGGAAGAGACAATGTGTATAGGCTATTTTGTGAAGGCTCTGGCAATGGAGACTCTGCTAGGAAATCTCTCGCTTGCCTTCTCAAAGTGGTATTGTTGGTCTTCCTTTTATTTTTGGGATTTATTGCTCAAACATGTCAATAATTCATTTTCATAGCTCCATTAATAGAATTTATTCTGAAAAGTTCAGCTTAGATCTTATGCTTTTACTATTCTTTTTGGGTTTATCAGAGTCATGCATTTCTTTTTCTATGTTGTTTAGTCTTCAATTACCCAGTCGTTTATTTACTTATTACTCTTGTAAAGAATTTTGGGATCTCACTGAAACTATTTTTGCCTTCTTGGTCAAATACTTTCTCTACGTTGCATTTTTCTTCCATGGATAGCTTACACTAAAATTTGTAATTATTGATGCTATGATGGAGTTAATTTACCTTCAACTGGAGGTTAAATAGAACAATGATCAAATAGTTATAGAGCATGTTAGTGTGGCTACTTAGATAGTATTAACGATGACTTTGTCAACATATCTTCAAGTCTTCCTATTATTTACAATTGATTGAGCTTAGACTTCTACGTAGGAGAGAGCTGATAGGTAATAGCTGCACAAGGAATTAGATCGGAATGAAGGCACTAAAATACCAAATTACATAAAGCACAAATCGAATAACTAATTGTAATAATTCTTGTTATTTCTCAACATTCATTCCATATTAATGATATGGAGGATTGTGAAAGCAACAAAACTTTCCTTTGTTTCAAACAAAGAGGATAATGGTTCATAACTTGTTAATGGCTTATGTGAACACCACCTCCCCAACCCAAAAGAGTAAGAAGTAATGGATTTTTTTTTTTGGGTGTACCGTAGGTAACATAAGCATTTACTAAATGACCTGAGGCTTAAGAAAAATTTGCAGAGGTGAAAAAAATTAAATAGTTACAAGTGTATTTGTTATTTGTCAATAAGCATCTTGATTTGTGGACAAACACTTTACTTGGTAGTGGCATTACTATTCAAATAGTTTTGTTCTCTTCCAAGGAAAAAATATGAAATAAACTTGAACTTTCTTGTTTGATGATACTACCGTTAAGTTAATTTGCATTGGTTTTATTTGTTTTTAGTGCTTTCTTTTTATGTTCTACCATAAACTAGAAGCTTGTCTTCTTTGTTGCAAAATGCAACAAAGGGGAGGTTGTGGTCATGGTTCTATGACTTTGATCCTTTCTATTTTCTATTTCCAATATTCATTCTTAATATATATGTTTACATACATACATACATACATACATACATACATACATACATATATACATACATACATACATACATACATATATATATATATCACTGTATAGGAAGGGAAGAAAAAAAAAAGCTTGTTTTCATCTTTGTAGCAGAATGTAACAAGGGGAACTTGTGGTCATAGTTTTATGACATCGATCCTTTCGCTTTTCTATTTCCAATATTCATTCTTAATATATATATGTATTCATATATATATATATATATAGCTATTAATATATACATATATATATAAGCTATTAGTTCTATGGCATTAGAATTGTGTAAAACAAATTTTTTTTTTTAATTATTATGCTAATAGATTTCAAGGAGATGTAATGCTGAAGATTTTAACCTTTACCCCATAGCAAAATTCACTTTGAAGTGCTTACTTATGTAAATGCCATATGCTCGCTATTGGTATGGTTATATGCTGAAGGATATGCTATCCTACTGCGCACCCTCTATTGCTTAGATGGGTCTTGATTTTTATGTGAAGAATGTTAAAATGAATGTTGTAAGTCTTGTTAGCACATGTTGTTTTAAGGTTAAAATTGTAATCCTAAAGTGATTGGTGCATGCCTCCAAGTGTTGCTGTGGTCATAGAATCTTGGTTAGGCTTTGGTTATTAACATTGCATTTTGGATTGAATAATAAATGAGGTTTTGGTTCCTTGTTGCATCATTGGTCATGTCTTTGTTATAAAACAAATTGTTCATATAAAATTCTGGCATATATTGGTTTGTATTTAAACTTTCGGATTCACTTCTCCATTTAATGAGGGATTTAGGGGAATGTTTAAATATGATTATGTGCTATGTTTCGAATAGATTTTGTCACAATTTTCATTGGGCTTGTGTTTTTCAGGAGGTGAGTTCTGCCAACTGAAATTCTTGAAACATATGCTGCAAGTTTTGAGCAAGATTCAAGTTTTAGTAGTAGGGTGGCAATGGTCGTTGGGAAGTCTTGAAATTGAAGACGGATTAAAGTGCCAATAAATCTACTTTAAGAATAGGAATGAAGGTGTATAGTCAAAAGGAGAATGCTTACGTATTGTTGAATTGCAATGATGTTGTACATGGGAATTTAGAGTAGCTTTGTTTTAGTTTTTGACAACTTGTAAATTGACAATTCCTTTTGGCTATATTAATTGAGTTTAAGTTCCCTATTTATCTAATTTCCCTGTCCAAGCTATATTTACTTGCTGACAATATAAATGTTTTTAATTTAACAAGCAATAGTAGACCTGTATATAAATTAGACAGAAAACCAATATAAATTAAAGAAAGAGAACTAATAGGTAATAATCAATTAATGATAGTAAATTAGCATTCAAATGAACTTTCCAATATCTTTATCAATACATAATTCCTATAACAATACTAAATATCTTTATCAGTAATGAAATCCAATATCTATAATAGAGATGGTTCATTTCCATCCTTACTTATCATTGAATACAGAACTAGCTTTATTGAATATCTCAATTAACAATGTAGTCAAGTCAATGTTTGCCTCCTTAACTGTTTTCAGGAATAATATAATTAAAAAAAAAATCAATCATGGCCAATCCTTTCTAAAGGAATTGATCAATGATGTGCATTTTCCTAATCAAGTTCTGACAAGTCCTTACGAGATTTTCAATAGATTAACATATAGATAAAAACTTTACCATCACTAGTTGGATTGTTTATATAAAATGTGTGTCAACTCAATGCATCATACATGGAAGCCAATATTTGCACAAAATTCAAATTCAATAACCATAAACTTTCATATCCTTATATTACAATAGATGGAAGTTGCAAGTAATTTTATCAGCACTATATACATGTCAGCCACCTAAAATAGATACTATTCCAATAAGTTATAGCTGATCAAAAGTTGTTCTATTCAGCCTAAGTTGATTATAACAAATAGTGTCACTATTATAAACCAACCTCTTTAGGTGAGCCTGTTTAATTTCAAAATTCACAGTGTAAGGTCTTTGCCTCAGTCGAAGACAATTCAAAGCTACATATACCCACATATTTATTAGCCATTTATGCCTGGCTTGCATAACAAGAACAAACCATTGCAACACATGAAGAATGATCTTATGACTAATGTTGTCCATAACTGTTGAATGACAACAGCAACACTTTGATTAATAACTATGAAAATAAGGGACTTAAACAGGTAACAAGAAGGGAGATGTGCTTCACAACAAGGTTGGGAAGGAATGTTGAACTTACTAACTTAGCTAAAAACACAGAGGACAATTGAAAAGAAAAAACAAGAATATGATCTTGTCCATGTATAACGTGAGCAATTTCACATTTTAATTGATTAACTCTATGCTTTGCTGTGAATAGTCAAACATTTCACCACTGAAGATTACAGCTGTTTTGACAAAATAATACAACTTTTTTGTTAAAATAACTTGCATAAAACAAATGTGTTATCAACTAAAGTATAAATCACAAGTGACAATGATACATATATATATATAATAACTGCCACGTGACAGAGCTTGAAAGGGATTTACTTATATATAACAGAGCTAAAATGCATTTTTAAAAAAGCTATATTGCAAATATGAGCTTAGTATTACTAGTGGTTATACTAAGACTTCTTAACAAAACTGATATACTATTTCAGAGGTGAAATAAATTGAATATGTCAAAAGTATATAACAAGCACATTTGGAAAAGAAGTTTAAGTATGTGTTGGGTGTTTGCAAACAAAAGAAAGGGACAAAAACACTTTTATAAAAACATGGCTCAAAGAGACCATGGGCATTCTTAACCTAGACGTTTGAAAAGGTTACAACACAACACTTCTAACTATAATACTATAATGAGCATTCATCAGTGGAGCCATTGCAAGAAGCAATTCCATTCTATGATAATATCTTCATATTACTAAGAATGTAAAAAGGAAACAAAAAAAAAAGGGCCAAGTAAATCAGAGTTGAAGCTCAGACCGCGTGTGAATGTGCATTACTCATTTTTTGTCTTCTAGACCAATAATCTGTCAGATTCAAGCATCCCTTTCCAAAACCCATACCTACTACTAGCTGTACGCATCATTTTCCTAATCACTAAGCACCAATAAAACCCAAACCATCAATGAGATAAATCTTTGTATAATAACCATATGCTCATCTTTGACCTATACTAATCAACCCACTGAAATTTGGAGGAAACATAAACTAATTTATAAGGACATGTGAATCTTACCCATTTAAACACAACTGAATGCAATGAGTTTTGCAAGCAAATTGAAAGGGAAATATCTGCAAGAAATACAAGTAAATATACCTCAGCGTTTGAGCAAGATTGCAGATCGGATGGATTGATTGTTGCCAGCCAAAGGAGACCCTATGATAGACCTGCATTGGCCGATGTTTACTAACTATCAAACTGCAAATGACCAGCAAAGATGGAATGGGATGGGACTAAGCATAAATGGTTTTGGTAACTTATGTACGATCACGAGGGGGTATAATAGACTTTGTCTATCTTAGTTCCATTTATTGGTTACTTTCTCGCGTTTAGCAAAAGAAATTATAATGGAAACTACATTTTCCTTTCCATGAAACTTTCTTTTTACCAAACATGTCAAGCAAACTGAATCTGTTTCCTCTTCCATTTTCAAAATTATACCAAACATGGCATTAGTTAGTATATGTATGGAGCCCTGTTATGTATTTTGAATCTATCTTATTTAACTTTGGAAGAGCTTTTATTTATACTTTTCTTAAAGGTAGGTTAATGATCATAACTAGTTTAAGCGGCCTTATAAAGTTGTAAAAGCCATATGTTCAAAATGACTTGCCATGTTTAACTCTTTTAAACTGCACTACTAGTTGTATTAGTGCATTGCATATAGCTTGTTGGTATGTGTGCATAGAGTTCTTTAGGTCTTAACAGAGTGGATTTAGTTATTTCGAACCTATTTTGGTAAAGATAGGAGAAATTGTAACTCATATTTTACTAGAAATAAGTGTTTCACATTTTTTTATTTCATGAAAGAGGAGGGTATATATTTTCACAAAAGAGATGAAAGCCATGTAACTTGAATATCTCTTAGAAAAAGAAAGTGTAACTTATCCTAGTAATAATAATTAAAATAGAAATTATACGTTTTCATATATTTATAAAAATATATATCTCAATTATTTAATTGATAGAGACTATCAACAGTTTTTAAGAATTGGATAGTGCATTTTTAAGATTCAAAAATTAAATAGTTGAGACATATATTTTTATGAAAAAAATTACATTTTCTCTTATTAAAATGTGGTTGTGTTGCATTTTCCACCCTTGTTCAGCTAGTTTAAGAAGAATGATTTATCAATGAATAAGCTTGTTATATATTTGATAAAGTTATTTAGTTATTAAATAATATTTTTTTAATTTAGTACTTTAAAAATAAATCTCCATTTAATCCTAAACATTTTTTCTTAATCAAAATAATTTTTTTGTTAGGCAAATTTTCCTCAATTAATAAATGAAAGTCTACATAATCATTAACTTGTCACCTAGATTTGCCTAAGTCGTATTTTCTCCCAAAATGACAAAATGACATCGTTTAGACAAAATTTCTTTCATGAAACAAAATCATTTTGACATCATAAGACTTTGTAAAATTTGCTTAAATAGCACATTTTGAGAGAAAATACCATATAAACAAGTTTAAGTCATGACATATGCATTAATTGCCACATGAGCTCCATTTTATTAAATAGGAGAAATCTGAGCTCATTTTAATTGGAGGAAAGTATTTGAAATTTTAATTAAGAGACTTTTATGTCTAAAAAATTAAGAAGAAAGTGATTTTTATTTATTAAATCATTAGTTTACTATAAATTTATGTGTGTGATTTAGTAATAAATTAACAAATATCAAATTACATAAATATTTTAGAATAAATTATACTTATGTCATGAGTTTTGCTGAAATTACAAAATTCTCTCTTTATTTTTAAATTTTATACTTTAGTCTAATATTACTTTTTTTAACTAAGATATGTTGCATCAACCTAAATACATATTGGGTACCATCTTTTTCAAGAAAGTAGGGGCTATGTTATTTGTTAACCTAAATACCTCTATTTCCATCATTGTTCTTTGTCATATTATAATGTCCTATGTACAACTAAAAAAAAGATTAAATTTTGTTTTCATTAAATTTAATAAAATTTTAAATTAATGATCATTTATTAACTAATAGTTCGTGTTACATATGTTTTTCTTGTGAAAATATAATTTTAAAGTTCTTATATTTGCTTTTTTATACAAATTGAGTAGTTTATGATTAATTATTATAGATCATAATTTGTGTTTTATGTCATACTTGATTTATTAATAAAGCAATTTTTTGCAGTTAGCTTTAAGTATAATTTTGACAGTGAGTAGGAAATTTTCTTATTACCAAACATACTCTTTTGTTTGCTAAATTAAAATGTATAGCAATTTTTAATTTCATCGAGTTAGAGTGTGTCTTTAAAAATAAAAAGATAACTGCATAATTTTAATAAAATTTAAATAAAATCAATCTAATTTATTTAATATTTTATTGATAGAAAAAATAATAAAATAATTTAAATATTTAGGAGGTTAAATTAAAAAAATTATTATAAATGATTGGACTTTGTGTAGTTTATTATATTTTAAAATTAAAATATAATAAGTATATAATTTTTTAATAAATTAATAATATCATAATAAATATATATTTTGATTAAAAAAGTATACATTAATTATATTTTGATTAAAAAATTTAATACCAAACCACAGGCAACTCAGAATTTTTCCGATTAGAGGTTGCTGTTTGTGAATAACTGATATGCGAGCACAAAGTTCATTCAATCCACAGGGAAGAGACACAGCGCCGGGTTCTGCGATCGTACTCTCAGCAACTGCCCATAATATCCGTCCAATACAGCAAACAACGAAGGAAGCTTCGCAGCAACAACCGAAAAGAGCAGAGAAATGACGTTAGCTTTCGCAGCATTGAGCCTACGCTTGTCAATGGGATCTTGGAAGCTTATCTCTCGCCCCTCACATTTGCTCTCCATGCAGGCCACCACTCCGTCCTTCACTCGCCAGGCAAGCACATCCTCATCCAGCATCGTTTTCTCTTTCTATATCTATATATTGCTCTGAATATTCTATGGTGTGATATACATATTTCGCAAAATCTAAAAACATTTGCAAACGAAGATCGCCCTCGCACGCACTGCGTCGTCGCTATAAGTTCACAGTGAACGAATCCCTGCTAGTATTTATCGTTCCTTGCTCTGTCGACCTATCTGTCGCCCTTTGATGTTATTCTGAATCCAAAGGGGTGTTTTATAGCGGCAGAATTTCGAAAGTGATTACCAACTTACAATATTTTCCCCTCTTTTCTCCTGCCCATGTATGTATTATCTATGTGCATGTGACTACTTCATGTACGATATACAGCAGCCTGCATCTTTTCAAATCTGTTATTCAAATGTTATGATTAGAAAGGCGAGTCCATTTTTGGGTGAAAGAAGTTGAATTGGAATCTCGCATAGATTTTTAACGATCATAGATAATTTTTATATGATACGCCTGTCAATAAAGTTTAGACAGTTTAATGTCTAAATGAGGGGTTTGAATTCCAGATAAGCATGGATGCAAAGAGTGTTGCTTCTCAGCTTAATAGTTCTGGCCTGTTGCGGTATCAGGGCCTTATTGGAGGGAAATGGAGTGATGCCTATGATGGCAAAACCATAAAGGTATGACAATTGCTATTATGATGGCAGAACCATAATTCTCTTTGATATGGTCGGAAAAAGGTGTCAGGTTTAGCTATTTTGTTTCTGTTTATCATTATATCCTTCTGATTGTGTTGTTGTTGGCAAATCCATCTATTTCAAACGTTTAATTCTCAGGTCTTCAAACCCCATTACAGGCTCTTTACTGAAAAGGAGGATGGGCGGTTTGTACTTTTTGCTCCCTTATTAAATGATACTACTGATGCTCTCTTCATCCTCTTTATTTGAGAAGTCTATAGCTGCAATTTTAAACATCTCTTCTTGTTTTATCCTTGGATATTCCTTTGTTTTATTGTGCTATGATGTTTGTCACAATCTTATAAATTTTAAATAAAAGTGTTTTCAATGCCATGGCAGGTTTATAATCCAGCAACTGGTGAATCTATAGCAGATATTGCATGCATGGGTGGAAGAGAGACAAATGATGCGATTTCTTCAGCCTATGATGCGTTTAAATGTATGAGATTTCATACTTTTAGGCTATATCCTTTCTTTGAGATCAAAGCAGGAACATTGAAGAGGATTGAGATGATATATTCTCATAATTGGCTGGATATATGTGCATCTACTTAAAAGATATGTTATCAAATAGCTTAAGTACTTGATTTTGAGTTTCACCGCTAAATTTTCACGGCTTTTCCACAATTATTTTATGTCTCTATGTCTAGCCTTCTCTATGAAAAAATGAACTAGTGAAAGATAATACAGGTTCAGGTTTTGTAATGTTAGGCCATTTTTTTGGATATATTTTGTTTAAAAATAAAATTGATAGTCATAACTTGGCTAAATCAATTGGTTGCTCAATATTCTCACTGAACTCTTTTGTTTTTTTGCTCTTGTATTAGAATCTTAAAGGAGAGGTGCAAAGCTAATGTTGCATTTTGTGTTTGTTTCTATTGAAAGAACATATATAACTTCCAAATTTTCAATTACGTTTCAAGCAAAAGTAGTTGTATATTAATATTCCTATGGCATGATAACCATGAAATATTCGCCAATTTATATATGTAACTTATATTTTAAAGTGGAACTTGCATAAAGTGAGTGATTGAATTATTCTAGAATTATAATTGATGGTGATGTTAACCTGGTTTGATTTGGTTCTTGTGTAATCCATGATGCGTTACTCCCAATCTCCCTGCGGTAATATGTTTATGATGCATAGGTTCTTAGTTCCGTTTTCATATAAATCCCTGTATCTATAAATACTAACTTAAAACACCTTGTTGTTGGTATCTTTTGATTATGTAGAATATTTAAATGGCTAAATGGCCTTTTTGTGCAGCTTGGAGCAAAACCACTGCTGCTGAGAGGAGCAAACTTCTAAGAAAATGGTATATTTGCTTGCTGGTGAATTTAAACCACCTGCTTTTATGGAAATACACAAGCTATCTGCTGATTATGATGCCATGTGCTGTCAGTGTAATTTGCTTTAGACATTTCAGCCACAAATACTACTTTTGCAAGCACCATTAGTACAGCATATATTTATTCAATTCTCAGTGTTGTTGCACTATCCAGAAAGTTTTTGCTTATCTGATCCTCTTGCATATCAGTGAACTCCCTTTAGCTCCTATTGTTTTTGAGAACCCTTATAAGGTTTGGGCATTGTCAGCATTAGACCCATATATTACTTTTAAATGACTGCAAATTGGTATTTAAATTTAATTTGGTTAAATTAAGAAAGAAGTGAACCTGTAGGTGGGAAAATTGTGATATCTGTTATTTTAATACAATGGTGAGAAGCTTCTCATTTTACTACATTGGAAACATTACTTCCATTTTTACGTACAACAATAACAACAATAACAAAGCCTTTTTCTATTAAGTGGAATCAGCTACATAGATCAATCAACGTTAGAAAGTCGTATTGTAAATCATATTTTTTGACAAATTATTTAAATCTAAATTTTTCTTAATGGTTTCTTTTATAGTTTTTCTTGATTTTCCTCTATCTTTGATTATTGGATTACTTTTCATTTGATCTATTCTCTTAACTGGGCCTTCTAGTTGTCTCTTCCATACATGGCTAAACTATTTAAATCGCGATTCTACAATCTTTTCCATAATAGGTGCAACTTCCATTTTCTCCCTAATGTATTCATTTTTAATTCAATTTTGTGTTGTGTGTCTAATTATCCAATGCAATATTCTTATTTCTACAATATTAAGTTTATTCTCTTGTTAGATTTTAATTGTCTTAATACTCAATTTCATATAATATTGTATATCTTATAACTATATGGTAGAATTTACCTTTAACCTTGAGTGGTATTCTTCTATTACAAATAACATTTGAAACACTGTTCCATTTCATCTATCTCGCTTGAATCTTATATTTTACATTTTCTTTTATTTTTCTATTATGTTGTATGATGGATCCAAGATACTTAAATTGTGTAACTTATGATATGTTATATTATTCAATTTTCACTTTTATGCTAGAACTTGTGCGTCTCTTACTAAATTTATATTTTATATATTCCGTTTTACTTCTACTTAAATGAAATTCATGTGCTTCCAAAGCTAGTCACTACATCTTTAACTTCTCATTTATTTCTTCTCTCAATTCTCCAATCAGTATTATATCATCTGCAAAAAACATGCATTGTGGCACCGACTCTTGGATATATTTAGTGAGCACATTCAAAATTAAAGTAAAAATATAAAGACTTAAAGTTGACCCTTGACACAAACTAATAGTTATCAAAAATCTTTTGTAGGTCTATTTTTTGTTATTACATTAGTTGTAACCCCATTATATATATCTTGAATTATTCAAATACAAGCAATATGAATTTTTTTTTCTCTCTAGAGCTTTCCATAAAATCTCTCTTGGCACTCTATCATATGTCTTTTTCAAATGGATGAACACCATGTGTAAATCTTTTTGATTTTTTTATATCTCTCCATCAATTTTCGCAACAAGTATATCCCTTCCATGGTTGACATTTCTGGTATAAAACCAAATTGATTCTTTGTAACTTGAATCTCTTGCCTTAATTTTCACTCAATTGTCTTCTTCCATAATTTCATAGTGCAGTTCATGAGCTTAATTCTTTTATAATTTATACAATTTTGTATGTTCCCTTTGTTCTTATAAATGAATACCTTTCACTTTTAAATCCTTTCATACTTCAATGGGTATATTATTCAGTCCAATTGCTTTGCCATTCTCCATTCGCTTTAATGCTTCTTTTACCTTTAACTCTCGAATCTTATGATAAAAGTGTAATTTTGGTTCTCCTCTTTAATGTCTAGCCTATCCGAGTGTAACAAAATCCGGTGCCCTTCATTAAATAGTCAATAAATATAACCCTTATACCTTTCTTTGATATCTTGTTCCGTGAGGCTTACCTTTTTTTATCTTTAATGTATTTCACTTGGTTCACGTCACTTATCTTTCTTTCCCTCCTTCCATTTTCATGTAATGTGGCGAAAATTCAGTGGAGTCACTAGGTACATTTTACAGCTAAATTTTGTGCCACCTGACCAACCAATATTTTCTTTTGGTGCATTGGTTAGTAGCAGGGCCAATTTTTTCACTGTATCTTTGCTTATATGAGTGTGTGCCTGCACATGCTGTGTTTATGTATCAATGTTGTTGATTGTTTAATATCATATTTTGTTATTTTAATTTTAGCAAGAATTGATGACAGATCTGAAACTATTCTCTTTTACGGTTCACTCATCTAAACTAATTTTAGAAATAGCTATAAGGAAATTGTTTATATCATTTAGTTCTTTTTAATCTAAAAGCAGCTTGCTTGCTGGATGCTAATGTTGATAGAAAATTTTATAGTATGTCTAAGGCATAGGTTATGGTCTTGCTAATTATACTACTTAGCACATTTATTCTTACAGGCATTTTAGACATGATTATTCACTGGATATGTATAGATGTGTTGTATATGTATACAGTTACAGATATGAGTCATGAAGTTCAGTTTGCTTATTTTGTTTGTTTACCAGAAAGGAACAAAAATTGAGAGGATGATTGACCTTTCTGTTTCCCACTATTTATTTTCCTCTCTGCACCCTCATTTAGACAATAAATTGTAAATAATGTCAGTATTTTGAGACTGGCCGATATTTTGTAAATGCTCAGTGAAATAACTAGTTGTTTTTATTTTATCTTAGTAATAATTTGGAAGAAAGATTGCTCTTGATTTTTAGCATTATTGTATATAAATGATTTATATATATTACGACTCTCTTGTTGCTCGTATTTTGTTTTTTAAAACAATAGTCATTATATTCATGTAAAATTAGCACCAATTTATTATTTGATTGACTTTGCCCTGCTGTATTTTTCCTTACCTTCAAGGTTTGCTTTATTATTGTATTTGTATCTATAATAGTCTAAATGAGATTTACTTGCTTAGCCAAGCATCTTATTTGTCTATTTAAAATTGTAAATTTGGTTAAGTTCAAGGGTTAGTACAAGTATTATAAGTCCAACCCACTAATCATTAACACACTTATTTTAACTTAATTGAAGATTATTCAAACTTCAACTTGTTACAAACAAAACTGAATTAAGATAAAAGAAAAGCATATCCAAACTTGGAACCCTAAAAACCTAGACAAACCACTGTGACTCACGTGGTCACCCAAACAAAGCATTGCGACTCACAAGGTCAGCCAATTGCAATCTAAGATCTTCAACAACTAATACTTCCTAATGATGTCCTTAGTAGACTGATAACTCCTAGAATTTTTTGACCTACTTTTTATACCCCTCTACATGTTTCCAATTGCTCTCCTTGGCCATGTCATCTAATATTCTACTACTTGGGTTGCACACCACAATACCTAACAAAACACAATCATAGTGATCTTCATTTTTTTTTCCAACTAAGGTTCCAAATCACACACCAAAAACTCACATGATCATACTTAGAATGTTAAACTAATAAAATATATAGAGAAAAACCATAAACCACTGACACAACCAAAAACACAAAAACCATGATGATCCATGCCAAATCAATGTTGAAACTTACATTAAGAAGGTGGATGACCCTTTATAGGCATGCCATTGTGGCCATTGGAGTTGCATGTGCTAGTGTGTGAGAACGCATCAAGAAGGAAAGAATGAGTGTGTGTTGGCTGCCAGGCACATTCTGACATCATTTTAATTGGGGATACACCAATTGGAGATCTATAAGGCCTAGGAAGGTCACCATTCCAAAATGGAGTTTGCTTGAAAATTTTTCAACCTTCCGAAAAATAACACAATCATTGGAAAAGGATAAAATTTGGAAAGGAGGGCTAGTGCTACAATCTTAAAGATGAAAGTAATTGAAACCCTACTCTTCCCTCAAGCCCAACTCTGGTATTGTATTATAATAGTAAATGGGATTTACTTTCTTACTTGGCCAAGTGTATCTATTTATAATTGCAAATTAGGTCAAATGCAAAGGTTGGTACATGTGGTACAAGCTCAATCCACTAATCACTAACACACTTATTTTCATCTAGCTGTTACCGCACCAAACTATTCTAACAGTATCTAAGTGATAGTACTAGTATCTTGCATTGGTATGGGTTCTTCTTATACTCTGATGAAATTTTAAAATCAGGATGCAATTCATTAGCAAACAGTAATTGGAATTTTGCCCAGTGATTTGGTTGTTGCAGTGCATGGTTCAAATTATAGTCCTTCCTAACGATGTTGAATTCTACATATTTATGCATTTATGACAGTTGACTTGGAATTCTCATGACTAAGTTTCTCCAAATAATAAATTTGTGCTGCCAATAATTTCATACTGTTTAGTTCCTTCTCGCTGCTTTCAAGGTATGATTTGCTACTGGCACACAAAGAAGAGCTTGCACAACTTATTACCTTGGAGCAAGGAAAGCCTCTTAAAGAATCTACTGCTGAGGTACCATAGATGAACTTTTGGTTATTGTGTACTTTGTTATTAGGTTGGCATATCATATTACAGTTTTTTTCCTTTGAATTTCATTATTCACATCATGTAATGAAAGTGACTGTTTTTGCAGATAAATTATGGGGCTAGTTTCATTGAGTTTTCAGCTGAGGAGGCAAAGCGGGTATATGGAGATATAATTCCTGCACCTCTGTCTGATCGACGGTTGTTTGTTTTAAAGCAGGTGAACTTGGAATTTATTTGGTGTCTTAGTTTTCATATTTTTGTATTTTCCTATGCAATATTATTATGCATACTCCATTTCAATTGATTGCACTACATATGTGCAAGACGCTAAGGCAGGAATACTAGTCTACACCCGATATAATGCACTAAAACAAGTGGAGTATGATATTTGGTATTAAAACTCATTAAAGCATTAGGGTTAGATTTAGCTTAACATTTTTAACATATGATTCAATGTGTTACACTTTGTTCACTTAAATGCATTGCATCAATTGTGCGCAAGACGCACTTTTGAATACATGGCTTTTATTTCTAATTAATTTATTTATACTGATTAAATAAAACATCACAATAACTTTTATTAAGGGGAGGCACCTAGTTAAGAAGCGATGCCTCCAGCACGTTAAAAGATCTCTCCTATATGCTAAGAGGAAATGCCTCCACTAATCAAGAAGAGGCGGTTCCACTAGCTAAGAGGAAGTGCCTCCTCATAAGCTTACTATAAGTGGGTGCCTCCTTTAAGCTTGCCATAATTAACAATGGGAGCCTCCAATCAAGCTTATTATATTTAGTAGTGGGTGCTTCCTACTAAGAAGAGGCAACTACTTAGTTAAGACACTTCCACTAATTAGGAGGAGTGGGTCAAATAGAGAAGCTACACTCTTCTCCTTAAGAACAATTGGCAAAACCCTTCCTCGAACAGTAAACATAAGATCTCCCTAGATGTCCTTCGTGCACTATGATTGATACTTAGTAAATAAGAACTTGTTCTAACTAGGCTTGCTTCCCTCTCCCTAGCCTTATCCTCCTTGGGGAGTTAGCACTCAAGCTTGACTTGACTATTCCCCAACTTATCCCCTTCAATAAGTCATCCTTGATTGTCAAATCCACAATGAAACATGCATGTCTCCCTCATGCATAAACCTTCATAGTCCTACATCTCCCTTAAATTCAGCCCTTCATTTAGCCCACTTCTCCATGAATTGAATTTGCAGGTAGTGCCCCATGTTCTCAGTCATGCTTGTCATGAGTGTTAACTGACAACTCCAAGCTTCACTATAGATAGGCCCCTAAGTCTTCAAATTGACTTATGCTTACACTCACATGTTCATTGATGCTTTCTTACATCGAATTGTTCTGCAAATACTCTTTCTCCAATTTCCCAAAAACTTTCGAGCTCGGTAAGAACAAACTTCTATTTACTATGCGACTTTGCTTTCAACCTTTTTAGCTCAAAGGGACTTTCATTGTGAAAGTTAAGCAAAGTTACAATCAAGCTCTCGTGTTACTAAAGGCTTGTTGGAGTACTTCACTTTTCCCCTATCAAGCTACCCCCAATGACTGGTCCATTTAAATTACTCTGTGCCTCCAAAGTTTGAACCCCTCGTTCTTGAAACATGCATTTAAATGCTTAAGATGCACTTTTGAAAGGTAATTTAATGTTTTTTAATATTGGTTTGCACTAACTTGGCCTTGCAAGCATGCTCACAATTCACATGTAATAACATGGAAAAATTATATAAAAAATTAATCTGATCACAAAGAGTGGAACGAAGGAGCATGATTTGTTTCTTTTATTTGCATATTAACCTAAATCTAGTTCTCTGAATTATCTTCAGTTGGTCTATGGAAGTTACTTTTTGATGATTGTAGTTACTAGTTCACAGCGGTCATATAGCTTTTCCGTGGAAGCTCAATACATCTTTTAAAACAATGACATTGGGGATTGCTTCTCTCTCACTTTTTAATTTTATAATTTTGCATATAATATGTGCTTTGATATTTGATGCTTTGCTGCTTTCATGAGTCAAAACATTGGATCTACCACATCTTCACTAAATTTTGAACAGCTAGGTTAAACAGAAATGGTTATCATATGCATTTGCATTTTATTGTTGATGTAAAAAGTTAATATTAAGTGGAATCTAACGGCAGCTACACATTTGTATCTTTAGTATTTTGTCCTAACTTTCAAGACTTTTTCTGTGTCTTTGTGGTCTTGCATGTCATGTGTCTATATCAAGGTTTCATGGTTGGACAGTTTTTTGTTGTTTTTTATATGGATTGTTTTGGATTAAGGTTTTACTGTTTCTTTTAATACATGAAATTGTCTTATAATCCTAATATTTAGTATATGGCTTAATTTCCCTCATTTTTGTCAATTGTAGCCTGTAGGGGTTGTTGGCGCAATCACACCTTGGAACTTTCCTCTGGCTATGATTACCCGGAAGGTAATTCCATTTGGAACCTTTAGTGTCTGGATGTTATCCACATGCATGTTTAATTGTTTTCAAGAGCAAGTGAATGTTTAGTGAATGGCAATCATTTTAAGAATGTGTTGTCTTATATTAGGTTGGTCCAGCCCTTGCATGTGGCTGTACAGTGGTCATTAAGCCCTCTGAACTTACTCCTCTCACAGCTTTGGCTGCAGCAGAGCTCTCGATTCAAGCTGGAATACCAGCGGTAGTTTCTTTCTTATACATATGCTCTTATGGCATAACTAAAGTTCATTATCTTGTTGACCCTATTTCCTTTTTAGTTTTTAATGGTATAATATAGTGATTTCATTCATTGGTTATGTAATACATGTGATGTTAATAAAAGTTCGTGAAGATTTTATTGTTATGTAATCTGTAATGCCTCTATGTCAAAATTTTATTGTATATATGGTGTTATTATAGTTTTTTTTTTTCCTTTAAACATTTTATAAATTCATAAACCTATTGTAATTTTTTTTGGTGCCATTTCAAACATGTTAGATATTGAAGTTTATTGTTGTAGTATGTATTCCATGGTTGTGGGTCTTATGTAGAGTATACCTGGAGTAAGTCTGCCTCCTATGAAAAGAAATACTTAGTTGGCTCCTTTGGGAGGGCCTTAATCATCATCAATTTCTTCTGGTAGACTGTATAAATTTTACAAGTCTTTGGTTTTACATTTTATATTACAACATATGTTTGTTGACCTCTGTCTGCCTGTTTCTCCTTTCTTTCTTTCTCCTATAAATGAATTTTTCTGGTTCCCCTCTCTCTTTTTCTGATTCTAATGGCCATAACATTTTAATGGTATAGGGTGTTGTGAATGTAGTTATGGGAAACGCTCCTGATATTGGGGACGCTATACTTGCAAGTCCACAGGTTCTATTGCCATGTTGTGAATATATTAGAACTTTTGAGGATGAAATCTAAACATGTTCATTTCCTCATCAAAATTATTTAGGTAAGGAAGATCACATTTACTGGCTCAACAGCAGTTGGAAAGAAGTTGATGGCAGGTGCTGCTGGAACAGTTAAAAAAGTATGCATATATGTTGTACTAAATTTCCTAAAATACAGAATCTAGACACCATTATGTTCAAATTGATTGTTTTCCTTTTTCTTCTCTCTCTTTTTTCTTTTAAATGCTTTTCTAGGTATCTCTGGAACTTGGTGGCAATGCACCTTGCATAATATTTGATGATGCTGATCTTGATGTGGCAGTAAAAGGAACTGTAAGTTAGAAAGGATGACCATACATAGTGGTTTTAAAGATGATATTTGTCTAAGACACTATTTGATCTTTATATGTCATGTCTAACTTTGACATCTTAATGTATGCAGTGCCTGAGATCCTTTTGTAATGACAATAGTGATTAATTGCCAATGAGCTGATAGCTTACATGGCACTAGCCCCAACCTTTAAGATTGAGGTGAACTTGACGTCAAGAGTTTGATGCCTGGCCACGCCCTTTTCACCCCATCCCTACTCCTAAGGCCTTGAGTTCTCCTTTGTAACCAAAAGAAGAAAAAATAATCATGGCCTGACAGCCTCCCTAATAGATTTTTCTCTTTTTTTTTTGGAACTGCTAGAACCTAGAAGTATAACTTCGTTTTTAATGAGGAGTTACTTCTTGATTAGTGTGAGAGTAGTATAAAAATCTTTGTTTTCTCCTAGGACATGATTATTTTTATTCATCTTCCTCTTTAAGCATAAGCATGGACTGAGATTGCAAATTATAGAAGTCACTGGAAGTGTTTGTAGAAAAATTACATAAAATGAAGCTTAATTCTAGGTGTTGAATTGTTGATGTTAATTGGGGGTTGGCATTCGGTAATTTTTATGTTAGATCCAGAAGCAGAATACCAACTTCATCTCTCATAAAGGAGCCTCGACCACGTGTTTTTAATATCATTAGTCTTAGCTTTGGTGGATGTACCGGTACCAATTATGCTAAAGTTAAATTCAGTTGTAGGCTTGTAGCTACTGAGATTTGAAACCCTTTTGCAGTAGGTTTTATCAATTATTATTTATCCAGGGCATAATTTTTCTAGGTTTCTGTTAGATTTGAATTATTTTTGAGGCTACCACGATTAGACGTTGCTTCCTGTTTATGTGAAGAAGCAGGTCAATCCTTTAATACATGCACTACGCACATCAAATTTGTAATCAACTGCTAAATATTGGTATATCAATGTTTCTTGTACTATAAATTCAGGTTCTTATATACCTTTTTGAGATGAAATTGTTCTGTTTTACAATCTTTCTATATCTTTTTATAACTTATCTGTTTGAACATTTTAGTATCCATTTTATTTTTGAAAGCTCAGCAACCCCCTCAAATATGGGGTTTTATCATATAGATCTCTCAAGTCTTAATTTCAGCAATGGGTGGATTAGTTGCTGAACAATTCAAGTGTGGAATGGTAAAAAAATTAAATAGCACAAATTTAGTAGAATCGGTCGTTGAATGCTTTTCAAAGTTGAGGCCAATTGCTGAAATTGAATTTTACAGAGTTTTTGTGAACTTTTCTCCTTTTTCTGTTGGTGTTAATTACAATAAGATTTGATTTACTTAATTGCAGCTTGCAGCAAAGTTTCGTAATAGTGGACAAACATGTGTATGTGCAAATCGAATTCTTGTGCAAGAAGGTTAGATCAGTAAACTATCAATTTTACAATTATAATACTTTATCTGATTTGCTACCTTTTTGCTGTTCAATTGATTCTAGCATGTTTACCAACTGTGAATTCATGTATACAAGTAGCTGTAGGAGATTTAATACTTTTTTGTTTTCCTATCTTTTTGATTTGAGTTCCTTCTCCTAACAGTTAAAAGCCTTAGCCTATATGTCACACATACTAGTTGGTCTGTGTGAAGTGCCTTGCATAACTGATATTGTTAAGACTTAAGATGACATGATGAGTGCTTGTAGGAATCTCATAGCATGTTGTAACTTCATATTGCCTCCATCACGAAGCTTATTAGTTATGTTGCGGTCTGTAATTTCTTATGTAATTTTTGATCTCATAAGCTGACCAATTGAATGTGGTCTTGATCTCATTAGCCTGTCACACATACTAAAAGTAAGAGAGTAAATTAGTCTTCCCTTTTCTTGAGATATGTCTTAATTACATAACCCTCCCCTCTATTATAAAAATATATGCAAATCTCTCCTAAGACCAAAAAATGACCAAAATACCCTTAAGGACAAGATTATTTTTTTCTATTAAAAACATAACTTAATAGAAAATATATTTCTTAAACATTTATTTTAAAGTTCTTTATTTTGTGTTTAAAGCCATAAACTTAATTTATTCTAGAATTTATTAAATTTATGGCAATGTTTATGTTTATTAACATATATTTAATGCATATGTTATTCTTGAAACTAAATATTATTAATTATTATCTTTTTAGAAATTTCTTTAAAAAAACTATTTTGTGAGCATGTTCTTTTTTTTAAGTTCCTTTTTTTGATAATTAATTATTTGTTATTGAATGATTTTAAAATTTGGTAAATTTAGAAAAGTTGTTACTTTATATTGGTCAAATACATATTTAATATTTGTTATATTACATAAGTAATGGATATAAGGGTATGTTATTCAAAATGGGTGTAGTTATAGTTTATCTTTTGGTTTCGGGGGAAATCTATGTATACTTTAATAATGGAGAGGAGTATTGTGTGATTAAGCCATCTCTTAGGAGGGGGAAGAACATTTTATCCAAAAATAAATAATAAATAAATAAATCAGAAATGACAAGATAAAAGTAGAGAAAGAGACAGTGTCAATTGATATTCTTGTATGAGATTTCATTCTAATGAGTGGTGTACTCTTGTTGATTAACAAATTTAGATTATAAACTATGCTGTTTCAGACGTATTGCTTTTCTCTTTCGTTTAACTAACCAATCTTTTCTGTGAAGGTATCTATGAGACATTTGCAAATGCCATCCTTGATGCTGTTAAGAATATGAAAGTTGGGGATGGTTTTAGTGAAGGTGTGGTTCAGGTACATCTTTTTCCCCTTCTTTTGAGCCAACTTTCTGTGGAGTTTGCTTTTCTAGCCTCTGCTGTGCTAACTATTATGTATAGGAGCCTTAACTGTCCTGTAGTAGCTAGTATGGATATGATATTTCTTCTACGGCTTGTTTGGTAGGAGGGAAATGGAAGAAAAGAAAGGAAGTGGTGGATGGAGAGCATCTTTCTTCTGTTTGGTTTGCATAAATAGGAAGGAAAGGAGAAGATTGGGAAGGAAAAAGACATGTGGGGCCCATGCCATTTGTGTACTGTCTGTTGTCTGTCCACCAAGTGACAGTGATGAAACCCGACTGAAACTGATATTATTTATATATAGATGAGGCTATGATTTTTCCTCTAAACAGAGAAAGAGATAGGAATTGACAGATTCAAGGAGTTACGGAAAAGAAACAGAAGCAAGAGAAAAGACACGCCATTGGGTCATGCATGCTAATGATGCTATCACCCACTAACTATGAAAATTTAAGAAGTACTGTTTAGATAGACGTCAATTGAAAATTATATAAAATTATTTTTGAAAATAAAAAATAAAAAATAATTATAAATAAACAATAAAAAATGTAGAAATCAAGAGAAATAAATGCATGCTTATATTAATATAAATGAATATAGATGAAATATATTATATTAATGGTAAATATATTTAATCATGGAGAATAATAAAGTAATTTGATATTTTAGTTACATAAATTTCCTTTCATTTCTTTAATGAAACCAAATAAATGTTCCTTCCTTTCCCTTCTAACATACGAAATAAAGTGAGGGATAGTTCATCCACTTTCTCTCCTCTTTCCTGTCCTTTCTCTTGTACTGTTTCCTTTATTTTCCTTTCCTTTCTATCATACCAAACAATACATTATTCTTGTAGCAATTTGTTTTTCATGTCGCTAGTCTCTAGAGCTCTCTCCCAAATTGAGATTTAACATGAGGCTTAGGCTTTCTGGGATATGGTATGACTTAATTTTCCATTTCTAAACAGGGACCTCTAATCAATGAAGCTGCTGTGAAAAAGGTTTGTCCTACTCTTGGTATTATTATTTCTGTTATGCAATATGGCAGGGTGTCTCCTCTAACTTGCTCGAACCATCTTTGTCACCTTTGTGTTTAATTACAGGTTGAGTCCTTACTTCATGATGCTACCTCAAAGGTTTGTTGTCTTTTCTATTCCTTCACTGTGATTCTCCACTTTATCTCCAACATATTTCTTTTGGAACTTGCTTCTTAGTCTGTTGAACTTTATATAATGAAGCTAAGAAAGTCAAATTAACAATTTATTTCTGTCAACTATCAAATTTTTGAGGTACGTCTGGCATCCCCTCAGGGATTGCTGACTCTAATTGATTGTGCAATTTTTGTATCCTTATCAGATGTTGTATCCAAAAATAAGAGATCTTATCTATTTAAGGCATTTTAGGCTACTTTGACACTCTCTATTGCTCTTTTGCTACTATACTGTATGCTTGAGCCAGAAAGTTAAAATGGTTTGTTGCCTAGATCAAATGTACACGTACCTTTTTTTTCTCCCTTTGCTAAATTTAGCAAGATAGATAAGCATGTAAAATAGCATTAGCTGATAATAATTCTGATTATTCAATCCCTTTTTATCTGAAGGGGGCAAAAGTAATTCATGGGGGTAAAAGACATAGCCTTGGATTAACTTTTTATGAACCAACGGTCATCACTGATGTCACCAATGAGATGCTCATGTCAAGGTAAACCTTTTAAGATGTTATCATGTAATTCTGATTTGTTGCTGTTCAACACATATTAAACTTCTGAGTTTATAAACCATTTTTATTTGACTAAATCTTACCTTTGTGTGTATCAATTTGATGCCCATATCAAGGTAAACCTTTTAAGATATTATCATGTGATTCTGATTTGTTGCTGTTTAACACATATTAGACTTGTGAGTTTATAGGCCAGACTAAATATTACCTTGACGCATATCAATCACATGGAACTTCTTTTTTGCTAATTTGAACTTCTATGATTCGTTAGAGAGGAAGTATTTGGACCAGTTGCTCCTCTTTTGAGATTTAAAACTGAAGAGGAGGCTATCAGAATTGCTAATGACACCAATGCAGGTTGTTCTTGCAGCTATCTTTTGTAATTCAGTTCTTCCTACAGCCATGAAGAAAACTGTTGTTTCTTTCTCTTCTATACTTCTATTTTATATTTTTATTTTCATCATATCACTCATTATATAATATTGACAATCAACATTTGTTGTCCATGGGATGGGATCTTACCCTGCATATGCATGAAGGGTTGGGTTCGTACATATTTACAAACAATGTTCAACGCTCTTGGCGTGTTGCTGAGGCTCTTGAGTATGGACTTGTTGGTGTAAATGAAGGAGTAATTTCAACAGAGGTGCTTCTTATTACTTATTCACTAAGTGATAAGTGGAAATATATTTGTGGATGGGCTTATTTACGCGTAATCATCGATGTAGGTGGCTCCATTTGGTGGTGTTAAACAGTCTGGCCTTGGAAGAGAAGGCTCTAAATATGGAATGGATGAATATTTGGAGGTAAGTGCAACTCTAATATGTCGTCGTCTTTTTTTTTTACCTACTGGTTTAAAAAACAAAACTGCTTCAAACTCTATTACCATTGATTGCAACTTAGGCAGTTGAATCCTTAGAAGTTAAAATCTTGTACAATGGTCCATTTTTCACATTGATTTTAAACACCCGCAAACACTTTCTAGCACTGAAAGTTTTGTGGAACTTAAACTACCTTCTTATAATATGGGCTTTCACAAATTCAATTATGTAATTAATCTTTTATCAAATTATGAAAAATTTTAGGTTTTCTTCTACTTCATGCATTTAGTAAATTTTATGCTTGTGTGTAAAAGCATGCACGAATCATTACTTGCTGGTTTTAAAATCTTCAATTTAAGTCAGATTATAATAGTTTTGTATTCTTATGAAAATCTCAATATGTCGTGAGAAATTAATATATCACTAATTACAATGATGCTTCCATAGTGAGGTTAAAATTTCTCAAGAACACTAAATCAAAGAGCCCTTAAGACCACTGTAGCCCGATGAAACAATTAATCTAACGATTAGACATATGTTGGTAATTGAGATTGTCACTGTTTTAATAGGAGGCAGGATTCTCTTGTTTTGGATCATTTTCTGTGGAAACCCAAATTTCATTATGCTATTCAAAACCTATGTAGCATAGACACACAAAGGAGACAGCATGAAGAAATTGGCATAGCAAATACAGAAACATTGGGATATGATTTTTAAAAACTTAATCAAATACCTAGAGTCTTGAATTATAGATAAATATTAGTATGAAAACACTAAGTATATGAATGCATATCTAGAACATGTTCAATATGTAGTTAAATATATTTATTAAGTATCAAAGTGTGAGATATTAAAATTTGATGTTAGAGATTGTGAAGGAAATATTCATGAGCCTTTATTTAACAGTTTAATATTGAGTTGAAGTAGGTATCAGAGATAGAAAAGGTATAATGAGTTTGTGCTTTGTCTATACTTCAAGCTCAGAAGACTTTTATGTGAAGGAACATGTTAGACTATGATAAAATTATTCATGAATCTTCAGTTAATAGCTTAGGTTTATGAATTGAAATAGTCATTGCCATTTGATATTTCAATTTTTCTGATAATACTGTTTAGACATGTTGGAGTGGTTTACTGCCTGTTGATTCATGTGTGAGACATGGATATGACTTCTCTCTTGGAATTGTTAGTACTTCTTGGTTCAAAACAAGTGAATATCTACACCCGGGCATTTGTGAGACATAGAATATACATATCCTACCTTACCATCTATTTTATCTATTTTCTTAGAATTTCTAGCTGGATATAACATTAAGATTTTCGCTTATTAATTACCTTTCCAGATCAAGTATGTTTGCTTGGGAAACATGAACAGAGACTGAACTGCAAGGTATACGCATGTTCCAATGCCAAGATATATTGATGGGTGATCATCGATCGGCTGTTCAAATGTATTTGGAGAGTTTGGAAGAGGGAGTGGATTCCTTGTGTTTAGCTATCGCAGAAGAAGCATGTAGATGCATCCCTGTGTATATAAATAAGTGGAGGCTGGGAATGTACTTTGGGGCTTGTTTTCCTCTTTTGTATCTCTTTTCTTCTGTACTTCTATTTCTAAGGTACTTTGTATGAACAATGCATGCTTGTTTTAAGTTTCTCTTTTCTTTTCTCTTGCATTTCTGTTTCAGGGAAGTGAAAATGCTGCAAATTGTTATAACTATGCTGTGATCTGGTTTATGGTAGTCACGTCATAAGACTCATAACTTGACCAAGTACTAACCAAATAGGAAAAATAAGGGCGAGACTGTCTCTACAAGTTGCTATATACTCTGGTAATTAAAGTGGCAATATTTAGAGATATTTTTTTGTGTGGGTGTTCGTGATTGAGTTTTTTCGTGGAAAAAAAAATGTAGACATTTTTTCATAATTTAACACTGCAATATTAATTATTTAAAAAGTTTCTCTATGTTTACTAATTCTAATAAAAAATTTAATAATAAATACTTAAACGCTACAGTAGCTTTCTTCATGTAGCATTTTTTTTTTTTTTCCAAATATAACATAATTTTCCATCATTTTATGAAAGTAGTCCCTTGAAAAAAAAAACCGGGGCAATATAAATGAGTTGGTCCATATATTTCGTAAGTTGCAGCAAATTTTGTTTTTTTTTTTATATTTTTTTATTATGAACGTTTATAGTATTTTATCGATTCATGAACTGTTATCTTTCGAATGATATTTATTTCTCTGAAATATTGATCTTCAGCATATTTTCGCTTTTTAAACCCTCCGACCTACCATTTTGTAGCAAGTGGCTATCAAACAAGCTTTCTAGAAGTTTATTTTTCATTATTTTATTTGTTTAATGTTAATGATTTAATATGCTCCTTTTCATAATGATAGCAACTACGAAATTTTTATATAATGACTTTGTATATGGTGATGATAAAAAAAAAAAAAAGACGAAATATGCGGGGAGACGAAAAATTCGGCATGAGAGAGAATCACTTTGGATGATTTGTCTAATATAAATTATCTTATCAAGCAAATATTTAATTATTTATTCTTATGAAATATAATTTATAATAGAACGGAATGAATCGAATTCATCTTTTCTCTAACCAAAAAAAGAAAAAAGAAAAAATCGTCTTTATAATTAGGGACTTTCCAACCAGAGCCCGAATTAAGGAGCAATAAATATTTTTGAAAACAGTTCATTGAATTTATCATTTAATGTTCCTTCAAATACTTTTCATCCAACCATAATAAGTAGGGATGGCAATGGAGCATTGGGATGGGCTTTTCATTGCCTATCTTTATTCGTTCCCTTATAACCTATTTTATCTTTATCCTATAATCTGCATGATTTTTTTTTTATCCTTTTTCCCACACACCAAAACCATAGGGATTGTCTTACCCATACCAATCCTGAAAACGCTAAAATATAGTATGGAATTGGACAACGAGGTAATACAAAATGATAATGACGAAGTGAATGATTGTGCTCTTAAGTGAATGATTATGTAATATTATGTTAAATTTTAAATAAAATTAATAATTGACCAAACAATAAATTTTTAAGTATATATAACAAGATATGAAATGGATTAACGCATATATGTCTAAACCCTGCTCCAAATCCAAATATTTCTATTCAAATCTTTTTAAATTTGCCCCAATACCTGATCAACTGTTGAATTATCTAATCTGAATAGGTTAAGATAAGTTGAGTTGGAATAGGCTACGCGAAATTGCATCACTAATAATTAATGTACTTATCATTTACAAATATAACAACTTTCGCTTTAGAAATTAAAGCTTAAATAATTAAAATTTTAAACCCTAAACTAGAAAATCATAAACTTCTAAACTTTAAAAATCTAAACCCTAAAATCCCTAAACACTAAAAACTGAAACCCCTAAACTTAAAAATCTAAACCCTACAATTTTTAAACTTTAGAAACATAAACCCATAACATACTAAATCATAAAACTTTAAATTATAATTTCGCAAAATCCTAAAGCCTATGAAATATTTTTTTTTCTCGAAGAGTAATTTAATTTTATCTTTTAAAACTTATAAGTCAACTAATTTTATTGCTCCTATTAATCAACACAACAAATTTTAAAATAATATTTATACATAATTTAAGAACATTTAATACATCCTTAATCACTATTCTCAGAACACTGAATAATAAGACCCTTAAAATTAAGAATTGATAGGTTTTAACCCGAGTGCAATTATAGGAATCCTACTAATCCCACCATGTGTGGTTTCTTTCTTACTTGGGATACCATTCACCATCCAATCCAAATTCATTTGACTTTACTTTTTAAGCCAAGAAAAGATATGATCATGACAATGGAGTGGAATGTCTTTATATATATATATATATTCTCTGCTTTATCCTATTGCATTTTGAAGAACATGCATCACATATATGCACATCCATGTCCATGCTTTCATCAATATTTTCATGTACAATATTTATAAATACGGCCTTTTTTGTATTGAGCTCTTTGAATATATAAACTCCTCTAATTTTTATCACTTCATCTTATATTCACTAATTTGGCAAAGGAAAAGAAGTAAATGCAATTTTCAGATATTCATTATTAGATTTTTCAATACCAATATTATATATAATAAATGAAATACTTTTTAGTGAATAAATATTTTTATTAAATTCTTGAATAAAATTATAATATGTGAATATATTTTTTGAGTATTTAATAGTGCCAAGTTAAATTAAATATTCATGTGTTATATGTTTTTATCTCAAAATAAAAAAGATATCCAACATTATCTTTTTAGCAAATAAACTACCTAATTTATCCACGTACACTCAGTTCAAATTCATAGTAAATACTAAATACCAGGCACTTGAGCAATTGGTAATTAGATTATAATTAATCTTAAATGAATTAGTTAATGCTCAACTTACCTATGTCCATATGGAATATTGGAATTTAACATAAAGATGGGACCCACAAGTTCACCTTCAAAAGGAATATATTCATATGGAAGAATATATTCATATGCAGCCCATAAAGATGCTTAAATTTCAAGCAAACAGGTCCTTAGCACACTAAACGGAACCCACTTTTCCAATTTTGTTCTAGCTTTTTAAACACAATCAAAGAAAAGTGAAAACTCTTGGCTTTGCTTGGTTAAATCACAATGGCATAATAGTAGTCTCAAGAAGAATCCACTTAATTTATTTTTGTGCCCCTCAATTATATGAATGGACAGTTGCCAAATTACAGATTAAGCATTCGAATAATAAAAGAGGAATAGGGAAGCCACTCTAGAGTCCTAATCATCTAGATTTTCGTTGTCTCAGATCGGATCCACTTGAAACTCATGGATTGGTTTGAATGGCCTGGTCAAAATTGGCTCATGGTGGGACAAGTCCATGCAAATTCTCATGGTTTTGCAATAAAATAAGAGATTATGAATTAGGAAATTAATTAGCATTTTGCATATTACAAACACAATTGGTTTTATACTTTTGGGAAAGGACCCTTTGTTTGATTGTCAAAGAAGAAAGCATTTATTCTCAGCTCAATTTGAATGAATAGAAGGCATTCGCTTCTTTAAATTTTTGTCACACAGGAGAGGAAATTTTTTTAATCATATTTTTTTCATCTTCCTCTGTTATATTCATTTATTAATTAACATTATATTCATTGATTAATTAACGTTTTCATTTTATCTATCAATCTTGCAAATTTTCTAATATATTTTTGTTTATTCATCTTCTTTAACTTCAATAAGGACAGGTCCTAGCACTTGTATATAGCTTTAGCAGTTGAGATGGGATGCAAAAAGATGTATTAATACACACACACACACAATAATATAACTTAATTGTTGCAATAAAGTTTTTATGTAACAAAAAAATTATGGTTAAGATCTTAAATCTTTTTTGGGTATTACTATATTCACTTGTTGTGCTGGACTTATGCCTACTTAAATTAATTATTTAGTATTTTTAGAAGAATATTACGATCAATGATATGTTCGGAATTTATCTGAAATTAAATCTCTTTCCCGGATTATTCAATAAGCGTCCACTCACTTGCCTTGTCGTAAGATGCATTTACGATTTCTTGGGGTGCTTAATAAAAATAAATAAATAAATAAATAATCCATATTGTTATATTATGATTTTCTCTTATCAACTAATTCCCTAGGATAATTAGTTATTTAATTCTGTTTGACTCAATGTTGGTTCTATATTTTGTTTTTAGCTATGGGTGGAATATAATTCTTAATGACAATGAATAATGGGTGGAAAGGGGCAATGTTCAATTCTACAAAAGCGATTAAGTTTTGAGCGATAAAGCTTTACGGAAGTAGAAGGTCCCCTACTTATGCCATCAAAAGTTTCACTTGCAATATCGATCCGTTATGCTTACTGATGTTTACGTCCTGAAGTATGAACAACCACAGACCCTAAAGTTTTGGTTCCATGTTATATTGCATTTTTTTGGGGGTGCTTTCTCATCAAGGTAGGTAATACAATTTGATTTTAAATTTGTTTAATTTCAATCTCTTTATTTTGAAAAAAAGATATATGAACTCTTGTCTTGAGTGTGAACTCCAAATATTTGTTTCAAATTTGAAATTCATTTGGCGTCATTATGAAAATGTAAAGCATCAAAAGGAAAAGTTTTCATGTTTATAAATAAAGATGGAAGAACACGAAGGAAATGATTACTTTTTTCATATATTAATTTTTACTAGTATATATCAGCAACAATTAATGAGATATAAGTTTCAAAATTTAGCCTGGGGCTGTGCCCATAAAATCTATCCATTTATAGCCTAAATGCCTAAACGTTGATTTTGATTTTAATTTTTTTTTTGTACATGTCGATCCGCATGACCAAAGAATAAATTAAGGCTAAATTGTTCTTTCTTTTTATTTTATTTTTGTTCTAAAAGATACTCAAATTATAATGAAGTTTTTTTTCTTTATTTTAAAAAATTATACTCCTTTTTTAATATTAGAAGATAAGTTATAATTATACTTAATTTGACTAAAATATATATACTCTTATATTTATTATTTATATACAACAAGTATTTTATATATATATATATATATATTATCAACAGAAGGTATATTTTGAATATTTTCAATTTTAATAAAAAATCAATATCATTTTTAAGAGCATTTTGGTTATATTTCAACTTAAGAAAGTTTATGTATAATTTTATAATAGAAGAAAAGGCTGAAGAGAGTAATTTCCCATTAAGTTAAAGACCTTTAATTCAACAAATTATTATTAAGACATATTGTCACTAGAACACACCTAATAATTTGGTGTTGATCTTAATTCAATGCATGTAATGGTCTCTTGATAAATTTTTACCCCATAAAAATATAATGTCTTGCTAGCGAAAATTTACATTATATATAAATATTTCCATGAAAATTGAATTTATTGGCTGCTTTATTAGCCAAAAGTTATTTGCCATATCTGAATGGACATGCACGCTCACGGAAAGGAATGCACACACATTTATACTGATTACTTCTCGATACTTTCAAATTTACTTTTTTTAGAAAATATAATTTTTGGTTTCTGAAAAATATATATTCCAACTATTTGATTGTTGAATCTTAAAAATACATGATTTAGTGTCTTTGAAAGATTTATACATCCAATTATTTGATTATTAAATCTTAAAAATATAGGATTCAGTTTCTAAAATTTTTTGCCTTGATACTCATTAATCCTTATAGAACATGCTCCAAATATTAATTATGAGTAGCGAGTTTAAAATTTTAAAGACTAAGTCGTATGTTTTTAAAATTTAAAGACCAAACAATTTTAGCAAATATCTTTCAGAGACCAAATTTTATATTTTAATATTTAGGAATTAAATAGTTAAAACATGTATATTTCAAGAATTAAAAGGTATACTTTCTCTTTTTGTTTTTTGAAGTCTTAATTTTATGGATAACTCTGTTACAATGTGGCTACAAATGGCACACCTGAACACATGTACACAATGCTTCATTTGAAAAAAAAAAAAATAGTATTATAGTGTTGAATACACAGCTTCTAATTAAACCTTCTATTAAAATATTGAAGTATGGGGTAAGGTTCAAATTAAATGAGGTTGATTGCCTTTTTCCCCCCCTTCCTTTTTCTTTGATCACAAATTGAATCACCAATTCCTATTATGAGATGTGGGAATTGGAACTTGTTAATATATAAGATTTCTGTGCTCTTATAATTTCCGTTTTTTCATTTTAGTTTGAACTTTAATTCAATAAATATCCGTGACTTCAACATATATAACGTTTTAAAATCTAACTGAAACGGTAAATCAAAAAATTATTAATAATTATAAAGATATGAACGTACTTTTGAACTCAAATTTTTCTACGGCCACCTCACGTATTCAACTTGCATAAAATTAAATATATGGCTAGTGTATAACAAATAAGTAAAAAATGTCTTTATAATGTTACGAAAACAAATAGAATATATTAAGATCCAGGGGTAATTTTTAAAAGGGATAGGATATCCTTTATAAATTTTTATATTTATTTAACTTAATTTACAAATAACTCACTTAAGTTTTAGTCATTTGACAAATAACTTCACATAATTTAATTTGACCTAACCTAATTGAACTTCTCAAATATGTTAAATGCCCCCCCTTAAATTTACTAACAAATAGAAAAAAAATAATAATAAAGGTGGGTATCAATTTAGTTGGTTTTGGGTGGAACTTGATTCAACGAGTGTATTTTAGATGAAATTCCTCTAATTTTTTTTTCTTTGTTTTAAGCAGTTGCCTTTTGAGTTAGAGTTCATATATTTGTAGCATCTTGGATGAAAAGATCTACATGTTAATATTGAAAGATTATAAGGAGGTTCATATTAAAATTTAAAATTACTAAAGAATTATTTTTTTGAAAGTTATGAACATAAGCATTTTAAGATTTACATAATTATTTAAGTTGCTAGTCACACAATCTTTCAAGTAAACCTTTTAACTAATATGCCAAAATTCTTAATGTCTAGGGCATTCCAATAAATAAACAAATTTGCCGTCAAATATATGACTGGAACCTTTTTTGGGAACGAACATAAAGCCAATCTTTCTGTTATATTACTATCATAGCCGATTGGTCGTTTGATGGGCTGATAATTATTATCCTAAAAAGGATGTTGTACCGCAAAATGACTCATGCATATTTATAAACTCATAATAGCCAATTGTGAGAGAGATTATGTCTCCATGATGCATAGAGCAAACACTCCGTCGTCGTTACATCAGCGGTCTCCCTCAAAATGCCCGTTGAAAGTCATATATACATAAGAAATTTTTTTAAAATAAACACTTTTTATTAAAAAATAAATAAATACATAAAATTAATTATAAAAAAAGTTTAAACAGAACTTTTAAAATGTTTGCTATTATTTTTTAACAAAAATATAATAGGTGAAAATTTTTTATAACTCATTAGTATATTATTAACTCTTAATTATATATGTTATAATTCTATTAAAAAATTTAATAATAAATATTTAAAAAATTGTAACTAAATTTTTTTCAATGTAAACAATACATGTAAACATGTCAAACAGTTTTTAAAAAGATTTATCTCTAAAGACACATTTAAAAATCTTTTTATAATTAATTTTAATATCTATATTTTATAAATCAAATTTATCTAAATCTCTCTCTATACATATGTGGATGCAAAATTATACGAAGGGTATCTCTGTGGAAATGGAATTAATTATACATGCTTAATTTAATAGTCAAGGCTGGAATGTGAGGAGGGGGGTGGGGAGAGAGAGAGTGGTGTCTTTTGGCAAAGGAGGGGCCTTCATGTTAGAATACAATAGGGATGCTTTATTTATTATGTATCACAATAATATATACTTTTACATGTAAGCTTAACTCCCCCTATATGCTTTATACTTGAGGAGCCAAACTAAAGCCATTCATATGCACCTCCCCCTCTCCTCTCTTCAAATTAAAACGCACCCTATTCTTCCCTATTTGCATCGCATTTGTTCTTGAATCTCTTGGTATTCCTCAGAGAAAGAGAGAGAGAGAAAGCCTCTCGTCGGAGAGAGAGAGAGAGAGAGAGATGGAAAGAATGTTCCCTCCTAAGAAGCCCTCAACTATGAATTCCCATGACAGACCCATGTGTGTTCAAGGTGACTCTGGCCTCGTCCTCACCACCGACCCTAAGCCTCGTCTTCGCTGGACCGTCGAGCTCCATGAACGCTTTGTTGATGCTGTCACTCAGCTTGGAGGCCCTGATAGTACGTACTTACCCTTTATTCCCCTTTGCTTCTGATCTAACCCTTAATTTTCTTTTTAATAATTAATTTGACTGAGTTGAACTCAAATCCTTCAATCCTGGGACTATTCCAATATTATTGAGCCAAAGCTTATTGACATTTGTCTTTATCTTTTCTTCAATATTGCTAGCTCTTGATTTCTTTTTCTGCATGAAAATTTGCAGAGGCCACTCCCAAAACCATCATGAGGGTTATGGGTGTAAAGGGTCTTACCCTTTACCATCTCAAGAGCCACCTTCAGGTTTGAACACATCAATATTAATTTCAATACTTTCTTTTGCTTTAGAATTATATATATGTGTGTGTGTCACACTTTTGGACACTGCCGATTTCAGGTTGGTTTAATCTCTCTCTCTGTTTTCCTTTCCCTTTGATGTTCTTTTTGTTTTTGTGTTGGTGTTTCGTAGAAATTTAGGCTTGGGAAGCAACCACACAAGGAATTCAATGACCACTCGATTAAGGATGGTATGAGAGGTGACACTTCTTTCTAGAGTTCCACTCGTTTTTATGTTCTTTTTTTAAACTTTTTATATCTTTACACTTCGTGATAGTTTCTTTTAATTTTATTGACACAATCTTTTTACTCTGCGCAGCTTCGGCTTTAGAGCTTCAACGAAACACTGCCTCCCCATCGGCCATGATTGGTCGCAACATGAATGAGTATGCCTCAGTTCCATTTTCTTAATAATTATAAACCAATTAACAAGTTAACGTATTTGAAGAGATTTTTTTTTCCAACTCTTCTTTTTTTTCCTTTTCTTTGAAAGCAGAACTCTCAAGTTTTCATTTTGATTCTCTCTGGGGTTTGGGGGGATTATGATTTTCTTTGTGGAATGTGTACGCGTGACCCTGTATAAACAGTAACTCACACATGGTTGATGCGATTAGGATGCAAATGGAGGTGCAGAGAAGACTGCATGAACAACTCGAGGTAAACCCAGAAAAAAAAAAAAACCAAGACAAAAGCCAAAAGTAAAAGACAAAACCAAAAAATTGATAATTTACTCACTTAAAAAATATCATTAGTTTGAATTTTGTGTCCCAAAAAAATAATGTAGAATTGAGTCTTCAATTTTTTTAATTAATATGGGAATAACTTAGTTCTTTTGCAAGTCAGCAAAAGGATTAAATTGAATGCAAAAAACAATTTTTTTTATTGAAGACTCAATTATATATTATTATTTTTCAAGGGGAAAACTCAAATGATCAGTAATAATTTTCAAGAACCAAAACGTAAGTGAGAGTTTTTTAGGGGTAGTTCCTTGCACAACCAAATAGCGCAAAAAGCAGTAGCATTCACTAAAGTAAGTGTGTTTATGAAACCCACTACTTGTTACACTTATTTTAGTGAATTTTTATTAATTGCTTGTACTATCTGGCTATGCAAGGAATGTATACCGCAGAATCTCTCAAAATGAATTTAGTTAATTATCTGTTTCTTTAAGTCTCCCATGGAGATGTCCTACAAGGATATGGGTGAATATGGCAGGTCCAAAAACACCTTCAGCTAAGAATTGAAGCTCAAGGGAAGTACATGCAGAGTATATTGGAGAAGGCTTATCAAACACTTGCAGGTGAAAACACGGCTGCCACTAACAACTTAAAGGGCAATATCAATATTGGAGCAGCTCAAGCCATCACTGAAATAGGAGGAGGAGTCATGAAAGATTTTGGTTCCCCTCTTAGTTTTCCTTTTCAAGAACTTAACATTTATGGCGGCGGCGACCAACTTGATCATCATCTTCACCATATGGAGAGGCCACAACTTGAAGGGTTGATCATGCCAAATAATAACAACAACAATAATAGTAACAATAATGAATATTTGTGTTTGGGGAAGAAAAGGCCTAGCCCTTATAATAGTACTACTAGTACTGGGAAGAGCCCGTTGATTTGGAACGACGATCTTCGTCTTCATCAAGATTTAGGGACGGCCTCGTCATGCCTCGGAGGACCTCAAGATGATCCTTTCAAAGGTCATGACCAGCAACTTCATATTGCACCGCCATCGTTGGATCATAGAGGCAGTGAAATGGATCCCATGTCGGAGATTTACGACACGAAGCCGGTGCTACAAGGGGAAGCTGTGTGTGAGAAGAAGTTTCCAGATGCTTCGGTGAAGCTTGAAAGGCCATCACCAAGAAGGGCACCTACTAGTACTGCTCTTCAGGCAGAAAGGATGAGCCCTATGATTAATAGTGGTCCTATGGCACAAGGTAGAAGCTCACCATTTGGGTGAATTAACTAATTTAAATCATTTTCCTTATGTAATTGACTTGATATGAAAAACTTTAATAGCACAAGATCTAGGGTTTTGAACTGGGTCTTCGAAATTATTAGTAGTTCATACTTGCTAGGGTTATTTCCTGTGGATTAATCTTATTATTATGGCATAAGGCCTTTCAATGGCAAACCAAAAAGTCATATATTCTAATATAATTACGCATAATTATACTTCAATGTCGTGAATATTCTCATCTGCATCCCATTGATTTCATCGCTAATTGATTTTGCAATGAATTGTAACAATTTAATTAATTTGACATGTTGATTAATGCCTGCATGTTATGCTGGATGAGCAAATATAGAAGTAGACAAACTTGTCCTCTTTTTATGGCATATTGATGGTCTTCTCTTTATAGCTTTCTTTGAACCCACTTTTCAAACATTCTCTGCGTCACTATTAAGCAGTGTGTATTAGATTTTTTTTCCTAGAATATATATTTAGGAGAGAAGAGCAATAATTAATATGGTACAATAATATCCACACAATAACGTTCCATACACATCCAGCTCTGATTTGATGCTACTCTTGATTGTAACTGGCATAGTGTGAAGGGAGGAGGGAGAAGAAAGAAAATTTAATCAGAAAAAAATAAAAAAAATAAAAAGAGAGATCATAATTACGTTGGATTGGTTTATTAGTAGAAGCAAGTGTCTAGTGTGTTCTCAATTGGTTAGATTTTAAGAAATTTTTTATGATTTTTTTCATCTCAATATGAATAATTTGTTTTCAACTGACATGAAAAATAAATTAATTAAAATATGCATAAATTAACCTGAACATTATAAAAGCACAATATATAAGAAATCAAAAAAAGGATCATGAGTTAGTGATATGTTTATTATTATTAATTTTTAAATATTGCCCACTTGGACTATGTGGGTTTCCGAGGTGACTATCAATTAACCTTTATAACAGTTAGATTAATCATCGTTTCAGTTAGTTAGTACAAGTTAGTTATCCAATGATTGCAGACAAATCTCCTGGGAAAATATATATTTAAAAAAAAACCCATGATGATGGTGCTGATGGTTCTTTTTCTTTTCTTAAACAAATTATAAAGACAGATCGGGGCGTCCAAGAATGTACTCATTTGGAAAGACACAGCAGTGAAGGATAAAAGATGGAATAAGAGAGAGAAGAATCAACTTTGAAATGTTTAAGTGATGATTGTTCTTTTTAGTAATAAAGGTACAGTGCAAGAGATGATCCTTTTCCCTTGAAGTATCCTAAGAGGTGAGCCATGAGTTGAAGCCGACAGAGCATATCTATCTTTCACTGTCTTTTCTCTTCTTTACTATCCTATATTCTTTCGATTTAACGTGAAGATAAGTACAACAACGATACAACTATGACTGCATTTACTTGACGTTGCTGACTAGTTCTATTAATGTAAATATTAAAAATAAATTAGGTAGATCTGGTTAATCTAAGATACAAGCAGATGTCAATTGTAAAACGATAACTATGTCAGATATAATTTTCAGTGAGAATTACTTTCAATTTGTTTATATATTTATTTATGATTGATATAGTTTATTTACTTATTTTATTGAATATACCCAAAAATCTCTCAGTAGTAAATATAATCCAAGCCAAGTCTAATTTTTATTCTTGTTACAAAAAAGTGTCTTGAGCTAGCCGGGTATTAATGTGAGAAAGGAAAAGGTATAAGTTAGACTTGTGACATACTGAAGAGATCTGAAGAGGTACTAACACAGGAAAAATATGTGGGTGTCCTAACGTTTCAAATACTTGAAATTTAACTAAAACCCTTTGTTTGACATATGTATAAAAAAATATTTTTATATTATTTGGGATATGTGTATAGCATTTAACGTTTCAAAATTTTTTCATATTTACATTTATACTTGTATAACTGATAAGTTTGAAGTTTTAACCATAAAACTTTAACCATGTGAAAGTTGTCTCAAGAGGTAGATAGGGTGAAAGGGTGTGAGTGCTTTTTTATGAAAACGAAAGAAAAAAAAATAAAGATGAGAGACAATTCTTTATAGTATTAGTACTTTAGATAAATTGTAGTAAACTTTTGATACATCATCTTCGTAGATTTAAGAAGATCCTACAAGTAGCTAGCCTTGCCTTGTGCTTTAAAAAAAAAAGATTAAAAAAACAAAAAATTATATATGAACATGCACACACACATGCACAGGGCTGGCTTCTATCTGTCTCTCTTTCTTTCTCCAGGTCCTCTTTTCTCTCTGCTGATATATATGTGAGATTTGATCGTGAAGCTTCTCTTTCTTTGCTAAAAGAAGGGTGGTGCCACAAACTTTATTGGTTGCAGAGAAATTTTAAGCTCACCGGGCAAGTTGGCAAGAAAGCTCGCTCACACAGAGAAAGAAAGAAAGAGGAAAAGCTAAGTACATTAAAAAAAAAAAGGTTTAAATGGAAGGAAGAATACAACGCACTGCTATTCTATGCTTTGCACATATCGAGGAAGCTTCTATCTTTATGTGCACAAAGTTAATAGTCTCACATTTAAAGCTGAACGATGATGATGTATCAATCTGCTAATGTTGCCACCAACTTTGGTTTTAATTGTTACTACTACATTTCAATAGATTTGATCTGAACAAATTAAGTAGACGTATAAATCATAATCTTTCTATGGTACTGTTTGTGATACTATGGTTTACCTAATAAAATCTTGTCCACTAAATTAATAAATTTTAGAGTAAATATTATCTCGTAGACAATGGTACATGTCACAAGTGGTATGATAGAATTTCTCATATAATTATATAACATGTCAGAAATAATTTTTTTTTAATGAGATTCACCTTTAATGCGCACACACACATATTTACCATCATCTTTGATTTTCATCTAAGTACAACTATGTAAAAAATAGTCATTATCATGTTTCCCACACATATTAGGCTTGATCATATGAGAAAAGTAATAAGGATGGAATGAGGATATAGATAGTGCCAAACTGCCAATGATTCAAATCCTACTATATACCAAAAAAATAGAAAAGCACTCATATTAAATATCACACAATACGTCAAATATTATTTACAGATTACATATTGTATGATCAATAAATCTCACTTAGTTCTTAAATGTGTGTTGTTCCAAATCAATTGCATCGATTTTTTTCTTTTTCCTGAAACTTAAGCTGTAATTCTTTTTTTTCAAGCTTAAACTTGTTTTTATATTTTATTACTATATATGTTTCAAAGCAGTCCGTGCCCATATTGAGACAGAAACTTAGAGATATGACAGTGTGCTTAGTTTCTAAGTAGACTGAAGGATGTATGGCTTGAGTGGTCAAGCTAGCATGCACGTTCTTCCATGCACATGTAAATCATTGGCAGTTCAATTCAAAGACCTTTGTGTGTTCTGTTTTACTATCTCAATCACAGCTTCGGGTCTCGCAAACTAAAGAGATAGTAGTACAGAAGCTTCTTTTGTGCCCACTTTCCTTTTCCCTTTCCCACTTTGGCCCTCACAACCACTCATCCAAATCTCTGAGTCTCCTTGAAATCAGTTTACAGATAAGCAGGCAAAAAACATTTCTTCTTTTTCTGGTCTTTAATTTTGGGCAGAAAATAAACCAAACGAGGCATACAAATTTTTTTTAAAGGATGACATTTAGTCACTTAAATTTCTCTAACATTATGGATTAATTAATATAAGTGACATAGGTGAAATTCTCTTTTAGCCTCACATCCATTAATACCGATTCTTTAAACAGCATGAACGAATGTGAAATTCTTACTGAAATATGTGTTAAAAAATGAAAATTAAACCAAAAAAATTGAAGATCAAAATTCGTAAGTTTTATCCAATGAAAAACTGCCGTCAAAATTGGACAAAAGTTATTTATATGGTCATCTTAATTAATTTTCAAAAAATATTAGAAATTATTGGAAAATATAAGAAATAGAAAAAAAACTAAATCATCTCTCAAATACGTGAAAATAAAGGATTTTGGGCTTTAAACATGCCTCAAACTAGTCAACTGAGTTGTCACAACGTTAGGCTTTAAAAAAGTTTTTTTGTTGATATGTAACAAGGCTCAATGCTAAATTGAAAGCTATGATTGTCTAAAGTTAGGGTACTCATTTATTAATGATGGGTTTTCCCTTTGGATTTTACTTAACTCCTCCTTAAACTCTTCAACTAGATGCTACATGTCACTTATGAATTTTTTTTTTCTTTTCGTTCAAATGAATGAATCTGTGTTGGCAACATGCATCTACCCTCTTTATAACATTTTGTCTTGAATTACTTTGTCTTTAGAAATGTTGCCTAGTTGTTGGCCAATTAGAGAACTCCATTTATTCAATTAAAAACAATATGTTGGTTTTGATTAGTTATTTTATATTGTATGCTTTAGTGCAAAAGCAAAAGGAAAAGGAACAGTAAGCCGCTTTTGATTGAGAAGGTCTATGTCGATGTAGAAGATTTGCATACATTATCTTAATCCTTTCCTCTTTATTTTCATTTTTCTTTTTCTCAACTTCTTCTTTCGGTCAAGTTGGCTTTTAATTTATTTCCCTAATTTCCTTCAAACACTCTCTAGTGTGAGGTTCCGTAAATATATATTGACTGGATTTGGGGAGTCCAAAAGCCTCAATGTATGATGACTACGTTTACTGGGGGAATGTATAAAAAGGTTGTTCCGAGATTGCTGCTGCCTGTCAATTGTTATGGTGAATATATTGATTTCAATGCAAAAAGAAAAACAAAATGATTTCAATTCTGATCAGAAGTCAATCATTATTTCTTTCATAAAACTCTATTTTAGTCCCTAACTTATTGGTGAACTTTTAATTTGGTCTATCATAATCATAGACATTTCTCTTAATTGAAGCCATTAATCATTCGAAGTAGATGTAATCATGGAATGATGCCCTTTTGTCCTATTTTCATCCCAAATCTAGCACTGAATCTAACAGTCTGTTGGATGTTATCATGTAAAAAATTTAGCCAAAGTAATTGGAGACAAATAACTTTAAAGTCAATGAACTATTAATTTTGACGTTAAATTTTAGATGAAGATGAAATAAAAGGACAATATTACAAGAATTATAATAATCGAACGTATGAATTGTAAGAAATAATTTATAGAAGACTAAATTGAAAGTCTACCTATTTGTAAGACTTAATCGTATTTAGGTTATGGCATGGTTTTAAATTGCAATTGCGGTTGCAGATGTTGCAAATAGTATAAGAAGGATTGTAGATGTTGCGATGGATTATTGCCGATACACCCTATGCCGCAACAGCAATATTACAGCCGCATCATATTATGTAGACCGCAATTTAAAACAATAGGTTATGGAGTCTTAACTATGTAAAAAAATTGAACCTAACCCTCACTCCCCCTTGCTTGACTTCCCCCCTCTTGACTCTCACACTCGCTCTGTACTTCAGCTCCCAAAACCCACTTGTGACAATCCCCTAGACAATTGATTGGCCTCCTCTTGTCATCCAGTTAGTGAGATTGAAGAAGTCGACTTTTAGAACTGTGGCTTCCTTTCTTGAAGATGTTGCAGCCAAGCTTGAAGACATCACTGGTGAGATTGAAGAAGCCAAAGGAAGAAGACATCGCTGCCATCTATTAAAGTTTGAGATGCCGTCATTTGCCGGTAAGTTTTAAATTTCTTTTTCTATCAAATGCTTTTTTATTTTTATTTTTAATTTGAAGATTGAATAGAACCACCATTTCCCTCACTTTTTTTATGTATTTTCTTTTAAATTTTAAGCTTTAACTATTTATATTTTTAATAATTTTAGTTGTCATATATATATATATAGTGAATTTGTTAGATCTCTTTGAAAAGTGAAGTTAAAATGATACCTCGAAAAAGAGTAAGGGGAAGATTGTGATAAGAGGTTAACAACTTAATCAAATCAATTTGATATATTTATTTTATTGTTTTTAAAATTAATTGTATTATTCTTTAATTACACTTTTTTTTTTACATTGAAATCTTTTCTATGGAGATTGATTGGACATTATTCATTATTCCATAAAGAATTCCCCCACAAGGCCTATAGGTGAGAAAAATTAATATGTAAAAGTAGAATGTGTAGTTGGCTTATTGATGGGGGATATGTAATATTAAGGTAAAATTATTTGAAAATTATATGAAAGGGTATATCTTGAATACTAGAATTATTAGAGATTGGACATGATTTATTATTCCATTTTGAGTTTCTCATTATGAATTGTGCTGTGTTGAATTATTGTTTTAAATAGTGTTGAGATGAATTATGTTGTGTTGGATTATGTTGGAGTACTAAGGTAGGGGCTAGTTATCATTTTACCAACTAGTGTAATTACTTTTTTTGTAGAGTGAGACATGATATGTTTTTGTCGAGATAATTTTTTTTGAGGATTGAATAAGTCTTGGATTACTAAGCCTCGGAATACTCTTGAATATTTAGAAGATTGAATGGATTCTTAGACTTTGCAATTGTCAATGAGTGTGATGAAAGTAGAATTATATGTCCATGTCCTAAGTGTGCTTTCAAGACGGCAAGTTAGGGAAGTTATGTGTGACCATTTGATTATCAAATCATATCCATAAGGGTACACTTTTTGGGTTGGTCACACGTGAGACATGTTAGAGAAGAATCTCTTTTAGCTTTTTCATCAATGATACAAGTTATAAAAAAGAAAAGGATTTGTAGGGATGACACTATGTAGGACATGGTCCATGACATATTTGGGGTTTATCATAAAGTAGAAATGGTGGATGAAGCTGAGGGTCCAATTTCACCCTTTAACCAAATGATGAGTGAAGATGCCAAAGAGTTGAAGGTTCATTTATCAAAGGCAAAATGTTTCCTTCCTTTGGGAAAACGGTTAGTGGTGTTGAATATTTCACTCTATCCCTTAAGAAGGAACTACAAGAACATCAACATGTGCTAACTAACTTAGAGATTGTACTAAAAAATAAAGAAAACTAATGAAAGCAAATGATCCCCCACATTGGTGGATCAAATAGCCTTGTTAGAAAAAAGGCTGAGATGGTGAGTTTATTTTAAAAAATAGTACAATTGAACTTTTAATATATTTCAAATGTTATAATATTTGTTTTAAATTTTATAAGAGGTTAAGCATAGGGTCTAATTAGTTGGAGAGATGTGTGAATTGCCATACATAAGACCAAGGATGGAGCTCCAATCAATGAGGAAGATAGAGAAATCATTGTAAGAATATGAGTGTTAGCACTAAAACATAAATGAGTTAGATCAAACTTTAGGCCTATGATTTGGGCTAAATTGTATAAAAATACTCGTTGGACAAGTGAGCTAAATTAGGCTTTTAGGACCAAAATAGGCTATAATGATTACAAGCTACATATTTAATTTATTAGGTTTTTTTTGGAAAGATCTAAGAAAAATGGCTCAATAATGTATAGTTGAAAAGGAGGAGAATATTCGATTGATTTAGGTAATTTTTAGCCATTTAACCACCTTCCTATAATTTAAGAATAAGGCTTGCACGATATTCTTGAGGAAGTTAATCAAATTAGTTGAAAATAAAGAAAATTTGTAAGTTGACCAAGTTAAGGAAAGTGCAGAATATGCTTAAAGGCCCACTCCCCTAATTATAGGGATATGATTGATATAGTCAATTGATGAAGCAGAGCCAATAAGTAGAAACATTATTTTTAATCTTCAACCTAGTTGACATGACATAAACTAACACCAAAATCTTTAATCTTGATATTATGTTATTGTTAAAATGAGTAGAACATTTAGAAAAAGTGACAAACAATTTTAATAGAGTTAACGACTAGTTTTAGGCTTATAAATACTCATTGTATATATATATTTTTAAAAGACATCTAATCAATCAAGCACAAGCCTTTACATTCCTATCTTTAGTTTCCATAATTTATTGCTTTTTTTACAAAGCTTTCTATATTGCATTCATGCCTTCATTTCCTTTTATTGCTATTTCTAGTTGTAAGTGTTAGTCACTTTTCAAACTAGACACTTTCTTTAATAGCCTTAAGACCCAAAGTTAAGGAAGTCCTTTTCTTAGTGTATCAGTTGAATGTGGGAATCAAATATGAGAGTTAGTTGATTAGTTCAACTAATCAATCCAAATTTATGAATAATAGTGAGCTATATAGGAATAAGGTGTTGATTCTTGGTTTCATTAAATTGATGCATTACTGAAATGTTGAACTATTTTTTATAATACTTGAACTTGCAAGAGAAGATATTAGAGCTTTAGACTCAGGGATCTTTTTTTCAAGAGATCTTGAGTTAGGATTCTCAAGTTAGGATTCTTTGATTGTAGCTTTGGGTAGTTAATAGCACCCTAATTGAGTCTGAGAATTAGGATTCTGTGCTTATTTGCCTAAAGTGTTTGGCCAATCTTGCTACTGTCATAGAGGGACTCCATCATCTAGGCCTTCTTACTTAAACTTGTATAATGAAGTGTAGGACTTTAGAGTGGAACTTAGAGCAAAACAAGAACAGAGTAAATTACAATAACAATAGGTGAATGCAACTTTGGCATTTCTCCTACAAAACTTCTAGGATAAAGTGCCATTTAAGTTTGTTGGTATTGACATTCAAATAGTAATATATATGATAAACTTTTCATTCCACATAAATTATATTAATGAACTTTAGTCTCTTTTAGTATTTAATTTGATATTAATATTGTTGTACTTTTATTTTCAAGCACCAATTAGTCAAGATAGTGGCAATCTTGGCCCTACTACTCAATCTCCACACTCTTGTAATAGAAATGATTAGTCATAGTATTTTAATCGTTTATATGAACTTAAGTGTAATAGAGATGATTAGTATAGTATTTTAATTATTTATATGAACTGTAGTAGAAATTTCAGTGTAATTTTAGTTATACTTAAATATATTTAAATTTCCTGGCCTGATTGTGGACTCAATCTGTTATATAGGTGTTGTACAGGTTAGTAACACTACTAATACTAGGGAAAAAAATTCAAATAAAAGAAGTTTTAAAAAAAATTAAATTTAGCAATTGTTTAAATCACCACTAAAAGAAGCACTATCTTTTGCTATAGTTTTAAAAAAACTGTAGTTAAGCTAAGTTTTACTACAAAAGTCCCTACAATTATGTAAAATTGTGGTAAAGCCTATCTTGATGGATGGTTTTAAAAAACATTGTGGTTAGGTGTCTTTGCCACAATTTGAAATGCATTAAAATGGCAATAAAACCATGGTTAAACCTTCTTTTTTCCTTTTTTTTTTCTTTTGGTAGTACTGGTCATTGGATTTAGGGTTTAGAGTCAACTTGTGCACATCTCAATTGATCCACTTACTCAAATCCATCAAAGTTATAAGACTATTCAACTCAAGACTAAACAATTTATAAGAACATTTTTTTATTAAACATAAAATTTGCTTAACTGATTTTAGGTTTAAAATTTAGAGTTTATATTCACTTGAAAAAAAAAGAGTTCATATATATGGAGTGCTTATGCATACATCGGTCGAAGCATAAATTTTACAAAAATTTGAAGCCCCGTAACATCCTTTGTTTTGTTTTTGTTTTATTATGACATGTGATATGCATGCATGTGACAACTGGACAAGAATACATATGCCAAGTAAGTCAATAGACACATTTAGCCCTAGGTTATTTTTTTAAATTTATTAAAAGGTCAAAATTCAATTAATTTTTTTTTTTGGATTTTTCTATCAGAATCTAAGCCACACACACACACACACACATAAAAGAACATCATCATCCTATTTTAAATCCATGGTCTAATTGTTTCTCATTTGCTTTGCTCAAGCCTTTTCCCTTTAGTCACGTCTTTCTTAATCGCCTACTCATTTATAGTCCCCCAACCTTCATTATCACTCTAATTTTTTATGGCTCTGAATCATTTTTTTAGGTTGAGTGAATTATCCCTTTCCTGTAAAATTTGAAAGCGAGCAGCATCTGAGCCATTTCCTTTGTTTTATCTTTTGGCCCAACTTAGACTTGTGGCAGTTCGGAGACCAAACCCATATGTTCATTTGAGCTCATTCCTCTCTCTTCCCTGTGAGAAGACATGTCTAAAGATGCTTCCTTTATATTTAAAGAAGAGAAAATTATGATTTATCTCCTTTTAACAAAATTTTAATTTCCAAATTGATATAAAAAATTTAAAATGTAATAAAAAATTGCTTTCGTAGACTTTTTTTTTGATACATTGAAAACATCTAAACAAATCAAACTAACACAAAAAGTGTTTAATTACATTATTTGATGTCAAACATAGATGAACATTAACAAATCTCCTTATCAGGACTTGACAATTAACTTGCACTTGTTGAGAGGATTCCAATATCCAATGCTGCAATCTTGAAGACAAAACCATAATTAAAAAATAATTTTGAGGATATGTCAACACTTATTGATTTGAATAAACCACAAAATATGTTGAATCACTTCCATCGCCAGTCTAGGGCAAGGCAACCAAAATTTGTTAGCCTAAACACTCTAACAAAATATAGCAAAATCAAACCAGATCATAAACATGACCTATTTTTTTGTTTGGCTAGAATTGTGCTTAGTATAGGACATAAAAATTTGCTAGTGGTTTTCTTGTAGAATTTTATCTCACCAAAATGTACTATCTTGTTGTGTCTTGCATTGCACCTGATCATAAGAAAATTGAAAATATCTATAATTAAGATGCTGAATCATCTAAATGACAAACTTTGACCCATATAATGTATCCTAAAAATTTTTTTGACTATAACAATACCAAATCACATACAAAATAATTAGAATTGCCCTTGTGTATTTGTAATACTTGTATGCCCTAAAACCTTAAATTGAGGGAAATTATAAAAAGAAGTCCTCTAAATTTAAAGATTAGAGGCTAAATAAAATTAGAAGAATAATCTAGATACCTAAAAATGAAAATACAAAGCAAAAGATAGCCCAGAACTGGAGCCAAAATGGCCAAATGGAAAGTCAAGAAAGGTTAATGGTATTTTCGTAATTTTGGGTAACTTTTAGAAAACTTAAAGGAGGGATCTTTAAATGAAAAAAATGAGTGTCCTAGAGTTCTCAGAGGCTATAAAAACCATGGAACCCCTAAAATGGTCAAAACCCCTCCGGTTTGTGCTGTTGGTCATTGGTTGACTAAACTTTTGACCGATTCATTTAGGGAGATTTTAAATTAAATTTGGGTAAAACCAAAGTTATTTTATGAGTTAGAAGATCCAAATTTCATGATAGAAAAGATAGTTCTAAAAAAGGAGTTGAAATGGGCCCAATTGGACAAAACCAAGAACAGAGACTAAATTGTAAATTTGAAAAGTTGTAAAAAAAATGGATTTTAGCTTCTAAAAAAATGTCCCACATTTTCCCTCTCTCTTGATCGACTTATCTCCACTCCAAAACAAATCCAAGAGCTGCTCTTTAAGGTGCACAAGAGGGGAGGGCAAGGGAGGAAGAAGAAGCTTTGAAAAGGGTAAGAATTTCAAGGATTTTTATGCTCATTCCTTTACTAATTTTATTCTCCCCCTTCTCCTCTCTTCTCTCATGGTTTTATTGATTTAATTAAGGTTATTCTGTGGTTGGTACAGCAAGTGGGAGGGAGAATTGGAAGGAGAGATTAGAAGCAATTGAAAGCCACTTGAAAAAGTTTTAAAACAAGGTAAAAACCATGGCCCTTCTTGCTCCCTCTTGCTTGTTCTCCCTAGAGGTGAGTTTGGAGAAAATAAGGCCCATGTAGGAGGGGAAAATTTTTGGTCTTAGGAAGGTAGAAAGGAAGGTTTTGAAGCATGAGGAGTAGGAATATGCAATGGGAAGTAAAAGAAAAGCCTTGAAATGCAAGTTTTTATACTTAGGGATTTTAAGATGCATGCTAAATTCTAAAACTTTCTAAGGATTGTATAGCTTATGTATGGGTAGGAATGAGCTCTTAAGACATTTAAGAAGTTGCACAAGTGGCTAATTCCTTAAGAAAGCAAACAAAACTCTATGGCTCCAAGAATGCTTCTTGTCTCGGCCTAAAGAGAGAAGTAGCACCTAGGGAGAGTTTTAATTAATTCTAAGGATAGAAATGACTTAGATATGAATAATAAACACTAGATGAACCATTGGTTCAAATTTAAAAATCATGATTTATGAGATGGAAGTTTAGGCCCCTTTATGGACATAAAGAAGCAACCTAGTATTTGGCTTCTTGAATTGAACCTATGATGACTCTAATGAGTCTAAAAGGAGTATTATGACTTAGAATGAATGAGAAATTGGAGCCAAGATCTTGAATTCTAAGGGTTGCTTCCTTATGCCTTATATGGAACCATAATGATGTTATAAGGGAAAGTAAGCTTGCATTAAGATTATATAAGGCTAGAATTGGTTTCAATGATTGAATTGTGCCTCATTTTATGTTTTTAGGCTACGTGAATCAAACCCCACCTAGTTGCATGTATGTGGCCGAAAAGGGGAAGGAGTAATCAAAGGAAAAAGTTGTGTTCTTACTTCAAAATAGTTTTTTAGCCTTTCTTACATGCATTTCCTAGATGTTTGTTTGTCATTGGATACTTGTGTGTATATTTGAATTATGAAATATGTTTCTAGCTATTGATTACATAATATGATACCATTATGCTTCTTGAAATATGATTTTGAATGTAAAGTGGCTTGAATGGGTATGATTATGCCAAAAGTCCCTTAGAATAGGTGAAAATGAGCCAAAAGTCCCTAAGAATAGGTGAGACAAAGTCAAAAGTCTCAAAAGAGTGAGACTAAGTCAAAAGTCTCTTGAAAGTGGGTGAGGCAAATCTAAAAGTCCCAAAAGAATTGGGTGAGGCTAGATCAACGCCCTTTAGAGCCTATGTTTAATATGTATGAGTTCACATGATAAGGAAATTGATTTATGTATGTTTACAGAAATGTTTATAGTATGCATGCATTCTTTGACATGTAAATGCATCATATATATATGTTTGAAAGGGTCAAGAGTTATTAGAATTCTTGGAATCTCACTTTTCTCCCACATATATCTAACCATGTCTAGGTGATTCAAGTAGATCAAGGAATGGAGGCCAAATATTTTGAAGTATAGAACTTTGGCAATGGAATAGAAATTTATGTATTTTTTTCAAAACTTGTATCTATATGATGTACATGTAATGTAAATCATTGAGTACAAGAAAATATATGTAAATATGATGCATGAATGGAATTTGGAACCAAATGAATGATTATATGAGTTTTTAACATCCATATGCTTTGATGCACATATGTGTAAGAACAACTAGGATAGTGATTTTGAGATGTATGATGATTTAGATAATTTGGAATACTCTCATAAGCTATGTTTATACTTTTGGACATGCTCAAATGTTTATGGATTGAGTAGAAAGCCATTTGGTGCCTTTTTATCCCTTTATGGACTTCAAATTCACCATTTTCTTAAGCTAAACCAAAGTTTGACCAAATGGATGAGTTTTTGCATGAAATTTGGCAAGAAAATAGGTGTCATCTAGAAATTTTCATAAAGTCAAAGAATACTTAATTTGGAACTCTAGAGAATTTATTATGATTTTTCAAAATTGACCAAATTATGTAGAAATTGTCAAGAGTACTGTTCATATGGTTAGTTTGCATTTTTGTGTCACTTATAGGTCAAAATGAAATCTAATACTTATGAAATTTTATAAGTATAAACTAGACATCATAGGCCTTCCATAACTACTGAGAGAACTCAATTTCAGTATAGAGAGAGTTATGAATTTTTGAATATCAAGGTCTGCATCAATCTGAAAGTATAACCTAGGTTACTATTTTATTGATTTTCATGAGCTAAATGCTTTTGTCTTGGTCTTAAATTAATTTTAATAGTTAGTTAACATCTAGAGATTTCCAAAAAGCTATAGCATGCATGATTTCAATTTTTCTAAAATTAGTTATGAATTTTCAAAGTTCATATAAAAAAATTGGCCCTGCAACCTAAGAGCAAAATTTTAATATTATGAGGTATGGTCCAAAATCCAAGATTTGTGCATTAAATTGTGATGTTTTTTATATGAATGGATATGTTATGCATGTATAATGCTATTAGTAAGCCCACACAGTTCCTAAAGCCAAGAATGATTTAAATGGGCTTTTAGTTATATGCTACTTTCATCCACACCATTGCAAAAAGTGCTATCTTCATGCACATAAGTATCATATGCTAATCATGCCATGAGTTAAGAGCTATATAGATATGGCGTTATAGTATTCATGACCTAACCTTGTAAGGAGCTACTTTTTCTCTAGCAACGTTTGAATCCATGTCATTATACCCAAGATAGTAAGTTGGTCAACCCTTAAACCATACTGCTTTAGCAAAAGGACAAAATAAAAACACATGATTTAAGGATTCATCTAATACTTAATAGAATAGACAACCATTTTAAATATTTAGATGATGTCTCTTTAGCACTAGTGATAATGGTGGAGCATTTCAAATAAGTCACCATAGGAATACAATAAGCTTATATGGTAGTTTGAGTTTCCATGAAATGTCTTATGTTGTAGAGCTTTGTTAAGGCTTCAATTGTGATTGCAGAGTTAAAACCTTGTATCTATAAAAAATCATATATTGCCTTGACACATTACCAATCCAAATTAAAGAATCTCTTTGGCCAATAATTGAAAAAGGCAGATGTATAATTTGCTACACTTGAGAAAACGAGGTACACTTGACATGATTTTTGAACATTCCATTGTAATCTATCATAAAAAAATAAAGTTACTCACAATCTCATCCAAAACCTGAGTTCTCGATTGCATAGACCACCAAATGATTAAATAAAGAAATATTTGTACCATTTCCAATCTTCCAAGTTAAATGACCAAATATAAGTGGAGCAGATCTTGAAATGCCCTTCCAAATCCAAGAAGTTATTAAATGTATAGTTAATTCACCCTAAGAACTATTACTATAATATTTAGGTTGTAAAATATAGGCAAAAAGCAACCAGATACATTAGATATTGATCTTCACACATGTTTAGCTAATAAAACCCTATTAACGGTTCGCGTGTCCTTAATACCAAGCCCTCCTTTGGATGTATGAGCACAAAACTTTGCCCAATTTAGTAAATGCATCTTTGACTTTGACCCAGGAAAACCCCTAAAAAAATTGACCATTTTCATATCAATTTCATGGCTGTACTTCTTCATTTGTTCAAAATAAGAAAGTGGATATACTAAATTAGAATTTAGACCATATTTAATTAAGGTAAGCCTTCCCCTTATGACAAAAGTAAAGACTTCCATGATTACAACTTCCTTCCAATTCTATCTATGACTTCTTGATATAGTTCTTTCTTGGATTCAGCCAAATCAATATACGTATCCAAATATTTACTCAAATGAGATGCAAATTTAACAAAAAGAAAAAATTGATAATAGTACTTTCATCTGATGCAGAACATATAGGCTAAAAACCATAAAAAATTTATTCTAATTAACGCATTGACCCAACAATTTACTATATTTCAATAAAATATCTTGTAACAAAATATCTTATACCTTGTAAGACATCGATTTAATGGCTTGAAAAAATAAAAGCGTATCATCCATATACATTAGATGAGATACAAAATCAAAAGACCAAGATACATGAATGCCCTTCCAATTATTTGTTTATTCTACCTTGGTAGTTATACAAGATAAAACATTAACACACAAAATGAAGAGATATAGGAAAAGTATATCACCTTGTTGAAGACCTTGTTAAGGAAATATAATCTTTTTGGGGTGCCTATTATAACAATCAATTGATAAACAATAGTAGTTACACATTGTAACACCATCTGAATCCAAATTGGAGGAAAATCCATTTTCTTTGACATAGCTTCTAAGAAATTCTAAGAAGCTTTGTCATATGTACACCATCTAACCTTATATTGTTTTGCTTGTGGTAATCTATGAACTAATTCCAAGGCCACTATAATATTATTAGAGATGAGTCGTCTTAAAAGAAAGAATTTTAAGTTAGAGCTATAAGATAAACCAATACTAATCTCACCCAGTTGCATATGACTTTTGACATGATTTTATAAATCACATTACATAAATTAATTGGTTTGTAATCCCTAAGTGACTGAGGATGCTCACATTTTGGAACAAGAAAAATAAAAACTTGTCTACTGCTTTTAGCAAAAACCCTTTTGAAAAAAATAAGTAAGCACCATATGGATCAAATTATGCTTTAAAATGTCCCATTACCTGTGACAAAATTGAGCATGAAATCCATCAAGCCTTGTGGCACTATTTGCCTTTAATTGAAATACTTGTTGTGGCTCGAGATCTTGGTTAAAAAGAAAATAGTGGCCTTTTGCAATTAATTTAATCTTAAACAACTCTTTTATTTTATTCCACATTTTATTAAGGTATTTTATTATATTTTATAATTTATTTGCCAATTTTGTCATTAAGTCTTAGTTTAAGAGGATAAAATATAGTTTCTTTTTATAACGTTCTTGAAAATTTTGATGATAAGAATTTGTTTTCAAATAAAAAAACTTGGAGACTTAAACCAATATTTGGATCCATTAAACCAATTTAGCTTTCATTCTCAGAAATTAGTAATTGCACATGCTAGTATCTAAAAGTAATAAATTCATTGCATGTTAATTTCTATAATATCTTTAAATTATTTAATTAAAAAATTAATGTGCAATTAACTTATCATTTTTAATGATAAATTTATACAATTACTAATTTTTAGGAATTAAAATTAGATATACTCCTAAGACCAAATTATTGTTTGATTCCAATTTGGACTATAAAGACAACTTAAAGCAACTCCCAAAAGTAGAAAAGATTACAATGGAAGAAAACAGAGAAAGAACCAAATGTTTCCCACTATTAGGATTCTGTTCCCACATGGAACAAACCCATTCCATCCTGTATCTTATCCATCTTTTATACTACGAACAATTAGAAAGTTAGAAATTATTTAAGATTTTTAATATTTGAGAAAACTGTACTTATTCGCCTTAATATTTTTCTCCAATTGTAATGTCTCTAATTTATAACCTCCTTGTTGGGTGTTAAAATTTAAGTTTAGTAATGTAAAATTATTAAAATATTTTTTATATTATTTAATACCCACTTTGCCATAAACCCTTATCTTGATCTTTTCCATTAACTCCCACTTTCTATCTTCAAATTCTTCATGGCCATGCCAACCCCATCTTGGTTGTAATACCTTAGCTCACTAGCCTTAAAATCATATTATAAGGTGATAGCCATTATTTTTGCAATAGATTCTATAAGTGTACAGATCGCTTTTGTAATATAGTGAATCAAGGTTATCCCACAGGGAATTGAATTAGACTTAATTAGGCCTAAGGAAATTCATTTTTTTTTAAGTCAAGACAAGCAACTACTAATGTAAGGAATTAAAAGAAATAAATTTAAACTAACACTAAGCGTTAAGATTGTTCTAATGAGATTTATTACTAAGGAGTATCCTAGGTTTCTATTCCCTAATTACCACGAATTAAGTTACTCAATTCATTGGTTAATTAACAATCTAAAAGTTAAGTAGATTAAATGAGCCAAAGTGTCTCTCGAATCACTTAGACTTCTACCCTAGTTAATTGCAGATCTCTTTCACAATTAATTAGGTTAATTGTATTCAATCCTTTTCACTACTTAGAGCTCTTGAGTATATTTCTATACCTAAGAACAAAACTAGAATGACTTAATCCTAAGTTGTTTAATCAAATGGTCCATTAAGATTTTCCTCTTTCAAGAGCTAATCTTAAATCCCCCAATTCCACAAAAGAGATGGCCAAATTCTTAAATGAAGCACAATAGACAAATTAAGTATTCAGATCAATAATTAATTCAAATTAACCTTGCAAAATCCCTATTACATGGCAATAGGTTCAAGTAAACCTAGGATCTAGGAAATCTAGCCACACATGGCTCTACACATTGCAAACAAAACTAGAGATTCCAATAAACAAGGAGTCATGGAAGAAAAGATGGAGAATATAAGAAAACTCAGTGAAATTACATTGATTTGGCCTCTAATCTTCAACCGAAGCTCCTTTTCTTCAAACCCTAGTTGAGCTTGGTGTGAAGGTTCGGTGGAGAATGTGGCGATCATACCATTTTTTAGTTCTTTCTTTATAAACCCTTGAGCTTTCATATGCTTCTAAATGAAATTCTTCTAATTCATCCAGTTGAAGCATTCTTTGAGTACTTGCTAGTTTAGAATCAAGATTGACCTGTTTGATGGCCCACCAAGTTCTATACTTAAGTTTCAAGGGTAAATGGCATTCTTTCCCATAAACAAGCCTATAGGGTGACATCCCTATAGTGTCCTATAAGCAGTTCGGTATGCCCATAATGCATCATCCAACTTGTCAGACCAATCTTTTCTAGAATGATTAATGATTTTTTCAATATTCTTTTGATTTCTCTATTAGTAAGCTCATACAAGCCATTGGTCTGAAGGTGGTATGCAAGAGACATTCCATGATGCACCCTATATTTAATTAACATATTCTTTAATTGTTTATTATGAAAGTGAGTACCTTCATCAGTGATAATAGCTCGAAACACCCCAAATCTAGTGAAGATGTATTTCTTAAGAAATCTTACCATTGTGTTAGAGTCGTTGATTATACAAGCCATTGCGTCAACTCACTACTTACATATTCCATAGTCACCAGTATGTAATGATTACCTTGGGATGAAGGAAATAGGCCTATGAAGTCTATGCCCCGTACATCAAATAATTCAACTTCTAAAATCCTAGACTGAGGCATCTCATGTTGTCTTAAGATGTTCCCTGTTCTTTGACATCTATCACATTGAATAACAAAATTGTGAGCATCTTTAAACAATATGGGCTAATAAAAATCAGATTCTAACACCTTATGTGCAGTCTTTTGACCCCCTAAAATGACCCCCATAGGTTGATGAATGGCAAGCATATAGGATAGCATGTTGTTCAAATTTAAGCACACACTTTCTAATCATAAAATCAGTACACCTTTTAAAAAGAAAAGGTTCCTCCCAGACGTAGTAGGTTACATCATGTAGAAACTTCCTCTTTTGGTAATGACTGACATTAGGTGGTAAATCATTACACACAAGGTAATTTACAATATCGGGATACCATGAAATGTCAGTTAAACTTGCCACATGAAATATTTGATCATCAGGGAAACATTCATTAATCATAGTTTCATCTAAACATTCAAACTCTTGAACCAATCTTTACAAATGATCAGCTACTTGATTGTCACTGCCCTTCCTATCCACTATATTCATATCAAATTCTTGTAGGAGAAGGACCTATCTAATTAGCCTAGGTTTTGACTCTTTTTTACTCAATAAGTATTTAATGGCCATATGATCAGTATGTAGAGTTACATTAGCACCCATCAAACAAACACGAAATTTATTGAAAGCAAAGACCATGGCTAACATTTCCTTCTCAGTTGTGGAATAATTTACCTAAGCACCATTCAAGGTTTGATTAGCATAGTAAATAGAGTGAAATACCTTGCCCTTCCTTTGACCAAGACCAGCTCCTATTGCATAATCACTTGCATTGCATATGGGTTCAAATGGTTGACTTTAGTCTGGAGCTTTAATGATGGGCGTACTGATCAATCTTTGCTTTAACTCTTCAAATGCTTTCAGGCACTCATTGGTAAATTGGAAGGGTATGTCTTTCTCTAAAAGTTTACAAAGTAGTTTTGTGATTTGTGAGAAATCCTTAATGAACTGGTGGTAAAAACCGGCATGACCAAGGAAACTTCGAATCCCCTTCATATTAGTGGGTGGTGGAAGTTACTCAATCATTTCTATTTTGGCATAATCCATTTTTAGACCATGCTTAAAAACTTTATGATCCAAGATAATTCCTTCAGTGACCATGAAATGACATTTCTCCCAATTTAACACCAAATTTGTTTCTTTACATCACTTCAAGACTTGCGCTAAATTTGCTAAACACATCTAAAATGATTCTCTAAAAATAGAGAAATCGTCCATAAAAACTTTCATGGTATATTCAATGAAGTATGTGAAGATAGACATCATATAGTATTGAAAGTGGCTAGAGCATTACATAGCTTGAACGACATCCTACGAAATGCAAAGGTGCCATAAGGGTAAGTAAATGTTATCTTTTCTTGATCTTCTAGGGCAATTGCTATTTGATTGTATCCAGAGTATCCATCCAAGAAACAAAAGTATTGTTTCCTAGCCAAGCAATCAAGCATCTAGTCAATGCATGGGAGGAGAAAATGATCTTTACATGTTGCCACATTCAAATTTCTATAATCTATACAAATCTGCCACCTAGTAACCATTTTAGTGGAAATAACCTCATTCTGGTCAATCTTTACCACTGTCATTCCTCCCTTTTTAGGTACACATTGTACCGGGCTGATCCAACTACTGTCAGAGATAGGGTATATGATCCCTGCATTCAACCACTTCAGTATCTCCTTTTTAACCACTTCTTTCATGATTGGGTTTAATCTCCTTTGCCCCTAAATAGATTTCTTGTGCTAATCTTCTAATAGGATTTTGTGCATCACTATTGCTGGGCTGATGTCCTTGATATTCGCAATTGTCCAGCCTATAGCTAATTTGTGAGTTTTAAGTACATCAATTAACTTTTGTTCTTGTTCCTCATTCAAAGATGCAGAAATGATTATTGGTAAGGAATCATCCATTCCCAAATAAGCGTACTTCAAATAAGACAACAATGGTTTCAACTCCAACTGCGGAGGTTCTTTAATAGACGGTTTCATTGATAGGGTCACTTTATCTTCCAATTTCAATTATTCAAATTTCCTCGAAGAGTTCAACCATAGGGGATTTCCATGTATCATCATCTTATATTCATCCGTCTCTTGTTGTTCAATTATGTCCAGCTCATGTAATAATGTCTCTAATGAGTCTCTTTTTTTATATGTTTCCAGTACTCCTTGAATGTAATCCTCATAAATCTTAACCTGAAAATAGTCGTCTGTCTAATCAAAGAACTTCAAGGCCTTGTTCATATTAAATAGAATCTCCCCATCCCCTACTTGTAGCTTAATCTCACCCATCTCTACATCTATTAAGGCTCGAGCTATTACTAAGAAGGGTCTCTCCAATAAAAGAGGTAATTTCCTTCCACTGGTATGTCCAAGATGATGAAGTCAATTAAAAAGATAAACTTATCCACCTTAACTAGAACATCTTCAATAATACCTTTTGGCTTAGACAAGCTCCAATCCATTAGTTGTAAAGTCACTAAAGTGGGATGTACTTCCCTAAGTTGAAGTTGTTTAAAAATTCTAACTAGCATCAAATTTACACTTGATCCAAAGTCATAAAGAGCTCCCCCTTCAGATTTGTTTCCAATGACACATAACACTGAGAAGGTACTCGGGTTCCATAGCTTAGGAGGAAGCTTATTGAGAATTATTGCATTACATTTTTTTTGTAAGCATGATTGTGCCCAACTCATTCAACTTCTTTTTGTTACTTAACATCTACTTCAAAAACTTAGTATATAGAGGCATTTGCTTTAAAGCTTCAACAAATAGGATGTTAATATAAAACTGTTTGAATATCTGGAGAAATTTCTTGTATTTCTCTTTTAAGGCTTTCTTTTGAAACCTTTGTGGGAAAGGAAGTGGAGGTATTCTTTTATGAGGTTCTACTATCTTATCTTCACTTTTATGTTCTGTCTCTATATCCCTATTTTTCTTTTCCTTTTTCTTTTCTGGTTTAGCCAACTCTGCACCTTTCTTTTGAATGACTTGATCCCCTTCACTTACCAAGTCCTCCTTAGATTTGTGAACTTTAGGCAATTGCTTCCCACTACACAAAGTGATTGGTTTACATTCCTCTTTCCCTTCTCTTCTAGGATTAGGAACTGTATTGCTTGGTAATCCACCTTGCCTCATTGTATTTAACTCTAATGCTAATTGCGCAATTTGTATTTCCATGTTTTTCATTGCCGCCTTTTGTTCAGCCATAAACTGCATCTTCATCTCTTCCATACCTGATTTCTTTTCCTGAATGGGGATTGCTACCTTGGCTGTTATGTAAATCCTGGTGGTCACATAGGAGCTATTGGTCTAGGTCAACAGAATGATGCTTGATTCAAAGATGTACCTTGACTCCATGAAAAGTTCAAGGGGTTCCTTAAACTAGGATTGTATGTGTTAGAGTTTTAGGACCGCTTTATGGATTTCTAGCATAATTGCATGACTCGAAGGTAGTCCCTGTTGGATAAAATTTAGAAGGGTATGCTTCCTTATAATAGTCACAAGAATTGGTCAGCATGTGTACTGCGTTAACTCTTGTATAGCTGCTATTTTTCTGAACTTGGAGTTCCAACTTATCAAAATGCTTGTTCATGGATGCCAGCATTGCCACTATTTAAGAAGTGGCATCATCTGAACTTCTCTAAACCATTTTTACTAGTCTCCACTCATTAGAACATTGTGCATGCTTGGCTGCTAGATCATCTAGAAATTTTATCACATTGTTCACTAGTTGTCTTCCAAAGCCTCCATTTGTCACAGAATCCATCAAAGTCTTGGACTCTGAAGTTAACCATGAATAAAATGTTTGAACTAGGACCTATTTGTCCTAATTATGGCTCAAGCATTGTCTGACTAACCGTTTGAATCTTTCTCATGCTTCATACAAATTCTCACCTGGCTGTTGTCTAAAATTAGTAATTGTTGCTCTGGCATCCACCATATTATCATAAGGGAAAAAACGTTCTCAGAATCTTTCTTCTAAATCCTCCCATATCTCGATTGAACCTTCCAGCAAATTATTCAGCCACTCCTTGGCCTTCCTTTACAAAGAAAGGGAAAAAGCTGCAAACGAATCACATCCTTTGGTACACCATTTTGCTTGAAAGAGTCACACACCTCTAAGAAAGCTAAGAGGTGTTTGTTAGGATCCTCCTAGTAAGTACCACTGAATTTTCTGTTCATTTGCAACATTTATAGCATCATTTGTTCAATTTCAAAGTTATTGGCTTGAAATTCTGGAACAACTTTGATACCTGACTGATATCCTCGATTGTTGTGACTGAGAAAATCATTCACTCCCAACCTTTCATGCTCCTTTTTAGCCATGATTGGAACTTTTCTCTGTCCTACTCCTAGAACTAAATTTTCTTCTTCAATATAGGTTGCCCTTTATGGTTCAATTGGAGTTTTCTCTTAAGTTTCAATTTTGTTCCAGCTCTTCTTTTTCACTAAATGTGAGTTTTATAGGTGAACTCTCAGCTATAATTTATTGGATACTTTTAGTCTTTAACTTAGCTCTCACTTTAGTTTTCACCTTAAGTGGCATAAACTATAATACCTGCTAAACAATATATCTAAAAGTTAAGTCTTGATAGCAGAAAGAAATTAACTAAACTGAAAAAAAATCTTGAACTGAAACTACTAAGAATCTACTTAGTCTAAAGAAATTTAGCTCAATTCCCTGGCAACGACACCAGAAAACTTGATAGCCATTATTTTTGCAATAGATTTCGCAAGCGTACGGATCACTTTTGTAATATAGTGAATCAAGGTTGTCTCCCAGGGAATTGAATTAGACTTAATTAGGCCTAAGGAAATTCATTTTTTTTTTTTAAGTCAAGATAAGCAACTACCAATGTAAGGAATTAAAAGAAATGAATTTAAACTAATATTGAACATTAAGATCATTCTAATGAGATTAATCACTAAGGAGTATCCTAGATTTTTATCCCCTGATTGCCACGAATTGAGTTACTCAATTAATTAGTTAATTAATAATCTAAAAGTTAAGGAGATTAAATGAGCCCAAGTGTCTTTCGAACTACTTAGACTTCTATCCTACTTAGTTACAGATCTCTCTCACAATTAATTAGGTTAACTGTATTCAATCCTTTTCACTACTTAGGGCTCTTGAGTATATTTCTATACCTCAGAACAAAATTAGAATGACCTAATCTTAAGTTGCTTAATCAAATGGTCTATTAAGATTTCTCTCTTTCAAGAGCTAATCTTAAATCCCTCAATTCCACAAAAGAGATGGCCAAATTCTTAAATGAAGCACAACAGATAGATTAAGTATTCAAATCAATAATCAACTCAAATTAAGCTTGCAAAATCCCCATTACATGGCAATAGGTTCAAGTAAACCTAAGATTTAGGAAATCTAGCCACACATGGCTCTACACATTGCAAACAAAGCCAGAGATTCGAATAAACAAGGAGTCATGGAAGAAAAGATGGAGAATATAAGAAAACTCAGTGAAATCGCATTGATTCGGCCTTCAATATTTAACTTAAGTTCCTTTTCTTTAAATCCTAGTTCCTTGGTGCATTTTTCTCCTCAGAAACTTTTCTCCCAGGTTCAGAATGATGAATCCTTAACTACCTATCGTGTTTTTAGTTCGCAAATCGAAGTTGTGTGTTTCAGTAATCGTTCTCGTTATGGCTAGGGGTATCTCTCACTATAGCGAGAACTTATGGGTTCTATATCCTCGCTGATCTCGCTATTGCCTACACTATAGCTAGAAGCTCCCTAGATTTTGTATGAGTTATGACTTTGCTATAGCAAACTAACCTTCTCGCCACAGTAAAAAGGCATCCTAGCTACTAGGGGTGAACAAAACCGAACCAAACCAATTAAACCAAACCAAACCGAACCAAACCGCCAAAAACCGATTAATAATTGGTTTGGTTTGGTTTTTGTGATTGTAAAACCGATTAAATCGGTTCGGTTGTCGGTTTTCTCCATATTTAGTTCGGTTAACCGAACCAAACCGAACCATTAAAATTGTAATTAATTAAAATTTAATATTTTGTTTCTTTTTAGATTAGTGGGATCTTTTGTCAATTAAACTTGTATCAAAATTATATTCTTTATGTGATTTAAGAAATATACAAATTATTTATACTATTTATTATAAGATATTACTCTTATTTTTTTCACTTTTTAAAGCTTCTTTGTGAATGTATGAAATTTGTTTAGGTAATATATATATATATATATATATAGTAAATTATTCCAAAGTTATTATTGGTCAAAATTTTAAGATATGTAAGATATTAGAAGTTAAATTCTATATATTATAAGGAACAAATTTTTTTTAAAAAAAATTTACTTTTGGACAAAAAAAACATGAACCAAACCGGACCAAACCGAACCAAACCGAACAAAAACCGAACCAAACCGATTAAAATTTAAAACCGACAAGGTCCAACAAAATGCTAAACCGATTAAGTTGGTTCGGTTTGATTTTTGCTCAAAACCGAACCAAACCAAGCCTTTGAACACCCCTACTAGCTACAACGAACTGCATACTCGCTGTAGTGAGGGGACTTGAACAGCTTGCTTTTGAACTTCTAGCTTCTCTCATTTTCTTCATTTCTTTTTAGCAAATCTCTACCTTTTTCCTGAGATTAAAATCAAAATCAAATAAAGCTCAAAACTACTAAAAATATTGCAAATGATATATTTTATTTGTTTTCTTTAGATAGAAAAAAAATTTATATAAAGTCACCCAAGAAATAGGCAATTTAACTCCCTGATCCATCATAAAATACACCTTACTCTTATCAAAATTAGGGAGTCATCACAAGGCTTATTGTTACACATTTTCAATGAAAGTAGCATGGTTAATTGTAGGAAATTATGTAATGGAAAGCTCAATTAATTCATTTTGTGTTTTATGGACCTTGTGGGCTCATCAATATCAATTTCCATCCATATCATATCCATACAATTCAAAAACACCACATTTCATCTCATACATCTTGGGCTTGGAACCATGCATCAGAGAAACAAGAAGTTGCTCTTGGGTTTGCTATCACAAGTTTCAAATATGAACTTTAAAAATTCATAACTAATTCTAGAAAAATTAAAATTATGCATATGATAGCTTTATGGAAAGTTTTAGATATTAAATAATAATAAAAATAATTATAAATCAAGACAGAAGCATTTGGACCATGAAAAGCAATAGAACAATACTTCAGGTCAATTTTTAGACAGCTCTATGACCTAAAATTTTAAAAATTTAGTTCTTCCTCTATAGAGCTTTAATTGAGGTGATCTGGTGGTTATAGAAAGCTTATGATATCTTTTTTATTCTTGTAAAATTTCATAAGTATTAGACTTCATTTGACCCACGTGTGATACATAGAAGCAAACTGACCATATGAACAATACATATACCAATTTTGCATGATTTGACCAATTTAAAAAAATCATAATAAATTCTGTAGAGCTCCAAATTAAGTTATCTTTCACTCTCTGAAAAGTCCTAGATAAGGTCTATTTCTTGGCCAAATTTGATGCAAAAACTTATTTATTTGGTCAAATTTTGATTCAGCTCAAGAATTGGTCAAATTTGAAGTCCAAAATGGGATAACAAGGCACCAAATGCCCTTCTCATCTTTCCACAACCAATTGAGTAAGCCTAAAAGCATAATTATAGTCTATAGAAACATGCCAAATGGTTTAGATCATCACAGAGCTCATTCTCACCTTACCACTTGTATTTATATACATGCACATAAAGGCTCATGGGTGGCAAAAACTCATGTAAACATATATTTGGTTTCAATTTCCATTCATACATGATATTCACATATTTTTACACATGCTCAATGGTTTATATGTCATAAATTACTCATGTATATATACTTTGACATTACATTTACATTATAAGCTATTATATTGTTAAAGTGTTGCACATCATGCTCCTTAGCTTCCATTTTTACTTCCTTGAGCTTCATTTAGACATGGTTAGATGGAAAATGGGGAAGAGTGAGATTCAAAGAATCCTAATAAATCTTTGCCATTTCAAACATATATAATGGATGTATATACGTGTTAAAGAATGCACGCATAGCATTTAAGCTATTAGTAATCATACATAAAGCATTTTCCTTGTCATAGAAATTCATACATGTCATGTATGGGCTCCCAAGGGCATTGATCTACCCTCACCTATTTTCTTTGGGACTTTTGGATTTGCCTCACTCATTTTCAAGCGACTTTTGACTTAGCCTTACTCTTCTTGAGACTTTTGGCTTTGTCTTATCCATTCTTAGGGACTTTTGGCTCATCCTCACTCATGCTAAGGGACTTTTGGCATAATCAAACCCATTCAAACCACTTTGTATTCATAAGAAACATAATAGTACCATAACATGTAAACAATGGCTAGATACATTTCTCATAATTCAAACATACACACAAACACTCAAAGACAAGTAAACATCTAAGTAATATATGTGACAAAGGTTAGAGAGCTACCTTGAAGTAATTATCACACACTTTTTGTTTAATTCTTCTTCTCCTTTTTGGCCAAGCACTTGCAACTAGGTGACATTTGATTTGTTTAGCCTAGACACATCAAATAGGACATAATTACATCATTGAAGCAAGTTACAGCTTTATACAAACTCTATGTAAGGCTACTTTGTTTTATGACTCTATTATGGTTTTATATAAGACACAATAAAATAACTCTTAGAAGTCATGATCTTGGCTCCATCTTTTTCTTTAATCTAAGTTTCTTGACTCCATTCAGACTCTTTGGAGCCATTATACTTTCAATTCTAGGGGTTTAGACACAAGTTGCATCTTTATATATTAAAATGGAGCCTACACCTTCATCTCACAAACCATATTTTCTAAATTCATTCTAATGCTTCCTTTGATATTTACTAATCATAAAAAAAATTTAAAACTCTCCTTAGGTGCATGAAACATGTTTGGGCGAGACTTATGTAAGCTTGTGCACCTATGGAGTTTGCTTATTTCTCTTTAGGGAATTGCCACTTATAAGACTTCTTTGCTATCTTAAGAACATATATATACTCTTAGACAACCTAAATTATCATTAATAAGTCTCCTACATATCAAAGTGCAAAAAAATTCCTAACTTTGCTAACTTAAATTCTAATGCCTTTCTTTTGAATTTCATTGCATAATGTTATTTCTCATACTCTAAAACCTATATTTATTCTTTGCTAAGACTAGAAATCATTCCTTTTTGCTTGGGCCTAATGTTGGTCGAAACTCCTCCAATGAAGAATAACAAGAAGATGCAAGGAGAAGCTACTATTCTTACCTTGTTTCAAAGCTTTTCCAATGTGCTTTCTTATGCTTTAGCTCTCTCTTTCAATTCCTCTCTTCCACTCGTTGGACCAGCCACAAAACATATCCAAATAAATCATTGAAACTATAGGAGAAGAGAGAAGAAAGAAGGGAAGAGGTTTAGTGAAAGAGAAGACATAGAAAAGCAAGGTTTTCTTACACTTTTTAGGCTTCTTCTTCCTCCCTTGACTCCCTCCTTTGGTGCACCTCTCAAAATCTATTTGGACTAGAAGCAAGTCAGTGGTGAGGGCTGGAGAAGAGGGGGACGTGATTTAAGGAGTCTAGGTGTCCATTTAACGCATTTTCAAAATAACAATTTAGTCCCTTAACTTGGTTTCTTTCATTTGGGCTCATTTTAACTCTTTTTTTAGAACTATTTTTTCCATCATAAAATTCAAGTATCCTTTATTTTATAAAATACTTTTAGTTTTACCCAAATTGGATTTAAAACTTTTCTGAACAAATCAGTTAAAGCTTGGGTCAATCAATATTCTAAATTGTAAACTAGAGGCGTTTGAATTATTCTAAGGGTTCTTATAGTTTTTAGGACCTCTGAGAATCCCGAGAAACTCAATTTTTCTATTTAAAGATCCCTCTTTTGAGTTTTCTAAAAAGTGCCAGAATTACGAGAATGCCACTACGCTTCTATTAATTTTCGTTTAGCTATTTTGACTATGTTTTCAGGGCACCTTGGCCCTTGTATTCCCATTAATTGATGTCTAAATTATTGTTCTAATTTTATTTGGCCTCAAACCTTTGTACTTAGGGGACTTCCTTTTATAACTAGTTCATTTCCGTTGTTTTTGCGAAAATTGGAAGTTACATTGGTGGTGGACTATGATATATGATTGTAAATGTCAGCTAGTTAGTTAGTTAGGGGCCAATTCATTTAGCAAGAAAACTGGCATATATACAGATGTAAGGTCTTGTGTAAAATAGTCTTGACTCTTAATGGAGTTTGTCTAAAATTCTCTTCTTTCTATTTATTGTTTGTTTGTTTTCTCTCTATTTCTCTTCTAATTTTTAACTATAGAAATTCAATGTTTAAATTTTCCTTGAACTTATTTTATTTTATTAGATGAAAATAGTTGAATATATATAAGGAAGGAGGCAAAAAATTTTGCTACTCAAATCCCAACAATAAATAATAATAAGACTTCAAATAAAGCTAATAATAAAATATTTTATTTGAAAACTCTTATTATCTTGGATTCCTATCCTAGACAAAATGTTTAAAATAATTTTATCTTAATCAATATAGATTAAAATTTATAATATGATTATCCTAAAACAAGATAATAAAAAACCCAACAAGATAATGTCTTCTAGAGCAAATAAAAACTAATATTAAAAAGCTATTAAATACTAATAAAATTAATATTAAACTATGCTGATAACCCCAAATTTTACAATGGATTCCGTAAGCATCTGGATCAAGAATATAGTATAGTGGATCAAGGTTGTCCCACAGGGGATTGATTTAGACACAGTTGGGCCTAAGAAATTTCACTTTTATTTAAGTCAAGATAAATACCAAAATATCAGTATAATAAAATAAAATGGAATTGAAAGAATAACTGAGTATTCAGAATTGTTCTAAAAAGGATTATCACTATGAAATATCCTAGGTTTCTATCCCTTTATTGCTAAAAATTGAAATGCTTAATTAATTATTTTAATAAGTGATCTAAGAGTTAAGGAATTAAAGTGAGCCTAAGTGTCTTTCAAATAACTCGAACTTCTATCCTATTTAATTGTAGATCTTTCTCATAATTAATTAAATTAATTATGCTCAATCTTTTTAAACCACTTAGGGTTCTTAAATATATTTCTATACCTGATAACAAAATTAGGTCAACCTAATCCTAAATTACTCGATCTAATGATCTGTTAAGATTTTCCTTTCTAAAAAACTAATCTTAAACCCCAAATCCATGAAAGAGGTGACCAAATTCTTAAATGAACAAAAATAATCAGATTAAGCACTTAAATAAAAAATCAAACCAAATTAACTACACAAAATCTCCATTACATGGCAATAGGTTCAAGTAAATCTAAGATCCACTATATCTAGCCACACATGGATTTGAACATTGCAACTTAAACAAAAGATTCAAAGGAACAAGAGTTCATGGAAGAAGAAATGGGGAAGATCAGAAAACTTAGTGATAATATGTTGATTTGGCCTCTAATCTTCAATCTAAGCTTTTCGCCCCAAATCCCTACTCCTTTGTGTGTTTTTCCCTTCAGAAGGTCTCCCTCAAGGCTCAGATTCCTAAAAACCTAGCTTCCCCTCGAGTTTTAAACCCAAAAATTGAAGTTGTGCATTTTAGTAAACAAGTCTCACTATAACGAGAAATACGTCTTGCTATTGCAAAAGTTTACCAGTTCCAAACTTCAAGTTTTCTCGCCATAGCCTACGTTATTATTAGAAGTTCCCTGGATTTTGTATGAGCACAAACTCACTATAGCAAATTGGCATCCTCGCTACAGTGAGGAGGCTTAGACAGCTTGTTTTTGATTTTTCAACTTTCTCTTTTTTTTTATTCCTTCCTAGCAGGTCTCTATCTCTCTCCTGAGATTAAAATCAAAATTAAATGAAACACATATATGCTAAAATGACTACAAAGGCTAAATTTTATTTATGTACATTGATTGGAGAAAAATATATACTAAAATACAAAATTTGCAAGAAAAACAACCATATGACTTCCTAATTTATCATAAAATATGCCATAAAATATCAAAATTAAAGAGTCATCATATGCTAATTACACATGTTGTAAAGCACGCTTTCTTCATGTTGTTTTCAAATAATTTTCTTTGCGTTGTTTTTTAACACTCACCCTCAAGTTAAGAACAATTTAGAGAGACGATTTCACTAGTTTATATAGCAATTTTAGTTTTGTTGGTTTATGTAGTAGCTTTAGTTTCACTAGTCTTCAATTTCACTAGTTTATGCAGCGGCTTCAATTTCATTGGTATGTGTAACAGCTGCAAAGTGAGGGATTTATTTTGGGCATTCTTTCCTCAGCTTTTTGTGAAGCAAAGATCTTGGTTTTAACTAACTATTGATGTATAGTTTTCTCATACTAACAATCAATGTATGATTTTTTACATTAACCACCAATGTATTTTGTCATTCAAATCCATATTTTGTCATTTAGACTTTGTATGCTTTGATGCTATGTAAAAATTTAGGGTTTAAATTTCTTCTAAACTTATTTTATTGAATGAAAATAGTAAAACATTATAGGAAATGAGGCAACAAACTTTGCCACTCAAATTCCTACAATAGATAATGATAAGGTTTAAACTAAAGCTAATAATAAAATATTTTATTTGAGAAACTCCTATTATCTAGGAATTCTATCTTAAACAAAATAGTTAAAATAATCTTATCCTAATTAATACAGATTAAAATTTAAAATATGATTATCCTAAAATGAGATCATAAGAAAACCTTACAAGATAATGCTTTCTAGAATAAATAAAAACTAATATTAAAAAGCTACTAGACACTAATAAAATTAATGTTAAAATATACTAAATTGGACATGCTGTAAAGCATGCCTTCTTAATGTTATTTTCAAGTAGTCTTCTTTATGTCATTCTCCAACATTAACATTGGTATTAGAGTGGCCTTCATTGGCTCTTGGTTGCAGACTACTCTTAAAGAATTGGAAGATTGAATGCATACCCATATTAATGAACAAATTGATGGTTTATAGTTTACTCATTAGATTGTCCATTCAGATTACTATATTCATGAAGGTTGTCTAATGTTACAAAAAAAAGTTCCAAGGAACAACATAGATCTACAGAATCATGGAAATTATCAAATGCTATTCACTAAGATGGATGGCTTAATGCAATTAAAACAAAGGAAAAGTGTTGCTAAACATCAAGATGCATTTAAATCATTTAGTATGCATATTAAACCCTTTAAAGGATTACATATATTATTAGCTGCTTTTTATTTAGTAGGATTACAAGATGACATATCTATAGGGGTAAGGTTGTTTAGGCCATCCTCTTTATTGAATGTAAGGCTGCTTGCCTAATTACAAGGCAAAAAAATGCAGTGGTTCCATAGAAATTAAAAAGGTGGCAAAAATAATAGAATTATGACATGGTTGGTAACAGTAACAAAGTTTTTGTTTAGTGTTTTTATCTGTCTTTGGTTGGTTATGTAGTGAGCAAGTTGTAACAACCGGGAAAAAGAAAAGAAAAGGAAAAGAAAGAAAGTAGAAAGCTGAAAATTTTTGAAATTCAGAATTTTTGCCAAGTCTCCTCGCAATAGCGAGAAATGGTCTCGCTATAGCGAGAGTGCCTGCTCGCAATAGTGAAGGTGATTCTAGCTGTAGCGAGTGCGGGCAGCAGTCCATACAGAAACCAGGGAGTTGCTCGCCGTAGCGTGCGCCATAGCGAGAGTGGGAGTCTGGAACTGGCGTGAGTTCGCCATAGCGAAGGTTAAATCTCGCCATAGCGAAGGGAACTGATACGTGCTCGTCGTAGCGAAGGTTAAGCCTCGCCATAGCGAATCTAGATAACACGAGCTCGCCGTAGCGAAGGTTAATTTTCGCTGTAGCGAGGGTCAGTCCGGAAGAGAGTAAAAGGCGAAAATTAGACACCTTTAAACGACCCAACTCATTCTTTCTCTCATATTTGCCCTAGACTTCGACCCAATGAGAGAAAAAAGGTGTGGAGAGTGAGAGAGACCAAGAGAAGGAGGAAGGGCAAGAGAAAGGTAAGCAAGTTTCTTCCATTTCTCCTTAGAATCTAGATCTCCTCTCTTTGCCCTCTCTTTCTACGGTTTTGTTTGTGAAATTGGTTGGATTTTGAGCATGGGTCAGAAGAGGGAAAGTGGAAAACACCCTTGAATCTCTTTGTTTTCTTTGAAAATGATATTTCCACTACCATGAGAACTTGAGAGAGAGGATGAGCTGGTGACATTCTAGAGAGAGAGAGAGGGAACCCTAGGTTTTTATGTGATAGAAGGGTTGCTCTGAATTAAGTTATAAGAGAGTAATTTCATGTTCTTGATTGTGCCTAGGCTCAAGTGAAGCACCTCCATCAAGGTGTGAGTGTGAACCTAAGAAGGGAGAAGAGAAATTGAAAGGGAAGGCTTGTGTTGGCTGATAAGGTAGCTCTCTTTCCACTCTTTCTTGTTGCATTCTTAGTTATAATAGTCATTGTATGTTTATGTATATGCTTATTGTGTGAAATATGCCATATGCTATTGCTTTGATGCATTGATGCCAATGTGCTTGTGTGATGAATTGTGAGATTTGCTCGGGTGAGGTAGTGCCGAAAGTCCCTTGAGATGGGTGAGACAAGGCCAAAAGACTCATAACCGAGTGAGGCCAAGTCAAAAGTCCCTAAACTCGGGTGAGGCCATCCAAAAGTCCCTAAACTCGGGTAAGGCTAGACCAAAAGTCCCTGGAGCCCATTTTTGGCATTATTGTGATTTCCATAGCATGTACAATATGTAATGTGATTGAGAATGGTAGGATGCCAAATTACATGCTTGACTTGTTATATGCCTTGATTGCTTACTTGAATGAGTGCATGAGCTACTGAGATTCCCTGAATCTCACCCTTTCCCCTCCCAACTTAATATGCTAGGTGGAGCTCAAGGAGAAGCAAGTGCACACCAAGGAGCCTAGGAGATGCTTAGCTAGATTTTAGCTTTATTTTGGATATTTTGTTGTAAAGTGGTGTCAAATGAATATGCACCCACTATTTTTGAGATGTAACTATTGTAGCAAGTGTATATGTATGAAAAGATGTTGTACAAACTATGCATAGAGCCAAATCAATAGAAATGTGGGTTTTGCCCCTTTTATTGAATAAATGTAGTAATGTATTTTTGGCCGTAGCATAGTGAATTTGGAATGTATGTTGATTTGGATCATATGGACATGTTATATATACTAGTTTCATGCTTTTAAACTTGTCCATGTAGAGTGAGAATGTGTGAGAGGCCATTTGGACCCATTTTGGACCTCTTGGGTGCAAAAACCGGTAATTTTGTGAGCTCCGTCAAAGTATGACCGGGTGAGCTCCTCTTGACATGAAATTTGGCATGCCTCTAGGGTTTGTAGAAAGCTTCTTGAAAAGCTAAAGTTGGTAATATTTGGAGGTCTAGAGAATATTTGATGAATTGTTGAATTTGGGAAAATTTGGTAGTTTGGTTATGTACTGTTCCTATAGGTCAGAAATGAAATCCATGTCATACATAGACCAAACGGTAGCCAAATGTCATGAAATTTTATACACATAAACTAGATGACTACAGTGACCTATAACAACTAGAATCACCTAAATCAGAGGTCTGTAGAGAGAGAATGAACCTTCTAAAGTTCTGTATCAGCATCAGGGAGCCCCACCGACCTCCGTTACTGTTCCATCAGTTTTTGGGGTGTAAGGGCTACTAAACTAATCTGGACTTATTTTTTCCTCTATTAGACATCTGTAGCTTTTCAAATTGGTATAGTGTGCCCAGATTGGATTTTTGTGGATTTAGTTACGAATTTTCGAAGTTCATTACAGTAAGCTGCGCCAGAAACAGAGACAGCCAGACCTTTGTCTGATTTTCGATGTCAAACATGATCCAAATGTTGAGATTAAGATTTGGAATTATTTTTAGTGTAAAGATAACACTTAGAGCTTTCCTAAGAGCTATGGTTTACTAGATTCCCATTTTTCTATAATTAGTTATGATTTTCCAAACTTAGAGCCAAATTCTGAGTTTTGGGCCCAAGTGAGAAAATGCATTTTTTCTGGTTTTTGGCTCTATACCCATGGCTTATGGCTTGTTTTATGCTATGTATGAGGTGTATAAGTGGAGTGTGAGTAGAGATTGTGAATGATGGGTTCACAGGACCTACGGGGCAGAAGATGAGTGTATGAAACCCCGTTTCATAGCATGAGAATGCCACGGATTGGTATTGTTTCTTTGAAAATCATATGGAACCGAGCCCAGTGAGAGGCTAGATAGCGGTAGTAGGTTATGGTGTTACACAAGTTGGTATAAGTCACATATCAATGATGAAAGTCTTACAACCCAAAATCCTTGGCCATAACTGGTGCAAAACTAAGACAGCATACCCTAGCTTAGCCTAGCAAGTTTAAAGAAATACTCTCACTTGAATATGATAACGATTATTTAAGAAGATCTCAAAAATTATACCACACACTTTCAAAACACATTATTTACTTCACAAAGTTATTTAAGGGGTTGCTGAAAGTCTAGCAAAACCTCATTTAAAATATAGATAGTTCCCAATTTGTATAAATAGTCACAATATGGCAATCAACAATTTTCTTAAACCAAATTAAGCAAAACAAAGTAACTATGGCCATACAAGTCTTAGAAACAACACAACACCTACTCTACCCATGCTAACTTATTACTTTTTTGAAAGTGTACATGCAAGTATACGTATCACAATAGTAATAAAATGATAAATAGAATATTATTCTAAAAAATTTGTCATTAAGATAATTATTAAGTATTAAAATTATATACTATAATCTAAATCAAGATAACAATAAAAGAAATAACAATCTAGACTAAAATAAGAACATAAAAATAACAAAATAAAAGAGAGACACTATCTTAAATGAAATTGGAAAGTAAAAGGATTTAGGATTGTGATTCCCCCTAGCATTATATATGAACTAATTAGCTCTCTTCATCTTGCTATTAATGCCATTAATAGTTTAAAACCCTAATTTACTTATAAGCATTTTTTAAATTATTTATAGACATTCCCTTAACCAATCTATAATTCCTTATGCAATTGATTTAGAGGCTTAATCAAGAATATGTTCTAATATGACTATGTGAGGTTGGTAGGTATATTTTTATCTTACAAATGAATCAATCCACTCAATATTACAAATTTCATAAACTCATACTACCCAATTCATGGTCAAGTCTTAAACAATCATCTAATGATTTTCACACACTTAGAAGCATGAATCACAAGGATTAATTAAATTATACCATTAATTGCAAATAAATAGAGTAATTACAACATATTACAAGATAAAGTTTATCATAATCCTAAATCAACAAGTTTAGTTCATAACTACGAGAAATAGAAATATTAAGAATAGAGCATAAACCAAATGGGTAAAGAAATATAAGGAAAAGTAAGGGAAGAAGAGAAAAATTGATTTAATTGGTGAATATTCCTTAAACTCAAGCTTCTCCTATGGTAAATGAAGCTTCAAATCCTCCCTAGAATCTTCAGAATGGCTGCCTCCTCAAAGAAATGATGAAACTCTTTTAAAACACTAAAAAAACGCAGTTAAAAATGGTACATTTAACACTTTTTCTGTTTCTCTAGACATCGTGGCACTTAAATTTGCCACCACAGCATTGCATTTTCTTTAATAGCGACATTGAATGCCATCTTTTTCTCTTTTTTTTCCTTTTCTTTTCCTTCTTCTTCTTCTTTTTTCCTCTTTTCCATCCTTTTTCAGCAAATCTTTTCAACTCTTATTGCTTTACATTTCAAGACTTCTAAAGTTATTTCTTTATAATTTTAACCTTACAAAAACATAAAATTCATCTACTAACTGTTTATAATTTACTAATAGAGATTAAACAATTTAATCACTTAAAAATATAAATAAAAACAAAAAACACAACTAACTAAAACAAAAAGAAAATCAAAATTAAAAAAATAAAACAAAAACTTACTAAATATTGACTTAACTAAAATTCATTAATTTTATATACTAAAAACATAAAATAAATTATGTATTCATATGATAAGTCCCTTCAAATAATAAGAAAAATATGATAATTTAGAAACTTATAATAACTCAATATCTGGTAGCCATGGTATCATGTAGTCTAACCTCACCAAGCAATCAACAAAGAGCCTATTTAGTGTGATTGGAAATACACAAATGTTATAGCATGTCACTTGGTTACTTGTTGATTTGAAAAATATTAAAGAATAAGGCTAAATCACATTGACTTAGTGAGCATTTAAATAACAAAGTACGCAATAGAAGAAACAAGGCACACATATTAGTTTTTCATATACGAGGGAAAATTAAACAAGGAAAATAAAATAATATATATTGGTTCATAAATATTCTAAAAGTTGAACAAAATCATCATTCAAGTAATAGCCAACTTTATAAAATACAATTTTTAAAGATAAAAACTCATATAACATGGGCATCATGTGAGAGACCCATATTTCATTATTGTTCATAGTGCCACTACATTTTATTTCAAATTTCAGTGTTAGCACACTTTATTTCACAATATTTTAGACCACCATGTTGCCATTGTATTGTATATCACATCACATCTAGGTGCATCTAGGCTATTACTCCATTAACAGCTATGGGGTCTTAACCAAATTTTCATCCATCACTTTTTAATGTAATAAAAGTAAATTACATAGGATAATTTGGAAGAAAAAAATTAAAGGTACAATTTTAAGTAACTATTGATAAATTGTACAAACTTAATTAAAAATTACTTAAAAATTAAAGTAAGAATAAGAAATTGATAAGATAAATAAGAGAGAAAATTTAAATAATACTCTTTTTATGAAAAATGGAGACATATTAAGGGAAATAACCAAGGTTAAAGACTTTATCATTATTTTTACTTCGCATCAAGGACTCATAATATCAACTTTTATCTACAATAAGCAATAAATTGATGGAGCTCAATTATCATTTACTACCACATTTACCACAAAAATATCAGCGATACACTACACAATTGAAGGTTTAAAAGTTAAAGAGTTGTTTCCTTCACAAAACAACATAATAAGAATTTCTTAAAAAGCAAAGTTAGGACAAGAAATCATAATTATTGAATAAATGAAAGGTGTCACTTTTTTGGTTATACATTCACCAATAAAGACCCAATAGTAACGGTCCCTTCTACTACTAACTCAAGGCACAACTTTGGTTGATGAGGTATTGTTGATGTCACCTAAAATCACATTAGTGTAATCATCCAATTGACATACAGTAATATCAATTTAATTAAATACAACCTCTAGTAGCTATGACCTTAATTTTAGCTTAAGTTTCCTATTAACACCACTAACTCTAGATCTAGGTCTTTTAAATTAAATTTCCTAAAGTTTAGAAATTACTTTATGGAGTAGAGAATTAAACATTAAATTGTGGTTATTAAACATTAGAGGTTCACAATCAAAGAGCATAATCTTAAGAAGGGAACAAGAATTACAACCATATGAGAATCATTTAATAATGGAAAAGGAGAAGTGGAAGGAAGAAGATGAAGAAAGATAAGGAAAAGCCAACCTTCATAAAACTCCATGATTAATGGTTGCTATGAGGAAAAAAAAGAGAAGAAGAAAATGGTGGAGTTGCGGGTAATGTGAAGGACCTCTGGCAAGGAAACATGTCGAAAAATAAGGATGATAACAATGCAGTGGGTGCAGGATGGTGACTTGTAGCAAATTTAAATCCTTTGAAGTGTGAAATGCCTTTGAAGTAGAAAAGATAAAGAGAAAAGAGGAAGTGAGTGAAAATAAAGGAACTGGGCCTGTACATACTCACGCTTCTTATGTCACTCTTTTTACTTCAGAGGCACTTCATTGAATTCATACTTCAAAGGATCCAAATTAGACTTTTAGTTGGTTAGAGAAAGAAGAGAGTTGCATTTTGGAAAGGAAGATGATGCTACAGTATTTTTTGAAAAAGGGGGAAAGACATTGCAAGTCATGAGGAAGGAGAAAATATGAAGAAAGTGGAAAGGAAGAAGAAAAGGGGAAAAGAACAAAATGAAAGGAATTAGGGCTTTTTAACTCTTAGACTCAGAATAAGATGCAAGGTAAATTGTTTTTGTGTCTAAGAAGTGAAATCAAGATCCTTTAAAAATTTAGGCCCTAATAGAGATGATTTATTTAAAGGCTTTAAGATATAAAAGAATTTTATTAGGCACAAGATAGATATCCAGGTGGAGCATAAGATAATTTTTAGGCTTTAAAATTAATTAAAATTAATTTAATTATTTTTTTCTAACCCAAGATAAGTTATTTTACATTAATGAATTATTTTTACTTTTCTTACTTAAATTCTAAATTTTCATGATCTATTTGAATTACAAAAAAATTATGATTATTATGTAGGGTGAAGCCCAAAATCAAGAAAAAAAAGGTTTAAAGGATTTCTTGTAAAATCAAAAGTTAATACCAATTTTTCTATAGCATATGGCAATATGTAACATTTTTTGTTTTAGAACAAGACTAAAGTTGGAGACAAAACATAAAGAAGTACAAATTGGTTCTTTTAAAATGATTTTTGGAAATTAAGGGAGCTTGTAAACTCTTTAGCAGCCAATGTGCAAGCCAATGGGTCATTTGATACAAAGAATTATAGGTATGAAAATGGAAATTGAGTGTGTATAGTGAATGAACGGATAGCAAATGTCCCTCGTACCCTACATAAAAAAGTAATAAAAAAGGACATATTCTATTGAATAATGATAACAAGGGTATAATAAACATTACAAAATATATTACCTCTACCTCTCCTTTTTTCTTGCACAACCAAATGACCTAAAGGTATTGGCAAAAAGGAAATACAAGGGGTGGTTAAAATCAAAATTTTGATCACTTAATTTGGTAATTAGGGATTAATTGATTTGGGTTGAAAACTAGCATATAAATAGATATGAAGCCCTGGGAAAATCAATGTTAACTCTTATTATTTCTCTCTTTCTCTTTATATATTTCTTTTTATTTCTCTTTTAGTTCTTAACAAACTAAGCAACTATAATCTAAAATTTTTATTTTAAAATAACAAATTTCATGAATAAAGCTTATATAATCTATAATTTTAAAAGAGCATTGAGGCAATAATTAGATACTCTACATCTTTTTCAGTAAAAGATGGGCATTAAAGATGTTTCATACACCTAGATCTAAAATTTATGAATCCTTTGGCATTGGAATAAAATTGGAATTCTAATTAATCAAGATCCCCTGCTGATCTTAGCAATGAGCAGAGGGTGCTCAGGACACCTAGGCTATCTAAATCAAATCTAGATGATCTAAATTTTATTTCATTTGTTTTTTATTTTTTGGAAGGGTTCAGAATGTATAATGAAAAATAATCTTAAGACTACTAATTTAAAAAAAAATAATGATTAAGATTTAAAAAGAAAAGAAAAGATGAAATTTGGGTCATCCAGATTTGATCAAGATGACCTAGAAATGTTGAATACCCTCTGCTTATTACTAAGATGAGCAAATGATCTAGATGCAAATTCTAATTTTTTGTACTTAAGAGAGAGATAAAGAGAGAGAGAGAGAGAGAGAGTGAGTTAGTTAGTACTAACTATTTGCACAATATATATCAAATTGATTTGCATTTGCCATGATCATTGGAGAACTTGCTAAAAAATGATAAGAGAGTTGGTGGAGAAGAAGAGAAAAGCGAATGCTAAGGGAAAAAAATTTAGATAGTTATCAAGTTTTTTTAAAAAAATTAAAATATAATAAGTGTATAGTTGTTACAACTTAGCATCATATAATTGAATTTCTTAAAAAATTTGTACATATATTGTAATTTTATTAGAGAATCTAATAATAAATATAAAGAAATGCTTTTAATAAGTCTAGTCCATTACCAAACTGACTATTGAACAATAGAAAAATTGTTTTAATAGTCTTAGATATAGCTATAATTATATTTAATATTTAATTTAGATAATAAAAAATTGCAACATTTTTAAAATTGAATCAATTATTGAATAGATAAAGAAATTGATTCATGTTTTACTATTTAAATTGTTATTTAACTAGTAATAATTAAGCATATATTATTTTAATTTGTATATTATATAACATGATATATTAAAAATCAAAGTTTTTTTCTTAGCAAAGAAAAATCGTAATTTTGTTTTGGGTGCATTAAATTACATTGACAGGTAAGATACATTGACCATAAAGATGCAGTAGTACATTTGATTATCCCTATTTGAATTTGGCACATTGGCCAATACATCCACTTCATTTTTCTCTCATGTAATTTTCTTCGTAAATAAGGTAAATTAAACAAGCAATACAATGCACAACAAAGCCATACGGCCTATTTGATACATAAAAAATGTTACAATAAAATTGGAAAAGGAATGTTGAATGAAATGGAATGGAATCAAATTTGTTTGATATAACATAGAAAGGAAACAAAATGCCTTTCCATTTGTATGTTTTGTAGAATGAAAATAATGTAGGAATGGAAAGGAAAGTGTAGTAAAAGACATAAATGCCCTTGGTCAAAAAAGTAAGATGCCCTTTCTTTAAGTTCTACTTTTACTAAAGTGGGATTGTGAAATGAACAAAAGAAACATAAGAAAATTCTATGGCTACACGTGGCAAAACTATATCCCATTCTATGAAGCTATAGTATAATCAAAGGGGAAAAAAGCCCTTTGCTTGAGTTTTACTTTTATTAAAGTTGGATTGTGAAATGAACAAAAGAAGCACAAGAAAAATTTGCAACTACATTTTGCCAAACTATATTCCATCTTGTGAAGCTGAGTACAATTAAAGGGGCAAAAAGGACATTTCATTGTCTTGGCTCCAAACATTTGTTCTCCTCTTCCCACGCTAAAGAATTGGAAAACACATGGAGCTAGACTTTCTCTTTCCATTTTAGGATTTGGCTACCAAATATACAAAGGCACTGGAATCCATTTTCATTTCTATTTCCGCCACATTATTAAATAGGCATTTTCTGATTGAACGTATCTTTCTATGATTCCATCTATTATTTAACTATATAGTCTTTTTTCTTAAGGTTTTGTTCTTTGGCTTTCTTCTTCATCTTCTTCCTTCTCTCTTTTTTTTGGTGGAATACTATGAATCTCTCTCTCTCTCTATGCCAAGATGGTAGATTGGAGAAGTTGAAGCTAAAGATGAAAATGAGATAAGGTTAAGAATGAAGAGAACATTGTGTTATAGAAGTTGGACAAGAGAATGAGATGGGCTTAGCCAAATATTTAAGAAGGCATAAGACAAGAAAAAGGCTATAGTGGATGAGAAACTTTATTGCGCAAGAGTGAAATTCTCTTAAGAGTTTAGGGGAGGTGTTTGCCAGTCGGCTTACACCACAAGTGCACGGACCATGACAAAGTAGTATAAGAAGATTATCATTCCCACAAAGATTAGAATTGAAATTAGTTAGTCATTAAACTCATACTTTAAACTAGGTTGAGCAGAATAATTAATTATCGAAATTGAATGTAAAAGGTAAAACTGCTTTGTGAGTTAATTTGTAACAGAAGCTAAAAGATCTTTTTGATTTCAAGTATATAAAGTGACCTAGGATTATTTCTCCCCCTTATACTTTATAACACAAGGATAACCTCCCTTCATAAAAATAACCAATAACTATATGTTCTAGCCTAGGGATTAGATAGTACTTGAAAAAATTTTCTTAAGTCAAGAACAAGTGTGTAATTCTATTAATTGCTTGATCTCTCTTACAATTAATAAAATCCCAATTTTAAGTTCAAACTGTGATGTGACTATGCAAGGTCAATGAGTGTATCTTTACCTCACCAAAAAGACCATGCATTCAATTCATAAATTTCAAGTTCTTGTGTGATTAAACTCAAGTTCTGTACTCCAGTTAGCTCTCTCAGGTATCACTCAAGTGAACAAACAACTAATTGGTAGCCAATCAACTAGAAGCATTAAGAATAGAGTGAAATCAACACATATATGTCATTAATCATAAAAGTAGAGAGAATTAAGTGTCAATCCATACAAGGGTTTAAAATAATCTTAGAACAAGTGTCTAGCTACTTATAATTAGCCATAAGCTAACAAAATACAAGGAAGTTGAAGCCATAGCAGAATACAAAAGAAGGAGAAGAAAAGGATCAGGAACACCGATGGAAAAAGCTTCAAATCTCTCCAAAACTTCAATACCTGGCTCCAATCACTTCCCAACTTTCCAAACCCTGGCACATAAGCTCCCTTAGCAGCCTAGAAGATGGAAGATCCTCCCCTTTGTTGAAATTGAGGGATATTTAAAGCCCTAATGTCTATCAAGCCTCAAAACGCAATGTTTCAATAAACTAGAGTTCACCACGGCTAACATGTGCTTCACTGCGGCTAAACAACCTTGGGTTCTCTCTAGCTTTTTGTCCAAGTATTGGCCACGGTGAAACATTCTCTTAATTTTTATGTTTCCTCTATGAAATAATTGGCTGCGACGAATTATATTTGTAACAACCGGGGAAAAGAAAAGGAAAGGAAGTAGAAAGCTGAAAATTTTCAAAGTCCAGAAACTGTGCTAAGTCTTCTCGCAATAGCGAGAAATGGTCTCGCTGTCGCGAGAATGTCTTCTCGCAATAGTGAACGAGGTTCTAGCTATAGCGAGTGCTGGCAGCAGTCCATACAAAAACCAGGGAGTTGCTCGCTGTAGCGTACGCCATAGCGAAAGTGAGGTCTGGAACTAACGCGAGTTTGCCGTAGCGAAGGTTACACCTCGCCATAGCGAAGCCAGATAACACGAGCTCGCTATAGCGAAGGTTAATTTTCGCCGTAGTGAGGGTCAGTCCGGAAGAGAGTAAAAGGCGAGAATTAGACTTCATTAAATGCCCAAACTCATTTCTTCTCTCATTTCTGCCCTAGACTTCGACCCAAAGAGAGAAAAGAGGCGTGGAGAGTGAGAGAGATCAAGAGAAGGAGGAAGAGCAAGGGAAAGGTAAGGAAACTTCTCCCATTTCTTCTTAGAATATGGATCTCCTCCCTTTGCCCTCTCTTTCTACAGTTTTGTTTGTGAAAATGATTAGATTTTAGGCATGGGTCAGAAGAGGGAAAGTGGAAAACACCTTTGAATCTTTATGTTTTCTTTGAAAATGTTGTTTCCACTACCATGGGAGCTTGAGAGAGAGAAAGAGTTGATGGCATTCTAGAGAGAGAGAGAGAACCCTAGGTTTTTATGTGATAGAAGGGTTGCTCTGAATTAAGTTATAAAAGAGTAATTGCATGCTTTTGTGTGTCTAGGCTCAAGAGAAACACCTCCATCAAGGTGTGATTGTGAACTTAAGAAGGGAGAAGAGGAATTGAAAGGAAAAGCTAGTGTTGACCTTGGCTGATAAGGTAGCTCTCTCTTCCCACTCTTTCTTGTTGCATTCTTGGATGTAATAGTCATTGTATGATTATGTATATGCTTGTTGTGTGGAATATGCCATATGCTATTGCTTTGATGTATTGATGCAAATATGCTTGTGTGAGGAATCGTGAGATTTGCTCGGGTGAGGTAGTGCCGAAAGTCCCTTGAGATGGGTAAGGTGAAGCCGAAAGTCCTTTGAGATGGGTGAGATAAGGCCAAAAGTCTCAACCGAGTGAGGCCAAGTCAAAAGTCCCTAAACTCGGGTGAGGCCATCCAAAAGTCCCTTAAACTCGGGTGAGACTAGACCAAAAGTCCTTGGAGCCCATGTTTGGCATTGTTGTGATTTCCATAGCATGTACAATGTGTGTTGGATGTTTGAGAATGGCTAAATGCTTGTTCACATGCTTTGACTTATTATATGCCTTGATTGCTTACATGATTGAGTGCATGAGCTACTGAGATTCCCTGAATCTCACCCCTTCCCCTCCCAACTTAACATGCTAGGTGGAGCACAAGGAGAAGCAAGTGCACACCAAAGAGCCTAGGAGTATGCTTAGTTAGATATTACTTTATTTTGATCTTTTTAATGTAAAGTGGTGCCAAATGAATATGCGCCCACTATTTTTGAGTTGTAAATGTTGTAACAAGTGTAAATGCATGAAATGGTGATGTACAAACTATGTAAAGAGCCAAATGAATGGAAATGAGGGTTTTGCCCCTTTTGTTGAATGAATACAATAGTGTATTTTTGGCCGTAGCATAGTGAGATTGGAATGTATGATGATTTGGACCACATGAACTTGTTATATATCCTAGTTTTATGTTTTTAAACTTGTCTATGAGGAGTGAGAATGTGTGAGAGGCCATTTGGACCCATTTTGGACCTCTTGGGTGCCAAAATCGGTATTTTTGTGAGCTCCGTCAAAGTATGACCGAATGAGCTCCTCTTGCCATGAAATTTGGCATGCCTTTAGAGTTTGTAGAGAGCTTCTTAAGAAGTTAAAGTTGGTAATATTTGGAGGTCCAAAGAATATTTGGTGAATTGTTGCATTTGGAAAAATTCAATGAATTGGTCATGTACTGTTCATATAAACCAGAAATGAAATCTGTGGCATTTATAGACCAAATGGATTCCAAATGTGGTGAAATTTTATACACATAAACTAGAAAACCACAGTGACTTATAGGAACTAGAATCACCTAAATCGGAGGTCTGTAGAGAGAGATTGAACCTTTTGAAGTTCTGTATCAGCATCAGGGAGCCTACCTGACCTCTGTTACTGTTCCATCAGTTTTCGAGGTGTAGGAGCTACTAAACTGATCTGGAATTATTTTTCTCCTCTAGTAGACATCCGTAGCTTTCCAACTTGGTATAGTGTGCCCAGATTGGACTTTTGTGGATTTAGTTATGAATTTTCGAAAGTCATGACAGTAAACTGGACCAGAAACAGTGATAGCTGGACCTCCTTCCCATTTTCAATGTCAAACATGGTCCAAATGCTGAGATTTCGATTGGGAATTACTTTTAGTGTAAATTCAACACTTAAAACTTTCTAGAGAGCTAAAATTTACTAGATTCACATTTTCCTATAATTAGTTATGATTTTCCAAAGTTAGAGCCAAAATATGACTTTGGGCACAAGTGGGAAAACGCAATTTTTCTGGTTTTTGGCTCTATACCCGTGGCTTATAGTTTGTTTTATGCTATGTATGAGTCGTATATATGGAGTTTGAGTTGAGGATGCTTGAGATGGGTTCACAGGACCCACGGAGCAAAAGATGAGTATATGAAACCCTAGTTCATAGCATGCAAATGCCACGGATTGGTGTTGATTCTTTGAAAATTATATGGAACCGAGCCCAGTGAGAGGCTAGGTAGCGGTAGTAGATTAAGGTGTTACAATATTCTTCCAGACAAAGCTTCCAATAAGCATATTAATCTCTAGTGGCTTATCCAATATCATCTGTAAAAGTCATTGTTTAAAAAATCAGATCGGACTGGCTGGTTGGACTGGGAACCGATCCTTGATCCGATCTGGTTAACCAAGAAAATCGATCAAGCAAAGAGCCGGTCAAAAACCAGCTGAACCGATCAAACTGGATCGGCTGAAAGCCAGTTTAAACTAGTTAGTCCAATTTTTCTTTTTCTTTTTTTAAATTTTTCTTATATTATAGGATAGTTTATGTTAAAGAAATTTGACAAATTAAAAATATAAAATATTAAAAAAAGAGGAGATTGAAATATAGAAAAATTTAAAAAAAGACAATATAAAATAAATAAAAAACATATACTTGGTTATTTTCGATATTTTCTTTTCATTATGTCTCATCTCTTGATAGTATTTCTTTTAAATATAAAAATATTTGGCTAAAATTATTATTATTTAATGATAAATAGAATTTTAATATAATTTTGAACTCCAAAAATTTAATATTAAATACTATTAACTTTTAATTATAGGTAATTTTTATTCTTCAATTAAAAAATAATCTCTCAAATATTTTAAAAAATATTGAGTTAATAATTAAATATTTAAAATTTACTCATATTTATTTGTTATATTAAAATTTTAATATATAAAATTTAAAAATATATATTTAATTATTACCGCTTTGATCACGGTTCGACCAATGAACCGTGAGCCAATGACTTCACCAGTTCAATGACCGATCCGGTTTTAAAGACATTAGTAAAAGTATAAAACTATGAACCTATAAAAAAAAAATCCTAAAATAGGATTAAAATTGCATAATTAATCTAAAAGTGAGACAATTAACAATTAAGCTTAGCTATCGAAAAGGCACATTTTTTTTTTTGAATATGATTTATATACAAAAGTATACCAAAAGGTATGCACAATTCAAGGAAAATGTGTTGAAATGGCATGGATTTAGAAAGGTTATCAAGAGGCTATCAAGGAATGTGGGCATTTATTTTAATAAGGATACCTAGTAATGTGTTTGGATAAGAGTGTTTGTTATTTTGTCCTTATAGGTTATTGCTTAGGAATCATAGTGAACCTTTTATTTTATGTTTTAATTGTCGGAGAGCAAAAGTAGTAAGAAATGGAAAGGGCTTACTTGCCAATGGAGGGTGCTTTTCTTTGAAGAAAAGCTTAGGTGTTTTTGTTTCTTTCATATCTATCTTCTTTTAGTTAACTAATATTGCTAGTAGTTAACAGAATGATGGACAAGGCCGAATATATAGAGGCTCCTCAAAGGCAAAGAAAGAAAATGGGTTTAACTTTGGGTTGGACAATATCCATTCCTAGCTAAATTTTTTAGGCTAAGATTTTTTGCATTTAGCAAAATAAATGCACAACATGAAATTGAAAAGTGAGAGACTAAGAGTCTTGGGCCAAATTAGAAGCAACTTTCAATGTTGGAAACTCTCCATTTTTCTTTTTCCAATTGCATCCTATGAAATATTACAAAAGATTTATTCTAAAATTATTCTCTCTCCATGCTTCTTCCTCCAATCTAGATTTTCTCCTTCTTGGTACAAAAAAGATGTCATCCTATTGAAGAGAGATAAAGAGAAAAGAGAAAGTAGTTGAAAAGAGAGAAGATAGGTCCCATATACACTTTTACTCATTTGTATCACACTTTTTCCTTGTCTCTCTCTAAGAGAATGATGTACCAAGTAAGAAAAGATCTAAATTACTTTTCTTCAATCTAATATTCTTTCTTTCATCTCATTCTCTATCATTTGACGTTTCCAAAGATTCAAATTTTTTTATTAATTTTATGATTTTGTGATTAATTTTTTATGGCTGATTTTAATGAGTTAAATTGTTTGAACTTATGGACATCTCATTGATTTTTTAGTGCTCTATCCAATTTTTTAATCATATAAATTATCATAATAAACTTTATAAGTTAAAAGATTAATTACAATTTTTATATTATAAAAATGTTACCATTTGAAACAAAAATCAATAAATGAATTCAATTTCCCAAAATACTTTGAACTTACCCTTGATGTATATTTTCCAAGCTTTTGAATAAAATTACCCTGTGTATTCCAAGGATTCACATATGCCTTGATCAAACACTTTAACTTATCTTGGTCTACTCCTAGTTTCCACTTTTCCTCATTCCAACAACTTTCTTTGTTTTCATTAATCTTTGCTTTAACTTAATTTGAAAGAATAGTGACAGTGACAATGATATTATATTAGCTATAGAGTTTATTCAACTGGTTACAATAAATTGTACTTATGACATAAATTAAAACTTGTTCACCACTCGGCTTACACCGCAAGTGCACGGGCCGTGACAAAGTAGTGTAAGAAGATTATCGTTCCCACGAGGATTGGAGTTGAATTTGATTAATCATTAAACTTGTGCCTTGAACTAGGTTGAGCAGAACAATTATATAGTGAAATTGAGTGTAAAAATAACTTTGCAAATGAATTTATAAAGGGAGTTAAAAGATCCTTTTTGACTTCAAGCATATAAGGGATCTAGGATTATCTCTCGCCTTTGTATTTCATAGCACAAGAATAATCTCCTCTCACCAAAAATGACCAATAACTATATGTACTAGTCTGGGAATCAAATACTACTTGAAAAAGCTTTCTCAAGTAAAAAACAAGTGTTTAATTCAATTAGTTGCTCAAACTCTCTCACAACCAAATAAATCCCAATATTAAGCTCAGACCCAAATTTGACTACACAAGGTTAATGAGTGTATCTCTATCTCACTAACAAAACCATCCATTCAATACCTAAATTTCAAGTTCTTGCATGATTTAACTCAAGTTCAATACTCAAGCTAGCTCTCTCAAGCATCACTCGAGCAAACAAACAACTAATTGGTGGCCAATCAACCAGAAGCATTAAAAATGGAGTAAAATCAACACATATATGTCATTAATCAATGGAGGTGGAGAAGAATCAAATGTTAATCCATACAAGGGTTCAAAATAATCCTAAAACAAGTGACTAGCTACTCATAATCAGCCACAAGTTTACAAAACACCAAGAATTCAAATCCATAGCAGAATACAAGAGAAGGAGAAGGAGATCAGAAAAATCGATGAAAATGGCTTTAAATCTCTTTGAAACTTCAATCCTTGGCTCTAACCACTTTTCCAAACTCCAAACCCTAGCACACCAGCTCCCCAAGATGCCCAGAAGTCGGAGGATCCCTCACTTGGTCAAAAAATGGATATATGAAGCCCTAGAATCTGTTAAGCCTCAAAACGTAGTGTTTCAGTAAACCATGGTTCGCCGCGGCTAACATATTCTTCGCCGTGGCGAAATGCTCTCGGGTGTGCACTAGCTTCGCTGATCAACAATTGGCCGCGGCGAACATGTGAATTGGCTGCGGCAAAAAGCTCCCTGTTTGCTCCCTCCTCCATGTAGGAATTGACCGTGGCTAACATTTGATTTGGCCACGGCAAATCTAGTAAAACTTCAACCTATAATTTCCAGCAATTAGCTTTGGAGTCCAATCATATCTGCAAAAAGTATAAAGTTATAAATATACCAAAATATTCCTAAACTGAGGTTAAAGTTTACATAATTAAACTAAAATTGAGTCAGTTAAGTTTAGGTATCAAAAATGCACATTTTCCTATTTTGAGTATAATTTATACACAAAAATACACCAAAAGATATGCACAGCTTAAGAAAAATGTGCTGAAAAGGCATGAATTTAGAGAGGTTGTCACACCCCCAAACTTAGACTTTTACTCGTCCTCGAGTAAAACAAAATAAAGAAGTAGTCAGATTTCATGAATCACCCAAATACTATGTATTGCATGGTATAGTCCTCATCTGTTGCTACCATGATAAGCAAGACAGGAGAAAATGGAGTGTAAGAAGATTCAAGACTCACAGCACAATGCAAAGCTTTCTAACATCTTTTTAAAGCGTGTGTGTGTGGCTGGTCAAGGTTTCATTTTCCAACAATTGTCCAAAACAAAAACCACACTTCAATGTATATATATTACCTCAACAACAATACTTCATATGCTAAAACTTTTCTTCCCTCTCCACTATACATCTAACCTTACAAGAATTTCAAAATCATTAGGACTTTCAAGCTTGTAATGTGGCCAAGGTAAGGGCTAAATGAAGGAAGGGATAATAGAGGATACAAATTACTTGAGATGAATGATTGTGCAAGACTCTATCCTTTTTTCTACATTTCAAGTGTTCTTCCAAAATACTACATCTCCCCCAAACTTATCTTTAAATCTAAATGCACTTAGACTCATTGAAAAATAAATTCTATTTTTGTTTTTGTTGTTGTTTGTTTGTTTTTTTTTTTTGAGTATACACAACTTGAGTGCAAACATCTTGAGTGCAAAAAGTTACAGACTATCCATCATTCATATTCCCATGATCAGAGTTTAGCAGAATGTAGCATCCTACCTCTTCCAAATTATCAAGCACTAATCCATTATCTCAAGTCCAAGGTGGAATCATGGTTTTTCAAGTTTATGGGATATAAGTCTAATGCACAAATTCAAACAAAAATTTATATGGTTTTTCAATTAGGCTCAAATGGTGGGTTCAAGGGAAAATATAATTAACAAAAGACAGCTTGAAAGGCACAAACGCATTTAATTACTGTGCAAATCATTTTTCAAAATCAAGTGAAGTCATTAGATCATTTCGACTAATTCCAAGGATGGTTCTAGAGTTTTGAAATTGATAAAGAACATATACACTAATGTGCCGCAATTTTTCCACAACAAGAGCTTTCAAATAATTCCCCAACGTTTGTGTACAAAAATTTTGCCTTAAAAATATCATAAAACAATGCATTATTCTATGACTCAAGTGCTAACAACCACTTCTAAAATTCTCTGTCAAGCATATAATCTAAGCAACTCACAATCATTGGACCCAAACAATCCAATCAAAGGACAATTCAGTAACCTAACATAGAAATTAAGTAGTTTACAAATAAAAGTCTAAGCATCAAAATTAAAATCATGTCGAATCAACAACAAAAAGGTATACCCTCACCCCCAAACTTAAAATGGACAGTGTCCTCACTGACAATTATAGGGAAAAAGAGGGTCAACTCTCATACAACTACCACCCACAAAAAGGTAGTTACACAAGAGAAAATAGCACCTGCACTCACCAAAATAGCAGTAGCTAAAGACAGAATATGAACAAGACAGGAATCAACCAAAAACTAAACTTAACCAGCAGCAATTAAAAGAGATTGAAATCTAACTAGTTCCAACATTTAAAAGCAAGCTATAGCTAACTAGATAACACCAGCTTACTGTAAATAACCATATGAAAACAGAAATTAAACAACAAAATAACTAGCGGGAATATAAAAATAGAAAACCAGTAAAAAGAAAAAGAAAAGTCAAAGATCATCAGGCTGGTTCCCGCTGAGGCCTTCATCATCCCTAGCTCTAAAAGTTTTATCAGTTAATAGTGGCAGTAGGCACTGCAGCTGAAGCCAAATCTGGGTTACATCATCACTAATACTGTCCACCTTTCCCATCAATAGATCCAGACGCCTATCTACACTTGCCCTCCATGGGTCATCCAACTATGCAGAGCCAGACTCCTTTACGGCTGGAATATCTGGGATTGGCGCCTCCTTCTCCATCATATCTGAGTCCAGCTAGTCTGTCCCTGGACCTTGTGGTGCCCTGCGAGGTAACTTGATTGCTCTATAGTTGAAGAGCATGGGGGCCACGAACACTTCCTCATTAGCTCTGCCTTTCACCCCCGATTGAAGACACCATTGAAGAACGAAGTGGGGAAAGACAATCGCGCATGAGTGGTCCGCTACTGCCGCTTCAAGGCTTTGATACATTATAACAGCAATATCCACCGGTTGTTGGGTCATCAGTAAGTAAATCAGGAGGGCCTTTTCTCACATGGCATCACTCAAATGTGAGGTCGGAAGAATGTTGAAAGACACAAAATAAAGCCAAAACTTGGCGTCTCTGCGCAATCTCTTCTGTTCAAGATATCGCTGCCCACCATAAGGAATCTTCCACAACACTTGCCCCTCATGATCTAAAAATGAAGTAATGTCATCAAAGGGGATCTCGTCTTCATGGTACATTAAATAAGCGTAACGACAATCAGCTACCACCGATAATTGGTAGAATGTGCGGAGCGCCTCCTCTGAAATGTTAACTTGCACCCCTCTTACCTGACACTTCAAACTGATTGCAATGGCTGCTTGGGTATAAAACTCTCTAACAATGGCAGCATTTCCACCCAGCTTTTCACCCATCAAAGAGCGTAGGTGATAGGTCTGATCAGCAATCACACAGAAAGCCCAGTCGATTGTGTAAGAAAATTCTCTTTCTGAACGAATGGGACGGCTTTGGACTCTCTCTTTAATGATAGCTAGAGACTCTTATTCTGATTGATGTGAAGCACTCGGATGAGATCTCTTTGGAGCCATAGTACCTGGAAAATCACAAGAAACTAACCCAGCTAATTACCAAAACATAGAGAAAAGAGCATAAAAACAAAAGCAAAAAAAAAAAAAAAAAAAAAAGACAAAAACCAAGACCAGCACAAACTGAACAAAATAACAGGCAGTCCCACATTTAACCTACTTGATAGGACACAGAACATCTCATATGATAGTCAAATTCTCACCTAACCACAATGCCCAACACTAAACATAAAGGTTGAAATTGATTTACAAAGTAGCCATTTAGTGCCAAATTAAATAACCAGACTAATTGATCAATTCCCATTGATATCCCTACTCAACTCTAATTCAAATTCACCGTGCCTTGATCTAAAATGTCAGAATCATACCTAAACTCCTAGCTAACTACAAAACAACCGCCAATTAATGAATCAAAATGATAATGTCCTCTTCAATCCAACTTGATACAACACTTTAGTCCCCTACATACTAAATGCCTAGCAACACAACTGAGCAATAGGACAGAGCAACAATCTGAGCATGCCTATACAAATTAGAGCACAACAGCACACCAATCCTTTTTCAGAATCTACAAATTCCTAGCTCAACATTGAATAACAAAAGGAATTACCCAACTCAATATTGCAGCTCTATAACACGAAGGCAAAGCAGAAGCTAGGAAAATAGAAGCCACACAATAGCACACAACATAGCAAAGTAGGATACAACCTAAGGCTGAAATAACAATAACACACAACAGAACACAATAGAGCAACACAATAAATCAACAGCCCCCAGCAGCCACAACTTATGGAAAGAAAGTCTGAGAGTGAGAGCAGACTTACCAGAGAGGAAGCAACATGAGATGGAAGAGGAAGAAAGCTTCGAGCAAGCTTCGGTGAGAGAGGAACCCATTGCTGTGTTGTGGGGTGAAGAGGGATGAGCAGCAGGTCTGGAAGGGGAGAACGAGGAAGGTTGCGTCGTAGGGGCGAAACTGGGATGCGGGAAAGGCAGGAGAATTGGCGATGGGCAGAGGAGAAGGGAGATTGGCGATGGATAGAGGAGAAGGGAGTTTTAGGGTTGAGTTAAGGGTAGGTTAGGAAATTCAAGTGGAAGCTGAAAAGGGTTGGATGAACTGGGCAAGAAAGTTAGGTGAGATTCAATATGGCACCGTGGGAATTTAAGGAAAAATATGAGGGTAGAATGGGAAGAACAGCAAAGGATTTTCAGGCATCAGCTGATGTTTGGCCGTGGCCAATGTGTTTCTGTTCCATTCCAGAGGGCAAGTGAACGCTATTTAGCCGCGGCCAATATGTTTCTTGCCGCGGCCAATTATCTCTTGGTTTTAGCCTGCCATTTTTAGCCGTAGCAAATATTCCTCTGGCCGACTTCACTGGGCACCACTCATGAGAAATTAGCCACGGCCAATTCATTTGTTCACTGTAACAACTGGGAAAAAGGAAAAGGAAAAGAAAGAAGAAAGCTGAAAATTTTTGAAATCCAGAAATTTTGCTAAGTCTGCTAGCAGTAGCGAGAAATGGTCTCGCTACAGCGAGAGGGCCTGTTCGCAATAGCGAAAGTGATTCTAGCTATAGCGAGTGCGAGCATTCCATACAAAACCAGGGGGCTGCTCACCGTAGCGTGCGCCATAGCGAGAGTGGGGGTTTGAAACTAATACGATCTCGCCGTAGCGAAGGTTAAACCTCGCCATAGCAAAAGGAATTTATACGTGCTCGCCATAACGAAAGTTAAACCTCGCCATAGCGAAGGTGATTAACACGAGCTCGCCAAAGCGAAGGTTAATTTTCGCTATAGCGAGGGTCAGTCCGGAAAAGAGTAAATAGCGAGAAATTTGACTTCTTAAACGACCCAACTCATTCTTTCTCTCATATTTACCCTAGACTTCGACCCAAGGAGAGAAAAGAGGCGTGGGGAGTGAAAAAGACCAAGAGAAGGAGGGAGAACAAAGGAAAGGTAAGCAAGTTCCTCTCATTTCTTCTTAGAATTCTGATCTCCTCTCTTTGCCTTCTTTTCTTATGGTTTTGTTTGTGAAATTAGTTGGATTTTGGTCATGGTTTAAAAGAGGAAAAGTGGAAAACACCCTTGAATCTCTTTGTTTTCTTTGAAAATGTTGTTTCCACTACCTTAAGAGCTTGAGAGAGAGGAAGAGTTGATGGCATTCTAGAGAGAGAGAGAGAGAGCCCTAGGTTCTTGTATGTTAGGAGGGTTGTTCTAAAGATTACATTTTAAGAGAGTAATTCCATACTCTTGTTTGTGTCTAGGCTCAAGTGAAGCACCTCCATCAAGGTGTGATTGTGAACCTAAGAAGGGAGAAGAGAAATTGAAAGGGAAGGCTTATGTTGGCTCATAAGGTAGCTCTCTTTCCACTCTTTCTGAAGTTCTATATCAGCATCAGGGAGCCCATCCGACCTCTGTTACTGTTCCATCAGTTTTTGGAGTCTAAGGGCTACTAAACTGATCTGGACTTATTTTTCTCCTCTAGTAGACATCTGTAGCTTTTCAAATTGGTACAGTTTGCCCAGATTGGAGTTTTATGGATTTAGTTCTGAATTTTCGAAGTCCATGACAGTAAGCTGTGCCAGAAACAGGGACAGCCGGACCTCTGTCCCATTTTTTATGTCAAACATGGTTTAAACACTGAGATTATGGTTAGGAATCATTTTTACTATAAATTTAACACTTAGAGCTTTCCAGAAAGCTATGTTTTGTTAGATTCCCATTTTTCTGTAATTAGATATGATTTTCCAAAGTAGAGCCAAAAATTGGACTTTTGGGCGAATGTGAGAAATTGCATTTGTCTGGTTTTGACTCCATTCCCGTGGCTGATGGCTTGTTTTATGCTATGTATGAGTTGTGAAAGTGGAGTGTGAGTAGAGAATGGGAATGATGGGTTCACTGGACCCACAGGGTAGAAGATGAGTGTATGAAACCCCGTTTCATAGTATGAAAATGCCACGGATTGGTATTGGTTCTTTGGAATTTATATGGAACCGAGCCTAGAGGGAGGCTAGATAGAGATAGTACACTAAGGCGTTACATTTTTGGTATCAGAGCAAAGGTTCAGGTACTTTTGCTCAATGTTAGGCTCTTGAATGATGAGATTTGCTTTTATTTAGTGTGAATGGTCATGGAAGTGGTAGCATCCATATGCATATGTGCTTGTGATAATATTGTGAACTGAGGATTGCTACTTCTTTCAGACATGGTTTAGACTAGATGGGGCAAGGGTAGAGGCAGACCGCCCAGGGCTCAGAGAGCTGAGCTAGAGGTTCCTGTTGGGCCTGAGGATCCTCTGCGGGTCATCATGGAGAGACTTGACCGGTATGAGGCCATGATGGGCCAGCACCAAGAGATGTTGGAACAGCAGAGATACATAGCCCAGCAACAGCATGATATGATCATGCATTTACAAGATACCTTGGCTAGGCAAGAAGAAGCAAGGAGAGATGCCCCTGTACCTCAACCATCCACATCCAGTGTTCCACCTGCACCTCCCTAGGAGCCTGCTGCTCCATAGACCCAGACGCCTATCCAGAAAGTATTAAAGCAGTTTAGGCAGAATAATCCACCCTCATTTGACGGGGAGTTAGATGCGGATAAGGCGGAGGCTTGGGTTATGCAGCTAAAGAAGATATTCTCGGTGATGGATTGTACCACCGAGCAGAAAGCCCAGCTAGCCACTTTCATGTTAGAAAAGGAAGTTGATAGATGGTGGTGTAGCACGAAACCCCTGATAGAGACCAAGAATATACAGATAACTTGGGAGACCTTCTTGGTCGAGTTTTATGAGAAATATGTCCCTAGTTCAGTGACAAAGAAGAAAGAGATGGAGTTTATGGGCTTGAGACAGACGGATGAGATGACTGTGGACCAATATGTGGCCAAGTTTATTGAGTTGTCTCAGTATTCCTCTTACCTTCAGAGGTATGATGATGAACCCTGGAGATGTGAGCAGTTTGAGACTGGGTTGAGACCCTTGATTAGTGACAGAGTCACTCCACAGCGGATCAGGAAGTTCAATACCTTGTGGAGGTTAGCAGGGTGATTGAGACTAATCTGCAAGCTATCATGCCTGCTGCGACTACAGCTAGTTAGAAGAGGGTTCCAGACTTGAAAAGGCCAAAACCAGAAGAGGGTTCTAGTTTGACACCCAGTACCAAGAGGAGAGGCAAGGGGCCATGGAATAGAAGGCCACAGCGAGGTGTGCCACCTCCTCGGGGCCAATCATCCCTCTAGCAGTCTCCGGTGACATGCTTCAAGTGTGGGAAGCCGAGGCACATTGCTAGACACTGTCCTCAGATGGATACAGCACTTCCTCCTAAGCCACAGACCCAGGGCCGAGTGTTCACCCTCACTCAGTAGGAAGCTAGTGCATCTCCTAGTTTGATCCGAGGTACGCTGATAGTGAATGGCTTTCCTGTAGTTGTTATGTTTGATTCGGGTGTTAGTCACTTGTTTATATCCTATGATTGTGTGAGGCAATTGGGTCTGGTCATTAGTGTCTTGCCTTTTGACTTGTCTATCACTACACCCACTGGAGGCCACATGGTTACTTCCCATACTTGCTTAAACGTCACTGTTCAATTTAACCATTGTCATACCACTATTGATTTGGTTTGTATGCCCTTTCATGATATTGATTTGATTATTGGTATGAACTGGTTGGCTGCAAATAATGCAATACTTGATTGTGAACACTGAACCATTTCCCTACCTGCTTGTAGGACCATACCTAGGGTTGGAGCTGAGTTATCCTTTATGACTACTGCCCAGGCTGAGAGATATTTAGAGTGTGGATGTCAAGGGTTTTTAGTCTTTTTCTCTATTCAGGCTGAGGTAGAAGAAGGGATAGAGGAAATCCCAATTGTCAGGGAATTCCCAGAAGTTTTCCCTAAAGAGTTTGACTTTAGTGGCCTACCCCCTGAGAGAGAATTAGAGTTCCCTATAGACATAGTACTGGGGCTGGACCAGTGTCCAAAGCTCCTTACAGGATGGCTCCCGCCGAGCTTGCTGAGTTGAAAGAGCATATAGAGAAATTGTTAGAGAAAGGGTTTATCCACCCTAGTGTCTCACCTTAGGATGCTCCAGTGTTATTTGTGAAAAAGAAGGATAGTAACTTGCGTTTGTGGATAGATTACAGAGAGTTGAATAAAGTTACCATCAAGAATAAATATCCTCTCCCTAGAATTGATGATTTGTTAGATCAGTTAGCTGGGGCATCTGTGTTTTTCAAGATAGATCTTAGATCTGGGTACCACCAGTTGAGAGTGAGAACTGGATACGTCTCTAAGACGGCCTTCAAAATGAGATATGGGCACTATGAGTTCCTTGTGATGCCATTCGGGTTGACGAATGCGACCGCTGTGTTCATGGATTACATGAATAGGGTATTCAGACTATATCTAGATCAGTTTGTGGTGGTCTTCATTGATGATATTTTAGTGTACTCCAAATCCTTTGAGGAGCATGAGAGGCATTTGAGATTGGTCCTAGACACCTTGAGAAAGAAAAGGTTGTATGCCAAACTTAGTAAATGTGAGTTTTGGCTGACCGAGGTGCGATTCTTAGGTCATGTGATCTCACGAGATGGGGTAGCGGTTGATCCCCATAAAGTTGAGGCTGTGTTACAGTGGGATAAACCTAGAACGATCACCGAGGTTTGGAGTTTCCTAGGTTTGGCAGGGTATTATAGACGATTTATTCAAGACTTTTCTCGAATGGCCTTACCACTGACGAGGCTAACTAGGAAAGAGACACCTTTTGTGTGGGATGATAGATGTGAGAAGAGTTTCCAGGAGTTGAAACTCTATCTGACCACTGCCCCTGTACTAATTATCCCTGACCCTGGTGAGCCATTTATGGTTTATTGTGATGCTTCGGGCAAAGGGTTAGGATGTGTGTTGATGCAGCAGGGTCGAGTAGTGGCGTATGCCTCGAGGCAGTTGAGGCCTTATGAGGAAAATTATCCCACGCATGACCTGAAGTTAGCCGCCGTAGTGTTTGCTCTTAAAATTTAGAGACACTATCTGTATGGTGCTACCATAGAGATCTATAGTGACCACAAGAGTCTGAAATACCTGTTTGACCAGAAAGAACTCAATATGAGATAGAGGAGATGGATGGAATTCCTGAAAAATTATGATTATGTGTTGAAATATCATCCGGGCAAGGCCAATGTGGTGGTGGATGCCCTGAGTAGAAAAACCATCTATGTAGCCCATATGATGATTAGGGAGCAGGAGCTCCTAGAGAAGTTCAGAACCTTGAACCTCTCCTGTCAGGTGGTATCAGGTAAATTGTATTTGAGTGAAACCCGAATTGAGAATGTATTGAGAACCCAGATCTTAGATGCCTAAAGGGAGGATGAATTCCTAAAACGGATCAGGAATGAGATTACCCAAGGTAAGACCTCAGATTTCAAGGTGTCTGAGGATGGTATGATAGTATACCGAGATAGAATCTGTGTGCCTAGTCAGAATGAGTTGAGAGAAAGCATTTTAGAAGAGGCACATAAGAGTAAGTATATTATCCACCCAGGTGCCACCAAGATGTATCAGGATTTGAAAAAAATTTTCTGGTGGCCAGGGATGAAGAGCCATGTGACAGATTATGTGGCAAGATGCCTAGTGTGTCAGAGGGTAAAGATAAAACATCAAAAACTAGCTGGGTTATTGCAACCTCTAGATATCCCTAAGTGGAAGTGGGATAGTATAGCCATAGACTTTGTTATGAGGTTACCCAGGACTTCCTCTGGACACGATGCTATTTGGGTAGTTGTAGATAGACTAACGAAGTCTGCACACTTTTTAGCTATCAGGGCTACTCATACACTGGATAGATTAGCCCAGTTGTACATCAGAGAGATAGTGCGACTTCATGGAATACCCAATAGCATAGTTTCGGATAGAGACCCCAGGTTCACATCGAACTTTTAGAGGTCATTGCAGCATGCCTTAGGGACCAAGTTGCGGTTTAGTACTGCATATCACCCCCAGACAGACGGTCAGACTGAAAAGACCATCCAAACATTGGAAGACATGTTGAAGGCATGTGTGCTAGGATGGGATGCGTATTTACCATTTGCAGAGTTTGCATATAATAACAGCTACCATTCCAGTATTCAGATGGCCCCTTATGAGGCTTTGTATGGGAGAAAGTGCAGATCCCCTCTGTGTTGGGTTGAGCTAGGTGAGAGGAGTATGATAGGACTTGAGATTGTGGACCAGACCACCCAACAAATAGAATTGATTAGAAAGAGACTCTTTACGGCCCAGAGTAGGCAAAAAAGCTATGCCGATAAGCGAAGGAGGCCGTTAGAGTTTGAGATTGGAGACCATGTGTTCATTCGAGTATCTCCAGTAACGGGAGTAGGTCGGTCAATGAGGGTAAGGAAGCTCAGTCCTAGGTATATTGGTCCATTTGAAATCCTTGAGAAAATTGGACCCATGGCTTACCGAATAGCCTTACCTCCTAACCTAGCCCAAATCCACAGTATTTTTCATGTCTCCCAGTTGAAAAAGTATTTACCAGACTCCTCACATGTCATAAAATATGAGCATATGCAATTGCAGGAAGATCTTTCCTATGTAGTGAGACTGGAGAGAATTGTGGATGCTAAGCTGAAATAGCTGAGGAGCAAGAACATTCCTCTGGTGAAAGTGATCTGGAGATGTTTGACATCTGAGGAAGCAACCTGGGAATTGGCGGATGAAATGAGGCAAAAATATCCAGAGTTATTCCCTTGAGGTAAGTCTTTAAATTTTGAGGACAAAATTTCTTTTAAGAGGGGTAGAAATGTAACAACCGGAAAAAGGGAAAAGGAAAAGAAAGAAGAAAGCTAGAAATTTTTGAAATCCAGAAATTTTGCTAAGTCTGCTCGCAGTAGCGAGAAATGGTCTCGCTACAGCGAGAGGGCCTGTTCGTAATAGCAAAAGTGATTCTAGCTATAGTGAGTGCGATCATTCCATACAAAAATTAGGGGGCTACTCGCCGTAGTGTGGGCCATAGCGAGAGTGGGGGTCTGGAACTAATACGATCTTGTCATAGCGAAGGTTAAACCTTGCCATAGCGAAGAGAATTTATATGTGCTCGCCGTAGCGAAAGTTAAACCTCGCCATAGCGAAGGTGATTAACACGAGCTCGCCGTAGCAAGGTTAATTTTCACCATAGCGAGGGTCAGTCCGTAAAAGAGTAAATAGCGAGGAATTTGACTTCTTAAACGACCCAACTCATTCTTTCTCTCATATTTACCCTAGACTTTGACCTAAGGAGAGAAAAGAGGTGTGGGGAGTAAGAAAGACCAAGAGAAGGAGGGAGAACAAATGAAAGGTAAGCAAGTTCCTCTCATTTCTTCTTAGAATTCTGATCTCCTCTCTTTGCCTTCTTTTCCTATGGTTTTGTTTGTAGAATTAGTTGGATTTTGGGCATGGGTCAGAAGACAGAAAGTGAAAAACACCCTTGAATCTCTTTGTTTTCTTTGAAAATGTTGTTTCCACTACCTTAAGAGCTTGAGAGAGAGGAAGAGTTAATGGCATTCTAGAGAGAGAGAGAGAGAACCCTAGGTTCTTATATGTTAGGAGGGTTGTTTTGAAGATTACATTTTAAGAGAGTAATTCCATACTCTTATTTGTGTCTAGGCTCCAGTGAAGCACCTCCATCAAAGTGTGATTGTGAACCTAAGAAGGGAAAAGAGAAATTGAAAAGGAAGGCTTGTGTTGGCTCATAAGGTAGCTCTCTTTCCACTCTTTCTTGTTGCATTCTTGGATGTAATAGTCACTGTATGTTTATGTATATGCTTGTTGTGTGAGATATGCCATATGTTATTGCCATGATGCATTGTTACCAATGTGCTTGTGTGTTGAATTATAAGAATTGCTCGGGTGAGGTAGTGCCGAAAGTCCCTTGAGATGGGTGAGGTAGAGCCGAAAGTCCCTTAAGATGGGTGAGACAAGGCCAAAAGTCTCATAACTGAGTGAAGCCAAGTCAAAAGTCCCTAAACTCGGGTGAGACAATTCAAAAGTCCCTAAACTCGGGTGAGGCTAGACCAAAAGTCCCTAGAGTTTATTTGTGGCATTGTCGTGATCTCCATAGCATGTACAACATGTATAATGTGATTGAGAATGCTTGGATGCTAAATTATATGCTTTGACTTGTTATATGCCTTGATTTCTTACTTGAATGAGTGTATGAGCTACTGAGATTCCATGAATCTCACCCCTTCCCCTCCCATATTAACATGCTAGGTGGAGCTCAAGGAGAAGCAAATGCACACCAAGGAGCCTAGGAACATGTTAGCTAGATGATAGCTTATTTTAGTTATTTTGTTGTAAAGTGGTGCCGAAATGAATATGCACCTCCTATTTTTGGGATGTAAATATTGTAATAAGTGTAAAAGTATGGATATATGATATACAAACTATGTAAATAGCCAAATTAATGGAAATGTGGGTTTTGCCCCTTTTGTTGAATGTATGTGATAGTGCATTTTTTGCCGTAGCATAGTGAGTTTAGAATGCATGATGATTTGGACCACTTGGACTTGATATATATATACTAGTTTTATGCTTTAAAACTTGTCCATGTGGAGTGAGAATGTGTGAGAGGCTATTTGGACCCGTTTGAATCATTTTGGGTGCCAAAATCGGTAATTTTGTGAGCTACGTCAAAGTATGACTGGATGAGCTCTTCTTGCTATGAAATTTTGCATGCCTCTAGAGTTTGTAGAGAGCTTCTTGGGAAGCTAAAGTGGGTAATATTTGGAGGTCTAGAGAATATTTGGCGAATTTTTGAAATTAGGAAAAGTTGATGGTTTGGTCAGGGTACTGTGTAGCTAGTTCGAAAATAAAACCTTGTCATTCATAGACCAAATGGAGTCCAAATGTGGTGAAATTTTCTACATATAAACTGACAACCACAATGACCTATACCAATTGGAATCATCTAAATCGGAGGTCTGTAGAGAGAGAATGAACCTTCTAAAGTTCTGTATCAGCATCAGGGAGCCCATCCGACCTCCGTTACTGTTCCATCAGTTTTTGGGGTATAAGGGCTACTGAACTGATCTAGACTTATTTTTCTCCTCTAGTAGACATTTGTAGTTTTTCAAATTGGTATAGTTTGCCCAGATTGGATTTTTGTGGATTTAGTTCTGAATTTTCGAAGTCCATGATAGTAAGTTGCGCCAGAAACAGGGACAGCCGGACCTCTGTCCCATTTTTGATGTCAAAATGGTCCAAACGTTGAGATTGTGGTTGGAAATCATTTTTACTATAAAGTTAACACTTAGAGCTTTCCAGAAAGCTATGTTTTGTTAGATTCTCATTTTTCTGTAATTAGATATGATTTTCCAAAGTAGAGCTAAAAATCAGACTTTTGGGCGAATGTGAGAAATTGCATTTGTTTGGTTTTGACGCCATTCCCGTGGCTTATGGCTTGTTTTATGCTATGTATGAGTTGGGAAAGTGGAGTGTGAGTAGAGAATGGGAATGATGGGTTCACTGGACCCACAGGGCAGAAGATGAGTGTATGAAACCCCATTTTATAGCATGAAAATGCCACGGATTGGTATTGGTTCTTTGGAATTCATATGAAATCGAGCCCAGAGGGAGGCTAGATAGAGATAGTACACTAAGGTGTTACATTCACCGTGGCCAATTCTCTTCAGATTTGGCTGGTGAAGTCTAGAACATGCTTCGCCGGGGCGAATAAATATTTTGGCCGCGGCTAACATCGTTCAAAGGTATTTTCATGCACATTACAGTAGTTTCTTCTCTTACATAGCAAAATTAGCATGATAGGAGCATGTAACCTAGTCTTAAACAATGTTTTTCTTGCTTCCACACATCATTTTTAATAAGGCTCTAAATCAACTTAAGCATGTGTGATCTTGGCAACAATCCCTAAGGCTCAATACAGGATTCAAGCATTAATCATGAACTTGTGAAATAAACATTCAAGACAAACTCCATATTTGAATTATCAGCTAATTGCACTTATGTCACAAAGGTTTATGCATATTAGAAAGCATGCAGCATGAACGGGTGCACTTCCCTGAAAACGTTTGTCCATAAATGTTCCTTCAATTAAATGCCCTCAGTGATATTGTTCCGTTTTGCCATCAGCCCCAACTGAGATGTTAGCCTACAAAGCAAAGGAAAACACATAAAACTCTACTGGAAACTAAAATCTACAAAAACAAGACAAAAGGGCAATGTGAAGAGCTTGGGTTGCCTCATAAGAAGCGCTTGCTTTATAGTCTTCAGCTGGACTCATCAATTGTTCACTTGGAATCAGCAAGGTGGAAAGTGAAGGTGTGACGATCTACATGCCCTCCCCAATAGTGCTTTAATCGTTGGCCATTCACCTTAAGCTTTTCACCAGAGTTGCTCACCAACTCAATTGCTCCATGGGGAAAGACTTCGACCATTGTGAAAGGACCTGACCACCTTGATTTCAACTTCCCAGGAAAGAGCCTAAGACGAGAGTTGTACAACAAAACATGTTGTCCCGACTCAAATGCTTTGGGGGTGATTTTTTTGTCATAGAGTAGTTTGGTCCGTTCTTTATATACTCTTGAGCTTTCATAAGCATACATTTTAAATTCATCTAACTCATTAAGTTGAAAGAGTCTCTTCTCGCTTGCAGTTTTGAAGTCAAGATTCAACTTCTTGATCGCCCAATAGGCACCATGTTCCAATTCAACTGGTAAATGGCAAGCCTTTCCAAAAACCAACTTATAAGGTAACATGTCAATTGGAGTCTTGAAAGCAGTCCGATAGGCCCATAATGCATCATCAAGTTTTGTGGACCAATCTTTTCTTGACACCCCCACCATTTTTTCTAGGATGCTTTTGATTTCCCAGTTGGAAATCTCGACTTGTCCATTGGTTTAGGGATGATAAGCCAAAGCTACTTTGTATTTCACTCCATACTTCCTTAAGAGGGCTTGAAATTGGCTATTACAGAAATGCGATCCCTCATCGCTAATAATGGCTCTTGAAGCTCTAAAGGGGGTGAAGATATTTCTTTTTAAGAATTTGAGCACTATTTTTGCATCATTGGTGGGACTAGCAATAGCTTCCACCCATTTGGATACATAATCCACCGCTACCAAGATGTATTAATTTCCCAATGAGCTAGGGAAAGGTCCTATGAAGTCAATGCCCCATACATCAAATAATTCCACCTCCAACATGTTTGTAAGTGGCATTTCATTTCTCTTAGTTATGTTTCCCCTCTGATGGCATCTATCACACTGAAGCACACATGTATATGCATCTTTGAATAGAGTGGGCTAGTAGAAACTACTTTGCAGAACTTTAGCTGCCGTCTTTTCTCCCCCAAAGTGGCCTCCATAATTTGAAGCATGACAACATTGCAAGATTACTTGATAAGTGCTAATTTTCATATATTTTTACTCACATTTATTATTGTTTTTAATGATTAATTTGAGCTTAAATGGATTTATTATATAATATTTGAATTTTTGGTCAATTTTGGAAAATAAAATAATTTTGAATTAATTAGGAGAATTTTTGGATTCAAATTGCCAATATTTTATTTTCCATATTTCTTTGAGGGATTAAAATTTTCCAATCTCTAAAATGTTTATTAATTTTGTGCAGAATTTTTAGGCAATTAAATTGAAAATTAAAGATCGATCAAAGAAAAAAAAATGGAGTAGAATTCTTGTTGTTTTTATTATTTAGCTTGATGGCATTTTTGTAATTATAAAATTTGGTTTAATTTTGTTTTGTTTTTCTTGCAAGGAGTCAACTGCTGAAGGAGACCAGACGCCGAATTTGAGAGAAGACTGTTTCATTCACTATGGGGGCTGGCTTCTGGTTCGAGTGAAATGTTGAGAGTAAGAGTCAGCTAGACGCTGGACTTCAGAGAGAGTGAGACGCCGAAGAAAAAAACTGGGTAGCCTCATTTATTCATTCGGCTGGAGCTGGAGGCACCGAAATACTGAAAGAGGGAGGCTCCTGTTTCCTTCGAGGATTCTGGCCTCTACATACACACATTCAGCGCCGCAAGACTTGGAGCTCATTCTTCTTGCTTCTGGACTTAACGAAGAGGCCGAAAACGTTGGAGCATTAGAGAGCTACTGTTTTCATTTCATTCCTTTTGCCTCTGGTGCTACAGACGTGAAAACGGAGAGGGAGGACACACCTGGAGGTAGAGTCAGCGCAGAACCATCATCACTCTTTTCTCCTCTCACCAGCACGTTGCCCCTTCCAGTTCAGAATCGTCATTCACCCAACAAGCTCTATTCTCCTTGATCATATCTTCATGGCAGCAAGAATGAAGGAGTTTAGAGAAACCAAATTCATGGAAGCTTAATTAAGGGGATGGCACCAAGGTGGAGTAAGGAGGAAGATGGTTTGAGCTCTGAATTTTAAATGGATTGAAGACCATTAGGGAGTTTATTTTTCCTACCTTCTCCTCTTTCAATTTCAAGAACTTAGAGATTTTCTAGTTTTAGGAATTTCTATGTGGATTTAATGTTGAGACCTAGTTTTAGGTTGGATAATAATTTTATCTTGAATTGTAATTAGAATTGGTATTATTTGGGACTGAAATTATATTTTGTGATTGCTGGAATTTTAGTTTTTAGACCTGATAATGTTGATTGGATTGATGTTTGAGTTCTCTTGCATTAATTTGATTAATGTTATGATTTTAATTGCATATCTTGGTCTCTTGTGCTACTTGATTGTTGAATTGAGTAGTATAATTGCTTAATTGTTCAATTAGGTAATTGAAACCAAAAATTCCAGAATTAATTGAATCTAATTGTTGAAAGATTTAATGAAGTTTAATTGGCTTAATTACTTGCAATTTGCTTGAATTAGCTATGAGTTTCCTAGTTAAGTCAAGTGATGGGCATTTGAGCTTAGGGTTTCCTATCATCGAATTAAGTTAATTAAATTCATTGGTCTATTGTTTAATTACTTCTCTTGGTCTCAATCAATCTTTGGTGAGTAATGAGAGCCGAAATCCCCTTGCAAAACCTTGGTTGCCTCCTTATTAGTTCTTTGCATTTTCACAACCATTTTTATTTTAATTTAGAGTATTCTAGTTTAATTATTTGTTTCATTTTTTTTCTCCTTTAGTTGAATTTAAATTTTTCAATCTCAAACCCCCCATTTGCATACACTTTTTAATTATCAAATAAACACCTAAATTCAATCTTGCTAGCCCCTAAATTGCTCCTTGGGAAGAATGACCTAGGGTTGATCTATACTGCATTAAATCAATCTTAGTTTAATGAAGTGCCTAAGAGACTAAGGCAACATCATTACTCCCTTGTTCTTCTTCTGGTATGCACCTTCTTAGGATGTGGTCTACACACCGCCGAAACAAATATGGCTCATCCCAGAAATAATGTTTGGTATCATGAAAAAACTTCTTCAATCGATGCTGTTTCAGATCAGGGGGAACCACTCCACATACAAGATAATTGACAATATTCGCATACCACGGATCTACAGTGTACTGAACATTCAACAATTGCTCATTGGGGAATGCCTCCTTAATATTTTGGGCAAATTCTGATTGAACTTTAGTATTCAACAGAAAGAGATGATCGGCCACTTGATTTTTGCAACCTTTTCTATCCACAATTTCTAGATCAAACTCTTGCAACAAGAGCACCCATCTAATCAATCTGGCTTTAGAATCTTTCTTGCTAACCAGATATTTTAGGGCTGAATGATCAGTGAATACAGTAACTTTAGATCCCACAATATACGCCCTAAACTTATCACAAGCAAATACCACAGCTAGCATTTCCTTCTCTGTAGTGGTGTAATTCTCTTGTGCTTCATCCAGCGTTTTGCTGGCATAGTAGATGGGGTGGAAAATTTTCTCCTTTTTCTGACCTAAAACTGCTCCGACAGCGTAATTACTTGCATCACACATGATCGTGAATGGCAAGTTCCAGTTGGGCGCGATCATAATGGGTGCTGTGATCATTTTTCTTTTTAATTCTTTGAAAGCTTGTAAACAGGCATCATCAAGCTTAAACTCTACATCTTTTTCAAGTAATCTACACAAAGGCTTAGTGATCTTGGAGAAGTCTTTGATGAAGCGGCGGTAAAAACTGGCATGGCCAAGGAAGCTTCTCATACCTTTGATAGAAGTAGGTGAGGGTAGTTATTCAGTGATGGATATCTTTGCCTTATCCACTTCTAATCTTTCTTTGGATACTCTATGGCCTAGCACAATGCTCTCTTGCACCATAAAATGACATTTCTCCTAGTTAAGCACTAAATTAGTCTCTTTACAACATTTCAACACAACATCTAAATTATGGAGACACTCATCAAATGAGTCACCAAATACTGAAAAGTCATCCATAAAAATCTCCATAGATTGCTTAATCATGTCAGAAAATATAGAGATCATGCATCTTTGAAATGTTACCGGTGCATTACATAAGCCAAATGGCATCCTTCTGAATGCGAAGGTACCATAGGGACACGTGAAGGTAGTTTTCTCTTGGTCTTCTGGGGCAATTGCAATTTGGTTGTACCCTGAATATCCATCCAAAAAATAGAAAAATTCCTTCCTGGCTAGTCTATCTAGCATCTGATCAATGAAAGGCAAAGGAAAATGGTCTTTACGGGTTGCAGAGTTCAGCTTTCGGTAATCCATACAAACCCTCCATCCAGTCACTGTGCGGGTGGGAATGAGCTCATTCTGAGTGTTAGCCACTACAGTCATGCCTCCTTTTTTTAGAACACATTGAATTGGGCTCACCCAAGAGCTATCTGAGATAGGATATATGATACCCGCATCTAGCCATTTCAGAATTTCCTTTTTCACCACTTCTTTCATATTAGGATTTAATCTTCGTTGGTGCTCTATTGAAGGTTGATGGTTATCTTCCAAAAAGATCTTGTGCATGCAAATTGAAGGGCTGATACCCTTGATATCTGCTATATTCCATCCTATAGCCTTCTTATGTTTTTTCAACACTCTTAAGAGCTTCAATTCTTGCTCCACGGCTAGATTAGTAGCAATGATGACCGATAAAGTATTTGATTCTCCCAAGAAGACATATTTTAGATGCACTAGGAGTGTCTTCAGCTCCAATTCAGGAGGCTCCACAATGGAGGGTTTTAAGGAAGGTCTATCAACTGAAGTCAAATCTAGAGTTTCAAATTTCACTATAGACGGAGGAATGACTGGAGTAGCACATATCATAGTTACGTGTTTTTCCTCGCCCCTCTCATTTTGTTCACTTTGTAGCAGAGGTGCTTCACATTTGCCTTCTATCATAGATTGTTGAGATTCATAGTGAATGAGATGGTCTATCATATCTAGATAGAAGCAATGTTCTGGCTCATCTGGCAGTTTGAGAGCTTTGAACATATTGAATGTCACTTGCTCTTCACCAGCTCTCATGGTGATGTCTCCTTTTTCCACGTCAATAAGAGCTTTACCCGTAGCTAAGAAGGGTCTTCCAAGAATAATTGGAATATCTCGATCAGCTTCACAATCAAGAACAATAAAATCCGCTAGAAGGATGAATTTATCAACTTTTACCAAGACATCCTCAACTATTCCCTGAGGATACGCCAAACTTCTATTAGTAAGTTGCAGAGTAACCGGGGTAGGTCTTGCTTCACCCAATTGCAACTTCTTGAAAATGGATAAGGGTATCAAATTAATGCTGGTTCCCAAGTCACACAATGCTCTAACCATGAAGGTCGTACCGATGTGACAAGGAATGGTAAAACTTCCAGGATCTCCCTTCTTTTGCGATAACTTTTTAATGAAATCTGAGCTCCTTTTTGTCAATACCACCACTTCATGTTCTTGGAATTTTCTTTTCCTAGAAAGTGCATCTGTCATGAATTTTGCATATTTGGGCATCTGTTCCAAGGCTTCTAGAAGAGGAATATTGATATGCAACTGCTTGAAGGTATCTAAAAACTTCTTATATTGGGTATCTTTAGTCTGCTTCTTGAATCGTCTAGTGAAGGGTAGCGGTGGAATCTGAGTGCTTGGTTGCACTTTCTTCCCTTCACTCTTCTTTTCTTCCCTATCCTCATACTCCTTATCATCCACCCTTAGGTCTTCTGCACCATCCTCCTTAGAAAAAGAGGTCCTTTCATTGTCTGCCTCAAGTGGCATCACATTAGATTTAGAAGCATTTGATAGAACTTTACCGCTCCTCAAGGTGATGGCCTTGCACTCATCTTTGCCTTCCCTTCTAGGATTGGGAATGGTGTCACTGGGAAGATTTCCTCTTGACATAGCGTTCATTTGGGAGGCTAATTGCCTACTTGCACTTCCAAGTTCTTAATAGCTGTGTCATGCAAAGAAAAAGTGGCATTTATTTCAACCCTTTGAGTTTCTTGATTAGCTAGTATTTGAGCTAGCATTTTCTCCATCTTGGACTCTTCTTCTTTAATAGGGATTTATCTTGCCGGAACTTGAAATTCGGGAGGCTGAGCAGGCCTTGCACCTGACGAAGAAGCTTGATTCAATTTTAGACCTTGACTCCATGAAAAGTTTGGGTGATTCCTCTATTGCGGATTATATGTTTAAGAGTAAGGATTGTTTTGTTGACTATGCTAAGCATTGTTCATGTAATTCACAGACTCCAATGTGTAATGACATTGTTCAGACAAGTGTCCCTCTCCACAATGATCACAAATAGTAGGGGATGGTTGTACTGCATGAATTCCCATGAGGTTAGGTTTCTTTATTTGGAGTTCCAAGTTGTCAAACCTTCTGTTCATAGCTTCAAGTTGTGCTGCAATATCATTAGTTGGACTAGAGGATTGTCCTCTTCTCTGAGATGATCTTCTCCTGGATGCATATTGTATAATGTTGGAGGCCATGTCATCGTATAGATTATAAAGCTCATTCACTTTCATCTTCCCAATACCACCACTAGAAGCATTATCTAGCATCCTTTTTGCATCCTCATCAAGACCATTCCAAAAAGCTTCCATTAATACATACTTTTTTTGTTCATGGTTGGGGCATGTTCTACACAACTCCTTAAATCTCTCCCACGCTTCATGAAGTAGCTCTCCAGGTTGCTGCTCAAAATTCAAGATTTCTCCTCTCATGGTTGCTCTCCTGCCTCGAGGAATAAATCTGGCCTTGAATCTGGCCATTAAATCTTCCCATGTGCCAATAGATTGTCCTGGAAGAGAGTTGAGCCATGCCCTAGCTTTATCTTTCAGAGTCATAGGAAACAACCTCAATCTCAATGCATCCTTGGACACTCCATTTTGTTTGAAGGATTCACACACCTCAATAAACTTGCTAAGGTGTACATTGGGATCCTCATTATAGTTGCCACCAAACAATCCATTCATCTGCAACATTTGAAGCATGACTTGTTTAACCTCAAAGTTTCTAGCTTGAATATCTGGCATGCAAATACTAGAGTGATAACTCTGTGCCTCTCGGTTAAGGAAGTCATCCAATGTGTAAAGATCATTTTCATCCTTATCAGCCATAGCAGGTTGAGGAGGCACTTCTACCCCTGAATTAGTTCTTTCAAAGATATCTTCGATATCTAGAAGGATTTCAAGGCCGTCTGGATACAACCCTTGCATGCGCGAGAAAGGTACCTGCAAGGAAAACACTCAAAACAAGTATCAACTAATTACAAAAAGTTAAAATGCAAATTAACAATGTAAAACTATCTACACTTATAGATACAAGCTCAATCGTAATTTTACTAATACTAATTTAATGATAAACCATAGAAGTTTCAACTTTCAATCCCCAACAATGGTGCCAAAAACTTGTTCACCACTCGGCTTACACCGCAAGTGCATGGGCCGTGACAAAGTAGTATAAGAAGATTATCGTTCCCACAAGGATTGGAGTTGAATTTGATTAATCATTAAACTTGTGCCTTGAACTAGGTTGAGCAGAACAATTATATAGTGAAGTTGAGTGTAAAAATAACTTTGCAAATGAATTTATAAAGGGAGTGTGAACACCGTATTTTGTCTAGATATACTTTAAAATAATATAAAAATCAAACCAATTAAAAAAACAATAAAATAATAATAATAATAATAATAATAATAATAATAGATAAATGAAGAATTCAAAGTTACATTGGTCCAAAAGAAAATAAAAAAAATGTACATAATAAAAAAAATCAAATCAAATCAAATCACAGAAAAATCTGAAAAAAATAAAACAATAAAAGTAAAAAAAAAATGTATATAAAGGCCCATTAATGCCAAAATTGGAACAAAAATCAGAGAGGGAATAATATTAAAAAAAAAAAAAAAATTAGGTAAAGGAAAGGAAAATGAAAAAAGAAAAAAAAAAAAAAAAAAACAAAAGCAAAAACAAACAAAAACAAATTAAGAAAAAAGAGGAGGCCAGAAAAAGGAAAGAATTGGGCTTGGGATATAAAATAAAAGAAAAAACCAAAAAGAAAGGAAGCCCATTTTCGGCCAGCCCAAGAATTCCGGATCCCTTCCCCCCGTTTCGCCAACCCGTCAGTTTACCAGAAGGAAGCAAGACAATCCAGACGAAATGCGAAAAACCCTAAAACGTCTCTGGTCCCCCCTCTTGCTCTCTGCACTGTTCCTCTTCTCTCCAGATGCGAAGGAAGGAAAAGGTACGGGAGAAGTGTTGGTGCTGCGAGTGGGTGGAGTAGAGAGGCACGATGGACTCGTACGAAGAGCAGAAGGGCGAGGTGCGCGAGCGAGAGTGGAGACCACTCTCGGATCCGTTATAAATAGGAGGGGCTGAGGGAGTGCAGGGGACTGGTTTTTCAGGGGGGAAATTTCTCTGCCAAAGAGGAGAAGAAAAAGTCAAGAGGAGATTTTCTTTTTTGGAGAGAAAAAGCTGAAAGGCAAAAGAGACCGAGGGGAGAGGGAGCGAAACTCGTCAAGGGAAAATGGAAGAATAGAGAGGAGGATTTCTCTGGATATTTGGTGAATCCTGGACGAAGATTCGCTAATAGCCGAATTCGGAGAGAAGAGGAACAGTTCCCATCGGCCCAGAATTAATCTTTCCAATGGTCGGTGTGAGTAAGCCGGTGTCGAAAGGTACGTTGCTTCCATCTATTGTATTTGCTGAGAATCCTGGTTCCTGGACTGAACTTTTGAAATTTGGTTGATGAGTGATTATTACTGCTGAGCTGTGATTGAGACACTGCTGTTGATCGGTGTTTGTCCATAAAATTTTAATTAATGCTTGAATATCGTTCTTGATTCGTGCTAATCCCTGAAATTGAATTGGTGCTTAAATATGGCTGTTAGTTCTGTTTGGTTTTGCAAGTTTTATTGGCCGGAAAGTTTCTTTTTCTTAGTCAGATTATTAGCGTAATCCCAATAGAGCCTGATGCTTAACATCACAGCTATGAGTGTTTAATCCCGGTTGATGGTTTACTATAAAATATGGCGTCCCATATAGTCTTCGGAAAATACCTAGTATCTGTTTGATCAAATGCTTGAGTGAGGCACTTGTGGATTGAGTCCTGGCTTGTATGATTCCAATAGAAAGTGGTACAATGATCTTGTTTTTTTTCATTTCTGTTCTGCTTCCTTATGCATGTAGAATATGCTTTCAAGAATTGTTATATGGATCGTTAGTTGTTCATAGCATTTCGATCATTAGTTATTATTGATGTGATGAAACTCTACATACATTCCCTGTCCTTTCGAATGTTTTCTGTCCTGTTGGTTTTCATTATGTTGCTGTGGAATATGCTGCCCATTTTGGGGTAACGCGAGCACGTTGATGGAGCCAAAGGGAGGAACCTGATTGCACTGTCCCAGGGATGACCATATTGGTCTCGCCGGCCAAGGGATGATGGGTTAGAGAATCTGTTGTAATTTTCATACTTTTATTTTATTTTTTTTATTTATTTATTTTCGTTTTTGTAAACCTGCCTAATAGTGATGATTGGATACTGAACACTGATCACCCACCCTCACAAATATAAGGTATTTGTTTTTATTTATTTATTTCTTTTTTTTGGTTTTTACTTTACTGTTATTCATTTTTCAAGTTATTGGCATGGCCATGTGGGATTTCATATCCCCTTGGGCCCATAAGAATAAACCAAAAAGGTCATGTGTGGCAATAAGCCTCCTGGTACCTTTTGGGTCGCGAATTTACATTTTTCATGTTTTTGGGCTTCAATGACCCCATTTGAAGGTTTTTTTTTTCAAAAAAAAAAATACTCAAAAAAAATGTAATAAAAAAAAACAAATCAAAAAAAAAAGAGAGGATCAACTATTCTTATCCAGAGTCTTAAGGATTTGTCTTGAAAAGGGTTTCCTATGAAATTGAAAAAAAATCTCATTTGCAAAAGTTTAAAAGCATTTTTTTTCTCTCTTCTAGAGTTGGTCCTCTTCTTAACGAAAATTAAATAAATAAAAATAAAATGAAGCAAAAAAACAAAAAAAATAAAGAAAGAAAAAAGGCTTAAATGATAATATTTGAATAATCACAATTTTCAAATAACAAAGAAATTATAACAAAAAAAAAGTAAAAAAAAAATAAAAAAGAAGGCAAACAAAAAGAAAGAAAAATAACACAAAAATGAAAATAGGAAAAAACAACAAAAATTAATAAACAAAAAAAAAAGAGAGAGTAAAAACATACAAAACAATCAAACAAAGAGCACAACAAGAAGAAGGACAAAATAAAATTAACCGAAAATGAAGGTTAACAACAAAAATAATACGAATAAAAAAAAAATCATCACAACAACAACAAAAAATAAAATAAATAATAATAATAATAATAATAATAATAATAATAATAATAATAATAAATAAGGAAAAAAGAAAGAAAAATGTGTAAAGAATAAAATCTAACAAAAGAGGAAAAATAAAAAGAAATCAATCAACAATGAGAAACAAAAATTTAATAAAAAGCTTTAAAGAAAAGAGGAAAGATGAAAATATGTTTTACATAAAGAAGAAAACAAGAGAAAAATGAAAAAACAAGAAAAAATAAATAACTAAAAAAAATAATAACAAAAATAAACAAACAAATTTAAAACAAAAAGAAGAAGGAAAAAATAGAACACAAAAATAAAATTAACCAAGAAAATAGAAAAACAGAAAACAACAATAACAAAACCAAAAAGAAAAACGAAAAAGAAATAAAAAATAGAAAAAAACATAAAACAAAAAAAAAGTGACAACAAAAAAGAAAAACAAAAAAACAAAAACAAAATAAGACGAAAAAAACAAAGAAAAGGGTAATAAAAAAAAATGAAAATGATAGAAAAACAAAAATGATAAGTAAAAGGAAAAATTGAAAATGTAAGGAAAATTAAATTTTTCTCTAACAAATCAAAATTTTTTTAAGACCAAATCAAAATATACCAACCAATTTCAAAACTTGTTTTATTTGTTAAAGAAAAATAATTTATTCTCTTTGTCTTTTCACGAAAAAAAACAACACCCAAACAAAAAAATTAAATATAAAAAAAATAATTAATTTAAAAGAAAAAAAAATGACCATAACAAAACTAAAAAAAAACAACCACAAGAAAAACCAAAGAGAATTAGAAATAAAACAACAAAGAATAATAGCAAAAAGAAATAAAAACAAAACAAAAACAAAAACACAACACAAGATGAAATAAAAACAAAGGTAAATAATAAAAACAAAAACAAAATAAAAAGAAAAAGAAAAAGAACAAATAGAACCCCAAAAAAAAAACAGAGGTAAAAAAAAACAAAAAAACAAAAAAAATAAAATAAAACAAAAATAAAACAAAAAAACAAAAAACAAAAATAAAATAAATAATGACAAAACAAAACAATGATAAAAAGAGATAGAGAAAGGGGAAAATGAAAAAAAAAAACATAAAATGATGAAGAGAAAAAAAATTGAAAGTGCAAGGAAAGTAAAATTAAATTTACCTTTAACAAATCAAAACACATCAATCAATTTCAAAATTCGTTTTATTTGTTAAAGGAAAAAGTAATCTTTATTTCCTTTGTCCTTTTTGCAAAAAAAAAAAAAAAGAGAGAAAAAACGAAAAAACAAAACAAGAAAAAAATAAAAAAAACAAAAAAAAGAAACTTCAACTAAATACAATTTCCCAAATCGAACTACGTGGACTTTGATCCTTCATAAGGGTACGTAGGCCCTAGGCTCTCATCCTAGGTCAAGTCCGCTTTTGTAAATAAACATTTTCTCTTAATTTTATTTTATTTTAATTCCTTAATTTCTTTTATTTTATTCCCTTTTTTGTTATTTTATTCTTTGAATTTCTTTTCGTTTTGCTTTTAGTTTTCTTTCTTTTCTTAAATTTTATTTCCTTAAAATTTTTCTTTCTGTTCTTTGCATGTGATTGGTTAGGAAGAACTAAAATAGAATAGAGGCCATATTAATTTTGCACAACTGACTTAGGGTAATCGTTCTTAGGAAGGGTTGTAGTGGAGTGCCTAACACCTTCCCCACTCACAATCGACTCCCGAATCCGAATTTGGTTCACAGACTACTTTTTTCAAATTTTAAAAGGCTTTTCCAAAGTTTTGCCTTTCAAAATTAAAATTTTGGTGGCGACTCCTTAACCCTGTTTATTTATTTCATGGGCTTTTTACCTTTACTTTTGAAATTCTTTTTAAAAGCGCCACGCGGTCGCATTTTCGGGTGTGACAGTTTGGCGACTCCACTGGGGAGATTTTAGAGAGTCAAGCCCAAGTTAAGACAGTTGTGCAAAATATTATGGCCTTCTTTTATTTCGATGCTCCTTTTGTTTGTTGTTTGTCTCACATGATTAGGGGTAGATACCATGTCATTCACATGCTTGTTTTATTAGCTTCATTTCATTGATTTTGAATATAATATATGCTAGGATAGATAACATGTGGAATAAAACCTTAGGGTAGATGACTATATTTGTATATGTTACTTCTTATTTTTATCTGCATATATTTCTCTGCCTTTTATTCTGCCAATCTGTTTAGCAGATGAGGGTTGGGTAGTCCATAGGATGAAAAGGTAAATGCTCTCCTCACACATATCACTGAGACACAAATATATCACACACGTTATGGGCCCTATACCCGGGTCTGAGTGTTCCTTAGGTTAGTAGAGGTTTATATTGATTTCCCTGTGAAGCCTTGTGCTTCCTGAGGCTATCATGAAGACCTCGCCTAAATTGTACCTTGTTATGTGGACTGGACCAGTGTAGGATCTTTTTCCTCTCAGGGTCGAATTCATATAATGGGATCCTCATCTCATGGTGGGGGCAATTTGGGAACCAATGTTCTAAAGGTCATAGATCTACCCTAAAAATGCACTGATAGTTAAGCCATAGATGCCTCCTAAATAGGTAGAGCCATACTTCTATAGACCAATGATCACAACCTAGGAACTATCCATAGTAGGACAAAGGAAAGCGCCTTTAATTGTTCATGCATTTCATCCAACAATACCCCTAGGAAAAGTGACACATCGCCATTGATTACTGGAGTAGTTGACGGGTTATTATGACACCAACTAGACATAATGTTAACTATGATGAAGGTATGCATTAGTTAAACTAACCCTGGCCTAATGGGTTTTTAACCCTGAAAAGGCCATCATCGCATTCTTTATGGTTCCTCGAAAGAGGAAGTCTTCAGCATACATTCATACATAAAATAAAGCCTAAAAGAAATGGATATGAGTTAAAATAATAAACACCGCATAATATACTCTACCCCACGAAACAATGAATTTCTAATAGAAAATGAATGTTTCAAATCATGGAAATGACGTAATCCAATTGTTTTATATCATTAATAAATAGATGTGATGTCTCGGTTAGAGAATTAATTTTTTAGGACGTTGAATCGTGTAGAAAGACTTGTTTCTCTCGATTTAATCGTCGACTCTTTTTTCCCATGGAGCAATAAGCCCCTCAAGGAGGAGTGCAAAGTTTTTTTTATCAGTTCTCATGCCGAGGCATTATATCCAATATCATAGCATGAATATCAGTATATTATTATGTTAACTCACGGAGCATATCGGTGTCAATCGTGTAGAGAGCTATTCTTTCTTAAATTGATCCTCGTACCTTTATTCTCTATGGAATAATAAATTCCTTGAGAGTTGGATAGAATTGTCAAGCTAACGATAATGATACACTAACCAATAGGTTTTGATATTTTGAAATAATGAACAGTCATCTAGGTTAATTGGCACAATGGTGGTAATGGAACCTTTGGGCAATGGACGATATCTGAGCTCAAGACCAACTGGCCTAGTTGCAACGGGAACGAAGCTTAAAATCAAGGCAGAAGCTGAATCGGTCGAGAGTTTGATTGTCTTAAGTGAGAAGTTGACTGGAAGGCATATCCGAGATTTTCAAAGGGATTATGGGGATATTCTAGACTTGTTGCGAATACCGGTCCAACCAGAAGCACTTTTAGCCTTGGCTCAGTATTGGGATAATTCACTAAGGGGTTTTACGTTCTCTACATTCCAGATTACATCTACTCTAGAGGAATATGGGAGTTTCATGAATACACCTGTGGGGAAGGATGCTTCAGTTTACTATTATCCTGGACATTTGCCATCAAAGCGTACAGTGGCTCAAATTTTAGGAGAAGATCCTAGTAAAATTCAATTACATCAGAGAGGACAGACTGAAGGCCTTTTGAGGAAGTACGTGGAAAAGCGGCTGGAGATCTTAGCTGAAAAGGGAGATTGGATGACTTTTAAGAGAGTCCTTGCTCTAGCCATATATGGGTTAGTGTTATTCCCTTCAGCAGTGGGGATAATTGATTTGGCGGCCGTGAGTGTTCTATGGATGGTGGAAAATCATCGCGTAAATCCCACGCCCGCAATTTTGGCGAAAATGTTCTTGACCTTAAGCTTCTGCCAACAAGAGAACGGAGGGAAATTGAAGTGTTGCCTACAACTCCTCACTGTTTAGATGTTCAATCATATTTATGGGAGGCAATATCAATTGGGTCGATGACATGACACTATACACCACCCCATTAAGGACTTTCTCAATCGTGAGGGTGCTATTCTGTTATCTTCAAAGAAAACTCGTGATGATTGGGCTCAAACCCTCAGTCAATTGGATGAAAACACAGTATGGTGGAAACTGGCTTGGTGGGAAAGTGAAGAAATAGTGTATTGTTGCGGAGAATTCTTGAATGTACCTCTGATGAGCCCTCGAGGCTGCATTAATTACAACCCTTTGATTGTCCATCAACAGTTTGCATACAAACAAGGTATTCCATCCAAGGAAGCGATACAATTGGTTCATTTTTATCATAATGATCCGGAAGCCAAGACACTTTGCCAAAAAATAAGAGGTGCATGGAGCCGTGTGATATGCAAAGGGAGATGCGAACTGGACAAGCGAATAGTAGCCACAACCAAGGAGTATCAAGAATGGCTAAAGGAAAGGACAAAGGGGGCTAACCCTTCTTTTGGACCTATTGACCCCATGCTTGGCAATGACATGCAAGAAATTGACAAACAACTAGCAAGACAAGTGGAAGAGAAAAAAGAAGAATTGAAAGATTTAGAAGAAAAAAAGCAAGAACGCCTGAGGAGTTTGAGCCAAATGAGAAGTGAATGTGCAGTGTTGCGAGCAGAAGCAGATAGGGTAAAGAGGCATAAAGGAAATGTGGGGCATGTTGGGATGAAAAGGATGAAGGAAGAAAATATAAGATTGAGGGATACCATAGAAAAGGCTCAACAACGGGTAACTGAAAATGAAAAGAAGATGCGTATCAGTAAAAGCCAGTTGATGAAGGTCCTTAAGGAAAAAGATATACTAGAAAAACAAGTGCAGAAGCTTAAGTCTAGTGGGATTCAACATGAAATTGATATGCTGGTAAGGGAATTAGAGCATAAAATGCATGAGATATCCATTGTCAGAAGTGATAATGCTGCGGTAGTACAAAACTTGGTGGAACAGCTTAATCAGCAAACTGAGATGATTGAGACATGGAAAGTACTTCATGCAGAGCGAGCTACAGAAAAGGAAAGGTTCATGTCCTGGTTCAGGAAATTGTTACTCTTGGCTAACGAGATTCTCCCTAGTTTCACGAGCACATTGAAAGCAGCTGAAGGTTTGGCTAACCCATAGAATACACCAAAGGAAATGACAGAGTTTTTTATGTTATGTAATGACATTGTAAAGGAGTTGAAATATCTTAATAGTTATTAAGTTCAAAAGAATTCCGATGTAATGAAGAAACAAAAGTTGTATACTCCTTAAATAGCTCAGATGAATATAAAGACCTGATCATGTAGGGGTTTTTAATTCCCTCTTGTGTCAAGTGTCAACTTTGATATTCTTTCATGGGTTAATGAAATCCTTTAAGAATCAGAGGTCCCAATGTTCCTTTACCATTATGCCAAAACAGTTAACCCAAATTAAAGAATGTGCACATAATAATGATAATAATAAATAAGAGGTATTTTTTTTTCACTAAATTTGTTTTCTATTTACAGAGAAAAGAATAGAAAGAGTCAAAAAAAAAAAAGAAAGACAATATTGCGCCTCCGAAACGCATCCCATCTAACCAGACACGTCCCACTAGAATATACGACACACGTTTAAGAGCCAGACTCATGGAGGAACGTCAAGGGGAAGGAAGTCAGAGAATTGAGGAAGACACAGTCACACTGAATAACCGCATCACGACCATGGAAAATCAGATGGCTCAAATGAGTGACATGATGAGGATGCTGTTGGAAGCTGTCAAGGGAAAAGGCATTAATAATTCACTCAGTGCATCCAGTCATCCCCCCGTTGCTGCACACATGGGAAGAAGCTCACCCGGAGTGGTTATAACTGAAGAACATTCTAGTCGAATACCTGACCCTGTGCTACAACAGACGAATGCACAAGATCCTCCCGTGATGGTGGCTGATAAGCTGGTTCCCCGTGATGAAGCAAAAGATATATAAGATTTCCCTGGGTATGACGCAACTTATACATTCCAGATCCCAACTGCGGATAGCAAAGGGAAGAGTAACGATGTTAAGGAGGACTGGGAAAGAGAGTTAGGGGAGGTCAGAGACCAACTGCGTGATTTACAAGGGCCAACTACATGGGGATCACTGGATATAGAGGAGTTGTGCTTAGCTCCCGAAGTGTCAATTCTGAAGAAGTTCAAAGTTCCAGATTTCGACAAGTACGATGGTTCCGGCAACCCAATTTATCATCTCAAGTCATATTGTACAAAGATGACTGTTTGGTTAAGGGACGAAAAGTTTCTAGTAAACTTCTTCCCAGAGAGTCTGACTGGGTCTGCCTTGTTATGGTTTATGCAATTAGACCATTCTAAAATTCGCAAATAGAGGGATCTTACAAATGCTTTCATGAAACAATACAAATTTAATCTCGATACTGCCCCTACTAGGGAACAGTTGAAGAGAATGAGTAAGAAGCCCACCGAGTCGTATAAAGAGTATGCCCAAAGGTGGAGATTAATGGCTTCCTAAGTTCAGCCTTCGATGATTGGATCCGAATTATGCTCTTACTTTATTCGAACCTTATCTGATCCATTCTACAAAATTATGTTGGGAACTCATGTTACTGACTTTGCTGATTTAATCGAGGTGGGAGAGAGAATTGACACCGACATTCGAGACGGAAAGCTTGCATCTCCTTTGACGGAGGGCAGATTTAGAAGGGGACAGGGTATGAAAAAGAAAGAAGGAGAGATAAGTTATGTTCAACCCTCGAGACCAGTCCTGCGTCAACCGGTCTCTTATTAGATTGGTAGGGGAAGTGAAGGCCAAAATCAGTATAGGCCGGCAGCGAATGAGCAGAGACAACAGGATAGAGGTGTTAATGTACGGCCGAAAGACAATCGTCCATGGCCAACTTTCAGTTTAACCAATGCGGAGTTATACCAGAAACTATTGGAAGCAAAACTCATAGGACCACGGTATGTGAAGGAGTTACAACCACCATACCCAGCCTGGTATAATCTGAATGTCTCTTATGAATATCATATGGGAGTTCCAGGGCACTCAATTGAAAATTATACCACTTTCAAGAGGAATGTGTTAGATCTGATCGAGTCCAACCATATCCAGCTAAGGTCTGGGGAAGCTTCGACAATTGCCACTAATCCCCTACCTACTCATGAACGCTAGGTAAATGCTGTTGAAAATGAGTTGGGATTTTCTAAGGACCCTATTACTCTTGGATTGCCCTTGAAGGTTCTGCTAGCTAATCTTCAATTAGCTGGTTATGTGTTGGAAGTATCACTAAAAGAGTTTGTTAAAACCGTCATTGGGCCACAAGCTGTGTTCTGCGACTACCACTAACAGTATACAGATCATGATGTTAAGAGGTGTGTACAGTTCCAAAAGGTGTTGAAAGAATTAATGACATTAGGGGTTGTGATTGTAGGGAGGTCGGAAGAGGAAATCTGTGTAACAGATGAGAAATATGTTGATATCATCATCCCTACTAGACAGTTGGGAACAGTCACTCTAACTATCAATGATCATAAGTCAATGACGGTCCTTTTTACCCAAAAACTATCCCCAATGATTATTAACATGCCAGCTCCTTTCTCATATGAAAGTGATCGTGCTGTACCTTGGAGATATAAGGAGATCATTGAATTTCCCTCGCATCAGACAGTAGTTGCTAAGGCGGAAGGAGAACTTGTCCCTAATATAATTGAGGCTTGGAGGGTCACTCGGAGTGGCAGGGTCTACTCTCCTGCAAATGCTGACAAACAACTAAAGGGAAAAGGCGTTGATACTAGCAGCCAGAAGGTGGCAAAAGAAGATAGTACTGATGAAGAATTCTTGCGAATCATGAAACAAAGTGAATACGATATGGTAAAACAATTAAAGAAAACTCCAGCACGGATTTCAATGTGGTCCTTAGTCATGAGCTCGGAGGTACATCGTCGAGCTCTGCAAAAGATATTAGAAGAAGCATATGTGCGGCCTGATGTCACCCCAGAAAAAGTAGCTAGTGTAATGAATATCGTCAAGTCTGCATCCACCATCTCTTTTTCTGAAGAAGAAGTCGTAGGAACGTCCTCTAATCAGCCAAAGGCCCTACATATCACACTGAAATGCAACGGATTCATAATTGCAAAGGTTCTGATCGATGGAGGGTCAGCACTAAATGTGTTACCGCTGGCCACATTTGAACAATTGGCAATGGAGGCGTCACACATTGAGAAAAGTGACATGGTGGTTAGGGCATTTGATGGCTCTAAAAGAGCAGTGATTAGCAATACTCGCTTGTCTTTGGAGATTGGGCCAAAAACATTCGTGGTGGACTTTCAAGTTATGGATATTGATTCGTCCTACACAATGCTATTGAGAAGGCCTTGGATTCATTCTGCCGGTGCTGTGCCTTCCACTTTTCATCAAACGGTGAAGTTTATTGACGAGGGGAGAATAATCACTATTAAAGGAGAAGAGGAGATAATGTTGAGCAAGCCCAGCTCCTTGCCATACATCGAAGCTGCTGAACAAGAGATGGAAACGCCGCTTCAAAGTCTAGAGTTGGAAGGACCCGAGCATGTCATTGGAAATGTTAACCAGACTGTGATGAAAATGTTAGAAAGAAGGGGGTTCAAATCTGGAAAAGGACTGGGGATACAGCTTCAAGGAATTGAACGGCCTATTAGTCTCCCAGAAAATCCCAAGCGTCAGGGATTAGGGTATGAACCTTTGTCGTCAAATCAATTGGGAGCACAACCAAGCGCAAAGGGAAGTAAAGAGCAAGAGAAGCAAAAAATCCCCCACATCAGGGAAACTTTTCCAACTCCTTCAGAGATTCTGAATCGGTTAAGCATTTCAATGGTTGATGACGGAGTCATGCGAGGAGTTAAAGCCTGGATCAGGTTCGATGATTCTGAAGGAAAATTGGATAACTGGGAAATCAAGGATATCACTGATGTCGTGACTTTAGAGTAATTGTTATGACCATGTTATTCCTTTGTTTTAATCTGTTTAAGACATTTTTACAATTTCAGTCAGTACTTTATGAATGATAGTGGTAATTTATGAATGAAATTAAAATCCTTGAGTATCAGGCCTGTCCTTTCGATACATTTTCCTACTCATTCATTTTCCTTTTTCTTCTTCTAGGAAATCGTTTTCCTCAGGACTTCTGTCCAACGCAGAAGTCCTTGAGCCCCCATTAAGTGATTTATGCATCACTACGGATATGCATGGTTCTGAATCTGATAATGAAGAATTAACCCAAATCTTTGAGAAAATGCACGATTCTGAAGATAAAGGAATATGCCCACATGAAGAAATAATTGAAAACATAAATTTAGGGACAGAGGAAGATAAAAGGGAGATTAAAATGGTAGATAATCCAGAAAAAAAGGAAATGATTCAGCTCTTTGGGGAATACATGGACGTCTTTGCATGGTCTTATCAAGACATGCTTGGACTTAATCCTGAGATTGCTTCTCATGAGATTCCTTTATTCCCAAATGTTGAGCCAAAGAAGCAAAAGTTGAGAAGAATGAGCCCTGATATGTCTTTGAAAATAAAAGAAGAGGTTATGAAACAATTAGAAGCAGGGTTCCTCCAAGTGTCCATATACCCTCAATGGGTAGCAAACATTGTACCAGTCCCTAAAAAAGATGGAAGGGTTCGCATGTGTGTTGATTACAGGGATTTGAACAAGGCAAGCCCTAAGGATGATTTTTCACTGCCTCATATTGATGTGTTAGTTGATAATACAGCTCGAGCTCATCGGTATTCCTTCATGGATGGTTACTCGGGGTATAATCAAATCCCTATGTATAAGGACCATAAAGAGAAAACTACATTCATTATGCCATGGGGAACCTATTGTTACAGAGTGATGCCATTTGGGTTAAAGAATGTAGGAACGACTTATCAACGGGCCATGATGGCACTTCATGATATGATGCATAAGGAGGTGGAAGTATATGTCGATGATATGGTGACTAAATCTGGAGAAGGGGAGAGCCATGTGGCAGTTTTGAGAAAACTGTTTGAAAGGTTGCGTGAATACAAACTTCGCTTAAACCCCAATAAGTGTATCTTTGGGGCTTTAACTAGAAAGTTATTGGGCTTCATGGTGAGTCAGAAGGGAATAGAGGTGGATCCTGACAAAGTAAAAGCCATTCGGGAAATGCCATCTCCCCAAACAGAAAAGGAAGTGCGGAGTTTTCTGGGTCGACTAAACTACATAGCAAGATTCATTGCCAACTTAACTGCAACCTGTGAGCTGATTTTTAGATTGCTAAAAAAGAACTACACTGGAGGATGGGATAATAACTGTCAGCAAGCTTTTGACAAGATTAAAGGTTATCTATTGAACCCCCCAATTCTGGTTCCACCCACACAAGGACGACCTTTGATCCTTTATTTGACCATCCTGCCAAGATCAATGGGGGCAACATTAGGGCAACATGATAACTCCGGAAAGAAGGAGCAAGCAATTTATTACTTGAGTAAGAAATTTAATGAATGTGAAGCCCGCTACCCTTTGATAGAGAAAACTTGTTACGGGTTAGCATGGACTACTAGGCGTTTGCGCCAGTACATGCTTTATTTTACCACTTGGCTAATCTCTTGAATGGATCCTATCAAATATATCTTTGAAAGCCCACATGTTTCTGGGAGAGTCTCAAAGTGGCAGGTGATTCTATCCGAATATGATATCAAGCACATGACACAAAAGTTTGTAAAAGGTATTGTTATAGCGGATCACTTGGCTGAAAATCCTTTGGATGAGTACCAACCTTTGGATTTCCATTTCCCTGATGAGGACATACTGGCTGTAGAGGGGGATGAAGATGAGGGAGGCGATAATGATGCACGGTGGAAGATGTATTTTGATGGAGCCGCAAACATGCACGGCTATGGTATTGGAGCAGTAATTATATGCCCTGAAGGAAAGCAATTCCCCGTAGCCATTAAATTGGAGTTTGAATGCACCAACAATGTAGCTGAATATGAAGCTTGCATCAATGGGTTAAATGCTGCAGTAACTCTTGGTATAAAAAGCCTTGAAGTTTTTGGCGATTCAGCTCTTATAATTCATCAAGTGACCGAGGAATGGCAAACTAAGGATTCAAAACTGATTCCATATCAGAAATTTCTGGCTCAATTAATTGAACAATTCGAAGAAATCAACTTTCATCATATCACCCGAGACAAGAACCAATTTGCAGATGCTTTAGCCACCTTAGCAATGATGATTCGGCTCGACTATGGAATCCAAGTCCAGCCGCTCCAAGTGGAAGCCAGAGATTTACCTACGTATTGCCTAAACATAGAGGAAGAGCACGATGGGCAACCTTGGTATTATGACATTAAAACTAATATGACAAGCAGGGAATACCCAATTGAAGCCGCAGAAAATGATAAAAAGGCTATTCGGCGCCTGGCCATGAACTTCTTCATCAGCAATGGGATCTTGTATAAGAGAAGTCATGATGGCACACTGCTACGATGTGTAGACGCGAGGGAGGCCCAGAAGATAGTCACAGAAGTGCATGAGGGAATATGTGGTACACATACAAACGGTCTCATGTTGGCTAAACAGGTCCAGAGATGTGGATATTTTTGGTTAATAATGGAGAAGGATTGCATCGATCATGTTCGAAAGTACCACAAATGCCAAGTATACTCGGACAAAATCAATGCACCACTAGTTCCGTTACACAATTTGGTGGCACCTTGGCCATTCTCCATGTGGGGCCCGATCAATCCAAAGGCTTCAAATGGACATCGTTTCATTCTGGTTGCCATCGATTATTTCACCAAGTGGATCGAGGCCAATTCCTTTGCTAGTATCACTCAAAAAGCCTTTTGCAAGTTCCTCAAGATGAACATCATTTGTCGTTATAGAATACCTGAAAAAATTATTATAGATAACACTGCCAACCTAAATGGAACAGAGATCTCCAAACTCTGTAAACAGTTTAAGATCAAGCATCATAATTCAGCGCCGTATCGACCACAGATGAATGGAGCCGTGGAGGCGGCAAATAAGAACATAAAGAAAATCATTGCTAAAATGACAATCACCTACAAAGATTGGCATGATATGCTTCCATATGCATTGCACGGTTATCGCACGACTGTGCGTACATCGACTGGGGCAACTCCGTACTCTCTGGTTTATGGAATGGAAGCTGTTACACCAATTGAGGTTGAAATCCCGTCCTTACGAGTATTGATCGAATCCAATTTAGATGAAAGTGATTGGGTGAGAGCTCGATATGAGCAATTGAATATGATTGAGGGGCGAAGACTCACCGCCATCTGTCATGGGCAGTTGTATCAAAAGAGGGTGGCAAGAGCTTTCGACAAAAAGCTTCGTCCTAGAGAATTCAAAGCTGGTGACCTAGTTCTTAAAAGAATCTTGCCAAATCAAGATGATGCTCGAGGCAAATGGGCTCCTACATACGAAGGGCCTTATGTTGTAAAGCACGCCTTCTCGGGAGGGGCATTAGTTTTGATGGACATGGACAGTCATAAATTGACTAAACCCTTCAATTCAGATGCAGTAAAGAAATATTTTGCATAAAAAAAAAAGAGAGAGAAAAGCTCGCTAGGTTGAAAACCCAAATGGGCGACCTAGGCAAAAGTTAGAGCACAATGGAAACTCGTTAGGCTGAAAACCCGAAAGGGCAGCCTAGGCAAAAATTAGAGCCAAAAAAAAATGAAAAATGAAAAGAAGAGTAAGAAAGAAAAGGAAAAGAAGGGGAGAAAGGAAAAGAGAAGCCCGCTAAGCAGTATGAAGAAATGCCCAGGCAGAAGGCAAAATCAGAAGTTCAAGGTTGGGTAAAAGAATGGGAGCAGCAGGTGTTGAATTAGATTCCACAAAATGCATATCTCGTATAACGCAAAGGATCGCCTTGTGGGGGCGAGCGAGGACAATTGTAGAGGACATTCTCCGAAAGAACTTCTGGGTTCTAGTTCTTTCATCTCTCCTGTATTCCAAATTACTTATTATCTTAACTCTTACGAGCTTTATAAAACTTTCTGTTAGAGATTATTCTTCTGATAATTTCTCATCTATTATAATTACAGTTCATTCATATTACGACCACATGCATTCATGCTTTATACGACTAAATTAATAACTAAGGAATGACATTTGTCAAAACAAATACCTAGCACGCCAATATTAATATCCTCTTTGGACCAGTTAGCTTAGTCATTACTTGAGGGATAGACCGGGGCCAAAATATTAAACGTCATCCATTAAAATGCCATTTCCTCTCAAGTAAATCATCTCGACGTTCATAAGTGACATATGTGAGTGAAAGGGACGATTGTGGTCTCCAAGACAATGCACAAAGATCTCTGTTGGGGGAGCATCAAGAATTCTCAATTGGATAAAAGGCGTAATACTAACAATCTGGTTAAATGGGTTGCGCTTCGAAGGGACAAAATGTCTGGTTTCTATAGTTGGTCAGTTAAAAGTTCAACGCTTGATAGTACCTCTAAACTGGCATTTCCTTTTATAAAAAAAAAAAAAATTTTAAGGAGAAATAATAAATTAAAATCAAAACGCAAAAAAAAAGGGGGAAAGAAAAAGGGAAACAAATACAACAAATAATAATTCATAGTTGTCATGCATGCCTTCGTATTGGGGCAAGTAAATATCACATAAAGCATCCCACATGTTCTTCAAGTTTGAACTCGTATCAGGGGCAGCATCCATATGCCTCATGTTTCTGGCTCGCGAGATTACATGCATCCACCAGATCCATTGGTTCCATCCTCCATGAAACTTCCTTCATATATCATGCATCCCGCATATATACATGCATTGCTCAAACGTTGGGTATAAAAGTCCTGCGGAGAACAGGCACCTTTAAGTCCTACGAAGAATAGACACCTCAAGTCCTGCGGAGAACAGGCACCAATAAAAGTCCTACGAAGAATAGGCACCTCAAATCCTGTGGAGAACAGGCACCCCTAAGTTCTGCAGAGAACAGGCACCTTTAAGTCCTACGAAGAATAGGCACCAATAAAAGTCCTACGAAGAATAGGCACCCCAAGTCCTGCGGAGAATAGGCACCAATAAAAGTCCTACAAAGAATAGGCACCTCAAGTCCTACGGAGAACAGGCACCTCAAGTCCTGCGGAGAACAGGCACCCCAAGTCCTGCGGAGAACAGGCACCTTTAAGTCCTACGAAGAATAGGCACCAATAAAAGTCCTACGAAGAATAGGCACCCTAAGTCCTGCGGAGAATAGGCACCTTTAAGTCCTACGAAGAATAAGCACCCTAAGTCCTGCGGAGAACAGGCACCTTTAAGTCTTATGAAGAATAGGCACCAATAAAAGTCCTACGAAGAATAGGCACCCCAAGTTCTGCGGAGAACAAGCACCTGTAAGTCCTACGAAGAATAGGCACCTCAAGTCCTGCAGAGAACAGGCACCTTTAAGTCCTACGAAGAATAAGCACCAATAAAAGTCCTACGAAGAATAGGCATCCAAAGTCCTGCGGAGAACAGGCACCTTTAAGTCCTACGAAGAATAGGCACCTAAAGTCCTGCGGAGAACAGGCACCTTAAGTCCTGCGGAGAACAGGCACCTTAAGTCCTATGAAGAATAGGCACCCTTAAGTCTTATACAGAATAGGCGCCCAAAGTCCTTCACAGAATAGGCACAAACAAGAGTCATACCAGATTAAGCAACCCGAAGTCCTGTGTCGGAGCGAAGTTGCACTCCCAGGTAAGTTAACTCCCCTTTGATCTATTAGCTCCCCAAACAAAATATTTGTTTCCATCTTTACTTATTCATAGGTTAAAGATATCAACGATTGCATTTTCGATTTCTTTACTTAAAGAATAAGTAAAGAGGGGCAATCTGTAAACAATCATATTTTGTTTAGGTCACTTTTATCTGTTCTAGAGGCAATCGAATCAGTTCGAACAAAATACGTGTTCTTATCTTTACTTGTTTCTTAAGCAAAAACATCAAGTATTACAATTTCCTTGCCCAAGAAACAAGTAAAGAGGGGCAACTGTGAACATCGTATTTTGTCCAGATATACTTTAAAATAACATAAAAATCAAACTAATTAAAAAAACAATAAAATAATAATAATAATAATAATAATAATAATAGATAAATGAAGAATTCAAAGTTACATTGGTCCAAAAGAAAATAAAAAAAATGTACATAATAAAAAAAAATCAAATCAAATCAAATCACAGAAAAATCTGAATAAAATAAAACAATAAAAGTAAAAAACAATGTATATAAAGGCCCATTAATCCCAAAATTGGAACAAAAATCAAAGAGGGAATAATATAAAAAAAAAGGAAATTAGGTAAAGGAAAGGAAAATGAAAAAAGAACAACAAAAAAAAACAAAAGCAAAAACAAACAAAAACAAATTAAGAAAAAAGAGGAGGCCAGAAAAAGGAAAGAATTGGGCTTGGGATATAAAATAAAAAAAAAAAACCAAAAAGAAAGGAAGCCCATTTTCGGCCAGCCCAAGAATTCCGGATCCCTTCCCCCCGCCTCGCCAACTGTCAGTTTACCCGAAGGAAGCAAGACAATCCAGACGAAATGCGAAAACCCTAAAACGTCTCTGGTCCCTCCCTCTTGCTCTCTGCACTGTTCCTCTTCTCTCCGGATGCAAAGGAAGGAAAAGGTACGGGAGAAGTGTTGGTGCTGCGAGTGGGTGGAGCAGAGAGGCGTGATGGACTCGTACGAAGAGCAGAAGGGCGAGGCGCGCAAGCGAGAGTGGAGACCACTCTCGGATCCATTATAAATAGGAGGGGCTGAGGGAGTGCAGGGGACTAGTTTTTCAGGGGGGAAATTTCTCTGCGAGAAAGGAGAAGAAAAAGTCGAGAGGAGATTTTCTTTTTCAGAGAGAAAAAGCTGAAAGGCAAAAGAGACCGAGGGGAGAGGGAGCGAAACTCGTCAAGGGAAAACGGAAGAATAGAGAGGAGGATTTCTCTGGATATCTGGTGAATCCTGGACGAAGATTCGCTAATAGCTAAATCCGGAGAGAAGAGGAATAGTTCCCATCGGCCCAGAATTAATCTTTCCAGTGGTCGGCGTGAGTAAGCCGGTGTTGAAAGGTACATTGCTTCCATCTATTGTATTTGCTGAGAATCCTGGTTCCTGGACTGAACTTTTGAAATTTGGTTGATGAGTGAATATTACTACTGAGCTGTGATTGAGACACTGCTGTTGATCGGTGTTGGTCCATAAATTTTTAATTAATGCTTGAATATCATTCTTGATTCGTGCTAATCCCTAAAATTGAATTGGTGCTTAAATGTGGCTGTTAGTTCTGTTTGGTTTTGCAAGTTTTATTGGCCGGAGAGTTTCTTTTTCTTAGTCAGATTATTAGCGTAATCCCAATAGAGCCTGATGCTTAACATCACAGCTATGAGTGTTTAATCCCGGTTGATGGTTTACTGTAAAATATGGCATCCCATACAGTCTTCAAAAAATACCTAGTATCTGTTTGATCAAATGCTTGAGTGAGGCACTTGTGGATTGAGTCCTGGCTTGTATGATTCCAATAGAAAGTGGTACAATGATCTTGTTTTTTTTCATTTCTGTTCTGCTTCCTTATGCATGTAGAATATGCTTTCAAGAATTGTTATATGGATCGTTGGTTGTTCATAGCATTTCGATCATTAGTTATTATTGATGTGATGAAACTCTACATACATTCCCTGTCCTTTCGAATGTTTTTCTGTCCTGTTGGTTTTCATTATGTTGCTATGGAATATGCTGCCCATTTTGTGGTAACGCGAGCACGTTGATGGAGCCAAAGGGAGGAACCTGATTGCACTGTCCCAGGGATGACCATATTGGTCTCGCCGGCCAAGGGATGATGGGTTGGAGAATCTGTTGTAATTTTCATACTTTTATTTTATTTTTTTATTTTTTTATTTTCGTTTTTGTAAACCTGCCTAATAGTGATGATTGGATACTAAACACTGATCACCCACCCTCACAAATATAAGGTATTTGTTTTTATTTGTTTTTATTTATTTCTTTCTTTTTTTTGGTTTTTACTTTACTGTTATTCATTTTTCAAGTTATTGGCATGGCCATGTGGGATTTCATATCCCCTTGGGCCCATAAGAATAAACCAAAAAGGTCATGTGTGGCAATAAGCCTCCTGGTACCTTTTGGGTCGCGAATTTACATTTTTCATGTTTTTGGGCTTCAATGACCCCATTCGAAGGTTTTTTTTTCAAAAAAAAAAATACTCAAAAAAAAAAGAAGTAATAAAAAAAACAAATAAAAAAAATATAAGAGAGGATCAACTATTCTTATCCAGAGTCTTAAGGATTTGTCTTGAAAAGGGTTTCCTATGAAATTGAAAAAAAATCTCATTTGCAAAAGTTTAAAAGCATTTTTTTCTCTCTTCTAGAGTTGGTCCTCTTCTTAACGAAAATTAAATAAATAAAAATAAAATGAAGCAAAAAAACAAAAAAAATAAAGAAAGAAAAAAGGCTTAAATGATAATATTTGAATAATCACAATTTTCAAATAACAAAGAAATTATAACCAAAAAAAAAGTAAAAACAAAAATAAAAAAGAAGGCAAACAAAAAGAAAGAAAAATAACACAAAAATGAAAATAGGAAAAAACAACAAAAATTAATAAACAAAAAAAAAAAAGAGAGAGTAAAAACATACAAAACAATCAAACAAAGAGCACAACAAGAAGAAGGACAAAATAAAATTAACCGAAAATGAAGGTTAACAACAAAAATAATACGAATAAAAAAAAAACCATCACAACAACAACAAAAAATAATAAAATAATAATAATAATAATAATAATAATAATAATAATAATAATAATAATAATAATAATAATAAATAAGGAAAAAAGAAAGAAAAATGTGTAAAGAATAAAATCTAACAAAAGTGGAAAAATAAAAAGAAATCAATCAACAATGAGAAACAAAAATTTAATAAAAAGCTTTAAAGAAAAGAGGAAAGATGAAAATATGTTTTACATAAAGAAGAAAACAAGAGAAAAATGAAAAAACAAGAAAAAATAAATAACTAAAAAAAATAATAACAAAAATAAACAAACAAATTTAAAACAAAAAGAAGAAGGAAAAAATAGAACACACAAAAATAAAATTAACCAAGAAAATAGAAAAACAGAAAACAACAATAACAAAACCAAAAAGAAAAACGAAAAAGAAATAAAAAATAGAAAAAAACATAAAACAAAAAAAAAGTGACAACAAAAAAGAAAAACAAAAAAACAAAAAAACAAAAACAAAATAAGACGAAAAAAATAAAGAAAAGGGTAATAAAAAAAAAAACAAACCAAAAAAAAAATGAAAATGATAGAAAAACAAAAATGATAAGTAAAAGGAAAAATTGAAAATGTAAGGAAAATTAAATTTTTCTCTAACAAATCAAAATTTTTTTAAGACCAAATCAAAATATACCAACCAATTTCAAAACTTGTTTTGTTTGTTAAAGAAAAATAATTTATTCTCTTTGTCATTTCACGAAAAAAAATAACACCCAAATAAAAAAATTAAATATAAAAAAATAATTAATTTAAAAGAAATAAAAAAAAACAACCATAACAAAACCAAAAAAAAACAACTACAAGAAAAACCAAAGAGAAATAGAAATAAAAAAACAAAGAATAATAGCAAAAAGAAATAAAAACAAAACAAAAACAAAAACACAACACAAGATGAAATAAAAACAAAGGTAAATAATAAAAACAAAAACAAAACAAAAAGAAAAAGAAAAAGAACAAATAGAACCCCAAAAAAAAAACAAAGGTAAAAAAAAACAAAACAAAAAAAAAATAAAAATAAAATAAAATAAATAATGACAAAACAAAACAATGATAAAAAGAGATAGAGAAAGGGAAAAATGAAAAAAAAAAAACATAAAATGATGAAGAGAAAAAAAATTGAAAGTGCAAGGAAAGTAAAATTAAATTTACCTTTAACAAATCAAAACACATCAATCAATTTCAAAATTCGTTTTATTTGTTAAAAGAAAAAATAATCTTTATTTCCTTTGTCCTTTTTGCAAAAAAAAAAAAGAGAGAGAGAAAAAACGAAAAAACAAAACAAGAAAAAAACAAAAAAACAAAAAAACAAAACTTCAACTAAATACAATTTCCCAAATCGAACTACGTGGACTTTGATCCCTCATAAGGGTACGTAGGCCCTAGGCTCTCATCCTAGGTCAAGTCCGCTTTTGTAAATAAATATTTTCTCTTAATTTTATTTTATTTTAATTCCTTAATTTCTTTTATTTTATTCCCTTTTTCTTTATTTTATTCTTTAAATTTCTTTTCATTTTGCTTTTAGTTTTCTTTCTTCTCTTAAATTTTATTTTCTTAAAATTTTTCCTTCTGTTCTTTGCATGTGATTGGTTAGGGAGAACTAAAATAGAATAGAGGCCATATTAATTTTGCACAACTGACTTAGGGTAACCGTTCTTAGGAAGGGGTGTAGTGGGGTGCCTAACACCTTCCCCACTCACAATCGACTCCCGAATCCGAATTTGGTTCGTAGACTACTTTTTTTAAATTTTAAAAGGCTTTTCCAAAGTTTTGCCTTTCAAAATTAAAATTTTGGTGGCGACTCCTGAACCCTATTTATTTATTTCATGGGCTTTTTACCTTTACTTTTGAAATTCTTTTTAAAAGCGCCACGCGGTCGCATTTTCGGGTGTGACAAGGAGTTAAAAGATCCTTTTTTACTTCAAGCATATAAAGGATCTAGGATTATCTCTCCCCTTTGTATTTCATAGCACAAGAATAATCTCCTCTCACCAAAAATGACCAACAACTATATGTACTAGTCTAAGAATCAAATACTACTTGAAAAAGCTTTCTCAAGTAAAAAACAAGTGTTTAATTCTATTAGTTGCTTAAACTCTCTCACAACCAAATAAATCCTAATATTAAGCTCAGACCCAAATTCAACTACACAAGGTTAATGAATGTATCTCTACCTCACCAACAAAACCTCTATTCAATACCTAAATTTCAAGTTCTTGCATGATTTAACTCAAGTTCAATACTTAAGCTAGCTCTCTCAAGCATCACTCGAGCAAACAAACAACTAATTGGTGGCCAATCAACCAAAAGCATTAAAAATGGAGTAAAATCAACACATATATGTCATTAATCAATGGAGGTGGAGGAGAATCAAATGTTAATCTATACAAGGGTTCAAAATAATCCTAGAACAAGTGACTAGCTACTCATAATCAGCCACAAGTTTACAAAACACCAAGAATTCGAATCCATAGCAGAATACAAGAGAAGGAGAAGGAGAAGATCAGAAAAACCGATGGAAATGACTTCAAATCTCTTTGAAACTTCAATCCTTGGCTCTAACCACTTTTCCAAACTCCAAACCCTAGCACACCAGCTCCCCAAGCTGCCCAGAAGTCGGAGGATCCCTCACTTGGTCGAAAAAATGGATATATGAAGCCCTAGAATCTGTTAAGCCTCAAAACGCAGTGTTTCAATAAACCATGGTTCACCGCGGCTTGTTACGAATCCCACATTGGATAGACTAGGGGTTGATTCTGGGCATATAAGCGGGAGCGCTGCACACCTTAACGGCTAGCTTTTGAGGAGAGAGTAATGGCCCCGTGACAAGTGGTATCAGAGCCGTCCCCACAGTCGTTGCTAGGATGGATGGCGTCCGACCCCACTGTGGATGGAATGGTGGGCCATTCGTGACGAGGACGTCACTGATTGGATAGGTGAGTATGTTACGAGTCCCACATTGGATAGACTGGAGGTTGATTCTAGGCATATAAGTGGGAGCGCTGCACACCTTAATGGCTAGCTTTTGAGGAGAGAGTAATGGCCCCGTGACAAGTGTTCGCCGCAGCGAAATGCTCTCGGGTGTGCACCAGCTTCGCTGATCAACAATTAGCCACGGCAAAAAGCTCCCTATTTGCTCCCTCCTCTATGCAGGAATTGGGCGGGGCTAACATCTGATTTGGCCGCAACGATTCTAGCAAAACTTCAACCTATAATTTCCAGCAATTAGCTTTGATGTCCAATCATATCTACAAAAAGTATAAGTTATAAATATACCAAAATATTCCTAAACTGAGGTTAAAGTTTACATAATTAAACTAAAATTGAGTCAGTTAAGTTTAGGTAAAAAAATGCACATTTTCCTATTTTAAGTATAATTTATATACAAAAATACACCAAAAGATATGCACAACTTAAGGAAAATGTGCTGAAAAGGCATGAATTTAGAGAGGTTATCAAAATTGCATGCAGTATTCATCACATACTTTTCTCGAAATGTACATATGACCACAAAAAATTATATGTATTTTCACAAGTGCATGAGTTGGATCAAGTAGTTCAGTGATAAATATGAGTATCGTTCCCATAAAGAATGACTTAAATGCAATTAGGCAATGCACAACCCACTTTCATCCACGTTAAGCAACCAATTAAGCAATTCATAAACTTAAAACTAATTTTAAAACAAAACAATTTAAAGAAAACTTGGTTGGCAAAGAAAATTTAGACAAAAATCTAAGGTTTTGAAGTTACCTAGAGTCACTATTCCCTTGATGATTACTAGAACTTAATTACTTGTTCAATTGCAATTAATTACCACCTTGTGGGTTAAGAGATTCATAAGCTTTAACCATCTGTCGATGTAATTAGAGTGCATTAAATACTATAACCTTCTACAAACTAATTAAGGTAATTAGGTATATTTCTATCCCAATTATAAATTAGAATAATCTAAATTTAATCTATCCAACTCTTAGGTCCAATTAGAACTCCTTTTTCAAGGTAAATTCCAATTACCCAAATCAAATTCAAGAGGGGGCTAATCCCTAAGTAAGCATTAAGCAAGAGAAGGATACACAAAGCTCCAATCATTACAATAAACAAGAAAAATAAAGATTTAGTTTACATCAAGTTCATAGTGCTCTAGGTAAAGAGAAGTTTAGCTATACATAGCTAAATCTAATAATGAATCCCAATCAAATACATAGAGAAGATGAAGAAAAGCAGAGACAGCAAATAAAGGAATGAGAGATATGCAGAAAATTAAGCTCCCCCTTGGATTCTTCCTCTTCTTTCACTCCTTCAAGCTTAATGAACCACTAAAACCACCTAAAAATGCCTCCTGGACGTTCAGAAACCTCCTCTATCGCAAAATGCCTGAAAACCTAGCTGCATCTCGTGTTTTGTATCCTTATTAATCAAAACGTAGAGTTTTGACGCCAATTTTAGTAGCTGCATCTTCAGATAAAGCAATCGCATCTTTGCCTGGAGCTTAGGAACAATATAATGACTTCTAAATCCTCATCGAATGTAATTCTAAAACAAGAAATATTTTCCATTAATGCAATATCTACTCAATCATAATTATTCACAATTAACTTCATTTCTCTCTTTCACTTTTGATTTGGTAAATTACTTACAAATAATGAATAAATCCTACTAAAACTTTAATGGATGACTCCCAAATTCAATCCAATTAACTATAAGTAATACAAAATATTGGGAGTCATCACTCCCCCACACTTAGACAATTGCTTGTCCTTAAGCAAAATTCATTTATCCATACTTTCAAAACAAACAATAAAACAACACAGTATCTTAGAACATTTAATTCTAGCTTAAAGTTCCCTCATACTTGAATCCAGCAACCTTGTGTAACTAAGAAGCTAAACAAGCGTGACTTAACTTCACAATTTACACATTTCCAATACAATTTGCAAGGCCAACCCATGCACTCATAAAATGAGAATTGAAATTCTAATCTAGAAGAGATCATCCACTTCTTTTATTTCTTTCTACAAGTATCATTTTATTCTTTTCCTTTTTTTTATATATATATATAGAGAGATTTTCTTCCCTTCCTTGTCTCCTAAATCCTTTTTACGCAAATGACAACATTCGTAATGAAGCCACCCGGTTACTCAAACTAAGATGACATAGTCGGGGTGCTTTGCATACTCATAGGTTCTACTATTGTTTTACGTGAGAGCTAACATTGGTGATGAAAGCCCCCAGTTACTAGGTAGCTTCCACTAGAAGAGAAGAATCTCTATCATTATTATATATATATATAAATTTTTTTTTACACAAAGGAATATCTCTCTTTTAATCAGTAACCCCAATCCTATTATATGAATTTATGAGCAAGACCGCAATCAAATTATATTAGAACTTAACCAATTAGATTACTTTATGCTTCTACAATTAAATCACGCAAGTTTTAACTACTTGTCACAAGAATTGCCATAATCAAATAAGAGAGAAATCAAACTCAATTAAATCCTTAAAAACACTGTAGCCATTCTATTGTTTTCTCATCAATTTTCATTCTTTAATATATATAGACACAAAAATCCACTTTAGTAAACACCTTTCCCCCACACTTAAATCACACATGGTCCTCAATGTGAATAAACATGACAAGGAGTAAAGGAGGCAGAAGAGATGAGATACTGAGACTTCCCTAAAAATATGGAGAAGAAAGAAAAGAGAGAAGGAGAGAGGCAAATATGCATTAGAACCTGTCATTTGTAGACATAGAGGTTAAAAGAGATAGGTAAGCACAGATCTATCATACGTCAATCAGGATAATAAGAAGTTCTAAACAGTCATCCATTAAGCTACAAAAAATAAAGAAAGAAAATAGAAGTACAAGTATCTAACTACTAATTAACTAAGGAAACAACAAAAACAGGTTAAGAGACAGAATCAAATCCTCTTGCACAAAATAGTCATCAGAATGATAATCACTCTTCCCTAGTTGAGGAGTACTCCTATGTACTATCAGTCATGCCCACACTAGCGTCCGTTCGCTGCGCATCCATTTCCAAACCGTCTGATTGCCTGGAGTGCACCCCAAGCTACTATAGAGGTTGCAAAAGATCAATAACGCGTGCCATTTGAGATGTCAGCTCATCACGAAATAAAAGCAACAAATCAATCTTCTATGTCATCGTCTCACATTGCTGCACAAGCTATTCTTGTTTTTTTAGAATGAGGCCTTACTACACAATATTGTCTTGTAGAAGTTGAACCATCTTATCCTGCGAAGTGGCCTCCAAAGAAATCTCAGGCGGTTCTTAAATAGGTTCTTGTTCATGCACTAAAGGTTCAGCTAGATGATCGTCATGCTCTACATCTTCCCCCAAGAAATCTTCTTCTTCGGCCTTCAATGATTGATAAGTGATACCACCAATGGGATACAATTGCTTCTCTTGATCAGTAAAAATCCCAACAATCTTATTGGTGATAATGCCAGAAATTATGAAAAGGAAGGGTAGGGACTTCTTCACAGATAAATAAACAGATTTTAAGCCCTTGAGAATGAGAATAGGCAAATCAATATCTAAATCTTCCATGATACAATACACCAATAACGCCCTACTTCGAGTGAT